>OY282642.1:137125983-139525983 GCA_958299015.1 Tetanocera ferruginea
CTGGTTTAAATGAATGAGAAGAATGGTTGTTAAGATTGTATCTAAGTTGAATTCGATAACAAATAAGCTAAATACTCTTTCTTCTGTATATATATTTATTGCATATAACAATCAGCAATCAATAGCAACAACACGTGTTATTCTATATTCTATCGCTTATATTGTCGCCATG
This sequence comes from Tetanocera ferruginea, assembly GCA_958299015.1. NCBI lineage: Eukaryota > Metazoa > Arthropoda > Insecta > Diptera > Sciomyzidae > Tetanocera > Tetanocera ferruginea. The sequence goes on from OY282642.1 coordinate 137,126,156, forward strand.
GCTTGCTAGCTTAGATTATGCTTCATGGCTCTTATCTTAGTTATTCTTGCTCACTGTGTGTCAGCCATTTGCCAAATCGAAAAATTAGCATATAAATAAAGTTGACGTGCATCTACGTGACATTCACGGTTTCTACTCACTTTGAATGGTAATTGTAGACAGCGTTGCCCATGAGTGCGTGCCAGTGACGTGGTCCTTTGAACCAGGCAGGAAAATCGCAACGCTCCGCAGGCGGTGGTTTACGCAGCGACATGATGCGCGATCCAACCTGCAAGAAAGAAAAATTTAAAATGAAATAGAATTAAAAAAAAAAATTGCAAAATTCAACAAAGTTGAGGTTAAAAGAAGGATATGGCAAACTGGGCACTAAAAGTAAAGCTCGTTTATAAAGTGAAAACTTGAAAACACTGTGTTATGCAGTATTACAATTGCTTCTTAACATTCATTGTTCGTTTGAACATAGCTGAAATGCTTATTGATATCTTTCAGTGTAAAGATTGAGGTCCAGGAGCAAAGCAACTTCTTATTAACCCCGTTGACATCACAATGCATCTGTCTACCGTCAATTTAGCTTTTTCCAATTTTGTACAACAAAATCAAATAGACAAAAAAAACAAAACAAGAAACCAATAAAGTCAAAGAAACCTGACTCAAACAAGAACAACACCAGCAACACTTGACACTGACATCGAATGACATCACACAGGACATTCCTATACAAGCGACAAGCATCAGAACCAGCACAAACAACTATAAGAACAAAGATGTCGCACACGCTGCTTGGCAATATCATAATGAATGCAAAGCAAAAGAAATTCGATGAAAAAAAAAAAAGAATATAAAAAACAAAAGATTTATACAAAAAAGCAAACTTAAAATGGAGTGAAACGGGCTGCAGCATCCATGGCACAACATTGTGTAAGACGCATGTTGTTGACAAGCAACGAAAGACAAAGCAAACAACGAGTTGTTGTTGTTGTAAAAACTTACAAAACAAGAATGAATAAAAAATCAAAGTAGTAAAGCGTGGCATTAAAAGTAGCAAATGTGTAGCAGTTGTTGGGCGAAGAGGGGATAAGTGACAGGCTTGGCAAGTGGAAGTGAAATGCTGAAAGATATGCATTAAAAGAAAAGAACAAAAAAAAAAAATATACAAAAAATTGCAAAATTTCCTTGAAAAACTAAGAATAAGTAAAGCAGCAAGCAAGGACTCAAATATTTCAAGTAAAGATTGTCAGCGGCTAAAGCTGTTGACGAGTACGTTTTATCGCGTGCTCTCTAGGAAAAGCAGAGGAGGAAGAGGAGGAGGAGGAGGAGGCAAAAAGACAATAAATAACAAAAGGAACATGCTTTGCAGACAAGCCATGTGATGTGTGGGCGTGTCAAATTACACACAGCTACATGCACGTATGTAGCAATACTTACTTGTTTCGAACATACAGAATAATATTGAAGCTTTGATGAAAAATCAGGCCAACCAAGAAAAATTAAAAAAGGTTGCTGTGGCTCTAAAGTGGTCAATTGCTGGTAATTTTGGTCGTACATATTGGTCTTTGCAGCCTAACCGAGATTATTTCAACACCCGCTATGGTCGTGTATAGATGTGTATGGAAGAATTGTCGGGAACTAAACGTGGTCGTCTTTTTTCTTGTTTAAAAACATTAGTCGGTTCAAGCAAAGTTTCTATACAAAAGGAATCAAGCAGCAGTACTGGTGAGGAAGTGAGTATTCTGGGTAACTTTTTCGGTATTTGGTTTAAAGAAAAGGGCTCGCACTGAAATTCAATTCTGCTGAGCATTTTTCGAAACCAATTCTGTTCGTCCATATTGAATTTGTCATTTTGAATTTTAAAAATGTGATTCCAGAATGTGATTCGTTATCAGTGATCGCAAAAGAGATACATACATAGTTTTAAAGTATAATTTCGATCAAATTTAAGAATTTTGTCCAGATTAAAAATTCGAATTTAAAAGTCCAGATTCGTACCTAAATTTACCAATTCGTACCAAATTCGTAACTCAAAAACCTTAATTTACAAATTTAATTTAAAATTTGATTACAGATTTGCAACCAGAAATCTCAAAAACTAATATATATTTAAACAGATTTCAGTCCAACTTCAATTATATATAAAAATTTCAAGCGAATATTGTATCTGCCATTTTAAAATTTGGAAATCCGTTTTAAAATTTTCCAAGGAATATTTTCTCCGAACAAATTAACCATCTAACTCTCATCAAAATTTTCAAATTTAAAACCACTATAAAGAGTAATATATAAAAAAAAAAAACAAATTGGCCATTTCAGCCCTTGAAAGCACTTTGACCGAGCTTCTTATGATCAATTGCGTTGTGTGTGTTATTAAATGTTTGCACACAATTGATCGAGAACTGGACCTACATGTTTTACGCCGACTCCGAACGGCTAAAGTTCATGTTCTTAAGAAGCTTTACATGGCATTATTTACTCTCTGAGATTTGCCATTGTCTGCAGAGAGGTGGTGACCGATCAGAAAAATTTTTTATTGAAAAAAACTTTTCGCCGTGGCTGGGGATATAAAAGAGCAATAGTTTCGTTTGAGATCGGCTTGGTTCACCCCGGACAATGACTCTCAATTTGTGTCACAGTGCTATCAGATAGCCAAGCGGTTATCAGAGCATTACCTGCTGTAAACTGAAACTCCAAGCTAGGTTGAATCATCTTCTTGATATAACCATAATTTGGGTTTTCAACTATAGAACCATTTGTGGTAATGAGGAAGCGGTCCAGCTAGCCAGGCTAGGCTCTTGATGTGTAAACAACGGAACCAGAGGAACCGGTTCCGCGGAATTAGTTAATTGCGGTTTCTCTTTTAATTAGTTAATTGCAGATGGAGGAATTAAATAACCTGTACTACACGCAAGATCCAAATGCCCTTCATATAACCTTAGTGGAACTCGGGAACTGGTATTGAGATCACGGGCTGATATAGCTAGAGTAACGGCAATAAGTACGGGTCATTGGTGCATTGTTATTCACTTTGGGAGACTTGGTATTACCTTCAACTTCCACTGTCATAAAAATAACGTGCTTTTAAAATAACTGAAATTTTTGGAACATCCAACGGATTATTATAATTTTGTATTTATAGAGCTTTTCTCTACAAATATTCTCTTTTCTTATAATTTAATTCTTCAATTTACCGTTAAGATTTTTTCAATCTGATATGTACAATAACACTTCTATAGAGCTGTAATCTTTGTGTTTTTATACTAGCAACTTTGTCGCAATGCAACACAGTTGCCAACATTTACTAAGCAACAATGTTGCGAACACAAATCCGTAGCTCTTTTACAGCTTTGTTAGGATTGAGAAAAGTATACAAGAGTATTTGGCAACAGTATAACGCAAGGTGGGAGGAGAAGCGGAAGGTAAGAAATATCTGTGTAACAGGATTCTAAAGCAACAATCTAAACGAAATTTGAACCATCAAAACTAGGAGCAACAATTTCGTAGAATTACAACTTTGTAGCTAATAGAGTTTTAAGATATTGCAGGAGAACAGCAGCCTTGAGCCAATGCTTAATTTCAAGGACTCATAAAACGGTACAAGTTCAAAGCTTTTAGTATCTTAAATTTATTTCGAAACATTAAAGAAATGCTTAGTTTATCTCTCAAGATTTCTTCAAGAATCTACTTCTCTCTACTAAACTCTTAAATTAACCCGGCAACACAAAACTTACTTTGTGCTCATCGTACATACAAGCTTGCAAGCTGTCAGAGCTTTTCTCTTTCCATTATATACTCGGCTTTCATTGCTCTTCTAGCATTACAGCTATTGGCCAAGTTTTTCCCCTAGCAAAATCCAATTAAAAACATTTAACCTTTAATTATCCTTGCAGGTTTTTGCGCTCCTTTTAGTTGCCGGTTCTACTGCTGTTGCTGCAGAATTGTACTTCAAGTGCAGCAAGCAGGTTTTCATGAGCAAACATTGTTGTTTATGTAGTTTTTCATTTTGTTTTTCTCTGTTCCAATGTTGGTTATTTTCATCAGTAAAAATATTTGAAAATGTTTTTTCTGCATACGATAGCATTTTAGAGCGTTAGTTAGAATGAATGTTTTTTTTTTTTTTTCTTAAATTTTCTATTTGTACAAAATGCTAAACTTTTCTTTATGTTTCGCCTAACTTTTTCGTCTGATTTCTTAAAAAAAAGAAGGGAGTAGAAATAAGAAAAAACAAAAAAAAAAATCACTGTTCAAGCTGCGCTTGGCAAAGAAAAACATTTCATTAAAAATTTTCTGCAGCTGCAGTTTATTTTTATTTATTTTTTTTTCTTTTATTCCTTTGCTGCTTTTTATTTCTTGCATTTCTATGCAAACCTTACCGAAATTCCTGGCACCCCAACGGGAGAAAATGAAAAACTCGATATGGCACTGAATTTGGTTTTGAACTCAGTCTGCTGACTGCTGCTGCTTCACTTACATTATTTGTAAAAATAACAAAAAAAACAAGAAAAGCATACACACACACATATTGAAATAGCACTGCAGCAGTCCGAGTGCACAAAAGTATGCAATAGAAAATGGACAGTAAAAAATGGCAATGAAAAACAAGAAGAAAAACTTTAATTAGCCAAAACAAGCAAAGATGGCTAGCTAGCTGTTTGGCAGGCAGCGTGCAACGAACGTTAGCAAAAATAAAATAGAAAACGTAGAAGAATTACATCGTAACCAAACAATGTTGTAAGTTAAAAGGCACTGGACAGCATGGAGTGTATAGTTTTAGGGGGCGTAGCAAGGAAAGAAAAACTCAACTGAGACTGTTTATTGCGAATATGCAGTTGGTGCAGGCATTGAAGGGTTGAGGGAATCTCTTCATGTATGTGCAATCATGTTAATGTGTGCAAAAAGTAGAGTTGATTTTGAATTGAAATTCATCTGTTAGAATTCATTTTCTACATGTTCTTGTTTGAAGTTTCATTTAGCTCGGGTGAATGTGGCAGATAATGGCAAAAACTTAAAATTACAAAAAAAAAAAAAAACCATAACAATTAAGTAAAAACATCAATAAAAAAACTTCAAAAAAACTGTTCCGTTAGAAAGGCGTGGTCATAGTGATATTAAGAGATTGCTTTGATTTTTTAAAATTATCTCAATAGGTGTTGAGATTTGTCTAAATATACAAATAAAAAACATATTTTCCATATCAAACCGTGCCGCTCCTTTAAAGACAATCACAAGCTTAATAGAAGCTTATTATGACTATGATGTAACATACAAAAATAATCTAACTTGGGAAAGCGATTTAAATAAGCCTGTTGCTATAATAAGCATTATATAGCCTTGTTGTGCTTCAACTGAGCTTCGCAGAAGCTTTACCGAAGTTTCAAAACTAAAAATAAAAAAAAACACCTTCTATACGATATATTCGCGAATCTTTAGCTTCAGCTGGAGCTAAAATAAAAAAAAACAGCTTCTATGATGTTTTTATAAAAAAACTATAACTTCTACACACGAAAGGCTTAAGCTTCATCTGGCGCTTAAATTGAAGGTTATGACTTTTAAAACATATATAGTGTGAATCTTCTCTGTTAGGGACATATGAGCAATTTTAGCTTTAGGTGGAGCTTAAATGGTGAAGTTTCAGCTTCTATATGGTACATACAAGAATCTTTAGTTTCAGTTGGAGCTAAAATAAAAAGTAACAGCTTCTATGATGTTTTTTGTAGGAAAAACTATAGCTTCTAGTTGATACACATGAGAGGCTTAAGTTTTACCTGGAGCTTAAATGGAAGGTTATGACTTTTAAAACATATATAGTGTGAAGCTGCAGCTTCTATTAGGAACATATGAGCAGTTTTAGCTTTAGGTGGATCTTGAATGGCGAAACTACAGCTTCTGGTATATAAGAGAATCTTTAGTTTCAGTTGGAGCTAAAATAAAGAGTTACAGCTTCTATGATGTTTTTATAGGAAAAACTATAGCTTCTAGTTGATATTTACAAGAGGCTTAAGCTTTACCTGCAGCTTAAATGTAAGGTTATGACTTTTAAAATATATATAGAGCGAATCTACAAATTCTATTAGAGACAAATGGGCAGTTTTAGCTTTTGGTGAATGGTGCAGCTACAGTTTCTATTTCGGTAACTACGAGAATCTTATGATGTTTTTATAGAAAAATTATAGCTTCTAGTTGATACTTACAGGAGGCTTAAGCTTCACCCGGAGCTTAAATGGAAGGTTATGATTTTTAAAACATATATAGTGTGAAGCTACAGCTTCTATTAGAGACAAATGTGCAGTTTAAGCTTTTCGTGGAGCTTGAATGGTGAAGCTACAGCTTCTATATGGTATATAAGAGAATCTTTAACTTCAGTTGGTGCTCAAATACAAAGTTACAGCTTCTATGACGTTTATTTAGCGAAGTCACAGCTTCTAGTTGGTATACACGAGAGGCTTAAGCTTCAGATGGAGCTTAAATATAAGGTTTTGACTTTTAAAAAATATATATACACCGAAGCTACAGCTTCTATTGGGTACATATGGGGAGTTTTAGCTTTAGGTAGAGCATGAATAGTGAAGCAACGGCTTCTATACGGAAAATACGAGAATTTATATTTTTAGTTGGTACTAAAATAAAAAGTTACAGCTTCTTTAACGTTTACATAGCGAAGTTACAGCTTCTTGTTGATATAAACGAGAGGCTTTAGCTTCATCTGGAGCTTAAATGGAAGGTTATGACTTTTAAAACATTTATAGCGTGAAGCTATAGCTTCTATTAGGGATATATCGGTGGTTTTAGTTTTAGATGGAGCTTGAATGGCAGGTTACAGCTTCTACAACGAATAAAATGTGCAGCTACAGTTTCTATTAGTTACGCAACAAAGGTTTCAGCTTCAGTTGGAGCTGGCATGGAAGGTTTCAGCTTCTATAATATACATTGTGCAAGTCTATAGGTTTTTGCAGTATATACGATGGGCTTCAGCGTTAGTTAGGGCTTAAATGAAAGGCAACAGCTTCTTATATATATTGTGATTAATCAAGGTGCCGAGAATAATCTTATCTATAGCTTATGTTCGATACATTCGAGAAACATGTAAAAGACATAAAAAAAACCTTTATACGTCTGCGATAAGAAAACCTATGTCAGTTTGGAGTCTTCTTGGAAATCTTCGATTGACAATACTTTGCAGATTTTAAGAGTTACACTGATTTATTACCACACTTCACTATAACTGCTATAATGCCAATTCTATAAAGATTAATTGAATTATTTACAAGATTAGAGACAGCAGGTCTTTTGTGTGCTCGTTTTACCGAAGTTCTTTTGAAATAACAGCATCTCACAAACTCTGCAATCTTCTTTATTTAAAGTTGTTAAAAATTAACTTGAGCTTAGCTTGTATGCCTTCTGTTTTTAACTTCTAAAAAATTGTTGACAGCTAATATCAACTCTGTCTTCATTTACAATGAAAATTTTGACCAGATACTCTATAGAAGCATAATCGAAGCTTTAGCTGTCGAATATTAAGATTACTTGCTATTTCCGAAGCTTATGGTTTAGTTGGGTGAAATATTTGATGTGCTTTTGGATATTTCGGTGAGGTTCTATACATCACACAACGAAGTAGGTGTATGACTGGGTCCAGTCCTAAGACGATATTTGGAATTTTAAGCTTTTTGAAAACCTTACATTTCATACAGAATTTCGGTTGATTTGATTTCAATGATATTGATAACCATAATTGCAAGATTATATTTTTTATGAAAAAAATTGATATTTTTGTAAGTACAGATCTGAAGACCAGGGTTAATATAAAAAAGCAGTAAAATAAAGTTTAATTTTGGTTACATTGGAACATCTATGTGATTCCAAAACATGCTCACAATAAACGTCAGGGACAACTTTTGGTTTTACTCTGTCTTTTCTATTTTGTTCTAGTTCTAGTGCCAGTGAAAAAAAGTAAAATCTAAAGAAAAATATTTGCGAGGAATGAAGTATTATTCTATAATACTCCGAAGTCCTTGTATTTTGTATTCAATTTTTCCTATAACAGCCACAACTTGTTGTCCTACTTCAACATATATTTTTTGGGGGCAAAATGCAATAATGGCTTAACCTGTATCTAATTTTAATAAAATCTAACTTTCATAACTATCAAAATATTATCTTTGTGGTATTGGAGGAAGTTTTTTGGTGGGATAATACAATCTGTGTGACACATTTTTCGAGACGAAATGTTTTAAGTACCCAGTTAAGGAAGAACATTTGTTTTTTCTGGCCATTCAAAGTTTTTGATTTTCAAATTAATTTTTAAAATTTTTATTTAGGCGTAGTATTTTGTACTACATGTATTTTAAAAGAGGTTGGAAATTTGTTCGTATATCGCAGAACAAGAAAAAAAATTCTGATATCGTCATCAAAGTCCATTTTCTGTCGCACAATTTAATTGGAAACACTATCCAATAAACTTTAATGAAAGCAAAATAAAAAAAAAATGTGCCAAGAGACCAATGTTCAGAGTAGTAAAAAAGTAGTTTGCAGCGTGCAAATGACAACCAATAAAAATGGCGGTAAAAGGTTTAAGTGTTGATAAAAAAGTCATTAAGTGAGTTTGAGGACAAACATGGAAAGACATCAACCAACTGTGGTCAATAAAAGTAAAATGGGTGTTGCTTGGTAAGCAACAAGTTTAACAAATTGATTTTCTTAAAAAAACATAAACTGAAAAGCACTAACAACATAGTAGAAAGGCTATATAAATGTTTATATAAATGGAATGAATTTCAAACAAGCCCGAATAATTTACGTTTTAACATAAACCTCGTTTTGGTAGGTGTATGTTTAGACAATTATTAAAAAATTGCTTACCTCAGCGCTGTCCAGCCCATTGCATGTAGCATCGCCAGATTGTGCCAATTTGTATTCAGCATCCTTAGAGCTAGTTATGCCAGGACCTCCTGTGTGTGAAAAAAAGAGTATAGAAATAAATGAGTGGAAAAAAAATATAAAAAAATATATAATCTATTATAAAATAAATGACTACAAGCAACAATAGACACCAAAAGAGTAAAACAAAATTCAACTCACCCATTAATGAGGAGATTTTTTCGTATACAAAACAGCGATAACGTTCCTCATTCGAAATTGCATGATGATGTGAGACCAAACCGACAAGATAACGTGAGTTGCCATCCTTCCACGTGGCCAGACAGGTAAGTTCTTCCACTAGAAATAAAATAAAATAAAAATAAGAAAATAGCGTGAATTTGAACTTGATTTCCAATTTAAAAGTAGTCATATCGCATTAAGCTTACCGGTGCTCTCAGTGCCCTGTACATCTGGACAGGCTTGAAAGCTCAACAGCAAACGACTATCTTCCGTGCAGCTATCGATGTTCGAAACAGGACTTTTGCATTCACCATGACCACGATTGTAGGTAAAAACAAACGGACCTGCGGAGCGGAGAGAAGAAAAAAACAACGTAAGCCAAAATATTGTCATTGATGCCAGCACATTTTTTTTGTCTATCGTTTACCTTTCAGCGGGCACTTGACTGGCTCTGCGCTTTCACGAAATAACGAATACAACAGCGCATCGCCGGGTATCTGATCACATAGATTTTGAAGTGTTTCACGTCCTTTGCAGAAATCTGAGGGACATAAATTGGAGAAAGAAAAACGACGAAAAATTTTCAAGTGTGCGAAAAAAAGGAGAGAAGAAAAATAATAGATTAATGTACAGTATATTTAAGGCTCTTCGTTTCTTGCGAAGTTTTAAAATTTGAAGTTTAAATTTTTTTTTCGCTTGTTACCGAATACAAACTGCAATATTAAAACACGAATTTTAAATTAATACAAAAACAACAATTTCTGTTTGTGTTTAAATACAAAATATTATTAAACACAAAAATATACTTAAGTCGTAAACCATAAAGTTAAAAGTTAATATGTTTATAATTGAAAATTTAAAATATACTTACATGCACATCCTGTATATTATATTTATATCATCTATATCATGTGTTTAAAATTAATATCATGTGTTTAATAGTTAAAAAATCCCACAGCAAAGAACTACAAATTAAAAATAGTTCTTAAAATAATGCATACTTAAACACAGCACAGTAAAGTATGCAACATTTTATTTTTCCACATATTTTATATATATGTAGCTGCATAATTTTAATATACATAGCTCATAACGGTTTATTTTTGCAATGAAAGAACGCAGTTTTTTTCCACTATATATAGCAACTTTTAGTGGCATATGTTGCTGAGGTAAATAATTTTTTCGCATTTAGCTTCAGCGTGGTTTTAACGGAATATAAACAAATGATATTTGCTTTGCAAACACATTAATTTAAAAAAAAAAAATTGTATAGCAAATGTTATTTTATTTCTGAAATCAATAAATATAAGCAACAAAGTACTTCTTTGTATGTGGCTGCATTACAATTTTCGAATCCAGAGTTTAAAAGTGATATTGAACAGCAAATTGGTGATTTTTATTCAAATATACTTCTAATATATCAAAAAAATTCAGTTTATAGTAGTTACCGTAGGTTTTTGATTGAATTTTTTAGAAACAATTAAATATTATTCTATTTCATAGAAAATATGCAGAGTTTTCAGTGTTCAGCATCAATCTATCACATTTTCTCACTTTTAACAAAGAAAAAAATGGTTTATATTTTACGTATAATTCAACAATTTTAAATGAATAAAAAATTTTAATCAGCAATGAGACGTTCTAAGCTGAATTCGGGAAAGAACTGAACTTCGTACATAAACTCAGAAAAAAAACACATATATTTATCCGATAAAAAATTTCTCTATTTTCGATAATAACAATTTTCTCTTTTTCAAATAAAATTAGATTAGAATTAAATATATTTTTAAATTTTAATTGAAGATTGAAGATTCAATTTCTACAATTAGAATAAATTTTCATATTTTTGAAGAAATATTTCTTCACTTGTGCGAAATGAAAATATTTTAATTTCTCTTATAATGATAAGTATTTTTGGCGCACAAAAAAATTCTCATTTAAGCCTAGTACTCTATTCTGTTTCATGTGATATTTCATTCGAATTTTCATATAAAAAACGATAGCCATGAAACCGTGTGAAAATTTTCACAATATGTTCGTCAAAGTAGTACTCTGTTCTGCTGTGAAATATTCTCGCAACGTTTCTTTGCAACATTTTTTCACGACAGTTTTATTGAACTGCATATTTTGATGTGAAAAGTGAATTTTTTCATGTACATTTTTTCATGACTTTCGCAAATTTTATAATTTCTACGCAACAAAATATATGTCAGAATTTTTACGCAACAAAAAAATTAAATGAAAAAATGAAAAAAAGAAATTGCATGCAAACAAACAGAGTATAGCCTGTTTCAAAACAGAAGAACATTTTCGCGCATGTTTGAGAATAAGAAAATAATATTGAGAGCGTTCTTCATTCTGATTGGTCGAAATTAAAAAAATTTAATATTCTCTAAAATAATATTCTCTAAATATAAATAAATAAAAAACAATTAATGTATATTCCTGAATTTTGATGTTTATCGCAACTGCGCTGCGGAAGTGCTGAATTTTATTTTTCAAAATTAACCAATCTAAATTGAAAAAAAAGGAGGCGTACAAAATATTTTTTCAATCTAAATTGAAAAAAAAGGGGGCGTACAAAATAATTTTTTAGCCAAAATTTCACTTCACAATTTTTTTCTTGAGAAAATAATTTATTTTTCATTTAATTTGTGTTTGATTTCTTTTCAAGATACAGGTTGCTACAGGCCGTCGGTGCAACATTGTACTTGTGCAATTATTTGTTCTGAATGTTTGCGCATTTATATATTAAGAAAAACAGTAAAAAACATTCAAAAACAGCATAAAGTTCAGCGAACAGAACAAAAAGAGCAAGAAACTACGCTCTAAAAAATTTTCTAGCTATAAAAATAATTTCTCACTGCGCATCGAAAAATTAAACTAAAAAATGTTCTTCTCTTTTGAAACGGGCTATACTTGGCTTTATAGAGAAAAATTTATTGAAAATTAAAAAGTATTTTTTTCAATAAAAACAAATCTTTTCTCAAAAATAAAAAGTCTTTTTCTCTAAAAACGATATATTTTTATGTATTTTTCTTTTTCATAAGAGCTTTTTATCATTTTTAGGTAATTATTAGGATCACATTTAGAGAAAAGCATTCTCTGGAACAAAATCTATACCATGTTTCTCTAAATATGTTGCCTTTTTTAATATAAAAACAAAAACAAATTGGCCATTTCAGCCCTTGAAAGGACTTTGACCGAGCTTCTTATGATCAATTGTGTTGTGTGTGTTTTTAAATGTTTACACACAATGACCAAGAACTGGACCTACATGTTTTATGCCGACTCCAAACGGCAAAAGTTCATGTTCTCAAGAAGCTTTACATGGCATTGTTTACTCTCTGAGGTTTGCCATTGTCTGCAGAGAGGTGGTGACCGATCAGAAAAATTTTTTATTGAAATAAACTTTTCGCCGCGGCTTCATTGTTCTTAGTTTTAAAATAAATCACATCCAACATTGATGAACGACGTGTTAGATCGTTTGAAAGCGATTAACAAGATCATATAAAACTAGTAAGGTATATCTTCGACTCGGCCGAAGTAAAAATACCCCCACGGCCCATTCGTAATGGTACAAAATCTTAAATTAAAGCCCTTTTTGTATGAGATTTCAAAAAATGTAACTATTGTGATGACGTCTAAAATAAATTCATATCAAATTGTTTTCCTGCAAAGTAAAGACAAGCCTATTTATTAAGTTTTCAATTGCGGTTGTATGAGAGGTGGGCGTGTTCGTATGCGGATGACGCCCACTTTTCTTCCACGATTTATTTTTGATATAAAATACAAACGTATCAAATTTTTTTCCTGTAGTTTAAAGAGAATAGAGTTTTATATAGAGTTTTAAATTTTGAGGTTATATGGGAGGTGGGCGTGTTCGTGGGTGGATGCCGTCCATTTTTCTAACAGGTCTTAATTTTGACATAAAATGAATAAAAATCTAATTTTACTTTTGTAGCTTCGACAGAAGCCTATTTATATAGTTTTCAATTTTGGGGTTGTATGGGAGGTGGGCGTGTTCGTGGGTGGATGACGCCCATTTTTCTATCATGTCTTAATTTTTATATAAAACACATAAATATCTAGTTTTATTTTTGTTGCTTTGATACAAGCCTCTATATATAGTGTTCAATATTAGAGTTGTATGGGAGGTGGGCGTGTTAGTAAGTGGATCACGCCCATTTTTCGAAAACACCTTAGTTTTAACAAAAATTACTTAAATACCGAATGTAAGTTTTGTAGCTTAAATATTTGATTCTTTATGGATTTTTCATTATTGGGGTTGTATGGGAGGTAGGCATGGTTTTCATTCGATTTAGCCCATTCTCGAACTTGATCTTATTTTTTTGAAAAAAAGCTTATATATCGAATTTCAGCACGATAGCTTCAAAATTACGGCCGCAATCGTGTCCACAGACAGACGGACAGACGGACAGACAGACGGACATGGCTAAATCAACTCAGGTGGTGATGCTGAGCAAGAATATATATACTTTTCTATACCTAGGGCAGTACGCGTGGAGGTATAAAAATTAAATTTCGTAAAAAGTTACGAGTTAAGCAGTTGCGCAGCCCTTACGCAGAGATTTGAATCCCTTAAGTATGTTTCACGCTTTGGACAAAACACAATTTATCTCGCAAAAGAGATAGAAAGGTACAGAGAGAGAAAAAGATAGCTTTTGAAACGCCCTACTATTAAATATGAACACAGTTTTAATAACACTGTAAAATTTTCCTTATAAATACAAGTTTCACCCACAACGCGGAAAACACCAATCTGGCAACATTTTGTAACTGGCAAATTTAACAACAGCTGTTTACTTTGCATTTATTATATTTATTATGCATTTATTTTCTCCAATTGCATGATACTGAGATCCTGTTCCTATCCAATGGAGAGCAATTTGCAATTTAGTTTAGCTGACAAGGTGTTTCTTCTTCCAGTACATCTTTTCAATTTGTGGACTATTAGATTCACAAGATATTCCAATTTATGTGCTGAGAGGCCTCTCCTTGAATTTATACGCTGTCTTAAAATCCTTGGTCTTCTTATAATTATGACTTTCTCCTCTCTGTTTGAATCATTTGACCACATTTTTTACTGTTTTTAGTGTTGGATATTTATTAAAATTTTTTTTTTTATTCGAAATTTTTGACACTTGATCACACGCTACAAGTTCCAAACCAATCTTTGAGAAACAGAATTTAATTTACAAGTCCTTTTGACACTTGTAAAAACGACAAATGGACTTGTAACTTGTATCCTACAAGTGTTGATTCCAGAAACAGATACTTGTAAAAATCTTCCGTTTTACAAGTATTTCTCTTGTATTACAAGACTTGTATTTTTGGAGAAACAGGCCCCTGGTTGAACAAAAACTGATCGGACAGTATCAGAAATTAGATCTCTTGTATGCTTAGCAGGATGTAAAATTAAGTGTAAAGTGGATTTTGAGCAGTATTACACTGAATTTTCTACTAGAATTAAGCTACATTCAGGTCACACACAACCAAAGCTCTTGCAAACCGATCAAATAAAATTCCAGTAATAGCTAATGAATACATTTACAGGATCAAATGGCAGCAATGCCATCGGCTTATCATGATTTAAACAATAATTTTAGCTACACAAAATAATGGTTCTGGAAATGTATTACAGCTTCAATTATTTAATTGTTTTTTTATCTCTTGGTTCTAAAATTTTTACTTTATTTTCATGTTAAATTAAAAAAAAAATGTTAAAAAAGTGATGTCATTAAATAAAAAATGGTTTAAAATGCACTAAGTTTTAAATCTAATAGAAGTATTGTTGAAACGGGATAATAAATTTTCATAATTTAATAAGCTAGTAAGTGAGACAGTTTTTGTATAATACTAACTATTTTGAAGATTTTGTACAATTTTTTATAATATTATTCCAAATATTAATAAAAAACTATGTAAATTAATTATGTTTTTCAATATTATCTACCAAATTATTAGCACTGCACACAATATTTTGAACATAAGCATAGTCATGTCTAAGAGATAAAATATTGTCTTATGTCATATGTAAATCAAGCAATACTATTGCAATCTTTTTTTCAACAGTTATGGAATATTTTAGTAAAACATTGACAGTAAAGAGCTACAAGATGAGAGATATCAATGCACATATGCATATTTTTGATGCAAGAAAATCAATGATGAATATTAAGAGTCAGCTAACGTTAGGATTTTGCGGCATAAGAAAATATAAAAACCAAAAATCAGGCTTTAAATTAAAAAAAAATTATTGCTATAATTTGAAGTAAATAGTTAAAATTACTCATACGCCGTGTGGGACAAAAAAAAAATCATGCAATACGAATGAATACTTTGAGTAATTCGTTTGTTTACTATTTAAATCAACATTATTACTTTATGCTTAATATTTACTATTTTGTTGTTGTTGTATGTTGTTTTTTTTTTAGTTTCAATTGCCAACGAAATAACAAAAACACCAATGCTGAGGCAGTGGCGTAGCGAGCATAACTGGCGCCCGGGGCAAAATAATTTTTTGGCGCCCCCAATGAAATATAAATAAATATTTTTTAATATTTTGTACAAATAATTATAATACACTTATTAAATTACATTAATACAAATAACACTATGCGTCAAAATCAGAAAAATTTTCTGTACACGACAGTTCATTATGTTTTGTTATAGATTTAGGGTCTCTTAACACGAAAATCGCAAAAAAAAAACTTTAAAGTTAAGCCGTTTTGGGTATGAACGAACCGTTATTTTTCAATAATTTGTGTTATAAATTTTGTATTTAAGTTATCGTCACGAAGTTTGACGATTCTTGCATTACATGAAGAAAAGTAACTGAATAGGTTTCAGGGCGGGTATTTGAATTTCATTGAATTGTATTGAAATTCAATAAAACTAAATATAAACTAAAAAAAAGAAGCCGAGAGCATTTGGGTACATTTGACATTTTTGATTGGGGTAATTTTGACAAATGTTAGTTGTACGAGTACAAAGATCGAGTAACATCGAGATGTTACCAATTAATTTTAAAGTTTTTTAATATATTTCTAAATTGGTTTTAATAAAAAAGAAGTGGTTCAAACATCAGAAATAGGACTATCATTAGCCGAAGAAATAAAAGGACATGAAGAAAACAGAACGTTGGTTAACGAATGAAGAATGAAAGTCTAAAGATAATAGCAATTCTGGTAACAACTACAGCTTTGATTCTTTTGGATTGTTCAGTGATGCTGGTCTAATTTTTTTCCCAAGTTTTCAGTCACTTCACTTTTAAATTATTTTTTCGTGGAGCATCAACATCAGTAGAATTCCCAAACGCATTAAAGAAACTTGTGGTTATCGTTAACTGGCCCTTAACTACCTAACCTGTTAACTCGTATCCATAACATCTTTGCTAGCAATATTTATTCCTAACTTTGACAGTTCGTTAACGATAACTGTTGCTTGCTTAACTACTCACTAACTGAAATAGTAAAGTTTATATTGTTTTATTTCAATTAAGTAAATTGTACTATATATAATTTTGACATCAATTGTATCGAACTGATCATGTCAAATTCGATATTTTAACTCTATTCTACTCTCACAAACACGAACTAAAAAAATATTGAATTTTTGTATGAATAAGGCTGGTCTATTTTGAGAAGTAAAGCATGGCTTTCTCAAATTTTTCAATTTCTTCACAACAAAATATTTGTCAGAATTTTCACGCAACAAAAAAATGAATGTTGCGAGTAAAATTTCACGCAAACGGACAGAGTACTAGGTTTTACGTGATTTTTAAAGATTTTATATAATTTATAAGATTTTTGTTGAAATATATATAAATATTGTTCAATATTAATAATCACGCTAAGCCGAATAAAATTTCTAATTTTCTTCATGTTTGTTCAACGAATTTTTACGTTTGGATGAGTAGTTTTTGCGCTATGATAATTCATAAAAAATCGAAAACTATTTTCATTTTTAGTGGAGAATATAAGCTACCGCCGAAAGAATGAAATTATTTCCTGATGCAGACGATCAAGAACGCTTTTCATAACGCCAGATTTTTCGCTTTCTGCGGAAAGGTCATATCTCCAGTCAATTCTCCTCGCATTTGTCGGCGACATTTTATACGGATTGTTGTATCGATTCCCTATTTTTTACAAAGATTTTTAACTTTTTCACATATCTCGTTACGAATTTCTGCTAGTTCAGTCGCCAATAATTTGAAATCATGGAACGCTTTTTTAAACTTAATTTTAGGACCTTGTTATCTGAGCTGCACACGATCAATTCTCTTAGAGTTCATGCCAGAAATGAACTAAAGTTATGATATTTAAATTCGGTTTAAGATAAAGATTGCAGCATTTCTGGTGTTCCACTTGTGGCAGTATTTTCTTCTGCTAATTTTTCTTATAGTTCTACGTATTCTTCCAGTCCCTCGACAATAACGCTAACTGCTTGCGCTCTGGCGCTCCATCGTGTTACAGATTCTTTAACAGATTTTTTAAAGCATTTTTTAACAATTTCCATCGTAATGTTGAACGTGGGAAAAAGAGACGTATGTTATCAATTATTCCAAAACATGCTACAATGATTGAATCTTGGTAAGCTGTAGTAACTCCTACTAAATTAAATGTGTGGTTATCACAATTTACAAATGTTGCCTTATTATTTTTTCTATTATTCTTTGTTGAACGCCAGATATGTGATTTGACATAATGGCAGCATTATCATAGCATTGTACCCTACAGTTGGCTAACTTAATTATTGAATAAATTAATTAAAAAAAATTGTTTGCAAAATTTTGTTTGTCTTGAGAATGATTTGGCGCCCCTCTGCGAGTGGCGCCCGGGGCATTATGACACCCCCTGCCCCCCCCTCGCTACGCCACTGTGCTGAGGCAATGACAGAAAATGAAGGACAGTTATATATGTTCGGTGACTGCATTTTTAACTGAAAATTTATTTTTGACCACACGCATAACCAACACACACACGCTCAACTTGGTAGTAAGCAAATCATGTGAATGGGACGAATGTTCAATATTAAAAATTGTTGCAAGAAAAAGCTCATCATACGCACACAGACACACACCCACACATATGCATATATATTGGTATTTCGATGAGGATGATGTTGAGTATTTTTTGTATTGGCTGTTGTTAACATTCAACAGCAATAACAACTACCATACAACAACAAATAGCCACAGATGTGTTATGCGGGCTTTAAAGAGATGTGAGTGTGTGTGTGTGTGTGTGTTTGTGTGACGTAGATGTCTGTACAATATATGTATCTACATATATATTTCGTTGCACGTTTTCAATAATGCGATTTGCACATTTGTATATGTGTATGAGTGCGATTTTGTGTGGGGCATTTGTATGTGTGTATTTGTGTTGAGTGCGTGTAGGTCGCTGTTTTTCGTGGTTTAATTAAAATGAGTTATGGCTCCACATGTAATTTATATTTTATGCCTTTTTGCGTTTGCTTGTGAATGTGTTGTCAGCGTGTGTGTGTGTGTGTGCTTCGAACACCATGCAAATAATTTTATTCATTTGTATTTTTACGGTTTTTAATTGCTTATATATGTAGCAGTGCTGGTGGCAGCAACAGATATAGCAACAACTAGCAACAACAACAACAACAAAACTTTAGCAAAAAATTTCAATTCTTCATTTGCTGTGATTTTTTTTTTTGTTGCACGTCGCAATTTTCAATATAATTGTGTATTTTTTTTTTTTTTTTTTTTTTGCAATGCAAGTTCTGCTTTATGCAAATATGCGGCATGAGTTGCGTTATCCTTTTGGCAAATCCTTGTTGCATAATGTATTATAATAAAATTACGCTTGGAATTAATAAATTAAATCAATATTCTTTAGCAGTTGATTGCGTATTTGTGCAGCACGTTATGGGCATTGTTGTTGTTGTTGTTGGTGTTGTTATTTTTGTCTCATGTGTTGTTGTTATTTTTGCGTGCTGTTATAAAATTGACCGAACAATTGCATAGCTTTGTCTGTTTATTATATCATTTTTGTGTTTGCTGTTGATATTGCTGTTGTTGTTGTTGTTGTTGTTGTTTTTGTTGTTGTTGCTAATTATATTACGCTTCATATACAGCGCTTACTAATTGTATGCAGAAAATTCCATTCCACTCAATTTGAAAGTTTATTCAATATTAAAAAAAAAAAAATCACAGACAACCCAACAGCACAAATAAAAAAAAAAAATTGCATGCGATTTTAATTAAATTTGCATGCAATAAATATTTAGTGCGCTTGATGATTCAGATTTGTTATTCTGGCATGTGTACACGCTGCATGTTTGCTCAAAAAAAAAAAAAAATATAAAAAATTATGAATTATTGCTGTTGTCGTCGTTGCTGTTGCATGCATTTAATTATTATAATTATTTTAAAATTTAATTTATTGCAAATAAGTTAATTAAATATTATAATTTAGCTGTCAATGATTAATATTTCTTTCAGGCTAATTTGTTGTGGATTTGAGGAAGAGCCTTTTTGATTTAGTTTTTATTATTGTTGCTGTTGTTGTTGTGAAATATAATAATGATTTCAAATTTTTAAACAGTTTCAACTGTTAACATAGGTTTTAATATTTAATAATTTTTTTTATGTAAATGTTATTTAAATGACATTTTATAATAAGTTAAGAGCTTAAATTTGAAATGGCTTTTTATTAAATCAATGATAATAAAAAAAGGAAATTTAAAAGGTTTTGATACCAACAAAAATTTGATTCAAATAAAAAAATGATTTAGAAAAAAAAAATGAAAAATGAATGAAAGAATTCATACCTTGAGTTAATTTGAGTTAAGGATATAAGAAATATACTTAATAGTATGTGAGGAATATTTTGCGTGAAATTTCATGAGGTCGTTTGCGTGAAATTTCGCTTGCAACATTCTTCTTTTTGTTGCGTGAAAATTCTGAGAAATATTTTGTTGCGAAGAAATTGATAAATTTGAGAAAGTCTTGCTTTACGTTTCAAAGTTGAGAAAAAAAATATGTATGTATATAAAAACAAAAATTTTTGGGCTAACTGTCACTTTTCACTTAAAAATAAATAGGCAGTTCAATTAAATTGTCGTGAAAAAATGTTGCCAGTATTTTCCACAGCGGAAAAGAGTACTTTTTTGACGAACATGTTGTGAAAAATTTCACACATATTTGACAGCTTTAGTTTTTTGTATGTAGATTCGGATGAAATTTCACATGAAACTGAGCAGAGTACTAAGCTCTACTGTGGGAACAATTTTTTCAATTGGATATTCCAACAAAATTAAAATGTTCGTGCTCTACAATTTGTTTTCTCAGCCGCTTTTCTCTAAAATAAAAATTTGAGCTTTAAGCAAAAATGGACCTTAAAAGTGGGCTTGGTTCCAAAGCTCACAACGTATAATTTGTCAACGTTTTAAAGTTAAAAATATTTTCTGTAATATTTAAATATTCCTGTTATAGTAAATATTTTCTCCCTCAGTCATTTACATACCTAAAATAAGCATTTTGTAAGTATTTTTAAAATATTTTGAACAAAGGTTAAAAAAGTTAAAAAAATCGCAATTATCGATGAAAAATAGAATAAGAAATAATTCATAGATTAAGCAGAAAATTGCCATAACAATTCTTAAAGTTACTTAATTATTCAATTTGTATTTAAACCCTGCTATTAAGATTAAAACCACTTTTATGGGGAACTGCTATTTCTTTGGTTATGAGAAAAAAAAACTTAAATTGTGAAATTCTATTCGAACTAGTTTTGCATCGTTAATTTTTAAAAGCACACATAAAGGTTTTCCACAAGCATACAAGCAGTTTAATACACACACACATAAAAACTCACACGTAAATCAGCCAGCAGCTCGTATTCTTCTACAACGTCGGTATGCTGCATTGATATGAGTGCGTGTTTGTGTGTGTGGCTGTGTGTTAGTGGCAGTGCCACAATAAAATGGGCTCGGCAGAGGGAAGAAAGTTCGTATAAAACTCTTTTTGGCTCATTTATCCGTATGCATATCCTTGTTGTTTAGCTGATATCCTTGCATTCATCATTTTGATGGAACTTCAGCTTAAACAGAATGAAGCAAAGCGCAGTATAAAGTTTTGTATAGCAGACGCATACATAAAACAACAGACGAACAAACAGCAGACGAATGTTCCGACAGACAGACAGACAGACAGACAGATGCAAAGACAGGCTGAAGTACGTCAACTATGAATCTGTTAAAAACATCAAGAAACCAGCTAGATTATGAGAATGTGCGAGAAAATAAAAGCGACAGGCATTACTAGCAGACTAGCATAAAACAAAGATAGAAATAGTTAAAGTAGCAGACAAACAGACGAACGATAAACCATGATGGTAAACACAGAACAACAACCGCAGAGTGAAAGATTTTAAGATCGTTACTGTGGCTTTTTATCTAGTGATGAGTTAGAAAAGTCAAACTTTTGGTGGACAGAAAAGAAAACAGAGAATGAGTAAGCAATGAGGCAGAAAAGATAAAAAACATTGATCAAAAATTACCAACTATTTAAGTTAAATTTTTTGTTCCGATTTTAATGTTTAAGAAGAAAGATGAGTAAAGGATGTCTGGCAATAATTAAGGCTTTTTAGAAATTTTAAATGAGGGTTGCTTTTTATATTTCTTACCTAATAATATTGAGAAAACAAATATTTGTATGGCCGAAATGAGTTTTATAGTTTTACAAAATATTTACCATGAAGATCAATACGTTTTTGCTTGCGGTTTGAAATCATTTTAGGAGCTCTTTTTTCACTCCGATCAAGGTAATTCCAATAGACATATTATTGAAAATCGATGATGACGTCATGTTTTTTTATTTTCATGAATAAAAAATAAACATTTTGTAGCAAATCAGGGCTGTATTGCATGTTAGATGAGATATCAACTCGAGTATTTGGTTTCTCAAAAATTTGTGATGTGTGTCAGCTGACCGAAAGTAGAGGTCCCGCATTGACATATTTCTTCATATCTCTGCTGTTTACAGTCGGTTTTAAAATTCCTCAAAGTCAATTTGAGGCCTTCTAAGGACCTTTTTTTTTGTAAAAAAAATTATTGGTCTCTTTTAAACAAAAATATCGATATGTCATTCAATATGACCAGACTTTTAATACCGAAGAAATGATGAAAATGAAAAAAGGAGCCTTACGTTTGGCAAAAAATTTAAAAAAATGTTTTAAAAATTGTTTTGTTGGAAATATCGATATACTTCTTGAGCAAAAGATTAATGATATTTTAAGAGCTTTACTTTTTTGATATGAGGGTGGTACATTAGGATGGTAGGAACTGCGATATGGAGGGTAAGTACTAGAATGGAACACCTGAGATGAATGACCTCTATAAAGGTCATATTGTTCTTTTTGAGACAAAAACATTGATATGCAAGACTTTAAAATCCGACTGTAAACACCAGAGATATGAAGCAATAAGTCAATGCGCGACTCCTACGTTCGTTCAAAAAAATTTTTTTTCGTAATTTTCTTGCAAAAATGCGTCATATTTGCTGATATATGGAGCATTTTTTTTTAGATGCGGTCTAATTTGCATTCATGTCTTTTCTAAAATTACTTATTGCTCTTTTTTAAAATAGAAACAAAATTTAACCCTAGATCACCTATGGCTGAGTTGCATCACAACTACCACTGGGTGTTTTTCACCCACATAAGAAATTCGCAGTTATGCAGACCTGTTTATGCAAAATCTGTACATATTCGAATAATTCCTACAGGGTCATTTCGAGGTTATACTACAAAAAAAAATGGCACTCTTTCATTGAAATTAATATTACCGTTATGTGGATTCAAGTTTGCCATGATTTGCTTGCTAGTTATTAATTTTTTTCACTATGGAGTTAGCCGCTCGGAAATTAATTGTGAATAAAATCGTTGAAAGTCCGACTTGGTCAGGAAATAAGATAGTGAAAGTATTTCAAATTTTTTAAAAAAAACTGTTTGTAGTGTTTTCGAACATTATAAAGAAATTTTGAGCAAAAATAAGTAAAGAAAGTCTAAAGTCGGTAAAGCCCGATTGTGAAATAACCTAAACCTACTTTTTCAAAAAACAATAGTATTGGAAATGGGCGTGTTCGTGGTCGGATGAAGATCATATTTTATATTTCCATGTTGATAAAAAAATTTACATATACCAATTTTTAATCCTGAAGCTCACATGTTAATGCCTTTAAAGTGTTTTCGCTATCGTGGGTTTTATGGGAGGTGGGCGTGTTCATGAATGGATAACGCCAAATTTCTTAGTTTTGGTATAAAAAAAATACATAACAAATTTTATCTCTGTAGGTTAAACATAACCTTATTTTTGGAGTTTTCAATTTTATGGGTTGTATGGGAGGTAGGCGTGTTCGTGGTCGGATGATGCCCATTTTTATACCCTAAACCTGAAAGGTGAGGGTATATTAACTTTGTGCAAACGTTTGTAACGCATAGAACGAAGCGAGTCCGGTATAGAAAAGTATATATATTCTTGATCAGCGTCACCTCGTGAGTCGAGCTATCCATGTCCGTCCGTCCGTCCGTTCATCCGTCCGTCTGTCCGTCTGTGTGTTGTCCGTAAACACAGGATAAGAAGAAGAAGTCGAGATAATTGGATGAACCTTGGTACACATGATCACATGCACCCAAGGATCTGCACTATTGAATATTTTTGGAATCCGCTCACGTACACGCCTACCTCCCATACAACGCAAAAATTCAAAACTGCATAACTCAGCTCATAATAAATCTACAACAATAATATTTGGTATGTGTGTGTTTTATATCAACACAAAGATGTATTTAAAAAATGGACGTCATCCGCTCACGAACACGCCCACCTCCCATACAGCCCAAAAATTGAAAACGCAATAAATAAGCCTCTAATTGACTGAAAGAGCTTAAATTTGGCACAAATGTTTTTTATAACAAAACAAAGTTGGTTTTGAAAAATGGACATCATCCGCCCACGGACACGCCTACCTCCCATACAACGCGAAAATTGAAAATTGCATACCTCAGCTTATAATAAGCCTACAACAATAAAATTTGATACGTATGTGTTCTATACAAACACAAAGATGCCGTCAAAAAATGGACGTCATCCGCTCACGGACACGCCCGTCTCCCATACAACCTAAAAATTGAAAACGCAATAAATAAGCCTCTAATTGACCGAAAGAGCTAAAATTTGGTATGTATGTTTTTTATGACAAGACAAAGATGGTTTTGAAAAATGGACGTCATCCGCTCACAGACACGCCTACCTCCCATACAACCCAAAAAGATTAAAACTCAATAAATAAGGTTATGTTTGTCATCGAGAAATTATATTTGGTATGTATGTATTTTATACCAAAACTAACGTGTGTTCAAAAATTGCAAGTAATCCGTCCATGAACACGCCCACCTTCCATAGCGAAAGCACAATAAAGGCATTAACTGTGAGCTACAGGAATAAAACTTGGTATGTGTAAATTTTTCATCAACATTTAAATGCATATAAAATATAGGCTTAATCCGCCCACGGACACGCCCATTTACAATAAAAATTTTTTGTTTTTGAAAAGTAGGTTAGGGTATTTCATAGTCGGCCTAGACCAACTTAATACTTTCTTTACTTGTTCAAAAATATTTTTGTTTTGTTATATAATACATGCATACTAAATCTTATCTCTGTAAGACAAACATACGCTTATGTATGCAATTTTATGTTTTTTGCTTGTATGGGAGGTAGGCGCGTCCGTGGGCGGATGACGCCCATTTTTAAAAACAACCTTTTTTTTTGGTATTCAAAACATACGTACCAAATTTCATCTCTGTAGGATTAACGGAAGCTTATTTCTTGAGTTTTCATTTGTTGGGTTGTATGGGAGGTGGCCGTGTCCGTGAGCGAATGACACCTATTGTCTTAGAACATAGTTTTGTTGATATAAAACACATGCTTACCAAATTTTACCTCTGTAGGTTAAACATAAGCTGATTTATGGAGTTTTCAATATTCGGGTTGTATGGGAGGTAGGCGTATTTGTGGGCGGATTCCAAAAATATTCAATAGTGAAAATACTTGAGCCCATGTGACTATGTGTACCAAAAAACAACATCTGACATTAAATTGAAGGCAAGCATCTTTACAAGACCAGCAGGAGCACTGCTCGGCAAATACGTGTGGGAGAAGCTATCAGTTGTACCGATCTATGAAATACCCAAACCGGTCTGATTAACAAAATTTTTCAACCAAAAAGCGCACTCGATTACTGTACAAAAAAAGTCTTGAGGAAATTAAAAATATTATTCAACTACGGACGATGAAACAAACGTCAAACTTGATCTGCAACAGCTTCCAGGACAAAAGTTGTATGCTGCAAAGCAGCGTTTTCAACCACAATGAAAATTTTTCCATAAAACTTCACTTCGTTGTAAAAAAAACCAATTGACGCAAGCCTTAAAATTCATCCTTTGGTGAGTACTAATGGAGCTCATTTCCGAAAGTATAAAACGAACAATTTCTGACACCTTGGGAAGAAAAACTAAGAGCCTAAATATGAAAAATCTTTTGAGTCTCCCGCCGCCATAATAACCGATGAAATTTCCTCTAAAATAGACTTTTCATAACGTGATATTTAACAACCTAAATTTTTTGCGGAAATCAAGTATTGAATGAAGCCATTCAGTAAAAAAATCTGATTGGCTTTCGAAACTAGCGAAAAATATTTTATTATTCAGTATCTTCCATTGAATTTTCAAAATCAGTTTCATGAAAATTCCTTAAAATTGCACAAATATTATACGATTCTAATGAATGAAGGCTTTTTGGAAGAGTGTCGGAAAAATTTTCGTTAAAAAAGATATTATTTCGATTTAACTGAGCATTTGCTAATTAATATCCATTGACATTAGTTTATTATTAGGGTTGATAAACGGATGAACAGAAGCAAAATCAAACCATCCTTTTTTTTTTTTAATAAGCCTTTATATCTTAACATCGGATAATATTTGACAATTCAGAGAAATTTTTATGAAACAGATTCGGAAAAATGTTTTGGAAAATTATGAATTTTAAATTTTTTCTGCAGTTTCGAAAGTCACTCGGAATAAATTTTTTTTATACTGACTGACATGACTTCACTATAAACTAAATTCCTGCGTAGTTTGGGTTAGTTTGTGTTTAAAAAAATTATTATAAAAAACGAATGAAAAATAACAATTTTAGGGAAATTTTTTAATCATTTCGATGGCGAGGTACTCGATCGCTCTTCTTCAAATTCAGGCTTTCTTTTTTTGTATAATTTTTGCATTACTTTTTATCCAAATATTTCAAGTCGTTCTAGTTGGTTCCAAGCTAGAAGTTGAAAAGACAACTCAAATCGAAGTATTGTCAACAAACCCTCAAGTGGTCAGAATTAGTCTGAAGGAAAAAAAAACATGAAAAATTTAGTAGATTATGCATCAAACAGATTCGATTTTAAATATATATTTTGGATTTTTACTCATTTGATAAGATGTGTCTTTGCTTTTCATATGAATCGCTTTGATTTATTTCTATTTTGCTTGGTACTACAAAAATGGAGAGGGGGGGGGGGGTTACACCCCGAAAGCCCTCCTTTTGTTGCGCTAATGTTATAGAGTATGATATTAAAATTTCAAAAAGAAAAATATTTTATTTGCGAAAAACTACAGCTATTAATCAAAACAATTGCAACCGTCGAGCGCAATTGTGAACTCAGATATGCACAAATGTTGACATATAAATATGGGAAAAAGAAAAAACTTGCATATTTATTATAGAAATCGATAGCTGTTTGATAACTACTGACAAGAGCTAAAAATACAAATAAATTATTTTGTTAGTATGTAGTATGTGCTGAAGGCATCTAAAGAGAGAACAATAACAAAAGCAGCTATGAACACAGCAAGCAATTCTATTGCTAATACAATATATATATATATATATATCTAAACTGATATATAAATAAACACACATAAACATTGCTGGTTCTGCAACTAGAACAGACTAGTGAGTGATGTGTATGAGTTGGTATTTGCATGTCATTCAAATACATATGCAAAGCAAATTGATATGCAAACATTTGTATGTATGCTTATGTGTGAGTGTGTGTGTGTTTGTAACTAATTGGAAACAAATTACGAGCTGCTTTTGCCATTTTGTGTGCCATTAAAAATAACAAGATGCTAACAGAGGCCAACTACACACTCGCACACACTCATGCGCGCATACTCACAGACAGATTCAAATAAGCTCTGCACAAGAAAAAACATTGCAATGTGCTCTAGTATTTCACTTAATTCAATAAAAAAAAAAACCAAGCAAAATTTATGTATATGAATTTTCTCGTTTGTATGTTTGTGTGCAAAAAAGTAAAAGACATGTCGTATAGTTGATTTGTTGTTGTTTTTCTTTGCTGGCTCAAGCACGCAAGCAGGCATGCATGCAGACACAGAATAACCCAACAAACAAACACACACAAATATGTCATAGATTTGTTTATTGTATGAGTGATATATAAAACCAAACAAATACCAACACATTCCGATTGCAAAAACGCATGCATTTTGAATTGTTTGTCTGTGACTATGTAAGAGTGTGTGTGAGTGTGTGTGCTACAATGCTTAAGAATGCATAGCTGGATTTTCTGATTTCTTTCATATGTATATGATTGCATGCATGCATAACGTATTTCTACAACCCCCAGCTAATACCATGCTAGAGTTTTATTTAAATTATTGACAAAATGAAATTTTGAAAGCATAGTTTAAGGCTTTCAGCATAATGTAATAAAACTTTGTGCAGACTTAATTGGCCTAACTTCATTTTGTAGTTAATAAGAAATGCATGAAATAATTGTTGCCTTGCAATTAAATATATAAATTTTGCTATTTTGTCCAAAAAATCAACATAAGACAAACTTTTAACTCTAGTTTATCTAGAGTCTAGATCGTCGAAAATCTTATAAAAGACGCTCTACCAGTAGGCTTTTATCAATATTTTAGAGGTCGCTGTTCTCAAAAAAGTATTATTCAACCCATTATTAATTTTCATATTATAATTTTTCTTCAATTATATGTAGGCTTGCCATACGTCAGGAATTAGGCCTGATTGTCAGATATTAGACATCTTGTCAGGAATTTTGTCCGGCATCGTATATTGTCAGGCATTTAAAAAATAATAATGAAATTTACCCTTTGAAATTTGACGAGTTTTGTTTTTAGTTTGAAACACTTTTTACTGCTACATGCATCACAGTCTGTACATGACCTTACTTAAAATGAGCTGTGTTTGTATAGTGCATACAGCAACCTAGTGTCGATGCTTAAAGATTTATCGAAAATACCTGTTTTATTAAGTGCCATCACAAGTGCAATCAGCTGATCACAAACAACTTATTCAGCAACTGGAGCGCTTGCATAACATTTTCGTGTTATTAATTTTTGTTCTTATAAATTCTGTGAATTTAAAAATAGGTAAATTCTCACATCTATTAAATATTTTTTATTAATACCAGTGTAGTTTTTACATTATTATTTAGCACGCAAATAGAACAATGGCAAAAAGAAAGTGTGTTTTTACGGAGAAGCTGAAGGTGGAGTACGATTTCATAAAAACTGATACCAACTCAAAAGATAAAGTGGTTTGCACAATATGCAAAGCAATATTTTCCGTCGATTTTAAAGGTAAAGCCGACATCGAGAGGCATTTGCAATCAGATAAACACAAGAACGATGTAAAATGTATGCAGGAGGCTTCCATTTCAGACTACTTTAAGAAGCGAGAAGCAACATCTGAAGACCTTCAATGTATGGCTAAAGAAATGGCGTTCGCATATCATTGTGCAAAACATGATATAAGTTTTAATGCATCAGATTGTACTTCTAAACTAATAACAAAGTTTTACAATAGAAAGTTTAGTGCAGGCAAAACAAAATTAAAAGCGTTGGCTGTTTGGGTCATTGCACCACATATATTTTCCGAGGTTCTAGCTGAACTTAAATTGGCAAATTTTATATCCGTGGTTATAGACACTTCGAACAGAAAAGATGTTAAGTTATTGCCGATCCTCGTTAGATATTTTAACCCTTGTAATGGTGTTAAAATTGAACTCCTTTATTTTAACGAAATACAAGGGGAAACTTCAGATATTTTAACGGACAATGTTTTGAAAGCCCTACGGAAGTATGACTTTGACAAAAAAGTTATTGCACTGTCGGCTAATAATACTAATACAAATTTCGGTGGTGTAGCTAGACAAGGGCAGAAAAACGTTTACCGTTAATTGGAAAAGGAATTAGCTCGATCTATAGTTGGTGTTGTCTGTTCGGCACATATAATACACAATACTGTCCAAATAGCTGCCGATAGTTTGCCAGTTGACCTCGAGCTAATTGCAGTTCAAATTTTCAAATTTTTCCATATCTATACTGTCAGAAACACGGCTTTCAAAACCATTTGCGAAGAAGCTGAAATCGAATATGAAAGGATGTTGTCTCATGGAAATACGCGTTTTTTAAGTTTGCAGCCAGCTATTGGACGTATATTACAAATGTATGACGCGCTTAAAATTTACTTCGACGAAATAACTAATTGCCCGCATGCAATAAAATTATATTTCAGCGATCCTACGAATGAAATATATACTCTTTTTTTACATGGAAGTTGAACCTTATTTAACAACGCTATCCTAGCTATTGAAGCAGAAGCAATTAGTGCAACAGAAATTGCTAGTGCTTACACCGATTTACTCAACAAATTCGAAAGTCGAAGACGAAAAACATTTGTACCGTTTACTGCAAAGCAGCGGTGTTTAAAATTGCTACGCGATTTTCCAAATTCGGATGAAAATATTTTAAAAAAATATGTATTGCGCTTTTATAATGTCGCAATAAATTATTTAGTCACTTGGCAGAGCAACATTAAAGAAGTGTCAGAGTTCCAGTGGGTGAAAATTCATGAAGAAATAAAATGGGAAGACATTGAAAAAAGTATTGCAGTAATAATTAAGCATACTCATGTAACAGTCCATGATTTTCACAATGATGCAATTTTTGATGAAACCGCATTGGCTAATAATATCATATACACTGAAAAAAACACTGAAAAATGGAATAAGTTATCATGCGTAGATAGATGGCTCCGAGTTAATGAAGTAGCTAAATTAGCTAATATAAATTTAAATAAATTAATGAAAATGGTAGAATTTGTTTTATGCATTCCTGGAACATCAGCGGCAGTTGAAGATTTTTCGATAATGAAACACCAATGGACACAAGAACGCGGTCGACTGCGTGTTTCAGTAGTAGGGCAATTGTTAAATATTCAAATAAACAGTACCGTGGACTATGCGGCATTCTACGACAAAATCAAAACAAACATCCTGTTATTAAAAAAGGGACTTTCATCGGAAAAGTACGAGTGGTACACTACTAATCCAATTGAATAAACGCAATCAGATTTCTCATTTTTCAAGGTTGTTTATTCCGACTTGATGCAATACATACATACATACATAAATATATGCACATTTATATTTACACATGTACCTACATTTTTTTGTGATTTATATCTATGAATTGTTTTTTTTTTTTGAATTTATAAAATGTTGTACCTTCATAAATAAATACTATGTATTTTTACTATTTAATTTTTTGTTTGTAAAATAAATGTACTGATTTTGGTACTTCACCATTCTTTATTTTGAGTCTTAAGAGATAATTTAATATTTTAACCACCGTCAGGAATTGGACCTTGAAAATTATGGGAAGCCTAATTATATGAGATATCAACTGTATTAAATTGTTATTTGCTGAAATTTTTAATTTTGAGTTATGACAGTCTTGCACGTAACGTACTCAAATCATTAAACAGTCTGTTAAGCAAAAAAAAGATAATGAAACAAATAAAAAATCTTTGCATTCCGCATCCTCTTAATTTATCAGCAGTTAATTGTGCTATAAACTCCTGCAAACCCTTTTAATTTGCTGGTGGAGATGGCATATTTCCAGCTCTTCTGTAACAAGGTTTATAGCAACTAACATGTCTTTTATAAAAAACAATTCAGCTGTAGTTTAGCCTATGGCTTTATGCCTGTAGCTTGGAGAAAGTAAAAAACCTTCCTGAAGCCAAAATCTTTCAGACCCATCAGCATTATGTCCTTCATACAAAAAAGTATGAAAAAAATTAACGGCTTGTCAATGTATCACCTATGCAAGGCAAAATATGCCTATAAGACGGGGCTTATCAATGGAGTCAGCGCTGAACGACTTTGTAAGCAAGGAATAATTAAAAAAATTTATCGACTGCAAGAAAATATGTATTGTTCCTTTCCTTGATATCGAAGGAGCTTTAAGTAATACGTCATGTGAGTCCACTAGAAGAGCACTTAACAACCTAAATGGATTGCAACCAAACTGGTTGGATCAGTTATAAGTAGGTGCAACCAGTAAGACCGGAAGGAGGCGTCCTATCACCTCTGCTTTGGTCCCTTGTTATAGATAGTCTTATAGTTGAACTCAAAAGAACTGGGGAAGATATGGTTGAGTACGTCGATGACGTAGCAGTCATCATGCTAAGAGCTTTGAAAAAACAGTGTCTGGTGTCTGGTACAGAGATGTATTGAAACGAAGGCCTCTCTGTAAGACAGTTATTGTGTCTTTTAAAAAAATTTACGTAAGCTTAATTTTACTTGCCTGGAACTCTTTGGGTAGAAAGTAGATTTTTCCAACTCAGCAGAATATCTTGGAGTAGTACTGGACAGCAAACTGTGCTGAAACCTTCACACAGACAGCATTATTAGGAGATAAACCGCCTCTTTTTGGGCCTGTAAAAGAATTTGCGGCAAGAACTGGCGTAGATGATGTACAATCTCTACACATTGATTTTTAGACCCACACTATCATATGCGTTTGCAGTATCGTGGTCGAAAACCCGAGAACAAGTAGTTAGAATGAGTTCAAAGAATGATATATATGACAGGCTGTACAGTAGACCGGATCATTGTTATATGGATAAAAAAAATGCCAACCGGTCGGGGTCTTCAAAGTTAGAGGAACTCCGATTTGAAAAAAATATATGCAGAAATCATTTGAATGAGTTTCTCTAACTTTTGAGACCCCGACCGGCGAAATCTAAATCTCGATCCGGTCTACTGTACAGGTCCAATCCAACAGCGGAACTTAATGCCATCTTAAGGCTTACACCAAATTACATTCATATCCAGATAGAGGCGAAGATCAGACTGCACAGACTTTTCCATTTTGGTAAAATTGTGCAAAACCATCTCCAAAAGGCATACATTTCCTCAATTATAAACCTTAAGCGAGAAAGGGAATCGACCTTAGATGAAATGTTTTTTCTTATTGACACTCCAATGAGAGCCACTTCTACAGCGTAGGTCAGTATATCACAATATTTCAAGCGATCTTTGCCATTAATAGATGTATCAGACTGAACAGTCTGAATATTGTTGTGACAAGACGATGTTCGTCTGCTGTAATAGTCAAGCTGTTCTTAAAGCTCTGAAATCAGCTATTAATACAAGCTAGTATTAGAGCGTGTCAAGGTCCTCTAAACTACCTGTCTGCACAAATACACAAAATAACTCTACAGTAGATTCCTGGCCACCGTGACTTTGATGGAAATGAGAAAGCAGACTCTCTAGCCAAACAGGCAGCAGAATGACAATTCACAGAACCAGAACAGTTCTGTGGTGTCAGGAAGAATCTCTTCAAGTAACATGTCAATACAACCTCATTCCGCAATTCTCAAGATGCTTGAAAGACTCTTTATGGCAGATTTTCCCTAAATTAATATTCTCACAGCTATCATCAGCGCCGGGTTAACAAATGGGCTAAGACCGAAACGGGGCTTTCTTAAGCATAGAGTCGTTAGCTCGAATCTTTTTATAATCAAAATATTAATTTTAATGCATTTATGTCTACAAGTTAAACAATTACCCCTATCCTTGAACCCGCATCGAGAAAATATCGTCGATGAGAGCTTATTTTTACCAACAGCTCGTCATCGAACAGAATTTCGATGATAGTTTTCACTTCCGACAATAGAATTTCACTCTTTCATTGAAAACGCGCGACCAAGCTGCTTTATCGGTACTCTCAATCCTCTGAGGCCTGTCACTAAGATTTTAAAATAAATTTTTATTTATTAAAATTGTACAGAAGAAATTTTGAATAAATCAAGAAACACGAAATTTGAACATCCAGCACATTAAATATATATGCATATTCTACAGAAAGGCTTTTATGAAGCACGCATCCGTTGGTTTCTGATGCTACAAGCGTTGCAAGGCTTGTTGTTGTCGGAGACGGCTGTGAATACTCCACAGCGGTTGTTTTCAATTGTACTTTTAATACGTTGTTTTGTTAGAGAAAACAACTAAGAACATCCCCAAAAGGTGGTATTGCAGAATTAGCTGGATAGTTGAAGTTTGTAGATTGATATTGAAAACTTCACTTGGTCATGTAAAAAAATAGTTGTAGAAGATATTGAAAATACCTGCAGCATCTCAACGCTACTTTTCATTTAAAATTATTTATTAAATTATTATATCCTAATTTTTTTTTGACTTTAACTTTTCTCTTAACAGACGAAGTATCCCTTAAGAATAACTTCGTGTAATGCGTTTTACCATCACTGCATCAAAAAATATCTGCTTTTTTAATAAACAGCCCTATCCTTGAACCCGTGTCGAGTAAATATCATCGATGAGAACTCACTTTCACCAACTACGATAGTTTTCACTTACGATAATAAAGTTTCACTATATTTTTGAAAAAGCGCGACCAAACTGCTTTATCGGTACTCTCAATATTTTGAGACTTGTCAAAAATATAAACAAATTTTATTTTAATATTCAAAAGAATTGTAAATAAAAACATTTTGCATGAAATGTGCTGCCTCAAGAAACGAAAAAATAAAGGAAAAGGCCTGTTTGTGGCTTCAAAAATAGCACCAAATTTTCTTTAATGATCTCTGTGCTCATGTGGAGGAGATTGAGATTATTTTAACATGTTTACCAAACTGAGCTGGTGAAGAGTTTGAACATCGAGTTTTCGAGCTCTATCCATGGTTAAGGTATTTCCCAGTAGTCTTAACAGTGGGTTCATTGAATTTCCAGTTGAAATTTTGACTGATTCACAATCAGTTATTGTACCTTTCTTCGTAAGATGCTGAAAAAAGGAAAATACCCAGCACAGAAATACAGGGTTGCCCATATTCGACGGACCCATCTGGCAACGCCATAACTTTTGACAGAGATGTCAGATCGCTTAATGACATACCGCGTTTGAAGCGTCAGTCCAAGCAGATTTTTACCATGGAACAATACACGTCACGCGAGCGCTCTGAAATAGTTGAAATTTACATTCAACAGAAGAAGTCAATTGTGAAAACTCAACGTGCTTTTAAAATATTAAAAAATGTGAGAAGTGCGCCTTCTAAGAACACCATTAAGCGTTTATACGAAAAATTTTCGACTGGTTCGGAGGCTCTTTCTAATCCGAAGAGGCGAAATAAAAGTCGACCAAGGCGATCGGCCGAGAATATCGCTGCCGTACGCGCCAGTGTTGAGAGGTCCCCAAGAACATCCCAAAAACGCCGTTCTCACAAGTTGGGCATGGCTCGGTCCACTTTACAACGGATTATTCGCGTTGATTTGCATTTGTTCCCGTACAAAATTCAATTGACGCAAAGATTGTTGCCTGCGGACAAGCCTCGTCGATTGGAATGGGCCCAAAGAGTCATCGAAATGGCCGAAGATGACGAGCAATTTTGGAACAAAAATTGATGTAAACAAATCTAATTGGAACAAATTAAATGATTAAGATTGCCAACCGCCAAATTTTTATTTTTTTCTTTGATTTTCTTAACAAAAACATGGGTCCGTCGAATATGGGCAACCCTGTACATCTGCAACTTCTCGAAGATTTCAAAGTTAGAGCGCCCGTGTGCAATCCACCACCGTTTCTGTTTCCGTTCCCTAGTATTTCAAGGTCTATTTGCATATATATAAAAGGATTCAGTCCTCACTATTTAGAAAATAATGCTAGAATTTCTAGCATTTTTACGGTTTTTAATTGTCCTTTTGTAATACCATCATGATATGACTCTTAACCTGACTCAAAGTTGTGCTTTTTAAATCTATGATCCACCTAAATAGTTTAATCCTATTACCAATACCAATTAAAATTGAAGAGAAATTTATGGCAAAGTTCTATTTGCTTAATATTTGCTTGAGAGGTGAAATGAATCCGCTCTCAAATTTTTGTCGACCAAAGTTTTGAATTTTTGTTCGACGACGTTTGTTCAATAACTGAGTGAGGAATCATTATCGATAAAACAGTTCATTCGACGTCGAAATTAAAATTTTCAAAAATTAAAAATATTAATTTCGACGCTGTTTTGAAAGAGAGCGCGGTTTCAATGATAAGGGTGATAGCATTTGATCTATGACCTATGATACTTGAAAAAAAATTGATAATAATGTTCTACTTCCTCAATATTTTCGTACAACGTGAAATGAATCCGCTTCAAAATTTTTGTCGACAAAAAATTTGTATTTTTGTTCGACGAGGTTTGTTCAATAATAGAGTGATATGTCACTATCGATAAAACAGTTCGTTCGACGTCAAAATTTAAACTTTCAGAAATTGGTTTGTTTGTTTTTTTTTGTATAAAACTATTACGCTATGGAAAATAATTTTTATTCCCATAGAGGGCAAAACAAATTTTTTAATATAGCATTCTTTTACTTTAATAGACGCAAGTAAAAAGAAATATAAATAATAAGGAACACAATTTAAAGAACATACAATTTAAGTGCATGTATCGAAAAATGCATAAAAAAAATCAAATCACTCCTTAACTCCACTTAAATCCGCCCAAGATCATCTAAGAAATCGAAGTAACTGATTCACTTTGTAAACTTTACCTTGAGGAATAAAGAAACCTCTAGACATTTTTGCACCGAATTTTCAGTTTTTCTCCATGTAAGGAAGATAAATCTCGGTAGTGAAATAGTCATACTAGCACATCTTGCTTGTCTTAACCTCAAAAATATGCTTTGTTTTTTGAAAAACTTAAGCATTTGAACGTCTTAGGCATAAGGCATCACATGAAGCTGGAGTGTCAGAGCTGTATTAGCGCGCCGTAAAGTGCCAATGTGCCAATTTATCCTATATTGTGGAATATGAAAATCAACAATTTTCTCGATTGCAAACCGCCGCAAAGTTTTTTTAAAGACATTACCTGAGGAAAATATTCCATCGAAGTTGGATTTAAGATACGAGACTAATGCTACGTCTACACAGAGAGTTAAGTTTGAGTTACCAGTACAAAGCTGAGTTTTCCCATTTAACGAGAAATAAACTCTTGCGTTACCAGTACAAAAATGTGCGATTTAACTCAACTTAACTCATTATATATTCTAAGTTTTTATGACTCAATGTAAAAAGTGCCTATTCAGTGGTATTTTTCATGAAAGAAACTTTTTTTTACAAGAACTGTCAAAATAGAACAGCTGATTCGTTAATTATACAATTTATTTTTTTAACTATATATGTTGTTATTTTCTTTAAAAAATGAGTAAAAGAACTTCGAAAAGGATTTGGGCAATAGTGGAGAAAGTAGTTTTCATCCAAATTTGGGCAGAGCTTTCGCATAGCAAGAAAAAAACGCATGTATACGCAGAGACACCAGCAGCATTGTCGGCAAATTTAACTCAATTCTGCTACGGTATCTCTGTGTGAACAACTTCGGTTAAATGTTAGTTAAAATTAACTTAACTCTCTGTGTAGACATAGCATAAGCTACATATAACTTGTTTTTTGAAAAAGTGCCTATAACCCAGCGGCTTACAGCAAAATATTTGCATATTTCTAGGCACTGTCAAATATAAAGAACAATTTAATTAATATTCCGGCATAATGAACAGTCTTCAAAAATGCTGCTGCTTGTTTGCTTAATTTGTTTTTGTTTTTTTAATTTTTCCATTTTTTTCGTTTTTTTTTTTATTTTGTTAAGCTTAAATAAATATTTTAGCTTTTGTTTTTTCAGTTTTCGCACAAATTAAAATAAAATATTTACACTAGCACAACAGCACGCACAAAGCTTTACTATTTTAATAATGAATTTAGCAGAAAATGCATGCAATTTAACTGTGTTGTCATCTAAAAGGCGGCAACAAAACAAAAAAACAAAAAAATTGCGCAAACAACAGGCTATAACAATAACAAAATAAACACACAATTTGTACAGAGCAAAGGACATACCCGGAAATTATAATTAAACTGCGCCTAAAAGTATGCTTTGAATTTTGAGGCATTGTTTTTCTTGCAGTTGCTGCTGCCACCAGTCGTCGCCACAAACACCACAAACAGTGCCAGTAAATAATTTCATGCAGCAGGATGTGCGCAAAATGACTTAGTGTGCGAGCGAGTGTGTGTGTGTGTGTGTATGTATGTGAGTGCTGTGTCATTTGCGAGGTGTCCCACATAGATGTCTGTTGGACTAAAGTTGGTTGATACTTGCTGGCGACTGGCTGGTAGTGGTCGCGCTGTTTGTTTGTGGTTACAAAAATGCGTTCAGTAGCTGAACAAATTATACGTTAAATATAAATAATAATATTTTTTTTCAGTTAATTTTTTGCTCTCCAAAAAGACTAGTTAAAGCAACTTAAAGACTAGTATTTTTTTTGTAATAAAATACTGCTTTTGCAAAATATCAATTCTTTCTGCTTTTAAGACTAAAAGCACTATTGGGTGAAAGAGGCCAGAATTATGGAAGCCATGCATTGTCATGGTTTTTGCACAAGGATAATGCACCAGCTCACATGCATTGTACGATAACAAGCACCGTATTCGCTAGATATGGTTCCAAGTAACGTTTTCCAAACTCAAAATTACGCTTCGTGAAAATATTTTAAGACGATTGAAGCCATCAAAAATATTTTACAGATATAGATAAATAAAAGACATTATGAAAGTGGCCTACATGGCATATATGTATCACCTTCGATGATGATTATATTTAAGGTGATATAATAAATATTCATGAATTATTATGCGTTTTACTTCCAAAGTCCGGTTCAATTTCGAAAAGAAGTACATGTATACAAATATTTAGACTGCATAACAGAAA
The DNA here is from genome assembly GCA_958299015.1 of Tetanocera ferruginea. Taxonomy (NCBI): domain Eukaryota; kingdom Metazoa; phylum Arthropoda; class Insecta; order Diptera; family Sciomyzidae; genus Tetanocera; species Tetanocera ferruginea. The sequence continues at coordinate 137,164,457 of OY282642.1, forward strand.
ATTGATCAAAATTTTCAACAATTGCAGTTGTGACAAAAATTTGATGTTATGACTATTATTTATTTTATGTCATAAGGATTCTATTAAAAAAACCTTAAACAAAATTCGTTATCCAACAACGAAATTGATTTCTATTCAAAAAACTCGCGTGTAGCAACGAATACGTGGCAGAAGTGAAACTTCTTTAACAGCAAAAAATAAGAGAGATTTTAGTGTGATGAAATAGAGAGAGAAAGTATCTGAAAAGAAAATCAATCAATACAAAATGGAATAATAATTTGTTGATTCAATATTTGCATCCATCCAGGGACCGTACCGGCTATGGTTTTTGTCGAAAGTGTCACATATAAACTTTTATCTCTTAATTTTTATTTTTTCCGACAAAAATAACAGTTTTTTGTGCCTTATAGTTTTTTTGGGAAAAAATAAAAGTTATTTTCTGCTGTTTATTTTTCGGTCAAAAATATCAGGTAATTTATATTTGTTCATTTTACCGATAAAAAAATTTTGATATTATTATTTTCATCTCATCGCTGAGACATTTTACACATGGTGTCAACAGTTCAATCGGTCAAGCGGCCTTAAAGAAAACACAAATTGCTTGATATTTTTGACCGAAAAAATTAAAGTCACAAAATAACTGCTATTTTTGACCGATAAAATAAAAGTCGAAAGTAACCTTTAACCTTTTCCTGGAAATATACTAGGCAAGAAATTAACTTTTAAAGAATCAGTTTCAAATTTAAAAGCGACTTAATATTCGTGAGGGGCTGAGGACATTTGTAACATAATGGTATATTTGAAAGTCTTTCAACAATTTTTTTTCATTTGAAAATTGTAAAATAACAGTTATTTTCGGTACTTGTTTTAGTTCAGTTGATGTTTTAGTTGCTTTCGAATGTCTTCTCAACATTGTTACTGTTTGAATGCTGGATTGCATTTGCATAGTACTCTTCGAAAGAGCTTCCGAAAGCAGAGGCAAATCTTGTTCATTATTACCTCCTGCTTCCTGATCATAATAATTGCTATGTTGATAGAGGGCCTCATAAAGCAGCGAACGTTGATTGTTGAGTGCATCAACTTGGTTGGCTTTAAAATTTTGTTGAGATGCATCAGTGTGTTTTTTGGGGATTGGTTCTTTGTAGATTCACCAAAATACACTGATGTTTCGTAAAAATGCATTTTGAAACTCAGCCGTTCTTGCAATCACCTTACCTTCATCATTAGTTGAAGACCCAGCTGCGGCTGTATTCTTAAGAGCTCTAATTCGCTCTCTATATTCACGAACGCGTTCTGTTCCTGTTTTAGCTATTTTTCTATTTTTTTTTCCGTGCATACTTGTAGGATGAAAATTAATGTAACGGTTATGTTAATAATGTAATGTTAATGTTAATCTAATGTTAATGTTAATTATGTTATTTTCAGTATGTAATGCGTTCAGTTTTAATTACATTTTGTTTGGGTTTTTATAATGTGCCTACGTGGCGTAAGGGTATAGATTCCGACTCTTAAGCAACGATGTTCGGGGTTCAATTCTCGGCAGCGGCAATAATTTTTTCTTAAATTTTCATATGAATTGAAAACGTTAGCCTAGCGTCACGAATAAGAGACCTTGAAATTTCACTCGCTGCCAAAGAAGTTTCACTTCAAAAACACACACATGACATCAAAATTCACTTCTTAAAATTTCTACCTACCTTCTTGTCGACTTAAAAATTAATAAATGTCTCTTAGTAAAATATTGCACTGTTTCAACAATCATGTGTATTCATTGCATCAGCTACCTTCATAAAACCCTAACAAGCATATTTAAATGCTTTGCACAAAACTCATAAAATAAAAAAAAAAATATTCTTATTTTAATTTAAAAATAACTCAGCATTTAATTTTCTGCTTTAAATATATCAAGCAAAGCATCTTTTTTGCTCATACTTAGTTCATGCCTAGAAGTATACACTAGATTTTAATTGCAACATTCAGATTGACAAATTAATATGTGTGTGTGTGTTTGAACAGACGAATGCATATAAACAAAATAATTGATATTTGAAATATTTAAAAGTGTGTGTGTGTGTGTGTGTGTATATTTATATATGTCTGCATACAAATATGCATTTTAATTTTCAGCTCTAACATAGCCGACCAATGCATATAAATACGAAATGAAATCCTAATTGTGTAGAAGGTGGACGTTTTGTGCATCTGTGTGTAGAGGAAAAAATATGTTTGCACTGATGCTTGCAAGGGCAATGCCAACTACAGCTATAACAAGAGCAGCTACAAAAGCAGAAAAAAAAAAAATTGTAGTTATTGTTGTTGATATTTATTTTCATATATCCTATTTATATATATATGGATAGTGAATTTTGCATAGTTTATGCATAGCACGAACGTTGCACACAGAATGTGTAAAAGGCACTTCAAGCATTTGTTGACGAGTCATGTTTGCAATGTGGCAGCAGCATTGCAAATATATAAACATGCTGCAGGTTGCAGCAGACAAAGCAGATCAAGAACGTATTGGAGTGAGTGGAGAGAAAAAACATTGAGCATTGGCACAAAAAAGGAATGTGATATATATGTTGAATAGATGTTGTAATTTCACAAAAAGAAATATTTAAAAACAACAAACTGAATATAATTAAGTTTTTTTGCCTTTTTTTATGTGGTGTTGCGTTGCATATTCAGGAAATGCGTGTTCACAACATCTGGTTAAAGCTTTATTTATAAACAGCTTGTAATAATTCTTAATTGGCTATTGAAAAATATTTATTTCAAGGCACATAAAAAATAACACAAAAAAAAAAAATACAGAATTTATTTTGTAAACTAGGAAACTTATAAAGCACGAGTAGCAATAGTTTTAAATAGTATCAGAAATGGACTAAAAAGTTTTGAAAGCAGTCTATTAACACTTTGAATAGCAGCGTATTGAGCTTGGCAGAGGTCAACTTAGTTAACAATTTATCATAAGAATTACTATAACATAATTCCGTAAAATGTGAGTGCGGAACGCTTGATTTTTTTGAAAAATTTCATAGCATATTTTTAGGCATGTTTTGTTTTGTGATTTATTGAAACTTCAAAAACTTTATATTTTTTTTTATTTTTAAATTTTCAGTTTCAAAAAAAATTTTTAAACTTATTTCGTCGAACCTACTATAGTTTCCGTTTTTACTTCAAAGTATTTTTTAAATATTTGAAACTAAAAATTGTTTTGCACAACTTAAAATCGAAAATGTGACCATCGCTGATTTCAAATCCACCTTAAAGAAAATCAATATTTCACGTTTTTTCATTATTAAAACAGTGCCCGTCATTTTTGACGGGAAAGAACTAGTCTGTACATAATTGGCTACCTGATAAAAGAAAAATTGTATGCTTGTAAGTGTGAGCGCCATTAGAATAACAGGAAAAAATAGTATTCAATCAAAACTGTTTGAAAAGAACTTGAATAATAGTTGGAAAAACCAACAATTAAAAAATAAATTGCTTATTACTTTAGTCATATTGAAAATTATCTGAAAATTTATAAAACAAATACACTCCGAAAAAAGTTTATCTGAATATAATAAACAAAACATTATACTTAGAGAAAATTTTATAAAGACTTTGCTCCAGAGAATGCTTTTCTATAAATGTGATCGTAAAAATTCCCTAAAAATGATAAAAAGCTTCTATGAAAAAGATAAATATATAAAAATATAACGTTTTTAGAGAAAAAGGCTTTTTTATTTTTGAGAAAAGTTTTGTTTTTATTGAAGAAAATACTTCTCATAGCGAATTTCTTATCAAAATGGAAAAATTTTTTATTTTCAAAAAATTGTTCTCACTAAATGTGAATTTTTTTGTGACAGAAAAATATTTATCATTATTAGAGACATTGAAATATTTCCCACAAGTTAACAATTATTTCTACGAAAATGTGAAAATTTATTCTAATTGAAGAAAATTTTATTTAAAAAAGAACTCTAGGCTAAGGTTTTTTTTTTGTGACTTTAACTCCTCCCAGACCAATACACCGATTTTATCGACTCAAATGTCATTTAATTAGGTTTTGGCTGAAATTGTGCAAACCACTTCTAAAAATTGTGATTTCACTTCAGGGGGTTCCCAACCTTTTAAAACAGAAATAAAATTTTTATGCAAAAATCCGATATTAAATCAATTTGAAATTTCGTTTGAAAAAAGCTGATAAATTGATCGAGTTTTAATTTTTTTCAAAACTAACCAAAATTATCTTTTATGCATTCCTCAAATGTCAATTGTCCGAAAAATGCAGTTCCAAAATCAAAAGTTCCACTTTCCGAGCAAACAACTCAGTCAAATCTTAACGGTTTTCAAAATTTTTTTTGTTTTTCTTAATTTTTGTTTAATTTTCTTTGAAATGTGTTGGCAATTACAGTAATTATCTTACCAGATGTATTTTTAATGAATTTTCTTAATATTGCCTGTAGTTGTTTAACGTGTATTTTAACCAAACGCCAAGGCAGAGAAAAAAACTCTCTGAAATTTAACGTTCTATATTTGGAAGCGAATATGTCTGTCAGTTTATATAGAATTTCATTTATTTTGTTTTTTGTATTTAAATGCAATTAATTGACTTAGAAAAAATTTTAACATTTTTACCGTTACTTTATTATTTATATTTTAATCATTGCCTTTAAAAAGAGTCCACTTAATTGAATGTTTTCTCAAAACATGGTATAAAAATTGTTTTTGTTGTAAAAATAAAAAAAATTCAAATATGATTTTTTGCACGAAATTTCATTTTTAAAATGTTGTTTTTATATTTTTAAAATCTTATATATTTGAAGAAAATTTTATCATAGCTCCAACCAATAAAAAGTTATAGCCACAAATCTGTTTTAATCATTCTGCGTATCTATATAATTAATAGGCTAAGGTTTTTTTTGTGACTTTATCGATTCAGATGTCATTTAATTAGGTTTTGGCTGAAATTGTGCAAAACACTTTTAAAAATAGTGATTTCACTTCAAGGGGTTCCCAACCTTTTAAAACAGAAATAAAATTTTTATGCAAAAATCCGCTATTTAATCAATTTGAAATTTAGTTTAAAAAGAGCTGATAAATTGGTCGAATTTTAATTTTTTTCCAAACTAAAAATTTTTAACCAAAATTATCTTTTATGCATTCCTCAAATGTCAATTGTCCGAAAAATGCAGTTCCAAAATCAAAAGTTTCACTTTCCGAGCAAACAACTCAGTCAAATTTTAACGGTTTTCTTGAGTTTTTTGGCGTTTTTTCATCGGAATATCTTATAAATTGATGTTGTAGGTGTTCTGTAAGTATTTTTAATAAATTTTTTAATTATATCTTAGTAGTAATTTTTTTTCTAAAATCTATTTTATAATTCGTTTTTATTTAAATTAGTTATGTTTTATAGCTTTAAAAGTTAAGCAGCGATGTTGTTGAATAGTAATAATGTTTACCTCGTTTGTTATGTTAGTGTAAGTGTCCGTCTTCGTATTTTGACAGTTACATTTAAAATTTTAGTGTCAGATCATAAGTTTTAAGCATTCAGATGATGATCTTTTATATCATAATTGAGACTGAATATATCGTTATTGAGGAAAAAGCTGTTTGAATAGAATATCATAAATTAAGCGTCTATTATGTTGCTAACATTTTATTTTTATTGAATTGCTCGAATTTGGGCAACAGGTTTACTAGTTTAATAAAACTGCCTATTTATTTTGAAGTGAAAAGTGACAGTTTTCGTTAATTTTTTGATTTTCTTTATGTATTTTTCTCTATTTTGAGAAGTGACTTCTTTAATTTTTCAATTTCTTCAATGTTGGAGGAAAAATAAAATCGTACACATGAAATTAGTTTTTGTTGCTAAAAAAAAATAGTTTGTTACCTCGAAATAAAAAATATGTCAGGGAAAAATTAAATAATGGTAATTTTGTAAACAAGAAATGTTACTTTAAACAATAAGAAATATTTCGGTAGTAAATGAACAACTTCCCTAATATGACATCACAAATTTATACAACTCCCATCACACAATAGTTTCAAATCGAAAAGAGACGGCCAACACCTCAAGAAGTTGACTAATCCGCATTAAAATGTGGATACAAATGTTCTTGGGATGCCTGATCACGACTCTGAAGTCAAAAGTTGGAAATTATAATTTTTTATATAACTATATTGAATAATGTATAATTCCTTCGAAGTTGAACTTTGTATGGGGTCGTTTTGACAGATTTTTTGAAGATCATGCAACTTTTTTGGCTTATACTTTAGGGTATACCTACATACTTTAATACTCATCGTTCAAAGACAATATATATACTTAAATATCAGATATATCCTGCACTGAATGAATATCTAATTTTGGATTTTGTCACTTTTATATTTAAAACACAAAATAGTAAAATATAAGAAGAAAAATGCATGTGTTTATGTAAGAAAATCAACCATATAAGAAAAATATATTAAATTCCGAAACATTTAGAGAATCATATTGGGATTATGATACGATGCCACGTTGATGAAGTACTTGACAATACGATATGATTTTATATTGATATTGTACAAATGAAGTACTGTTTAATATCATTATAAAATATTTATAATTACTTTTTATGATTTTTGCAAGATCCAAAAATTTACCATTAAATTACACTTTTAAATTCTTTGTATTTTATTACCTGTTATGTAACAATTTGTTACCTGTTAAGTTATGTCACCTGTTTCAAAAAGTGAGCATATCCTATGAATATACAAAGTTATACAAATTCATAAACCACACACTCTAAATTGTTGAAGTTTGTTCCATAAATAGAGATATAAGTCGATCTGTGACATAAACATCTCCATAGAACCAAAGTAATCGGTTCATTTATTAATTTTAACATTGTAAAGTGTTAAAGTCAAGGCTGTTTTTAAAAATAAAATTGTTATATAATTTTTTAATTTTATTTCAATTATAAATAATTTGTTAAAAAGTTATAGTTTTGTTAATAGATATGAAAATAATTAATTGAGATATAAAAATATCACAAATTTTTCAGCTTTTCGTACTATTTATTACCTTTTTTCACTCGTTTTTGTTGTTTTTCAATGTTTTTGTGGAAAACACTTTCCTTATTTTGCCCATGTTTGTGACATAAGAAACACCGAAGTAAATATTCGTTATTTGCCAGGCAGCTTCTTTCATTGCAAATAAACACGTTTCAGAAACTACATTTAATACAATTGTCACAATTATGTTTTTTGAGACATTGTAATAGATAACATTAAAAATATTTTAAGTTGTTTTTTCTTTTTTAAACTAAGAATATAAAAACGTTTAAAATTATAGAGTAAACATAGTAATAAAAAGTACGTTTTTCTTAGAAGTAGTAGAAAGAGATAAACACATTGAATAAAAATTAAGAAATTAAGAATTATTAATGGAAATAGCAAAACTTAAATTATTAATAAAAAAAAATAGGTTGAAGTATTATCAAGGGTCCTCTCGTTACTTCATTTCTTTAATTTTTTTGTTGTTTTTTTTTTTTTTAGAACGAACATAAAATTCATGTTATATTTTTTCAATGTTTTGTTTAAAATAAACACGCAAGCAGGCAGAATTTTCAAGTGAGAATAACTTGAAAAGTAAAAGAGAAATAAAAAATGAAATTTATAGAACACAAACACACGCATATAATCACAGGTCATTTCATTTTTGTTGTTATAATAAAGTAACGAATAATTAAAATACGAATACACACACCCACACAAAAAAGCGCTAATAACAATACGAAATATAACTACAACACTACAGCGATAGAGCACGAGAGCGAGAAAGAGAGAGAGAGAGAAATCTACGGGCTGCACGCTCAAACGAAAAAGTTTGTAAAACCTTATTAAATATATTGTTATACAAACGCATAAATCACAAAAAAAAAAAATTAAAAGAGAAAGAGCGATAGTGTTAACGAGAAAAGAGATCAGCAGTACTACTCAACATCAACTTATGTATACAAAATGTACTTAAAACTTATAAACTTTTTAATACCGAAACCAAAAAAATAATATAAGTGAAAAAAACAGAAATTGTTGTTTTTTATATAGTTATTGTTGTAGATAATTACTGTTAATAATAATCATAAATATGGAGGAAAATATGAAAAAATACTTCAGCGGTCACCGGGCAGCCCATCCCAACATTTTTGCTTTGTGGTCGTTTAATTTTCTTTATTTTTTATATTGAAAATATTGAATTTATTTCAAAAGGATTATTTTTTTTTCTTTATTTGCAGCAGGGAAAATACGTTTGAATTTTTTTTTTTGTTTTGAATTAAAATTAAAACAAAACATATATAAATCAAAAAAATTTCTTGCGAAAAAACAACAAAACTATTTTATTTACAATAAACATTAATGAACGGGTAAAAGATGAATGGAATAAAATTTATAAATATTTACAGCATGATTTCTTGTGTTTTCAGGTGATTCATTTTTTGGACGGTGTACAACTAAATAATTAAAAAAAAAAATAAAATGAAGATGTTTTATTTTTTTATTTTATAAAAAAGAGGAATTATTTAAAAAAAATACTCAACACACAATATATATTAAGTTTTTTGTTAATCTTTCAAGCAAGCAAAATTCACGCTGCATTTAATTGAAGTTCTTAAAGCGTGTATAAAAAACAAATAAATATTTTTGTTTTAAATATTTTTACAGTTTTAAGCCGAAGTTGATGTTCAATTAAATGCTTTTTCAGTTTTAATTCCATAAATTAAAGTTTTTCATAAGAAAATTAAGAAGAAAACATTTCAAGTATTTAAGAAATAATAATAAATAATAAGAAAACTAAGAAAATTTGATATTTTTTATAATTGGAAACATAAGTTCTTAGTATTCAATTATATACAAAAATTATTTGGGTTTTTATATAAATAAATTGAAAAAAACTAATACTTTGATAAAAGTGCTTTTGGAGTGGCTAGAAAAAAGCAAATTTTCATAAACAATTAATGATGAGAAATAAAAATAAAAAATAAAACAATCTATAAAAACTCGCTTTTCAGTTATGAGCAACTATTTATTTTATTCTTATTTTTTTTAGAGGAAATAGTTAATTTTAGTTTTTGACTTAATTGAGAAATATTTAAAAAGCACCCGTTAAACCGTCCCAATAAATTTAACATATGAATGTATTTATTATATAATATAGTACTTTATATGAAATTATTTTATAGTTTCAAGGTAGTCCTTGAGTGGGTTTTGATTTGTGCACTAATTTTAAAAAGTTATTATATTCAACTCTATGTTTGAGTGCGATACCGTGAAAATGACTCTAAACTAGTGGCGTTTTCGTTTCTACCAAAAAATGTTGCCTTTTCATTGCCCTTGCCTTTATTTGTGTTCGATTCTAAAATAAGTGCAAACGGGTGAGTAAATTCTGTGTTCGTTTCTTAAAATGTCACACTCACAGATGGCAAAAAAGGCACATTTTCTGCCCTGCAAACTTTCTCAGGGTAGATGATTGCCCTGCATATCAGCTGTTTTTAAAACGACAATATTATGACATGCGTGCGTAAGACAAGGATGGTTATATTCGTTTATTTAAGTTGACAATTTTCGAGTAGGCAAAAACATGCACTTTTACAGGGTTGCGGGCAACATTGAAAACATTTTGCACTGCGACAGGGCAACATTTTTTGGTAGAAACGAAAACGCCATAGGTGATTTTAAAACTTATTCTTAATATCAATTCTTACCGTGAGTGTAAAGAGAGTGAGAGAGAGAGCGAGAGAGCCAAAATTACGCAAAGTTAAGTTTGACTAGTGATGCACAAATAATGTAATCACATTTTAATACTGATAGCCATAATCATTGAGTGATTTTTTTATCATTTTACAGTTATTTGCAAATATTATTATGTTTTAATTGAAAAATTAGCTGTAACAAAATATTAATGTAATTTAATAGGCAATTGGTCATGATAATATATTAAAAAAAATTCCTAAATAAATATATAAAGACCTTTATTTAACAAAATCAATTAAATCTGAACTGATCCCTCACACTACTTAATATGAAGTTCACTTTTCTTATCGAATTTTTTTTTGTTTTATTTTTAAAATATAAGTTTATATAAAAAAAAACTAAAAAATAAATCACTTCTTTAGCTTGGATCTAACGCTTTAAAATGCTATTTTTGTATGTATACGGAATATTTGCTATTTTTATATATAACAATTTTCTTGAGTTTGATTCGTTGTATCTGAAAGACGGCTTAATTTAGACATACATATTTCGGAAATTAAAATGTTAAACTATTTTCCATAAAAGTGATTATATATCGCGTGACATTTCATAAAAAATTTCTAAAAGCACAACATAAAAAAAATGTCTATGCTTAAATGTGGTTTTTCGGATGAGCTCCTTCTTACTGATAACTAATCTGACATTAATTCACTGGCCAGTTAACACTGTTCTGGGTTCTGAGTCTAATCTGGTGATATTTAGTACAAAAAACCACGACTTTTTAAGGATAAATAGTTATGCACAAAAACAAAATTTTATCTGAGCCTTGTTTTGCATAAAGAAAATGTTACTATAGCGAAGTTTTTGGTATTTTTTTTTAAGTATAAAAATAAACTTTCCAACGGGCCAGTAGTTTGAAAGATAGCTGCTTGTCTGTGAACCAAAAAGCCAGTTTTTATTTTGCTGTACACTAACAAACTGCTGACACCAGCATTTCATTGGAGCTCTTTAAAAGCACTTTCAAGGGGCTTTAAAATTTCTCTCTTCTATTCTATCTATCTCCTTCTTTAGTTTCATTCTTTTAAAATTTGTCTTAGAAGAAAGCAAAAATGAAGAGAATGGAACAAATTGCTGACTAAAAGCTTCTCAAGAGATGCCTTTTGCAGATCAAGCTTTATTGAATTGCTTTTTTCAATGACAAGCAATGTTAAAATTTCAATGGTGTCTCATGCGTGGTGTCGGTGCTATCAGCTGACTTGAAAGCAGTCAAATAGACTTTTCGAAGCGCTTTTTTCCCGTTGGGTTAAGCTTGAACACAATTGTCTTGATTGCAAAATTATTTTTTCGAAAAAAACGATTAAGGTTTATTTTGCTGTCAAAGTTGAGCCACGAGAATGTAAGCCAAAGTCTTAGACCGATGAGAGAAATATGGCAATGGTCGGGCCTGAGATAGTTACCAAAATTTTTGGACGATGACTACTTACCAAAAAATTTTTAAAATTTGTTGGAAAACCAAAAAAAAAGTCGCTACTTTTTCCATCGTGATAATGTGCCAGCTCAAACTGCTGAAAAGTAGCTTACTACAGTCTCTGGGATCATTTAAATTTGCCCAGTACTATATTCTTCGGATCTGCCGCATTGTGTTTTTTGGTTATTTCCAAAAGTAGGATTTTATGACTGCGTGAACTATTGAATCTAATTATTGCCATTATTGAAAGAAACAGTGAGAAATACAACGAATTCATAAGGGGATTCATGATACCCTGTTCTTTCGACAGACCTGTGAAGTATTAAACTTGTACTTTATTCAGTACTCTGTAAGAACAAGTATCTAGGTATTTAATAGATAAGTACCAAGTTCGAGTACTTCAGTATTAAGATTTGAAATGCGCATGTGTACAAATTACTACCTATGCTTGCCTACTACAACTACAGTGATACACAGATAACATGAATTTCGTTCTTCTCAGCCATCTATTTTAGAGACCAGTGACATTAAAGGGGAGGTGATACAGTTACAGGCAAATAAAAAAAATTGTTTATCGCCCGTTTGCTGCATATGAACTTCGTTTGTCGCGCTTAAAGTAATTTTTTCCAAAGTTTGAACAGTTGTCATAATAATTGTCAGTTGCGGGAAACGCAATATTTAAGTTATTTTTGAATTGCATCAACTGAAAAATTTATTTTGTTCAACTAAAAACTTTATTTGTAGAAAAATATTCATTTCTTATGACATGCAAATTTGTAATCTATAAAAATTAATTCTACACAATATCTCGCAATAGCTCAATGGAAGCGTGCTAGAGTGTCATAGAGTGGAAGACGTGTGTTCGATTCCTGTCTGTGTAAGTATTAAAAAGTATAATTTAATTATTGAAATTCTTATTCTGTTTCATTAACTGCTTCGTCTTCTATGCAGAATATGGTCGGAAGAATGCATTCCAGATGATTGGAACCTCAGTGTGCTCTGCCCAATCCACAAGAAAGGCGATCCCACCATTTGCGCCAACTACCGTGGGATTAGCCTTCTAAATATCGCATATAAGATCCTGTCGAGCGTATTTTGTGAAAGACTGAAGCCCACCGTCAACCAACTGATTGGACCTTATCAGTGTGGCTTCAGACCTGGAAAGTCCACCATTGACCAGATCTTCACGCTCCGACAAATCTTGGAAAAGACCCTCGAAAAACAAATCGACACGCACCATCTCTTTGTCGATTTCAAAGCCGCCTTCGACAATCCAATAAGGAGTCACCTATACTCCATCATGTCTGAATTTGGTATTCCTGCGAAGCTAATACGTCTTTGCAGGATGACACTGTACAACACCAGCAGCGCAGTGAAAATCGGGAAGGACCTCTCCCTTCCGTTCGATACCAAGCGAGGTTTCAGACAAGGTGATTCCTTATCGTGCGACTTCTTTAATATAGTAATGGAAAAGATCATCCGAGCTGCTGACCTGAGACGCAGCGGCACAATTTTCTATAAGAGCATTATGCTGCTGGCGTATGCTGATGATATTGACATCATTGGTCATCATTGGTATTGACAAACGCGCGAAGTAAGAGCAGCATTCTCCAGGCTAGAAAAAGAGTCGAGTCGAATGGGTCTTGCAGTGAACGCAGATAAAACGAAGTATCTCGTGTCAACAAACAAACAGTCCCAGCGTCTTGGAAACCACGCCACTGTTGACAACACCTCCTTTGAGGTAGTGAAGGACTTTGTTTACCTGGGATCCAGTATTAACTCCTCCAACGATATCAGTATTGAGATTAAACGAAGGATAACTCTTGCCAACAGGTGTTACTTTGGGCTCAGTAGGCAATTGAGAAGCAGAGCTCTCTCTCGACGAACAAAACTGACGCTCTATAAGTCAATAATCATGCCCGTCCTACTATACGCATCACAAACCTGGACGTTGAGCAGCTCTGATGAAAGGACTTTGGGAGCGTTCGAGAGAAAAATCCTTCGCAAGATCTATGGTCCAATCTGCGTCAATGGCGAGTACCGAATACGATGGAACCACGAGTTGTATGAGCTATATGCCGACATCGATATAGTCAAGCGTATTAAAATAGAGCGGCTTCGCTGCCTAGGTCATGTCGAGAGAATGAACGACGAATCTCCAGCGAAAAAAATATTGGATTCGGTACCCAGCTGTGGCCAACGCAGACGAGGAAGACCGCATCTCCGTTGGAAAGACCAGGCATTGGATAACCTGACGACGCTTTACTTAAAAAACATTCATTAAAAAAAAAAACAATATATGATATACTTGTTGGGGTTTGAACCCAGGTCAATCCACTTCCTAGACTCGAACGCCGGCACACTCGGCTAAACTTGAACTTCACAAACAATGATAAAATTTCATTAAGTTCAATGTTTTTTTCGTTTCAAGCAAGAATATTTTTAAGTTGATGACAACTGAATAATCGTTTGCGACAAATATAGTTCGCAAACGAAGTATAGCTGGTGAATTTTTCAGTTGCGGTAAACGAAAAATTTCTTTGCGTGTAGGAACTTCATTTATGGGACTTAACAGCAGCTTGGATGTCCGTAAAAATTTAAATTTCAAATGCTGTCAAAATATGGCTTGACAGTATCGTAAGCGGTGTTAAAAGGAACTGATTCCTCAGGTCGGAGAACAGACGAGTGACCTGTGCTAATGAATAACCAGTTTAATATTAAATATTCGTAATTCTTTTCATGAGAGAAAACATTTTTGTTATAGAAATTTTTTTTTCAAAATATCGAATGCTTTTGTTTGGACTTGGTCACTTGTTGTTAACTTCTCTCTGACTTGGTTGGAACGTTATATACAAAACTTTTTTCAAATATCGAATGGATTATATATGAAAATGTTTAATTTAAATAAAATATAATAAAAAATTTGGGGCAGTCGTGGCAGTGCGTACAAAGTGTTTGGCATGGAATCCAATGAACCTGAGCAGACCCGGTTTCGAATCACCAACTGACACAGAAAGGTGTTTTTTTTTAAGAATAATTTTTCTGATTGGCCTTCACCTCTTTGCAGACAATGGCAAACCTCAGAGAGTAAATAATGTCCTGTAAAGCTTTTTGACAACATAAAGCATAAACACGAAGGTCCAGTTCTCGGTCAACTGTGTACAACAATTTAGTAACACACATAACTGAAATGGCCAATTCGTTTTTTGTAAGACAATCGTTTTAGACAATTTTGTTTTTCGTCACCGTTAGTCAAGTGATTTAACTTCGCGCTTTTGCTGAAGTATGGGTAGAAACCATCAGAAATTTGTTGCAAAATTGGGTAGACCTGGGTTCATTTTAACTATCTGACAAAAAGTTTTCACCAATATTTCTGATCGGTCGCTACTTCTCTATGGACAAAACGGAAAATATCAGCGCGTAAAGCAGTACCATGTAAAGCTTGTTAAGACCATGAGCAATTGCCGTTCGGCATTGTCATTAACGGTTGGCCTCTTGGTTCATTATGTTATAGGCCAATTCTTTTCTTTTTTAATATACATATTATTCAATTCAATGATAAATATAATAATATCATTAAAACATAATACAAAAGTATTATACAAAGCACACTTTTTTATACTTTTATGAGACTTTTTTATACTTTTATGAAAACATGGAGTTTATATGTACTGTATTTAGTGCCATGTTCGCAACTATACAGAATAAAGCTAATTTTTGAAAACTTATGTTTCGGTTTATTATATTTAGTGTCACAGTGTTAGTATTTGAACTCTTCCGAAACGGCTTGACGGATTTTTATGAAATTTATTTTGTATATTTGGTAGATATGATAATATCTACGGTTTGAACTTACTTTTGAGTCGTGCCGTTCGATTGTCAAATTCGAACGATCTTTGAAAAGGGGAGGGGGGCATGGCACCGCCCATACAATTAAATTGTTTGATATTGAATAGATTAGGAAGTAAATGTCGTATAAAAATGAAAATCGATATGAAGAAGCCCCGCATTGAATAACGGGGCGTGGCTCCAACCATATAATTAAAATTTTTGATACAGAATAGCTATGATATTAAACGTTACAGAACATTTTAACTTGGAATGGAGTTACTATTTGGTGGTGTCCTGCTACTAAAAATTTTTAAAATTCTGTAATTGGGACCTCATTTCTCTCGGCATTGTCATGCTGACGTCCTACTGACATCTGTCTCAGAAGAGCATGATGAACATAACTCTCGCTGCACTTAAGTCTAGCTCCATGTCTGCTCTTCAAGGTTTCGTCAAGAAGATTTGATCCAGAACTCATGATATCCACAGCACCTGTGGACATTTTTTAAAATAAGATTTTAGTATTTTCTCTCTGTAAATTGTTGTTACTTAATTGAAGTTGCCGCGGTAGCTGTGCAATAGAATAAATGTTTTGCTCTGACAGAGCTTACAAAGATTCATGATAGATCATTTGGTACACTCGCTTTATTGTCTTCTTGATGCTTAATAGTAATAGTGTAATAGTGACGGTACTTCCTGATCACAACGAAGTTTCGTCAGTGAATGTCACATAATTTCAAGCAGGACAAATATTTTCATTAGACCAATCGTAGAAGCTGACCTTTTTGTCAGCTAAACGATATTAGATACTAAATTTTGAAAATTATATTTTATACATATATATTTTTTATACAAAGGCAACTTTGGATTGTTTCTTTGGATATGTTCACTTGTCCGTTTTGTAACTTTTGTTGAGCACCAGGCAATGAAAATAGTAAAAATCTGGAACTATATTTTCCAAATTAAAAAAAAACAAAAACAAATTGGCCATTTCAGCCCTTGAAAGGACTTTGACCGAGCTTCTTTTGATCAATTGTATTGTGAGTGTTATTAAATGTTTGCACACAATTGACTGAGAACTGGACCTACATGTTTTATGCCGACTCCAAACGGCTAAAGTTCATGTTCTCAAGAAGCTTTACATGGCATTATTTACTCTCTGAGGTTTGCCATTGTCTGCAGAGAGGTGGTGACCGATCAGAAAAATTTTGTATTGAAAAAAACTTTTCGCCGCGGCTGGGGATCGAACCCGGGCTCCGAGCATGCTAAGCCACACACTTAACCTGCATGCCACGATCACCACCTCCAAATTCAAAAGGTAAATTTATTTTCTAAGCAGAACAATGCAAACAGTCTCTAGTGCACAAAACAAAACAAAAAAAAGGAATCAGTCATTTCAGACCTTGAAATGGAACCTTTGAGAACCTTTGAGCTTCTTATGATCAATTGTGTTTGTTGTGTGTGTTATTAAATATTTGCACAGAATTGACCGAATACTGGACCTACATATTTTCTGATGACTTCAAGTGGCTTCAGTTCATGATCTCAAGAAACTTTACTTGGAATTTTTTACTCTCTCGCCATTGAAAAGAATTTGCTCAAGATTGATTTGATTAATTATGCTGTGCGTGTGTTAATAAATATTTGTACATAATACTTTCTATATCGTTATTTACTCGTTGAGTTTTGTCATTGTCACAGAGAAGTGACGGGTGATCAGAAAAGTTTATATATATTGAAAAAAACATTCTGCATATTTAAGATATTCACTCGGGTCTATTCTTACGATACATTTCACCGCGCATGTCCACAGTCTCCACCAAGAAATAAATAATGAATAGAAAAATTTAAGCATTAGCTAATTTCAAAATGAGTTGTTATGGTCTTGAACATTTTACCATTTAAATTTATTAGCATTTTTTCGAAAAAAATATCTGGTGAAAGCTAAAAGAATGAACATTAAGTGTATAAGAACAAAATATATATGATAGCTTGTGGGTGCACGGTAAAAAATCTTGAACTACATTTTAGTCAAAATTGTACTGTATACATGACGACACCGAAATTCTATTAAAATTGAAATAACGTCATATACTTAAACATAGTTTTAGTCCCGCAGGGGTTTAAAATTTAAACGTCAAATATTAAAACTCAGTTTAAGTGTCGCATGGGTTTAAAATTTAAACTCCTCTCTGTTTAGTTCTTAAATTTTGTATACATTCAAGTATACAATTAACAAGTGCAAAAATCTTATTAAACCGTATTCAGTTGGTTTAGTGGTTGTCGGTTTGATTTGATGAATCAAGTTCGAACCCTGGTTTGACCCTCAGACATACCGTTTTAGTTTCTTTTTATATTATTATTATCTTATATTATTAAATATTTTATGTAGAAATTGCTTTGTGCAACTTGTTAATTTATTGCCACATCCTAAGATTAAACCGTGAAATGCGGCAACCATAGAATTAGAGTCTAACCTAATATGTGGGCAGAATGTAAACAAAATACAAACAAAATTATTAATTATTTTGTATTAAATCTTAAACCATAGGAGCTAAAATTAAAATTGTATTCTCACTTTATTAAATTTAAGAGCAGCTTTAACTAAAAAAATTAAAAACAAAGCATTAGTCCAACAATTAGTTTAAAAAGTACTACAAGATTATTTTACCGATTAATTATTTTGTATTAAATTTCAAATCCTAGGTACTAAAATTCAAATTTTATTCTCAATTTATTAAGTTTAAGTACGGCCTTGACAAAAACAATTTCTAGTATTTTGAAAAGTATCAATTCTAATAAAAAAGGGTTTAAAAATATGCATTAGTCCAACGATTGGTTTAAAAATGATTCCAAGATTTGTAAGCGTGTATTTTATTGGATGTGAGAAGCCAGAGAGCTCCTGAAAGTTGTATCATATATCCGAATCTATCAGAGAACAAGCTTTAATAAAGCAAAATGCATTTAACTCATTGTGTATCAATGTACTTTGAAGAAACTAACTAACTAACTTATTTAAAAAATATTAAAAAAACAATCGCTCAAATATATTTGAAAACTAAGAACAGCTTCAAGATGGTCTCTTTATATTTCATAATTTGATAAACTGTATTAGATCGAGGACCTTGACAAAAGATATAAATATTTTAGAACATTTTTAAAAAAATCAAGGGCGTGACTTTTTAAAGCTATTAATCAAGAAATTATAGCTCAAAGTAAAATTTATACATGTCAGAGCATCTTGATTTTAAGTGTTGCTTTAAAACACTTTTCTGGCTAAAACGCCAAATAAAATTCGCCATATTACAAAATTGCAAACGTTTCCTTAAATAAAAATTTCGGAGCGGCTACCGAAAATTCGGATTTTTTATTTTTGTTCTGCTGTTCATTTGCAGAAATTTCATATTGAAGCTCAAAAAAGGGTTTCCTATAAATATTTTCAAAATCGGTTAACAGCAGTAAAATCTCGTGAGTCTTTTGAAATAGGAGAATTCAGTATCGAGCGCTTTTTATATGTCCTGTGATCAACTATAAGTATATAACTTTAAATTGATATATTATCTTCTGATACATAATTTATTTGTTTTTATCAATTTACATTATGATGACATGATTGATAGCATTATCAATGACTTGAACCCGGGTTCCGTGAGTACTTGGGAAGACAAGCATGGTACTGACCCTAACGAAAACGACGAACTAAATGTTTGTTGAAGTTGCTTAAATTATATCCAATATGTTATGTTCTTCTGTTGAAAAAACTTTCTGTCAGATGTGAGGATTGAACACGGGCTATCGCAGTACGTTAGTTCGCACGCCACACATTTAGGCCAATTCCGCCACTAAGACGAAGACTTAAGACAAATCGAACATTATTTCACTCGAAATATAATTGGTATTCTTTTCAACACTGTTATGGAAAACATTGAAAATATTCCTTATCAAATGTATGTGGTATTTCCTATGACTTGACATATTGCTAGTTTTCTACTTTTCATAAAGCTGGGACGTTTTAACTTAAAAAATTGAAATTTTTAAGGAAATTTAAAATTGTATGTAAATAAAGAGAAAATAGTGATAGATTATTTGCTAACGAGTTAAGTAAAGAAAGGCTTGTGTACAAAAAAATTCCTAGAAATAATTTATTAAATTTTTTTGATTTTTAGGAGAGGTACTAAAAGTTAAATAGCGCGTGTACCAAAACAGAAAAAAAAATTTCTTGGTACTTTAAAATTACATTTTACATTAACATATATAATTTATTTGCAAAATTATGCTCAGACTCTTTAGCACATAACACTCTCAATTTTTTGTGAAAGAATAACTATCATTAGACATCTATGATACATGTTCTATGCTTATAATTTTAACTCAATATTAATAATCACCTTAAGCCAACGTTTTGCAGTTTTGAGCTTGATAACAGAAAAATTTTGGAAATTGAAGCCAAAATACTAGCAAGCTTTTAGAAAAATACTAGCCTAAGTTTCTGCTCTAGCCTCTGATATAAACCATAATCTGCGTACCTACCTTTGTTTCATTGAAAAAAAAAAACTGACAATAATAGTTATATAAGGCTAACATAAAATATATCAAAATATATAGTTATATATATTTTCATTAAAAAAAAAATCAAATTGCTAAGATATGTATTTACAAAACAAACCCGTTAAGGTTTTAAAAGAAATAAAAGATTCTTATTTTGAAAATAATAAAATTAGAAATAAGAGATTAAGAAAAAATAAATAAATTTTTGACTGGGTTTAGACGACACACACAAGGAAACACACACATAGAAAAATATACAAAAAAAAAAGAAAATTAAGAAAAAAGATTTTGAAAAAAATGTTCCTGTTTTTTGTACAAACGAAAAAATCATATATATTGATAAAAAAATTTTTAAGAAAAAACTGTACAAGTTCTTGAGAAATCAAAAAGAAATTAGCATATTTTTAGGCGTGCAAGAAATAAATAGAAAAAAAAAAAAACAACTCAAAGTTGTGTAAACGTATAAGAAATTATTTAAGCTTACACATAATATTATATAAAATGGTTTTTTTTTTCGTTTTATTTATTTTGTACATAAAAATAATCAATTGATTTATAAAGAAAATGTTTTTATTAAAAAATGAAATATTTACATATGAGATGATTTGCTATGCTTGAATTTTTTTTCATGTTGTTTGAATAGTAATGAATAATTTAGAAAGAAATTATATAGAAAATGTTTCATAAATGAAGTTACAGGAAAAAAATTGTTGGTTTTCAATAGAACTGCAATATATTTTTTGTTTGTTTTCAAGAGAGCTGGAGAAAAGCTTTGACTGTTTTAATAGCGTCTGTTTTAAATTTGGATTTGATTAGTGAGTTGCGAGAAAGAGAGAATTTGCAAAAAATATGGTAATGAACTTTGGAAAAATAAGCCAAAAATTTACAATTTTGGTTGAAACAAGTTGAATAAAACTTTCTTTCCAGCCACTGAGAAATGAGCTCACAGTTGTTTTCAGCCATTAAAGTTATTTCAGCCTTTCAGCAAAGTCATAGTGTTCATAGTGAAGCGAATGACTGAGTTGGCTCACTTATCACAATTGGCTCAATTGGCTTAAATGGCTCAATTGGTTTGAATGGCGTTATAAGTTAAATTGGTTTCATTGGTTATTTGGTTCTATGGGTTCATTTCACTCAGTTCTCAGCTCAATAGGCTTGATAGGTTCAATAAGCTTGATAGGCTCAATAGGCTCGATTGGAAAATTTGGCTCAATTGGTTAAATGGGCACAATTGCTTTAATTTTCTCAATTGATTCAATTACCAAAAAGTTGAATTCGTACATTTTTTTTTTCTCAAAATCTGCCAAAAGGCATTAATTTAATAATTTAAAAAATGTGAGTTTTTTCAAAACATTTCCAAACAATTTTTTCTTTCTAAAAAAATAAGCCAAAAATTTACAATTTTGGTTGAAATAAGTTGAATAAAACTTTCTTGCCAGCCACTGAGAAGTGAGCTCACAGTTGTTTTCAGCCATTAAAGTTATTTCAGCCTTTCAGCAAAGTCATAGTGTTCATAGTGAAGCGAATGACTCAGTTGGCTCACTTATCACAATTGGCTCAATTGGGTTAAATGGCTCAATTGGTTTGAATGACTTTATAAGTTAAATTGGCTTCATTGGTTTCATTGGTTATTTGGTTCTATGGGTTCATTTCACTCAGTTGGTTCAGCAGGCTCAATTGGTTCATTTGGCTCTATTGGTTTATTTGATTCAAATTTTTCAACTCAAAATATGCTCCATAGGCTCAATAGGCTTGATAGGTTCAATAGGCTTGATAGGCTCAATAGGCTCGATTGGAAAATTTGGCTCAATTGGTTAAATGGGCACAATTGCTTTAATTTTCTCAATTGATTCAATTACCAAAAAGTTGAATTCGTACATTTTTTTTTTCTCAAAATCGGCCAAAAGGCATTTATTTAATAATTTAAAAAATGTGAGTTTTTTCAAAACATTTCCAAACAATTTTTTCTTTCTAAAAATTATTCATATCAAGCACACAAAAAGTGAACATATAAACAAAAATGTTCTTAATATATATAATTTGAAATATATATGCATGTATGTATGTATAAATTATATATATAGAAATATATGTAAATATTATATTTTTTATTGAAAATAATGTTTGTATTTACAAAATGTTAATTAATTATTTACAAGTATAAGAAATGAAAATTGAAATAAATCAAAATTATAAGTGAACAAATAATATTTTTAGTTTTGCTTTTGCGTATCGGTTATTATCTTGTTCTTTTTCTTCTTCTTTTTCTTTTCGTTTAATTTGTAGCAAACAAATAGATTACAAAAGTTGGGACGGGTTAAACTGCTTTTCCGGTAATGCTTTTTCTTTCTTCTTCATTTTATTTCTAAGCATTACATAAATATTTAAATACATTTCAAATATATTAAAATTTCTGTTTTTTTTTCTTTGTTTGTTTGTTTAATTTTTGCTTCAAATGCAAGAGCGAGAACAAAAGATGTTTGACAGCAAGAGAGAATTAGAGAGAGACAGTGAGAGAGATAGAGAGGACCCTTGGGTTTTTAGAAACAATAACATGAATTTTGAATATATTGAAAATTTATTTTATGCACAAATTTTATGATTTTTTGTTTTTTAAATATTTACAAAATTGTTTTATTTGCAGCGAAAATGGCGAATTGCTTTTCTTTAAAAATTAAGAATAAAAAAAAATAATACAAAAAATAAAAATTCGAGAAGTAGAATTTGGAGGAAGCATAATTTTGTTTTTAATTATTTTTAGAAATTTTATAAGAATTTAAGAGCAAACTTTTGCTACACAAAAAAAAAAAAATATTTTTTTAAAGTGTATAGATACTTGTATTGCGCAAATTTTTTTACATGTCAAGCATTTCATTGAAAATTTTATATTTTGACATTTTTCATAAATTTTGTTTTTAAATTCAATATATTTTCATAAAAACTGCAAATAAAAACAATGATTTTTGCTCTAAATTCTACTCTCCAACTGGATTTAATGTCCTTTTTGGTAGAGGTAAAAATAAAAATATACAAAATAAAAAAAAAAATTATTAAATTGTTGATATTTTTATTTAAGATTTTGGGAAAGATATGTTATGAGTTCAAAACTAAATGAAAATAAAAATACAATGACTTAGAAAATAAACCTTACAAGAAAGAAACAAACAATAAAATAACTTAAAAATTATTGGATTCTTGGATTAATCGGCTAAAAGGTTTTAATACAGGACTTGGTGGAGCAAATGAAATGAGTCTTAATACAAAATGAACTATATAACAAATTAAATGTAGTATTTATGTTTAACTTATCTATAAAAAAGAAAAGTAAGAATAAGAATATTTTTAATTGTTGTTTTTGTATATCTTATTTTGTTTTTGGTTTGTTTTTTTCTGCACTTAAATAAGCTTGAACAAACGTGTTTTAATACATGTTGTAGTTCAGTTAAATAGGACAAAATTAATTAATTATTAAAAAACAAAAAAACAAATTAAAACCAAAAAAACTAAAAATACTAATAAAACATTATTTAAAATAAGTAAAAATTTATGGATTTTCCTTCATTTTTCGTTTTCTAAAAATAAAAAAAAAAATAAATTTTAAAAAAAATAAAAAAAAATATATTGTAATAAAAATAAAAATTCAAATCTAAATTAAAATTTAACTTATTAAACATTTTTTAATTTGTTTTTTTTTTTTGTTTAAATTTAATGCTTACAATCATTCATATCATCATTGGATCTCATTATATACTGATCCGATGAGGATAGTCGTGAATGGCCGTTCAAATTGGGATGAGCTCCCCCCCTAGAGTGGTCACCACTTTGTTTCAATACGCTACGCATCGCCATTGCAGATGGATTCGTTTGATGCAAATACATGCTATCACCTTCGCACTCACTTTCTTTATATTGTAGAACGTTCTTGTGCTTCTCATAGATAACCAGGCACCGATGACATCCTTTCCTAGAATTTTATTTGTAGTCATTTTTTTTTTCTTTAGTTTTTTTTTCAAAAATAATTGTAATGATTCTTAAAACGTTTTTAATGGGTTATTTTTTAAGAATTAAGTAGTAGATATGAGTTTGTTTTTTTTTATGTTTTATTTTAATAAATAAGCAATAATAAAATAATTGAATAGTAAAATAAAGGTGATAAAAAGTAGTTGTTCAAAAAGTTTAAAATGAGGAGAAAGTATTGTATGTGGTAGACAAACAGAGTGTTTAGAGAAAACATGTTGTTAAGTATGCTTCATTACTGGGTTGTATAAGCAAAAATGGTCTTGATATATCATAACCTTTTGCTAATGATGTCTATTATAAGATTTTTTTTTGTAAGGATGAATCAAAGTAGCTTCTTGATATAGAAGTATATATTTTTGTAAATAAAACATATTCCAGTCAAAATATTGTTAAAATTCTTATGAATTATTTAATACACTCAAAATATCCCAAAAGGTTTCTCAACGGTTTCTTAAGGTATTGAATTCGACGAATCCGAACCTGAAGTCAAAATTTTCGGGTCATCCTAGGTTTTAGAGCTACAGGGGGAGGCAGAACCCTAGCTCCATACTGGAAGAAATCCATAGACCGACCCCCATTTCTTTTTCAAGAGGAACATTTTTTGCCTTGGAACCCATCGCCTCCGACCCTTCCGTAGACAATTTTCCATACAAATTTTATGATTTTTGTATATATTTTGAATGAAAATTTTATTTAAAAAAAATAAATTTTATTAATATTAATATATTGGAATACAAAAAATTTGCTTGAAATTAATATTATTTTGTTTTTAATTTATTTTATTATTACTATTTATTTTTTGTATATCTTTAATTTTATGTTTAGTATTCTACATAATTTCAAATAGGCAAACAGAAAATTTGTCGAATTTTGAATATTAATATAATTATTTTTTTTAAATAAGAAAGTTTATATACAAAATATACAAAAATCATAAAATTTGTATGGGAGCTCCCATACGGAAAGGTCGGTGGGTATGGGTTCCAAGGCAAAAAATGTTCCTCTCAAAAAAGTATGGGGGTCCGTCATATTAATTTCATTTACAGTAGGAGGTTAGGGTTCTGCCTCCACTTGTAGCACGAAAACCTAGGTTGGCCCGAACATTCTGACTTTAGATTCGAAGTCAGCGGAACCAAAACCTTTAGCAACCGTTGTGAAACCTTTTGGGATTTTTAAAAACTTCAGTTTTGTTGAACATTGTTATTATTATTAGTAATTATTAATTTTATGAATTATTAAAATTCATAGAATGTCACTTCCCAAATCTTATAAGCTTAGACATATTAGAGCATGTTAACTTATATTATTCAAAATGCATAGATGACATGTATTTGACATCAATGAGCATGTTGTTTTTTATAATCAATACAAAAATGCTATAAATTGGGCCCAAGTGAGCATATTAATTTTTTGACGAACAATTAAAAAATCACGTCCATTATGCACAAATGAGCGTGCTAATTTTTTTGATAAATAATCACTTAAGGGCTTGATATCAAGAACATTATAGCTTGGCTCAGAATCACTCCCAAAATAAATTGATTTGGGTTTGTTTTCAACTCAAATTTCTCAACACTCATTGTTTTTACAAAAAATTATTTTTAAAATTTTCTTATGATTACACTGTACAACAAAACTGAAATTTTTAAAAATCCCAAGAGGTTTCACAACAGTTTCCTATGGTTTTGGGTTCGCTGAATCCGAATCTGAATTTGGAATTTTCGGGTCACCCTAGGTTTTATAGCTAAAGGGGAGGCTGAACCCTCATCCCCTACTGTTAATGAAATCAATATCACCAACCCCTATTAATTTTTCAAGAGGAACATTTTTTGCCTTGGAACCCACCTCCTCCAACCCCTCCGTATGGGGGCTCCCATACAAATTTCATGATTTTCATATATTTTTTATATGAACTTTTTTTATTTAAAAAAAAAAACTTGACAAAATTTCTTTTGCCTATTTATAATTATGTATAATTCTAAATAATAAAATATATTAAAAAATAAAAAGAAAATGAATTTCAAGCAAATTTTTTGTATTCCAATAAATTAATATTAATAAAATTTTTTTTTTAAATAAAATATTCATGTCAAATATATACAAAAATCATAAAATTTGTATGGGAGCCCCCCATACGGAGGGGTCGAAGGGGATGGGTTCCAAGGCAGAAAATGTTCCTCTTGAAAAATTAATAGGGGTTGGTCATATTGATTTCATTAACAGTAGGGGATTAGTGTTCAGCCTCCCCTTTAGCTCGAAAACCTAGGGTGACCCGAAAATTCTGACTTCAGTTTCGGATTTAGCGAACTTAAAACCTTAAGAAACCGTTGAGAAACCCCTTGGGATTTCTTGAGTGTTGTACCGTGTTATTATTTATGAAATTATATTTCAGAAAAACAAAATTTTTCTCCATTACTGCGAATTGAACCCCAGACCCATCTTCTAAGAGTCGATTGCTTTAACGTCGTGACGTAGCTCTACTCTTACATGAACAAAATGACAATAAAACACAACCAATCGAAGCATCAACTAAGATTTGGTATTTATTACCAACTCATGTTTTGTCTGAACACTAATTATGATTGCAGAAAATTTGATTTCATTGCACGAAACATATATTTTATCGAATCTTTGGAAATTTGTGTCAATCAATATATGTTGATTCTAATGTATCTTTATTAAATTACTGCTTTGACAAACGCATGAGTTCAATGAGCAACTACTTCATTTGGTTATATTTGCCAAAATTTGTTAATATTGAACAAATATTGTTAGATAGACTATTAGACAATGTTTTTGGTTCAGGAAACGAGACTCTTTTCTCAGTGTAATAAGTCACTTCCCAGATGCCTGATACAAAAACTAGGAGTCGACTAGGTCGTCAATTTCATTAAGTTCATGTATTGTGTTCTTAAGACCGGCTGCCGGTTAGATTTAAGATGATGCCGAGGGTGGAAATTGACCAATTATTATGTCTAAAAGCATCCATGAGGTATCAATTGAACCCTTTCAATGACAGCAATAAGAAAAAATAAATATGTTTGTGGCCGCCACGCACGTTATAAGTGAAACTTTAACCCAAAAAGTAGAGTTTGTAATTCAATCTTACTAAAAAAGTCTCATTTCATATAAAGCCATTAGAAGATTAAGTTTATTTTAAAAGAGCGAAAGTGCTTATCCTCAATTTCATGCGTCATTAAAGAAAGCAAATAGTAGGAGTAAGACTTCTCATTTAGGCGTTTCAAGCGTGTTTTGACCGGTTGCGTAACATGTGGCCGAGCATTGTCATGTTGCAAAATTACCTTGTTGTGCCTTTGATCGCACTCTGGACGTTTTTGTTTATATGCTCGGTTCAAACGAATCAACCGAGTACGGTAGAGTTGACCTGTGATAGTTTCACCTAGTTTTAGCGGCCTTTAGTAGTATGCTATAAATTGAGTTCGTCTTGTAAAGAAATGTACTTAAAAATGGAATCCATTAAAGTTTCAATGACCACCTGCGAATGACGACCCGCTTGTGACTTCAGACAATCCCATTGCATCCGATTGGCCATAGAATCATCCATATTTGTCCAAATGATTCATGGAATCCATGAATCATTGACCCGTCTGTGACCTCAGATAATCTTATTGCATCCGATTGGCCATTAATCATACAGATTGAAAATTCCAGCGTCAGTTGTCACGGTTGGAAATTGAAGCATAACGTATCTAGTTGAAAACTCCTTCAAAAAGTACGGTATAAAACCTTATTGATTAATTCGTCTGTTAGCTCGGACTCAAACCATTGTTTGATAATTTTTTTTTCCTTTGAATTTATTGGGTGTTTCGATTACTTAATTTCAATAAAATTCACCTAAACTGACCTAAATTCACCTTAATTCGCCTCAGTTTCATTCGTTTCATCGGTTTAACTACCCAATTCGTTCGCCGTATGTTCTATACGCGGCTAAAGAAGTTTCACTTTAAAAAAACAGGCGGTTTGGTTTCATAAGTAGAATTAGTAGTATTGAGACAGGTGCCCCTTTTGGGAACATATCACGTGGTAGTCTCTGAACCGTTTATTTTCTCTATAGGGTGCTTTAAGTGGTGTAAAAACCCTAGAATAGCTCAATCGGTTAGTAAACAGTGGTGGCCACGTATTAAGCATACAATATATCAGTAAATTTATTTTGAAATTTTTGAGGTTCTGAATTGTCAGCAAATATTTTTGTTGAGTGTTGTAAACGATGTTAAACCAACTTACCGTTACCTAGTTTCTTTGTCATTTTTACATTTTCTAACACATTTTAAGCACAAGTTGCACTCAATGTGGTTTAAACGCTGTACAAGAATTTGACAAAGACTAAAATTCTGTATCATTTATTATTTTATTTAAGTTGAATAAAGTTTACTGTTAAAATTCAAGATTGTTTTCTAATACAAAATGCTGAAAAGCAAGGCGGAAAGCATAGGTGGTATTCAGAGTCTTATTCAAAATGGCCAAGTTCAATTTGTTACATTTTGAGAAAAACATGAACAAATTTTGAGAAATACAGAACAACAGGTGCATTCAATTTTATGTGAAATCATCATTAAGTGATGATTCTTATAGTATTGAATATTTCCTAAAAGATTTTTAGCCAAATTAATTAAGTTACTGTAAATAAAATTATTGGACTTGGCCAATTTTGAAACTAAGGATAGGTACTAAGCCACTTTTGAAATCCAACACAGGGGCTTAGTCACTTTTGAAACTAAACTAGGTGGACTTAAATATTTTTTATAGACTTTGCTTTAACTTAACCACTATCTGGACAAAGTAAGAATCAAGTTGATAACTTCAAGACACATTATTTTTAAAAGAAGTAGATTTTTTTTCTCTAGGCCAGAAAAAATGTAATGAAATCGCAAAAGTAAAAATTCTTTCGACAAGCTGTCGGTGCATAAATCAAATCAGAAACCATTTTACGCTTCAGAACAACTCAAAAATAATTTGATAGCATCGGCAACAAACTGTATAATTAGGTATCATTTAAAGAAAATAGTATTTATGGGCAGAAGTCCAAGAAAAGTTCTCTATTTGAGTCTCAAGGACACCAAACTGAGAATTGCAAATGTGTTACAAATATATCTTTCTAGAAAATTGTGAAATTGTTCTATAGTTAGATGAAACAGAGGTGAATATATTCGGATTTGATGTGGCCACTTTTGTCAGGCGACCAAAAAATATTGTGCAATGCTCCAAATACGCCACAAATACCGTTAAACATGTGTGGAGGAAATATTGTGTTATAGGGCTACTTCTCTTTATTTCTCATATCGCACACGATCTTCAATAGTGACACAACTCAAAATTTTAAAATTTTCAGGAGAGGCAAAAACCTATTTCTTTTTCAAAGCAACTTCATACAAAAGAAGGACGCATAATAATTTCTTAAACATTAAAGAGCAATCAGATTAAAACAAAATTTTAAGAGTCGATGGAGATATGCATTATGAATTAGTTTATAATAAAAAGTCAAAATTGAAAAATGTTCAGTTGTGTCACTTTTGAAGAGGGTGTGCGATATGTCATATTTTCTTGATTAGAAAAACTATGTGTTGACTATGTCAAAAAACTTGAAAAAGTGATGCTGCTACAGGCCATATCCATGGCATAATAAATGAAACTATTACATTCCATCAAATGAAAGGTAATTTCGCAGATTTATGATACAAAACTTTCCTCAAAACGTTTCAAATATTCGTTTGTTCATATATTGGCTTCGTAGAAGTAAAATGTTACAGAATGGTATTCTGTAACATAAGTGTCCGGATGGCAAATTTTTCAAATACCGTCAGTAATAGTTCAGTTCATACATACATACAGTAATACATGAACTCTGCAACACCCTGTTTTCTATTTCACACACAATACATAAAAAAAGACATATTTATTTATTACACATTCTGATGTGCTTTTTTTATAAATACTTAAATAAAAATTGAAATAAAATAATAAAAAAATTGTGTAAATTTTTTTTTATTTAAAATACCAACATTTATAAATAAGTTGAAAAATTCCATTAAAATTGTTAAAACGTAATAAAAACAACAAAACGCAAAACAAAAGAGTTTAAAAATTTGATAATAATAAAAATTAGAACAATTTTGAAAATCAATAAAAAAACATTAAAATAAAATATTAACACTAAATTGCTTGCATTTTGTTTGTTGCTTTTTTTTAAACTCACAAAATGTGTTTTTATGAACTAAGCTTAGAGAAAAGCTTTTGTTTTTTTGTTTTGTATGATTTTTTTTTTTGGTATAGAACATGAAATAAAACAACATTTATTACTTGGTAAAAAAGTTTAACGAAAATCATACAGTAATAATATATTTATATATAATATATGTAGTATAAAAAATATACACCATCAGCTACAAATGAAAAATATTTTTTTTTTTTTTTTATTTTTTTTATGGCTTAACATTCACAACTAAATTTTGAGATAAACATAAGTCAATAAAATTGTATGATTAACAAAAAAACAAAGTTTTCAGAAAAAAAGCTCTTTTTGTTTTTGTTGTAAAAATAAAAAACGCTAAGGTTAACACATTTATAAAAATGTTTTATAAGAAAGAGATGCAAAATTGGTTGTTTTTTTTTTTTTGTATAACTGTTTAAGACTTTTGTTTAATACCAGTAAAATTTTTGAAAACTCAAGGAACAGTTTAAAAAAAAATACCAAAATTATAATATTTTTATTTATTTCAACCTATATAACGCACGCATACATTTTAAAATGTGATTAAATATAACAAATTAGTTTCACATTCATACAACTTGCTTTTTTTTATAATATTCTATATATTATAAAAATAATAAAAATAAAATTAGTTTTATTTATTTTAAGAAACTTGTTACTCACTCATCAACAATTAGGTATTTGTTACCATCCGAGGCGGCACATTTGCCTCGATAACTAAACTGTGAACCTTTGATGTGTATCGATTGTTGATAGCCCGATAGAAACCAAGAACCTTCCCAGCGTGCAGGAAACGTACAATTCGATAAAGCTTAAAAGAGAAATGCAAAAAGATTAGTTTAAATATGGTATAAATATATATATATATATATAAAGAATGGCTGCTTTTAAAAATATTTTGTATTTAAGGCAAATTTTTTGTGGTTTTTTGTTTAGAGCTTAAAACAATATTTTATTGTAGCTTTTCAAATGACTTAGTTTGAAATGCGCTCAATAATGATGAGTATTTCAATAAGTAAAATATTTCCATCCAAATGAAAGTGCAAAACTTTCCCTTCAATGCAAAGCGTTACCGAGTTTCAAATAAATCAATAGGAAAAAACGACCGCAACAACAACAACAAATACTCATAATAGTGATTTGTGGCTTTTAGTACACTCGAACAAACAATGTTTACCAAATGGGTGATGGGTGAGGCGCAGCACTGGTTTAGAACATGAAAAGAAGGATGAATGAATGGATGAATGGATGGATGGATAGATGGATGTATGTATGTAAAAGACGGATCACAAAATTGGCACTTTAATTGACCAACAGGGGGGAAAAAAATATCAACAACAAGAACAAAGGCGTTACGAATTTTGAGAAACGGCACAAGCTGAGAATAGAGTGGCTGACTGCTGCACAGGACATGCATGCATGAAATATTTGCAGCTGACCGTCTGAGCAGCACAGCATAGAACAGATGAGGGTAGAAATGGAAAGGAAAATCAAATGGTTGGAAAAAAAAAATATATGCTTTCATACATACATACAAACAAACACTAAATCACAAAAAAGGACAAAAACAGACGCTTGCACTTAAAGGTAGACCTTTATAACTGCACATGAAGTACTTGGTTGCGTGTGTGTGTGTGTCTGTGTTTTGGTTTGAAAAAATACGATTTGTAATCAATTGAAAAATTTTCCAGTTTTTCCTATATTTCTCTGAAACACTTTTGTAATTGTTGTTGCGAGCTTGTTACTCTTTCCCTTTCTCTTCCATAGTCTGGCCAATTTTATTGCAATTTCCATTTTTTGATTTCTGCAACTTTGCAATTGATGATTGTTGTTGTTGTTTTAATTGTATTTTTTTTTTGTCGTTACTGCTGCTAGAACAAACAGCATATTAATATAGCCTTGCAAGGACATAACGATTATTGAAAAATGAACATAAAGAATGCAATTAAGTTAGTTGCCGCTTGAAAGTCCAAACACTGCAGATGTATTATTCACCAACATAAATTCTACTTTTATGAAAATCAATTGCTTTTATGTGGGATTTAAGAAGTGACAAGTGTACATATGTAACTTAGAGCGGTGTCATAGAAGTTTTCAGTTGAGTCAAAATTAAATTTTTAGCTTTTTACGTTTATTATAATAAACATTGAAAGAAAATGGAAGTTATGCTTTCAAAAAGAGATAAAAATGAATGAAAAAAAAATTATTGAGCCAGATCTCAAATCATTTATAATTTTTGTGAATAAAATTAATAAAATTCATGTACAATTACATAGAGAACAAGAACAGTTCATGAGATAAGTGACCAAAATGCATAAATCTCATGTACATATACAAGAAAAACGTGAAATACTTAATGAATTTAGTGACCGAAATACATATCATCCATGTATAAATTCAAAGACAGCAAGAACAGTTCATAATATAAGAGAAAATTCATGTAACGCATGTAATTATTGTATACAACAGAAGCATGAACTATGCTATTCATTTTATGACTACAATTCACATGTGCCATGTACACTAGGGCAGGTCGGTTTTTACACAAAAAAACTTGAAAACTGGATTCAAATTTTCTTTCGCTCTTTTAAATAATCTTCACGAAATAATTTCGTAATTTTGTGTACGACAGATTTGTCAACGTTTTATAAGTTAACTTAAAATATTCTTGTGTTTTGCATGGGACGAAATTTATACTTCACCGGCCACCGACTCAATAGTTAGAAGTACTCTTCAAAATTATTTCTGTTCCGGTTCTCCTGAACTCCTTTCTTGATAAAAAAATCAAGTTTTTTGCATATTACTTTTTTTTTGTTCTAAAATTTTAGAAACTTTTCAGATGCATAACCAGGATAAGCAAAAAAGTAAAGATTTTCATAGTGCATAAATATTGGCTAAAAAATTTTGCAATTTTTTGTCTTTGCCAACTCTTTTGAGATCTCAAAAGTCGATTTTTCGTCATTTTCGAACATATGATTTTTTTAAATGCATATCAAATATGTATTTTTTAATGCTATTCGCATGCATTTAAGAGCATTGGAAAAATATTGAGCTCTTCTTCTTTCCAATGATATATCTCATGGTGTGGTTTGACCAAAACTAAGTGCCGCAATTATATTAAACGTGAGAAATCGATTTTACAGAGAGTTTTTTTCAACTTAATTATTATTTCAGTTTGATTTCAACAAATTTTGGTATATATATAAGTTTTTAGATACGCAAAATTGAATTCTGGCAACTGTTTCTTAGTAAAATTGACGCCAGATGGCGCTCCAGTATAAAATTCATGATTTTCAAAAATGCAATTTTTTTAAACGCCTATAAAGTACGTATGATAATAAATATATGCACACAATACAATATATAAATGAAACGACGAGCTCAAAATTAACGAAAAAATATTTTTTCGATGTTTGAAAATAAACTTTTTTAGAAATATCAATTTTTTGGGGTCTAAAAAGAGATCTTTTGCAAACACAAAAAATTTCAACATTTTTTTTTTCCATGCAAATCAATCCGGCTTTTTTGTGTAAAAAAATTAAAGCCACGTTTAATTACTTGGAGCTTATGAACAAGTTCACATAATCAGTGAATGCAAAATCATGTAGGTTTGTTATGAACGTATGCATAATTTGTATTTTCAGTTTAAGTTTAGTTCAACATAGAACATGTTTTTTTTAGTTTTTTAAACTATACATTCATTTTTTCATATGGCTCATTCCATACAGACGAGTGTGACGTTTTGACTACTTTATCGTGCTGAAAATGGTATTAACCGGTGAAAATTTTAGTAATTTACTATAGAGCATTTTAGAAGATGCCCCAAGGTTTCAATATGCTAAAACATAATGCAATTATTTATACTAGTTTAATAGTTACATTCGCTTAAACATATGGGACGGGTGTGACGAGCACAAGTTTAAAAACCAAAAATTCTGAGTTTAATATTGAAATTCAGTCCATTTGCCACAATGAGACCATTTTTGACTTGCATATATTCAAATTTAATATATTTTCTGTTGATTACCAGTGAAAAATATTTTGAAAAAATGGCGATAACCATTCTTTTTTAACCTTTTAAATGGGACGGGTGTGACATAAGATTGTCCCGGATGTAACGATTGCGAATATATATAAGAATTATATATAAGAACTTAATGGGTATAATAACTTTCACATATTTTTGACACTTAAATCAAAAAAATATGTTTTTTAATTAAAGTATTAATTTAAAAAAAAAAATATTTTTTTGCAAACAATTTTTTGCATGAATTTTTCATCAAATTAATACCTGTACAAATAATTTCAAGTTTTTAATATATTTAAAAAAAAAATATTTTTTTGCAAAAATTTTGCGCATGAATTTTTGATCAAATTAATACCTATATAATTGATTTCGCTATACATGAATTTACAAAACTTGTTGTTTTAATCAAAGAATTTATTCATATATTTGCAAAAATTTCATTATTAGAAAAAAATTTTGAAAATCGTTCCGGGTGTGACCAACTTCTTGTAACGGAAATTAAGAATAAAAATAATTTATTGAATGAAAAAAGTTAACAAATTTATATAAAACATCAACAACCTTACTTTAGGAAAGTTTCATTCTTATCATAAGCCCATGTTGCTTCTTAGGAAAACTATAGCCTTTTTTGGAACGGGTGTGACACAGAAAAAACACTCAGTTTAAATATTTTGTACTTTGAAAACGCAGTAACCAATCATTATTACAAACTATTCTAACACAATATTAATATCTTTTTTAATATGACTGACCTTATTTTATTTAGAGTTGTATCAAAAGTTGACTGATTTCAAGGTTTAAATTAAATCAATATATTTAAAAAATTTTTTTAACTCGAAGTTTGTTAAGTTAAATTGTCAAAATAATATAAAAAAGCATTTAATTTAAAAATATTTTTGCAGCAGGACTTACTTAAGATTAACGAAAACCAAAAATTACTTCAAATACATGCATTTTAGAATTCATGTTTCCATTCCTCATTTCTGTGGAATGAGCCATATACATTTTTGAACATACAATTTTTTTTTCCATTTTAACTCTTGAAGGGCTTGAATGTACAGTAATGCAAAACAAAGAAAATTGTGAAGGTGATGTATATTTACCGGAAAACTTAAAAAAATTGCTCACTTTTCATATAATTTTTTTCTTGTGGTTATAAAAAGTAATTTTAAATTTTGAAATTTTGTATTTGAAAAGAGAGCCAAATAAAATTCATTTTAGCAATTTTACTATTGAAAATAATATGAGGAAAAAATCAAAATATAGAAATAATAATTTAAAATCAAATAATACGAGCATATTTTTTTTTTTTTTTTTGTAATTCGCAATAAGTATGCTATATTTTCTCTTAACAATAGATAAAAGCATTGTTGATGTGTTTTTTCTCCTTCCTAATCGCTATACTTAATATTCAATAAATTTTTATATCATACATTAATGTGAAAATATCTGTAAACAGCTGCTTAAGAATTATTTAACCTTCGCACCCATTAATAACATGAGTTGCATGCACGATGATTGGCTGTGGTAAATGAGTGCGTGAAAAATGGTTGTTGTTTTTATTGCTTTTGTTGTTATTAGTGCTGTTTTGTTGTTGTTGTTGTTGTTGCAGTGGCTGTTATTGTTATTGTCAATAAATTCGTTACGTATCATTGGCAAAGCGTGTTCAATGGTTGTGAACCGAGCTTAACAAAAGCATTGAGAACATAAAAGGAGCAGCAGCATCAGCAGCAACATTTTTCGACAATGAGTTCGCAGTAAATTTTGCGGTCAATACACAAAAAAGCAGACACACACATGACCATAAAGAAACACACACACACACACACACACACACACACATCTGCACAAACCCATACCAATTTGAAAAAACCTACAAGAAAAAACAATTACATTGATTTAAGGTTGATTGAAAAAAGTAGCAAAAAAAAATAACACAATCGGCAATGAAAAATCTGCTGGCTACTTTGTTGGCTTGTACGCAGAAGGACTCAATAGCAGCCAAGTGATTAACAAGCATAAACAAAACTCTATGAAAGTAATAAAAAACATAAATAAAATGTTGCAAAAGGAAAACAATTGTGTTGCAATAAATTAGGAGTGGGTTGGTTTGAGTGTTTGTGTAACCTTGCTGAAGTATCTGTGAACGTTATTGCTTGTGCTTTATGCGGTGTGTTGTGGTGCGGGAATTGCTTTATGCACGCTTGTTCTTGCTTTGCAAGGACTATTTGCAGTATAGTTCAATAGTTTTGAGCTGTTGATTTTTCATAACTCTTAAAGCTGCTTTACCCTTGACGCATAATGCTTGACCGTTCGCCATATGACCTGGTTTGACTTTATGTCTATCCTCTCCCAAAGAAAAATGCCTGCTTCGCATGCTTATCTCTATTCTTATCCTTATCATTAGGAATTATGTTCCAATTATACATGGCAGACAAACGTTATTCCGAAATACTTCTTTTTTTGTAGCATTTGCTTGGCGTTTCTTGTTTGGTTTTTACTTTTCTATTTTTGGTTAAAAAATATAGTTTGCGTGTCGAAAATCAGTTAAAAAAACATGTAAGTAAGGAAACTCTAAAGTCGGTCTAGCCCTCCTATGGAATGAACTAAATCTAAACCTACTATAATATTTCAATACGTATAAAAGGCAAATAAATCCACATTTTTCCAAGGCTTAAACAGATTTAACTGCTGTGGGTTGTTTGGGAAGAGGGCGTGTTCGAGGCTGGTTTGCGCCCCTTTTAAATTGTCAATAGTCAAGTCAAGTCAAGTCAAGTCAAGTCAAGTCAAGTCAAGTCAAGTCAAGTCAAGTCAAGTCAAGTCAAGTCAAGTCAAGTCAAGTCAAGTCAAGTCAAGTCAAGTCAAGTCAAGTCAAGTCAAGTCAAGTCAAGTCAAGTCAAGTCAAGTCAAGTCAAGTCAAGTCAAGTCAAGTCAAGTCAAGTCAAGTCAAGTCAAGTCAAGTCAAGTCAAGTCAAGTCAAGTCAAGTCAAGTCAAGTCAAGTCAAGTCAAGTCAAGTCAAGTCAAGTCAAGTCAAGTCAAGTCAAGTCAAGTCAAGTCAAGTCAAGTCAAGTCAAGTCAAGTCAAGTCAAGTCAAGTCAAGTCAAGTCAAGTCAAGTCAAGTCAAGTCAAGTCAAGTCAAGTCAAGTCAAGTCAAGTCAAGTCAAGTCAAGTCAAGTCAAGTCAAGTCAAGTCAAGTCAAGTCAAGTCAAGTCAAGTCAAGTCAAGTCAAGTCAAGTCAAGTCAAGTCAAGTCAAGTCAAGTCAAGTCAAGTCAAGTCAAGTCAAGTCAAGTCAAGTCAAGTCAAGTCAAGTCAAGTCAAGTCAAGTCAAGTCAAGTCAAGTCAAGTCAAGTCAAGTCAAGTCAAGTCAAGTCAAGTCAAGTCAAGTCAAGTCAAGTCAAGTCAAGTCAAGTCAAGTCAAGTCAAGTCAAGTCAAGTCAAGTCAAGTCAAGTCAAGTCAAGTCAAGTCAAGTCAAGTCAAGTCAAGTCAAGTCAAGTCAAGTCAAGTCAAGTCAAGTCAAGTCAAGTCAAGTCAAGTCAAGTCAAGTCAAGTCAAGTCAAGTCAAGTCAAGTCAAGTCAAGTCAAGTCAAGTCAAGTCAAGTCAAGTCAAGTCAAGTCAAGTCAAGTCAAGTCAAGTCAAGTCAAGTCAAGTCAAGTCAAGTCAAGTCAAGTCAAGTCAAGTCAAGTCAAGTCAAGTCAAGTCAAGTCAAGTCAAGTCAAGTCAAGTCAAGTCAAGTCAAGTCAAGTCAAGTCAAGTCAAGTCAAGTCAAGTCAAGTCAAGTCAAGTCAAGTCAAGTCAAGTCAAGTCAAGTCAAGTCACAAAAATAAATTCAACAACTATCTGAGACAACTACTTCAGCTATTCAAAAAGATTTCCTTCAGTGGAAGTAGTTGTTGTTGATAACATTCTAAATAATGAATTTTCTTCATTGTGCGGGTTGTTCAGAGTGTCATCGACGTTATTGTGCGTTGATGCAAAGTTCTTTTGTGGCTCTTGTTGCTCATGATGTTTTGTGAGTGCACACGAAAAACGAAGAAACAAATAAAAAATGAATGTTTTTGTCTCAACGTCTTATGACTGTTTTTATTCAAATTGTTAGTCGTCTTTCACTTGAGTGTCACTCACGTGCCCAACAGAGTGTCAAAAATTTACAAGTGGCAGCAGCAGAACTTCTTCACTACGCCTCACTGTCTGTGTGCGGTCGATTGATGCATATTCAAGCGGAAGTACCAAAACTATACCATAGAGATGGCAGCTCAAGAGCAAAGACAAATCAATGAGAGGGAACTCAGCAGGAATATGGAAAAAGAGGGAATATGGTGGCAACAAAAGAAATAATATAAAAAAAAAATTAAATATAAAAGGAATAGAAAGAAGGAAGAAGCAAAGAATATTCAGCGCAGAAAACACGTCCACGGCAATCGGAATGGTGGCCATTTTTCAAATTAATGACAATTTTACGACAAGCACAGCCATGACTGCACATGCACAAACAAACACATATTAACACACACACACACACACACATACTTATACAGAGATAAATGGCAAGAAATACACAGCGACGACGACAATTCCATTTCCGTTTCCGATGGTTGGCGCTTTCGTGCTGCTTAACTTTTTTTGCAGTTGTCAACGCTGTTGTTTGTTGTTGTTTGTCTTCTTTTAGTTTCATTTTGGTTGCTGTTGTTGTGTTGTCATTTTTGGTTTTTTCTTTTTCTATATTTTTTGTTGGTGATGTCGTTGTCGTTGCCAGCAAATGACGTTTAGAAGCACCGCTATGAATGCGAATGAGCTAGCTTCGCATTGCGTTGCGTTGACATTTTAAGTGGCATCAGGTTGAATAGCTGTTATAGTTGTTGTTTTTGTTATTTTATAATTCTAATACAGTAAAAAAAAAAAAAATCAAGAGCATCAAAAACATAGCTTTAGCCTAAAAGCAATTTTAATAGCACTCATTCCTAACCATCTTCAAGCCACTTAAGCTTTAATTTAACATTTCTTTAAATTTTTACTAATTCTTGAGTTTGAAATACTTTCGCCATTATTACGCTTGCTTTTCTCAGTGTAGCTGCGTCTTAGAGCTGTGCTGCTTAAGCTTGAAAAGCTGCTGCTGGCAACAAATTCAACATTGACGATGATTCTATTAACGACGCTTTCATTTCGGTGATGTTGTTTTATTTTTTTTTTTTTTTTTGTTCACATCTAAGCACTCATACAAACGCAAGTACTACACAGACATGCCAAAATATAGTGCCTGACGCGCACAGCCATAAATCAATAAACTTCAATTAATTTTCCAAACTTGTTTTATTCGAATTTTGCGCTTGTCTTGTATTTCTTTTATTTTATTTTATTTAGTTTTTTATTTTTATTTTCATTTTAGGTTTTTTTTTTGAGCAAGCTATATTTTGAAGTTGTGTTATTTTCTTTTAGCTTAACTCAGCTCAGCTTCGTTTGCTCTTTAAGTTGGCAACAATGGCTGTGTTCAAGTCAAATGTAAACTTGCTTGCATTACGTACGTACGAGCCACGCCACTCCACATCTACACAC
Source organism: Tetanocera ferruginea (assembly GCA_958299015.1). NCBI lineage: Eukaryota > Metazoa > Arthropoda > Insecta > Diptera > Sciomyzidae > Tetanocera > Tetanocera ferruginea. The sequence goes on from OY282642.1 coordinate 137,203,860, forward strand.
AATAATAATGGCTGGCTGCAAATGGATTTCCTGTCCGCCATGTTGCGATTTATTTCTTCCGCTCTTCGCATTGCTGATTCTTTGCTTTGTTTGCTTGGCAGTCTGTTGTGTGCTTAAATAAATCAAATTAATGAGGAAAATGCTTATTAGCAAAGGAATATTCGTGGCCAGCAGCAGAACGAATAACTAAAGAAACAGCTGAAGTTGACGTCGAAGTTGAAGAAGCTGTAACAGAAATCAACAAAATTCACAAGAACGCTGCCACCTTGTGGAAACTTATGATTGTTTGCCGTCAAGTCTAGGCAAATATTGTACTAATAATGATGATGATAATGATGGTGTTGGCGAAAATGAACTCGCTGAGGCATATACAAATGAGCTGAGGTTAAACATTGCTGAGTTCGAATAAATAAGCATTGAATTTGAACTGAAAATGCAAACAATATAAATTGAAGTTTAGAACTTTTTGAAAAAATTGTCACAACTTATTTTTGATAGATAACACGCAGTTTAATACTACTGTAATTTTAATGTATGTATACTTCGTATAGAACTAAATTTTGCTACACAAAATTTTATAAATAGGGTTTTCATGAGAAATTATTGAATTTGCAAATTAATTAAAGCACAATAAAAAAAGACTTCATACTCCAGTTTGTAATCGTGGACTTAAACTGGCTCTAAGACAACATACCAGAGACTAAAGGACTGTTACAACTACGATTGCCACTCTGAATTTTTATTCGGAACCAAAATTCATCAAACAAAGGGCCAAAATGAAAAATGTATAAAACCAACAAAATTTTTCTGATTTATTATGAGAGTCATTATTTCAAAAAAAATGTATGCTTAAAATTTTATGAAATAATGACCTTTCATAAAAATCTTGAAAATATCAGTAGAATTTTTTTCAAGAAGCGGATCAATTTAAATTTAGTCATTTTTAAAACAGGACAACAGAAATGAATTAACTTCAATTAAATTTTGAAACACTCACTCAAATTAAATCTCTTCGCTTCTCTTCGCTTTGAACCATTGGAGAGAGGATACAATTATCTTTCAAACGTGTTTTAAGGATATGATACAAAAATACAGGTGGCATTGGCAATAGATTATTTTCACTTGAGAGCACACTTACTTCTATCAAAATTATGCAATATGCATTGACCACATTCAAGTGTGACAACTGTTGTGATAGCGATATATCGGGGAGCGTTGTTATCGTTGCGGAAATGTCACAAAAAATGTCAAATGGGTGAAAGGTTTGAATTAAATATCAGTTGAAACTTTGCCGAGGATTGTGAGCGCTCTCTTTAATATTTTTTTTTTTTTTTTTGAAAGATAAAAGTTTTCGGCAGAAACGTCAATGCTACCTTCTATTATTGTATCATGTTTTGAGGATATTTTCAAGATAAATAAATTATCATACATTAAAGAAAAAATAAAAAGAGGCATCACTGCAACGAAATTTGACAGCACTACGGTGTTGATTAGAAAATGTCAACATACTTCTTCTAACTTATTTAATACATTAATAACTTTTCTTTGCCAATCCAAGTCGTAATAAATCATATCATATAAGCCAAAATCATATCGTCACTATCAAAAGCCTTGATCGATTTAATGAATTCGAGTACAAAAACAAGTTCAAGTACAAGTAGAAGTACAAGTACAGGTACAAATACTAGTCCAAGTACATGGAACAAGTTCAAGTACAAGTACAAGTAAAAGTACAAGTACAAGTACAAGTACAAGTACAAGTACAAGTACAAGTACAAGTACAAGTACAAGTACAAGTACAAGTACAAGTACAAGTACAAGTACAAGTACAAGTACAAGTACAAGTACAAGTACAAGTACAAGTACAAGTACAAGTACAAGTACAAGTACAAGTACAAGTACAAGTACAAGTACAAGTACCAGTACAAGTACAAGTACAAGTACAAGTACAAGTACAATTACAAGTACAAGTACAAGTACAAGTACCAGTACTAGTACTAGTACAAGTACAAGTACAAGTACAAGTACAAGTACAAGTACAAGTACAAGTACAAGTACAAGTACAAGTACAAGTACAAGTACAAGTACTAGTACTAGTACAAGTACAAGTACAAGTACCAGTACTAGTACTAGTACAAGTACAAGTACAAGACCAATTACAAGTACAAGTTAAAGTACAAGTACAAGTACAAGTACAAGAACAAGTACAAGTACAAGTACAATTACAAGCATAAGAACAAGTACAAGTATAAGTACAAGTACAAGTTAAAGTATAAGTACAAGTATAAGTACAAGTTCAAGTACACGTAGACGTACAAGTACAAGTATAAGTATACGTATAAGTAAAATAACAAGTACAAGTACAAGTTCAAGTACACGTAAAAGTACAAGTACAAGCACACGTACAAGTACAGGTTCAAGTACAAGTACAAGTACAAGTACAAGTTCAAGTACAAGTACAAGTCCAAGTACAAGTATAAGTACAAGTGCAAGAACAAGTACAAGTATAAGTATAAGTAAAATAACAAGTACAAGCACAAGTTCAAGTACAAGTACAAGTACAAGTACAAGTACAAGTACAAGTACAAGTTCAAGTACAAGTACCAGTACTAGTACTAGTACAAGTACAAGTCCAAGTACAAGTATAAGTATAAGTAAAATAACAAGTACAAGTACAAGACCAATTACAAGTACAAGTTCAAGTACAAGTACAAGTTCAAGTACAAGTACAAGTACAACTACAAGTACAAGTACAAGTACAAGTACAAGTACAAGTACAAGTACAAGTTCAAGTACAAGTACAAGTTCAAGTACAAGTACAAGTTAAAGTACAAGTAAAAGTACAAGTACAAGTACAAGTTCAATTACAAGTACAAGTACAAGTACAAGTACAAGTACAAGTACAAGTACAAGGACAAGTACAGGTACAAGTACAAGTACAAGTACAAGTACAAGTACAAGTACAAGTACATGTAAAATTTTATTATAATTGAAGAACATTTTCTTTGCAGAAGAGAAAATTGCTTTTATCGAAAATAGAGATGTTTCGATAAAAGCAAAAAAAAATGTCGAAAAAATGTGTTTCTCTTTGAGTGCAGAGATATTTTCTTTCCAATTCAGAACATTCTATTTGAGAATGTTTTTTCTCTCTCTTAGCATTTGGCTGAAGTACGCGCTTAATAACTTAGGACAATATTAAGAAAATTTATTAAAAATACTTACTGTTAGAGCTTCACAGCTATTTTATCATATTTGAAAGAAAATTTAACAAAGTTATAGAAATAATTAGAAAAATTGGAAAACATTAAAAAATCAACTAAAAATAAGAAATAACAATTTTGAATTCAAAACACTTTTTTTACAAATTTGACGGTTGATGAATGCATAAAACTAAATTTTTTGAAAAAACTTTTACTCTTGAGAAAAACTCAAATTCGAGAAAATTTGAGAAAAACTCAAATTCGACCAACTCAAAAGCTTTTTACCAAGCCTGCTTTATATTGATCAAAAAGCGAGTTTTTTTACAAACATTTAATTTCTCTCTGAAAAGGTTGATGAGTTGTCTATAAATTGAGAAAAAGAGGTTAAAGTGTTGTGTAAACGTATAACAAGATTATTGCTCATGTTTATAAAACGCGAAAACAAGCAACGGTTATACAGTTTTTTTTTTTTTTGTTACCTTCTATTTTCCGTGATCAACAAAATCTGTTTACTTACTTCGACATTTTTTTATTTTGAGTTTTCGTTTTTTTTGTTTAGCTGAAAAAGAGCTCCAGCAATTTGCATGCAAACTAACTAAAGCTAAGCCAATCGTTAAAGTTATGAGCATAAAGTTGACTTAAACATTTGACTAATTATGTCTTAACGCATGTGTGTGTGTGTGTGTGTGTGTGTGTGTGTGTGTGGGTGTGTGCTGCTGCTGCTGCTTGTGTATATTTGTGAAGATATGAACGCAAACGACTAAAGCAAATGGCATAAAGTAAGAAATAAAAACTGATTACCGAGCGCAAAAATGTGATAAAAATTTCATTAAAGAATTGTTACGCATTTCGTATTTATTAAGCTTGTTGGTAATAACAGCAGCAACTCTAGCATATAAGGGTAAGCATGGAGAAACTACACACTCAAACATACACAAATACACACCAAAAATAAACGCATTTGAGCAAATGTGAATATAACATTATAACGTAACTCCAACATGCAGAGAAATTAATGTAAATTTTTTAAATTTTCAACAAACAGCAGAACATCAGAACGAAGACACACATACACACACAGAAACACATGCACACGTATGTATATGTAGCACTGGCATACTATTTAATTTGCACAGCAATGGCAGAGAAATGATTACAACGAAGTGAAAATGAAAAAAAAAACACAGAAAAGACACGCGAAAAAGTCGACAAATGAAATACTGTCAAATGGCATTTGCAGCCGTTACAAACACACAAACACGCATGTGCTCAGCTTGTATATACATACTCATTTCACACACACACACACACACACCCACATGTGCTCAAGCACTCTTACACACTTCTTGCTGACTTTTTGCTTAGCTTTAACATTCACAGCGTGCTGTGTAGGATGCCCATTCCTGCAAGCAAGTACCAAAGCAGGAAATTATAATAAGTCGGTTTATTTTTTGTTGTTTTGCTCTTGTTTTTGTAATCTAAGACAACCCTTGTTTTAGCTGAAAACAACCCCACCAACACGCTTTAGGTCTCTGCCTGATATTTTGAAACCTTCAAAATATATTTCGTCCCTGCAGTTACGCTGCTATAATCTACAATTTATGAAATGTTACGAACATTTTGAAAGCTCCTAAAAGTATGCTACAATCCGATGCCAGCAAATTCAAGCAAGGAAAGGGTTGCAAAAAAAAAAAAAAAGAAAAATTATGAATTCTCTGCACTTGTTTTGCGTTGTACGCAACCACTCCGATGCTTTTGGATATGAGTGGTGCGTATGCGAATGTGTGTGCGTTTATATGCGTGCAAGTGCTAGTGATGAGTGTGTGTTGAATGTGCCTAGCATAAATAATTTTATAGACTTGTTTTTAGTACTCGACTGGTTATGGAGAAACTGCGTATTGCAAGTGCCGCAAAAAATCATCAACTTCATCAAAATCATTTATAATAATTTTTTGTGTGTTTTTTGAATTTGCACACACACCGACAGACACACCAACACGCTAGTATGCCATATAAGTAGAACATCAAAAGTTCTTATCACGTTTACGCAGCCCCTTCACAGTCTGTTTGTGACCCACACTCCAATAAAATGCTATTTCATCTTATATAAATATAAATGTGTCTATGTGATTGTGTGTTGGTTTCGATGTTGTTGTTGTTGGGCGCTGTGCTGCTGTCAGATACCAACTGTCAAAATGCATGCCCAATTTTTTGTTTAACTTTTGGGAATAAAAACTGCAATTTGGCAGCACCTAAAAGTCGTCTTATTAATTATTCAAATTATTCTCTGGTGTAATTTTCTTTTGCAGTTCTACACGACCTCTCTTTTTTTCATACGCGTTTTGTCTGTAGGGACTAGAGCTCGCGTACTTGTATATGGTTATAAATTAATTTCAACAAGAGTTTTTTGTTTTTATAATAAGAAAAAAAATCATTCGGCTTGCTTTTGAGCCAAAGTACAAAACTCATTTCATATGTTAATGAATTTATTTTGTATATCATTCTCATAATATTGTGTGCGGTATATTTTTTTTTTTTTTTTTGTTTTCTTTTTTTTGACATTGTGGTTATGTGTCTTATATAATTATATTTGCGGTAAAAGTTTTCTCAATTAAACACAATAATTGATAAAAAGTTTCGTAGCATTTTTCTTGCAAAATGTTGGCACATGAGTTGATGGTAAAATATAAGAAACATAATTACTCATTTGAAGCACAGCGGATATACAAAAATTTCCTGCAGATGAGTGGAGGAAGGCAACAAAATAGCATTCATATTTGCACTAGGGTGTGCCCTATTTCGAACTACTTACACAATTTATGAACACACAACAGCATGGTTGTGGTGAAAATGTAATGTTCTTTGTATAGAAACTGTGTCCTGAAATTAATATTGCAATCCATTTCCAAAAATTATTTTTGTAAACTTTTGAATGGCGTTCCCCGAGGTAACTCTGATCAAGAATATATATATACTTATCCATACCGGACTCGCTTATTTCTAGGTGTCACAAACGTTTGCACAAAGTAAATATACCCTAACCTTTCAGGTTTAGCATAATTATGAATTTTTACATGATCTCTATGAACCGAATTCATGAATTTTGGTCCAGTTACCTAAGAAGAACTATTGATGGTATCACTTTATATAATACCAAAAGAAAAAAACCACTAGAATATGAATATTTCATAAGCCAAGTGTTTAAAGTTCATAGAGTGTGTGTACAAGATACACGAACCAATAAAATAATTCGTAAATGCCATGCAAATATGCTAGGAGAATATGAATTATTAAAAATTTTAATGAATAAAATTCATGAACAAATACTAGCCGAATAAGAAGAGTACATGAGATAAATGATAAAAATGCATGAATCTTATGTACATTTATAAGAAAAATGGGAATTTCTTAATAAGTTTAATGACCGAAATTCATATAATCCTTGTAAAAATACAAGAATTGCTAATAAGATAATAATTAAAAATTCCTATAACTTTTATGCATTTAGTAATAACAAGTAAAGAAAGTCCAAAGTAGGTCTAGGACTATGAAATACCCTGAACCTACTTCTTCAAAATACGATAATAGTATTGAAAATTGGCGTGTCGATGGACGAATGAAGCCCATATATTATATGTATTTAAATTTTGATGAAAAATTTACACATACCAAGTTTTATTCGTGTAGCTCACAAGTTAATGTTCTCATAATGCTTTTACTAGTGTGGGTTGTATCGGAGGTGGGCGTGTTCGTGGACGGAATACGCCCAATTTTTGAACACACATTAGTATTAGTATAAAATACATACATACCAAATTTGATCTCTGTAAGACAAACATAAGCTTATTTATGCAGTTTTCAATTTTTGGTTTGTATGGGAGGTAGGCGTGCTCGTTGGCGGATGACGTCCATTTTTCAAAAACATCTTTGTTTTGCTCAAAAAAACATACGTACCAAATTTTATCTCAGTAGGTTGAACAGAAGCTTATATATTGAGTTCTCAAGTTTTGGGTTGTATGGGAGATGGGTCTGTCCGTGGACGAATGACAACCATTTTTCGAAAACGTCTTTTTTTTTGGTATAAAATACATACTTATCTAATTTTATGGTTGTTACTTGGTTACGAGCTTAGTTATGGCAGTTTTCAATTTTTGCGTTGTATGGGAGGTAGTTGTGCCCTTGGGCGGATTCCAAAAATATTTAATAGAGCAGATGGTTTGGCCCATATGACTATATGTACAGAGTTTCATCCAATTATCTCAACTCCTTCTTTTTATCCTGTGTTTACGTAAAACACACAGACGCACGGACGGACGGACGGACATGAATAGCTCAACTCACGAGGTGACCCTGATCGAGAATATATATACTCTTCTTTACCGGACTCGCTTCGTTCTATGCGTTAGAAACGTTTGCACAAAGTTAATATACCCTGACCTTTCAGGTTTAGGGTATAATAAGACTAAGTTCTCAACCACTTCTTACATCTCTTCTCTTCATCACAACCACTACGCTTTTTATTCTATTTGATAAAAAATGTAAATGAAAAAAAAAGATAAGTACAAATTATTACACAGAGAAGATTGTTTAACGTCGTTTAACCCAGATTTTGCTCCTCTTACGTTTATTTTCATTTTAAAAAAATGTGATTTTCTAAAGTAAACATTTTAAAATGAGCTTTTAAAACGTTCGTTTGATATTTGAAAATGAAAATTTTAGAAGAACTAGAAGAATGGCAAGCAATTTTTAAAATGTTAATTTTAATATATCAAACGAACGTTTTAAAAGCTCATTTCAAAATATCCGTTTTTAAAATGAAAGTAAATGTTAGAGGAGCGCAATTTTCTCAGCGTATGGTTACAAATGCTCAAAATTAATTTACGGTTTTTTTGTTTTTATGGTTTAAAACTTTAATTTAAAGTACAAGTTTATGATAAATACTCAACTTTTCTTAAAAGCAACACATTTGAAAAATTAAAATTTTTTATGTTTTCAGTTGCATTCATTTTTAACCCACTGTAAAAATGTGGGGAGAGTGTTTTGACATATTCTTGAATAATTCACTTCTTGAATTTGTACTTCAAAGTAATTTAAAAGGAAATATTATATTAAAAAATTTCAAATTTTATTTTTAAAACAAATTTATTTTGAAGACGGTGCTTAAAATTGTTTTGGATAAATTGATTCTTAAAAGTGTGCTATTAAGGGGTGATATGATATTGGCCGTTTTTTTGTATTTTAGTAAATATTCTTAAGATTCTTAAGATTCTAAAAAAAAAATTTTTACGGGTTCAAAAGTTACAGTCGAATTAGCGAGAGGCCATTTATATTTTTCCTTGCATTTTTCTTTGTTCACAAACTTTGAACACGTTTATCTCGAAACCATGTTTTTCGTACTGGTTGCGGCACTAGCGGGTTCATTTTTTAACGAAATTTTTTTTTTGTTTGTTTTTTTTTTTAAACTTGATTCGCTATTGTATGACACGAGATTTTTTTTTGATTTTTTATGAATTTTCAAGCCAATATTTTATCCGAAAAAACACACTTTCAAATTTGGAACATCACCAAAAATTGAAAAAAAAATTGGGGCCTCGGTAGTCGAGTAGTTAGCGTGCTTGACTGCCAACCCAGTGGTTCCGAGTTCGAATCCCGGTCTAGCCATGGTCCTACGCTTTTACCTTTTTTTAATTCGTTCCTCATTTCTAATCAGCTGAAATTAATAATTCATCAATATTACGACTTTGGAAGTTGTAGTTGGTGGTAGAGATGTTTGTGGAATGAGATTGCTAAATAACTCGCACTGACTGAGGTAGAGCATAACTCTTGCCTCAGATTCAAATTCGCATGTTGATATAGCGCTCCACCACACATACAACATTCTACACTTGTTTCTCTGGATTTCATTTTCTCTCCTATTTATCTATCTTCCCATTTCCGAACCAAGGCAGATTTGACTGAATTGGTTTGACACCTGAAAGCCTTGGTTCAAAGCTAAAAAAAAAACAAAAAAAGATTTAAAAAAAATCATTTTTTTTTCCAGATCGCGCTGGAACCACGAGGCCCCGTTTTTTTCTCTGCCGCCAGTTTGGAGCTCTATAAAACTATGTTGGAGTGAAAAATATATTTTTTTTAATATTTTTACCCCCACGCGTACTGCGTAAGGGGTATATTAATTTTGGAGGCGTGGTAGGTATAGAAAAGTAAATATATTCTTGATCAGCATCACCACCTGAGTTAATTTAGCCATGACCGTCTGTCAGTCTGTCTGTCTGTCGACACGATTACAGCCGTAATTATCAAGCTATCGTAATGAAACTTCATATTTAAGCTTTTTTTCTAAAAAACAAAGATCATGTTTGAGAATGGGCTCGATCGGATGAAAACCACGCCTACCTCCCATACAATCCCATTAATAAAAACTCTATAAAGAAGCTATTATTAAAGCTACAATACTAAAATTCGGTATTTGTTTACTTTATGTCAAAACTAAGATGTGTTAGTAAAATGGGCGTCATTCACCCACTAACACGCCCACCTCCCATACAACCCCAAAATTGAAAAATCTATAAAGAAGCTAATATTAAAGATACAAAACCGAAACTAGGTGCTTGAGTATTTTATGTCAAGTCTAAGGAGTGTTAGAAAAATGGACGTCATTCACCACCTAACAAGCCCACCTCCCATACAACCCCAAAAATTGAAAAATCTATAATGAGAGTAATATTAAAGTTACAAGACGGAAACTCGGTATTTGTGTATTCTATGTCAAATCTGAGGATTCTTAGAAAAATGGGCGGCATTCACACATTAAAACACCCACCTCCCATACAACCCCAAAATTGAAAACTTTATAAAAAGTCTTATATTTAAACTGCAGGAAAACAATTTGATATGTATGTATTTTAGGCACATAAAAATAAAAAAAATTCTCAAAATCTCATACAAAAAGCTCCCCAATTAAAGATTCTCTTACCCTTAAGAATCGGCCGTGGGGGTATTTTAACTTCGGCCAAGTCGAAGATATGCCTTACTAGTTTTTTCTTGTAATATGTTCAATTCTCTACAATAATAAAAAATAATTTTGGAAAAAATATTTGTTTTTAAAAAAGGAAATAAAGGAAAATGTCATACAAAGTTAAAACATTTTTCCTTTTTTAATTTTTGATGTGTTTAAAAAAAATTTATTAAAATTCTTTTAAATTCACGTGTGAGCAATTAAATTTTGCATGGCTACTTAGTGGATAAATTGGAACTACCAAATGAACTCCTCTTAGAATTTAACAAGCTGTTGCTATATCAATTGATGGCTTTCTAAAAGATTATACTTAATAATTAAGCAATGTTCTACGGCTCGATACGACATTGTTTTCTCATAAAGCAATCTATATAATTATGCCACAGTGTTGGTCATTCTGCAATAATAGTAGCAATATCCAGCAACAATAACAACATCGATAGTAAGCTACGAATATCTAGACATATTGATATACGTAGAAACATTGTTTGAATGATATAATTAGTGCTATACGTAGCTGCAGCGACACAAACACACGAACACGGAGACACACACATATATGCACATATCCATACATTACATTAACATTAACTTATAATTAAGTTGCTAAGCTAAATACAGTTGGTTGGTTGAGTGCGATAACAATAACATGGTTAGAGAATAGTTGAAGAAAACTCGTGAAATGTGCCGTTTTTATGGTATTAATTAAAAGGCACTACTGCTTGTCTTTACGAAAAAGGGTGTATACCAGAAGGCGCAAAAGTTATGCAATGAAAAATTAAAATTTTAATTTAAAATAAAAAGAAATTACTAAAATATAATTTCATAGAAATGTGAGTGCGAAACGCTCTTGTTGTTTTTAAAATGGCATAGCATAGTTTTGGGCTTTCTCATTTTATCATTTTGAAATTATCAATAAGAGAAAAACATTTTTCTATCTTATTTTATCAAATTGCAATTGTTTCTTTAATTATCAATTTTAAAGCATTTTCCATAATTTTTTTTTGGTTTCAAGGTTTTTTATAAATATTTAGTGCGGTAAATTTTAACGAACATTATTTAAAAGCGATGATTTTCTGACATCATCTTACATTCTGGGGTTCTTTTAACAATTTTTTGTTCAAATCGAAATTTTGTTTTCCTAAAATATGTAAACTTTTGATTGAAAATTTTTTATGTTTTTTCTGGTAGTTATTTACGATTGAAAAATTTAAACAAACTATAACCTTTGATCCTGAACCTCAATGGAAGTTAGCTTTACATTGTTAAAAAAAAATGTTATAGATATATAGAAAAAACCAAATTATAATCGGACCAAAGTCCATAGATAGGGTGGTTCATCGTTTTCTAGCCAAGCTCTTTGATTTTTTTTCGAACCGTCTTGTTTAAAAAACATATTGCAAAATATAGCAACTTCGACTGAATTGAAAATTACTTCAATGTGGTTATCAAAGACGCTCGTATCAAAGTGATGCGATACTATATTTAAAAAAATGTCATCTATTACGATAAACGCGACTATCCCTTTTCATGAACCCATTGTTTGTTTTTATTACTTCTCTTTTAGATGACAATTTGACTAGAAAGCTATTCCCAGTTACTTTCCCAAATCATTAACATTCAGTGTCGAAATTATTTTGTCATTAAATTTTGACAAATTCTTAGTGTGATATCAGAGGTAACGTTACTGATAAATTAAATTGTGTTGTCAAGAATTTAGATGATGTTGGTTATTTTTATTATTTGCTAAAAACTATAAGATTTTATTAGTATAATTTAATTTAATGTGTACCAGTGCGTTTAAATGAATTTCAACGGAGCTAAAAGTTAATCAATAATTTAATATATTTTCATAATAAAAGTTTTGACGGGAAAGAACGAGTAACTGTAAAATTTTGTATAAAAAAAGAATAGAAAATTAAAAAATGTAGAAATTAAAAATGCCTAAAATTATTTTTGACATCTTTATAGTATTTTTCACAAATACATAAACAAAAAGTTAAAAAGGTAAGTAGCTTTAACTGTAGTTTAATAGGCTGACCCTTAGCAGGAACTGTCTGCAAAGTTTTATAAAATCAGCAGTTTTAGTGCCTGAATTTCAAATGCTTAATTTTCTTTTGTGATTTATGTTAATATTTTATTGCAACACATACACAAAAAAGCAAAATATCATGAGTTTATTAAAAAACATAAAAAAAACAGGAAAAATAAAACACAAAGCTTAAAACAACTTGAACTATAGCAGTCGCACACAAAAAGCTCTGCTTCATGTTTATGTATTTTGTGAAGCACACAAACATGGTCATAGAGAAACACACACCCACACATCCACACACAGTGTAAACAACAACATTCGCTGTCGCACATTATAAACAGTTCACGTCTAATCCTATTTCCTTGCCTACATCCTTCCCATTTTACACTAGTCTGCATAATATTCCTTTGATATCCTTAATCCTTAAAAGTAGCAAACGCAGCACTCATACAAATGCTTAGAGCATAAGCACACAAACAACACACTAAAAAAAACACACACACACACAAAAGCAAAAACTCGCACAAAGGTAAGGTCACTCGAGCAACACTAGCCTAGCAACAACAAAGAGGCATATCTAGGCGTGCTGGAATAATGGCAAAGCTTGTTTCTCAATGTTTTGATTTGCTTCCGCACCTCATTTTGATACGCACGCATACACTCTTAAAATCCTACATATATATATATATATATATGTATATATTATGCTTTACAGTGGTGCGTATAAATTTTGCTCACCTATACTTAAACCAAGACACAAGCTGACCAAAATCCGAAAAATCAATCTAATACTAATTTTCAAATTCCTTTTCTAGCTTAAACTTGCACATCACGTATGTATCATAAATGTCGATGACGCTCTACGTTTATGAGTGTGAGTGGTACAGTGTATGCGTTTGTGTATAAGTATATGTGTGTTTGATAGTTGAAAATGTAAACCTGCACAATCACTCACTCAGTTTATACAATCGCATAAACCCAAACCCACAAACACTCACTCACACACATTTATATTCATTCATATTCGTTTAAACGGCTTTACGGCAACCTTCGATCGTCAGTCGTCAGCAAAGTTTGAAAATCATTCGACAGGGTCGTCCTTCTGGTATGTCAGAGATTAGAGCAGTGGCTCATATATACATAAATTGATACAAAAATACACATACAGAGCTGGATGAGTTTTCAGGGCAAGCAATGGCATTGTATTTCATAAGTTGTTGCTTTTGAAATAATTGCAATTTTGCAGGTGTAGGAAAGTAGTAGAGATCCTTTCAGTTTGTCAGAAACTGCATTATTAAATTTTCATAATATTAAAGTGGTGTATGCAGCGAAAATAAGCATAAAACCGTTACCTTTATTACGTAGTGTAGCTTTCAACTGAGCTACTTATCGTCATGCTCTAAAAGATCAAAGACAAAGCCTAAACGAAGGTTAATACTTACTTTTTTAAAAGGAAATGAATTTACTTTGAACTGGGCTAAGTTAGATTTTGAACTTGTCAGTCTTGATTTAAGGACACATTAGCCAAAACATTTTATAGGATATATGTAAGGAAATAGCACTAAGAACGGTTTTGTTAAAAAAAATATTAAAAAACACAAAAAAAAATAAACAAATTGGCCATTTCAACCTTTGAAAGGACTTTGACCGTGCTTCTTATGATCAATTGTGTTGTGTGAGTTATTAAATGTTTGCACACAATTGATCCAGAACTGGACCAACATCTTTTATGCCGACTTCGAACGGCTCATGTTCTCAAGAAGCTTTTATATGGCATTATTTACTCTCTGAGGTTTGTCATTGTCTGCAGAGAGGTGGTGACCGAGCAGAAAAATTTTTTGTTGAAAAAACTTTTCGACGCGACTGGGAATCGAACTCGGCCTCCGAGCATACTAAGCCACATACTTAACCTACATGCCACGGTCACCACTGACGGATTTATGATGGACGAACATGAATAGCTCGACTCACGAGGTGACGCTGTTCAAGAATATATACTTTTCTATACCGGACGAGATTCGTTCTTTGCGTTACAAACGTTTGCACAACCCTGACCTTTCAGGTTTCAAGTATAATTAAAACTCTAGTTGACCTAAAAAGATAAACTTTAAACATTTTAATACCCTAAACCTGAAAGGTCAGGTTATATTAACTTTGTGCAAACGTATGTAACGCATAGAATGAAGAGAGTCCGGTATAGAAAAGTATATATATTTTTGAACAGGCTTGCCTCGTGAGTCTAGCTATCCGTCTGTGTGTTGTCCGTATACACAGGATAAGAAGAAGGAGTTGAGATAATTGAATAAAACTAGGCACACATGATCACCCAAGAATCTGCACTATTGAATATTTTTGAAATTCGCCCACGGACACGCCTACCTCTCATACAATGCAAAAATGAACAAATTAACTCATGTTTAACGTGCAGAAATAAAATTTAGTACGTATGTGTTTTGTGTTAAAACTAAGATGTTTTCGAAAAATGGGTATCATTCGTCCACGGACACGCCCACCTCCTGTACATTCTAAGAATTTAAAACTTATTAAATAAGCTCATGTTTAAGCTATAGAGATAAAATTGGTAACGCATGTATTTTATATAAAAAAAAGATGTTTACGAAAAATGGGTGTCATCCGTGCACGGACACGCCTACCTCCCATACAACACAAAAATTTAAAACTGCGTCACTCAGCTCATAATTAACCTACAACAATAAAATTTGGTACGCATGTGTTTCATCTTGTATTAAAACTAAGATGTTTTCGAAAAATGGGTATCATTCGTCCAGGGACACGCCCACCTCCCATACAACATAAAAATTAAAAAGTCAATAAATAAGCTTCAGTTCAACCTACAGAGATAAAATTTGGTACGTATGTTTTTTATAACAAAACAAAGATGGTTTTTAAAAATGGACATCATCAGCCCACGGACACGCCTACCTCCCTTACAAACCATAAAAGTTTAAAACTTCAAAAATAATCTTATGTTTGTCCTAGAGAGATCAAATTTGGTATGTATGTATTTTATACCAAAACTTAGGTGTGTTCAAATTGGGCGTAATCCGACCATGAAGGCGCCTACTTCCCATACGACCCACAAAAGCGAAAGCATTATAAAGGCATTAACTATGAGCTACAGGAATAAAACTTGATATGTGTAAATTTTTCATCAAAATTGACACACATATAAAATATGGGCTTCGTCAGCCCCTGGACACGCCCATTTTCAATACTATTATTGTATTTTGGAAAATAGTATTCTGGACCAACTTTAGACTTTCTTTACTTGTTTTTTCTATATATTTTGTGTTTAATTATTTTTATATTAATAGCAGTTTTTTGAAACAGATAATTTTCTTTAGTTCCTTTTAAAATGTACGTTCTGCGTAAGACTCCCACGACTTCAAAAACCTTTGTATTTATGAAGGAACAACATTTTGTTTGCTGCAACTCTATCAGGGGTCAAAACCAAAATGAATAATACATGCCATGATTGACTAACCAAAAGCTATTGCTGATACTTAATATTCTGATTAAGTGCATGGTTACACACATGATGTTGGTGTTGTTGTGGTTGTATATCTGATATTACGTTCTCAAACTTTTCTGCACTGAATCACAGGTGTTTATAAAAAGACAACGAAATTGCGAAGTGGATGTTATTCTATATTGGCAGAGCTTCCCGAGTAAATATGAAAATTTTGTAGCTCAGGTGGTAAAAAAATTAATAAACGGCTGTGCATATATATTACTTCTGTGTCGATATTACTTCTATCCAGATGAGAGCTCTTGCTAACCAACAATTTGTCTTCAATTAAATTTCTCTCTGTGTTGCAATAGCCCGGTACGCAGCTTTTATTTACTGATCGCTTAGAGGCCTTTAAGTGTTTACAAAGATGTTTTGACCTTAGATAGGCTACTGTATTTTAAGTTGCTAACCAGTGTTGTTTTCTCAACCATGAAGATTTCTGTTTGAAAAACACTGCAGAAATCTATTAATTTCAGGGACCGTACCGGTTATGGTTTTTATCAAAAAAGTCAAATATTAACTGTTATTTTTTAACTTTTGTGTTTTCCGACAAAAATAAAAGTTATTTTGTGCCTTATATTTTTTTCGGGCAAACATAACAATTACTTTTGACTTTTATTTTATCGGTCAAAAAATAACAGTTATTTTCTGCTTTTTATTTTTTCGGTCAAAAATATCAGGCAATTTGTGTTTTTTCAAAGGCCATTTTACTGACTAAAAAACTATCGATACCATTATTTTGGTCTCATCGGTGATCACGTTTTACATATGGTATCAAAAGTTTTTTAATCGGACAAGCGGCCTTTAAAAAAACACAGATTGCCTGATATTTTTGACCGAAAAAATAAAAGTCACAAAATAACTGTTATTTTTGACCGATAAAATAAAAGTCAAAGGTTACCGTTATTTTTGTCTGAAAAAATAAAAGGCAAAATATAACAGCTAATTTTTAACTTTTATAGAATCAGTCGAAAATTTAAAAGGCTCTAAATATTCGTGAAGCTGAGGCCATTTGCATCATAATGGTATATTTGAAAATGTCCTTCGACAATTTTTTTATTGTGTCTTTTTCATTCGAAAATTGTAAAATAACAGTTATTTTCGGTCCCTGATTAATTTGTATGACAGACTTATATGTTGGGTAATATATGGGTATCATGTTATAAAAAAAAGGGAATTTCAAAACCCAGTCCTCCCTTTTCGAACAGGTTCTCTTCTATAAAACAGCTTTGGAGTTCCGCTTTCGCTGACATGGTTTTCCTGAACTCGTCCTGGGCAAGAAGTTACAGTTTAATTTCTAGGCCTATCTCTGGCGTTGATCAATCTGTATTTTTTATACATAAAGAGAGAGAGAGAGAGAGTGGTTAAATAAAAAGTCTTATGTGTTTTTTAACCATACAATCGAGATATACGTAGGTTAGTATAGGTTTAACGTTACCCATGAAGATACAATGCATGATATTCGGTCTAATTTCGACATGTTGTACCAAAAAATTTTTTTTGTTAATTTTTACTTCTGTGTTGTTTTCCCAGAGAGAATAGGGTCTAGTATACTCAAAGATATACTAGAGCTGCTCTAGACAACTTCAAAATTATCGACGTAGAGTTTTGGAAGGTCAAAAATTTTAAATTTTGTTTTTTTCTGGTAAGAAGAACCAGTTCGATTTTGCCAGAGTTAACCACTTAACTATTTGGTTCTACGCGTGGGAGCCAAAGCAACACTCAGAAAAAACATTTACCTTTCTACAATAAAAAATTCTCTATTTTCGATAATAGCAATTTTCTTTTTTTAAATAAAATTTTCTTCAAATAAAATAAATTAAGACATTTTGGAAGAACTATTTCTTCACTTCTGGGAAATGGAAATATTTCAATGTCTCTTATAGTAATGATAAGTATGTATATTTCTCGGACAAAAAAATTCTCATTTATAGAGAAAATTTTATTGAAAATTAAAATTTTTTTTATATTTTGATAAAAATTCAGTATGCGAAGTATTTTCTTCAATCATAACAAAATTTCTTCCCTAAAAATAATATATTTTTATATTTTTCTCTTTTTCGTGGAAGCTTTTTATCATTTTTAGGGAATTTATCATTTTGCTCTAAATATGATGCCTTCTTTATCATATTTCGAGAAACTTTTTTAATGAAGTATGACAGATTGTACCTTCTCCGAGTTCTGAAATGACAATTCTGAATTTAAAGCATTGCAACAATCCACTTCATTATATTATCTTCCGAATGGCGTCTAACTAGCGCTGGCCTGGTTGAGTCTGTTTTAAAGTTATTGAACGCTACTTCGATATCCAGATATGCAACTAGAGTCTTATCTTTTAAGTGGATGTTCTACCTGATGCACTATAGTATATATTATAGTTAAGTATAAAATGCGTCAAAAAACCTAATCAAAAATATATTACCACAAATGAAGAAATCTTAATTTGCATATCGTCAGTCATTTCTTTTCTAAACATAGGTTGTCAATAAATTTTAGCACTGTTTCTGGCAATGAATGTTATATTTTTGATGTCCTATCAAAATGATGAAGTCTGACTTAACAGACTACTGGAAATTCATATGGAATTCGCTCTGGAGTTTTTTCAGTTTCTTTGCATATCTGAGGACATAACTAGCGACCTTTATAATAACCTTTAAGAACTTGTAGGTAAAATTTTGTTTGCTTGATGAAGTGACTTGTTTTAAGTTAACTGAGAGTTAGAAAGCTAACTCTTTGATTGCCTGGTAAAAAAGTTTCTTATATACCCAGATATTAACCTTGCAGACTTTTCATTGGTGCCGTTTCTAGATATGAGAGGTCTGAATATAGCTCTTTTGACAAGAAATCTACATTTTCGTTGATTTGAGCCAAATAAAATTCTATCTTATCATTTTATCCCATATCACTCAGTGAGTTAATTCTATCTAATATAGCCTAGATTCTAGCTAATAAACATTGAATTAGGCTTGATTGTCTTGGTCATATAAATACGTTATTCTATAGCTTGCCTAATGGAGACATTCCTGTAGACATACCTCAGTACCTCAGTGTTATGTATTTTCGCTTGGATGATATTTGAAGTATAGCCCATTGAAATTCAATTTTGTAAATTGGGACCCTCACTCACATTGGGACCTGCTCCTGTTTCTTCATTTTCTCAATTAAAACTAAAGTATATACTTTGGTAGCATAACTGTGAGCTTGTTTCAGCTAAGCAACTTTCGTTTAACCATTGCCTTTTTTGTAAGTTTTAGGAATTTTCATAAGACCTGTTAACTTCCTGTATAGTTTATATTATATTAGGTATAACCTTGTTCTTGTCCAACATGTTAGCTTGTGCAATTAGTTATAAGATTGAAGGAAAATAAGCGTCGTGCCGTAAAGAAGTATTAAGGAAACGCTGCTGTAATCCTTAGTATAAAAATAAGCTTTTTTTTTGACATTTCAAACAAAGGAATACTGAAACAAAAACAAGAAATAAGCAAATGCTTTTACTTAAGCGCACACATATTCTTGGCCGCAACTTAATCAACAAAATCAATGTAGTCCTTGATAACAATTATAATATTAAATTGCAAAATTTATGTCACACAGGAAGGAATAGATAGTTAAGGGATTTAACGCCCTAACGACAGTGCTAAAGGAAAAAACCACATGAAAAAGAAGAAAAAACTTTTACAATAACATAGCTGTGAACTATGAAATTGCTGCCGATAGGCAGGATAATAGTAGGAAGAAATCCTTTTTAATTTTTTTTTTGTTTCGCCAACAACGCCAACAGCAACAAAAAGGGTCAATGAAAAACGTATACAGCTTATGAAGGTACTCGCTGTTATACAGGCTTTATTTAAGAAACAAAAAAAAAAAAAAAACTGTAGACTTAAGATTGACCTGTAGTGCGGTCAGCCTAAGAATGGTAGGTAGTGAAACGAAATGAAAAATGTTGTTGGGGTTGAATTTTTATTTTTTTATTTTTGGGATTCTTATTTCACTTCGTTTTACCAGGTTAAGGCATTTTTACGTAGCTTAAAATAATAATAAAAAAATGCTTCTTTAAACTGTACCACGAAAGAAAAAAACTTGACTAAACATGCCTCAACATATAAATGTGAAATTTATTTCATTTAATTTTTCTTTTTGCTTAGCATACTTTTGGCCCATTTTTGTAAAGCAGTGAGAAAGAGAGGGAGAGAGAAAAGTAAACCGCGTCCCTAGTCGAACACACGCATTAACATGTTACAAGTTTTTGTGTACCTTATTATAAAGAGAGGGGGGAAGGGGGGGGGGGGGGGGGGGGTGGACATATACCATACCAACAAACATGAACCTTTTCCTTTTTTGCCTCATTTTATGCCCAAATGTTGCATTTATTATGTTGCCAAGAATTAACTGGCCTCAACACACAGCACAGCGCTCAAGTTGAGAGTTTGTGTGTATTTTTGTATGAATGTGTTCGACCTATACTGATATCCTTGGGGCAATAGATAAATAAACTTTGATAAAAAAAAAATAGCTTAATGGAAAAGATGTTGTTGTTGTTGCTGTTGGTTTTTGCACTAGAGACTTCTAACGCCAAAGAAGCTCTTCACACTTTATGTGTACCGAAATGAGAACAGCGCAGAGTGAGGTGAGAAATGTTGCCATACTTTTCTTACCCGCTGGTAAAAAAATGTACTAGAACTGTTAGCGGGTAAAAATTTTTAAAAAGTTGTCGGTGATCCTAATCCTATTGTAATGCATAACTGCAAGCGGCATGTGATAGGAACTTGACAACTCTATGTTGAAAAGATTGCGAATGAAAATTTCAGAGCTGTCTTCATGGCAACGTTGGAGTGCGGTAATGCCTTTTTGATCTAAGTTCAATATAACATTTCTGATGGATTTCAAGGCAATCATATTTTTGGGTGAAATAACTTAAAAATGTGAAAATAAAACACGCAATGAGGCGGTCTATTTCGACTATGAACTACGGTCTATCCTAAGACTACTTTTTCAATAAGTAATAATACCATGGAAAAAGGCGTGTCTATTCTCTTGTGTGGGCGAATGTAACTCATAATTTGTACACTTCTTTGTTTTAATGTAACAAACAGGCATACAAAGTTTGAATCTTTTCAAACATTTTTATTTTTAGAGATATGTTTAAGTTAAAAGTGTCATTGAAAAGAAAATTAAAAAAATTACAAGATTTATTGTGAAAAAAAATTTAATTTATTACGTCAAATTCTGAGAAATTTGGACTCAAAGTTGAAATTTAGTAGTTTCCAGCGATTGATTTCATCTTCAGACGAGGTCATCTCAGGAACGGTGAGGCCTTTACAATGAGGTCAGCTCAGGAACGGTTCTTCAGACGAGGTCAGCTCAGGAACGATTAAGCCGGTGGGGTTTGTTGATATACCGTTAGAAAGGTGCTTTTATTGCCTTTACCATGAACTCTCAAAAAAAGTTTTCTGTGAGTTAGTTTTTGTGCTAGAAACAAGAATTTGAAACTAAATCGTGAAATACTAATTAACCCTGTAGCTCTTAAGAATGTGAAAATAGACCCCCCTCCTATACGATTTTTTTCTTAACTCGACATTACCTTTCACTTTCGTAAATAGTTGCACTCAGTTGCGGAACACCCTGTATATAAATATATTATACTTATATAATGTTTTTAAATTGGGGTTTTCGCCCAACATTTTCCATTCTTTCCATTTATGTTTCACTCCTTTTTTTCATTTTTGAATCAAGATTGTTGACTTGAAAAAATATAGCAGCTAAAAAAATAACTTTGATAATTTTTTAAGAGTGGTGCACATTGGTACAATTTATATGGGTGGGAGCCTATGGCTATGCATCTGAATTTTTCCCATCAAATTCAGAAAGTATGCAGCTCACTCTATTGCAACTTTTAATATAATTCTGTTGTAAAATTAATTTGTGAATGGCTTCCAGCACATCACCTAACGACATGTGTTCATTTACCACTGGGATATTTTGCTTCGGATTGCTTTCTCTCTTTTTTTTTCATTTTATTTTTGAAATACACTCAGAAAAAAACAGATATCTTTCTCCGATAAAAATTTTTCTATTTTCGATAATAGGAATTTTATCTTTTTCAAATTAAATTTTCTTCAATTGGAATAAATTTTCACATTTTCGAAGAAATATTTCTTCACGTGTGGGAAAGGGAAATATTTCAATGTCTCTAATAATGATAAGTATTTTTCTCGCACAAAAAAATTGTCTTTTATAGAGAAAAATTTATTGAAAATGTAGAAAGTTTCTCATATTTTGATAAAAGATTCACTTTGAGAAGTATTTTCTTGAATAAAAACAAATGTTTTCTCAAAAAAAAAGGATGTTTTCTAAAAACGATATATTTTTTATGTATTTCTCTTTTTCATGCAACATATAATAACGTACTTATTGAAATTTTTTCACTGTTTGGAAGTTCATTTTTAGCCGAGTGTGTTGACGTGTGAGACTAGTACTTGACTGTCTTAGGTTCAAATACCGGCAAGACATACAAAGATATTTTTTATTTAAAATACACATATATGTTTTTTATTTTTTATTTTAAAAATTTTTTTGTGAGCTTTTTATCATTCTCTGGAGCAAAGTCTATACCATTTTTCTCTAAATATGATGCCTTTTTTATCAAATTCCGTTAAACTGTTTTTCTTAGTGTAGAGAGAAATTGCGTGGAATTTGTTGACTTCTTTTTCTTTCTTTGCATCGTATGCCACATACCTAGTCCAAAGCCCACTTACTATGTAAGGTATATGTCATGAGTTAAAGTTTTTTAGCGGTCATGTCTGAACAAATGTAATGGAGATTTGTATATAAGTTATGGAGGCCTCTCTGCCACATACTATATATGTGCAGTGAGTAGAGAATGTTATGACTAAACAGTTTTACGAAGCTTATTGATGATTTTGATATTTTTTGCTGAAATTTATGCACACTATTTTTAATGTTTTGGCAAATTATAAAATGAGATAATTATAAAAATTTAAAATTCATTAATTTTTCGTTGCTTTTTTATGTCGCTTTATTCTTTTCTCTACCTCACATGTGCATGTCAGCTGTTTTTAAATTTGTAATTCCTACCTCGTGATGTCATAAAACTGTAACACTGAGAAATAAGTATTATTTTAATTTTTATTATTTTCGTGCATTTGAAACAAAGCTTTTTAATAGCGGTTAAAACTCTCGCTGGAGCATCATTAAAAAATTCAAGCAAATAAAAGCTTTTGCTGCAATTCTTGCTACTCTGCTTGTGCTCTACTGTGCGGTAGGTTATTAAATGTGTCATAATAATTCGTTGGTCATGTTTTGAAATGCCTGCAACTAGTATTATTTTAATTTTTTTTTATTTTTTTTCCAACTGCCTGCTTTTTAATAGGTCATGTCTTAAATTTTTCTGTTTTTTTATTATTAGTCTCATTGTCGGTGGAATAAAATGAACAAAAAAAAAAAGTTCTATGCAGGTTTTTTCCATTTTCAACATTTTTACCACTTTTCTCGAGGCTTGCTTGTTTTTTTTTTTTTTTTTTAACATATAACCTTTATATACAAACATTAAATGTGTTTTTTTTTCTCTTGTTGTTTTTTTGGTTCAACATTTTTATGACAATGAAATTCATTTTAGCACGAAAACAAATAAAAATGCTTTTTAATGTTGCTGCAGTTGTTTGTGTTTGTATTTTTACTTGTGTGTGTTTGTATTTTCTCGGTTTTCTGTTACTTTTGTGCGTTCATCTTAAACAAACCGTTGCGGCAACTACTTCTTACGGCTGCCATTGTTTGCTATTTTTTGCGCCATTTAATGTTCACCTCTGTGTGCGCGAGCAAACTTAAACAATAAAAGAAAACAAAAAAAAAAAAAAAAAAAAAAATCTAGAAGACTCTCTTACATTACAGGTCTTAATTTATTTCTCAGGCACAACAGTTTTCTACGCGTTTTTGTTTTTTTTCTTTGTTTTTTTTTCTTGTTTTGTTTGCAGGATATTCCAAAGTTTAATGCAATGTTTCTAAACATTTCTACTGTGTTTTGGAACAAGCACGAATATAAACAACGTACGACATAACTTGCCATTATTTATTCTAGTACCAAAGTAGAAAACATGCTTTAGCCATAAAATATTTCTAGCTAGCCTAGCTGCCGAAGTATTGCAATAAAAAATAATTAATTACTTTTGCAATAAAATCATTAGTCGCAGTTGTGACGGGGTGAAAAACTTCAGTCGTTAGCGTTGATTCGATGGTATGTACTGGGAAGGGGGTTGGGGAGGGTATGTACGATGGTATGTACGGAGTTCAGGTGGCAAAACATTATTAGATTGATCATAAATAAGACAGAAATGCAAAAAGTTGCTAAAGCATTTTTTGAAAATGTAACGAAAAAAGACATTCTTAATTAATATCTTTTTAGGTTAAACTAAGTGTAACCTAATTTATACTCTGAATCCTGTGTAGCAGAAACAACAATTTTTTTTTTTTAATTTTTATATAAAAAAAAAATTTGTAAAAAATTGTCTTCGTCTTGGCTGAGTGTTGTCTGTAAGCACAGGATGTGAAGAAGGAGTTAAAATAAATTGCTTGAAATTCGTTACACTTGTTCACATTTTATTTTTATGTAATTATTATGTATTGAAAGAGAAGCGCTTGGTGTGTTTTAAAGTTGGGCTAAACCAACTTTAGAAATCTTTACTTTACTTTTCTAGGTTTCAACCAAGTCAGGTTTTAAAGTTTTAAGCGAAGCCAGAAATGATCAAAAAACATGCAAATCAGACAAGGGGAGCAATTCTTATAGAAGTTGGAGTTACACTTGAAAAGATGACACTTTCAGTCAAAAGCACAAGTATTACAAACACAACTGAAAGAAGAACAAGTCAGAGCTACATTTTCACTTAAAAGAGAGTGGGAGATGATATTAGATTACTTTTTTAAAAGTTCTGCTTTAAGTTCAGGATGAAAAATGGAACTCGTGTTCGGTTCGAAAACCTATGTGATAAGAAATGATTTTTTTTTATATTATTTTTTTAAGAACCTGCTTCCACACGGTGAATATAGAAAGTCTTATGAATTGATGTTCGATATTTCTAGGTAAGACACATCAGAGAGTTAAACACTGACTTAATTCAGGAGCGACATATCATAATCGATGGCTACCATCCAATATGCAAATTCATTGTTCTGTTCTACGTTAAATACTTTTCTTCCATAGAGGCTGATGCTCTATATAATGTTTTTAAACTATGGTAGGTATGAACAAATATTGCTAGCATAATCTACAAGCTTCAAATAAAATGGATCTGTTAAAGATTCCTTTTAAAAGTACATAGTACTTAGCGCCTTAGAAAGAAAGACACTTGAAATTCAAAAAAGATCTATTAATAAAGAGAAATTTCTTTTCAAATTCACAAAAATGAAAATTGATTTTAAAACAGATAAATTTAAATTTATATACTTAATTCGAAGTTAAGAAAATATCAATACAATTCACAAAAATGTGAAAGAGCTTAATTGAAAAATAAATAAAATGAAAAATATACATTTATATTAATAAAAACTCATTAGGGGTATTCACACTGCCTTGGGTAGTTGGGTAGATTGGCAAATGCCATTAATTTTGTTTTTGTAAAATTGCCATTGTACCCATCTACCAATCTACTCTAGCTGACCCCCTGACTTGTTTGGGTAGATTGATTTCTGTAGTGAACACCCCGATTGTAATTGAATTATTTGAAAATAGCACGTCTTTTCATTTAACAAAGGTTCGAGGATCCGTTTACAATTTCAAATGTGAGTTCTGAATTTCAATTGGTCCTTTCTTTAAAGTATAAAGGCTCGACCATAAAAGGCTAGAGTGGGCTCGAGGCCAATACCAAAATATATACGAAACAAAGGAATTGTACGTAGAATATATAAAAGCTAGCTTTCCGTCAAGATTCCTGAACTTGATCTGGCTGCAGCAAAAGCTATTCAAAGCGCTTGTTTCTTGAGTTTATGTCAAACAACAAAGAATAATTTTTGAAGTGAAACTTCTTTGGCGGTGAGTGAAATTTCAAGGTCTCTTTTTCGTGACGCTTGGGTAACGCTTTCGATTTAAATGAAAATTTCCAAGGTCGCTTTATTTCCAAGCTTGATGAAGCTATAAATAATATCAAAAGCAAATATATACAGTGGCTCACAGCTTATTTCGTGCAGACGATGTGTTAAACTTTGAAATGCTATAACTTGGTAACTAGTACTGGTAATGAAAAAATTTAAACGACATTTGTTTGCTAGTAATTATACGTTTAAATATAAACTTTCATTTCTTTATATAAAAGTCTACTAAAGAGATAATAAACAAAAAACTGAAAAAGCAGCAGAATTCAACGCCACAGCTTATTTCGTGCACACTGTTTTTACATGTAAGCTTTTGAACGTGATGCCGTTATTTTCTTTTTCTCGTTCGCTGTTTTTATCTTGACTGATGTCCTGATTCTTCTGATCGGAGTTAACAGTTGTTTTTAGTCTGGACTTAAAACCTTAAGTGCACTAATTGATTTGTTTTAAAAATGGGCCGTCGCACAACAATATAACAGCACGAAATAGTTTTATTTCACTTTAAAAAAGAAAAAATCCAACCGCAAAACGCTGAAATAGTAAAATTGAGACCCTCTACAGTGCACTACATCGTCCAGCGCTTTTTGCAAGAAAATCGTGTGGCTGATAAGGCCAGAAATGCTCCAAATAAAATATGTACAGAAGCGGACGAGCGACTTATTCTGCGAAAAATCGTAGAAAATCTGAGGCTTTAGGGTCCCAAATTGGCCAAGGAGGTTGAGAAGAAGTTGGGCAAGAAATGCTGTGCCGAAACAATTCGTCATCTGCTGCGGGCCAACGAGTTTAATGGTCGAGTTACACGCAACAAATCTTATATTAAAAAAAAAAAATCAGCTATGTCGACTGAACTTCGTCAAATAACACGTTTTATATTCTAGGACATTCTGGAATGACGTCATTTTCTCGGACGAGTTTAAGTTCAATATTTTTGGCTCAGAAGGAATGCAAAATGTATGGCGTAAGGATTATACCGAGCTGAACAATAACCATCTCAAGCCTACAGTAAAACATGGTGGCGGCAGCGTAATTGTTTGGGCCTGTATGGCTGCATCGGGCGTTGGAAAATTATTTTTTATTGGAGGCATTATGGACAAGACAATGTACCTAGATTTTATAAAAGAAAATTTGCTTCAAAGTATCGACACCTTGGGCGTACGAGAGACATTTCGGTTCTACCAGGACAACGACCCAAAACATAAATCGAGAATCGTCCAGTCATGGTTGATTTGGAATTGCCCGCATCTTATGAATCCGCCTGCACAGTCACCCGACTTAAATGTAATAGAAATTTTGTGGGCAATTTTGGAGAGTGGCGTTCGCAAGCGGAATATTTCCAATAAAAATTAATTAAAAAATGCATTGATGGAGGAATGGCAACAAATACCCCCAGATATTACAAAAAATTAGTAGAGTAAATGGATAGCCAGTAAATGGATTAAAGATGTAATTTAACAAAATGGCGGCCACACAAAATATTAAAAAAGACAAACATATTACATTTTCTTAAGATTCAGTGGAGTGCACGAAATAAGCTGTGGTGTTGAATTTTGCTGCTTTTTCAGTTTTTTGATTATTATTTTTTTAGTAGACCATTATATAAAGAAATGAAAGTTTATATATAAATATATAATTACTAGCAAACAAATGTCGTTTAAATTTTTTCATTACCAGTACTAGTTACCAAGTTATAGCATTTCAAAGTTTAACACATCGTCTGCACGAAATAAGCTGTGAGCCACTGTATATGAAAATTTTCACATAAAAATTATTGACGTAAGCGGGAATTGAACCACGGTTGTCGCAACTGATCATCGAATTAGAGTCTGAAGTGCTACCTGTTCACATAGGCACATAATAAACAGGCAAATAAAAAATAAAATATCATTAATATTAAACATGTTTTGATACGTATCTAGTATATCACAAACACAAACCATGTCTTTAAAACATTTAAGTTTCATCCTAAAAGTATGCACGAAAAATTTATTTCCTTAAGCTTGCAACGAAAATTGTAAGGCAGTGGAGAAAAAGCAACAGCGTGACAGATACATACTTTAATTGATGCCATATAAGAACTGTAATAAATCCTTTAATAACATTAATAAACTTATAATTTTATTGCAAAATTTGCGGCTTATTTATTTGCTGCTTATTTACAAGACGAGTTTCTGAGACTTCTATTTATTTGATTGAAAATGGTGGACAAAGAAATTACTGATTTTTTGAATCATACACTGAAAAAAAATATTTTAAAATTGACGAAAATTGTTATTAATTCGAAGAATTATCTTTACAAAATAGCTTGAAACAAATTTTGTCAGAGTTATAGCAAATCTGTTTAAAATTTTTGAAAAATATATGAAAAGAGGCAAATTAGCAAATGAACAACATATCTTTTACATTGTGTTAAATTTAAAAATCAAATTTTTTTCAGTGTACCAGTGGCTAATATCTATATACCCTAAATTGTCAAGGCCTCCAACCACATTTTGTAGATCTAACAGACGCTGTCATACGCAAATCAAATATTGTACTTTTGTCAGAAACGTGGTTACGCAATGATGACGATGTCAGCATACCAAGCTTTAACTGCATCATTAAATATAAGCAAAAGAATGTTCGAGCAGGTGCTTACAGTGGCCGTGTAGTGTATTTAATGGCCTTAAATCAAGGAGGACGCGTAGCGTCATCATGGAATTTTGCACACATTTATTTTAAATTTTTTAAAAATTTTAATTTTTTTTTTTTTTACAAAAATACGCCCACCTCCCATACAACTTCAATAGAAAATCAGGCCTAACTTCCATGATATTAAATATATCAACTCAATTTTCAAAATATCAAAAACATTAATATTATAATTGTTGAATGTGCTCCTGAAAATATGAACTTAATCCGACCACTTTTATACCCACCCCCCCCCCCCCCCATACAACTCCAATACAAAAAATTTTACAGTTTCACTCTATTTTATTTATTAACCACTTTTTACATCTTCGTGATAATCTTAAAGTAATATACATGCACACATGCAAAACAACAACGAGTAGCAAAGAAAGAAATTATGCGTAGTTATTTTTTGCATGCGTGAAATAATGCATAGGCAGCATATTTTTCACTGTAATTTTCTGGTTTTTCATTGATTTTTCGGCGGCGGGCAAATTGGGGCAGGTTTTTTTTTATTAATCTGTTAGCTGAGACTATAAGCTTTAATTTGGTATATATCTTCATGTGTCGCACTGCTTCGCACAAGACTAAAAGTCTAACGGAAAATCATAAATGTTGATTTTTTTTGGCTAAAAATATATTTCTTAAAAAAATTTTTCTTGTCACATTTTTTTAAAATTTTTTTTGTAATTTACACAATGTTTAATGTCTATTTTAAGAGAAAAAATACTTATAAGGAACATTCGGTGTATAGTTTATAAGTAACAAGCTTTTGAATATGACATAGAATACTATCACATTTGACACTTGTTCACATACTTCAACTTTGCGCTGCTTTGGACAGAAAATCAATGAAGATATTTGCATGAAATTTTCCACATATCGCACACTAAATACATAACAGTCACAACTCAAAAAACATGATTTTTCAGGAAAAGCGAAAAATAAAACTCTTTGGTTGAAACTGCAGAAGAAAAACAATTTTCATTTAACACAAAAACTTCATTCTTCCAGTTAATGAAGAAAATAACGAAAAATATAGTCAGATATGTGTTTTATAAATTGATTTATAACAAAAATTCGATATAAAAAATTTTGAGTTGTGACTGTTTTGTATTTAGTGTGCGATATGTTCTTATGATAAATTTTAACAATCTGTGCAAAAATCATCAAAATCGGAGAGTAGGTCCAAATTGATTTATTGGCGGTGGACACTGTCTGAGGCGGAGTGGCCATGTATCATAATCAATATAATCATGATCAACATGCACATGACTGCTAGGCAGACTCAATCAAATCCATCTACAGCGGCACGTGTTGGCGATAGTTGCATTGCGAAGTGTCAAACTCGAAATGAAAAAAAATATCGTTATTGCGGCCATCTATGTAATGCCGAATAAAAAAATCGACGATATAATAAATTTCATTCATCGTTCTTTACTGATGTACAGTCATATAAGGGCTCATGCTCTTGGTAGAAGCGAAGAAAAATTCCCATGATTCTGGATGGAGATTTGAATGTTTTTTTTGCATCTATACATTTCCGCTAACTATCTTTCCTCGCAAAAATTTTGGTCTGAACATAAATAATAATACCAACATGTCAAAAACAAAATCTGGAACTAAAATAGATGCAATTTTTTCTCAATAACTCGAAAATATCGCATCACGGAAATTAAGCCGGATTGATTTTGTATGGAAAAAAACTAAGTCTGTCGGACAGCTACTCCAACGTAAGAGGGGCTCTTAATAACTATTTCTGCATAATTTTTTTTGGATCGGAGACATCTCCATGGAACGATTTTAGTCCTCATTAACCGCTTTTTGGGTCAAAAAATCAAGTTTTTTGTATATAACTTTTTTTTTTCTTCAAAATGCATACCTAATATATGCAAAAAATTAAAAATACTGATAGTACACAAATATTGGTCAAAAAGTATTTTAAAAATTTTTGGTCTTTACAAACTCTTTTGAGACCCCAAAAAGTCGATATATCGATATTTTCGTAAATTTTTAACATTAGCTGTAGCTGAGCTCAAAACTATTATGGTTGAGCCTTTAGAAGTTAGAAAATTTGAAAACATGTATGATTTTTCACTGCAAGGTAGTTTTTAACTAATTATGTTTTAAATTTGACTCAGATCCATTTATTTTAAGCTTTGTAACTCAAATTCAAACCAAAATATTTTCAAATTTAAATTAAATTAATTTCAAAAATTGAAATTATTTTGTGTACAACAATGATGAGATCATGATCATGATCAAAGCCAAAAAATTAAACAATTTGTTCAAAGGATTGAGACAAAACCAACCTGATTTGAAAAACTCAGCAAAATTGAAGTTAACGTAGTACTAGAGGAATTTTTATGAACACAAAAATAAAAACAAAAATTATAATTTCCTGTGCGTTTAACCTTTAATTATCAAGGTCTGCCTATGCACAGTATGTCTGTCTGTCTGTCTGCTGCTGCTGCTCTGAGTCATCTTGAACCTCTTTTAGGTTAGTATTGAATAAGCTTAATGATAAAAATGCACGCAAGTCGCATAAGAGAATTAACTGAATAGCGAAAATTGTGAACGTCATAATAAATAATCGAGAAAAACATGTTGGTTGTTTTGGGTTTTTTGTTTTATTTTTTTAAGTATAATTTGGTTTTGCTCATGTATGGCCTGATATAAGCAGGTGCTACAAATTACTGCAATTTGACGATTATAGGATAGACACTATATTTAAATAATTTGTTACTGCCTTTCAGCAGCTGTGCTGTTCAGACAGACATTGTTGTGTCTTTTTGTTTTGCGGCTAAATTTGTATAGAAACCAGGCAGAGATAAACAGACATGATAAATATTTAATTCATAATTTTGTTAAGTCTATAAAAACTGGCTTATTATGTCTTTTAAGTGATTGATTTTTATGACCTTTTACTTAAAATTTTAATATAATGAAAAAGTAATGAAGCAAAGTGCTTACTATGATGGACTAATGCTGGTATGACCTTGTTCATCATCACCATCATGTGACATAAAAAGAACCAAGTTTTGCAGACCCCAATTAACATTATGTGAATGAGCTGCAGGTTGCAATAGCGTGGTTCATATTGCACACTAAATACAAAACAGTCACAACTCAAACAAAACTTAACTTTTCAGGAGTAACGAAAAATAAAACTCTTTGGTTGAAACCACAGAAGAAAAGCAAATTTCTTTTAAACACACAAACTTCATTATTCCAGTTGATGATGAAAATAATGAAAAAGATAGTGAGACATGTGTTTTGTGAATTGATTTATAACAAAAAGATGTTGTCAAAAAATTTTGAGTTGTGACTGTTTTGTGTTTAGTGTGCGATATGCTAACACTTACTTGCAGAAATATTAAAAAAAGAAGTATATTTAACAGCTTCATGAAATTGATGGCATAGTCCACAAAAAATGGCTAAAAAAGGATAAAACGGAAAAGCCTTCCATAGAGCACAAAGCAGTGGCGAAACTAAGGTAAGGGGGTAAGGACCCCCATAACTTTTTTAGAGTCGGCCAAATTGTTTTTTTTTGTACTGAAATTTGTTTAAAATATTGATTTTTATTTACAATAACTATGAACGTATCAAAATCAGTCGTACCATTTGTTTCCACGTTCGCCATCAGCCATACCAAAAACCAACTTTAGACGACTATTTAATTTCAAGATATATCCGGAACAATCTTCAGTCAGCCAGATAACTATCAGTCGTACCTAAAATGAGCTTCAGTCGGCAAAATTTGCATTAAGCCGTGCTCAAAACCAACTGCATTTAATTCCCCCCAAATTTCTTTACCAATACTAAATTATTTCAGTAGTACTATTCGTTCAGTCTCGTTTAAAGTTATTTATAGCTGCGCCCTATGAAAAATTCTCTAAGAGCAATTCAGTCGGCCAAACCTTTTTTTAACGGCTTTCAGTCGTTCCTTGTTAGGTTTTTTTACGACATATAGTCGTGCCTCAAACCAACTTCAGTCAATTAATTTTAATATTTTGCTCGGAAAAACATATTGTCGGTCTAATTCAAACGAATCCAGACAATTTAAGCAGTTTCTTAGAAGCAATAAAGCCTTTGCATGAATTCTTTAATCCAATTCTTTCTTCAACTTACTTGACCTAAAAGTGAATATTAGAATCAGTTAAAATAAAATTATAACTTAAAAATTGTTTGATGTACTCATTTCAATTGAAAGCGGATTTAGAAATATTCTATCATTTATTTTAAGGCGTAGAATCTCTGATGGGTGCAGCTAATGTTTCAGAAAGCAATAAAAAAATCCCTTAATCCCTCATAAGTTACAGTTGCAGGAAATGAGAAATTTGCATTATTATTAATTTAAATATTTAAGAGAAAAAAAGTGACAGAATTAGTAAAGCTCTTTGTATTTTTCGCACATATGCAGAATTAGTGCGATGGTTGAAATAAGTTCGTGGCTAGAACTATTAATTGATTTGAGATATACAATTATTTCCTTCAAATAAATTATTTTAGAATTTTATTAATTTTGAAAAACAAAGAAATAAATAATTTAAAAAAAAAATAATTTCGTCAAAAAAATCATGCCTTAATTTTTTTTATGGCACGAACAGTTTATTACCAGTAGTGGAATTCTGTAACACATTTCGGCCGATATTCGGTGTCATAAAGTTCTGTTTGCGATAATTTTCGGAAAGTGGTATTCAGTAAAACTTTTTCCGATTTTGTCGGTGAAGTTATCGAAAGTTTGTCGTTAGCTTGCGACGAATATTTTGTTGACGAAAAGTCATCCGAACAAATTTGTAGGCAACCGAATTTCGTCGCAAAGTAAAAGTAAGTGAATATCTTTTTCGGTTTTGCAACCGAAAAAATTCGAAACATCGGATTCTTTCATTCTTTCTGAAACATCCGAACAAATTTGTAGGCAACCGAATTTCGTCGCAAAGTAAAAGTTAGTGAATATCATTTTCGGTTTTGCAACCGAAAAAATTCGAAAATTGATAAGATTGCGATTCCGATCGCAAGTTGAGAATAAGTTACAGAATCCCATTTAAGGGCCCGGATTTTGTGGCACTAAAAAATCAAAAAAAGGCAAAATGGATGTTGAAAAACGGCAAAAAAAGGCATTTATTCAATTTTTTAATCAAATTGTTGCATTTCTAAGCTTTATTTTTTTCTTTTCTTTGTTTTCAACATAGAAATCGGATAATCGCTGTATTTCAGTGTTCGAACTTTTAATTTTGGGCAAAGCAGAATTATTGGACACTGTGATCACTTCGTTTATTTAACGTATTTTCTGTAGACCTTTATTCACAGCAAAAACCTTGATCAATTTTTGGTACACAATTTGAGCTACACTCTTTTGGAACGCAAATAATTTTTAAACATCATCCAAGATTTTTTTATACTAAAAAAATTGGTCTATAGGTATAAAAATCGAAAATGTTAGGTTTTCTTAAAATTTTATAAAATTATTTTTTCTAGGAAAACACTGTTCATAAAACAAATATTTATATTTATTGAAATGTTGCCACAAAAAAAAAAAAAAATATCACAATAAGAAAAAATTGTTGCTAGAAAGAGCAATAAATTTCTTAAAAAAATTGAAAAACTTAAGGTGAAATATTAACAAAATTTGAATAGTGCAAAAATGGCAAAAAAAAAAATGCAAAGTACACCACTTTTCACCAAAATTCCAAAAAAAGCAAAATAAAATTTTGTATTTGGAATCAGAAACACTCAAAACGTGTGATTCTTTTATCACCGAATTAATATAACGACAAACAAAGAAAAGGCAACAAAATCCGGGCAATATTTCTTACATTCACCTTTAATGCGCGATAGACTTTGAAAGAAAATAAAAAATGCCAATTTGAGTTTTTCTCCTTTTACAAAAAAAAATCATTTAATCTTATATATTGAGAAAAAATTAAATTTTATGGTCTCTTTCAAAAAGATATAATTTAAATACAAACAAAAAAGGAACGGTAAAACTTTTAAACAATTGTTTTAAGTTAACTGATCAATCTTAAATACAAAAAAGAGAAAACTGTTATCTATTCAAAGATGGCAGAGATATTTGCTTTCCAATGTAGACATTCAATTTGAGAGAGCTTTTTTCTCTTTCTCAGCATTTGTTTGAAAAACACTCTAAATAACTTACGACAATATTAAGAACATTCATTAAAAATATTTTTGGTTAGAGCTTCACAGTGATTTTTATCACATTTGAGGGAATATTTAACAAACTTTTAGAAATAATTAGAAAAATTGAAAAACCGTTAAAATTCGACCAAGATATTGACATGGAGAGTAGAATTTTTACAAATTTGACAATTGATGAACGCATATAACTAAATTTTTTTAAGAAAATTTTTTGAAAATATTGAAAAAAACTTAAATCCAACCAACTTAAAAGTAGAGCTTTCCTAACCAAATTGCATTTTGATCAAAGAGTGAGTTTTTTCTTAAAAAGTTAATTTCTTTCTTAGAAGGTTGGGAGCAGGAGGTTGAGTTCTTATTCATACTAAAAAAACGTACAACAAAGTTCAATGTTCACATATACTACTTTATAAAATTTATCGAATGAATGAGTAATTTTGGTTAATTCAACTATATTGTATTAAAAATAATCGGGACTAAAGGGCATTCAGTCGGCCAAAATACCATTATACTACCCCAACTAACATGGTCTCGGTACATCCCATTAAATGCATTCGGCATAAAAGCCCCAACACAACATGAAACAAAAGTAAACCACAAATAAAAAAAAGAAAGAGTTTCGATAGTATCATAAGTGTAGACGTAGAATTCCGTTTAAGTTGTAACCTCTTCTACTATTTTTTTTTTACTTTTAATTTTTGCAAACTACACTCGCTAGTGCTAGTGGGATGTGGAATCCAAATTAATTTGCATTAAAAACAAAAATTAAAATTTTACGCAATCTATTGTTTTTTTCATAAGAGTTAAATCTAACCGGATCACAGACCCATTTCGTTAAATTTGACAGATTGAGTTCATTGACTGAGTTGAAAAGAGGTTCATGAACTCTGGTTTCAAAATAAAATACTAGAACAGTAGTGCATACATAAACCCAATGCGAACTAATGCTTACAATGCTGCCAAAGCGAACCAATCAGTTCGTGCAAAACCAAAGCATACAAGCATAAACAACGAAAGAAAAACAAAGAAAGCAGCAGGCACTTAAGCAGCTGATGATTGATTTTCTTATATAAAAACATGCCTTTTTTTTTATATTTTACTATTTTGTGACTTTAATATTATAGTGACAAAATCCAAAAATAGATATTCATTCAGCGCAGAATATATCTGATATTTAAGTACATATATTATATTTGAACGAAGAGTATTAAACGCTATAGGTATACCCTAAAGTATTCGCCAAAAACGTTGCCTAATGACCTTGAAAAAATCTGTTAAAACGACCCCATATAAACCGCGCTGTAAGACGTAATTCTACGTCAAAAAAAATGATGGTTAGTAAAGCAAAAGCAACATCATTCAGTATTTTTTTATTTTTATTGTTTTTACTTTGAGCTTATATTTAAGCGGAAGAAAACATCTTAATGCTAAAAAAGTTTGAAACTTGTGAATTTGAATACTTTTCTATGATTCTGCGAAAAAGATAATTCCACGAAACAAATGTGCACTAAAGCGGTAATATAGCCAAAATAAACATTTCTCCATTGTTTAAGTTTTATTTACTTCTCGTTAAATGCGAAGCACTTTAATTTTAAAGTAAAGTTTTCAAAGCTACTTAAATTTCTTGTTAAACTCAATGTTTCTGTAGCAACAAAGGCGTACATATGTATGTAAGTATGTACTGCTTCAAAACAGCTGCTTGCAGTTTATCTCTTAAAAATTTTCGGTATATTTAGCATATAAAATAAATTCTTTTTAACTGCATATAATTATCCACTCAACCTTATTAAACAATTTTAAGCTCTATGAAGAGTAAAAAACAAGGTTTTTTTTTTAAAAGAAATAGAAAGATATGTTGCTGCTTTTCCAGAAACGGAAAGAAGGGACAGAGAGGAGCTCAAATAAATTTCAGATAATTCTTACACATCATTTAAGATGCTTTAATTCTCTTTGTATTTAAAAGATTTTCTTTATTATACAAACGCATTAGAAGACATATGAATGTTGAATTGATTGCGCTGTGCTTGCTGTGCCCACCCAGAGACATTGTATTTGGATTGTATGTTCGAATGTTTGATTATTTATATGCAGCATTTGAGTTTTTATTTTTGTAGAAACGAGTATAAATCGTTTCTTACTTCATTGTAGCTTATATTCGATTTAAACATAACATATGTTTTTTTTCTTTTTGTATTATTTCACTGCTGCTTGCATATTTGTTTTCGTTGTTGTTGTTGTATTATTTTTTTGTTTTTTTTTAATGTTTTATAATACGATTAAGCTTTACTTTCATTTTATTTTTTTCCCCCTTTAAAGTTTGTATGTCTCTGTTTGCTACTTAAGAAGTATCTGTTGAATGCTTTGAAATAAAATATGATTTGATCGTTTTTGATAGCATTCTTTGCTGGTTTTTTCTAGTATTGAGAAAAGCTCTTTTAAGCTCAAACAGACTTGTTTCATTTGTTGTTAATAAGAAGAACTGTTTGATGCATATTTTTGTTGTATTCGTTCAGGAATATAAAATTAAATTCAAACTTATTTGTAGCGAATTATTGAAAAATCATTAAATAACTGTGTTAGATGTTCTGATAAATGATTTTCACAAATCAAAATCTACTCAATTAAATTAAATAAGAAATTTAGTTAAAACAAGCAATTTAATTGTTTAAACATATATAAAAGGTACATAAATGAATATAACAAAAATATTAACTAAAGTTTGTGAGTAGTGGTTATTACACGGAAATCTGCAGAAAAAAATAATGTTTGTGGTACGGTAGAAGTGAGTCCTTCAATTAAATGAGACGAATGTAGTATTAAAAGCGGAATAATTATAGAGTTTATTGATTTGCTGCCAGACTTCGTTAGATGCTATACAAAGAACCGTCGGTCTTGGGATACCTTAAGAGGGCTAACGGGTCATGAACAGAATCCAGCCAAGAAACGCTATGGCTACTCATGGAAACTTATTTACCGGGTTGCAAAGATCTGTATCTAAAATGAGCTACCAGTATCTTGAGCTACCAGAAATGATACAGAACCTTATCAGAATCCTTACTGGAACTTCACAGTATTATCACAAGGTCAGATGAAGAATGGTCGATTGGATTATTGGTGGTAGCATATGCAGACGATGTTGCAATCAAGACTGAACTCGTTTGAGCATACTCTGAAGCTCTCCACTGAATAATTTTGAATATAAATATTTTGAAACTTTCTTTAATAATAAGGAAAGATGAGTCCTTTATGAGACTTTCATGTATGGCTTAGCATGCCCGGAGCCCAAGTTCGATCCCCAGTCTCGGCGAAAAGTTTTTCAATAAAAAAATTTTTCTGATCGGTCACCACCTCTCTGTAGGTAATGACAAAACTCAGAGAGTCAATAATGCCACGTAAAGCTTCTTGAGAATATGCACTTTAGCCGTTCGGAGATGGCATAAAAAATGTTGGTCCAGTTCTCGGTCAATTGTGTGCAAACATTTAATAACACACACACAACACAATTGATCATAAGAAGCTCGGTCAAAGTATTTTTAAGGGTTGAAATGACCAATTTTTTTTTTTTAGTCCTATATGCATTCCTAAGGACTTGCGGTAGGAAATGGGGCCTGCAACCGCACATCATCTACTTTAGAGCAACCCGGATCGATTTTGTATGTAGAAGAAAAAAACCACACCCTATGATATAGGGTAGAGAGAGGATGATTTGACGAAAGGAGGTTTTGTCATTTTTATTTAACGAAAACCATAACGTTTTTTCACTTAACTCTAAGGAAATAAACAAAGTGGAACATGTTGCACACAAAATGTGCAACATACAGATACACACAAATGTGTCGGTTCTGTTGCGCTCTTGCTTGCCATCGCACGTACTTTTTGGTTTTTGTAAATATTTTTCTTATATTTTGATTTTTGAAAAGTGCATAAAAGTGTTATTAAGCCAGTAATATAAAAAGTGCTTTAATATAAATATCTTCTATGTTTTGATCTCAATAAGTAAGTATTGAAAAGTTTTGTGAAAAGTTGTGTTCTTTTCTTGTAAGGCTTTTTTGTAAGGATTTTTTTCTTTCTTCTAAGGCTTTGACAAATCCTCCTTTACTCTGACAAAAACACAATTTTGAAAAGTATAACATAAACAATATTGAATTTAACTCTAATTTAATGTCAAATAATGATGCAATGATACTACCACTTACTAAGGTTTAGATATATATACTTTTAAGTTTGCCTAAAAACTGAGGAAATGCTTTTTTTTTTTGTCAAATTGTACTCGCTCTACCCTACCAGTGGAAAGAAGAGCTCAATATTTTTCCAATCAAAATAAATGCATGTGAATACCATGACAAATAAATTTTTTATAGGTGTTGAAAAAAACATATTTTCGAAAGTGACGAAATATCGGTTTTTTGGGGTCTAAAAAAGGTTTGTAAAAACAAAAAATTTCAACATTTTTTGAACCAATATTTGATTTTTGGCTAAAAAAGTGCTCAGGAGATCCAAAATCGGCGTATGGGAATTTCTTTGATCAAAAAAAAAATCATGCAGAAATAGTCTAATAATAGACTTTATAGACCTTTAACGGTTTTCGGTTTTCGGTTTTCGGTGGTATCTAAATTTCGATCCTGCTTACTGTAGATCTTCTTATTTTGGAACTGAATATAAATATCAGGATTTCTGAATTGATAATTGTCAATTAAAATTAATTATAATTAAGTATCCCGGGATTCCTGGATTCTTTTTTTAATAAAGAAATAAACTCATATGCAAGGTTTGAAAGTTTGGATATTTAAAAAAAAAACAATTCAAAGGAATTAAAAAAACATTCTCACGTGGAGTTCTCTCTAACCCTCCGGTGAGTGTTGAAATTATGCTACATCTTCTTTCCATAGAATACTTCTTTGAGTGTTTGGCAATCAAGAGCGCGTTTCGTCTTAAAGACATATCCATGCAAAATCGGTACATACTCTAGTGATTCCTACAGGGTCATTTCGAAGTTGTTCTAAAAAAAATTGGTACCTTTTGCTGAAAATAATATTTCTGTTAAATGATTTAAGTTTGCCATGATTTGAATGCTAGTTACCAATTTTTTTAACGATGGACTTAGCCGCTCGAAAATTGATTGTGAACAAATTCGTTGAAAATCCGACTTGGTCCGGAAATAAGATAGGGAAAGTATTAAAAATTCCAAAGATAACAGTTTGTAGTGTCTTAAAACGGTATAAAGAAGCTTTCAGCATCGAAAGAAAGCAAAAAACGAGTGGAAAAAAACAATATCTGACAATAAATTAAAGGCAAGCATCCTTGCCTCAATTAAAAATAACTCATGTCTCTCCGACAATGATCGCCCGAAAAAATTCAAAACCAGCAGGAACACAGCTCGGCGAATAAGAGTGGAAGCAGGCTATCAGTCGCATCAAGCTATTATATACCGGAACAGGTCCGATAAGCAAAATTTGTTATCCAAAAAGGGCACTCGATTGCTCTACGATAAAGTCGACGAAATTTTAGTGTTGTTTAATTATGAACGATGAAACATACGCCAAACTTGATCTGAAACAGCGTTCAGGACAAAAGTTTTATGCTGCAAAGAAGAGTTTTGTGTCTCCTCCAAATTTAAATATAAAAAGCTAGTAAATTCGTAAAGAAGGCAATGAT
Organism: Tetanocera ferruginea; assembly: GCA_958299015.1. Lineage (NCBI taxonomy): Eukaryota > Metazoa > Arthropoda > Insecta > Diptera > Sciomyzidae > Tetanocera > Tetanocera ferruginea. The sequence continues at coordinate 137,244,224 of OY282642.1, forward strand.
CTGGTAAGCCATATGCAGTTGTGGTTTGAAGAGTCGGGCGTATGTAACATACGCAACAATGAACTCTGAAATATACAGGAAGAAGTGTTCAGAGAAGGCTTTACGTCACCATCGAGCTGTTGTAAAGTTTTGACCAGATTTGGCGTCGATACATTATTCGAAGACAACCATGAATTGGTTTCGAACTAATATGTAGATTTCGTGCCAAATGACTTCAATCCTACAAACTGTCCCCAGTTGCGCCCAATCGAAAAATATTGGGCAATTGTTAAATACAAACTAAGAAAATATGAGGAGTAGTAAAAATCCGGAATCGATGTTACTCAAGTGGAACAAATTTGCTGGTCACCAGGTCACCAGAGCAGATGTTCAACGATTGATGTTGCCGATTAAGAGACACGCTCGAAATTTTATACATAGTAATAATATTTACAATTTTGTATTCCTTTTTTGAAAGCTTAATAAATACCCTTTTTGAAAATAGTTGAAACATTTGTGTGCCAATATTTTGCTTATAAGATTTATCACGATTTATGTGTACAGATTTTTGGGTAGACAGGTCTTTAGTGACTCACAAACCTGAAAAAACAACAGTTTCGGCCATTTATCTATTCTAAATCTCTATGGAATTGAGAAATCAAAAGGAACAACCGAGTAGAATGGGAAGGTACAATCCTATGGCTAGGTCCAGTTCTACACTATGTAAAATTCGGCGCTATTTTGAGGACAAAAGTTAATTTTTCAACTTGCTTGAAACTATTTATTTTTGGTTTAATCTTACAGAGAATGCTCCAAAGCATACAAATGTACACTCTGTCTTACGATAATGTGTTTGACCGTTTTGATGGTAACTCCCAAACAAGTTATTTTGAAATGAGGTAACAATATATTTTTTAAAGTTTAAAAAAAAGTTCAAAAGAGTTCAAGAAAAACTCATCATACATCGATGGAGCAATCATTTATGTGATGCCGCCATTTCAATTTTTCGAATTTTGGCCACAAAATAGGGCAAAATTTCTTTAGTGCACTGAGAGCTCCAAAATTGAGAAAAGAACAAGGAGAGCAAAGAGCAGGTGTGTATTTTGAAACGCAACATATCATATTCACCGGAAAAATCTAACCCCTACAAGTGTAGTAATTTTTGTAGATAGCTAAGGGGTCATCAAAGCACTGGATGGAAAAACGACCAAAGCCCGAACGGTGCTAAACTGTAAACAGTGTCTGTAATTCCCACAATATTACTCTCTGCTGGGTCGCCGGACACAGAAATTTAGAATGAAATGACAAAGCTGACATGACCTGGCAAGAAGTGAAGTAACGATAAAGGCCAAATGGCGCCCACGGAAGCACCTCACAGGTGCACGACCCTTATAGCCTTACCGAACCTTATGTCCGGTCTTAGAATGACGTACTGTTAAAAACTCCAAGCCACATGGAGAAAATACTTAAGTAAAACTTACAAAAAACGTATGTTAGTTTACACAAGGTCTTCGATATTTTGGCGCCTACGAAATGTTTTTTTTTAATTTTTTTTTAATTTTTCATATGAACACGTTATAAGTTAGAGGGTTGTACAAAAATATGTTTTTTTTGGGTCATACTGGGTTCCATTGAAGATAAATTCTAAACATGAAAAAAAAAATTCTATTAGTATTTAACTCACACAAAAGTGAGTTCCAAATTAACCGTGGTTTAATTCATATCACTTGTTCATTGGGTATTTTTAATTGATAAAAACAATTTCGGATCTACTTTATGATCCAATAACGCCTAGGCATGGTTACATATGATCTTGTTAATATTTAAACGATGGTACATATAAGTAAAGTACTGTATGTTGCTAAATTCTTTAGCTTGTAAAAATTGTACATAACAATTCGATAGCATAGGACAGGATCCGATAACAGCTGTTGCTGAAAAATTTATGATTAAAACATTTCCTTGGTGGATGTCAACGCTCTACAAGCAGACCAATTGTGCAATGATAGATCTCAGATAGTAGAAAAAATATTATGCAAAGTCTCTTGAGAACAAGAACATTATAAGTTTGAAGCCGGCAAATAGTACAGTTTCTAGCGACCAGGCCACAAAAGATCAGCTATGGGTCATTTGTATAAAATATTGTACAAATACTGTCAAGGATTATATACAACAGTACGTTTGTGTTCTTTCGACAATGGAAACTTATTTGCTGCCATCAAGAATTTTTTAAAATAAAAATGCTTTATTATTGGCTATATTTTTATACTTGAAAAATTTGGTGTGTACTTGTCACATCTATCTACGTAAACTTTTTAATATATTATCCTTTTCAATATATGAGCTTTAGCTGAAATTTCATTGTCAGCAACATGTTTTGTTGTTTCATAAACTAAACGACAACAAGTAGAATCTGTCATATTCTTTTGTAAGACATTAAAACTCAAATTAATATCAACTTAAAGTTTCTTAAAAACTTCACTTAACAGCTGTCAAGATTGTTACACTCACACAGTACTCTTAAGCACTTATACACACACACATACACATACATACATATATGCATTCAAGCATATAACTGTCGTTGCTGTTAGAAGCAATATTTTTCTTAACTTTTTTACAAGCAAAAAAGTTTTAAATTAAAAATGTACCTAAGAGTATGCAATGAAGTGTGTGTGTGTGTGTGTGTGTGGGAAGCAAAGAAGAAAAGATCTTAAAACACATAAATCTACCCTTCAATGGCATGCATGCAACAAGGCTGACATATATGCAATGGAGCGTGTGTGTGAGTGGCATCAATGGTTGGAGGGATTGAGCTTTTGTGGGAGTGCATTTGTGTGTGTTTGCTTTTGTCACATTTGCCATGTGAGTAAAGAGCAAAAATAAAACATAATATTATGTTAGGCAAAAAGCATGCAAGATTTTTTTCATAGTTTTTTGCAATATTTTCTTTTATTCACATAAAATACATAAATCTATGCCATGAGTTCAAGGATACGCTGCTGAGATGCGTTGCAAACAATGAAGTGGAAGCAATTTTAAGTGATGTGAGGCAAGCTAGGGTGGGTGGTGCTTTAATTTTGATATAAATATATCTTTAGATTTTTTCGGCTTGCTTAAAAGATTTTTGCTCTTTGTTTAGAGTGCATTTGGGACATAGTTTAGAGCTGCTCACAAGCAGCTGGAATAAAGATGATGTGCAGCAAACATAAGGAAATCCGCTAAGAAATAGTTATCTCTAGAAATTTCAAGTTTTCAAACAATATGTTGCATGCAATAAAGCGTCTTAAGCAAAACGGCATTATTTTTGTTTTGAAAATTTTAACATTTAAACTTAGCTGCCAAGACTGCAAACTTGATGTTTCGAGTTAATCAAAAGTCATTCAGAGTCATAAAATTCCATTAACTCAGTGCCGTTTACTCACCTGTAAAGAGAGAGAAATTAAAAAAAAAAAAAAATTAGTGTTGTAGCAAAAACAGTTTCATTAAGTAGCTTATTAAATATAGTAATAAAAAAATGCAATAATTACTAGTTATGCAGATATTAAGCATCACAGCTAGTCTTCATACGACGCTCTAAAAGCAGATAAGACAGCCACAGCTGACGTTTTTCTCCAACACATGCATATTTATATTTATGACTTGAGCCTATTTAACGGTTTTCTAGGGACTGCACGACTGTGTTTGCTTAATTTAATTATGAGCCAGGCTAATTGTCATAAACTCTACATGTTATAATAATTGCTCGGCCGCTAATCTGCTGTCGGACTCAACATTTTTTTATGCTTATTTTGTTGTGTTGCTTTCCTATCAAGTTACTGAGTTGGAAGTAGGTAAAGCAGAACAGAACCTTAAACGAGAACCTCAAGTTTGGTTTTTTGTTGTTTAGCATTATTTTATTCATTCATTCTGGTTTTGTCGAAATTAAGCTGTCGACAATTTTATGAGATGCTGAGAAAAAGAACATGTGAACACAGAGTTTTAATAGCTTGGGAAAAATTAAGCCATGCTTGCTGAAGAGCAGCAAATAAAGTAAATAAAATATTTAAGTAAACCAACCAACCAACTGCAGCGTTGCCGTTTTTACTTCGATCGAAGTTTTTTACTTCACTTTTATGTCAAACACTTCCACACTTCCTCTTTTGTGGAAACACTTCGATTTTGTGTGATTAAAACTTTTTTTAGTTTTTGATTTTTTCACTTCATTTCACATTAAAAAAATCAATAACATGGCATAACTGTTGGTGTAAAAGAATTCATAACTTGTACCTTCTCTCACAGAGTTTTGTATTGGATGAGAGAATTTTAATGATAGTGGCAACACTATGTTCGATTAAATACTTCTTGCAAAAGCGCGCGTTGTGAAGGTTGTTGAAATGTAAGTTTGTAAGAATTAATTACTTCGAGGAAGACTCTGATATTGCAAGTCGTATTGCAATATCAGAATCACGAATGACTGATTCAAATGTGATATATTTACAATTCTTGTCTTATGCACTGAGTGCTGTTAATTCACTTAATGTAGAATTTCAAACAGAATCGCTTAGTTTTCATGAGTTGTTAAAATCATTAAAATTATATTTCAGAAGTATTGTTATTAATTTTATTGACATCTCTGGCGTAGAATTTGATATAATTTTTAAAAATGATTTCAATAATTTTAGAATTAACCCTTTGTCTGATATATATATAGTGCCTAGAACCCAGATAAAATTTAATTCCTATGATGTATCTGTAACAGATAAGAATGAAATTTTAAAAAGTTGTGTACATTTCTATTACATTCGTACACTTATTATGAAAAGAATCAATTTCAAATATCCAGTTTTGAGAACATTACATTCCCCTCATAAAACTTTTTCCTAATCTCATCGAAGAAAAAGATATCGACTGTCTAGAAAAGGAATGGCGTCTTTTAATATTAAATGATTTTTTAGCTGAAAAAGATTTGAAGAGCTTTGGTTCTACGTTTTTAAATTAAAAAGTGCCTTAGAAGTCCTGATGTACCAAAAATAAAAACTTTCGTAAGAGCGTTGCTAAGCTTACCGCACGGTGGTGCAACAACAGAAAGGGTATTTTCACAATTAAAACTAATTAAAAATACAACTACAAATAAGTTAAAATTTAGCATCGTAAATTCGATAATGCTAATAAAGGACCACTTTCTAAATGATAATTTTTTAAATTGGAATTCCTAAACGAATGCTTTATCGAATGTTTGTTATAACAGTGATATTTACTTCAGAACCGAAGAAATAGCTGCATAGAAAATGGAAATAGAAATTAGAAATAGATAATTTTTTAACATTGTTAATTTATACATATAAGTGATTGAAATGTATTTCAGTATTTTCTTATTGAACGCATATTTTCTTATTAAACTTTATTGATTGATTTTTATGAAAATATTTTTATTGATTTTTTTGTTATTAATTTTGAAATGTACCTGAATATGTTTAATAAACATTCATGTTAAAAACAAAATTAATTTATTTTAACACTTCGAAATCTCTGAAAATACTTCCATCTTGTAGCCTATTTTACTTCGTTTTAAAATTCTCGAACGGCAACACTGACCAACTGTATGGCTGGTGAAATCTTAATCAGCGGTGTTGTTGTGTTGTTGTTGTCGTCGTTTTTGTTGTTATTGTTCGCGTGGTGCTTGAGCGCAGTGTTGTGTAGATAATTAGGTGCTCTGGGGAACGAACATAGAGGACTGTGAAGTGAAATTAACATGTTAAACACTCTTGTTTTGTATATTTATTTTGCCTTAAGTTAAAACCAGGTAAGCTTAACTCCGGATTAAAAAAATACATGTTTTTTAATGTACTTGATCTGTTTAGCTGAAGCATATTTCATAGCGAAGATTATAATTTTTGAGCAGCTTTTAAGAAAATGTCCTTCGGAAAGAAGGTGAATATCAAGCAGGCGTTATGTTTGAAAATGCTGTTTAATTGAAAATTTTTAGACTTTTGTAGAAAACACTTTTTGAAATTTGACAAAATTTTCTATGATTGTCATGCAATGCTATTCTCGTATTATAACAATAGTCAGCACATTTGTATTAATCTTTACCAAACTTACGTTTACAGAAATATCAATGAATTGACAAAAATTTTTCGAATATAAAGAATATTTTTATTTTTATTATATTTTTTCATAGTTCTTTAAAAAAATTACCAAATTTCAAATAAAAGTCTTCGAACAATGAATTTTGATAGAAGAAAAACCAACTATCGTATTAAAATTTTAAAATTTTTGTTAAACTATTTCTCACTAACCGGTCATATCTTTTTTACCGTTTCAGATAATAAATTATAATCATCAGACAAGTTTTATCATCAACTTCGGTCAATAATTCATGTATACTTCAGACATGATCTTTACCAAATTTGTCGTTCAATAATATCAGATTTACTGAAAAAGTATATCAGGTATTCAACAGTAGACTTCAGAGGGGTAAATCGAGATAACAGCTCAAAGCTCTGAGTGAGAACATATAGTTCTGCTTTAGTCCTTTTAAATGATTCATTTTTTTTCATTAGGTTGGACATAAAATGCATAAGTTATGAAAAAATGGCATTTTGGCGGTTTTTTGGGTCTCCAAAAACAATTTTTTTTTAATTATCACAATCTTATCTTTAAAAGAAGGGCTGTAATTTTCAAAATTTTCTTTTTTGGTTTGAACCAACTTATAGAACAATAATACGAAATTGTATGGACATTTTCATAACATGCATAAGTTACGGAAAAAAGGCTATTTTGGTAACGAACTAAAATGTAGACAAATGAAAGTGCTACATTATTTCTACCTAGTGTGGCCAAGACAATTTTATGCGTATGTATTTTGATATTTTTGGGCAGATTTGACATGTTTTGGCAGCTTGTTGTGTAAAAACTGTGAAAAAGTCAGAGAAAAGTCACAGTATTTTGGAATTTTGAATTAGAGGTGCAAAAGAATATTTTTAGGAATTTAGTATGTTTACAAAAGATAGAGACTAAGAGTTTCTGAACAACTTTTTCAAAAAAATCTTGCCAAAAAAGCCATTCAGAATTCCAAGCCATAAAATAAGGGATATAACCACACAAAAAAAAAAAAAAATCGTATAACGGCATTTCGAAATCTTAAAAAACTAATGGTACAGCTCGAGTCCCTAAACCCGAAATAATATGAAACCATGCTTTTCGAGCAATGAACAAATTATTAAAAAAAAAATTAAAAAATTAGTTCTTTATTAAAAAGTGAAATTAAAAACAAATAAAGAAAGTCTAAGGTTGGTCTAGCCCGACTATGAAATACTCTAAACTAACTTTTTCAAAATACAATAATGGTATTGATGAAGTCGGTTAAAAATAGGCGAGTTCATTGGCGGATGAAGCTCATATTTTATATGAATTTCAATTTTAATGAAAAATATACAAAAGTTAATAAAATTTTCAAGTGTAGCTCACTTACTAATGCCCTAAAAGTATTTTCGCCATTGTGGGTTGCATGGGAGGTGGGCATGTTTGTGAACTGATGACGCCCAATTTTTGAAAGAATCTTAGTTTTTGCATAAAAAACATACATATCAAATTTTATCTCTGTAGGTTAAACATAATCTTATTAATTGCGTTTTCAATTTTTGGGTTGTATGGGAAGTGGGCGAGACCGTGGGCAAATGATGTTCATTTTTCAAAAACATCTTCGGCTTGTTATAAAAAACATCCGTACCAAATATTAGCACTGTAGATTAAACACGAGCTTATTAATTAAGTTTTTAATTTTTGAGTTGTACGCGAGGTGGGCGTGGCCGTGGGCGGATGTTATCCATTATTCGTAGACGTCTTTGTTTTGATATAAAATACATACGTACCAAATTTTATCTCTGTACGTCAAACACGAGCTTATTAATTGAGTTTTTAATTTTTGGGTTGTACGGGAGATGGGCGTGGCCGTGAACGGATGATACCCATTTTTCGAAAAAATCTTTGTTTTGTCATAAAAAATATATGACCCAAATTTTATCTCTGTAGGTTAAACATAAGGGGGATATCGTGGCGAGAGGGGGGGGAGGTAAGCGTGTCCATGGGCGGATGATGTCCATTTTGCAAAACCATCTTTGTTTTGTCATGAAAAACATATGAGCCAAATTTTATCTCTGTAGGTTAAACATAAGGGTGATAATGGGGCGAGAGGGGGGGGGAGGTAGGCGTGTCCGTGGACGGATGATGTCCATTTTGCAAAACCATCTTTGTTTTGTCATAAAAAACATATATATATATATACGGATGATGTTCAATTTTTCAAACCGTCTTTGTTGTTTTGTTAAAACTACACGTGCCAGATTTTATTTCTGTAAGTTAAACAGAGGGTTATTTATTCCGTTTTCAATATTTGGGTTTTATGTGAGGTGGGCGTGTCCACAAGCGGATGACACCCATTTTGTAAAGACATCTTTGTGTTGATACAAAACACATACAGACCAAATTTTATTGTTGTAGGTTAGTTACGAGCTTATTTAAGCAATTTTCAATTTTTGCGTTGTATCGGAGGTAGGCGTGTCCGTGATCGTATTCCAAAAATATTCAAAAGTGCAGATCCTTGGGTCCATGTGACTGTGTGTACCAAGTTTCATCTAATTATCTCAAGTCCTTCTTCTTATCCTGTGTATACGGACAACACACAGACGGACAAACGGACGAACGGATGGACAGACATGAATAGCCCGACTCATAAGGTCGTGCTATTCATGTCCGAATATATACTTTTCTATACCGGACTCGCTTCGTTCTATGCGTTACAAACGTTTGCACAAAGTTAATATACCCTGACCTTTCAGGTTTAGGGCATAAAAACAGTCTCAGTTGTATTTAATTCAATACCATAATTCAATTTGAACCTTTCTTAGTGAGAATTTTCTTACCAATTACATTCTTACCAATTTTTAGAATTAAGAGTTTTAGAATTTTCCTAAAAAAACTTTTAAAAGTTTCAATAAATTTTATTGAAATACAGTAAGATTTGCTTTTTTTTGTTTGAGTTGAATTGATTTTTGTCTAATCTTCTGCACCTGTGAGAGAAAAGGGGGGGTTCAAACTCCAAAAATCACCCTGACGCAAGTAAATGTATTTTAAGAGCTACAAGCTTCATAACCATAACAAAGTATGTTGTTCACAATAATATTTTTTGTCTGGAAAAAATATTTTTTAGAATTTGACTTCCTTCTTCTGATCTGCATTATATCTCAAATATTTGTGACTTTTTTCTTAAGATTACTATATCGTATAAGGTATTGAAAGAAACTTTATGCTTCTTTCAGCAAAAATAGTCATTGTCAAAAAAAATATAGAACGATTCGCAACAAAAACCTACGTGAAGACCTTATATAAAATGGTCTCAAACCATTTGGCTGGAGACTCGGGTTAGAAATTAAAAACTTATGATCCCTTCCAAAATTCAGTTGATGAAAAAAGTTTAAAAAAATACATAAAAATAAGCTAGTTGATTTTTGATGGTGAACAAAAACAAAATCTGCGTTGAAAACCAGTTCCAAGAGTTATTTTTTAAGTGAAACTTCATTGGTAGCGAGTGAAATTTCTAGATCTCTTATTCGTGACGCTTGAGTAACGTTTTCAATTTATATGAAATTTTCAAGATCGCTTTATTCGTGAAGCTTATAAATAATGTCAAAAGCAAATATTTATATGAAAATTTCCACATAAGAATTATTGCCGTAAGCGGGAATTGAACCCCGTTGAATTGAATTTATTCGTGAAGCTTATAAATAATGTCAAAAGCAAATATTTATATGAAAATTTCCACATAAGAATTATTGCCGTAAGCGGGAATTGAACCCCGGCTGTTGCAACTGAGCATCGAATTAGAGTTGGAAGCGTTACCAGTCCACATAGACACATGATAAACAGGCAAATACAATTGATATTGAACGCGTGTTGATATGTATCTAGCATATCACAAACACAGGCCATGTCTTTCAAGCATTTAATTATCATCCTAAAAGTATGCACGAAAAATGTATTCCTTTAAGATTGGAACAAAAATATTAAGGCATATTTTTGTGAAATTTTTGTGTGGAGAAAAAGCAACAAGGTGACAGATACATACTATCATTGCTGCAATATAACAACTGTAATAAATGCTTTAATAACATTAATTAACTTATAATTTTATTGCAGCCACTCACTGCTTATTTAAAAGACGAGTTTAGGAGACTTTCATTTAATCGATTGAAAACAGTGGATAAAGAAATAATTGATTTTATGTCTCATGCCAGTGGCTTATATCTATATACCCTTAATTGTCAGAGCCTCCGAGCATATTTTGAAAAAAATTACAGACACTGTCATACGCAAATCAAATATTGTACTTTTGTCAGAAACGTGGTTAAACAATGATGATGATGTCAGCGTACTAATCTTTAACCAAAGAAAAATACACCTAGTTTCAAGAATAACACCCAATAATTACAAACGAATCATCAGTTTTTCAGTTATACAGTTTTTTTATATGTTTCTTATTGTTTTTGCGATTAGCTATCAAAATAGTTGGAACAGTAAAAGCGCTATATAATTCACGATAATCAACATAGTGTGGGATAAACTATACAAAGCAAATAAAAACTAAACAAAATTATAATGTTTATAACAACATCAATGAACTATCAAATAAAGACACTTTATTATAGTAACATGGTAAACAAAAACTAATATCATGTCATAAAAATTAAAGGTTGTCTACTTTTAGGTTCGATGCCTGAATGACACTTTATAGCGTTATTGTCTATTGTTCAATTTTATTTACAGTTACAATTAATTTAATTGCACAACTTTTATTCTATGCTTTTATGGCACAGTCACGCCTTAACGGATTTGTTAAATAAATAACAGCGATTTAATGAAGCTTGCAATGTCAGCCGCGAGCGTTTGTTAGCATGTGCATGTGCGTGTGTGTGAATTTCATTAAAATACCGCAATTTCAGCAGCACATCATTTCTTATGTTAATTTAGTGTAAACCTTTGATGTTTATTGAATTGTATCGATTTCATGGACTTGAACTGTGCAACAACAATTATAAAATTAAAGCGGTACTGAAAAAAAAAAATCATTACAATAAAAAACAAACAGTTTTCAATTATTTCTGAAACTCTCGATTCGATTTGCAAATTTGTTGGCGAGCAACAAAGTGCAATTGTGCGTGCGTTGTGTGCTCACTGTCTAGCTTGGTGTCTGTGCATGCGTATGTCTGCATTTGCCGTGGCAAGGTTCGCACATTCGTGCATGTTGCTTGTCATTATCATGAATTTTACATTTTCCGCATGTTTGTTCAATTGACAGTTGGTCTTTTCGTCTGTCCAGCTGTATGTTTGTCTGTGCTTCTGTCTGTTCACATATCTTTTGTTTTTTACTTGTTTTTGCTTTTGTGTTTTTTAAGCCTGCTCATTCTGACCATTCTTAATGTATAATATTTCAATGTTCGTGACATAATCAATGATCAAATGCTAAATTTATTGGAATGCACGCACATCAATTTGGCCATGTTTGTTTGTATATTATGGCAATGTTTGCAGCTGTTGCTGCAACTGATAATGTTGTAAGTGTAATTTAAGAACGTTTTTAATCAGAGCTTAAACGTGAAATATATAGTTATTTCAACATTTTAAAGGAACCATTTGGAAAGGTACAACAAATAAAGTAAATGCAGTCATTTGAAAAATGAATGTGTCTGTAGACAGCATAAAAATTAAACAATCAGTTTCACCTCGTTTTAGCCTTAGTGACGAAAATGTATGAATTATTTTATTTAAATTTTTGCAAGTTATTGTGGTTGTGGTTCTGGTTATGGTTATGGTTATGGTTATGGTTATGGTTATGGTTATGGTTATGGTTATGGTTATGGTTATGGTTATGGTTATGGTTATGGTTATGGTTATGGTTATGGTTATGGTTATGGTTATGGTTATGGTTATGGTTATGGTTATGGTTATGGTTATGGTTATGGTTATGGTTATGGTTATGGTTATGGTTATGGTTATGGTTATGGTTATGGTTATGGTTATGGTTATGGTTATGGTTATGGTTATGGTTATGGTTATGGTTATGGTTATGGTTATGGTTATGGTTATGGTTATGGTTATGGTTATGGTTATGGTTATGGTTATGGTTATGGTTATGGTTATGGTTATGGTTATGGTTATGGTTATGGTTATGGTTATGGTTATGGTTATGGTTATGGTTATGGTTATGGTTATGGTTATGGTTATGGTTATGGTTATGGTTATGGTTATGGTTATGGTTATGGTTATGGTTATGGTTATGGTTATGGTTATGGTTATGGTTATGGTTATGGTTATGGTTATGGTTATGGTTATGGTTATGGTTATGGTTATGGTTATGGTTATGGTTATGGTTATGGTTATGGTTATGGTTATGGTTATGGTTATGGTTATGGTTATGGTTATGGTTATGGTTATGGTTATGGTTATGGTTATGGTTATGGTTATGGTTATGGTTATGGTTATGGTTATGGTTATGGTTATGGTTATGGTTATGGTTATGGTTATGGTTATGGTTATGGTTATGGTTATGGTTATGGTTATGGTTATGGTTATGGTTATGGTTATGGTTATGGTTATGGTTATGGTTATGGTTATGGTTATGGTTATGGGTATGGTTATGGTTATGGTTATGGTTATGGTTATGGTTATGGTTATGGTTATGGTTATGGTTATGGTTATGGTTATGGTTATGGTTATGGTTATGGTTATGGTTATGGTTATGGTTATGGTTATGGTTATGGTTATGGTTATGGTTATGGTTATGGTTATGGTTATGGTTATGGTTATGGTTATGGTTATGGTTATGGTTATGGTTATGGTTATGGTTATGGTTATGGTTATGGTTATGGTTATGGTTATGGTTATGGTTATGGTTATGGTTATGGTTATGGTTATGGTTATGGTTATGGTTATGGTTATGGTAAACCAAATGTGTCCGTTGTGCAACATACAAAGCATTCACCACCTTCAGGCTTAGTAATTTCGCACCGAATCTTGTTTCTTTTCTATTCCAATCTAACCTCATCCACCTACATGAAGTCATTAACATATGTTAGCAACAATGAATGCTAACACGAATGATGTGAGGCAGAACAAGAAATACAAAAAACCATATTTTTTTAAGAACAAAAAAAGAGAAAGAGCGTTTTAATGTAATAAGAGTCCATTTTTAACATTCTAGGTTTGCTAAAATAGTAAATTTAACACAGTTAGTGTGTAGTATATCATAATTTTTTATCTTTTTTCCGCCATTAGATTTTACTAGTGCTCCTTCAGCGGAATACTATTTTAAAGATTGATACCACCGGTTTTTTCTTAATTGCAGAATTCTTGAAAATACTTTCTTTTTCGAAAATATTTTTCGATATTTTCATATGTTTTGCAAGTTTTTTTTAATAAAAACTAAGAAATAAAGAAGTAATTGATCAGATTTTTTTAACATCTCTCTAAACATAATTTTTGTCTATTGCATAAATCAGGTCTGCAGATCTATATATTCGTCTATAGATCCAAATCTATATCTATATAAAACTATAGATTTCTATACACTGAGAAAAAATCACATACCTTGCTCCGGTAAAAAATTTCTCTATTTTTGATAATAGCAATTTTCTCTTTTTCAAATAAAATTTTCTTCAAGTAGAATAAATTTTCAAATTTTCGAAGAAATATTTCTTTACTTCTAAGAAATGGTAATATTTCAATGTCTCTAATAATGAAAACTATTTTTCTCGCACAAAAAATTTCTTATTTATAGAGAAATTTTATTGAAAATTAAAAACTTTTCTTATATTTTGATAAAAAATTCACTATGAGAAGAATTTTCTTCAATAAAAACAAATATTTTCTCAAAAAAAAAAAATTTTTTTTCTCTAAAAACGATATATTTTTCTATTTCATAAAAGCTTTTTATCATTTTTAGAGAATTTTTAGTATCGCAATTAGAGAATAGCATTCTCTGGAGCAATGTCTATACCATTTTTCTCTAAATATGATGCCTTTTTTATCATATTCCGAGACACTTTTTTCTGAGTGCACAGAATTCCCCAATTTTCAGTATTTTTTCAAACTAAAGAAAAAGATTTTTTTAAAGGTAAGTCATTGTGTTACCATTGGGACTTTAGGTTAATAGGTTCTCCATGTTCATGTCCAAAAGTTAAACAATAAAACTTCAGTTTTTTAACATGATCCAAACAATTGAAGCAGTCATGGCATAGCTATTCAAAATCAAAATCAAAATCAAAATCGAAATCAAAATCAAAATCAAAATCAAAATCAAAATCAAAATCAAAATCAAAATCAAAATCAAAATCAAAATCAAAATCAAAATCAAAACCAAAATCAAAATCAAAATCAAAATAAAAATCAAAATCAAAATCAAAATCAAAATCAAAATCAAAATCGAAATCAAAATCAAAATCAAAATCAAAATCAAAATCAAAATCAAAATCAAAATTAAAATCAAAATCAAAATCAAAATCAAAATCAAAATCAAAATCAAAATCAAAATCAAAATCAAAATCAAAATCACAATCAAAATCAAAATCAAAATCAAAATCAAAATCAAAATCAAAATCAAAATCAAAATCAAAATCAAAATCAAAATCAAAATCAAAATCAAAATCAAAATCAAAATCAAAATCAAAATCAAAATCAAAATCAAAATCAAAATCAAAATCAAAATCAAAATCAAAATCAAAATCAAAATCAAAATCAAAATCAAAATCAAAATCAAAATCAAAATCAAAATCAAAATCAAAATCAAAATCAAAATCAAAATCAAAATCAAAATCAAAATCAAAATCAAAATCAAAATCAAAATCAAAATCAAAATCAAAATCAAAATCAAAATCAAAATCAAAATCAAAATCAAAATCAAAATCAAAATCAAAATCAAAATCAAAATCAAAATCAAAATCAAAATCAAAATCAAAATCAAAATCAAAATCAAAATCAAAATCAAAATCAAAATCAAATCAAAATCAAAATCAAAATCAAAATCAAAATCAAAATCAAAATCAAAATCAAAATCAAAATCAAAATCAAAATCAAAATCAAAATCAAAATCAAAATCAAAATCAAAATCAAAATCAAAATCAAAATCAAAATCAAAATCAAAATCAAAATCAAAATCAAAATCAAAATCAAAATCAAAATCAAAATCAAAATCAAAATCAAAATCAAAATCAAAATCAAAATCAAAATCAAAATCAAAATCAAAATCAAAATCAAAATCAAAATCAAAATCAAAATCAAAATCAAAATCAAAATCAAAATCAAAATCAAAATCAAAATCAAAATCAAAATCAAAATCAAAATCAAAATCAAAATCAAAATCAAAATCAAAATCAAAATCAAAATCAAAATCAAAATCAAAATCAAAATCAAAATCAAAATCAAAATCAAAATCATAATCAAAATCAAAGTCAAAACCCAGATCAACTTCAAGATCAAGATCAAGATCAGGATCAAGATCAAGATCAAGATCAAGATCAAGATCAAGATCAAGATCAAGATCAAGATCAAGATCAAGATCAAGATCAAGATCAAGATCAAGATTAAGATCAAGATCAAGATCAAGATCAAGATCAAGATCAAGATCAAGATCAAGATCAAGATCAAGATCAAGATCAAGATCAAGATCAAGATCAAGATCAGGATCAAGATCAAGATCAAGATCAAGATCAAGATCAAGATCAAGATCAAGATCAAGATCAAGATCAAGATCAAGATCAAGATCAAGATCAAGATCAAGATCAAGATCAAGATCAAGATCAAGATCAAGATCAAGATCAAGATCAAGATCAAGATCAAGATCAAGATCAAGATCAAGATCAAGATCAAGATCAAGATCAAGATCAAGATCAAGATCAAGATCAAGATCAAGATCAAGATCAAGATCAAGATCAAGATCAAGATCAAGATCAAGATCAAGATCAAGATCAAGATCAAGATCAAGATCAAGATCAAGATCAAGATCAAGATCAAGATCAAGATCAAAACCAAAATCAATAAACTAGCTACTCAAAAAAAATTTGAAAATATCTCATTTAAGTTTGCAAAGCAGACCCTGACTTCAATAATAACAAATAAAAAATTTTAGCAACAAGAACACAATGTATGAAAATGGTAAGAAAAGGAAGTACCGCCATATTATATAATATAAGCCATATTTTGTTAAGCCAGCCAGTTTTGAGTTAAAAAGAGCAATACTTTAAATTTTGTTTTTTTTCAACCCACAAAATTGTGTGTCGTCTTTATGATTATCTGCAGCCGATGGGTGTCCTATTACTACACCAATATCAGCAAATATGCACTTATACCATTGTTGTTATTGACAAGCATAACTTTCGGATTTTGAATGCGTTGACATTACAAAGCATGCCTTCGGGGTATTTGTTATTGTAATGAATAGAAAAATAAAAAAATGTTGGAAGCCATTTTTTACATTTTTTGCTTAGCCAGAAATAATTATTGAAGAATCTGTTTTATCGATTAAATGAAATCTAAGCAAAAGGAATTTCTAACAAAACGAATTCCTGCATTTCTGCTTTTAATTTATTACATCTATGTTACATTTTGTTTTTATTTACATTTTTGTATATTTGGCATATAATTAAGATTCAGACAAGAGTAAAAAGAATGATTCTGATATTAATTTGATGGAAATATAGTTGTTTCGGCAAATATTGACGAGAGACGTTTCTTGCTTTAGTTCAGAACTTGTCCGGAAATAATTTTTTTTTTTGATATGCAAAAGCTTTTTTGCTTAATTGCAAAAAATTGTTCGCCAAAAATGGAAAATACTAATAAACCTCAATTTTGTTTGAAATTTAATATTTCAAACTGAGAATAAAATAAATTCTTTACATTCTGCATTGATATAAATTTATTTTTTATGCATTTTTTTTGTTTGGAGTTATTAAATATTCAAATGATTTTTCACAAAATTTTGACGTGATGGTAAAAACCTGAGAACGTCACCTTGTTTATCATACTTCAATTTTGTAAGACTTAAATTTTGTTATCAAACATCTTGAGCTGTTTTTAAGGGTCAATTTCGCTGCACCGTCTTATTTAAGTAGCAGCAAAAGCACTAAAGTCACATTTTAAAATGCTCAAAAATGTGCTTAGCTTATATTCTATTGGAGTGACTTAAGTTATTAATACAAATAGAAGCGTGCATGTGTGCAAAATGCAAGCTGCACTCACACTATCAAAATAACACAAACAGCGTTGCCATATTTCATGCTCTCATTTGCTTCGTTGACTTTTAATTCAGTTTCTGTGAATAGCACACGCGGAAAACCACCAAAAATAATATCCTTCGAACGTTGCTGGCATGGCATGACATTCTAATGCCACACACATACGCTTAGCTACATGCACACACACACACACACTCACACTCTCTCTCTGTATTTTGCATATTTTTGTTTAAAAAGTTGAAATATATGTATGCATGCAAACAAATACAGCTGTAAAATATTTGTAGTTATGTGTTTAATATGCTTCTCTAAGTTAAAAATGCGCATTCAATTTCGCGCAGTGCACGCCAATTTTTCTAACAGTATATTTTGAATGAAATTAAAAAAAAAAAAAAAACTTTGAAAACAAAATACAACGCATAACAAAAGGCAACAAACAAAGAAAAAAAATGGCAAATAAACAGCAGTAAAAAAAGTGTTGCTGCAAGTGTGAGAAGTTGTGGTTGAAATAAAGTGCACACACGGACACATATATGTACATGCAGTTATACTCATAGTCAGACATGTGTAGAACCGCAGCCATAACCAAAACTGAAAAAAATTTAAAAAAAAAATAAGAAAGAATTTTATATACTGCATATTTTCACTGATGCACACAAATACAATGCCACACATACGTTTTTACATCCTTTCGTAGCCTTTCGAATGCAAAAAGGGATGCTCGGATTTTATTTTGATTTCTCGACGCGCGCCGCGCCATGTTTATGAATTTGTAATATTTGAGGTATTTTTTTTTTAATTTTAAGCTTATTGTTGTTGTATTTGAGGATTATTGTTGTCCTTGTTGTTGTTTTATTGTTGCTGTTATTGTGGCTGTGAGTAGTAGACGCCAAAAAGCATAGAATTTTTTACTTCCCTCTGGAGTTTTGTTTTATTATTGCGCTGATTTATGCAAAAGCGTGCAGCAGTTGCATGCATAAGCTGTTATTGTTGTTGTTGTTTTTGGTTTTTGTGGGCTGTACTTGTATTTATTTTTATATTTTTTTTCATTGTTTGATATGGATAAGGAGCTTATTTAAAGATATTTTTGTTCAGACTTTGCTAAATTTTTGGAAAATTTGGTTAGTCAAAGATAGTTCTTAACGGTTTTTAATTCTTGTGGTACATTACCTCAAGACTTTATATAACTCATCAGAGCAAATAAAAAAGACTCAGGGGTGCTTAGAATAACTTTCTTCTGTAAAAATGGTCAGAATGGAGAGTTTCTATATCATTTCTTTGCCTTTTTGTTGCTGACAAACGTAGATCGGTATTGACCTCCTCAAAGATATTGCGCTAGCCTATTTTCGTCATGCGGTTGCTGGCTGCAGTTGGAAATTCCAAGCGTCGTCAGGTTATCCAACACTTGATCGTTCCAACGAAAGTACGGGCATCCTCGTCTGCTTTGACCGCCAAAAGGTACTGTATCGCCTATTTTCTTCACTGGAGCGTTGTATTCCATTCGCGCAACATGATCTTATCAGCGAAGCCGCTCTATGTCGATGTCGGCGTATAGCTCATTGTTACATCGAATTGGGTGCTCGCTTTTAACGCCGATTGGACCATAGAACTTACGAAGGATTCTCTTCCCGAGCCCTCCCAAAGTTCTGTCATCAGTGCTGCTCAACGTCTAGGTTAGTGATGTTTTTAGTAGGTTAGACATGGTAATTGACTTACAGAGAATGAGTATTATTTATCGAGAGAGGGTCAGGTTTTTAATTGGCTACTGAGCCAATGTTACAAAGTAACATCTGCTGGCAAGAGTTATGTTTCGTCTCATCTTAATGCTGATATATTTGGAGGCTTTTACGCTGGATCTCAGGTAAACAATTTCGAAGGACATGTTGTTAACAGAGACGTGGTTTCCAAGACACTGGACTATTTTTATACCCCCACGCGTACTGCGTACGGGGTATATTAATTTTGTCACGACGTGTGTAACACCCAAAAGGAGGCGTGGTAGGTATGGAAAAGTATATATATTCTTGCTCAGCATCACCACCTGAGTTGATTTAGCCATGTCCGTCTGTCTGTCGGTCTGTCCGTCTGTCTGTCGACACGATTACAGCCGCAATTTTGAAGTTATCGTTATGAAATTCGATATTTAAGCTTTTTTTAAAAAAACTAAGATCAAGTTCGAGAATGGGCTAAATCGGATGAAAACCACGCCTACCTCCCATACAACCTCAAAGTTGAAAACTCTTCAAAGAAGCTAATATTTAAGCTAGAATACTGAAATTTGGTATATGTGTATTCTATATCAAAACTGAGATGTCTTAGAAAAATAGGCGTCATCCACTCACTAACACGCCCACCTCCCATACAACCCCAAAATTGAAAAATCTATAAAGAGGCTAATATTAAAGTTACAAGACGGAAACTCGGTTTTTGTGTATTCAATGTCAAAACTGAGGTGTGTTAGTAAATTGGGCGTCATTCACCCACTAACACGCCCACCTTCCATACAACCCAAAATTTAACAATCTATAAAGAGGCTAATATTAAAGTTACAAGATGGAAACTCGGTATTTGTGTATTTAATGTCAAAACTGAAGTGTGTTCGAAAAATGGGCGTCATCCACCCACTAACACGCCCACCTCCCATACAACTCCAAAATTGAAAAATCTATAAAGAGGCTTATATTAAAGCTACAAGACAGAAACTCGGTATTTGTGTATTCTATGTCGAAACTGAGGTATGATAGAAAAATGGGCGTCACACAAAATCTAACACGCCCACCTCCCATACAACCCCAAAATTTAAAACTTTATAAAAAGGCTTATATTTAAGCTGCAGGAAAACAATTTGATATGTAAGTTTTCTAGACACATAAAAATAATAATATCTCTCAAAATCTCATACAAAAAGCTCTCCAATTTAATATTCTTCCACCCTTAAGAATCGGCCGTGGGGGATTTTAACTTCGGCCAAGTCGAAGATATACCTTGCTAGTTTTTTTTTTGTTGACAGCAAAGCACGCTTGAATCGACATTTTATGCAAGAAGTTGGGTGAAAATTATTTTGGTTGTTGCTGTTTTTGCACATCAAAAACATGAGCAACCGAACAACGTTATTCTCAGTTGGTTTTTGTTCCTGTTAGCATAAAAGTGCATACAATTGTAGAAAATAAATTAAAAAGTTATATTTTACTGTCCGAATTGGATGAAATATATCTAATATCTCAACTTTTTTTTTATTTTTGTATTTTTTTATATTCATTTCAAAATAATATTGACATTTCATACATTTTGTTAAACATTTTCAAAATTCTTGGTTTGGGAATATTTATTGTTGTTACTAAGAATCCATAAATGGCATGTATTGTACACAAATGAGAATGATTTTTTGATAAACAACACCAAAATGACATAAATTGGGCTCAAGTGAGCATATTAATTGTTTTAGATAAATAATCCAAAACTTTGCTTTTATTGGACGCTTACATTAATTTTTTGATAAATGATCCAAAAATCACATACATTATGCACAAATGGGCGTGTTCATTTTTTGCTTAACAATCACATCAGAGCTTGATATCAAAAATATTATGGCTTAGCTCAGAAGCACTCCCAAAATGAATTGGCTTATGATTGTTTTCAGCTCAAATTTCGCTCCGTGAATATGGATTATCCCACAGAAGTTGGTGCAAATGAATGGATCGTCTTTCTTGTAGATTTGGCAAAGCACACTGAGATTCCAATCGCCTGGAATGCATTCTTTCTACCATATTTTGCATAGAAGCTTGAGAATGCTTCAAGTGCCTGAAAAAGTGTTCCCTCCACAACATTAGTGTAGTACTCTAGTACATTAGTTACTAGATTCCCATTTTCGTTCTGGGAGGAATAGACTTCGGTCTGAAAACCATTGCTTTGGCGTGTTACTTTTTTGGAAAATTTTTGAGTTTCAGTCCTGTCGCCATGCATATCAATTTTCACGCGCTTAGTTTCTGCAGCCTCTCGTTTTTTTCGCCTGAAAAGGCGCCTCTTTTCATTCTTCTTCTCCCGTTGTTGCTCTATAACAGCACAATCAACTGCAGGGTGGCTTTTTAGACGGTGTTTTTCTTTTCTCTTTTGTAGCGGAATTCCCAAAAAGTTAACGACAATAATCGTTGTCGATATCGGTCATTGTGCGTGCCACTTTAAAAGAAAATGACAGTTTTTGTATGCTAACGACATCGAAAGTCGTTGTTAAGCCGTTTAGGAATTCCACTACTGGTCATAATTGGGACAAGCCTCCGAGCCGACGTATGTTGGCACCGGAACAGTGACCGAAACAGTGTCTTCCGTCAATCAAAGCGTGATCAGAAGCAGGGACAGCCAGGTGGCCTTGTGAAAATTGAGATGCTTAAATCTTTTGCTTCAAACGACCGTGTTAGGTGTTGCAGCGAAGTCAGTCAACCCTATTTCGTTATAGGATATGTTGTCGTGAAGGCTGAACTGTTCAACTGTTGGACCACCAACAGTTTTTATTTTCCCCGACCTTGGCGTTGAAGTCAACATGCTCGATTTTTATGCCGTGACGGGGGCAGCGATTATTTGCGTCTTCAAAGCAGACGTAAAAAAATTTCTTTGTTTACATTATCTTTGTCTTCTGTCGGAGCGTGTCACCATATAAGGCTGATGCTGAAGAATTAAGTTCTGTGATTTTGCCAACTACAAATCCACAACTAAACTCGTTCTTCTTCACATGGCCGTTGTAGTAAATAACACAGGATACTTGCCTTGAGCAATCTTGTCCCATCCATCGCATTTCTTGGATTGCAATATTATCAGCATTATATCTTTTCAAGATATCAATCAGTTGGATAGAAGCATCATCCCAATTTATGGTCCGGACATTCTAGGTGCATATCCGTAACTCATTGTCAGTTTCTCGCTTGCGGTAGTCGTCATCAGAGTTGGGGATAATTTTTCTCACTATTTCTTATAAGTTTGATTGAAATTGTTTTTGCACAATGCACAATATTTGCTTGAAGGTCAAAGGGGGCCCGCCGCTTAAATTATCCATAAAACTAGGTTTGCTGGTGTTTCTTTGGCCATTTCCAAAGCTAGAAATAGCTGGTGTTCTATTTCTGTTTGCCGTTTCCAGGAGACATCATGTGGAGGCTTGAGTCGATTTGAAACGATTTCGACTTGAATAATACTGTCCTCTCCAAGTTAAGGCAAGCAGACACGTTGCCATTAACCTTGTCTCCCAACGGCAAATAATATCATGGCTCGAATAAAAAGGAAAATTTTTCAATTCTGGTCATACTACGTTTGACAAACGGTTGATCAAGCAAAACTTTAAGAAATAGTCTGAAAATTGGCTATAAAACAGGCGCTTTCAGGACATTTTGGCCTAACAGATGTTGTACAGTGGCCGTAGCAGCCGAATCAGGTTAATTTAAAAACGGCCACTGTACGGCTGAATTGTCTTGCAAACACCCGTGGAACAGCCGTTTTACGAAATAAATTTTAATTTATGCTAAATTCCAAGAATCTTACAAACAAATACATTTATATATAATATTGCAAACTTAAAAACTATTTATGTGTTTTATATTGTGTACCTTACTTCCTGACATTTTAACAAAAAATAATTCTTTATAAATTAAGTTAAAAATTGAATTGTTTTTTACATTTGAATAATCGAATCTATTAAATAATTTTTAAAGATATATATGTCTTTAATAATATGTTAACGCACTAAATTAAGTTAAAAACTAGCATTTTCAAAAATATTGTGCCGAATAACAGCGGTTAGATCAGCAAATTCAACATTCTTTTTGTTCTAACTAACATTTTCAAAATTTAATCAATTGTTTTTTTCTTTATTATTCGACAATTTTAAGGTTTTGTTTGTCGCAAAACAATCTTCAAAGCATACTTTTAGGCTTGCCGGAAACGTAAATAAATGTAATATTAATATTAGAATTTTTTATTAATATTGCTAAAAGCTGTTGTTGACATTAAAAAAACAGGTAAACAAACACAAAAAAATCAAATAGAAATCTAGCAAAACACTTAGCTGGAACACACACACACACACACACTTATAGGCATACCAATAATTTGAGAGTTTCCAAGAAACTTGCCAGCAAATTTATCAAATAAAGTGATACCGCAGGCTAAAAGCACATATACACACGCACGCACCAATCTATATATGGAGATACGCGCACATGTTGCATAAAATAATATGTTCACAACTGCGTTTGTCTAAACTTGGGTTAGCAGCTCTGAAAAGAGCAAATAAACAACTTTATGTAAACGCCCAAAAGCATGCAATGTATTTCTTTGCAAAAGCGTCATCTACTTTCTTTCTATGAAACAGGTAAAAACACTTATTAATTATTTAAATTTTGTATGTATATTAAGTGATTTTGCTATCGTTCTCGATTTTCTGACATTAACTAGACCTAAAATTATGCAAGCACAGCTTTTAATCCTTTGAAACTTTGTGCAAACAGAGTAAAAATAAATTTTGTTCAAATTTTTATTATTCTATCAAACAGCCGTTAGCTTTTAAACAAATTTCACTGCGTGTTAATTTAATAGCCAAAAGAAAAATTTCAGCCCAAACAAAAAGAAAATATTTGCAGTCTTGAAGTTTTCTAAGCGCCAAAATGTAGGCTTTATAAATGATTGAAATCTACATATAAATCAATTTGAGCTGCACATGCTATCAAAACTCACGCTACGCTGTTGTTATTGCTATGAGCGCCATATTTTTTCTGTTTTTTTTTTTTCTTTGCATTTTCTTGTTGATGTGTTTTTGTGAGCTTTATTTTTGCTTGACTCTTGTTGATCCAATATAAAAAGTTTTTTTTTTTTGCTTTTCTTGCAATATCAAACGCACAAAGTCCGCTTTGTAAGCCTTAGCTTTTTGCTGCATACCTTTAGGGTAGCTTTGAACTCACTGCTTGTGTCAAAGCGCGCCTGACTGACTGTGTTCATAATATATGAATGTTTGTTGGTTGTTGTTTTCCTTGTAGGCCTACCCCCTGCTTTAGTTGTTTTTGTTTGCTTTTTGATATTAAAACAAAAAAGCTGAGCAACAAACAACAACGACAACGACTGCAAAAATCCTAAAGCAATTTCTTTGTGCCTGCTGTTGGCATCACTTGAACTACCCAAAATGTTAAAAATACTCAATGTCAGAATGTTCTTAAACCGTTAGGTACAGCATACTAGACGCCCAAGAGGACTGTCATATATGCTGTGCGCCAAAATGTATGCTTATATTTTTTTTCGTGTTGTTGTTTTCCATATCAAGTACCAAAGCCTATTAAATTTGCATATTTTGAGAAGCATGAACGATGTTTTTGATCGTAAGCAAAAGAGCTAGCGAAGAATATATTGGTACTTTGTATGTATATTTAAAACTTTTTGAAGAAAAATAGGTGCTTAAAGAATGTACTTGCTCTTTGGACAAAATTTTTTAGGGAAAGTACCGTTTTCTGATATAAAGAAATTAATCAAAAGCACTGAGTCACGGCTTAGAAGACCAAGTCATAAAAGTTGTTCATTCCGGTCAACGCTCATACCGGAACACTAAGTGAAGACTACAAAAAAAGTAGGCGAAGAAATCTTTCGAAAGATGCTTCAAAATAATTTACAATAATAAAAAAAACAAAATTGGCAATTTCAGCCCTTAAAGAGACTTTGACTGAGCTTTTTATGGTCAATTCTGTTGGAAACGAACTTCTGTCAAAAAATATAACAAGAAAGAGAACGCTCACAATACGTCATAGCATACGATTAATTTTCACTGGTCACATTCAGCGTACGCAACAGTTGCCAACTGCTAAGTTAAAATTTGATGCACATAAATATGAAGTTGCGCATTAAAATGCATTTAAAAATAGAAAATTTTTAATTTGTCGGTAAAATTTCCATTCGTATTTGATACAAAGCTTGATATTTCATAAACTTAACAATTTTTCTGAAACTTCAATACCAATAATAGCGCTACCCGATGTGTTGCTGTCACAACAGTTGACACAGCTGAATGTGGCCAACGAATATAACAACGAACAGCAGTTTTTGACAAGAGTTCGTTTACTTGTAGCTGAGAGAATCAACATTTTTCAACACTGCCTGGTAAAATTATTCTATCTTGTTTTTCACTCAAACATGGTTTTATTGAGGTTCAAATTGGTGGCAGAGAAAAAAAACGGGGCCTCGTGGTTGCAGCGCTGGGAGTGCAAAAATTGTCCGATCTGAAAAAAAATGACTTTATTATATTTAAACAAAATTGGTTATCGTATTACAGGACCTTTTTTTTAAAAATTTGTTTTAAATTTTTGGTGATGTTCCAAATTTCAAAGTGTGTTTTTTTCGAAAAATATATTGACTTCAGAAATTCATAAAAAATCTAAAAAAAAATTTAAAAAGCTCGTGTTATACGATAGCGAATTAAGTTTAAAATAAATACAAAAAATAAAAAGAATTTCGTCAAAAAATTAACCCGCTAGTGCCGCAACTAGTACGAAAAACATGGTTTCGAAAAAAAAGGTTGGAAAAGAAAAATGCGCTCTCACTAATCCGGCTGTAACTTTTGAACCCGTAAGAATTTTTCCATGAAATTTTTAGAATCTTAAGAATATTTACTAAAATACAAAATTATAAAAAAAGGTCGATTTAAAAAAACGGCCAATTTTGCCCCCTTAAACAAGCTTAAAAATGTAAGCCTCAAGCTTGAATAACGCTTTCATTTACTATTGTAGAACGCTTGCATGTAATTGTATAAAAAAACGAAAGTGAACCCTTGGAAAAGTATTCCTTACTTCAAGCTTAATCCAAGTGTTGTTTTTACAATTGGATATAATTGTTTAAATAAGCTTTTTCCAAGTGTGCTACATTCAAGTAATCAATTTTTTACTCGCAAAAAATTTTTATTCCGTGGCTCAGTTAGTAAGCCACTTGTTTATTTGATTTGTTGTGATTTGGACGTCAAAGGTTCAATTCCCGACCATAACAATATTTTTATTTATTTTTTATTTTTGTTTGATAAAATTTAAACATATATTGATATGAAAAATTGCAAACCATCAATAATTTTTGTGTTTGCCATCACCAGGGATCGAACGCTCAATCTATCGCATATGAGTCGGACACTCTAACACCGTATGATACAAATGGCTTCAGCTTCACGAATATTAAGTGTCTTTTAAATTTTCGACTGATTCTATAAAAGTTAAAAATTAACTGTTTTTGGCTGTCAGCTTCAGCTTCAGCTTCACGAATATTAAGTGTCTTTTCAATTTTCGACTGATTCTATAAAAGTTAAAAATTAACTGTTTTTGGCTGTTATTTTTTCGGACAAAAATAATGGTTACTTATTTGGAAAGTATTTTTTGGACTTGATTTTATCGGTCAAAAATAACAGTTATTTTGTGACTTTTATTTTTTCGGTCAAAAATATCAGGCACTTTGTATTTTTTTAAAGGCAGCTTGACCAATTATAAAACTATTGATACCATATGTAAATCGTGCGCACCGACGAGACGAAAATAATGGTATCGATAGTTCATTAGTCGGTAAAACAGCCTTTGAAAAACCACAAATTGCCTGATATTTTTGACCGAAAAAATAAAAGGCAGAAAATAACTGTTAAATTTGACCGATAAAATAAAAGACAAAAGTAACTGTTATAATTGTCTGAAAAAATTTTTAATCCTAAAAGTGTTATTTTTTATTCCATATTTTAGTTTAATTTTTTTCATCCGAAAAAGTTTAAGGTTAAGACTATTTTTGGACTACAAATTTGCATTTAGGTAGTATTTTTAGGAAAAAGTATTTAATAGCTGAATTACAATTCAGCAGTGGCAGTGGCAGCAGCTATGCCAGTGGCAGCGATCAGCTGTTTCGTATTTTTCTACCTGCAAATTACAATCTAGCAGTGGCAGCGGCAGCATCAAAAGCAATGAATGTGGAATTTTTCTTAGTAGTTTAATTATTTGCATGTTGGCAGTGAATTTAGAAATAGGGCTAACCTCGGCAGTACTGCTTACTGCCACTGCTGCTATGTAAGTTTCACCATTGAACAACAGTTTTCCTAAAATAACAGCTGATCAATGCCACTGCCACTGACGCTGCCACTGCTGCATTGTTATTCAGGTATAAGATTGAAAACTACTACTACTACGAATTTTAAGCTAAATATAATTCTAAATGTTGTTAAAGCATCCGAAATTTATTTTTAATTAAATTAAACAAATTGTTTATTAAAATCTGAAGCAAAATATAATTATATACATTATTACAGTAAACACTGATTAAACCTTTGTGGATAAAATAGTAATCCTTTTCGGATTACAATATCTTAAACATTTTTAGACTAAAATCTAATCCTTTTTGGATTATAATATTTTAAACTTTCTGTGGATTGACAATTATTCCTTTTTGGATTAAGAAATTTAAGCTTTTTGCGGATTAAAAATAAATCCTTTTTGGATTGAAAAATTTAAAACTTTTCATTGGATTAAAAACTAATCTTTTTTTGGTCGTGTCCTGTATGTAATCCAAAAAAATTTAAAATTTAGTCCAAGATTTTTAACCGTGTAGTTATTAGAGTGTATCGACTTGTATGGGAAAAATCTTACCCCCAATTCCGGTACCAAAATTAAATAGTACATGAAAAATCCTATCCATTGGTGTACTTTTTTTTTATTTGAACCAATTTTGGCGTCCACCGAAATGCATTTTTATGCATTTTTTATCAACTTTTGTACTGGAGACCCATTAATGGTTAATTTAAAAAGAAATCAAGCTTATCAATCAATTTCTTTCATATAAAAACACAGAACTGCAAATTTTCATTCCTGTTGGCAAATGCTTTGGCAAATATAACAGTTTTTTTCAACGTGAATCTACTTGTATGTATATTTGGTATGTTTTTATTTATTCTATGAAAGTTTTTTTAAACTTTTGTTTTTTTTTGTTTTTGATTGCTTAATGCAAAAGTAACGTATTTTTTTCAACTATTACAGTTAACCAAATAATAACAACATTTTTTTTTAGATCCTGTTAAGAACTAAAAATCGCTTTTTGTTTCGAATTTTGGCCTTCCAACATAGAAAACATTATTCCTTTTCTTCGTTCTGCAGAAGCAGCAGCCACTGTCATCTCTGTGACGAGTTTAATATGCTATAACTTGCTAAAAGTTAAAAATACTTTCATACAAAAAATAAAAACATATCAAATATTAAATAACGAGTAGATTCACGTAGAAAAAACTGTTTTGTCTCGTCACAGCATTTGTCAACAAGGATGAAAATTTGCAGTTCTGTGTTTCGATATGAAAGGAATTGATTGATAAGCTTGATTTTTTTTTTAAATCAACCATTAATGGGTCTCCAGTACAAAAGTTGATAAAAAATGCACAAAAATGCATTTCGGGGGACGCCAAAATTGGTTCAAATAAAAAAAAGTACACCAATGGAAATAATTTTTCATGTACTTTTTAATTTTGGTACCGGAATTGTGGGTCAGATTTTCGATACTTTCTAGTAGTTATACAAAGCAACTTGGAATTTGATTAGTTTTTCATGCATGCTTGGAGAGGGCTTCCTTTTTGTATTGCATGCAAGCTTAATCGAAGCACAATTTTGAAATTTTATGCACTCATTTAATTCACGTATGGTTTTGGACAATATTTATTCAAATTAAATGACTTTGCCACTAAGTGCAGTTGAATATTGATTTCATTTTGAAGACGGAAATTTGTATAGCTAAACTTAACTTTTTTAACGTAAATAATATTTCTTGAAATATTTAACTCCAGTTCTTTTTTAATATCATATAATTTTTTTACACACATGAAATCGTCAACAACGTACAATATTTTCTGATATCATGGTTGTATTTTTGAAACTATGTAATGTAATGAAGTTTAGCTCCGAATATCTTGGTATCAAAGTTCATATGTACTTAAATATCTTTCATTGTAGCCCGACAAACAGAAAAAATTCCATCATGCATGCTGGTCTAGTTTGTTAACTGGACTCCACACTATATATTGCTTACTTTAAATGAATTTTAATTCAGAATTTATAATTCTTCGTAGATTATCACATTTGTTTGTACCGTACAATTAACTATGATTAAATTAATATCTTGAAATAATTTGTAAAATTGAAATTTTATTTGAATTTTGAAATACATAAACATCAAAATTATTATTAAGAGAAGTAATTGTACTACACTTTGTGCAACTTTTTTGTCACTGTCAAGAACAAAACGTATTTTCAAATCTGTTTAAAATCATTTTGTATCATGTTAACAAGCTCAAAAATTTACTAGCTGACTCAAAGGTTTTTGAAATTTTGACAGATTGACAGATTTTATGTTGCTTTTGTGGATTACCTAGAAAGTTTTGTGATTTTCAATGTAGCAAATCAATGAAGTCTTCAGTTGAAATTTAATGAGAAACATATTAAAACATGTTTCTGCCTTAGGGTAAAAATTTGCTTATATAAACTCGGTGAAAAGCAAGTGTTATTGTAGTAGAGTATAATGAAAAATTACTCTTAATTAATTGAGTTATGACAATATTTGAGTGCATTACAAAAACTTTCATAAGATAAATTTCTGCCAAATATTTGTATTGCTATATATTTTAGCTATTCTGAATGCTGTCCATATTTTGCATGATTAATTTCTGCATGTTTGCATGAGAAACATCATATCAAACACTTGAATTTTCACACATAGATAGTAGCTATGTACGCACACCTACATACTAGATGCGAGCTCTGTCAGTTACAATTGTATGCAGTCATTGTGATTATAATTATTATTGTGTTAGTGGTAATGTATATACAATAATAATAATTATTGTAGCTGTCATTATCGTTTTCGTTCTCGTCCTCGTCATCGAGTTGTTGTAGTTGTTTTTGTTTTCAATGTTATTGTATTGGTTTCAATTCACGCCACATAATGATGGAGTTGTTTGTTTCCTTCAAATTGCCAACTCAAGTAGGCATGGCCACACATAATATTACTGTGCTAGTGACAGTATTCTATGTATATGTATGAGTTATTGTGTTTTATTGGTGCAGATATTTGCTGTGTTCAAGTATGCAATTAATCATTTCAATAAAGATGTGTTCAAGTGACATCCAGATAAGTTTTGTTACATTCAACTGAAAATTCAAGCTTATGAGAAGAGAACTATGTTTTGTCAGAAAATTTAAAGAAAAGTATTGATAAAAAAGAGAGAAAAAAGATCACATATCTTAAAATGTAAAAAAAGGTATGATCAGTTGCGTTGTGCGTTTTAATAAATTTTTCTAAGCCATTGATCGTGAACTCGAACAATTAGCATGACATGACTTATGCCAACTCTGAAAGGCTAATGTTCATGTTCTCAAGGAGCTTTACTTGAGTAACTTTAATTTTTTCTGAAATATCGGTGCTTTGGATACTTCCATAGATGGTAACAAACATCAGTAGTACGCAAGATATTTACAGAGTCTTAATAGAACTTCGAATTTCTCTAAAAAAATTAAAAGATATTTCCCTTTTGGTACTAAGAAAAGCCATAACGAGCACTAAGATACGTTACGTAGTTTTCATAACAAAGTTCCTAAAAGCTTGTTACACAATTTTTATAGAGGTCAAATTCTTTCGATCATTTTGTTTAGATTTATAGATTGAGTTCATTGACTTAGTTGAAAAGAAGGCTTAGGCGAATGTACTTTTCATTGGTGTCACTTTATTCCCTGTCTGATGTATAAAAGTGACAAAATCCAAAATTAAATATTCATTCAGCGCAGGATATATCTGATATTTTAGTGTATATATTATCTTTGAACAATGAATATTAAAGGCTGTAGGTATACCTTAAAGTATTAGTTTAAAAAGTTTCATGGCTTTGAAAAAATCTGTTAAAATGACCCCATATAAACCGTTCTCTAAGACGAAATTCTACGTCAAAAGCTCTAATAGGCTAGACCAATTTCGATCAATTTGCCGTCTTGCAATATTTTCATGCTTCTTTAACTGTGCATTCTAAAGTAAGGAACCATTTTTCGTTCGCTCAGTAAAACAAATCCTCCTGTTTTTCATTCGCTCACTCCTAACTTTTGTTAAAATAAAACATGAAGCTTCGAATGGGGCACCTATTTTTTTTCCAGTTTGTTTAACCCTTAGCTCAAGCTTTTCAAAATCTATTTTGACAAGAATATCTCATCAGATTTTGTTTTGTTTTCCGGATAGATTTACGTAACTTCAGCACAAAACTTACAAAGCTAAAACGGGTTGAGTCCCATTTTTTTAGCCCATTATTTAGTGGTGTTCAATAAATTTTAATTCAGACACATTTGTTTTTTCACATCTAATGTTTGTTCACTAATGTATTTTCTGTCAAGCCCACACATCATTATATTCTTTAAGCACCTTGCGGGATATTGAGGTCTATAATAACTGCCAACTAAACGAAACGAAAGTCGGTGCCGCCTTCAAAGACAATCATCGATGAACGTAAAACACGTTATTAACACGCATGTTTTATTGAGAATTCAATACAAATACAGGCACCAGTATAAACATTAAACAAACATTGACACATACATACATTTGGGCGGGCAATACACACAAACATTATATTGACAATATATTGACATACATTGTTGACGCCTTTGCGTTGATATTTGTGCCGAGATTATGACTGGCAATCAAGACAACAACGACGTCGTTGACCGATTAGAAACGCACAATGTTCAAAAAGTTGGTTACTTTGTTTGTTTATTTATCAGCTGAACTTTTGTGACTTTGCTTAAGTATCGCCCATAATGTACACAGCATGATAAATAAATAGACTATGTTTGAAAAAAAAGTAATAATCATTAACAGAGTATGCTTAAGTTGTTGGTGGGATGTTGTTGAAATAACGGTTATTAAATCTCAAACAGCATGTGGTTTGACACATTTACAGTTTTGACTCACTAAGAAGTTCAAATTTTATTTCGAAAAAGAGGTTAGCATGATATACATATAAATCAAGAATAGATAAAATTTTTCAATGTATCGTGCAGCTCAACAAATGCTTGTTGTATTGAATTGTAGAAAGTAATTATACCTAAAATCTATATTTATGATGAAGAGCCAACGTTTTTTAGCAGGCTATGTGTTTGTTTCTTAAAAATTAGACTAAACTATACCTATAGAGGATGGAGGTAAAAATTTTTCTGACAGCATCTGCTACAGAAAAAGAGCTCTAAAATCTTACGGTTTATAGAAATGGAACTGAACTGTAACTGCCTAAGTGATGGCACGAGAAAAAAAAAAAACAAAAATAGCTCGCTCTAAATTAATTCATAAAGACATATCAAAGAAATATATGTATGATTGTTGTAAGTAAAATATGAACGTCATTTCCTATAGGAAATATTCTTAAAACCACGTTTGTCATTCGCCAACAGTTTTGTCACAAGCTATGAGCTATAGAATGAATGAACTTGTTGTTAATAGAAAGTTATATAAAATCTTTTGGAAACTAAATATTACTAGTGTTGGCGAACTTATACTTTAGCAAAACGGAAAAACAATTAAATTTTTATTATCAAAAAAAAAGGATTTGAAAAGTTTTACGAAACATTTCCAACTAAAAAAAGAATAAATAATATAATAAATTAATAACACTCAAGTGATGGACTTCTTATCGAGACAAGAACACAGAAGAAGTTCAAAGTAAGCATGATAAATAGAGCAAGCAAAATGTCAAATTCTTTTAGAATTTTTCTTTCAAATTTTTTCTTTCATTGACTTAGTTGAAAACAAGGCTAAGCGAATGTCCTTTTCATTGGTGTCACTGTCGTCTCTGTCTGATGTATAGTTTGTGAGCTACACTCAACTTGACTTCAATTTAATTTTAAACAAAGTGAATGCCCCGATTTTTCAAGAAATCGGGTGGTAGCTTTACCTCGGGCTCATCAAATGGCCTTTCCAAAGGTGCCACTTTCGTCCCTGTCCGATGTATAGTTTGCGAGCTACACTAAAATGAGTAGTGAGCTACACTAAAAATTGTTGCAACAAAAACAACAATTTATTCAGAACGAAATCTGGTTCATTTCTTAAATAAACAAAAATTTGTTCATTTCACATATTTAGTTCTACTACTTTCTACAAGACGCACTAACCAACGGTGCAACATCATGTCACCCGAACAGATAGAGCTATATATTGGGTAATAGCACAAAACGAAATATGATGACCAAGTCATTTTTTTCTTAAGAGCTTAATCTAATCGGATCACCCTCTTAACGTGAAGTAGAGCACCAATGCTGCCAATGCCGTGGAGTAGAGAACCAAGTTCGTACAAAACAAAACTAACACAAGCAAAAACAAAGAAAGCAGCAGGCACAGCATAAGCAGCTGTTGATTGATTTTCTTATATAAGCACATGCAATTTTCTGCTTATATTTTAATATTTTGTGACTTTAATATAAAAGTGACAAAATCCAAAATGAGATTTTTATTCAGCGCAGGATATATCTGATATTTTAGTATATATATATTATCTTTGAACAATGAGTATTAAAGGCTGAAGGTATACCCTAAAGTATTCGTCAAAAAAGTTGCATGGCCTTGAAAAAATCTGTTAAAACGACCCTATACAAACCGCGCTGTAAGACGCAATTCAAAGTCAAAACTATTTTATATATAAAAAAAAAAAAATTAAAACTATATTGTCTGATTAATTCTACAACAAAGTTGACAAAAACCAGTTATTAGCAATTCTGGAAACAATACATCATAGTTCAGAAAAAAAAAATCTTTCTGCGATAAAAATTTCTCTATTTTCGATTGTCTTTCGATTCTTCAATTAAAATAAATTTTCACATTTTAGAAGAAAATGTCTTCACTTTTGGGAAATGGAAATATTTCTATGTCTCTTATAATAATTATTTTTCTCGCACAAAAAAATTTCCATTTAAAGAGGAAAATTTATTGAAAAGAAAAAAATGTTCTTATATTTTGATAAAAAACTCACTATGCGAAGTATTTTCTTCAATAAAAACAAATCTTCTTAAAAATAAAAAAAGTGTAAGACAGTTTTCTCTAAAGAAGCCTTTTTTTTATCATATTCCGAGAAACTTTTACAAAATAGTTATCACGCCATTTATAGAAATATAGAAATTTAAAAATTTTTTTAAACCTCTTTTGACCCCGCTCCTGAACTAGTGGTGTGAAAATTTTATTTTCATAAGTCTTGTGTTTATTAGATCTAAATTACGCATTTTTGAAGATTTCACACTTATAGAGAACGTTTTTTTTAATATTTTATTTTTGTATTTTTATTTCGTATTTTATTAAAACTTAAAACTGCGTTTTTTAAATTTATGATTTCAATATATATTTTTTTAATTAATAAATATTCTAATTTAATTTGTTAAAATTTAACTCTGCATATTGCGTCGTAGTTATGATGATCGCAACAAAATTCTTATTTTTTTGTTATTTTTTTTATTATAAGAACTACAATTATTTAATTTAATGTCTTCTTTGATGAGTTAGTTGCGTTTGTTTCAAATTAAACGGTGCAAAGAAATCAAAGGTGCTTATAAGCAACGTTGGGGTCGAAAAGTTTAATATGAATTTCTTTTATATGACCATTTAAAAGCTCCGTTTTAGATTTTTGCTCATAATTTCTTGTTAAGTATTATGAACTTGTATTGACTGATAAAAATTTTTTTAGAAAATTGCTATCATGGCAAAATTTTCATCCATTGCTTGCTGATTTGTGTTTCTAGGAGTAACAGAAATACCTATTGTCATAGGTGCTAAGTGTGTGGACTGCGAGCCAATGAATTGTCAGTCCAATCCTCTCGTTGGCAAGGTCAGTTCACTTAGTTCTCGATCAATTGTATACCAACATACACAACACATTTGATCATAAGAAGCTCGAACGAAGGCCTTCCAAGGATTGAAATGGTAATTTTTTTGTTTTAACAGAAATACCTACTATGTAAGATTTTTTTGTGAGAAGAACATATAAAGTAGCAAGGTTTTGATTTATGACACGAAAAAAACTATGTTAATATGCGAAAAAATGCAATTCCTGATATATTTTGGTTTTGAAGAACCCTATACCTACTTTTTATATGAAGTTTTTTGAACCCCAAAAACACCCATTGAATACTAATCTTCATCAGAGTACAAATAATTTCTTGAAAAGTAGATAATTTTGATTTACATCGTATACATAAACACGGTTAAAAATTTTGGACTAGTTTTTAATCCAAACTTTGGTTTAAAGGAATTTTTAATCCAAAGAGTACTATTTTTTATTCCATACTTAAGTTTAATTTGTTTTTAATCCAAAAAAGTTTAAGTTTAAGACTATTTTTGGACTACAAATTTACATTAAAGTAGTATTTTCAGGAAAAATTATTTATGTTACCTTAGATTGAAAACTAATACTACTACGAAATTTACGCTAAATATTTAATAGTTAATGTTGTTAAAGCATCCGAAGTTTATTTTTTAATTAAATGAAACAACATGTTTCTTAAAATCTGAGCCAAAATATTATTATATTCATTATTTCATTGAGCAGTGTTTCATAATACATAATAAGGGTATTCATGCAAAGCAGCAAGCTTGTATTTTGGGCAATTAGTTATTTTTATCAGTCGATTGTGCATTTGGAGAGATATGTCAGCTGTTAACTTGTTAACAGTCAACTTTCAGCTTACATATAAACAGCTGATTGCTGGTTTGTGATATATCTGGTTTGTGTAAACGGTTCTCCATACATTTCATTTATAAGGCTAATAAACTTATACGGTTTATATCATTTATAAGGGCATTGCCCATTTGCATGAA
This sequence comes from Tetanocera ferruginea, assembly GCA_958299015.1. Taxonomy (NCBI): domain Eukaryota; kingdom Metazoa; phylum Arthropoda; class Insecta; order Diptera; family Sciomyzidae; genus Tetanocera; species Tetanocera ferruginea. The sequence continues at coordinate 137,280,325 of OY282642.1, forward strand.
TACCCTTAATGTATATATAGTGAAGTTTATGGCAATATAATAATATGTTCACACGAAGGCCTTTTTGGCTGAAAAGCCAACGAATAGCAGCTCTTTATTTGACAGTTCTTCTATGGCGAAAAGCTGAATATTATGTAGCTTTTCAGCTGAAAAGCCATTGGCACGGACGCGACATTCGCACGGTTTTAATTACTCGAAAAACAAGAAAGAAACAAAAAGAACCGATATGTATTTTAAGTGTTCTAACGCGATGAAAGAGTGCTACATTTTATAAAAATATTGGCAAGATTTAGTACAAATTAGTTCAAAGTACGCGACAAAAAAAAAAAGTTTTTTTTTAACCTCGTATAGAAATATGCAAAATTTAGCATAAATTAAGTTTGAGAACTTTTTTTTTAATATATATATACATGCTTATGGAGGTCAAAAGATAACTTTTCTTCGTAGACTTATGAAATATGAGAATTATCTCTAACCTTTTTTTCTCACGAGTTCTCACCTTTGTGGATTAAAAAGTAATCCTTTTATATTTTCAACTTTTTTGGACTAAAATCTAATCCTTTTTGGATTATAATATTTTATACTTTCTGCGGATTAAAAATTATTCTTTTTTGAATTAAAAATTTTTAACTTTTTGCGGATTAAAAATTAGTCCTTTTTGGATTGGAAAATTTAAAACTTTTCATTGGATTAAAAAGTATTCTTTTTTTGGTCGTGTCCTATATGTAATCCAAAAAAAATTAAAATTTAGCCCAAGATTTTTAACCGTGAAGGTAAGATAATATTTTAGCAAGTTAGAAGGTTTTCTATAGCTTTTCCTTCGCAGTTCCTATAATATTACACAAACGATCTCAAACAATAAAATACTGTTTTATAGATGTAAGGATAGCCAAATCTCTGTATTAGCTGTACACAATTAATGTAATTGTAAAAAATAATGTCTTGCTATAAATAAATGAATTGAATTGAAAAAAAAAAAAAAAAAATTTTAACAAGTTTATCATGACTTTGATTTCATGACGCATAAAGTATGAAAATTTTCCTCATCTGCTCCATACTTCCGAAAATTTTGTTGATTTGCAACACACTAATCGGTGCTGTCATTGGTACCGTCTTCGGACCTGGTAAATCGACAAAAAATCAACCAAATTTTTACACTAAAAAAATTGAATAGCTTCTTGAAAGCAAATCTTTATCTGTCATATGAGAAAAAGGACAGATAAGTGTCATATTTTTACATGAGTGTCATATAACAACAAAATCTACTTTATTAAAGGATTCTGAACCTCAATCTTCTATTTATTATTTTTGTCTATTTTTTTTTAGTTCTCCTTAAAAATGACACAAATAATTAATTTCTTCACATAACTAACCTATAGAAGAAGAAATATAAAAAAAAAAATAATCAAAATCAAATCAAACTCAAGCAATTTGAATATAATCTGTTCACCACAATTAATTTTTGTTTTGTGCTTTTTTTTTTTGTATTTTTTGTTTTTTTCTTTCCATCAAACATTAAGTTGAAGAAGCTGCTATTTGATTAAGATTGATTAAGCATGGCTTTCAGCACATCATGCTCTCCATTAATTTTCAATATCTTCTTGACTGCGCAAAACTTACTCAACTTTATGTGCGATACATATACATATGTGTATATTTTAAGAAAATTTGTGAAATATTGGCTATATTTCATGGCGTTGTGTTGATAGAGGTTCATTCATGTTGCATACATATTCATACCACATAAGCTTTACATACACATATGCCTCATATTTATTATTATTAATATGCAGTTCATATAAATGTATACACAAAGATTTTACAAATCTAGCACAATTGGAAGACATACAGACAGACGGACGGACAGACAGACATATAGCCTTTCAGTATACTGGCCTTCGGCATATTGTGCTCAATTTCAAGAGTATCTGTTTGTTCTTTTCTGTTCTTTCAGCTGCGTTAAATCAAATTAATTTCTGCTTTGTTTTGTTTGCACAGATTTTTGTTTTTCTTTTTATGTTTAAACAAGTGTACTGTTGTTGCTGTTCTTGTTGAACGATCCATCATTTTTAATCTGAAGGTGTTGAGTTAAAACAAGAATTATACGAATTGTGTAAGTTTTCTTTGCATCATGTATACAGATGACATATTTTCAATATTTTGAAAATAAAAATATTTGAATGACAAACAGAGAGTTTTCATTACAAGCATCTACAAAATTGTTTAATAATTTTAAAGTTTTTCTGCAAGACAATCTTCTAATTACCGGAAGACCTTTATAAAGTTTAATAATATATTCAATGCAAGTAGCTTTTTTCACGCCAACCTCCCTTATGCTTGTGTACATCCTTTTGTACTTTTTGCTTTTTTAAAAACATGCATTAACCATTTAGCTATCAAACTGCAGAAAATTTGTGTTAATTTTTCTGCTGCCTAACGTGATACCGATATTCATACAGACGGATTATAGTTAAGGAATTTTTTTTTTTGACTCCAATTTTGAAAAAATTTTGAAAATATGACATGTTTCAATAATTTTAACTTACGGTTCAGGTTTAGACATATTAAGTCAACAAATTCATATTCTGTATAATCCTTAAAAGCTTACCTGAAAATAAAATAATTAAAATACTTAGAATTAATTAAATTTTTATTTATGTAGGTACTTATATTATAAAAGTTTAGTACTTTTTCTATTCATATTAAATCAAATTAACTATACGTGTTTAACACAAAAATAGCCCGCTACTGATTAGTAAAATGTTTTACCAAAGAAAATAAAAAAAAAAAAGAAAATAGGCGAAGCTAGAAAATATTTGTATGGCAAGCTTGGCAGTTGCTGCAGTGGTCAGGAAAATGTGTTAAAGCACGCAACAGCTTCTAGTTAGGGTATTTTTTTCTGTTTTGATAAATTTATAAAATACTTAGCAAAGTTTGGTTCAACGCAAGCCAAGCCAAGCCAACACAAGTATAAGCAGGAAATGGTGAATACCAAAAACTAATGCATCATCAAATTTTCATTAAGAAAAGAAAGCAGAAACCGAATCAGCAGGCACACACTCAGGACTAACAAACATATTAAAGTAGTATAGTATGTATATGTGTACAATATATTATGGCTCTGTGTCCAGACAAATTAATAATGACACACACCAATGAGTAGATATACAAACTCACATATGGCCGGCTGCTTTTGCTGTATTGTGGCCGGCAAATGGGATGTGTGGGCGTTGGCTTGAGAAGTAAGGAAGAGTTGGAGGAATGAATGGCAACATGCAAGCAAACACATACAAAATGTTAATGTTCAATATAGGAAAAAGGCAATGAATCATGTGGCAGGATATTTCGACATGGCAAGGATAACACTAACGTATGTGTGAGTGTATTTGTGTGAGTGTGATGCTCGCTTGGCTGAGCACGTGTAGAGCTTGTGCACAGACACACACACTAACAAACACACACCGGAAGGAAAAAGAGCAAATATTTTTACAAAAGCTTTGGGTCGTGCACAAACACAAACATACAATGTATCTATAGATGTATAAGTAGACAATGTATAAAGGTGTATGAACCGTTTTTTTTTTTTGTTTTTTGTTTTCATGTGTACGAGGTGTGGATTGAATGGCCAAAATGTGTTCAGGTGCAAAAACATAAAATGAAAAACAAAACCAGAAAAAAAAATATTAAATAATTTACAGCAGCGATTCTTAAACTAAGCAACACTGTGTTCAATCAACAGAAAACAATTTCCACTCAATACCTTAAAACTTGAAAATTATTAAAAAAAATGTAACCAAAGAAAAAAATTTAACCTGAAAATGTAGAGGAAGAACTGGCTGATAATGCCGATATATATATTATAAAAACTCGATATGGCAAAATAATCCAAAGAATTGAGCTGCCAGCGCTTTTCTTGTAATATTGGCAAATTTATTACATCGAAATAACAGTGCATTCAACAACGAGTTCTTTTATTCTGTGCCTGGCTTATGACATGGTTTGGCATCAGGTGCATTTCATGCTCATGCAAGATAATGGCTATAATAACAGCGCTGTTGCTGCTGTTGTCATTGTTGTTGCTGTTGCTGTTGTTGTTGTTGTTTCTCTCGACGTTGGCATTGAGTAGCGGTGGGTGGATGTTTGTTGTCAAAAAGCTTTTACCCGCATGCATCACTTAACTATTTAAATATTTAAAAAGCACGTCAGTCCAGACGTTGCCACAAAGAAGCCTTTATTGCTGCCGCTGCCACTGCCACTGATGCTGATGCTGGTGCTATTCAGGGGATTGTTTTGTGTTTTATTAAAAATTTATGTTTTTATATAAATTCTTACTGAACTCTTTGTCCGTCCGTCCTTCTGTTGGTCTGGAGCGAAGGAAACAAAAGAATTACTTTCCGTCTGACAGTGAAAATATTTTATATAAAGATTAAAGCTTTTTTAAAGTGGAATGCCGGCAACGAAGACACGTGGTTGAGTCATTGAGTGAAGCTGATTTTGGTCTTGCATAACGTATAATTATGAATAAAATAAATGGAAGATAAAATAAAAATTGTTGAGGCACTCAAGGAAAAGCATATTTTTAATCTACAATTTAAAGTGTGACAGCATTTCGCAGAAGTTGTGAATAAATAATCAGCAATATTTAATAAAATATGGCAGTAAAAGTTAACAGGAGGGCATCAATTGAACAAGAGAACAGATAAAAAAAAATCAAATTTTAAAAACTGATAACAGATCAATTCAATCAATATAAAACGGGTTTAAAAATGCAGTTTGGCACATGTTTTAATATAAGCTTTGGCCTTTAACTGTAAAACATGTGGCTAAGCAGAAAGTCTTTCGTTGACGTAAAATTGCAGAAACTTCGTTCGCGGAAGAAACAACCATTCGGGATATGCAGATGCATAACTAAAAATGAATATGGAAGGTTTCCAAAATGAAAAAGGAAAGTAACACTAAAAAAATCCAAATCCAATCCAAATCCAAATCCAAATCCAAATCCAAATCCAAATCCAAATCCAAATCCAAATCCAAATCCAAATCCAAATCCAAATCCAAATCCAAATCCAAATCCAAATCAAAATCCAAAATCAAAATCAAAATCAAAATCAAAATCAAAATCAAAATCAAAATCAAAATCAAAATCAAAATCAAAATCAAAATCAAAATCAAAATCAAAATCAAAATCAAAATCAAAATCAAAATCAAAATCAAAATCAAAATCAAAATCAAAATCAAAATCAAAATCAAAATCAAAATCAAAATCAAAATCAAAATCAAAATCAAAATCAAAATCAAAATCAAAATCAAAATCAAAATCAAAATCAAAATCAAAATCAAAATCAAAATCAAAATCAAAATCAAAATCAAAATCAAAATCAAAATCAAAATCAAAATCAAAATCAAAATCAAAATCAAAATCAAAATCAAAATCAAAATCAAAATCAAAATCAAAATCAAAATCAAAATCAAAATCAAAATCAAAATCAAAATCAAAATCAAAATCAAAATCAAAATCAAAATCAAAATCAAAATCAAAATCAAAATCAAAATCAAAATCAAAATCAAAATCAAAATCAAAATCAAAATCAAAATCAAAATCAAAATCAAAATCAAAATCAAAATCAAAATCAAAATCAAAATCAAAATCAAAATCAAAATCAAAATCAAAATCAAAATCAAAATCAAAATCAAAATCAAAATCAAAATCAAAATCAAAATCAAAATCAAAATCAAAATCAAAATCAAAATCAAAATCAAAATCAAAATCAAAATCAAAATCAAAATCAAAATCAAAATCAAAATCAAAATCAAAATCAAAATCAAAATCAAAATCAAAATCAAAATCAAAATCAAAATCAAAATCAAAATCAAAATCAAAATCAAAATCAAAATCAAAATCAAAATCAAAATCAAAATCAAAATCAAAATCAAAATCAAAATCAAAATCAAAATCAAAATCAAAATCAAAATCAAAATCAAAATCAAAATCAAAATCAAAATCAAAATCAAAATCAAAATCAAAATCAAAATCAAAATCAAAATCAAAATCAAAATCAAAATCAAAATCAAAATCAAAATCAAAATCAAAATCAAAATCAAAATCAAAATCAAAATCAAAATCAAAATCAAAATCAAAATCAAAATCAAAATCAAAATCAAAATCAAAATCAAAATCAAAATCAAAATCAAAATCAAAATCAAAATCAAAATCAAAATCAAAATCAAAATCAAAATCAAAATCAAAATCAAAATCAAAATCAAAATCAAAATCAAAATCAAAATCAAAATCAAAATCAAAATCAAAATCAAAATCAAAATCAAAATCAAAATCAAAATCAAAATCAAAATCAAAATCAAAATCAAAATCAAAATCAAAATCAAAATCAAAATCAAAATCAAAATCAAAATCAAAATCAAAATCAAAATCAAAATCAAAATCAAAATCAAAATCAAAATCAAAATCAAAATCAAAATCAAAATCAAAATCAAAATCAAAATCAAAATCAAAATCAAAATCAAAATCAAAATCAAAATCAAAATCAAAATCAAAATCAAAATCAAAATCAAAATCAAAATCAAAATCAAAATCAAAATCAAAATCAAAATCAAAGTCAAAACCCAGATCAACTTCAAGATCAAGATAAAAGTTAAGATCAAGATCAATATCAAGGAATCCCGAACAAGATCAAGATCAAGATCAAGATCAATATCAAGGAATCCCGAACAAGATCAAGATCAAGATCAAGATCAAGATCAAGATCAAGATCAAGATCAAGATCAAGATCAAGATCAAGATCAAGATCAAGATCAAGATCAAGATCAAGATCAAGATCAAGATCAAGATCAAGATCAAGATCAAGATCAAGATCAAGATCAAGATCAAGATCAAGATCAAGATCAAGATCAAGATCAAGATCAAGATCAAGATCAAGATCAAGATCAAGATCAAGATCAAGATCAAGATCAAGATCAAGATCAAGATCAAGATCAAGATCAAGATCAAGATCAAGATCAAGATCAAGATCAAGATCAAGATCAAGATCAAGATCAAGATCAAGATCAAGATCAAGATCAAGATCAAGATCAAGATCAAGATCAAGATCAAGATCAAGATCAAGATCAAGATCAAGATCAAGATCAAGATCAAGATCAAGATCAAGATCAAGATCAAGATCAAGATCAAGATCAAGATCAAGATCAAGATCAAGATCAAGTTCAAGTTCAAGTTCAAGTTCAAGTTCAAGATCAATATTAATATCAACATCAATGTCAACGTCAACGTCAAAATAGGAATGAATTCGTTCCGTGGAAAAAGAGTGAGTGTACTTTTCTGTAATGTTTGCATAATTTTTTTGTTTATTTAAAACATAAACCAGGAAGTTTTGGGTTGCGGCATTTTTGGTGGTTTCATTTAAAATCAAACGTAATAACTAACTTAACTTTAACTAAAAGTCAAGCATTAGTTTTTTTCAAACTAAGCTAAGAACATATAAAAATGTTAAATTTCGGCTTATATGTCAGTCTGGAGTTCAGTGAATCTTGCACACTTCTTTGTCTTATAACGACTATTCTTCCCCTTCATAGTTACACAAAGAAACACTTTGTTCTTTTTTTGTTTTTATTCAAATTCAAATTCATTTAAATTTTTTCTTCTTCACTACCAGTCTTTGTTTGTTTTGTGTCTGTATTTGTTTTTTTTTTCTTGTTTTTTTGTTTTTGTTGTATTTTGGAACAAGCTTGCTTCTTAAGACAGTCCGCAATCCTTTCGGCCAAAAGTTGAAATTTCCATTCCATTAACCCATTAGCTATGGTTCGTTTCACATGGCTTTGCTTTGCTTTTTGCTGCTTTTGCTTTTTGTTTTCCATTCGGTATTCTTAACGTATTTTACAATGTTTTAATGCTTTCTGGCTCTTTTAGATATTTTCTTTATAAACAGCCTAAATTCTGTATTTAATGTTATGCTGTCCGGAACAGGTGTTGCCTTTGGGGCAGAAGTTTTCTATATTAAATAATTTAACCATGTAATGGATAATTGATTTTATTTCATCTGGTAACTTACATACAGCACGTTCAATAATAATTATAATGGCTGACGTGCTGAACTTTAACTCTGTTCGTTTTAATAAGAAAAAGGTTTTTAGGCAAATTTTGTTTTTGTTGTGAGTTGGGGTGTCTTTTTAAACTCAAACATTGAATGTGAACTGTTTTAATCTATCTTGTTTTGTGGTCTGGGTTGCTACGCAAGTTTTTTTTTATTGCTGAGTCTTCTGACTTATTCATTTTGCAATATTTAGAATCCTTAGTTTTGTTGCTATTTTTTGCTTCTTTTCATATTCTTCTCTTCCTCCTTTTTCCTCCTTTTCACATGTGAGTGTATGTGTGTGTGTGTGCACATTAAGCAAAGTGTTTTCAATTTCCGTTTCTTTCTTCAACGTCAGTTCTTGAATTGCTGCTGTTTTTCTTTTATCTAATGCATTGCTTCCATTTTGTTTTTTGTGCTCATTTTTTGTAGTTCTTCCTACTTGCAGTTAGTTTTATTTTTTTTTTCTCAATTTTTTTTTTCTGGTTAACACTACTGCTGCAGTTAACGTTCTTTTCGTTTGCTATATTTTCAAATATAAGCTGACAGAAGTCCATTCAAGGCAGCCGTTGAACTCTTCGTGCTACTGCTTTTGTGTTAGTTTTTTTTTTATTCTATCTCATTTTATATATTTCTAAGTCGCTTTTTTCCAACTAAAGCTCGTTTCTATTTAACATAGAAATTGGTTCGTTTCTAAGTGAAGAAATCATTTATTTTCTATTTGTTTGGGAGGGAGGGCGTCGCGCAAGGGTGATTGAGCGGGTGTGTTTTGTTGGTGCTAGTGTTGCTAGAGCCTCCCTCTTTAAGTTTTCATTAATTTCTAATAGAGGTATTCACGATATGGTGTATTTGTGATAAATTTTAACAAAATTTACAATATTTACAACATATTATCAACGAACCTGCAATAAAGTCTTGTATTTTTAGGGTCAGCTGATTTATGTGGGTACATTTGTTTTAAACAGCTCATCATTAAATAATAAAAACGTTGAAACAAAATACCTAATTAAATAAAATTTTATTAAATAGACTTAGAGCGCAGTCGTTACTTTCCTCCATGTTGAGAAGAAGTACTTTTGGGATGAGCTTATCAAATACATGAATTTTACAAAGGAATGCAATAGAATTCATTCGTTGTATTTTTGCTATAGGTTTTTATTTTAAACACTGCATTTTGTTTTTGTAGTTTTTCAAAAGTTACTACAAATATTAAAAATACCTTTAATACCCCGAATACACCTAATTTTTTTCATTGTTTTAATGGTAATATTTATAAACTTAAAATTGCTTTATTAAATCTTTTAATTACAATGAATTTAATTATACATGCTAAAATAACTATTAATTATAACAAAATATTTGTATTACTCGGAATGTTCGAAACATACAAAATATTTCACTGAACTAATAAGCTTAGGTTTTTGATTTTCCCAGAAACAGTTTTGCAAACAGCTTCGGATTAATATTTTTCGAACTTGAGATTTTTTTTAATGTAGCATTAAATAATTAGAATCTGAAATAAAAAAATTATTTCTTTTATGAAACTCTGGTTTAAAATTGCTCATTACTCAGAAATAACAAAGGGAAAAGTTTTTTATATGATATTTAATAGAAAATTTTCCCAGAAATCAATTGTTTGATTTAATTAATTTTAACATAAGATAATTCTTCTCAGAATGTACTTTAAGCAAATGAACTGTGAAAATATAATTAAAAGGTTATTTTGAAATCTTTTTATATATTTGCGTTGTAAAAAATAAAATAGTTTTATTAAAATATTTCTTTAAATAGTGAAAAAAGATAATAGGGATAAAAAAGAAGAAATAACATTATTTGATGATCAGCGATGTTGACCTTTACTTATTAAGGGGGAACATGACATTGGCCGTTTTTTTAAATTTACTTTTTTTTAATTTTGTATTTTCGTAAATATACTTAAAATTCTAAGAAAAAATTCATGGAAAAATTCTCACGGGTTCAAAAGTTACAGCCGGATTAGTGAGAGCGCATTTTTAATTTTCGCCTTTTTTTTCTTTGTTCACAAACTTTGAGCGCGTTTATCTCGAAACCATGTTTTTTGTACTGGTTGCATCACTAGCGGGTTTATTTTTTGACGATTTTTTTTTTTTTTTGTATTTTTTAAACTTGATTCGCTATCGTTTGACACAAGCTGTTTTGACGTAGAATTACGTCTTACAGCGCGGTTTGTATGGGGTCGTTTTAACAGATTTTTTCAAGGTCATTAGGCAACGTTTTTGGCGAATACTTTAGGGTATACCTACAGCCTTTAATACTCTTCGTTCAAAGATAATATATATACTTAACTATCAGATATATCCTGCGCTGAATGAATATCTAACTTTGGATTTTGTCACTATTATTTAAAGTCACAAAATAGTAAAATATAAGAAGAAATATGCATGTTTTTATATAAGAAAATCAATCATCAGCTGCTTATAATGTGCTTCTTTCTTGGCTGCTGCTGCTTTTCTTGTTTTTCTTTCGTTGTTTATGCTTGTAAGCTTTCGTTTTGTACGAACTGATTGGTTGGATTTGGCAGCATTGTAAGCATTTGTTCGTATTGGGTTTTTGTATGCACTACTGTTCTAGTATACTATTTTGAAACCAGAGGTCATGAACCTCTTTTCAACTCAGTCAATGAACTCAGTCTGTCAAATTTAACGAAATGGGTCTGTGATCCGGTTAGATTTAACTCTTATGAAAAAAAACGAGTTGGATTATATTTCATTTTTTATTTTACCCAATAGATGGCGTAAAATTTTAATTTTTGTTTTTAATGCAAATTAATTTGGATTCCACATCCCACTAGCACTAGCGAGTGTAGTTCGCAAACTATAAATCGAACAGAGACGAAAGTGTAGCTCGCAAACTAAATATCAGACAGAGACGAGAGGAAAGGACATGTGCTCAGCGTGAAATATACTAACCATACGATTTTTTAAAAATCGGGGTCTTAATTTTAATTTGAAATTAGTAGTTAAATTGACTGTAGCTCGCAAACTATATATCGGGCAGAGACGAAAGTGGCACCAATGGAAAGTGCATTTGTACCGCTTTCTTTTAAACTCAGTCAATGAACTCAACCTGTCAAACTTAACAAAATGATCGAAAAAATTTGAAATTTTGCTTGCTTCTTTTTGCTTGCTCATTTAATTACACTTACTTTTCAACTTTTTCTTTGTTTTGGCCTCGATAAGTAGTCCATAATTGAGTGTTATTCATTTATTTGTTAATTTTTGGAAGATCAATAAAAATACGTGCAAAATGAACAAAACAATCGGACCAAATAGACAAAGTAGAAGTAGGTTACAACTTACACGGAATTCTACGTCTACACTTACGATACTATCGAAACTGTTTCTTTTTTAATTTCTTTTCGATTTTTTATTAATTTTTGAAGTCAATATTTTTTTTTTAAAAAACGCACTTTCAAATTTGGAACATCACCAAAAATTTAAAAAACTCCTGTCATACGATAAGCAAATTTGTTAAGATTTAAAAAAGTAATTTTTTTTCAGATCGGACAATTTTTGCAACTCCCAGCGCTGCAACCACGATGTCCCGTTTTGTTCTCTGCCGTCAGTTTGGAGCTCTATAAAACCATGTTGAAGTGAAAAATATATTTTTTTGAAATTTTTTCTTGTAATTTGTAGAGAATTGAACAAATGTTTGTTTTTGACTGAGTTATGACTTTTTGAAAAAGGTCTGTTTTCTCTGTCGCGAATGTTATGTTCCTCCTTAAGTAATTTTTTCAAATTTTTTTTTTTATACATTCTTGATTTTCACTCAAAATACTTAAATGCTCTCCACAGGAAATTTTAATTTTAAGTGGGACCACTTTTCAGTGTATTAAGTGCGTGGTCCTCTCAATCAAAGCTTAATATTTTCACTAATATTAAAAAGTTTCTCATTAAAAAACTATGTTTGATTTATTAATTTGCTTTTATATTTTCTGTTTAATTAATCTGTTTGGTACAATGGAAGGAAATGTTTTTTTTTATAAATGTGAAAACAAAGACTCAAATAATGTTCGCAAAACTATCACTTTTTTGCAAAAGCTAAGTTTAGAATATTGTAAATTTTTTAAAATAATGCTTAAAATGAATATTTATCAAATCAAAAAACATGAGCATTTAAAACAAAAGATTACAGAAAAGAAAACATTGAGTTTGGCTTACAACAACAATGCTTGGAAATAAATTATTATGTGTTCATGTTTAAATATAAAATTTATTCAAGTTTTTTAAATTAATTGTATAAAACTTGCTATTTAAAATATGTTTCAGATAAAGAAACAAATAAAAATATTGCTATAAATTTGAGTGACAGGCTGGGTGGATAAATTGACGTGATGACACGGATTTACTACGTTTGGGCGTTTTCCACAGTGATGGCAGGCAACATTTAACTACTATCAAAATCAAAATCACAAGCAGCAGAAACAACTTTGTTGTTGCTGCTATTGTTGTTGCAAGTGCTGTTGAAAACACAATGATTAAACAAGAAAAAGGAAATAAAAATATATAGTATAAAATAATATGACAAAAAAAGTATTGAAAAACATGCAAGAAAAATGTTGTTACAACATCAGTGGCAACAGCAATAACAATGAAAAGAAAAACTTAAAACAACAGCTGTTGATGTTGCAAGCAAAGTCATCAGCATGAGAAGAGCAGTAGCAGCAGCAGCAGCAGCAGCAGTAACAACAACAACAACAGCAGTAACAACAGTTGTAACTTCAATTAAGGCAAAAACAAATAAAATAAAATGTTATATACGTATACATAACACATACATATATATTATATATGTTTATATGCATAACGATGCTGAAGCAAGCATGCTAAAACAACGCTCAAAGAAATAGCAAATAAAATAGCAAATTTATAGAGAGAAATAACAAGAAATTTATGTAATCCTTTTTGCTGTTTTGAAAGTTAACCCCTTGCTGTAGCATACTTTCGGCCCGACCAACACAACCACCATCAAGAACAACACCAACACCTACACTTTAAACTCACCCTGCAGACCGACTTCAACCCACCCGACTTCTTGCTAAATAAGTTTATTGAAAATTAAGAGCGCGTTGTGCTTAATTAGCAACTCCTGGCAACAAACACAGCAACAAAAACAACGGCAACAAACACAGCAACAACAACAACAACAACTTAAGTAGCAAAGCAGCTCAGAGTAAAATATAAAGTTAACAGCTTTGACATTATAAAAAATTATGAGAAGGATGCAGCAGCTTTTTAATTGTACAAAATTATACAAAATGTCAATGTGAAGATTTTGTTCTGAGAAAAGCTCACAAGAGTCTGTGAGATCATTAAACATGACAGTGTTTTGAGCATAAAAGATATAACAGCCCAGCATGTCTCTCAGATTGGAACCACGGAGAAAAATCGCGGCTTTCAATCGCGTTTGTAGGCAAACAAAATATATTTTTGGACGATGTTGTTAATAAAGTTTTGTTTGAAATAAGCCACAATTTGTTTAGACTGGAAAAAAAAATATGTTTGTGACACAAATCTGTGTCGATAAGGAATAACACCTAAACTCATTTTCAAAATTTCAAGAGACCATTTTAAGATTAAAATTGCTACTTAATATCTAGGTACCCTGACTTTTGCTGTTTAGATTTGATAGCCAAAAACATTAAATTTTCAAGATATAGCCATAAAAATTTGCGTACTATAGTTTTTCGTTGCAAAAAAACGCAATGAAAGTTAAAACCTCATTTTGTCGACAAAGAAATATTTAAAAAAAAAAATTAAAAGAAAACCATCAATAAAAATGTCTGTTGGTTAGTTAGCTAAGCTTTTTCTGAATAATTATTTGTTTTCAGTAAAACTGTATTCAGCTACAAAAGAATTTAATTAGAAACGTCAATCTTCCTTAAAAATTTTCAACACTCCGTCATAACTTGGAAAAAAATTATCGATTTTTCAATTCAAAGTTCCATAACAGAACTTTATTTTCCGCTGTGTGCTGGTTGGAGTAAAAAGTGACAATTCAATTGCACGCAGTGCTGCCATATTACAAAAAAAAAACACACAATAATGGCAATGCCGACAAACAACAGCATATCGTCATATGAATTCGAAAAGCCTAAGTTACATTCATAAAAAATTTACAGGAGAAGCAAAAAACTTTCAAAATTGAAAAAACAACTTTTTTCAACATTTATTTAGGTTAATTTTGTAAATAAAACCGTTTTTTTTAGTAATAAGAGTATGAAAGAAACATATATTTTAGTACATTGCAAAATAATCAATCAAAAAGTCGATGTTGAATTTTTGGTACCTTCACAGCAAAAAAAGTACAGTGAAGTCTGGGTAGGGTGAGCCCCTGGTGCCTTAAAAACCTTGCTAGGGTGCACGTAAAATTTTTTATATTGACTACTCTATAGCGTGAACACTGCAAACCTGTGTAACATGAACAGAGTTCTAAGAGTATATTTCAACGTAAATATCAAACAAAAGAAAACGCAAATTAAAAAGAAGTAACTAACATAGCTTAAGTTATGCAAAAACTATCAATTTGGCTGTTTTTCCGGTGGTCAAAAAACATTTTTTTTTGTTTTCGGAATCTTCTCGAGCAGTGGCGTGGCGTAGCGAGAGGGGGACAGAGGGGTCTATCATGCCTCGGGCGCCACTCGTATAGGGGCGCCAAATTCATTCTCAAGACAAACAAAATCTTACAGAATAATTTGTTTTTAACTTAATTAATTCAATAATTAAGTAATCCAACTAAAGAGTACAATGCTATGATAATGCTGCCTTCATGTCTTTTCATGTTCAACAAAGAATTATAGAAAAAAAAAAACTCGCGTGTAGCAACGTACACGTGACAGAAGTGAAACTTCTTTAACAGTAAGAAATAAGAGAGATTTTAGTGTGAAATAGAGAGAGAAAGTATCTGAAAAGAAATTCAATCAATACGAAATGGAATAATAATTTGTTGATTCAATATTTGCATCCAGGGACCGAACCGAATATGGCTTCTGTCGAAAGTGTCACTTATTAACTTTTATCTCTTAATTTTTATTTTTTCCGACAAAAATAACAGTTTTTTGTGCCTTATAGTTTTTTTGTGCAAAAATAACAGTTATTTTCTGCCGTTTATTTTCGGTCAAAAATATCAGGTAGTTTATATTTGTTCAAGTTATTTTACCGATAAAAAAATTTTTATATTATTATTTTCATCTCATCGGTGAGACATTTTACACATGGTGTCAACAGTTCAATCTGTCAAGCGGCCTTTAAGAAAACACAAATTGCTTGATATTTTTGACCGAAAAAATTAAAGTCACAAAATAACTGCTATTTTTGACCGATAAAATAAAAGTCAAAAGTAACCTTTATTTTCCTCGAAATATACTAGGCAAGAAATTAACTTTTAAAGAATCAGTTTCAAATTTAAAAGCGACTCAATATTCGTGAGGCTGAGGACATTTGTAACATAATGGTATAGTTGAAAAAGTCTTTCGACAATTTTTTTCATTTGAAAATTGTAAAATAACAGTTATTTTCGGTACTTGTTTTAGTTCAGTTGGTGTTTTATTTGCTTTCGAATGTCTTTTCAACATTGTTACTTTTTGAATGCTGGATTGCATTTGCATAGTACTCTTTGAAGGAGCCTCCGAAAGCAGAGGCAAATCTTGTTCATTATTACCTCCTGCTTCCTGATCATAATAATTGCTATGTTGATAGAGGGCCTCATAAAGCAGCGAACGTTGATTGTTGTGAGTATCAATTTGGTTGGCTTTAAAATTTTGTTGAGATGATGGCTGAGTTCCAAAATACATTTATACAAAGCATCAGTGTGTTTTTTGGGGATTGGTTCTTTGTAGATTCACCAAAATACACTGATGTTTCGTAAAAATGCATTTTGAAACTCAGCCCTTGTTGCAATCACTTTACCTTCATCATTAGTTGCAGACCTAGCTGCGGCTGTATTCGTAAGAGCTCTAATTCGCTCTCTTTATTCATTTTTTATAGAGAGTTTCTATATTTTTTCTATTTTTTTCCGTGCATACTTGTAGGATGAAAATTAATGTTACGGTTATGCTAATAATGTAATGTTAATGTTAATCTAATGTTAATGTTAATTATGTTATTTTCAGTATGTTACGTGTTCAGTTTTAATTACATTTTTTTTGGCCATTTATCATGTGCCTACGTGGCGTAAAGATATAGATTCTGGCTCTTAAGCAACGATGTTCGGGGTTCAATTCTCGGCAGCGGCAATAATTTTTTTAAATTTTCATATGAATTGAAAACGTTAGCCTAGCGTCACGAATAAGAGACCTTGAAATTTCACTCGCCGCCAAAGAAGTTTCACTTCAAAAAAAATAACATATTCAACATTATTACGATGGGAATTGTTAAAAAATGTTTTAAAAAAACTGTTAAACGTGTATCTGTAATTAGAATTTAATCTGTATTAGAAAATTAGAAGATGAAAATATTGCCACGAGTGGTACCAGAAATGAAGCTGCAATCTTATTGCAAAATTACTAAATTTAAATATAATAACTTTAGTCCATTTCTGGCATGAACTCTTTATATGATCGTGTGCAGCTCAGATTACAAGGTCCTAAAATCAAGTTTATAGAAGCGTACCATGATCTCAAATGATTGGCGATTGAACTTGTAGAAATTCAAAACGAGATTTATGAATAGGTTAATGAAAAAGCTAAAAATCTTTGAAAAAATTGGGGAATCGATACAATCATCTGTATAAAATGTTGCCGACAAATGCCAGGAGAATTGACTCGAAATGTTTGCCTTGCGAAAAATCTCGCGTTATGGGAAGCGTTCTTGATCAGCAGCAGGAAATAAGTTCACAATTTACATGGCTTGAGATCTGACTAAGGAAAATTCTAAATTTGGACGTTTTTACTGGACGTTGAAAATTTATTTAGTAAGGATAATCCGAGGAATAACGATCTTGAAAAGAATTGTAAAAATTTGGGTAAATTAAATAAAACAGATTTAAATGGAACAGAACTTCATGCCGAAATATGTGACTGCTACTGTATGCTTCTTCACAATAGAAAAGAAATAGATTTTAAAATTCCATTAGAGGTTCTAACCTTTATAATCTCGTATGGAGAAGATGGTTTTTCAAACCTGAGAGTTACACTTCAAATACTTATTACTATTTCAGTATCAATGTATCAATCAGTGTAAAATTGAATCAAACATATAAAAAACAGTACACTGAGAAAACAAAAAAATTAGCAGTTTTAAATATGTTTTGCTTAGTGGAAGTGTGCTAGACTGGCATGTAGAGAACGGAGGTTCGCATCCTGACTGTGTATATATCAAAAGTGTTAATTAAATAATTTCACTTCTAATTCGAATTGTTTCATTAACTCTTTAGTTAGAAAAAACCCTCGATATAAGTTCGCTCTTACAATCATAAAAACAATCTATCAAAATATATTAAAAATAAATGTGTTTCAATTAAAAAAATGTTTGCTCGTTTCGTCAGGGATTGAACCATGAACAGTTGAGGCTTGGTTAAACGTTTTCAAAAGTAGCACGTTTCTGCTTGTTTTGCAAATGTTATTTTCTCAGTGTACTTATTCAAATGTAAAAATTTGTTGAACAAGCATCTAGAAAATTAGAAATTTTATCAGGCTTAGTTTGAAATGCGTGATTATTAATATCGAACAAGTAGTGTACAAGATATATTTAAATATATGCGGCTACTTATATTAAAAAAACACGTAACCATAAAAACTTTTTTGCGATTTTCGTGTTAAGAAAATATTTAACCATTGCTTTGCAATAGCCATGCCATGAAAGCATTCTAGGAAGCTATTGTAAAAGTCTTTTAGAGGTGAATGAGAATGCCTTCTGAAAGCACATTTCGATAAGGCTGGGGAGAGGCACAATTGGATTTTTAGAAAATTTTCGCTGGAAGCAGTATAGGGCAAGCTGAAGTAGATTTGACACATTTTCTTCAAAATGTTATTGCTCCAAAAATTGATTGGAAATTCTTTACTGAAGAATGCACTGTGATTTTTTACTTTCCGACGCCTTGGAAATGCTGGAGACGAGAAACCAACTTACAACCTTTTCAATAATGTAAATAAAATTGATTTGAATAATTTTATAATACTATGTAAAAAAAAATAATAAAAAAGGTGTTGTTTTTAATAGCTTCACACTGTATAGTACGTTAAATAGGAAATTGTATTATTAAAGTTCTAACATATATTTTTTTAAACATTTTCTAAAAAAAGCCCCTACCACGGGGCACCCTTGACATTTAGGGTGAAGCGGCACATTTGACAAAAATATGTACACTATTTAAGACATGAAAACACCAGCGTTATTCATAAAAAAAATCAATATAACTTTAGTTCGTGTTTGTACGAGTAGAATAGAGTTATATCGAATATCATATAATATATGAATATCATATGACATATGATATAAATATCGAATGTAACAAAATCAATTGGATGCAATTCATGTCAAAATTAAATATAGTAAAAAAGGTTAAGTAGTTAAGGGTAGACATGGGTATCGCAGTAAAAATTGCAGCGCTGACACACTAACTGAAGCGTAGTTAATAGTATCAGCGAAATGCGTTAACGCAATTGCGTTATGCCGCTGTTCAAAATGTTATGGTGCCTGTATCAACAAAACGCGTATCAGAACAGAAAGTCGCTCAGTAAAACATTGCATAGTTCGTTGAGTCATGTGGTAAAGAGCTCATACATAGAAAGTAACAAAAAAATCAAAATCCTTTTACAATGTTTAATGCTATGGCATTAATAAGAATATTATAAATAGTAGCTAATATAAAATTCAACTAAATGAAGTGCAGATTTCAGCATCCACCAACAATTAAAAAAACCCAAAATTCAAGCAAGTAAGCAGATGGCTGTGTTTTTTTATCATTAAATCGAGCTTTCAAACAGATACATACACATTTCTGGTGGGCAAAACAAGTTTGAAGTTGGATATGAGTTTGATTTTACTTTTGAAATCGAACTTATTCAATTTGAAATAAACTCACACATGTGTGCTCAAGCATCATCCAATCAGACATGCTCCAAGGATTCATGCTTAACATTATCTTCCCCACAACCTTATTTTCTATATAATACAAGCATATTTTATTATGTCTGATTGAACTTTCTATCTTTTCTCACAGTGCTTGATGTACCATACAACTTGTACATTTGCTTTCAATGTTTTTCTCGCTGTTTGCTTTGCTTGAAGTGTTGCATTTATATTAATGCGCTATTGAGTTACTTTTTTTAAAAGAAGTGTATCAACGCAGTAACGCATGTAAATGCTTCAACTCAATAACGCAACGCAACGCAACGCAACGCCGAGCTATTCATGTCTAGTTAAGGGCGTGTTAACGATAACCACGCTTTTGCGAATTCTTCTGATGTTCATGCTCTACGGAAAAAATAATTTAAAAGTGAAGTGGTTGAATACTTGGGAAAAAATAAGACCAGCATTACTGAACAACCCAAAAAGAATCAAATCTATAGTTGTTACCAGAATCACAAATATTTTTAGACTTTAATTCTTCATTCATTAACGAAGGTTATGTTCTCTTCATGTCCTTTTATTAATTCAGCTAATGATATAAACGTCTTATTAATAACGTTTGAAACCACCTTTTTTTTTAAATCAATCGATTTTAAAAAATTTGTTAATGAATTGGTAACATCTCGATATTACCTAAACATTGTACTCGTACGACTAACATTTGTCAAAAGTGCCCCAATCAAAAATGTCAAATTTACCCCCAATGCTCTCGGCTTCTTTTTTTTAAATATGTTTAGTTTTTATTTAGTTTTTTTGAAATTTAGTTATATTTTCAATAACATAAATAGTTGCTTTTACCTTTTGCAAAAGATACTTTGATTAACTCTTATAACTCGACATGGAGGTCCTTACGTATGAATATCAGAAAATAACAGTTATGCGCGCAAAAACACCTGTTATTTTTTTCATGTAATGCAAGAATCGTCAAACTTCGTGACGTTACTGAAATACATTGATACAAAATTTACAAAACAAATTATTGAAAAATAACGGTTCGTTCATAACGAAAACTTACAAGTTAAATGTGCCCCAAAGTCAAGGGTACCCCAGTTTACCCTACATAAGAATGCATGTCAAGTTTGTATCAAAAATTTTGCTGTTAGTGGCTTTTTTGATTTCAAATGACGATATTTTCATATTGAAAAATATTTTTTAAAAAAAAAATAGTCAAATTAACACTAAGGCTAAAAAAAAGTATCCATAAATTTTTGAAGAAAAAATTATCAAACGGCAACACTAGTACCATGAGCTCTCTATGTGGGCCAAATAATAATGTGTTGTCATCAGAATTTGTTAAGGAAGGCGCTATAAGTTAAAAGTGAGTAAAAGCTTAGATACAAATCAGAGTAAAAATATGTCTTTAAGGTAGATTTGTAATTTTTTGTATCAACAAAATGTCCACCAATCGATTACTAGCGCTCTTAGTTCTATAATCGTGCAAATAGTTCTGTTGGTAATGTGAGTTAGCCTTCAAGATGTTGCGATGTGGTATCGTTAAATCTTTTTTTTTGTGAACTGCGGTTATTGCTGAAATAGAAGCCGAGACGGTCGGACATGTGCTACAGAAGGAATAAAACTTGGTATGTGTAAATTTTTCATCAACATTTGAATGCATATCAAATATAGGCTTCATCCGCCCACGGAGACGCCCATTTACAATAAAAATTTTTTTGTTTTTGAAAATTGGGTTTAGGGTATTTCATAGTCGGCCTAGACCGACTTTAGACTTTATTAACTTGTTTTAATTTAGTTTTTTTGTGTGTGAGACAATTCACTGTGTGACAGTTAATTAACGTAACAGCTATGAAATGGGCTGGCATGAAAACTATCTCGCACATAAAAAGTAGACAAAAAAAGAAGTGGAAAACAACAAATATACTAACTTTATTCAATATAGTATATAAGCTGAAATTGAAATACCTCACGTTGTTGTTGCAATAATTTCGTCCTGTCAAACCTACCTACACAACAACTCAGCTTAAACGCTCTTGAAGCATTCGGCTGGAATTTAAATAATTTTCATTTGCCATATTTTAGTCTTATGCTATTTTGTAAATGGCTTTTTCTTCAGAATTTTTTTTTTTTTTATTTCATTTTCTGCTCATAAAATACACAGCATGTAGTCTAAAAATGTCGCTTATTTCAACAGCCTGTTTCTAGCGCCCCCCCACTGGTGAAAAGATGAAGCAGACGAAAGAAGAAGTTGTCGTTAAAATTATAATAAATGTGAATGCGTTGTCATGAAATAAGCTACGTTCGAGTTGGGTTCGTTTGAATTTGATATTCAAATTGTTACCGGCGTTGGACGGGATATGTTATGATCCTGTTTTGAATTTTTTTTCTGTTAAAATGTAAGCTTTATACTGTTGCCACTTTTTTTGAGATGCAAAATATGCAGCACAATGGAACATTTTTGCATATTTTTCTGTTTTTTAATTCACATTTTAGCTTTTTTTTATTATTTCGAAAGCGTTGCGATTTTCTAAAACTCAGCTGGATAGATTTTTTTTTTTAACTTAAACTTATCATTTATTATGCAAGTACGCATAGCATGAGATGCTTAAGCAAATATAAAAAAAAAAAATATGTAAAATACAGCTTTACATAGTTTTATATGAAAGCTTGAAATTTTTAAGATCAGCATTTTATAAAAGCCAAACTTTGTAATTAATTTTAATTTCAACTGCAGCTTAAAATATGAAACTATTAAAAAGCTTTAATAGCTACATGAGCAGCTTTAAGTCACAATTGTTGCTTGTTTTCTAGCTTCTTCATAAATACCTCTCAGTTGATAAATAAAAAATTCCACAAACTTTTGCAAACATGCCAAAATTTATGAAAGAAGCACGAATTCATGAAGTCGCTGGAGTAACATCATAAACCGGATAATAAAAGCATTTCCGTTCTAAGGAAATAGCAAAAGGCTTAGTTTTTTTTTACTTTGCTTATTATTATTTTTTTTTTTTTTTATTTTGTGTTTGTTTATATGTTTTTTAGTACTTGGCAGAAAACAAAATTCTGTTTAAATAAACATTTTATTGCCATTATTACGCTAAAAAAGTGAAGATGTTAGCATTTTTTCGGTTTTATTTTCGTTTGCTTAATATAAAAGCTGAAAAAAAAAATATTTTCTATAAGTTAAGATGAAAGTGATATGAAGTTAAATTGGGTTTAGTTACTCTACCGGGCCAAATTTAGGTTCATCAAGTGAAAATAGCAGTACGCAAGACAATTTTAGTTTTAGCTGTATTTTTATTTAAAAAAATTAAAAAAATGTAAAACTGTTATACTTTTTGGGCTTTGGCCGTAAAAATAAGAAAACTCTATTTAGGTTTTCCTTGTTTTTATTTATTGGTTTACTCCGATATTTCGGCTTAATTTTTAAGCCTCCATCCGGGTCTAAAAAAGATCTTAACGATCAGATCTTTGGCAAAAATTAAGAAACATTTGTTTTCTTAAGGATCACTCTCCTAAAAATTTCTAAAAACTCCTACTAAAAAGTTAGTAAATAAGCGATAATTTTGTTTATAAAAAAGTCAATAATTTATTGAAAATCAATAATTAATCGAAATTTTTGAGAAAAAAATCAAAAATCAAGAAAGCTTTTCATCGAATGATAGTTTATCATATATAAATTTATATTGATATCTTTTCGATCAAAACATACAATCATAGATCCAGTTTTTTCGGTATGTTATTAATACAATTTTTTTATTTTTCGAATCAAAACAAATCTATCGATTCAAAATCTATCAATTTTAAAATTTTAACTATTACTTGATTTTATTTCAATCAAAAAGCTTAGAAACCTTACGGTGTGACATAACATTCACAGCAGAGAAAACAGACATCAGTCAAAAACGAACATTTTTCCAAAATTTTTTATTATTGTAGAGAATTCAACAAATTACAAGAAAAAAATTCACAAAAATATATTTTTCACTCCAACATGGTTTCATAGACCTCCAAACTGGTGGCAGAGAAAAAAAGGGGCCTCGTGGTTGCAGCTCTGGGAGTCGCAAAAATTGTGCAAAAATTGTGCGATCTGGAAAAAAATGATTTTTTTAAATCTTAGTTGGTTATCGTAAAGTTGGTTATCGTATGACAGGAGCTTTTATTTAAATTTTTTTTCAATATTTGGTGATGTTCCAAATTTGCAAGTGCGGTTTTTTTCGAAAAAATATTGACTTTAAAAAAATTATAAGAAATCGGAAAAAAAAAAATTAAAAAAGCTAGTTTCATACGAAAGCGAATCAAGTTTAAAAAAATACAAAAAAAATTTCATCAAAAAATGCACCCGCTAGTGCCGCAACCAGTACGAAAAACATGGTTTTGAAATAAACGCGTTCAAAGTTTGTGAACAAACAAAAATGCAAAGAAAAATAAAAATGTGCTCTCACTAATCCGGCTGTAACTTTTGAACCCGTAGGAATTTTTCCCTTTTTTTATTTTTTTTTTAGAATCTTAGGAATATTTACTTAAAAAATTTAATAATACAAAATTATAAAAAAAAGTCGGTTTCGAAAAACGTTTCATGTCATATTCCCCTTAAATGATAATTTCACCTAGACGAGAAATCAATAATTTTTACATAATTTTTGTTATAAAATGTTATTAATTGACCATTTTTTTTTATTTAGAAAAAAATCTTTGAACGATATTGTATCAACCAACATAAAATTCAAGTCACGATATTTTTCTTATAGAAAGAAATCAGTGCTTGACCGAAATTTTTTTAAATTAAAAAGAATCATCATTAATAAGTTTAAAAAAAAATACATGAAACTTAAATTTTGATCGATATTATATCGATCAATAAAACTAAAAACAAGAATGAATGGAATTTTTTCGGTAAAGAAAATATTAAATTATTTATGATTAGGTTTTTTATACAGATATCAATCAGTATTTGATTTTTATCTAAACAAAAATTATTTATCGATAGTTTTTTAATAAAAACTAGTAAGGTATATCTTCGACTTGGCCGAAGTTAAAATACCCCCACGGCCGATTCTTAAGGGTGGAAGAATATTAAATGGGAGAGCTTTTTGTATGAGATTTTGAGATATATTATTATTTTTATGTGTCTAAAAAACATACATATCAAATTGTTTTCCTGCAGCTTAAATATAAGCCTTTTTATAAAGTTTTAAATTTTGAGGTTGTATGGGAGGTGGGCGTGTTAGGTTTTGTATGACGCCCATTTTTCTAGCATATCTCGGTTTCGACATAGAATACACAAATACCGAGTTTCTGTCTTGTAGCTTTAATATTAGCCTCTTTATAGATTTTTCAATTTTGGGGTTGTATGGGAGGTGGGCGTGTTAATGGGTGGATGACGCCCAATTTTATAACACACCTCAGTTTTGACATTAATTATACAAAAACCGAGTTTCCATCTTGTAACTTTAATATTAGCCTCTTTATAGATTGTTAAATTTTGGGATTGTATGGGAGGTGGGCGTGTTAGTGGGTGGATGACGCCCATTTTTCTAACACACCTCAGTTTTGACACTAAATACATAAATACCGAGTTTCCGTCTTATAACTTTAATATTAGCCTCTTTATAGATTATTCAATTTTGGGGTTGTATGGGAGGTGGGCGTGTTAGTAAGTGGATGTCGCCCATTTTTCTAACATACCTCAGTTTTGACATTGAATACTCAAACACCGAGTTTCCGTCTTGTAACTTTAATATTAGTCTCTTTATAGATTTTTCAATTTTGGGGTTGTATGGTAGGTGGGCGTGTTAGTGAGTGGATGATGCCCATTTTTCTAAGACATCTCAGTTTTGACATAAAATACACATGTACCAAATTTCAGTATTGTAGCTTTAATATTAGCTTCTTTGTAGAGTTTTCAATTTTGGGGTTGTATGGGAGGTAAAGCTTAAATATCGAATTTAATTACGATAGCTTAAAAATTACGGCTGTAATCGTGTCGACAGACGGACAGACGGACAGACGGACAGACAGACGGACATGGCTAAATCAACTCAGGTGGTGATGCTGAGCAAGAATATATATACTTTTCCATACCTACCACGCCTCCTTTTGGGCGTTACACACGTCGTGACAAAATTAATATACCCCTTACGCAGTACGCGTGGGGGTATAAAAATAATCAATGATCAATGTTATTTTGATCAAAATAAAAAATTTATTAAAAATCAACAGTATATAAATCGAAGTAAAATCAATTAGTGCTAATTCTGATTTCAATAAAATAAATCAAGCATATTTTGTAGGCAAAATAAAAATCAGTAATTTGTTGTATTGATTTTTTTAAAATAAATCTATAAATTATCGATATTTTTGTATCAAATATCTTATTAGTGATTAATACTTTTTCGATCAAAATTAAAAAAATTATTAATATTTCATATTATTTTGATGAAAGTAAAAATCAATTATTGCTTCATATTATTTGGATGAAATCAAATAAGAATCGATATTTTATCAAAAGCTAAACTAAATGTAAATTAAATATATTTGTTTACCAAAATTATAGCTAATAATTAGATTTCTTCGAAAAGAAAATGCATAATTTATCTCTAATTTAAAAAAAAATTAATTTTTGGTCGATATTTTTTCGATCGTTTCATATCGATGTGGTGACCGTGGCATGCACGTTAAGTGTGGGACTTAGCATGCTCGGAGCCCGGGTTCGATCCCCAGCCGCAGCGAAAAGTTTTTTTCAATAAAAAGTTTTTCTGATCGGTTACCACCTCTCTGCAGACAATGGCAAACCTCAGAGAGTAAATAATGCCATGTAAAGCTTCTTGAGAACATGAACTTTAGTCGTTCGGAGTCGGCGTAAAACATGTAGGTCTAGTTTTCGGTCAATTGTGTGCAAACATTTAAGAACACACACAACACAATTGATCGTAAGAAGCTCGGTCAAAGTCCTTTCAAGGGCTGAAATGGCCAATTTTTTTTTTTTTTTTGTTTTTGTTCATATCGATCGATTGATTAACTTTGAAAAATCGTTTGTTTTTAGATCGTAGTTAAATCAATTATTGCTAAATATCATTTTAATAGTACAAATCAGTACAAATCATTTTAATAGTACAAGAGGTAAGAGAGTTATCAAAAAAAAATTAATCGATTTTTTTTTTTTGTCAAAATAACATTGTCTCTTTGTTCTTGTCCATATCGTAACCAAAATCCAAAGTTTCGTTGATGTGAAAATCAATAATTTTTTGCTAATTGTTATAAAAATTTTCATAAGTAAGCGATACTTTTTCGATCAAGTTAAAAAATTCATTTATATTCCATATGATTTAGATCAGAGTAGGTAGTTGATAAATGTTATTTTGATAACTCGAATCAAGTGTTTATCGAATTTTTTAAATTAAAAGTTAAAATAATATATTTTGTAACCAAAACAAAAATTATTCAATGAGCAAGATTATTTGGAACAACATAAAAATCAAGTTTTTGTAGATTTTATCGAGAAGAAACACAATAATTTATCGATATTTTTTTAGAAAAAATATTAGTAATTAATAACATTTTTGGCGATGAAACAAAAAATCAATCCACATTTAAATTTTTTTAAATAATAATCTATTATAATAATCTATAATTATATAATAAATAATCTATAATTATAATCTATATAATCTATATAAATAATCTTTAATCTATAATTATATAATAAGCCTCAATCGATTTTTTCGTACAAGAATTCGTCGCGCACATAATAAACAAGCATTAATTGCTAGCAAATAATTTTTGAAATTAAAGAACCTCCTCCATTTTGAAGTCGGTTAAAAAACTTATGAATTCATAGAATTTTTCGATACAAAATAAATTATACATCGATAATTTTTTGTAATGTAAAATCTGTATTTATTGATACTCTTTCGAGCAAGCAAAAATTTATTAAATGTGAATATTTTATATAATAAATATATATTTAATATACAATACAATATATTTTATATACAATTAAGTCGATTATTGATCGATATTATTGCGGTGAAAATAAAAAATCAAGCTTGTATGATATTAAAAAACTCGACACTCATATAAAAATTGAATTATTGATAGAATATTTCTATCAATAATTTAATCTTTGACATAAAAACCAAACAGTTTTCGACTTATTCGTAAAAAAAAAATCAATTAACTAATGGTAACTTTCTTATTAAAACCATAAGTGAAAATCATTTATTGATCGATATTATTTTCATTGCAATAAAAATCAAGCTAGTATCGATTCTTTCAATAAAACATTCGACAAGCATATAAAAGTTAATGTATTGAAACATAATTTATGAACAAAAAATAATAAAATCTTGAAATAAACATTAAAACTTAAGATTTTTTAGGATTTTATATATTTTTACTAAAAACATTACATCAACAATCGAAAATTTTGTGTAATAAATCTTAGTCATTAATTCATGTATGGAACAAAAAATCATTCAATAGTAAATGTTTGTTTTAATTACAATAAGACTCAATATATATTCGATATTATTTCGGTTAAAATAAAAATTAAACTTTTATCGATTTTTTTTGTCAAAAAATTCAACAAGCATCGAAAAATTTAACTATTTATGCATAATTTATCGATTAAAATAATCAATTTATGAAATAAAAATTTTCAATCAAGGCTTTTTGTTGACTTTGTTTGATAAAAATAAATTATTTAGCGATATTTGTTTGATCAAAAATCTTTAGTAATTAATCGATTTTTTTTCTAAACCATCTAAAAATCAATCAATAGCAAATATTTTTTTATTCAATAAAAATCAATTATTTATCGATATTATTTCACATCGACACACATTTTTACTGAGAAAAAGTTTCTTTTATTGAAACGTTCACATGCGAAATATTTTATGTATAGCTGATTGCTTTTTCTTTCTTCTAAAATAAAAACATTCGTCACTGTTACTATCAGCGACTATCGTTAAATCGAAAGAAATAAGTAAATAGTGACTCTAACTTTTATATTTTCTTATTTATGAAACGACAATTCGATTCGCCTTTCCGTTTAACGACTTTTTGCCTACAACAACACAACAACATTTTTCAAAACAAAATCAAATGAATCAATCTAACTAAAAGAACTTTCAATATCGACTTATGAAAAAAAAAAAAAAATAAAAATTGCCATGAACCAACAGTTATTTTCTTCGAATTTTGATATCACCTCAATTTGCTTACTCAGCTGTTATTTATTTATTTATTTTTGTATTTTTGCCAACTCAGCTTATCATCATCAAATAATCACAATATTTATTTTAACATAATTTTTTTTTTTGTAATCGAAATAAAATGTATACTTTTATTTATTTAGCCAGAAATTGTGTGCCAGCATTCATAACGGCTAGAAAATAACTTCTTGACAACGATTATTATTTAAATTTCTACATTTTCAAGGATATCATTAAATAATGTTGTAGTATTTTTTTTTCTCATTTCTAGTTTGTTATAGTATAAATAAATTGAACGCTAAGCTCATTATTTTTATTTGAAGTTGAATTGCTTGGCTTTCGATTGCGGTCCCCTGATGCTCGTAATACCGCAATTATGCAGAATTCACAAAATCGTTTTAGTTTTTATCGGCTGTAGCCAGCAAATCCCAATCCCTGTCGCAAATAATAACACTTTCATGTCTTCTTACTGCTTGCTTCTTCTTCTTCTTCTTCTTGCTATTTATTCCTCAACACTATTTTGCCAGCATCAAATAAGCAGCATCAGCATCACCAACTTATACGACGTTTTCGTCTTCAACGTCTATTCTACCATGCCATAGAATCCATCTTACCGAAATACCTTGAGTGCGAGTGTGCAAAGTGTTGATTGCTTCAACTCGTTCGAAACTCTTAAGTCATGCTTTAGAGGTGCCAATGTTTTCTTGCGTTACCGCAATGCCAACAGCTAAGAGGATGGCGCGCAATGACGCTGACGACAATGATGACAACAAAAATGGAACACCAACGAGCACCAGCTCAGGCACAGCTGTGTACTGTTGTTGTGCGGTCCTGCAATGGGTGGGTTGGTAGTCATGCTCGTTTACGGTCTTATATGAAATGTGTTGGAATTTTCTTTTCTCTTTTTCTGGCATTTTTATACCTAAACATAATCCTGCTGCAATTGTAATGCCACAAGAGAGTCCGACAGACAGACAAACTGACGAACACAAACCCACAGCTGACTCTTATGCCAGCTGAATGAAATTTTGTTGAAGTGGAATCTGGAGGAAATCATGATTTATGCACATCGGATAAAAAACTAGTATCACAGAGGAAAACCAGAGCAGCAGCGACAAACAACAGCTAGAAATGGCGACCACGACCACAACGACTACGTTGGGAATGGCAATGACGTTGGATATTTTCGTATTTAGATGACACTGGGCACAACAACAACAACAAAAACTCTACAATATACATAGTTTGATGCATGCAGCAATGTCGTCATCGTCGTCGTCGTTGTTCCTTAGATGTCTTCTCTACGTGAGATCAATAATGCGCAGTGACCAAAGCACGCGTTTGTCTCCAATACGTTGGTCAGTACGTTGGTGATGTCTGCACGCGAGTTGCTTTTGTTTTTGTTGTTGTTGTTGTTGTTCGAATGTAAGCGCACCTTTAAGCTGTAATCTTATCGTTTAAGCGCGGCATTATCTCTTTCGGTGAGCCAGATAGCTGTACAAGAAGAGCACGACCAAGAAACATGTTGGATTGCCTGTTTTTTTTTTCATCTTTACCTATTATTTGCTACCTTTCAACAATTTTTTTTTTTATTTTTTTTTTTTTGTTTTTTATAAAAATAGTTTGTTTTTTGTTTTTATAAGACATTGGCTAGAATTTGTGTCGGACTGCATGTGGAGCTGTAGGTATACGTGATAAAAGCAGATAAAGACGACAGGTACCCACAGAGTGGCCAGCTTGTTTTGTGATCTTGTTGTTGTTGAATTTTTTTTTTTTACTATTTTATGAGATGCGTGGAAGACAAGTGCATTTCTTGTGTTTGTAGATTGTTTTTATGATACTACTTGAGAAAAAGAGAAAAGTTTTATTTAGTTTGCTAAGAATGACTTTCAACGAGTGCATAAAAAAAAATGTTTATTTTATAGTCCAAGTTTTTTAGCATTTAAAGCGTGTGAAATTGTTCTGAACTAAGCCATAAATATTCGTATTGTTTTGCTTTCAAAAATTTCTTACAAAAAAATTTTGTGTTTTAAAAATATGGTTATGGAATTTGTTTTAAAGTGTCTTAGATATGCCGCCGCGAGTGGTGACCGCGAGTGGTGATCGTGGCGTGCAGGTTAAGTGTGTGGTTTTGCACGCTCGGAGCCCGAGTTCGATTCCGAGCCAGTCCCGGCGAAAAATTTTTTCAATAAAAAATTTTTCTGATCGTTCACCATCTCTCTGCAGACAATGGCAAACCTCAGAGAGTAAATTTGGAATCGGCATAAAATATGTAGGTGCAGTTCTCGGTCAATTGTGTGCAAACATTTAATAACACACACAACACAATTGATCATAAGAAGCTCGGTCAAAGTCCTTTCAACGGCTGAAATGGACAATTTGTATTTTTTGTTTTTTTTTTTTTTTAGATATGCCGCCGCATAGTTGTTGAAAGTTGTCAATAAATATTTGGGTATTATTCATGAAAGCTTTTCAATAGTTTCTTTTTTACTTTTTTTAAGAATCATTCAATTAGCATGATTCTAAAACATTTCACTGAAATATTCACAGGTTTTTGTGCTGAAGCCCTAAAAGTCCATTGAAACTGAAAAAAAATGTTGATTTACTTCGAAAGAAATTATTTTTTTCAATGACAAAAAATATTGCACTTTGGGTATCTTATCTGCAAAAAGGAATATTGAAAAATATTTTTGCGGTTTTTTAAATTATTTTTTATTTTATTCTAGAAATACGAAATAAATTGCTTGTGCAAAGTCGATATGAAAACAAAACTTGAACTTATTTTTTTAAAAAACATAAAAATGTTTATGAGATGATACCGATACTTTTATTTCACAAATAGCAATATTTTTTTTTTTTTAAGTGACACTTCTTTGGCGGCGAATGAAATTTCAAGTTTTCTGATCCGTGTGGCTTGCGTTATGTTTTCAATTTATATAAAAATTTTCAAAGTCGCTTGAAAGGATCAATTCGCGGGAATTGAACCGGACTGTCGTAACTGAGCATCTAGTTAAAGGAAAATGGCATTTAATGAAAAAAATATCGTAATTGAGGCCATGATGAATGCCCTTTATTCATCGCTCTTTACTGATGTACAGTCATATAGGGGCTCATGCTCTTGGCAGCAGTGAAATCTCCATGATTCTGGGAAGATATTTTAACGTTAGTCTTGCATCTAATGATTCGCTACCGCTTACTATCTTTCTTCGCGAAAAATTTGGTCTGTACATAAATAATAATATCAACATGTAAAGTACAAAATCCGGAACTACAATAGATGCAATTTTTTCTCGATATGTCCAAAATATTGGGCAACCTTATAAGATTATTTTTTCTTAATGTCCTCATTGTTATATCATTAAATAAATAATAATAATAATAATAAATATTGAATCACGGACATATATTACATATTTAAGTTATCACAAACCATTAATATAAGTATTAAAAATTGAAGCACCGACCAATTACTATGCAAATATTGAAAAACAGAATATAATTCCATTTCGTATTGCATTCCTTTTCAGATACTTTTTTTTCTATTTTACACTAAAATCTCTCTTATTCTTTACTTTTTAAGAAGTTTCACTTCTGTACGTTGCTAAACGCGAGTTTTTTTTAATCTAACCCTGATCGCCCCTCCAAAGGTAAAATTTACCCAAGCTAATTTTTTTTAATTTTTTTTTTTTTGCAGGTTAAGTGTGTGGCTTAGCACGCTCGGAGCCCGAGTTCGATACCCAGTCGCGGCGAAAAGTTTTTTCGATACAAAAATTTTTCTGATCGGTCACCACCTCTGCAGACAATGGCTAACCTCAGAGAGTAAATAATGCCATGTAATGCTTCTTGAGAACATGAACTTTAGCCGTTCGGAGTCGGCATAAAACATGTAGGTCCAGATCTCGATCAATTGTGTGCAAACATTTAATAACACACAAACAACACAATTGATCATAAGAACCTCGGTCAAAGTCTTTTCAAGGGCTGAAATGGCCAATTTGTTTTTTTTTTTTTGTTTAATTTTTTTTCATTTTTAATTTAGGTATAAATAAGCGTAGGGAAAACATTTTAGAACCATTTTCTCACGTGTTTCTCAACCGAATTTGATAATTTTGTCAAATTTTTTCACCAGAATTTAGTATGAAGATTGATGTTTGAATACTCATTGAATAAGACTCAGCTTAAAACAAGAAACCAGATCACACAACTTCCAGGAAATATAAAGGATCTTATCAAAGAAGTCTATATTACTTTCAGTTCACCGGAAAAATTGTCTTTCTTGGAGACAACAAAAGCGAAAATTTTGTGCACGAAATGCCTACGAGGTGTTCTATATGTCCCAAGAAAAACAACAGAAAAACTAAAAATTTTACTCTGTGCACAAAAGGGTAATTTGTTGTTTAGCTTCGAACTTAAGATTTCAGTTGACAAACCTATTCAGTCAATTCCGTCTTGTGCGGAAATGGGAAGAAGATAAGTAAATCAAGGAGAGAAACGATAATCAAGTGAAAAAAAGTGCAGAATGTGTGGTGGAGTACTATATCAACAAATGAATTTGAGTTTGAAGCAAATGATATTATACCTTTACCTCAGTTAATCCAAGTTATTAAACAATCTAATTCCACAAAAGATCTCTACCACCTAAAGCCGTAAAAAATTATGAATTTTGAGTTTTAGTTGATTTGACACAAGGAAGGAAATAAAGAAAGATTAAAGAATGGCACCATGGCCTGGCTAGGATTCGAACCTGAAACCAGGATTCGGACCTGGGACCTGCCCATTTAATTTTGTTTTTAATCAAAAAAATAAGTGATTTTTATAATAGGTAAAAATGACTCATGCTGGGGAGGAACTTCATACCAAATATGATAGGAAGAGTAGGGTGAAGTTAAGCAGCTCAAAAAATAGAACTGAGCAAAATTTGCCAAAAACAAAATACGTTTCGAATAGTTCATCAGTCTAAGTACTTGAACAATTTTCTTTAGGATTCTTTAGCATAGTTTCAGGCATAATTTGTTGAACCGTATGCACGAAAGTGTGGCTTACTTCATACTGTGGATCCAGGCGTGGATTACATATGGATTTAATCCAGGCGTGGATAAAGTGGTGACCGTGGCATGCAGGTTAAGTGTGTGGCCTGGCATGCTCGGAGCCCGGGTTCGATCCCTAGCCGCGGCGAAAAGTTTTTTTCAATAAAAAATTTTTCTGATCGGTCACCACCTCTCTGCAGACAATGGCAAACCTCAGAGAGTAAACAATGCCATGTAAAGCTTCTTGAGAACATAAACTTTAGCCGTTCGGAGTCGGCATAAAACATGTAGGTCCAGTTCTCGGTCAACTGTGTGCAAACATTTAATAACACACACAACACAATTGATCATAAGAAGCTCGGTCAAAGTCCTTTCAAGGGCTGAAATGGCCAATTTGTTTTTGTTTTTTTTGTTTTTTGTGGATTAAAAGGGGGGGAGGATTAAAGGGTGTTATTATCCCCCTTTTTCCACATAGACTTTTAAAATTTATTATAATAATTAAGAAGACAATAATTATGTCTAAAAGTTAATGCAATTGTAGGGCTGCTTGCATTAACATGGCAAGTAAAATTCTAACAAGAAAACCTTGAAGTGCAACTATGGATGCATTTTCTTCCTTGATTCACCCAGTGGAACTAGAAAAACATTCATGGTTTCACTGATTTTGACGACGATTCATTCGAGGTCTAAGATTGCTTTGGCACTCGTTCCTTCTGGGATAGCTGTTACTTCGTTAGAAGGCGTTCGAACAGCTTATTTTACATAGAAACTGTTATGGAATCGGCATGTGTATGAAAAATCTTCATATAAAATTTCAAATAAAATCTGCGATGGCTAAAGTATTGCAGCAATGTAGGATTACCATATGGGACGCCGTTCACAGGACAGCTTATTTGTAGGATTAACTGTTGTGAGTTACAAGACAATACCTATCCTTAAAGACCATACAGGTTTGTGCTATAAGCCAGTGTCGTAGGTATAGGTGTGATCATGATTCAATAATTTAAAAGGTTATCCCGATATTTGACGTCTTCTCACGAAAATGGATACCCTTATTCGAAGAGGAGAGCATTTTTAATCACACAAAAATCCCATAGGTGCTTGAATATCGTACTATTTTTTAGTACAATATATCTTAAAATTTCTAGTCAATACATTTTCTGCTACTTTTGTATTTTGAAGCAACCATCAGATGATTTTTAAAGGTTCTGCGACTTCACAGAGTCCAAGCATGAAATATTTTCACGAATTTATTGCCTTAAAAAATTCAAAGAAAGCAATGCATACTTATTTTGTTTTATTTTTTAGCAGTAAAATATTGAAAACACATACTTTTTTATTAAAAACAAAAAAACACAGCACAACACTTAAACATACATTTTTTTGAGGAGACCACAAAACCCTGTTTGTCATTCATTTTCGAGAGAGAATATTTTTTTGTTTACAAAAAATAAGGATATGTCAAATATCGGGATAACCTTATAAATTATTGAGTCATGGGGGTTATCTGCGTATGCGAAACTCTCCCCAAAGTCATAAAAACGTTTCCAAATATTTCAAGTTATTGCCATTGTTTCGTCAAAGTCAACAATGTCGTTAATTATGTCTTGTAGAGAGAAAAGAGAGAAAAGAAAAATGTATGTATTACACAGATTAACATGAGACTATTCTTCATTTCTAACCCACGAATGCGTCATTTGTAACCGGTTGATATCGTAAACTTACACAAATTTGTTATGAATGGCCTTTTATCAAGTGATGATGAAGGAAAATCAACAAAACCGATAGTTTTACATTCATTCGTTAAGTGTGTTTTTTTTTGTCTATAGCAAATTTATGAAAAAATCAACTTTGTATGCATAAATTTTACAATAAATAGAGAATTTGAGTAAATTTGCACATTAACTGAATATGTATTGGATCATCTCGCAGAGAAATTTCCAAAGCTTAAATTTGGTCATTAAACTTTGTTGTGAATTTTTTGAATATAAGTATATATGTATTTATTTAACTCAGTATATGACATACAAAAAATTTAAATGTGTTTTATGTAGACACCTGCCAGAAGGCTTAATTCTAAGGTACCTTTAACATAGGACCGAAACATTGCGTCGGTCGGCGCACCTTTGTGAGTTCAAAGGTACCAAATCAGCTAATATTCTGATGACATACGCAGCCCTTGATTTGGATGGAGGCTTATGTAAGATCTCTTCTGTACTAAGGGGTACAGCAGAGTGTTGCAAAATGAAACTTCACATTCGAGCAAAAGCTTTACCCGCGATTTGGGTATAAATTACAACCACAACGAAGCTCCTGACGGGACAGCCCACCTAGTCAGCCTGGCAACAGCCAGGAGCCGATCACTTCTTGTGGTAAAGTTTACAAGTCTTTGGTCAGATCTCGTAGCAAAGCTACTACCAGTAGAGCTCATCCAAGCTCTGGACAACTTGCCAAAAACAGTAATTATTCTGCCAGCATATGATATACAGAAGAAAATTGCGGGTTTCCAAAAGAAAATTTGTTAAGCTTATTAATTTTTGTAAACCCCTCCCAGAACCAAAAGTTATCTACGCCACTAGTATAAACAGAAGTATAGTTCAGTATGAAAGTTAAGACTCAATATGTAACTGGGTTAAAATTTCATGCTGCAGGCCTTCAGATAGATTTCAAAATGATATTTATAAGTCGAATGATTTAATTTCTTAAAGACAAAACGGGGTATGTGACGGAAATGAAATAGACAATTATGAAAGCACTTGAATGAAACAAAGTTCTGGTATTACTGAAAGCCAAAATAAACAGTTTAACATAGTTTTTAAAACGTATTTTAAAAGACATCTTTAAGTAAAGAGTTAAATTAAGTTACATTTTCAGGTGTTCAAATAAAATATGTAACTATATTTTGACAAAATTAATATCGATGAAATGTTCAAACGCTTAAATGTATTAACCGATGCAATTACAAAATATATAACATCTAGCAAAAAAAAAAAACAAAGATGCTGCACCTGCATAACATCTAAAAAAAAAAATAAATAATGCTGGAGCTTTTAAACACCATCACCATTCAAACATATAAAGCTCATTCAAACAAAAAGCTCATAAGTTGTTATCGAGTCTTCTTATACTTCTTCTTCTTCTTCTTGTTCTTCTTCTTCACTTGATGCCTAAACCATTCCATTCATTCAATTTAATGCGGGAATGGATGATAAATTAAGAAATACAATTTCGATAAATAAAACCAAATCATTCGTTTTATTGATCAGGAAATTGCATGAGAAGCAATAATAAATCTGAAATCAATACTACTAGCAACAACAACAACAACAACAACAACAACAACAATCGACAACAACCGCATTATTACAATAACAACATACAAGACAAATGAACAAATATCAAAAAATATCTGCTCGTATTTGTCAAAGTAAGACAGAAAGATTTCAAATTAGTTTTCAAAGACAGATACGCGCTAACATAAAGACAGACAGACACAAGATTGCTTGGAAAAACTGTAACAACTACAAGCACGCACATGCTCCAAAGTAAAACGCACACACACACACACTCACTTATATCTACACACACGTAGAGACACTCATCTACGACTATGCATCTATCTAAACATGAGCATGTAAATTTTATGTTACACGAAAGACAAGTAGTGCAGAACCGGGTGTAGAACTACTACTATACAGGAGTTTCATAAAAACTTAATAACATGTAGCTGAAACTATCAAGCAGAGAATGGAATAGAATGAATGAGGCAAAACAAGAAAAACAAGAAAACTAAACTAAAACATACATGCATTTATATTGAGCAACATCTAAATGTTAGGATAGAGCAGCAGCAGCGGCAACAACAACAACATTAACAGCAGCAGCAGCAGCAGCAGCAGAGTAGAAGACAAATTGCTGGCAGCCATGTTGCAATGGCGCAACGCTTCCGGCACTCTACACTGTACAGTGTTACTTGGCTCCGATACGATCTACACGTTGATAAAATCTACCAACATTCAAACGTACGAGTACTTCTTATTCTTCTTCTTCTGCTACGTCTTCTAATCGCAGCCCAGAAAATTCAAATAAGTCTGAAAAATATGGGCAGAAGTGGCAGCTACTATGTTGATAGAAGCTGTTGGTAAAATTTATAACCTTAGCCAGAGTGCAGTAGCAATAGTAGACACAGAACAAGAAGAAGCAGCTTAAAGCTGCTGCAATGCCAGAAGATCTATGGAAGTCAATGTTTTCTTGCAAAAATACACACACACAAACATAGACAGACAAAATAATAAACAAGTCGAAGAAAAGAATGTTTATTTGCCTCGTCGTTGTCGTTGTCGAAGCCCGTTTATAAATATATTCAAATACGTTTCGGATTGCAATTCAATCCAATTCGATGCAATCCAACAAAGCACAAGAAAAACCAAGAAAACCAAAAACAAAAATAACAACATAAAAAAAACAAGGAAAAGAGTCCAATGCCGAACGTGCACACTCACCACCGTTGAATATATAATAATAAATTTCAATTCCATTCGAAAGCAGGAAATCGTTTTGCAAACCACAGTCAAAGCGTACTTAAGACCAAAAACTTTTATTCCATACCAATCAGTGCAGGCATCGCTATGCAAGCCACCTTCGTCTACAACGATATTGTCCGTCGTGTGTATGAAGTGCAAAGTCGCGCAAGACGAAACGGCTTCTTTGGAAAACTTTGGCTAAAAACCACATGAAGAAAATGCGGTGACGTAGCCCAGCAACATGGTTTTTCTCAGACACCACGTTCGTCTTTCTCTCTGTTAGAAGATTGTCTAAATAAGTACCAACAGGCAAAAACGACGTAAGACCAACTGAAAGACAGCCAAAACTTAATGTGTTGGAAGTAGTTGTTTGTGTGTGTGTGTGTGTGTGTGTGTGTACGTTAGTCTGAAAGTGGTTAAGAACATTTCAAACACTCTCATACATTTTGCAAGAATTATGCTCTATTCCGTCTGATATTTAAGTTGATATAATTCTATGTTGCCACAAAAAAAAAAACTAAGCCAGGCTAAAAGGATTTTCAGTGTTTGACTGCGGTTTTGTGTGTTTTCTCTGCCGCAAGAGATGTAGCATGTATGTTGTTTATGCATGGCTTTGAAAATGGTTTCATATAAGTTCTGCAAAAGAAAATTGGATAAACTAAGCCTACAAGCAAATAATGTTGTGAAGTAGCAAACTTACTGAACTTGCCGACTTTGAAAATAAAATATGGTTTAAAGTTATAAAAAAAAAATAAAACAATTATTTAACATTTTTGATAATCAAATAACAATTTCATAAATCAATATTGCATTTATTTGAACAAAAATATAGTTGAGTATGAGTTAAGGATGAATAGTAGATAGTTTCTTCTAAGCTGAGCAAGCATACACAAATATGTAACTTGCAAGCCATTTGTTTTTTTTTTTTTTAAACTTCCCATATTCTGTAGTTGCAATACAAAACAAGCATTGAAATGAAAAATATATTTTGCTATTTAAATAAATACTGAGTGCACAAACAAAAGAACGTTAAAAATTTTTTCTTGATTCAATTCCAAGAAAAGCCTATTTTTCTGATCAATACTTTTTTTATGCAATTAAATCAAAAATTCAATTCATATTTTTTTCCCAACGTTTCGTTGATTGTTTGTCAGCATCTTCAGGGGATATCGTGAATGTAGAATTTTAAACTTAAGACATTGAACTTGAAAAAAATGTAAACATTAAACATTCAAAATAATGATTTTATTTTAAGAAAACAAATTGGTCTAAAAACTCTTATTTTGTTATTTTAACTTAAGAACAAATTTTAAAAATAAACAATCTGACGTTTAACATACGTGGGGAGGGAGGAGAAAGAGTTCGCGGAAATAATGAATATTCCATTTCAATATTAATTTTCCATTCATCCTTACATAATTTTCAGATCTCTTCAATAACTTAGTAATACCAAACAAAAAAAAATGTGTAATCTTTAGTGTCAAAATAGGATACAATTTCTGACTTGGCTTTGTCATCGTTGTTGAATTTTTTCACAGCTGCCGGAATGTGCCAATGGAACACACCTCAACTTCCCCCGTCGTTTGTCTTTGATGACTTACTTCAAACTAGAGATGGGCGCGTGAGTGATTTTTACTCACGATTACGCACGCTCACGATGTGATTTCGTCTAATCACGCACGCTCACGATCAAAACTAATTTTTTGGATCACTATCACGCACGATCACGATGTGATTTCTTCTAATCACGCATGCTTACGCTTAAAAATAAGTTTTTTGAACACGATCACGCACGATCACGCACGATCACGATGGTATATTTTTTCTCAGGAATACATTTTATAGGAAGAAGAATACACACAAGTTTTTATTAAAAGTGTATTAGTGTATTTAGAGTACCTCTGCTAAAAGCAGCATACAGGAAGGAGCAGAAGCAACATAGAGGTAGATACAGCACTATAAAAAGAAAATTGATAAAATTTCTCAGCTTTTTATTTGTATATAAAATTACCAAAATTGCATCAAGTTGTCGCTAACGTTTCGCAAAATAAGTAAAGAGAGCGAAATTAGTTGTTGTCGCTTCTTTAGAAGTGGTCAGTGTTGCATTTTGTAAGCAATTGGTAGTAAAAGCGTAAGAAAACATCATTACGAAATTTGGCACAAGTTTGAAAATTTTTAGTACAAAAGTCGTGACACGAATAAATGTAAGTCACGCACGCTCACGCACGAGCAAAATTTAATCACGCACAATCACGAATTTTTCGTAATTTTTGTATTGATTCGCTCACGATTACGACATGATTCGTCATGACACGTCGTGTCACGTCAAAATTCGTGATAAGCGCTCATCTCTACTTCAAACGATCAAGTAAGGAAGCACAGTACAGTCCCGTTATGGTGACACCACGTTCTTTCTAATCGATCAATAGGATACCTTCTGTATCCCATAAGATGGTTGCCATCATCTTGCGGCCGATTGTAACACTTTATATTTTAAGAAGAGGGCTTGCCCTTTTTTATGGCACTGCACTGACGCCTGCTTTGATTCGGATTCATAGAAGTGCACCCATGTTTCCTTCATTTGTTCGCCACAGCGGCCCAAAAACTTGGTTGCGTTTTTGAAGCGAAGTTAGCATTCTGGGTGCTCATTGACCTTGTCATTCTGTCCATAGTTTTTACATAAACTGCAACCATTTCTAAAAGCTGTATTAACTTTAACCTGGCATGATACCCGTCAGAGGACCGTCTTCAATGGAGTACCTTCCTTGTTTGAAAAGCTCATGGCACTTATATTTCATCGACTTTTAAAACAAGAAATGCCATGAAACCGCCATTTCGTGCAGTGAACTACGCCAAGACCTCAGCTGGTATTTTACTTGATTTTTTGGGTTTTTATAACAAAAATACTCACTTTTTTAAAGTGAGTTTTTATACCCTAAACCTGAAAGGTCAGGGTATATTAACTTTGTGCAAACGTTTGTAACGCATAGAACGAAGCGACTCCGGTATAGAAATGTATATATCGATGGTTAAGCTCACTAAAGTGATAAGTGACCTTTTGACCAAAATAGGCTTAATGCTTTTTCCAAGCCATCAATATAATATCTACCTTCTGTAAATTTGATGGAAATGCATAACCAATGAATGCTGGTTAATTAAGAGTTAAAAGAAGTGTTCTTCGCTGAGATGTATTGAAAACTAAAAACAAAATCGGCGTTTCTGAACATTTTTTCACTTTTTCACAGTTTTTCACGTATCACTTTAGTGCGCTTAACCATCGATATATTCTTGATCAGGGTTACGTCGTGAGTCGAGCTATCCATGTCCGTCCGCCCGTCCGTCTGCCCGTCTGTGTGTTGTCCTTTAACACAGGATAAGAAGAAGGAGTTGAGATAATTGAATGAAACTGGGTATACATGATCGCATGAACCCAAGAACCTGCACTATTTAATATTTTTGGAGTCCGACCACGGACACGCCTACCTCCCATACAACACAAAAATTGAAAACTTCATAACTCAGCTCATAATTATCCTACAACAACAAAATTTGGTAACTATATCTTTTGTATCAACACAAAGATGTGTTCGAAAAATGGCTCACGCCCACCTCCCATACAACCCAAAAATTGAAAACACAATAAATAAGCCTCTGTTTTACTTACAGAGATAAAATTTGGCACGTATGTTTTTTATAACAAAATAAAGATGGTTTTGAAAAATGGACATCATTCGCTCACGGACACGCCTACCTCCCATACAACGCAAAAATTTAAAACTGTATAAATAAGCTCATAATTAACCTACAACAATAAAATTAGGTGTATGTATTTTATATCAACACAAATATGTCTTTGAAAAATGGGTGTCATTTGCTCACGGACACGCCCACCTCCCATATAACCCAAAAAGTCAAAACGGAATAAATAAGCCTCTGTTTAACCTACAGTGACAAAAGTTGGCACGTATGTTTTTTATAACAAACCAAAGGTGGTTTTGAAAAATGGACGTCATCCGCTCACGGACACGCCTACCTCCCATACAACCCAAAAAGTTTAGAACTCAATAAATAAGATTAGGTTTGGCATAGAGAGATCCAATTTGGTATGTATGTATTTTATACCAAAACTAACGTGTGTTCAAAAATTGGGAGTTATCCGTACACAAACATGGGCTCCCATAGCGAAAGCGCAATAAAGGCATTAACTTTGAGCTACAGGAATAAAACTTGGTATGTGTAAATTTTTCATCAACATTTAAATTCATATAAAATATAGGCTTCAGCCGCCCTCGTACGCGCCCATTTTCAATAATATTTTTTTTTGGAAAAGTAGGTTTAGGGTATATCATAGTCGGCCTAGACCGAGTTTAGACTTTCTTTACTTGTTTTTATACTAAATTTTTTTTCGATATACCGAGTCTTGAAAAAGTGAAAATTTACATTATTTTGCCGTTGTTTCTTGTAAAATGACGTGAATACAGAAAGTCTTGAAACTATTTTAATTTAAATTTTGCTAATTTTTTTTTAGATTTGCATAAAAGCTTTTGCTTGAGAAAGCAAAGAGATAATTTGTACTTCGTGACTAATCCAGCGGCAGCTAATATATAATCTAACACAGGAAAAGTTCATCTAACTTGTCACGGAACATGTACCTTTTTCTTGCCATGCGACAAATTTCTTTTTACTCAGTATAGGACAAAAAACTCTTGTTTATGTGCTCAACATGTTTTACTTGGCATTATTTTCTCTCCGAGCTTTGCTCGTGTCTGCAGAGAGCTGACGCCCAAACAGAAGAACTTATTTCTATTGAACAAACTTTTGCCTGGGCTGATGTTTGAACTTGGGTTCCGTTGGTTCGCACGCCATACACTTAGCATTAATAGTCTTAAAATTTTGCTCCAATAAAATTATTGTTACGACTATCTCAGAGGCACGCGAAGAACTCAGGTTCATAAACTGACTTCTCATTATCAAAATTAAGCTTCTTCAATAATAAGAAGTCCATCACATTTTATAAACCTAAATGTATTTGACATATCCATATGTTTAAAATAACTCATGATTTGTTTCTACATTTTGCTCATGTTCAAACAGCAATAGGCTAGGGAAGTTCAGGTTCAATTCTTGTAATGAGAGGTTTTGAAGTCTTATAATTTTTTATTTATTTAACATTGTTTTTTAATATTTACATATTTATTTAATGCAAATGTGTTGTTAGTGCGAAAACAACGTTGTTTTTGTATAAATCTAATATGTTTTCCCTTTTGTTTGTAGCGTGTCTGTGCTAATGAAATTACCCATTTACCACATTAACTAGTTTGATTTTTGCTCACTTTCAAATATGAAATAACATTGCTTGTTGGTTAGGCGATGGACTCTCATGCAATAGCTGCGGGAGTTCAGGTTCGATTCTTGTATTGAACGGTTCTGAAGACAAATCATTTTTATAAGTAGATTTTTCAACCATAAAAAAGTTAATATTTGGAATGAACTACATTCCTCAGTTTGATTAAGCCACGAAAACGGGTTAAATTGGCATAAAAATCATGTGGTAACTTTAACCTGGCGATTCATGTTGTGCTTTATATTTGGTTAAATTAACCAGATTTTTTTATAGATATTCAATATCTAAGATGAATTTTATAGATATTCAGTATTAATTGGCCCCTTCTAATGACAACGCCCTGTTAAAGTGATCGGTTGGTTTCATATGTTGATGGCAGAATTGATACAGGTCCCTATCCTTTCGGAAACTATCTTGTGAAACCGGTTGTTTTCTCCATAAGG
This sequence comes from Tetanocera ferruginea, assembly GCA_958299015.1. Classification (NCBI taxonomy): domain Eukaryota; kingdom Metazoa; phylum Arthropoda; class Insecta; order Diptera; family Sciomyzidae; genus Tetanocera; species Tetanocera ferruginea. The sequence continues at coordinate 137,324,024 of OY282642.1, forward strand.
GTCATATATTCTGAGCCACACAAAGAAAAGCGCACTTTTTTTTACTATTAAGTATCAACCAAAAATTAGCAAGTCGTTTACCAACTGATCCACGAAAGAAAAAGTTATTGCGAGCACTAAGTATTTACTTGAATGCTGAACACTTGGAAAAATCTTAATTCTTGGATTAAGCTTGTATAAACACTTACATACAATTGTAAAAAAAACTTGTATTAAGCTTGAAGTAAAGAATCAAGGTTTCATTTTCGGTTCTTACAGTTAGTCAGCAACATTTTTTATTAAAACTTGACATGCATTCTTAGAAACACTGCTTTCAGAAGAGATTCTAAAAATCCAATTGTGCTTCTCTACAGCCTTATCGAAAAGTGCGCTTTCAGGAGGTATTCTCACAAACTTCTTAAACACTATTTGAATTGTTTTGACGTAGAATTACGTCTTACAGCGCGGTTTGTATGGGGTCGTTTTAACAGATTTTTTGAAGGTCATGCAACGTTTTTGGCGAATACTTTAGGCTATACCTACAGCCTTTAATTCTTATCGTTCAAAGATAATATATATACTTAAATATCAGATATATCCTACGCTGAATGAATATCTAATTTTGGATTTTGTCACTATTATATGAAAGTCAGAAAATAGTAAAATATAAGAAGAAAAATGCATGTTTTTATATAAGAAAATCAATCATCAGCTGCTTATGTGTCTGCTGCTTTCTTTGTTTTTGTTTTGTTGTTTATGGTTGTATTGTTTTTATTTTGCACGAACTGATTGGTTCGTATTCAGCTTCAGAATGATTCTATGGCCAATCGGATGCAGTGGGATTATCTGAGGTCACAGGCGGGTCATTGGTACTTTGATGGTTTCCATGCAACATTTGGACCAAAATGGATGATTCTATGACCAATCGGATGCAGTGGGATTATCTGAGGTCACAGGTGGGTCATTGGTACTTTGATGGGTTCCATGGAACATTTGGACCAAAATGGATGATTCTATTTCCAATCGGATGCAGTGGGATTATCTGAGGTCACAGGTGGGTCTTTGGCACATTTATGGGTTCCATGGAACATTTGGACCAAAATGGGATTATCTGAGGTCACAGGTGGGTCTTTGGCACATTTATGGGTTCCATGGAACATTTGGACCAAAATGGATGATTCTATGTCCAATCGGATGCAGTGGGATTATCTGAGGTCACATGTGGGTCTTTGGCACATTTATGGGTTCCATGGAACATTTGGACCAAAATGGATGATTCTATGGCCAATCGGATGCAGTGGGATTATCTGAGGTCACAGCCGGGTCATTGGTACTTTGATGGTTTCCATGGAACATTTGGACCAAAATGGATGATTCTATGACCAATCGGATGCCGTGGGATTATCTGAGGTCACAGGTGGGTCTTTGGCACATTTATGGGTTCCATGGAACATTTGGACCAAAATGGGATTATCTGAGGTCACAGGTGGGTCTTTGGCACATTTATGGGTTCCATGGAACATTTGGACCAAAATGGATGATTCTATGGCCAATCGGATGCAGTGGGATTATCTGAGGTCACAGCCGGGTCATTGGTACTTTGATGGTTTCCATGGAACATTTGGACCAAAATGGGTGATTCTATTACCAATCGGATGCAGTGGGATTATATGAGGTCATGGGCGGGTCATTGGTACTATGATGGGTTCCATGGAACATTTGGACCAAAATGGATGATTCTATGACCAATCGGATGCAGTGGGATTATATGAGGTCACAGGTGGGTCTTTGGCACAATTATGGGTTCCATGGAACATTTGGACCAAAATGGATGATTCTATGACCAATCGGATGCAGTGGGATTATCTGAGGTCACAGGCGGGTCATTGGTACTTTGATGGTTTCCATGGAACATTTGGACCAAAATGGATGATTCTATGACCAATCGGATGCAGTGGGATTATATGAGGTCATGGGCGGGTCATTGGTACTATGATGGGTTCCATGGAACATTTGGACCAAAATGGATGATTTTATGGCCAATCGGATGCAGTGGGATTATCTGAGGTCACAGCCGGGTCATTGGTACTTTGATGGGTTCCATGGAACATTTGGACCAAAATGGATGATTCTATGGCCAATCGGATGCAGTGGGATTATCTGAGGTCACAGGCGGGTCATTGGTACTTTGATGGTTTCCATGGAACATTTGGACCAAAATGGATGATTCTATGGCCAATCGGATGCAGTGGGATTATCTGAGGTCACAGGCGGGTCATTGGTACTTTGATAGTTTCCATGGAACATTTGGACCAAAATGGATGATTCTATGACCAATCGGATGCAGTGGGAGTTTCTGAGGTCACAAGTGGGTCATTGGCACTTTCACGTGAATACGAACTTCACGTGTAGTTCGTGAATAAAAGACACGTGTAGTTGAGTTTTGTGTTTTTACTTGATTTTTTTAAAAACACGTGAACACGTGCTTACGTGAAACTGGAAGTTCTAGTTCGTATTGGTAGCATTGTAAGCATTGGTTCGCATTGGGTGTATTTATGCACTTCTGTTCTAGTTTAATAAGTGCTTTATTTTGAAACCAGAGGTCATGAATCTCGTTTCAACTCAGTCAATGAACTCGAACTGTTAAATTTAACGAAATGGGTCTGTGGTCCGGTTAGATTAGATTTCTTATGAAAAAAAACGAGTTGGATCATATTTCGTTTTATGCTTTTACCCAATAGATGGCGTAAGATTTTTATTCTTGCTTTTAATGCAAATTAATTTGGATTCCACATCCCACTAGCACTAGCGAGTGTAGTTCGCAAACTATACATCAAACAGAGACGAAAGTGTAGCTCGCAAGCTAAATATTAGACAGACAACATGTCAATATAGACAACATACGATTTTGTAAAAATCGGGATCTTAATTTTAATTTAAAATTAGTAGTTAAACTGACTCTAGCTCGCAAACTATATATCGGGCAGAGACGAAAGTGGCACCATTAGAAAGTGCATTTGCTTCGCCTTCTTTTCAACTAATTCAATGAACTCAACCTATCAAACTTAACGAAATGATCGAAAAAATTTGAAATTTTGCTTGTTTCTTTTTGCTTGCTCATTTAATCATACTTACTTTTTAATTTTTTCTTTGTTTTGGCCTCGATAAGTAGTCCATAATTGAGTGTTATTAATTTATTTGTTAATTTTTGGAAGATCAATAAAAATATGTGCAAAATGAACAAAACAATCGGACCAAAGAGACAAAGTAGAAGAGGTTACAACTTAAACGGAATTCTGCGTCTACACTTACGATACTTTCGAAACTGTTTCTTTTTTAAGAACACTTCTATGTTATGACTTGTGCAAGGCAAAGGTTAAATATTTTCTTAGAAGCATCTTGTATTATGGCTTTTGAATCATGGTATGCCTTCTTAAAGTTTTCCTGGTAAATACCTACTAGAATGCTTTCATTAGCCATTTTTGGTTTATTTGTTAAGATTTTTATTTTGTTCAGAGCGATAAGAACAGATTGATCGAGTTTTTGTTTTCACTCATAACACAACGAGAGTACTCTCAATGCGACTCTATTTGCACTGTATGAAATGTTCGTGCACGTAGAGCATAATCAGAGAAATAAATGAAAACGAATAATCTTTAACTAATGAAAGTATATAAATAATATAAAATTGTGCAAAAAATATGATTTTAAATTAAAATTTAACAAAAAATACTCTTAAATGACAGCTTAGGCATTTGATGCACGGTTTGATTTTTTTTTTAATTCAGAGTTATCTGAAAAAACTCTGAGTAGAGTAGTTTTGAAATGTACTCCACGCGCTCTAGCTCTGTGATCTGCTCTGCTCTCAACATAAAAACGAAAACGCCTATTGAAAGCCTCGAAGAAATCTTCCACTTAAAAATTCTAGAAGCACTTCAAGAGAAGACTAAGGAAAGAATTCCTCCCAATGACATGAATATGTTAAAAGAATGCCTTCTGAATATGAAAATAGAAGGGCTGGAACTCACGACTTCCCATTCCACTTTACCTTCTTTTGGAACCACTTTTTTTTGCTAGGTACATATAATCGTCTTTTCTAAGCTTGTTTACAGCTAGTTTGGGCTGGGTTACTGGGTTGTTACTTGAGATTTTTATACCCCCACGCGTACTGCGTAAGGGGTATATTAATTTTGTCACGACGTGTGTAACGCCCATAAGGAGGCGTGGTAGGTATAGAAAAGTATATATATTCTTGCTCTGCATCACCATCTGAGTTGATTTAGCCATGTCCGTCTGTCTGTCCGTCTGTCCGTCTGTCTGTCCGTCTGTCTGTGGACACGATTACAGCAGTAATTTTGAAGCTATCGTGCTGAAATTCAATATTTAAGCTTTTTTTTTAAAAACTAAGATCAAGTTCGAGAATGGGCTAAATCAGATTACAACCACGCCTACCTCCCATGCAACCCCAATGATGAAAACTCCATAAAGAAACGAATAATTACGCTACAAAACTTAAATTGGGTTTTTGTATAGTATATGACAAAACTTAGGTGTGTTAGAAAAATGGGCATCATCCACTCACTAATACGCCCACCTCCCATACAATCCTATTATTGAAACCTATATATAGAGGCTTGTAACGAAGCTTTAAAAGTAAAATTTAATATTTATTATTTTTATATAAAAATTAAGACGTATTAGAAAAATGGGCGTTATCCATCCACGAACACGCCCATCTCCCATACAACCCCAAAATTGAAAACTATATAAATAGGCTTCTGTCGAAGCTACAAAAGGAAAATTAAATATATATTCTTTTTATAATAAAAACAAGATGTGTTAGATGAATGGGCGTCAACCATTCACAAACACGCCCACCTCCCATACAACCCATAATATTGGAAACTATAAATAGGCTTATATTTAAACTTCAGACCTGAAATTGGGTATTTGTGTATATTTTATCAAAATTGAGGCGTGTTAGAAAAATTGGCATCAACCACTCAAGAACACGCCCACCTCCCATACCACCTCCCTAATTGAAAACTTTATAAAAAGGCTTGTCTTTACTTTGCAGGAAAACAATTTGATATGAACGTATTTTAGTCGTCATAAAAATATTAAAATTTTTAAAATCTCATATAAAAAGAGCTGCAATTTAAGATTTTGAACCCTTGCGAATCGCCCGTGTGGGTATTTTAACTTCGGCCAAGTCGAAGATATACCTTACTAGTTTTGATTGAATTCAACAAATAAAAATATATACGAGGGGTGCCTTTTATATTTCGGGATTTGGCAACCCTGGTGTTGCAATCTGTCAACTGAAAGCTCTATCGCAAAGTTTGACATTTGTTGGCTTATACGTACTCAGAACGTTTTGACATACGAGCGCTATTTGTGTTGTTTATAGTAACTTAAAAGATTCATCTCGGTCCAAAAATGGAATTAAATCGTGAACATTTTCGTGCGATTATTTCTTACAACTTTCGACGTGGATTAACACAGCAACAGTGCATGGATGAACTTAATTCAATTTTTTGCGATGAAGCTCCATCAAGGACCAGTGTTTATCGATGGTATGTTGAATTCAATCGTGGTCGTAGTTCACTCCAAGACGAATTTCGTGAAGGTCGTCCGAAATCAGCTGTTGTTCCGAAAACCATTCATGCTGTGCGCGAACTGATATTGCAAGATCGTCATGTTGCCTATCGTGAGATTGAGGCAACCTTAGGCATAAGTGGGACCAGCATACATTCAATATTGCATAAACATTTAACTGTCAAAAAAATTTGTTCGCGTTGGATCCCACACAATTTGTCAATCACTCAAAAAAAGGCTCGTGTCAATTGGTCGAAGGAAATGCTCAAAAAATACGATCGCGGTGCTTCGAAACACGTCTATGACATCGTGACAGGTGATGAATCGTGGATTTACGCGTATGAGCCCGAAAGTAAACAGCAGTCGACTGTATGGGTGTTTCAAGATGAGCCAAATCCAACAAAAGTTGTTCGCGCACGAAGCACTTCCAAGCAAATGGTCGCCTGTTTTTTCGAAAAATATGGACATGTCGCAACCGTACCACTAGAAGAACGCAGAACAGTTAACTCTGAGTGGTACACAACCATTTGCTTGCCAGTTGTCTTCCAAGAAATCAGGAAAACCAACCGCCGAAGACGGATCACTCTTCACCACGACAATGCGAGCTCTCACACATCGGCTCAAACAACTGCATTTTTGAGCACCCAAAACATCGATTTGATGGGTCATCCGCCGTATAGTCCTGACTTGGCACCGAATGACTTCTTTTTTTTCCCAACCATGAAGAATAAACTGCGTGGACAACGATTTTCGACGCCCGAAGAAGCGGTTGCGGCATTCAGAATGCATGTTTTGGAGATACCTCAATCAGAGTGGCAAAAGTGCTTCGACAATTGGTTCAAACGCAAGCAAAAGTGTATAGATCTTCATGGAGAATATTTTGAAAAACAATAAAGTGATTTTCGATGATAAATTATTGTTTTTGTTCTCTTATCCCGAAATATAAAAGGCACCCCTCGTATATATATAAAATGTTTGACTTCAATGTTATCAAAAAATTAATATATGATTTTGATCCTTTAACTTCAATAAGCAACTAAAAGCCTTAAACTTAAAAACAACCTTTAACTTTAATAAAACCAGATCTTAAAAGCGAAGAGCTTAAGGTCAGCTGCACACGTTAGCGCTTAGCTGCACTTTCTGCACTAAAATTTGCTGTTTTTCCTATGAATATAATCTTAATGTTGTTTCTGACATTCAAAGCTTATCTATGCTTTGAAATGCAATCGTAACTTTCATTCTCTCTCTTGCCGTTGTTTGAAATGCAATTCTTGAGCATTTGACATTTTGATAAACGGCCAAAGACGGAGTTGAATCGTACTTGAGGTAGCTAAGGATGCCATTTTGAAGACTATCACTTAAGATCAGAGCAGCTGTTGAACTGTTTGAATGTTGATTGCTTGCTGCAGGGCAGCAAAAAAGTGGCAAGAGTCATACAAAAGTAAGCGTTAACTTGGAAGAGTGGCGTTTTCGAAATTCAAACTTGACAACAGCTATCAGCCAGGTTTAAAAAAGTTTACTTAAAAAAGTAGTGCAGTATATTAAATACTTACCTTTGTTGCTGTTGTTTATAAGAAGCAGCATGAGTTTCATACTGTTCTTTATTTCCAGGTACTTGCCAGTTGGCAAAACTTGGTTTTATTCCAACCTGTGCTGATAACTTTAAACTAGCTTAACTTGTTGTTATGAGAAAATTTATAACTTTTGCTCGCTTGGTTACATTTTGTCATGCCTTGGTTTTTATTTTCTTCTGCAACAATATCGATTGTTATGCTGCAACATTTTGCTAAGTTATATGGCTGAAAATAGCTCGTGTGAGTGTTTGTTGTACAAAGTCTTTGCAATACGCTTGTGTGCTTGTTCTGCTGGCTATGTATGATAAACGATGTCTGTTAAAGCTTTTGCTGTCATTCTGCATAATCGTTTGGCTAACAAAAGCACTTTTGGTCGCTTGTTGTGTGTGTGTGCATATGTAAGAGTGTGTATGTATGTAAGCGACAAGTTGAGGTTGAACTAGTATATGAAAGAGTTATGGGTTGACAGCACGTTGAGTTCTATATAGTATGTGGTCGAGAGTGCAGAGTTATTGTGGTTTAAGAAATGAAACTTTGCGGTTGTGCCTGAAAGCCGTTGAAGTAGGGTGTAAACTAAGTTTCAAAAGCTGATTTTTTTTTTTTGTTCATCTCAACTTTTCTTTTGAATATTTGCTAGGAGAAGAGTGTTTGAGAGAGTGCAAAGTAGAGTGAAAGGATTTAAGTTTGTTAAAGCATGAAAAATTAAGCATATAAATCAGGCGGATTTGATTTGGTTTCATGGACAAGGTTTATAAGAAATATGCATTGTCAAGTTTCAAGAAGAAAGCGTTCAAGTTTGAATCGATGCAAGAAGATTTAGGCATAATCTTAATATTCAATAATCTTCTTAACGTTCTGCTATTTAATAGTAGAATGATGTTTATGTTTTGCTGAAAACGATTGGGCCAAAACGTTTTATTTGCTTTTGCTCAGTTGGCTCTAGTGGTTCAATTGTCTGAGTTATTGTCTCAATTCGTTTGGCTTATTTAGTGGGTACAGTTAGTTTGATTGGTTCTATTGTGAAAATTAGGTCAGTGCACTCAACTCGCTAAGTTGGCTCGATTGGCTCAGTTGACTCAATTTAACTTTTGTAGCTAAAATCACGTTATTTATTTTTAATAAGTGAAATAAAAATCTGTTTATTCATTTTTCCTTGAAAATCGTTGAGCCAGACCTCATTTTCAACTTTCGCTAAGTTTGCTCAAATGGCTCATTTGCCTCATTTAACTCAATTAAATGGTTAAGCTGAATTAATTGATACAGTTCTGTTGTTTTAATCAGATCGCGTTGACTTCAATGGCTCAGTTGGCTCGATTGGCTTAGTTGGTTTGATTTTCTCAGTTTGCTCGATTGGTTCAGTTGGCTCAATTGATTTTTTTCTTAAAAATTGTTAACTTATAAAATTTTCTGAGCAATTTTCTGATATAATTGACAAAATGGCTCATTTAGTTCACCTGGCTCAATTGGCTCAGTTCGCTTAATTAGCTGAATTAACTTCAAATAATATAAAAATTGAAATACGTTTAAAATAAAAAAACACAAAACACATATTAAATAATATACAAGAAATTATCAAAAGCTAATTGTGCAATATTTTTGAATTTTTGTGGACACAGCTGCTTTAGAGCTTCAACTTTTATAAATCATCGAGTTAAGTTAACTTTTGTCAATTTGTTTGGCCTCCAACATAAATCATTATAATTTAATGCACTTTACCATCTGACACCAACAACAACAACAACAACAACAACATTTAAAACAACAAATTAAGTCACCTTTTCGGTAACATGTTCAACTCTATAAAAAAAAAACACGAAGAATAAAAAAATAAATAACGAGAAAAAGGCACCAACTTAATATGTCAAATTCTAGTTTGACCTGAAAATCATTAACTCCATCATGGGTGAAAACAGGTAATTGACAGCACATGGCTACAATGAACAGACATTAATTTTGTATGTTTTTTTTTTGTTATTTTTCTTTTTTATGCTCCCGCTCCCACAACTGCTAAGCATTTCATTTTTCTAGCTGATAAATTGAAGTATTTTGGGTGTTTTTTTTTTTTTATTTCTTCTACTATAGTACTATAACGTAGTGGAATGTTATTTTGTAAGTAAGTGGAAGTGTTTTACTAACAAAAATAGTGTAGAGAGAGAGAAGAAAAAAAAGAAGAATAAGTAAAGCGTATCAAATTGTAATGCCTCAATTCAAGGGTCAGCTACGCACAAAAAAAACAAAAACCAAAAAAAAAAATATAAAAAAAAACAGGGAAAACCAATTGGGAATAAGTTTGATCCTTCCGGCTGGCCTTCTTCTGCCATGTGTGTCAAACTACCTACTTAAGTTTTGATATTAAAATAAAATTGCATGCAATATTTCAGGAATGTTGCCCAGATTTTAGTTACTTTTCTTTCAAATATCTTATTTCCTTTTTTTTAGGTTTTAGTATATTATTTTTTTTTATTTTTTCCCTGAATTATGATGTGCAATATTTGCAATATCAAATTGATTGTACGATGATGATATTTTCACGATAAAATATATTGAAAAGGTAACAGTTGTTTGTTATGTTGACCCAAAAAAAAAAAAAAAAAAAAAAGAAAAGAAGATACCATGATATACATATATTTTTTGTTAGCTATTTCGAAAGATTGAGTGTTATTATGAGTGTATGTTTAAGTATCATTGTTGTATCAAGCAGGCATGTAATTTCTTAAGCTAACTGTTTACCCAAAGTGAACTCTTAAGTAGTCCAAAAAATTTTCAGTTAAAGTATCCTTGAACTTAATATCATCAGTTTTGTTTTCATTATTTACAGCATACATACTTACTTAGATCATATAAACAATTCCAATTCAAGTTTATTCTTCATGAACTTACCTAAAAGAAAAAAAAAGAAAACAATGAATTAGTTATGTAACAGCTATGTATGAAATGTTTATCTAGAAATTGTAGTTTTAAAAATTAATTCAAAGATTTCATAGAATTTTAAATAAGTTGTCGATATGTTGCAGTTTCCATGTCTCATATATATATATATATATATCAAAACAAGAAAAGGAAGTCTAAAGTCGGTCTAACCCGACTATGACAAAGCCCGACTAAGACAAACATTTTTTGAAGACATCTTTGTTTTGAAATAAAATACATACGTACCAAATTTTTTCTCTGTAGGTTGAAAATGAGCTTTTTTATTGAATTTTAAATTGTTAAGTTGTATGGGAAGTGGGCGTGGCCGTGGGCTGATGGCGTTCATTTCTTAAAAGCATCTTTGGTTTGTTATAAAAAACATGTCTACTAAATTTTATCTCTGTAGATTAAACTTGAGCTTATTTATAGAGTTTTTACTTTTTGGTTGTATCGGAGGTGGGCGTATCCATGAGCGAATGATACCCATTTTTCGAAAACCTTTTTGTTTTTATTTAAAGTACATATAAACCTTATTTTAAAGTTGTAGGCTAATTATGAGCTCATTTGTGCAGTTTTTAATTTTTGTCGTTGCATGAGAGGTAGGCGTGTCCGTGGGCGGATTCCAAAAATATTCAATAGTGTAGATCCTTGGGCCCATGTGACAATGTGTGCTGAGTTTCATTCAATTATCTTAACTCCTTCTTCTTATCCTGTGTATACGGACAACACACAGACGGACAGACGGACGAACGGACGGACGGCTCGACTCATTAAATGACGCTTATCAAGAATATATATACTTTTCTATACCGGACACGCTTCGTTCTATGCGTTACAAACTTTTGCACAAAGTTAATATACCCTGACCTTTCAGGTTTAGGGTTTAAGAAGGAGCTTACAAATTTGACCCATAGCTTATTGAGTCATAGCAAAAAATCTATTGTCTGTAATAAAAAAGTGTTTATATCACCCAAGAAAACAGGAAAATTTGAAGTCTTCGATTTAGAATTGTTGGATTATTTGAAAGTAATGGCGTGTAACAAAAATAAAAAAATTATACATTTTACTTTACACCTGCACTGTAATCTGCAAAAATAGTTCAGTTATCTAAACCAAAAATTTAACAGGACAATTGAGAAAACAATATTCTTACCTAAGGATCGATCAGTTGCAAGTTTTTTTAAAAAAAATCGCAGATGTGAGCGCTCATGTAGTTAAATCATTGTTCCGAAAAATTCAAATTTTATTTTTTCACAACAACTTTGAATTGAAATTTGTGCCAGTAGTTGATTCCGTTATTTTGTCTTTTCAAAACAAAAATTAGTATTTTTCTTCTTAAAGGCTTCTTAAATGAGTTTTTTTTTTTAAATGGAAACCTTCAATATACCCTTGATTAAGACTTATCATGATATAATAAGGGTATTCATGCAACTGGGCAAAACCCTTATGAACGGTATAAACCGTATAAGTTTATTCTCCTTATAAATGAACTGTCAAAGTTTGTATGAAGAAGCTTTTGCACAAACCAGATATCTTTGCTCAACGATTTAGCTGAGCAAACGAACAGGCAAACTTATAACATCAATCAGCTGATTTATTTTATTAAAGCAAAAGAAAAAATTAGAAGCAGGAGAAGATATAGTCAAAATTGTAAAACTAATTAAATAACATAGAAGAGGTAAGAATGGAAATTTTGTGAATTGAAGGAATTAAAAAATATTTATATACTTCAGTTGCAGAAAGCAAACCCTGAACTTGCAAACAGCTGATATATGATGCAAATGCTCAATCGACTTGAAAGGGATGCTCATGCAACCTGCCTGATAAAAATAACTAATTGCCCAAATTATATTCTTGCCTCTTTGCATGAATACCCTTAATGACTCCAACGTAGTGTTGACGTTTCTGTTGGAAACGGACTTCTGTCAAAAAATATAACAAGAAAGAGAGCGCTCACAGCCCGTTATTGCATGCAATTAATTTTTACTGGTCACATTCAGCGTACCCAACAGTTGCCAACTGCTAAGTCAAAACTTGATGCACATAAATATGAAGTTGCGCATTAAAATGCGTTAAAAAAATAGAAAATTTTTAATTTGTCGGTAAAATTTCCATTCGTATTTGATACAAAGCTTGATATTTCATAAACTTGACAATTTTTCTGAAACTTCAATACCGATAACAGCGCTCCCCCGATGTGTCGCTGTCACAACAGTTGACACAGCTGAATGTGGCCAACGAATATAACAACGAACAGCTGTTTTTGATAAGAGTTCGCTTACTTGCAGCTGAGAGAATCAACATTTGTCAACACTACCTGGTAAAGTTATTATATCATGAGCCCTATTAATAATTTTACTCTCATCTGAGCACGAATATTGTCAAAAATATTTCAAACTTTTTTCAATTTTGACAATTTTTTCGGATCAATGGCAGATTAAAACTTTTTGTTAGTATTTGAATGGCAAAATATTGCTAAAATTGTGACAAGTAAAAAACAAATTATGCAATTTATCAAATTTGAAAACCATTATCAAAGTGTTTCTATTTTAACAAAAAAGTATTAAACATTTTAAAACTATTTTGAGATATTTTTACTCATACGATGTACTTTATCGGGAATTACACATCTCCAAGTTGTGAGCTCATGTCGATTGCTTAGAGAAAACTTATGCGAAGCACTTTATCGAGGTTATCTGGTCCAAGTCTGGCAAGTCTTAAAAAACTTTTAAAAACTTTATAAATAACTTTCTTCTGACATACTTCGTTAATTTGCTGATATTTGCTTCTGAATCAGACCTGACCATGAACTAACTTAAGACTTTGTAAATGTAATGAACATGAATCATTCATTGTTTTTGTGAATAAACTTTATAAAATTTATGTACAAATACGAGGAGAATAAGAATACTACTAGTAAGCAGCCCTGCCGCTTCTTTATTACTTGTGAGAGCAAGGCTGTTCATTTTTGAGTTAATGCTTGTTAGCGTGCTTTTCTACACTCAGGGAAAAAATTCTGTTTTATGAAACAAATCATGGGTTGAAATAACAGATTTCACTGTTAAATACCATCCAACAAATGAAACTTTCAAATCAACAGTCGGTTGACTGTTGGTCTATAGAACACGAAACCCGTATAAAAACTTATTTATTGAAATTTATCCCTGATTTGAAAGTTCATGTATGCCCGAGTGTGCTGACGTGTGCGGCTAGTAGTCGAGTGTCCACGGTTCAAATCCGGCAAGGCCAAAAAAAATTTTTTTTATATAAAATATTTTTTTTTTAAATAAAAAATGAAATTTGCAATTTTTTTTTTTTGCAAGAATGTAAGCATTTTATTTTGAAGGTTTTTTTTAACCAAACTATTAAGGAAACAGAATTATTATTATTTCAATTATTAAATTACAATATTTGATACTTACACAGCTAGGGTTCGAACACACGTCCCCCGCATAACAGTCTAGCGCACTTCCACTGAGCTATTGGCAACGATAATATAAATATAGCAAAACACATTTAAAAACTATTGCTTAGAAAAAATTGACAATTCAATATAAGCACAAAAATATTTCAACAGATGATTTTAACAGCACAAAAATATGTACTTTGAAACGTTCATTCAACAAAGAAAATTGTTTACTTAAACGCAAATCATTCAATCGAACAGTGTTTTGAAATAACAGTGGCCGACTGTTAATATTACAGTCGATATTTATCTGGGTGTACATTGCTTGTGAGAGCAAGGTTGTTCATATGAGAGCGAATACTCATAAAGGTGTTTCGTTAAGACGTAGCGAAGCGCCAGCAAGCTTCCGAAAGGCTTATTCTGAGAAAAGCAATATCAAGGCGATTTCATCCAAAAGTGAATCTCTAAAGTGCTCTAAATAAGCTTCGAAGAGTTTTGTCACAAGTGCCCAAGATGGAGGAGAAATGTTCATCGCTATAACTTTGTTGGGAGTTAAATTGTTAGTTGGGACAGTTAAACTATCCCAAAAGAAATATTTTGACAAACAAATTAATGCTTATATATAATGAGGTATTTATCAACATTAGAGACTAATAGAAAGACACAGTTCTCTACTGGTAACGACTTAATTTTAGCGATGTTACCATAGTATTTAACTATTTATTTGACTATTTATATGACATAATGCTTATCAACCCTGGTTTTATACTCAAAGCAAACTTCAATGCTTACTTTAGCCGCTCAACTCACTCACTCTATTCTTACACTCTGCCTTAGTAGCTTTATCTCTAGCACTATCTAGTAGAGTCTTTGGCCAGCTAGCTCTATGCATGCTGTTGATATGTAAATTTTTATTTTTTATTTTAAATGACATAAGCAGCTTATGTTAATTGACATAAGGCTGTAATCCATGCTTTACGTCTGCAAACATCAAACGTTAGCGCTTACGTAGAAATTTTCTAACACTCGCTCTATCGCATTCGCACACTTTTTTCGATCAGAGTTAGCAGAAAAAAAAAAACAAACAAATAATCATTCGTCCTTTTTGTCACCCACAGCTGGGCGAAAAGCATTTCATGCGTATCGCTGATTTTGTTAAATTTAAAGCGAGGGTTAAGATTTTTTAGTATCTGTAGCTGTAGCTGTAGCTGGGAAAACGTGTTCATTAGCTGCTCGATGGGATTACAAGGGACTTGTGCGGCATGTAAGCTGCTGCTGCCAAGACTATGGTTAGCTCTTTCGTACGCTCAGAGATGATATCTCTTTTTTGTTTATTTATATGCGAAAAGGATTTAAGCACTGATTTATTATTCATTTTGTTGTTGTTGTTGTTGTTGTTGTTGTTATTGTTGAAATTATAGGCAGCACGTGCGTAACATTATGACTGGTCTTTGGAATTATTTTTTTTCATTTAAGCGAGTCTCTTTTAAAGTTGCTGATCCCAGCATCATAAAGATTTGAGCAAAATATTTTATTATGACATAGAAAACTAAAAATATGATGTGCTAAGAATAGCTGGCTCCAGGTTTTTTTTTCTTCAACATATTTCAAATTTAAATTATGCCCTTACTTTATGAAGCTACTGTGTTATCAATACATATAATTTGGATGACGTCGTTGGATATTGTTTTTGTTTTGTTTTAAATATCAATTTCTGTCAGTTCGTTCTGCTGCGGACACGCGTTGGAGGATTTTATGCTCATTTATATAGTATATGAAGATTAATGGGAATTTGTTGAAAAATGGATTTGTGTCATTTATATGAGCTCAACGCTTTCATACGTTGCTGCACGAATGCATTTTTTCTCTTTCTTCTCTGATGAAACCTGATGAAATTCGAGAAAAGTCACGTTTGCAGTAAAGTTGAAAATCAAAAAAAAAAAATATTTCAAATATTTTTACCATAACAGTTATATATATATAGAAACAGTTGTGTTGTAAAGTCAACATTTTTTATTTTATTTACGTTTGATATTTAGAATTCGGGCTTTTTTTGAAAACAAAAGCCACAAATTATTATGTTTGACCTAATTTCAGGCGAAACTACAGAGGTCTCGAATTAAAGCAATGAATGATAAGAGAAAATTTTAAACTTCAAAGAGCATTTTTATTGAATTAACATTATGTCTCTAAACCTAAATTAAAAGTACTAGTTTTATGCTCAAAATATTTGTTTTTTATATTGCTCTAATTTTTGTTGTCATTTTGTTTTTAATTATTTTCTTTGCATTTTTGCACGCTTGGCTAAGTGTTCAATAATCAATTATCAACACCAGGAATGCCCGCAAGTAAAATTTTTTGCTGCTCTCTGCTCGCTGCTAAGTAACATTGAGTGCAATATCTCGGAATTTAAATTTTTCAATGCATTTCTTTTTCTCAATTATATAAATAATATTTTATTTTCATGCTTGTGCTGAGAAAAGAAAAAATCGTCTGGCAGAGCATATCAAAATGGCATCAATCACACAACTTTATCGATTTGCAATTTTTCTCAATCTACTTAACGAAAGTGGACTGAGGAACGAAAAGACAGCCAGTCAACTAGCCAACAAATCGATAGACCACTTTGGTGTTGCCTAACAACATATACAACATTAATGTTGTAGCACCATTTCACCACACTTAACCTAGTCCACAGCCTACAATAGCTGACCAAGCATCATGCACTGTAGGTAGCAACGAATCACTCCCTCATGACTGGGTTTTATTTTTTATTTTTTATTTAATTTTATGTTTTCCTGTTAACTGCATTTATTCGACCAAAGTAGAAATACTCATTCTCTGCATCTTCCTTTTAAACTTTTCTATCACATATTTTGCCATCTCATGGCTGCTATTGCCGGTCAGCATCCTGTATAGCGCTTGCAGTCACACAATTTTAAATTCGATTTCCCGGAAGAAAACAAAAAATTCGATTAAATAAAATTTTATATTCATTGATACAACATTATATGGACTGCCGCGCTTTTAACTCTATGGCAAGAAACTTTGAGACTTTCGCAGTTTGGTGTATCATATCTGCCTCGCACCTTCAAAGCTTTGCTTCAGCAGCAGAGCGTCCAAAACCACCGCCATGTTGTTGAGCTAGTTTTTATTTCCTTTGCATTATTTTTGCTGGAAACAGCACAGTATCATGCTCTTTGCCCAAGCAGCCCCAAGCAGCCCATGCGACACATTTAGTGATCATCTCTGCCTCATACCGACAACCGAACAAAACTTTTCCAATTGCTGAACTCTACGCGCTTTGGTGCGGTTGCTCAGCTTCTGCTAAACCTTTATATGAATGCAATCCCTGAGCGCTGATATGAATTTTCATGCCCCTAATTCTTCTTTTAATAGCTACCACAAACAGCTGCCAACTTCACAACTGCTAATAGAAACACTGGTTAGTTGGCTGCTTTGAAGTAAATTGCTAACTTATACAGCGAGAGAAATTTATTGTAATCATCATTTGAGAAATTTTTAAAAATGTTCTATTATCAAGTTTGAGAAAAAATCAGGAAATAATTTTGCTTAATTTTTAACGTTTTACGTATTTAAATGCAACAAACTACTTTATTAGATACTGTTCGAACTTTAAACATTGTTGCTACGAAAAAATGCTTAATATTTTTTCTGCGTGTACAAAGTTGCAGCATAAAATGCGAAACAGCATGTTGAATTTTTTACTGTTGTCAAAGTTTTATTACTTTAATTACACTTATTTTGAATTGGTCAAATTTTTAAAACCTCAAAAATAAACAATTCTCTGTGGAGACATTTAATTTCTTCTTCTAAAGAAAATATAAACAATGTTTTAAATTAATTGGAGAAAACATGTTTTCAGAGCAAAATTTCAAAATGCTTTCATGATTTAAACGGGAATTAAGTAAGAAATGTTTAAGCCTACAATTTTTATCCAGGCGGTCATCTTATCCAACTAAAGTGGGTCAAAAAAGTTGGAAACTAAAATCAAGAGAATTCTTAAATATATAAAGAAAATAATCCTATCACAAAACTATGCAAGATACCTACAACCTCATCGAACGTCTCTTAAGCTAAACCATAGTTCATAAGATCCGCACTCAGAAAAACAAACACATTTCTTTCTCCGATAAAAAATTTCTCTATTTTCGATAATAGCAATTTTCACTTTTTCAAATAAAATTTTCTTCAATTAGAAAAAATTTCACATTTTCGATGATATAGCCTGTTTCAAAAGAGAAGAACATTTTCGCGCATGTTTGAGAATAAGAAAATAATTTTGAGAGTGTTCTTCATTCTGATTGGTCGAAATTAAAAAATAATATTGAATATTCTCTGAGCAGAGAAATAAATGAACAAAACTTATTGTATATTCCTGAATTTTGTTATTCTTCGCAACTGCGCAGCGCAAGTACTGAATTTTATTTTTCAAAATCAACCAATCAAAATTGAAAAAAAATTGTGTATCAGAAAAAAATTTGTAAGCAGGAATTTCACTTCGCAATCTTTTCTTGAGAAAATAATTTCTTTTTTTATGTAATTTGTATTTGATTTCTGTCTCAAGATGCAGGTTGCTGCAAGTCAACGGTGCAACACCGTACTTGTGCGATCATTTGTTCTGAATGTTTCCGCATTAAATATATAGAAAAGCAGTAAAAAACACTTAAAAAAATAAAAAAGTATAGCAAACAGTACAAAAAGAGCAAGAAATTATGCTCTTAAATATTTTCTAGCTTTAGAAATAATTTCTTACGGCGCATCGAAAACTGAAACTAAAAAATGTTCTTCTCTTTTGAAACAGGCTATAAGTATTTTTCTCACACAAAAATTCTCATTTAAGGAGAAAAAAGTTTATTGAAAATGTAAAATTTTTCCAATATTTTGATAAAAAATTCACTACGAGAAGCATTTCTTCAGTAAAAATAAATCTTTTCTCATAAATAAAAAAGCCTTTTTCTATAAAAACTATATATTTTTATGTATTTATCTTTTTCATGGAAGCTTTTTATCATTTTAAGGGAATTTTTAGGATCACATTTATAGAATACATTCTCTGGAGCAAAATCTTTACAATTTTTCTCTAAATATTAATTTTTTTTTTCATATTCCGAGAAACCTTTTTCTGAGTGCAGACCATCTATTCATCATACTTCACTACTGTGCAGCAGTACCGTTGACTGAATGACATTACAACGGTCATATGTTATATTTCAATTGTCATTTGTCATTTGTCATTTGTCATTTGTCATTTGTCATTTGTCATTTGTCATTTGTCATTTGTCATTTGTCATTTGTCATATGTCATTTGTCATTTGTCATTTGTCATTTGTCATTTGTCATTTGTCATTTGTCATTTGTCATTTGTCATTTGTCATTTGTCATTTGTCATTTGTCATTTGTCATTTGTCATTTGTCATTTGTCATTTGTCATTTGTCATTTGTCATTTGTCATTTGTCATATGTCATTTGTCATTTGTCATTTGTCATTTGTCATTTGTCATTTGTCATTTGTCATTTGTCATTTGTCATTTGTCATTTGTCATTTGTCATTTGTCATTTGTCATTTGTCATTTGTCATTTGTCATTTGTCATTTGTCATTTGTCATTTGTCATTTGTCATTTGTCATTTGTCATTTGTCATTTGTCATTTGTCATTTGTCATTTGTCATTTGTCATTTGTCATTTGTCATTTGTCATTTGTCATTTGTCATTTGTCATTTGTCATTTGTCATTTGTCATTTGTCATTTGTCATTTGTCATTTGTCATTTGTCATTTGTCATTTGTCATTTGTCATTTGTCATTTGTCATTTGTCATTTGTCATTTGTCATTTGTCATTTGTCATTTGTCATTTGTCATTTGTCATTTGTCATTTGTCATTTGTCATTTGTCATTTGTCATTTGTCATTTGTCATTTGTCATTTGTCATTTGTCATTTGTCATTTGTCATTTGTCATTTGTCATTTGTCATTTGTCATTTGTCATTTGTCATTTGTCATTTGTCATTTGTCATTTGTCATTTGTCATTTGTCATTTGTCATTTGTCATTTGTCATTTGTCATTTGTCATTTGTCATTTGTCATTTGTCATTTGTCATTTGTCATTTGTCATTTGTCATTTGTCATTTGTCATTTGTCATTTGTCATTTGTCATTTGTCATTTGTCATTTGTCATTTGTCATTTGTCATTTGTCATTTGTCATTTGTCATTTGTCATTTGTCATTTGTCATTTGTCATTTGTCATTTGTCATTTGTCATTTGTCATTTGTCATTTGTCATTTGTCATTTGTCATTTGTCATTTGTCATTTGTCATTTGTCATTTGTCATTTGTCATTTGTCATTTGTCATTTGTCCTTTGTCATTTGTCATTTGTTTTTTTGGCATGTCATGTCATATATCATGTCATATGTCATGTCACATGTCATGTCACATGTCATGTCAAATGTCAATATGTCATGGCACATGTTATGGTCTTATGTCATGTCAAATGTTAGTTTAGTTCAAAATGACAATTGCAAAAATTTTAATTTTTTAATTTTCTGATTTAAGATTTCTGAAGTATGTTTATAAAGCTAGTCAGTTTTGCTTTGCCATAAAACTTTGCTGCATTTAGCTTTAAAATTTTGCCCAATGCTTCAAAGTAAGCGATATAAATTTAACTTTATTATAGCTTTCTTCCAGTAACTTTATCTTAGGTTAGTTTTCACATTTTCTTGTGCACAAAACGGCAAAAATATAAAAAGAAAAAAAATTCGAAAGCAAAATAACTGAGCTAAGGAAAATCCTTTTTAAAAGTTTATGGCCACTCAGTTGAATACAGTGGTGCCTTACACAAACTCTCTCTCTCTCTCTCTCTCTCGTTCGCTGTTCTTTTTTTTTAGTTTTTTAGTTTTGCTTTTCAGTTATTTTTATTATTTTTTTTTATTTTTTGCTTTCATAACAATCAACGGCAAAGGTAAAATCCTTATTTCCGTTTCCGCTCTGTGGGTATTTTATATAAAAACCATCCTAAGCAAGCTTCGGCAGCTGACTTTGCCTAATGCATAGCAACAAGCTTTAGTTTGTTTGTAAATATAAAAATTCTTTATGTATTTGTTGAAGCAAAACTAAAAGAAATTATAATGTGAAAAAAATCCAAGGCTTTCTGGTTGGATAAAGAGTGTATCCTTTGCTGCATAAATTCGTCTACTTCATCAATTTTTTTCACTCATTTTTTGTTTGTGCCAACATTAAAAAAAAAAACAACAAGGATTTCATCATTTCGATACTTTTATTTTTCTCTCATTTTTTTGTAAGATAATGTTTTTTTTTCCCCCAATTTATTCACTCTCCGATTTGAGTTTATTTTTGTTTTGCTGTATTTGTGGTTTTTGTTCCTACAACCAATCTTCCTGTCCATTTTGTTATTCATATGCAGATATCTGCGCAGCTTATCCATATTAGATTTCTTTCCTCTCTTTCGCTAACTTTGCCTGTGTGTTGTCAGATAAATCCTTTTTATTTTTTTTTTCCTTTTTTTCGTAGTTTTTCTATTTACTTTCTAAGGCAGTGAAGTGAAGAAAAATGTTAAAAGAAAAAAACTTATAATTCCAAATGATGTAGTATTGAAATGATTTCATCTTTTTTTATTGTGTTTTGATGCTTTTAAATCAATTTCTGTGTATTTTTGTTTTTTTTTTTTATCTTTTTGCTCTATTCCAAAGGATTCCAGTCCAAAGATTTTTAGATTATTTTACATAGCTTTCTGCGTCTAAAATTATTTGTTTTTGGTTTTAAGCGTTTACAAAATAACCGCTTTTTCTTATGATATAGAACGAGAAAAACTAAATAACTAAAGCCGCTATCAACTCTTCGCTTTACCGGAAGGTGGAGTGCAGACATGGTATTTTAAGTATTATATTCTGTAGGTATTTTTGGTGTCTTACTTTAAATGCTTATCAAGAATATAAAGTTTTGTTCAAATCACTTGTTTTAATTTAATAAAATTTTCAAAAATCAATTTCTAAGTAAGCTTAAAGATTAAGGATTGGATTTAAGATAAAGAATTGATTCTATACGCATAACGCAGAAACGATCCATATATTTAAGGCGAATATCGTGATATTCATTCGTGAGATAAAACTAGAAACCGACATCAAGGTTTTGGAAAATTGGGTTGACAGAATACGCTACTGCAAAGTACTCACATTAAAAAATCCTAACAGTTATGAAGCTATTTGCAAAAACCATTTGTAGTACAACCTTAAAACTTAATGTTATCTAAGGTACATTTTGAATAAGACCCTCTAAGCCGTTAACCGTTATCTAACTGATGGAACGTGTTTTGATTTACTAAATAGCGTTTATTCACGACTGAATGGATGAATGCTTTTTTTTTCTATTCAATGCACTTTAATTTTCCGTCGATTTTTCTTTTCTATCTGTGTCAACCTGGATTCCTTTGTAATTCGGCGTCTTGAATGCTCATTGCTTTTATTATACAATTATTTATTTTTCTTATTATTATTTATGAAATCACTTTTTCCACTCGACTCAACGCGTTATCTGTGCTTTTGCTCATCTTTACATTTTGTGTTTTTTTTTATTTTTTTTTTTTTTCACTGCTTTCTGCTTTGTTTGTTGTACTCCTGTTTTGTTTTTTTTTTTTCTTTTTGAGACGTCTTTTCGTGTTTTTTCTGGGCTCAAATTTTGACATGTTATTTAAGGTTATTTAAGGCTTTCGCCTCATTGACAGTCAACCACAAAATCGTTTGACTGTGGCTGAGACTTACCTACGTGTCATTGGTTGATGACACCCTGAATGCATTGGCTGAACATTTTAGCGGTAAGGTGAGTGTTTGGGGCACATTGTTCTTTTGTTGTTTCATTTGTATGGTATGGTACGGTATGGTATGGCATGGATGATGTCAACATTATGGCATGCGTTGTTCGTTGTCTTGGACGTTTGTTCTATGGACGAACATTATGGTTTCTTAGTTTGACTAAAAGCATGTGGTGGTCAAGATTGTTTGCTGTTCTGAGATTGTGGTTTTAATTAACGGGTGATTGCGGTGAAATCATTTGCGTTGAGAATATAATGGGCTTAATAGATGCAGAGTGACTGAACTTTGTTATAATGAAGTAAAATACAAAAAAAAAAATTGAAATGTTTGTGCTTTTAAATGTTAAAGAAAATAGTATTGAAAGTCATTAGAGGGAATAGATTTTCAGACAGACTTTTAAAATGTTAAAAATTTGAATTGTTTATCAAGAAAGAAGCGCATATTTTTATGTTTTCACAAAAATCATTGTATTAATTTAAAAACTATGTTCTCTAGAGCCAAGTTTAAATTATTGTTTATCGCATCTATAGCATTTTGATATTATTTCTGTTTTGTTTACTGTTGACAGTTTTGTTGGTATGGCTTTATTAGGGTTATTTTTTCTTTTTATTAAAAATATTTTTAAATGGACTAAACTTGCTTTTTATCAACTCTTGCAGCTATACAGTTGGTGTTATATGGGTACCGCCTGTCATTAGCATAATTTATGTGTGTCTAACATAAAAAAACACTCTGCCCTTAACCCAACTATACCAAAAACTTAAACATGTTTTGCGTCGTTGACTGCAGACCTTTTTACAAACACAGTTTTTCTGTTTCTCCTCACAACTACCCAAAAAAAAAACAAAAAAAAAAAAACCAACCATAATACAAAAAAAATGGAAAGTAATTAAAATAGCTTTATAAGTGCTGGAAAAAAGGATACTATCATTAATTATACACACATGCATACATTAACATTTATTTAGGTTGGTCATATGAGAGTGTTATATGCGTGTGTTTGTGTGTCTTTAATATTCTAATTTATTTAATAGTTTTATATTTTCCTCTAACCACTAATGAGTTAAAAATTCTATATGTTAATTCTTATATATGTATATATATACTATATACTATATATGCACGACTACATTACAGTTCATTCAAAAGTTCTTCATGTTTATTTAGCTGTAAAGCAATAAGATATTTTTATTAGAACTCATTTAATAAGGGTCATCAGCTGGGTCATAACTGTCCAAAGTGTTATTAAACTAGAATTACAACAAGAAAGCTTTACGGTAGGGATGACAGCTTATAGCCATAAATATGGGCATTTTTTGTTTTTTTTTTGTTTAAAACTTTTATCCTTTGGCGTTTTCTCGTCGCTTATCAACAATATTTCTATTCCAAAGCGAAAAAGAAATAACTCAAGAGCGTGTTTTTTATATTTTTTTTTTAGATATTTTTGACAATTTTTTATTTGGCTATTTTTTTTGTTTTTTTTTTTTTTTGTTCTTGTTGAAGGATCAGCTTTGACATCGCATCTTTGCTAATTCCGCTCTCTTCAGTTGTTGTTAAGCTTAATTTAATGAAATATTAATTTTGGCCATTTCGGTAATTGACAAGAATTCATCACGAGGACACAGATTTTATATTATTAAAGAGTCACTTTACTTTGAGAGCTAAACTAATGTTTTTTTTTTCATATTGCTTTGTTTTTCATATTGGTTTGGCTTGTGAACAATTAGGAAAATTAAAAATATTTCCGTCCCGCTAGAAAAAAATGGTAAAAAACTGGCTAAAGCCAGAGATAAAAGCAATAACAAAATATTTGCTGGGGATTTTTATGTCATGAAAAAGGTTGAAGGATTTTTTGCTTTGTTTTTTTTTTTTTTGTTTGTGCAGAACATGACAAAAAATGTTTAACCATTATTGTTGATTAACTAGGTTAGATATATTTTGCCAAAACCGCTAAAAATATAAAAAATTAAATATAACTAGACAATTTAATCATTGGGAGACTGTGCTGACCTATACTAGTGAGCTAAAGAGATTTTGTTATGAGAAGTAAGAAGCAGAGACTAAAGAACTGTATAAAAAATAATATTTGAGAGAAGGTGAAGTTGTTATTTTGTACTCTCCATTTGTGACATTTGCTATATTTATGACCTATAAGGGTTCAATACCAAAAGATTTTTTACAATGTCGGAAGGTGCGGCTACGGCTTCGAGATTCGGTTAATGTACAATTCTTAAATTCAGGGAGAAGATTATATTTTGAAAACATAAAAACTAGTGACCAAATCAAACGTGAAAATAATAAAAAACCGTATTTATTCATTTAAAAAAATATAGTTTTTAACCTGTTTTGAACTTCCATTTCCAACTATTCTTAAATATTGCTTGTCTTAATACCTTCTCTACTCATTTTGTCGACTTTGAAAACTTAAATAATTTAAATTTTACGGTATTTACTTGCTCAAACCAGTGGCGTAGATATGGGCGTGGTCCACGAGTCCGAACCCACCCAGAGCCATGAGCCAAATAAAAAAGTTGTAGTGGATTGATTTTATTAAGTTAAAACGATTTTTAGAAAATATTTAAGGTATGTTTTATGATTACTTTGTCAAAAAAAAATTTACAAATTTTTTTTATAAAATTGTTTACTGAAATCATCGAAACAAATGTGAGTTTTCAAAGTTTCTTAATTATATCTTAAAGTTTATTTTAATAGATTTTCGTGAAACTGAAGAGAAAAACGTGCTTTAAATATACGTGAAAACATTTCATCTACAAAAAATATTTTTCATGAATTGAGCTGAAATGATATTAAAAGTACACTGAGAAGAAAAAATACTTTAAAATTAAACAAAAAATTTTAAAATAGAAATTTAATGCAAGCACAATTGTTTTTTTAAGTTCAATTTAAAACTAAAGTTTATGTTTATAAAACAATTGTTTTAAATTTTTTAAAAAACATTTTAGTTTGACCTTTTAACAAAACATGATAAAGAGGAAAAGTGAAAACCAAAAAATCTTTACCGAGAAATTTTACATGAGAACTGGGGGGTTTCATGGGGGTGTTGAGTAATTTTTAGGATAAAACTCAAAAGCGACCAGATTAAGTTTATTTTTGCAGATTTTATTATTAGCTCCCATTCTCTAGGAAATTTTGCAGGAAGCGAAAAACAATAGTCACTTTTGCAAATTCTATACAATTCATGGGTAGGGGAAGAGTGGCATGAAAGAGCCAAGTTTTGAAAGAGCCATCTTGATTTATGCGGTAGTTTTCATACGAATTAAATTATAATTTTTAAGAAGCAATACTCGACATATGGCACCCTCGAACATTTGACAGTTCACTGATAATAAACGACGATGGTGTATCGTATTTTGGATTTCTTCATCATTAAGTAAGTTTTTCAGAACATTTTATTTGTTTTGTGACTTCTTCACCTTTAAAACTAACAGTAATATTATTATACTATAATTTTATGGATATATTAGGCCTACCAATAACATATTTATTTTGCCGGAAAAATCTTGATTTCATACTAATTTTTGAGGTTATGTTTCTTTGGACAATATGTTTTGAAAGAGCTGGGTTGCGGTGGTATGAAGAAGCGTAAAGGAAGTTTTCAAAAATGTTTTTAAGTGTTTTAAACCTCTTATTTTGTTTTTTGAATAGGTCTTATTATTATAGATTTTCTTCAAAGCGATTTAATTTTTTTGCTAAAAATATTTTTAAGTTTTTTAACTATTTTTTGTTTTTAGTTTTGAATTTTTTTATTTATTTAATTTGTTTTTGTAAAAACAATACTTTTTATAATAACAATTAATATTTTTAATAAAATATTCGTTATTTTTCGTGTTAAGTCTTGTAATAAGAAGATGGCTCTTTCAAAACTTTAGTTGGCTCTTTCAATGCCCATGTGTTATGAAAGAGCCGAATTTCATGTTTTTTATAAATGCCTACAGGTCCAAGAATATTGTTGATTTTGGAAAATATTTCATGGTATTACGTTCATAAATGAATGAGAAAATACTTTTGATAAAAGAATTATAATTTTATTAATTATTTTTATATATTTTGTAACTTTTTTAAAACTGGCTCTTTCATGCCACTCTTCTCCTACACTTACAAGTATGTCTGTTCTTAACTTAGCATTATACAGATCAATACTGTTTTTGGACCTCTCCCAGAACAAAAAGCTATCCACGTCAGTGGCTCAAACCGTTGAAATTTTTGGTAATTGCTATTCAGCTACACTGAAAACATAAATTATGTAAAAGTTCATAGATGATATACCTGAATTTTGAGTTCACTGATCATGCACGGTGGTGACCGTGGCATGCAAGTTAAGTGTGTGGCATGCTCGGTGCCCGTGTTCGATTCCCAGTCGCATCGAAAAGTTTTTTTAACAAAAAATTTTTCTGATCGGTCACCACCTCTCTGCAGACAATGGAAAATCTTAGACTTTAGTCGTTCGAAGTCGGCATAAAACATGTAGATCCAGTTCTCGGTCAATTGTGTGCAAACATTTAATAACACACACATTACAATTGATCATAAGAAGCTCAGTCAAAGTCCTTTCAAGGGTTGAAAAGGCCAATTTGTTTTGTTTTTTTTTTTTTTTTTGTGATCATGCTCGGAGAAAATTACTTGCGCGTGATTCATGCATCGACTCATTAATGTATGTGCTCCTCTTATTTTCAGATCAGTCGACTTAACAGTTAGATTGTTGCTTTAACTCACGTGTGCTGGCATCCTTATGCATCATTCTTGCAAATCCTGGCACATAAAGTTATGCATGGCACATGGTTACTGTTCGCATACAACATACTCAAAAATTCACGTGTTAAGGTCTTCTTGCTCATGAGTTTTGAGAACTATTTCATAAGCCATATTTTTGGTTAAAAATTATATCACATTTTTTTTGGCAACTATTGCATGAATCATGTTTTATATTCTTACAAATATTTTGTTTATGATTCTATATTGAAATAGAAACATAGAAATACATTGCCTTGTTGGTCGAGAGTGGTGAACGTTTTAATTTTCCAAAATATTGTGCATTAAGGTGCACCCAATTTTGTACTATTGGTAAATATTATTTTATATTAATACAGATGCTCATCTTAATCATAATCCTAATCATTACTAGAAATATTCTTCACAAATATGTACAATCATAACAACCAAAACCATAATCAAGCCATTGAATTTTCAAGTGCTATACTCCAAAGCTTTATCAAATCCAAATTAGTTCATTTAAAATTTGGCAGCATTGCAACGGTTAACCTTCGAAACGAACTCAAATGCATTTTTTCGTTGTTGTCATATGTCGCTGTCGCTACTACTTGAACCGAATGCACCAAAATTGCCTGCCATAAAAGTCAACTGACCCAAAAGTGCATCCTTCCAGGTCGTTTATTATTATTGCTAATTTTTTATTCATTCTTCTTTTTTGTGTTACAGTTCTTGAAATCTTCACTGGGTTAAAAATATAAATTCTGTTTTGCAGCCAAATGTAGCACACATTGAAAAAACTATCTAATGCTTCGGTTATCCAAAAAAAAAAAAAACGAAAGAAAGCGAAAGAAAGTGTATAAAACATTAAACGCATCATTAAATAAACGTTTAAACGAACGAAAGAACGATCGAACAAGGCAGCTTGCCACAAACTGAAGAAACTCTGCAGAAGGAATATTAATGCAACGAATAGTAGTAGAACGTATTATAATTTCAATATTTCCGGTCTATTCCAAATGACCTAACTGGCTATTTCCGTTTAATGTTTCCACTAAATATTATTGGATTTTCTATTTTTTGTTTTTCCTTTTTTCATTTTACTGCTAAGCTAGAATTTTCTTAGATGCATTTTTTGCTTGCTATTTTTCTTACAATTTCTTTTAGTTATACTTATTTTCTTAGCTATTTTTGCTACAAGTGGCACTAGTGTATGCCAAAGTGTGCGTATGTGTGTGAGTGTGTGTTTGCAAATTTAATGATGACACTTGTAGCAATTGCTATATACCTAGCAGTCGCTCGTTAAACTAAGCAAAACGTGTTTAAAAAATATTAAAATTCAACAATTTTCACAAAGTTGCAAGATATAGCCGTCTTTACTACTAGCTGGCATGAATGTCTTTTCGGGTGTGCCATAGTTGAAAATATAATTTTAATATTTTTAAGTGCATTTTTTTTTTAAATTTTATTTTTTCTTTCCTATTTCCCAAATATACTACTTGCAACAATATGCATTATTTTTTAGTTGCTCCATTTAAATTCTTCCTAGTGTTGCCATAAAAATTTAGAACCCATGGTCTGCTGATTCGTGCTGCCTCACCGCACCTTTCTATGACTATCTGCATACAACGTTGTTCTCGGTAGTCTTTGCCTTGTGTCTGTCATGCTCTATATTTTCCAAAAAATTGTCTTTGCCTGAAAGCAATAAAAATGTTGCTGCCTGTTCCGCTGTCCGTTTTTTGTTTTGTATATCTTGGTTTTACACATTTGAGCAATAAATAGCGTTGCTTTTTTAAGTTATGTGAGTTTATTTTATTTTTCTTTTTTCTTATGGATTCTTTATATATTTTCGCCTTTGCTTTGATATTCTTTTTTTTTACATTTCACCCGCCCAACGATATTGAAATAGTTGATGTAAAATTCATTTGTGGTTGAGGCGCGGTTTTGGGCCTGGCATCTGACTACAAATACATTTAGCCACAAACAATTTTCACAATAAATGTCTCAATCTACTGCTTTGCAGTTTAAAGAAAATAGTAAAAATATGAACATAATTTAAGTAATAATAATATATAAAACTTCTGGCAAAGTGGTAAAGAAAGTGTAATCCATACCGTACAGTACCATAATTCATAGCGTACAGCCAACATATGATGAATGGTAGAAGTTCTGAAGAATTTGTAGTCAGTAATTAAGTAGTTTAGTAGTTAGTAGACAGCAGTCAGTATGTATTAGTATTCAGTAGTTAGTAGTCAGTAGTCAGTAGTCAGTAGTCAGTATAGTCAGTAGTCAGTAGTCAGTAGTCAGTAGTCAGTAGTCAGCAGTCAGCAATCAGTAGTCAGTAGTCAGTAGTCAGTAGTCAGTATCAGTAGTCAGTAGTCAGTTGTCAGTAGTCAGTAGTCAGTAGTTAGTAGTCAGTAGTCAGTAGTCAGTAGTCAGTAGTCAGTAATCAGTAGTCAGTAACCAGTAGTCAGTAGTCAGTAGTCAGCAGTCAGTAGTCAGTAATCAGTAGTCAGTAGTCAGTAATCAGTAGTCAGTAGTCAGTAATCAGTAGTCAGTAGTCAGTAGTCAGTAGTCAGTAGTCAGTAGACAGTAGTCAGTAGTCAGTAGTCAGTAGTCAGTAGTCAGTAGTCAGTAATCAGTAGTCAGTAGTCAGTAGTCAGTAATCAGTAGTCAGTAGTCAGTAGTCAGTAGTCAGTAATCAGTAGTCAGCAGTCAGTAGTCAGTAGTCAGTAGTCAGTAGTCAGTAGTCAGCAGTCAGTAGTCAGTAGTCAGTAGTCATTAGTCAGTAGTCAGTATCAGTAGTCAGTAGTCAGTAGTCAGTAGTCAGTTGTCAGTAGTCAGTAGTCAGTAGTCAGTAGTCAGTAGTCAGTAGTCAGTAGTCAGAAGTCAGTAATCAGTAGTCAGTAGTCAGTAGTCAGTAATCAGTAGTCAGTAGTCAGTAGTCAGTAGTCAGTAGTCAGTAGTCAGTAATCAGTAGTCAGCAGTCAGTAGTCAGTAGTCAGTAGTCAGTAGTCAGTAGTCAGCAGTCAGTAGTCAGTAGTCAGTAGTCAGTAGTCAGTAGTCAGTAGTCAGTATCAGTAGTCAGTAGTCAGTAGTCAGTAGTCAGTAGTCAGTAGTTAGCAGTCAGTAGTCAGTAGTCAGTAGTCAGTTGTCAGTTGTCAGTAGTCAGTAGTCAGAAGTCAGTAGTCAGTAGTCAGTAGTCAGTAGTCAGCAGTCAGTAGTCAGTAGTCAGTAGTCAGTAGTCAGTAGTCAGTAGTCAGTAGTCAGTAGTCAGTAGTCAGTAGTCAGTAGTCAGTAGTCAGTAGTCAGTAGTCAGTAGTCAGTAGTCAGTAGTCAGTAGTTAGTAGTCAGTAGTCAGAAGTCAGAAGTCAGTAGTCAGTAGTCAGTAGTCAGTAGTCAGTAGTCAGTAGTCAGTAGTCAGTAGTCAGTAGTCAGTAGTCAGTAGTCAGTAGTCAGTAGTCAGTAGTCAGTAGTCAGTAGTCAGTAGTCAGTAGTCAGTAGTCAGTAGTCAGTAGTCAGTAGTCAGTAGTCAGTAGTCAGTAGTCAGTAGTCAGTAGTCAGTAGTCAGTAGTCAGTAGTCAGTAGTCAGTAGTCAGTAGTCAGTAGTCAGTAGTCAGTAGTCAGTAGTCAGTAGTCAGTAGTCAGTAGTCAGTAGTCAGTAGTCAGTAGTCAGTAGTCAGTAGTCAGTAGTCAGCGTCAGTAGTCAGTAGTCCGTAGTCAAGTTTTTCTTTTCTTTTTTTTAAATTAAGAACGAGTTTTCAGTCGTCAGCGTCATTAGTTAATAGTTCGAGTCAAGTCAGTTTTTCTTTTCCATTTTTTTAAATTAAAAACGAGTAAAACTGTAGTCAGTAGTCAGTAGACATTAGTATGTAATCAGTTGTCAGTAGACAATAGGCATTAGTCACTTTTTCTTTTTGTTTTTTAATTAAGTACAAATTTTCAGTAGTCCGTATGTAGTCCTTCTTTTAATTTTGTTTTATTTATTTTATTAGCGAGAGGGGAACCTGCAAAAGCCCTACCGTATAGAAAGGATTGTGTTTTAAATCTATGTCTCCGCATTAAGTCCATGTCCTTGTATTAACTCCGTGGAACCGCTGTAAGGCATTTATTCATGGTGTTGGGAACAGCTCTTAGCTGTAGGGGGAATTATCAAGTTGAAGACATCCTTTTCTCACCAACCGGAAAGTAACTTTACTTCGGGCTGCTTTGTTGATGTTTTCGAGAGAAGTCTGCTTCGGAAAATGGTCGGAAAATGGCTAGGCAACAACGATGAGGCAAATGTTGACTGCGATCTCTACTTGAAGGGTACCGCTCGAGAGAAGTCTGCTTCGGAAAATGGTCGAAAAATGGCTAGGCAACAACGATGCGGCAAGTGTTGACTGCGCTCTCTACTTGAAGGGTACCGCTTCGGGAATTCGTCCCTAGACGTCGACGCAGGCAGTAACATTGACCATGATCCTTTCCAAGATGAACGTATTGTTTTCGTTATATTTATTTAGTAGTCTGTTATCAATTCTCGGTAGATAATATACATATAGTCAGAAGTCGTGTAGAATATTGTTTTAAAAATTATAGTTTTATATTGAAAATTTACACAAAAAATAGTTGATTGCTCTATTTTTCTTAAAAACTTGTAAGAAAGTATGCATTTTTAATAAATTGATACATTGCCTTAACTTTTTTAACTCTAATTCCACTGTAGCCTAATTGTTATACCCCCACGCGTACTGCGTAAGGGGTATATTAATTTTGTCACGACGTGTGTAACACCCAAAAGGAGGCGTGGTAGGTATGGAAAAGTATATATATTCTTGATCAGCATCACCACCTGAGTTAATTTAGCCATGTCCGTCTGTCTGTCCGTCTGTCCGTCTGTCCGTCTGTCGACACGATTACAGCCGTAATTTTTAAGCTATCGTAATGAAATTCGATATTTAAGCTTTTTTTAAAAAAACTAAGGTCAAGTTCGAGAATGGGCTAAATCGGATGAAAACCACGCCTACCTCCCATACAACCCCAAAATTGAAAACTCTACAAAGAAGCTAATATTAAAGCTACAATACTGAAATTTGGTATATGTGTATTCTATATCAAAACTGAGAAGTCTTAGAAAAATGGGCATCATCCACCCACTAACACGCCCACCTCCCATACAACCCCAAAATTTAAAAAATCTATAAAGAGGCTAATATTAAAGTAACAAGACGGAAACTCGGTATTTGTGTATTCAATGTCAAAACTGAGGTGTGTTTGAAAAATGGGCGTCATCCACCCACTAACACGCCCACCTCCCATACAACCCCAAAATTTAAAACTTTAAAAAGGCTTATATATAAGCTACAGGAAAACAATTTGATATGTATGTATTTTAGACACATAAAAATAATAAAATCTCTCAAAATCTCATACAAAAAGCTCTCCAATTTAAGATTCTTCCACCCTTAAGAATCGGCCGTGGGGGTATTTTAACTTCGGCCAAGTCGAAGATATACCTTACTAGTTTTTAATTCTTTTTATTTAATGATTATTTTTTCTTGAGGCACCCATTTGAAATCACCTTTCATTGTCGTGACACAGAGACGCGATACTCATCTTACCACAAAACAAAACAAAACAAAACTCTTAAATTACGTCACGAATTATAGTTTATGTCTTCTGATCTTTTCTAATAGCATTTTACGTTCGAGTTTTGATTCAGCTTGCAACGATTTGCGCCTTAAACTAGATCGCATTTAAGTGTAAAATCATGAAGTCACGTGATGCTTATCTCTGTCGCAATAGTACCGAACATTTAGATCTTATAAAGATAGCGATAGCTGCTAGATGGTTTAAACCGCCAACAAACTGACTCTAGAAACAGACGCGGTGCTAGTTTTAGTGTGACAAAAGTGCAGTAAAATTGACTGTGAGGCAGACAGACAGAGGTATAAAGACAGTCTGCCTGGCAGACTTTTAGTAGAAACATACAATTTTCTTGCCATAAAAATTATAGCTAATAGATTTTTTTAAACCAAATCACATTATTTTGCAATCAACAAATTGAAAAATATATTAAAAAGATAACTACGTAAAACGTTAATGTGCGTCAAAATAAATTTTAAACACGCTCAACTTCAACGATTTTTACTTAAATGTAACTGTAATGCATGCTATTGCATTAGAGGCTCCTTTGAGAGTGTCTGATTCTAAGTCTTTCTGTCTAACATTTTACGCTTTGATCAATTGCATGTTTGTGTGCTTATCAGCCAATCTGCGCCATCAAATCAAATAAAGCTAACATTTTAGTGCATTAAAATTATTTTAGTTATGTTATTAAATAAAAGCGACAGTCATAAACGTTATAAATTATTTATACATAATTTTCGCCTACAGCTGAAGTTGTCAATGTATGCACTGTAAGAGCTTTGGTAAGTGTGTGTGTGTGAGTATAACATATGGAAATTTTAAAATAAATGGTTGTGATAAAAATCTATAATAAAATAAATTTATTTGCATATAAAACTTAATTATTTAGTTGACAGACATATGTTGACATTCGCAGATTGCTTAAATGATGAAAATTAAATCAAAATAACGATGAATTTGAATTCAGTAATCCTTTAAAAAATTTTATAAATTATTTAAATATTTAAAGAAAGGATCCGTTTGGAAAAAAAAATTTAAATATGTCCAAGTGCATCTGCCAAAAAAAATTATACGTGAACATGCAACAGCAATAGATCTGAGCTGTTCAATTTTGCATAAAAGCCTCGATTTTGATTTTGATTTTGATTTTGACTTTGATTTTGATTTTGATTTTGATTTTGATTTTGATTTTGATTTTGATTTTGATTTTGATTTTGATTTTGATTTTGATTTTGATTTTGATTTTGATTTTGATTTTGATTTTGATTTTGATTTTGATTTTGATTTTGATTTTGATTTTGATTTTGATTTTGATTTTGATTTTGATTTTGATTTTGATTTTGATTTTGATTTTGATTTTGATTTTGATTTTGATTTTGATTTTGATTTTAATTTTGAGTTTGATTTTGATTTTGATTTTGATTTTGAGTTTGAGTTTGATTTTGATTTTGATTTTGATTTTGATTTTGATTTTGATTTTGATTTTGATTTTGATTTTGATTTTGATTTTGATTTTGATTTTGATTTTGATTTTGATTTTGATTTTAATTTTGATTTTGATTTTGATTTTGATGTTGATTTTGATTTTTGATTTTTGATTTTGATTTTGATTTTGATTTTGAGTTTGATTTTGATTTTGATTTTGATTTTGATTTTGATTTTGATTTTGAGTTTGATTTTGATTTTGATTTTGATTTTGATTTTGATTTTGATTTTGATTTTGATTTTGATTTTGATTTTGATTTTGATTTTGATTTTGATTTTGATTTTGATTTTGATTTTGATTTTGATTTTGATTTTGATTTTGATTTTGATTTTGATTTTGATATTGATTTTGATTTTGATTTTGATTTTGATTTTGATTTTGATTTTGATTTTGATTTTGATTTTGATTTTGATTTTGATTTTGATTTTGATTTTGATTTTGATTTTGATTTTGATTTTGATTTTGAGTTTGATTTTAATTTTGAGTTTGAGTTTGATTTTGATTTTGATTTTAATTTTGAGTTTGATTTTGATTTTGATTTTGATTTTGAGTTTGAGTGTGATTTTGATTTTGATTTTGATTTTGATTTTGATTTTGATTTTGATTTTGATTTTGATTTTGATTTTGATTTTGATTTTGATTTTGATTTTGATTTTGATTTTTGATTTTGATTTTGATTTTGATTTTGATTTTGATTTTGATTTTGATTTTGATTTTGATTTTGATTTTGATTTTGATTTTGATTTTGATTTTGATTTTGATTTTGATTTTGATTTTGATTTTGATTTTGATTTTGATTTTGATTTTGATTTTGATTTTGATTTTGATTTTGATTTCAATATCAGTTGTGAAATGTACTTTATATTCTGATTTGGACTTGTGTCTTATGAACTTTGCTTTATATAATTTTTTGATACAAAATTTCCAAAAAATCGCTACTCACCATCTTGTCGTCCTGCTCTGCACTGCGTCACCGTTGTCAGCATCAATATTAGCAACACAATTCGTCCCACTGTTGAGCTAATCACCAAATTTTTATGTTGAAGTTGAAATTTTGCCGCCAGTTGCTGCAGCGTTCGTCGCGGCAATTTTGTTAAAATGTTGCTTTTCCCGCTGTTGCCATGACAATTACTACAACATGTCGCTGCTTCTTGAGGAATATCACCAATATTTTTGTTTTTGTTGCTGTTGCTAATACAGCAAGTTTTGCTAAGCTCTGGCTTATTTGTCGTTGTTTTTGCTGCAATTGTTGCATTTATTGTGGCAACATTCTGGGAACTAGTTGTTTGTTGTTTCAGTTGCATAACTAAATTTGTTGTTGTTGTTGTTGTTATTGTTGTTGCTTCATTACTATTATCTACAGGAAATTTTTTAATTAGTTGTTGTTCTTGTTGTTTGTGCTGCTGCAGGATATTCACTTCATTTGTTGTCGCTGCACATTGTTGCAGGCTATGTGGTGGCAGCGTTGTCGACAACAATGTTGCTGCGCTTCTCAAAGTCTGACTATGAAAAAAGTTTTTGTCCCTAGTTGTTATTGTTTGCGGCGGGTTGTGATCAAAGTTTTCTGATTGTTGTTGTTGTTGTTGCTGTTGGCAACATTTAGTGGTTATATGATAGTTTTTTGTTGCCAACGCCATGGCTGTGGCAGCTGCTGCTGCGTCCGGAATTCTATGCAATTCCATGCCTACGTTATAGGGTAGTCGTTCCCAAATTGATTTTGTTGTTGTTGTTGTTGTTGTAGTTATTGTTGAATATGAATGTGCCTTGCCTACAATTGCTGTTGGTATAGAATTCGATTCGTAGCA
The DNA here is from genome assembly GCA_958299015.1 of Tetanocera ferruginea. Classification (NCBI taxonomy): domain Eukaryota; kingdom Metazoa; phylum Arthropoda; class Insecta; order Diptera; family Sciomyzidae; genus Tetanocera; species Tetanocera ferruginea. Next base: position 137,359,984 of record OY282642.1, read on the forward strand.
AGTTAAGCGCTGCAAATAAAGTATAGAAAAATATTGATATTAGCACTTTAAATTAATTAAAGGTGTAAGGCGAAAGGATTAAAGTTTCCTAAAATCAAAATCTTGCAGTATTGAGCAAAACTTGTTAAGGCCACATGATTCTTAAAGTGCATTTCATATGATTAAGAATTCATTAAAATATGTATCTCGAAAATATATTTTACTCAAAGTTCAACAATACTTAGTATTTAAATATAATACTAAGCATTGAATAAGATTTTGACGTAATATGAGTTAAATCTTAAATTAGCCCCACCATTTGGCACTTTTTAAAAACTGAAATGCAGCTGCAACTTGCTGAAAGTGCGCTTAAATATAATTACTTTTTTGAAACTTTTATGTTGTGCTGTAATGTGCTCCATATGTGCTGCAACTTGCTGTAGAAAGATTTTAAAAATTCAAATATTTGCCAATTAAGAGAGCATTTGTTGCATTAATTTTTTAATAAGCCAACCCTGCATATTTTTTAACTGTAATGCAAGTTCTAACACTTTTTGTAACATATTTTTTTAATTTCTATAAAAAAACATGGAACTAATTTCACATTCGAAAATCTTACCTTATAAAAAACATACCCTCTTAAAACAATTTATTTTCAAACACACAAAAGATGTAATTGTAGGTATAAGGCACACACTGAGAGAAAAAACACAAAAACAATTTCTCTTAAACACATTGGTTTTGTGTATTTATATTTAAGTTATAGATTCCGACATTATTTTTTTTTGTCTGCTTTTTGCACACGCTCAACATGAAAAAGCTTAGCGCGTTGGTAAAGCGATCGACTCTCAAACGATGATTACGGAAGTTTGGGTTCGATGCTTGTCAAGGTTTTTTTATTTTTTTAATGCTAGTTTTTATTATTTACGTATTAATTTTATTTAAATTTGTTTTGATGCCAAAAATAACGACGTTTTTATATAAATCAAATGTGTTTTTGCATAAATCTTGTATATTTTCACTTAGTGCATAGGTGATAAGTATTCTTTCATATTAGAAACCATGATTAGCCGGAATTAAAATCAAATTTTGTGAATGTATCTTTTATATAAAGTAATCTTTTTCTTTGCTTTACTTTCTGTTAAGTCGACTATGACACTTCCTTTAATCTTTTATTTACAACATTTTCTCAACAACCTCTTCTCTAATTAGTTATATAATTAGCATTTTTAATGCCAGGAAGTGAAATATGTAACTTGATAACCACAACTGCAAAAACAACAACATAAACGACAAACAAATCGTTGCATTTTGCTAAGCATATCTTTAAATATAACCTCAGCCTGGAGTGCCTAGAGTTTTCTAGAAAGTCTTCAAGAATTACTAAATTATTACAACATTTTATTCTTGTTTTTCTTCTACCTCAAATCTAAAGTTTTGTTCTGCCTGAACAACTAAATCGATTTTTACATTTAATGCTTCGACCTGCGCTCTTCCAACCAACCGCCTAACTCAACTCTTGGCAGCAAGTCGCAGCACGACTTTGAACAGCAATTTTCAACATTAACTGGTGCAACCAGGCGATCCGCGTACCGAAACAAGCAACCAACCCACAGCCCAGACCAAAACATCGACCAAAGACCTAGCTCTAAATGTTATGGGGTGTCATTTAGAAAACGTTACTAATGCGCGCTTCATTGCTCGTGTCTTTGAACTTGCATTTATGAACTATAAACGATTTGCAACGATTTGAGACGATTATAGTTAGTTGGTTATAGTTGTTGGCAGGCATGATGTGAGAAGAGTTGTTGTTGGCACAGGGGCGGATCTGGAAAAAATCTTGGGGGGGGTAAAATATCAAAGACACACATTTTCGATTTGACAAAAATTTTGTATTTTTACATATAGACAAAAAGTACTTTTTTGAATTGAAATTATTGTATTGTTTCATAAGCATTTTTTCCAGACACATGTACGCACATTTCCGTATTTATTTATTTCACCCTTTTTCTGGAATAATGTCTTAGCGAAAAGTAAATAAAAACTCTAAATTTAACCTATTTTAGATTTAAGGTTGATTTATTCAAATTGTTCACCTTTATTCCATTATAAAAAAAGTACACAATTATATTTTCAAGTATGTGCAATGACAAAACATAGTGCTTTCAATTCAAATTAAAAAAAAATTAAAGGGATTCGAAACTCATTGCTCTGACGATAGGACTATGATATGGTACACTTTGACAAATAAATGAACAAAAAAAAATGATCTTGAATTTGAAATGAATTTTGCTAAATCTATTATATTGATCTACCGATGTCTATTACTATGACTGATTTCAACGCAGATATACTAGACCTTTCAATTTTTGCACATTCAATAACAATATATTCGACAGTTTCGAAGATATCGACGTTCAAAGTCGAAAACATTTCACAATTTTACGTAGTCTGCTCTTTTGAAACCCTTGTATCTTTGATATTCTCCAACGAATTTACAAAAATCTTTTTTTAATTGGTAGAAAATCCCTGAATTTTAATAAACACTTAGTTTTTTTTATTATATTGCATATTTTCAAAGAAATTGAAATAACAAACAGTTTTGTACGTTCAATTTTATTCAAATGCTCACCAATTTTTTATAAAATTATTTTCTACTTGCGTACTTTTTGAAGAGAATTTTAATAAAATTGAATGTACTCCTTCTCCGCACTCTAATTCATTTAAAATAAGAATTATCAAAATCGGTTGAAAAAGACTGGAGAAAATGGTTCTTAACTGTTTTCACTACGCCTATTTATATTAAGATGAAGTTAAGGTAGGCTTGAAAAATTTCAGAATTCCAAACAATTTAGAATTAACTCAAACAAGAATAAATGTTATCTAAATATAAAATATGACAAAAAGTATTACAGATGTTTATAATATTTTCATAAGGACCATAGCTGAAATATTTCTGAAAAATATTTTAACTAATGATGAAATAATTTATGTAATAAAACTTTTTAACAAAAAAAAAAACCTACTTCAAAATCACTAGAAAGTAAAAAATAATTTTAAATTACTTTTACTATTTATTTCTTGGTCAAATTTGTATTTTTATAATAAATATATTTATTTTTTATGATAATAAAAGCTTCTAGTCAGCGCTAATCATTGATGTAAAATCATGATTTTTTCGCCATCCCTACTCTATTTAAGACTTTTTTATTTGTAAATATCCTGCTTGGGTGACGCTGTATTAATTTGTAATCTTAATTTTTCTTAAATCTTAATTAAAATGCTATATGTGTGCTGCAGCTGCACAAAAAATCTGATTATATTAGCGCCGACTTCGAAGCTCTTATTATCATAAAAAAATAAATATATTTATTATAAAAATACAAATTTGACCAAGAAATAAATAGTAAAAGTAATTTAAAATTATTTTTTACTTTCTAGTGATTTTGAAGTAGGTTTTTTTTTTGTTAAAAAGTTTTATTTCTTTCTTTTTTAGAGAAAATGATATATATTAAAAAAGTGTATAAATTAATTAAACACCAATTATTTATACTCATAATATGGAAAATGCTTTTCTGTCGTTTCTTATTCTGGTCTTTGTCAGTATGTTTATCAGTACCTACTCTTGTATTTTTATCACTACCCCATTGTCAAATTGTAATAATTGTGCCTACGTCTGTACTTTTTCAGTTAGTAGTGTCAGTATTCGATTTAGTGTTTTCTAATATTGCCACACCCCTTTGTCGAATGACGCCCACTTTATTCACAATAACTTCTTATAAGTGTGCCTACCTCTATACTAAATATCAGTACTCTAGTGTCAATATTATTCGCGACACAGTGTATTTTATATATTGCCACACCCCTTTATCAAACAAGGTCCACTGTATTGAAATTAATTGTTTTATAACTGTGCCTACCCCTGTAGTTAACTTTAGTACTCTAGTGTCAATATTATTCGAGATACACAGTTTTTCTAATATTGCCACACCTCTTTGTCGACTAACGCCCACTTAATTGACTGTTATTTTTTACATACCCTTGCATTTTTTCTGTGAATTTATTAACTCTAGTACTCTAGTGTCAATATTTACTGAAATACAGTGTTTTTCTTACAGTGACACGCCCCTTGATCGAATACCGCCCACATTACCGACAGTAATTTGTTATATTTGTACCTACCTTTGTACTAAATTTTAGCATCGTAGTGTCAATAGTAATCGAGATACAGTGTTTTTTTAATATTGCCACTCCCCTTCTCGATTAACGCCCATTTTTTTTTTTACAAAAATTTGTAGTAATTTTTCCTACCTTTGTAATAAATTTCTGTACCCTAGTATCAATATTATTCGAGACACAGTAATTCTCTTATATTGCCACACCCCTTTGTCGAATTACGCCCACTTTTGTTATAGTAATTTCCAATAATTGTACCTACCTCTGTACTTAATTTCAGTACTCTAGTGTCAATTTTCTTCGAGATACAGAGTTTTTACAATATTGCCACACCCTTTTTTAGAATTACGCCCACTTAAGTGATCGTCATTTTTAATACTTGTGCTTGCCCTTGTAATTTTACTGTGAATTTTATTACCGTTGTGTCAATATTTACTGAGATACAGTGTTTTTCTTATAGAGACACGCCCCTTTTCCGAATACCGCCCCCTTTCATAGACGGGCACCTCCGCGTTGATAGTCTCTATATGTTGACAAAAAATTACGGCAATCGGGCAAGTACTTTAGGAGTAATCGATGTACATACATTCACAAAAAAAAAAAAAAAAAAAAAAACAGAGAAACCAACCAACTTGAGAACCTCCTCCTTTTTGAAGTCGGTTAAAAACAGACTATTGGATTTTACATTGTTTGAACTTTTTTTTTTTAAATTTATAAAGTGAAAACTAAAAGTAACAATTCACGTATTGTTTTTTTTATTAAAATTTGTTGGCACATAGGTCGCAAAAAAGTTTTGCAGGTTTTCAGTAAAAATTTAGAAGAATAAAATATTTTAAGTGGCAACTCTGGTCTGCACTGCCAAAATCTTAATTGCGCTCATTACAAATCAAAATCAGTGTTGCTTGCTCAATGATTTCATATAAAGGGCATTTTTAAAATAATCGTTAATATTTTGCAACAATATAATTATTATAAAGCAAACAATTACGATGAGGTAGCGACTTCAAGTTTTTTTATTAATTTTTATTTGTAAGAAAATAACGCGTATTTAAAGTTGATTGTTTAAAAAATGGCTGTAAATTTGAGAACATAACGAGCTGTAACTTTATTTTCAGGCTCATTTTTAAAAAAAGGTGAAGTTACACTACCTCGACTTAAGTGTTTGCTTTACATATAATTATATTTTGTTTTTTGAAGATGACTACAGATCGTGTTAATGGTCCTACAAGCAAAATGGTCCTACTCTTTTCGCATCGCTTCATAAAAACGTCGACTACACGCAAATGACGACATAAAACAAAAAAAAAAATTTTTTTATATACTTTAATAATTGTTGAAATCAATAAAAAAACTAAAGTTTAACAATGTCTCTGATCATTTTTTTGTAGTATTCTTTCAAAAAAGTCTTCAGAATCGCTTATGTTTACATAAAAGTACCTTTAAGCTGTGAACACAATTATTTTCTCTAAATAAAGTATTAAAAAGTAAAGTATTTAAAAGTTCTTGGGGGGGGTAATTACCCCCTTTACCCCCCCTTGTATCCGCGCCTGTGTTGGCAAAATATTAGATGTGCTTCAATGCAGGTGTTTTTCACTTCTTTTAACCCCGTTTCCCCCCCACCCCTCGAATTCTACACCATGCAGTCATTTTCTATTTCTTAAACGCTTATAACGTTGAGGTTAATGTTGTTCTTGCAATTTATCTTTGGGCATAAATTAGCAGCGGTTGGCTAGGAGAGCTTTAAAATAAGTTTCAACTTAGTTGAGAAGACTTAAAAGCGCATTATTCCAAGTTAACGAGTGAGCAGTTTAAATTATAAAATAAGTGATTTTGATTTAAAGTGTAATGAGGTTATGTTTGCAACTTAGACAAGCTTTTTCTTATGTTTTTTGTTTGGTATTTTCATTTAAAAGAAAATTAATCAAAACAGTTTTTGAAAATTTTAGAAATACATAAGATTAACACTTTAATTAAAAAGTGACAAATTTAAGTATTTATTTGACAAATGTTAATAAATGCACAGTCCTTCCTCTTAACATTTTTTTGAAGATATTTCATATTTTGAAGTAACCTAATTCAAAAAGTCATCCAAAAATTTCTTCGGTCAATGATTTCTTCTAAAAATAAATCTATCTCCTTGACGTCAAGCCCGTATCCAAGGCTAATATTCGGGGTTCAAACCCCTGCCGTTTGTACCGAAGAGAAGCCAAATATCAACGGAACTAAAACAAGAGCAAATGCTGATATTTTGCATTTAAAATGTTTTCACTCTAAAATTCGAAACTTTGAAATTTGTTAAAATTAAAAAAAAAAAATTTTAATTGTTAAGAAAGTTCTTAATCAAAAAGTTTTTTAAGAATTATGGTCATAAAACAATAGTACGAAGTCGCGAAAATCGCCATTTTCTATCATTGTGAGTAAAATTAATCCTTCAATAAGCTGTATCAAGTATGAATATAATTGCTTAAGTAGTTTCGTAGATTGTTCAGATATTTTTTTTAAATTTTTGGTACCATGTTCCAAAATTGTATTAAAATTGGTATTAAAAATTATCACTGAGATGGTTGCACCCGAATAACATGGTTGCACTTGGGTTTTATTTTTAAAGTTTTTCCGCCATAGGAAGACTTTGCAGGTTCTAGTCCCTACTTTATGACTTGTTATTTTTATCTGGTTGGCTTTTTCGGCAAAATTTTTTTGAAAAAAATTGCTCCAAATGTCTCAGGCTTTATCTTGTAAAAACATACCAAATACCAAAAAATGGGTCTTGGGCAACTTTAGGTCGAAATTCCAAAATATTATTTCTTTTCTCCAACTTTTTTACAGTTCTTAGACAACAAGCTTGACAAACCCACACAAAAATATTAAAAAAATACGAAAAAAATTTCCGTGGCTCGAAATTAGATCCCTATTTGGTCCATGTAACGAAGAAATTTCACTTATCAGTCTTTTTCGTAGTTTTCTGACCAGAAGGTCTAACTAGATATCAGAATGTGTATCTTTTTTAAAAAAAATATTGCTTTGATTATTCTAAGTTAGTTTTGTGAAGATACCGTGCAATATAAACTAGGTTTCGGGTTGGTCAAGATCGAAATTTAATAAAAATTGTTTTTTTTTTGCATTTTAACATAACTCTGTTTTGTGTCATAAATTCTCAAAACTTGCTACGTTATATGTATATTATTTTCGCACAAAATCTTTCATAGGTATTACGTTACTCTTCATTTTCGACACTTAAATTTCAACACAAATCGGCGAGCAATCAATAAAGTTTTACTTAGAATAGCAATCTTAGTTCTAAAGAAACTTAAAGTAAAGAAAATTTAAAGTGCATAACCCGACTATGAAATACCATAAACTTTCTTCTTTTAAATATGATTATTAAATTGAAAATGGGCGTGTCCGTGGGCGGTTGAAGCCAATATCTGCCCGTTTTTTTAAGCTTATTTTTGAATTTTAAAATTTTTGGGTTGTATGGGTGGTAGGCCGGGAAGATTGGGTGGTAGGCCGATGAATCGCTAAGATTAGCCAGAAAGGGTGTTAAATTATTCGCCGACAAGGGTGGCAAACAAATCACTTTAAGTGTTCTCAGTGATTTGTTGCTAAGCATCTTGCTGAACGTTACAAATTGCTGTAGGTTTGCTGACGTTTTCGAGACGGGCTCGACAGATGTTGTCGTATTCCAATTCAATGAATTTTTTTACAAGTTCAACTTTTTTAATAATTTTAACGATGTTTTTGAAACTGCTTTATATTTTAAGGATAGATTTTTGAAATTTTTAAAAAAATTATCTTCCCACGACCGCCGAAATGCGCGAAGGAAGATTTTGAAAATTTTTGAATCGCGCATTTATCGCTTGGGCGATCCATTTTCCAAATATTGCCGAATGTGCAAAGAAAGATTTTGAAAATTTTTCATTTATCGCGCACTTATCACGTAGGCGATCGAAAAGCGAGCCATCTTCCAATGATCGCAGGAATGAGCGAAGGAAAATTTCGAAAATTGTTTGTCAATCACGCTTAATGCTTGGAAGATCGAAAAGTGATCCATCTTCCAATGATCGCCGGAATGAGCGAAATAAGATTTTGAAATTTGTTTGTTAATTGCGTTTATCGCTTGGAAGATCGAAAAGCGACGACACATCTTCCAATGATCGCCGGAATTAGAGAAGCAAAATTTTGAAAATTTTTGAATCGCGCATTTATCGCTTGGGCGATCCAAAAGAATTCGAAGAATCGCTAGGGCAACGTCAAACCAATTAATCCAGCCTTCGTCTTTCAAATGTTTGTAGAAAATGTTTGTGAAGAAATAAGTTTAAATTTATAAAATTTTCCTCGACTATCTAGCAAATATTGCTTTTAAAAAAAAAAAAGAAACTGAGAAACGATATTTGGAAAATTAGAGTAACTTCGGGTAATGTGATATAGATGTTTTTAAATTTATAATTTCTAGTAACTTTCATACCTTGGCTTTTCCCACATTACACAGGATATTTTTTTAAGCATTTTGCAGTGTTTAACAACTTTGGAGCGCTATAGCTTAACTCCATTTAGGAGCTTTTTCAACACAATGAAAAAAGTCATGTAACTCCCCTTAATGAAATTGGCGGGTAAAGTGATATACCACGTTCGCATAATGTAATATACCATAAATACCAACACCATAATTACCCGAATAGTGTTCAACAGCAGTATCTATTATTTTTCGAATTAAATTTTAAAAACTATGTGAACTGCTTGAAAAGAAAATAATGTTGTTTTAGTGTTATTAATGTTGTTGTTAATACCATTTTTTTTATATCTGTGAAATTTACATATAAGAAAACGAAAATCAACCGAATACAAATACACATGTAAAAGCTTGTGAAAAAAAAGTCACAAGGTTTCAAAATAATAAGGTTATTTTTGTAAAAATACGTTGTAAAAAATCAAAATCTCACATCATTTGTGATTAACTTAATGCAAACTCTAACAAATTTAACTATTTCAGCTTAGAATTCTGCTCTTTTTATTGTAAACTACTCGCAAAGCGCAAAAAAAAATATCGACTACACCGATAAAACCATTTCACAACAATGAGAGCGCAGAAACATTAAGCTGCGCCAAGTGTCTTTATCTGTTGCCGTAATGTTCACATGTTTATTCTTCTAAAAATTGTGTATTTAACAAAAGATGCAGGTATATCACATTACCCGACCATATCACAATACCCGAAGCTACTCTACCTATTTTACACGATTTTCATTAAAAACAAAAATTCGAATAATATTAGAATTCAAATTGCTGGGTCACTCTTTTATTTCTTTTGAATAAAACATCGTATGGCACCGTTGAAGTATGCATTTTGAAGGAAAAATGAATACTAAATATTAAACTTGCTGAGTCGTGAACGATCGCAAAAATAACCAAAAAATTCATAAATACAGCTCATGGTGAATAACCTTCAAATCTATTTTACTGTTCTTTTTTGCTATATATAAGGCCTAAGCATGATTATTTCCTTTTAAATTCTAAAGTATTTTAGGTAGTTGTTTTTGAATTAATGAAAACAAATTTTTGAATTAATTTTTTTCATACGCCCATTTTCAATCCGAGCAAAACCACATTTTCATTAAATTCTCATGATTCAATAAAACTTCACTCAATATTTATTGCAAATAACACAAGCACTGATTGTAATAATACAATTTCAACAACCACAAAGCAACTCTAACGGACAACGATCACTTGCGTGATCAGTGCGAAGAAAATGACGCTTGATAGCCGCAATAATTAAAAGTCAATTGAGCTTAAATAAAGAACTACGAACTCATAAGCACACATACTCTTTCTGTGATGTTATTGATGTTATAAAACTTCATCAAACGCCAGATCAGTTGAAGAGGCATGCGAACAAAACTCATCAGAAGCAATTAAATTGTTTTGTAATTGATCGTGTTAAACTTATCGGCGGGGCGCAAGCAATTTAATTGTTAACAACTGTTGTATGCCGCTCAAATAAAACATGCAAGAGACCCATTTTGAACTCTATGAAATAAAAAGAAGAGGAAAATGTTAAAAAAAAGAATCAACATTAACATGATCATTATAATTATTTATTATATACAGGCAGAAAGAAAGTTACAAGCAACAAAAGTAGCCGATAGCATGATCTGGCAGATTAGCGTTTGTCTGTTGAGTGAGTGACCGACAGAGCGACCCATCGAATTGGTGCTGCTGATGTTGAAGACTGGCGGTTGCTGTTTACACACTTCATATAATTCTTTGACTTGCTTCAAATGAAATAATAATTCATTGAGTTGAGAAACAAAAACAAAGCAAAAACAAAAAAAAAGCTTTAACTCAATTAAAAATGTTTTCCCTCTTGTTGTTGGTCGGTCGGTCAGCTGGTTTTTGGCTTTCTTTTTCTTTGTCTACTTCATTGTTGCTCTTGATTGCTTTATAGCACGCTCTATAAATTTTTTGGAATATCTTTTGTTTTTATAAAATGCACTCTGAAAGTCAAAATAAATAACGGTCATTGACCATTAAGAGCTGTTGTTAGGAAAGGGTTTCACAGAACTCATGTCATTTTTATCGTTTACATTATTGTGCTTTTCTTCGAAACTTGTTTTCTTTTGTTGTGATGATTTCAAGATCTATATTTGATTGAGTTAAGTTTTTTCTACAAACAAACACCCACATAATTTTTGTCTAAAGCATACAATTTTTTTCGAGAAACACTTCATCAGATTGCAGCAGAACGTATCTTAATGATAAAAAGCTTTTGCTTGTGATTCTATAACGAACTTTTACCTGCACTGTTGGTCTAGAGTCTGATTTTTTTTCTAGAGTCTAGAGTCTAGACAATAATATTTCTTCTTAATCAACATTTGAATATTTGTAGCATCAATTCATTCTGTTATATGTGGGGGGGAAAAAAAATCAGAATTTATAACGGAAATGAACTAAAAATCAAGTCAAGTCTCAAGAGTGCAAGAGAGTAATCATTGTTCAGAAAAGCTTCTTGTTCAGAAAACATGAGCTTTAGACGTGGGGAGCCGGCAAAACACACATATACGAACATTTAATAACACACACAATACAATTGATCATAAGAAGCTTAATCAAAGTTCTATATTTGTACATAGAATCCAATATCATTCTTAGGTAAACAACCTAAGAATCTTGTGGTCAATATCTTGGTATCCTCGGTCAAAAACCACATTCGTTTATTTGACTCAAAATGATTTGGACCGTATAACCTACTAAACATAAAAACATAAATGTTCACTATCTTTTCTCAGTCTGTCAAATCCAGTTTTCATAGTGCTCGACGAATGTACTTCTTCTGTAAGTTTTTTTGGTAAAATTTTTGTAAACATCTACATATACTTTATTTCAAAAACTTGCCTCAACTTGCAGACTGTTTTCTTCAACCGACAATAAAGCGACGAATTCAATCATGAAATTTTCCTGGGAGTCTATTTATTGTATAGAACTTATAATCAGCCCAATCATGAAACACTTTCTCCCGGGAGTTGTAAATGGGAGTTTGCGTTTTTAAGATAAAGTTAAAATACTTTTTGGAAATTTTGAATGCAATTTTGTTCATAAGCCGCCAATATTCATGAGTGTTAAATAAAAAATCAGATATCTTTATCTGCTATCTTAAAACTGGAAGCTCCCATTTACAACTCCCGGGAGAAAATGTTTCATGATTGGGCTGAATATGATGTATCCTTTTTAATATTTTTACCAATTAACAGTAATTTTATCCCATATAAATGTTGAATACAAAATTAATATGAATAGAAGAGCTTCTGTTATAATGAAATTTTGTACGGTTAGTTAGTTAAGGCTTATTAAAAAGATTTTAAAAACTTTTAAAACGCTTGAAAATTATTGAACAAAAATTTTTATAAATTGAAGACCATTAATTTTGGTCATTAAATGCATTGTATTTGTAAATGGATTATTTGAATTTTGGTCACTAAACAAATAAAGTAGTTTACAGTTACCTTGAATATGGACTTGAAATTCAAGTATTTTTATTACTTAACTCACGAACTGTTATTGTTCTCCTCGTATTTGCACATGAATTTATGAATTTTATACACAAAAATTATGATGAGATGTTCGGTACATATTTTCTCATGGCATTTGCAAAATTTTTGACGTGAGACTTTTTTGGCGGCGAGTGAAATTTCAAGGTCTCTTATTCGTGACGCTACCCTAACGTTTTCAATTCAAATGAAAATTTTCAAAAAATGATATAGCCGCTAGCGAGAATTGAACTCTGACCATCGTTGCTCAAGAGTCGGACTCTATACCTTTATGCCACGTAGGCAGATGATAAACAGGTAAAACAAAATGTCATTACAACTGAACGCGTAACATTCTGTTCGTAACATTAATTTAAATCCGAAAAGTATGCACGGAAAATTTATTTCTTTAAGCATCAAACGAAAATATTTAGACATAGAGATACATCCAGCGGTAAAAAATTAGAGCGAATTCGAGCTCTTAAGAATACAGCCGCAGTGTATTTTGGTGAATCTGCAAATAACCAATTCCCAGAAAAACACACTGATGCTTTGTAAAAATATTTTTTTTGGAACTCAGCCATCATCTCAATAAAATTTTATAGCCAGCCAAGTAGATACACTCAACAATCGACGTTCACTCGTTTACGAGGCCCTCCCTCAACATAGAAATTATTATGACCAGGAAGCACGAGGTAATAATCAACAAGATTTGTATTTGCTTTCGGAGGCTCCTTCAACTAGTACTATGAAAATGAAATCTAGCATTCAAAAAATGACAATGTTGAGAAAACATTCGAGAGCAACTAAAACACCAACTGAACTAAAGGACCGAACAAGGACCGAAAATAACTGTTATTTTACAATTTTTAAATGAAAAAAATTGTTGAAAGACTTTCAAATATACCATTATGTTACAAATGTTCTCAGCTCCTCAAGAATATTAAGTGCTTTTTAAATTTAAGACTGATTCTTAAAAAGTTAAAATTTAAGTGTTATTTTTTGCCTTGTATTTTTTCAAAGAAAAATAAAGGTTACTTTTGACTTTTATTTTATCGGTCAAAAATAGCAGTTATTTTGTGACTTTATTTTTTTCAGTCAAAAATATTAAGCAATGTGTTTTTATAAAGGCCGCTTGAAGAATTGAACTGTTGACACCATGTGTAAAATGTCTCACCGATTAGATGAAAATATTAGTATCAACATTTTTTTAGTCGGCAAAATGACTTGAACAAATATAACGTACCTGATATTTTTGACTGAAAGAAAAACGGCAGAAAATAACTGTTATTTTTGATCGATAAAATAAAAGTCAAAAGTATTTGTTATTTTTGCCCAAAAAAACTATAAAGCAAAAATAATAAAAATTCGGAAAAAATAAAAAATTAAGAGATAAAAGTTAATATGTCACACTTTCGACAAAAACGATAGCCGGTATGGTCCCTGGATGCAAATATTGAATCAACAGATTATTATTCCATTTCGTATTGATTGAATTTCTTTTTAGATACTTTCTCTCTCTATTTCACACTAAAATCTCTCTTATTTCTTACTGTTAAAGAAGTTTCACTTCTGCCACGTGTACATTGCTACACGCGAGTTTTTTTGTTGGTTCATGAATATTGTACACACACTTTATGAACTTTAAACACTGGGCTTATGAATTATTCAAGTAATCGTTTTTATTCGTTTGTCTATTTTGTACATTGATATCAATAATACACACACTTTATGAACATTAAACACTAGGTTTATGAAAAACTCATGTTCTCGGGTTGTTTTTGTTTTTTGTACATTTATATCATTAAGCTGGACCAAATTTCAAAAATTCGGTTCATGGAGATCATGTAAAAATTCATAATTATTGTGTACTTTTTTGGTTCAGTGAGTGCAGGAGTCAGAAAATAGAAATTTTGTCAGTTATAACATTGCCTGGTATCTTCAGAAAAATATTTTTAATGAAAATATTTTAAAAGTTAATGGCTTTCTCCAAATTTGTTGGTGAGTGTACCTTCAAGTTTTTTGATTTTATTAAAAATTAAAAGGTAAAATGCAAATTACCTTTCAACTGAATGTCGTTTTAGAAAAATGAACGTGTATGTCACCCCAATAAAATATATGAAGTGCATTTCATAAACATAAGACATTATTATAAATTTATATCAGTGGGAACTTTCTATGTAAGCTTTTTATACACCAGATGAACTGTAATACTTATTTTTCCTTCAGAAATCGGCTTTTGAGTCAGAGCTCACATCGCGTTATAGAACCGTTATCTTTCTGTTGTCTACTACTTTTTTGCTGCACTTTTTGCTGTTTCATAATAATTACACAAAGTCGAAAGTTAGTTTCTTTTAAGACTAAAAGTTATTATCGCGTGTTTTTTTGACATTGAATCAAAATTAAAATCAGTTAAAAGCAAAATGCCGTGAGGTATAATATTGTCCAAATATGCCGAAAATATTGGCATATAACGAGTCTGGACTAACCACATCTGAAATTTCGAAAAAAATGTATTAGAAGTCGATGCGACTTTCGAAATTATTTACAATCCATATAATTATAATGTTTTTAAGCCAGCTGGTAGAAAAATGGCGCTGACTGACCGAAAACAGTTTTAAATTCTCAGAAAAAGTTCCAACTCAACCAACTGAAACCATTTAAAATATCAAAAATTATGAAACCAGCCCATTTTTTGCCACGGTACAAGCAGGCGCGTCTTCGAAGAATGTCTATCTATACAGCGACTGCAACACTATAACAGTGATGCTACAAGAGGTACAATTGTACCTTTTGGGATACACTTTCAGTACCGTCAGTACAAAAGTACGCCTTTTTTCAAAAGGTACATTTTTGAATTTTGTATTTTTCTATTTCATATTTCCAAAAGTCCATTATTTTCTTAAGGCAACAGCATGTCTTCCACATGAAAGTGCAGCAGAAGGGCGTTTGCTCTAAGTTTAGGCTCATTTAAAAAAATCTTTGAAAAAAGCTAACTGTTAAACTAACTTAAAAAACGTTATTTTTTAAAATTTAAGCTGGTATGGCGTTTTTCAAGAGCTTGTGGTATTAATTTTCAAAAAAAAAAATACGGTTTTCGCTAAAAAAGTACGTTTTTCTCATTCAAAAAGGTACACTTTGAAAATCTCATAGCATCACTGAACAATAAGTTATTGCTTTTGGTCTTAAATATAGACTCTTTGTCTGCCAGAGTCTATTTAATGCAAAGGTTTTTTCCTGATGCCACTTTTTTTCAACAGGATAACGCTCACATTCATGTAAGCAATGGAACGAAGTGATTTTTGGATGACTGCTCTGTACATACTATGGACTGGCCGGCTTGCTCTCCGAACCTAAATCCTATAGAGAATGTGTGGGTCATTTTAGTGAGAAGGGGTTCATGCAAACAATCGCCAATATAACAATACAGATGAGCTGAGCAATGATGCCGAATGGGCTAACCTGCATATCAGCCTCTTGAAAGAGTTATCTGAAGCGATGAAAATACAAACAAACAAAAAAACAAATTGGCCATTTCAGCCCTTGAAAGGACTTTGACCGAGCTTCTTATGATCAATTGTGTTGTGTGTGTTATTAAATGTTTGCACACAATTGACCGAGAACTGGACCTACATGTTTTATGCCGACTCCGAACGGCTAAAGTTCATGTTCTCAAGAAGCTTTACATGGCATTTTTTACTCTCTGAGGTTTGCCATTGTCTGCAGAGAGGTGGTGACCGATCAGAAAAATTTTTTATTGAAAAAACTTTTCGCCGCGGCTGGGGATCGAACCCGGGCTCCGAGCATGCTAAGCCACACACTTAACCTGCATGCCACGGTCACCACACGAAGAAAGAAAGAAACGCAACTACATGAAGAAAGCGATGAAAATACGCACAGAAAAAATTTTCTCGGAATATGATAAAAAAGGCAACATTTTTATAGAAAAATGGTATAAAATCTGCTCCAGAGAATGCTTTTCTCTAAATATGATACTAAAAATTCCCTAAAAACTATAAAAAGCTTCTATGAAAAAGAGAAATACATAAAATATATTGTTCCTAGAGAAAAAAACTTTTTTATTTTTGAGAAAAAATTTGTTTTTATTAAAGAAAATACTCCTAGTGAATTTTTAATCAAAATATATGAACAACTTTTCATTTTCAATTCAATTTTCTCAATTCAATAAATGGGAATTTTTTTGTGGGAGAAAAAATGTATCATTATAAAACTAATATATAAGTGATATGAAATATTTCCAATTCCCACAAGTGAAGAAATATTTTTTCGAAAATGTAAAAATTTATTCTAATTGAAGAAAGTTTTATTTGAAAAATAGAAAATTGCTATTAACGAAAAAAGATAAATTTTTAATCGGAGAAAGATATGTGTTTGTTTCTGAGTGTATAAAAATGATTATTGATAAGTAGTTAAACTAAAAAAACCATATTAAACTACTTCTTATTTATTTAATTTAAGGAGGGACATGATATTCGCGGCAGAGAAAATAGACCTTGTTTTAAAAATTCATAACTCAGTCAAAAACAAACATTTTTCCAAAATTTTTTTTATTATTGTAGAGAATGGGAGTTACAAGTTACAAAAAAAAATTCAAAAAACATAATTTTGACTTCAACGTGGTTTTATAGAGCTCCAAACTGGAGGCAGAGAAAAAACGGGGCCTCGTGGTTGCAGCGCTGGGAGTCGCAAAAATTGTTCGATCTGAAAAAAATGACTTTTTTAAATCTTAAAAAAATTGGCTATCGTATGACTGGAGCTTTTTTTAAATTTGTTTTCAATTGTTGGTGATGTTTCAAATTTGAAAGTGTGTTTTTTCGAAAAAAATATTGACGTTAAAAATTCATAAAAAATCGAAAAAAATATCGTGTCATACGATAGCATGATAGAATAATTTTACCAGGTAGTGTTGACAAATGTTGTTTCTCTTAGCTACAATTAAACGAACTCTTGTCAAAAACAGCTGTTCGTTGTTATATTCGTTGGCCACATTCAGCTGTGTCAACTGTTGTGACAGCAACACATCGGGGAGCGCTATTATCGGTATTGCAGTTTCAGAAAAATTGTCAACTTTATGAAATATCAAGCTTTGTATAAAATACGAATGGAAATTTTACCGACAAATTAAAAATTTTCTATTTTTAAATGCATTTTAATGCGCAACTTCATATTTATGTGCATCAAATTTTGACTTAGCAGTTGGCAACTGTTGCGTACGCTGAATGTGACCAGTGAAAATTAATCGTATGCTATGACGGATTGTGAGCGCTCTCTTTCTTGTTATATTTTTTGACAAACATCCGTTTCCAACAGAAATGTCAATGCTTCCTTGGAGTAATTATATCATGTACAATAGCGAATCAAGTTTAAAAAAATACAAAAAAAAAAAATTCGTCAAAAAATGAACCCGCTAGTGCCGCAACCCGTATGAAAAACATGGTTTCGAGATAAACGCGTTCAAAGTTTGTGAACAATCAATCAATAATCGATGTAACTTTTGAGCCCGTTGGAATTTTTTCATGAATATTTTCTTAGGCCCGTTAACTGATCTCAATTTTAAACAAAGTTTAGCTTAAACAAAGTTTAAAATTCCTTAACCTCAGTTTAAATTTTAACGCCGATACCTCATCTCAAAAAATCTAAGTTTAACTTGGTGAGGCAAGTTTAAATTTAAACACAGAAATTCTAGGTTTAAAAAATTTAAACTTAGCTTTTGTCAAAAATTCTCTCAGAACATTGGAAATATTCTCAATGATAAACAAAAAATAAAAAATAAAAAATCATACTTCAAAAAATTCAAAACAATAAACAAAAAAAAAAACATATTTTAAGTTTTGAAAAAAAAAATATTCAATGAAACTGACAATTTGCATTATTTTATCAAAAATTTTTGAAATATTTTGATGTTCTACGTCAAAGTTGTAGAATTTTTATTACAGTGCCGCTCAAATATGTTTTTTAATCTCAGTTTAAATTTTTAAACAGAGTTTAAGTAAACTGCCGATAAAAATGAGATAAGTTACGAAAATAATTTTAACTGAGTTTAAAATTTAAACTCTGTTTACGAAATCTGAGATTAAAGAATTTAAACTTCGGAGATCAGTTAACGGGCCTTAGAATCTTAAGAATATTTACTAAAATATAAAATTATAAAAAAACTAGTTCTTTCCCGTCAAAAATGACGGGCCATGTTCTAATAACGAAAAAACATAAAATATTGATTTTATTTAATCTGAATTAGAAGTTAACGATGGTCACATATTCAGTTTTTAGATTCAAATATTTATAAAATACCTTAAAGTAAAAACGGAAAATATAGTAGGTATGACGAAATAAGTTTGGTTTTTTTTAAAACTGAAAATTTCAAAATAAAAAATATATAAAAAGATTTTGAAGTTTCAATAAATCACAAAACAAAAAATGCCTAAAAGTATACTATGAAATTTTTCAAAAAAATCAAGCGCTCCGCACTCACATTTTACGGAATTATGTTTAGTAATTATTCGGTTTCAAAAAACGGCCAATGCGTCTTATATTTTAAAACCACCGAATGTATGTTTTTGTTCAAAAATGCCTAAAAGTATGCTATGAAATTTTTCAAAAAAATCAAGCGCTCCGCACTCACATTTTACGGAATTATGTATAGTAATTATTCGATTTCAAAAAACGGCCAATGCGTCTTATATTTTAAAACCACCGAATGTATGTTTTTGTTCAAAAATTTTTTTATTAATAAATTAACCAATACATAATATTTTTATTGAAATTTATTTGCCTTTATTTTAAGACTTTTCACTCAAAATAATAATTTGATATCAATATTATTAGTCAAAATATTTAAAAAAAATCATGTGTGTTATGATTATGAAATGCACTTTAATACTTGCAAAACTTCTGGAAAACTAATGCGTGGTAACAACGGAGGGAACTTTTGTACAATGAGTGAAAAAAACTTGAGAATATGAAGCACTTTTTCCGGAATTTGCAGAAAACAAAAAATAACCCACAGCACTAAGTCGTACCCATATTTTAACGCATACATAAACAAAAAAAGTTTGTTTGGCATTTATTTTCATTGCAAATTTCACCCTCCAACTAAATATAATATTCATCAAAATCGCACATAAAAATCTGACCCACACCCGACCTCAGTGACTGACTCATCGCTGACAGTTGCTGCTGCTTGAACTGCTGCTTTTGCTGTTGCTGGCACATACATTTTTGCTCTCATGTAATTTATTTTCATTTGCGTAATTTGTACACAACAAATTACAGAAGATAAATTAAACAACAATGCGGGTGAGAAATCGCTATCTTAAGGCTACATCTTAACGTTCATACATGATGAGTTCATGCGTCTGTCCGTCCGTTCATATCCTCCCAAGTTTTGACAGTAACTGCTACTACGTTGTTCTTTCAGTTTGTTTGCATTAATGTGTTGTTTTTTTTTTAACTTTTTCTTATAATATTTTTTTTTGTTTTAATTTATTTTGTTTGTTTTTTATTTTCTACACTTTAATGATGTTTGCACAAGACATCAACGCAGTGATCTGGCTACGCTTTTAAGGCAAACAGTGCAATACAGTCGATTTTGTGCCGCAGCTCAACTTAAAAAGTTTTGTTTTTTTGCTCTTTTGTTTTTTTTTGTTTTGATGATATTGTTTTTGCAAGTAGAACAGTTTTAACAATTAGCTAATTTCTTAACAACTCAACAATTGCCATAAGCTATAAATTTATGCATATTTTAGCTTTGCCACACGATTTATTTATGAAATTGCGTTTTCATGCGTTAATTACATTGCATGTCATGAATATTATGTTAAAGCATTGTTTATGGCAAAAATTATATGAATAAATATAGAATTTCTTTAAAACACAAAAAAAAAAAAAAAAAACAACGAAACAAAACCAAATAACAAAACTATATGTGAAATATAAAGCCAACAAACATGCGCGCGCACACATTTTGCAATACACAGTTGTCAGTTTTTACAGTTTCTTGCTGAAATTAATAAGCAAGTGAGTGTTTCTAGCTAGCAGCAGTAAAACACGCAATGTTATTAAAAACTTTTAGATTTGCACGTTTTTGTGTTTTTGTGTGCCAGTCTCCTCATGAAACATGCTAGATGCGTGAAAATATTGCTAATTAAAATTTTGCGTGCACAACGTTATATGATAATAATAATAATAATAATAATAATATGGCAACATTTCTTTTGAAAGCTAGCACAAATAAAGGTGCGCTTCGACTATTTATTTAGTTCATGCAAGAGTTGAAGAGTTCTTTGGCGCTGATATGAGTGGCAACAACGCAATCTCGTTAGCCTCAACTTGATTAATTCTTGTTTTCTTGTGATATACAACTTCCGTCAAATACTGTGTTACGCTATTTTCGATCACAATCAAAAATTTGATTGAAAACCACAAAATAACAGCGCAAGTTGTGGCCATTTGTTTAAATTTTTGCCACTCAATTATTGTTTATTAGATGTTTGCTCTAATAATTTCTTTAATTCTTTTTGACTTTAGACAAACATTTTTTGTTTAACTTTTGCTATCCTTTTTTGTCAAGTTGTGAAACAATGAAAAAAATCTTATTTAAATATACAAAACACATAAAAATAAAAATCTTCTGCAATCCAAGCACCATATTGAGATTTTTATAGTCTCAAGTGGCATCAAGTAATGAAGTCATAATAAAAACTCCTGCTGTTTTTAGTTTTTATTTTTTTTTTGTGTTTTTCGTTCTTATTCTTTTTATTCAAGCATGACTTGTATAATACTTCTGAAGACATCTTTATTGAGTGTATGTTGTGAAGTTTTCAAAGATGGCATTATTTGCCATCTCATGAACAGCATGAAGGCCATGAAGAAATTTAATTAAGAAATTTTCTAGAACATCGATTTACTTTTCAGTTTAATTTGAATCAAGCATTATATAAATCTTCAGAACTGTTTATTATGTAATATTTGTGAACATATTTACCAATCTAGATAAATCCGTTTTTTCTGATATATTTATCAACTTATTTGTTTGTTATTCTAATTAAATAGAGTTTTCTACTGGATATCAGAAAAATATTTTATTTTTGCAGCTTATGACTTGCAATTTCAATTGAATTTTTCACATAAGCATTCCTTTTTTTTGGTTTTACAATCTGAAGTGAGAATTCAGCGTATAGTTTTATTTTAAGACAAAATACCGTTGGCAACTACCCTTGAAGCATATGAGTGCGGTCTAATTTGATCATTTTCTAAACGATATTAAGGATGGACATGACCTTGGCCGTTTTTTTGAAATCAAAATTTATTATAATTTTGTATTTTATTAAAAAAATTCTTAAAATTCTAAGAAAAATATTCGCTTAATTAGTAGCGAAAATATTCGTTAAAAATAGTCGCTTTTAAGAGCGACTTTTTATTTGTCTTTGCATTTTTCTTAGTTCACAAACTTTGAACGTATTCATCTCGAAACCATGTTTTTCGTAATGGTTGCGGCACTAGCGAGTTCATTTTTTTTTTTTTTTTCTTAAACTTGATTCGCTGTCGTATGACACGAGCTTTTTAAACAGTTTTGTCGATTTTTTATGAATTTTTAAAGTCAATATTTTTTTCGAAAAAACACACTTTCAAATTTAGAACATCACCAAAAATAGAAAAAAGCTGCTGTCATACGATAACCAATTTTGTTAACATTTAAAAAAGTAATTTTTTTTTCCAGATCAAACAATTTTTGTGACTGCCGCCAGTTTGGAGCTCTATAAAGCCATGCTGAAGTGAAGAATTTATGTTTTTGAATTTTTTCTAGTAATTTGTTCAATTCTCTGCAATAATAAAAAAAAAACTCGCGTGTAGCAACGTACATGTGGCAGAAGTGAAACTTCTTAAACAGTAAAAAATATGATAGATTTTAGTGTGAAATAGAGAGAAAGTATCTGAAAGAAAATCAATCAACACAAAATGGAATAATATTCTGTTAATTCAAGACTTATATTTATTATTATTCAATATTTATATCCAGGTACCGTTTATGGTTTTTATCGAAAAAGTCACATAATCACTGTTATTATACCCTAAACCTGAAAGGTCAGGGTATATTAACTTTGTGCAAACGTTGGTAACGCATAGAACGAATCGAGTCCGGTATAGAAAAGTATATATATTTTTGATCAGCGTCACCACGTGAGTCTAGCTATCCATGTCCGTCCGTCCGTCCGTCCGTCCGTCCGTCTGTCCGTCTGTGTGTTGTCCGTATACACAGGATAAGAAGAAGGAGTTGAGATAATTGAATGAAACTTGGTACACATAGTCACATGAACCCAAGGATCTGCACTATTGAATATTTTGGGAATCCGCTCACGGACACGCCTACCTCCCATACAACGCAAAAATTGAAAACTGCATAACTCAGCTCTTAATTAACCTACAACAATAAAATTTGGTATGTATGTGTTTTGTATCAACACAAAGATGTTTTTGAAAAATGGGTGTCATCCATTCACGGACACGCCCACCTCCCATACAACCCAAAAATTGAAAACGCAATAAATAAGCCTCTGTTTAACCTACAGAACTAAAATTTGGCACATATACTTTTTATAACAAAACAAAGATGGTTTTGAAAAATGGACATCATCCATTCACGGACACGCCTACCTCCCATACAAAGCGAAAATTGAAAACTGCATAACTCAGCTCATATTTAGTCTACAACAATAAAATTTGATATGTATGTGTTTTATACAAACACAAAGATGTCTTCGAAAAATGGACGTCATCCGTTCACGGACACGCCTACCTCCCATACAACCCAAAAATTGAAAACGCAATAAATAAGCCTCTATAAATAACCTACAGAGCTAAAAATTGGCACATATGTTTTTTATAACAAGACACAGATATTTTTGAAAAATGGACGTCATCCGCTTACGGACACGCCTACCTCCCATACAACCCAAAAAGTTTAAAACTAAATAAATAAGGTTATGTTTGTCATAGAGAAATTAAATTTGGTATGTATGTATTTTATACCAAAACAAATGTGTGTTCAAAAATTGGGAGTAATCCGTCCATGAACACGCCCACCCCCCATAGCGAAAGCACAATAAAGGCATTAACTGTGAGCTACAGGAATAAAACTTGGTATGTGTAAATTTTTCATCACCATTTAAATGCAATTAAAATATAGGCTTCATCCGCCCACGGAGAGCTTTCTACACTTCTTGTTTTTAATTTTATATCGTTTTAACTGTTTTGCATGTTGTCAATAACCTTTACGTTTTTGATAACAATCAACGTTATGAAATGCTCTTTCAAATTAAGCTTTAAGCTAGGATTCGATATTCAACCAAAAAATTTGCACAATTGTTATATTTTGTAACGTAATGTACAGCATTCCAAACATACAGAAATAAAATTTCCGTGCATACTTGTAGGATGAAAATCAAATGGTACAGTACGGATCAAATGGTAGAGTACGTTCTTCAGACATGGTGTGTGTCTGTGGAATGCAAGACACGGACTAAAACTCGTTGAATATTAATTGCATTTTGTTTGCTAACTTGTCATATGCCTAAGTGGCGTAGTGATAGGGCTTCTGACTCTTATGAGATGCTAAATAAAGAGCCTGGGTTCTATTCCCGCTGGCGACGATAATTTTTTTAAATTTTCATATGAATTCAAAACGTTAGCCTAGCGTCACGAATAAGAGACCTTGAAATTTCACTCGCCGCCAAAGAAGTTTCACTTCAAAAATTTTGGAAAATGTGACTGAGTTATGAATTTTTAAAAAAAGGTCTGTTTTTTTCTGCCGCGAATGTTATGTCCCTCCTTAAATCAAAGTATTTTAAAGACAATTAAGGAAACTCTAAAGCCCAACACAATATTTAAACACGTTGATTTTGTGGGAAATTTGTGGGGCTATGCTACAAGCCACACGTCAAAGATTACGGATATTGAACAGCCTCTAGAAATAGAGGTTAGTTGCGTCCAAACGGTACCGGAAAAGAAGCGGGTGACCAACTAGGGTGTAAAAGGGCGTAGTGTTGAACAGAGCTGTGTTTTGAACGAAAAACCTAAATAGCTCACAACTCAAACTGTCAAGGTGAGACAAAGCTGCCGTAAAAATGTCTTGTCCGAAAGTCCCTGTCTCCTGTCTCCTTAAGACTTTAAACTTGAAGCGTCTCTACCGACCTTTTATATCAAATATGCGTAGAACTTAGGTTCCACTATGTTATAACTCTCCAATGAGAACCAAACCAGCCTCGGATATGCATCCCTACTGCGTTGACGACCACGGCAAACGAAAAACGGAGAATAATTTAGGGATAATAACCTGGAACGTTCGGACCCTTTATAGGAAAGCTGTCTCTGTCCAATTGACAGGAAATTCGGGAAAATAAATGCTGACATCACCGCCATCTAGGAGATGCGATGAAAAGGGTATTGCTGCTGAAAGTAAGCAGACTGCGAAATCTACTACAGCTGTCATGCAGAAAAATGGGTAGTTCTATATGTTGGCCAGGCGAAATTCTTCAACATAAGCTTAATTTGCGCTCACACCCTGACGGGAGAAATGGACGATGCTGTCAAGAATGCTTTCTACGCGATCCTTAACGACGTTTATCACTGCCCTGCCCATGACGTGAATTTTGAATAACCTCGGCGATTTCAACTCGAAGGTCGGAAAAGAAGGCATTTTTTTCTCAGTTCAGCTTCCACGAGACCACTTTGAACAACGGTCTAATACTGATCGCCTTCGCCGCGTTGCGAAAAATGGTAGCTAGAAGCACCAGATTTAAACACTTCGATATCCATAACGTCACCGGGCTGTTCCCGGATCAAATAACGCGAAATTGATTATGCTGTGTTCGATGTAACGCACGTTTCCAGCGATTGTGCAAGGCGAATAATGTACGTACAAGTATGGGCCGAAAGGTAGATGTCGGTAAGCAGCAATCGCAAGGGACTACCGAGGCCTACTCTGCTTAACTCTCGGTTTAGCTCAACCAACCTTACTCAGGTGTCGATGACGCTGGCGAATTTTGGGCGCACATATCCCACTCCATACACCTTGCTGCTGATGAAGTCATTGATTTCCTCGTTACCAATGTTACAACCAGGGATGTCGCAATGAGACGGCATCATAAAACACCGCATAAGAAAGACGCTGCAAACAGCTGCAAAGCGAGCCATGTGCGAAAAATACCGCGAAAACAGGCGTCTTTTCAGTCGCAATAAAAGGGAGCAGCAGAAGCGTGAGCGTGACAAAATGGAAATCTAACAGGGCAAGAAGCATGCATGGTAATTCGATAATCAGGATAAGCATCCAAAAGGTGATTTGGTTACAGAAACGCAGTGTGCACAGAGGTTATGGAGGCAGCATTTTTTAAATCTACTGATGTCAACAATTCAGCCATTGAAGAATGAAGTACGATGCCGCCAATGGACGATAATAGAGTGGAAATTTCAACACCAAGCCTTGATGAGATTAAAGTTTCTATCCAGCGACTCAAAAGCAGCTGAACGGTTTAAAACCGGCGCCCGTGAATTGATAAGGAATTTGCATACATGAACTCATTGGCAAAATATGGCTAGCGGAAAACATGTCCGACGATTGGAATTACAGTGCTCTTTGTTCCATACAAAAGAAATAGACCTTACAACATGCGTCAACAACCGGAATATCAGTCTTCTTTTCATCGCATAAAAGGTTCTTTCGAGCGTATTGTAAGAAAGATTGAAGCCGCATACCAAAACACTGATTGGACCTTATCAGTGCGGCTTTTGTCCCGGCAAGTCAACTATAGACCAGATTTTTACACTACGCCAAATCCTGGAGAAAACCCACGAACATCAAATTGACACCCACCATATATTTGTTGATTACAAAGCTGCGTTTGATAGCCCGATTCGGGATTGCCTGTACGCAACAATGTCTGAGTTCGATATACCTGCAATGTTGATAAGACTCTGCAGAACGACGTTGAGCAATACATGCAGCTCCGTCAAGATAGGAATTAACCTCTCCGAAGTCTTTAATACCGAACGAGGTTTCAGACAAGGCGACCCGCTGTCATGCGATCTCTACAATTTCCTCATGGAGGGGATCCTACGAAATCCAGGTGTACATCGCAATGGAACCATATTCTACAAAGGTGTCCAGCTCCTTGCGTATGCTGATGATATCGATAGAACCAAGAGAGATGTAACTGCTGCTTTCACCGCTATCGAAAAGGAATCTGTCAAAGTGGGTTTGACGGTGACGAGGGTAAAACAAAGTATATGCTGCCTGCAAATAGGGAAGCGTGGCGTCTAGGCTTCCATGTTACAGCAGGCAAATATAACTTTTAAGTTGTCAAGGAGTTAACATACCTTGGCACCGCCGTAAACAGCAACAACAGTGTCAGCCTGGAGATAAAGCGAAGAATAAGAATTGCTCGTAGGTGCTACTACGGGCTAAAGAAGCAATTCGGGTCCAGAGCCGTCTCTCGATCGATGAAACTAACACTCTAGAAGACGCTTATTATACCTGTGCTTCTTTATGGCGCTGAGGTGGTTCGCTGGTGTTCGAGAAGAAAGTTCTTTGCAAAATCACTGATTCTGTTCGAGTTGGCGACGACTATTGCATCCGAATGAACCACGAGCGGTTAAAGATATACGACGACATTGTATTAGTTCAGCGTATAACACTTCAGCGACTACCTCAGGTAGGTCATGTCTGTCGTAAGAATGAAGACGCTCACGCGAAAAAGGTGTTCCAGGTGAAAAGCGAGGGTTGACGACGAAGAGGACGGATGGATTGACCAGGTCGAGGAAGCTTTAACAATGCATAGTTAAATAAATTGGAGGTGTGCGCGAAATAGAGGCGCCCGTCAAGTGCTGATAAAGTCCTTCTTAAC
The DNA here is from genome assembly GCA_958299015.1 of Tetanocera ferruginea. NCBI lineage: Eukaryota > Metazoa > Arthropoda > Insecta > Diptera > Sciomyzidae > Tetanocera > Tetanocera ferruginea. The sequence continues at coordinate 137,387,081 of OY282642.1, forward strand.
CTGATCACTGATTGCCAGGGCCACCTTATTAAGTAAGTCAATTATAATATTAAATAACAAATAGAAATAACGTCTTATTTTTATTGAGATTCATGTTTTTCTCTATAGGTTTATACTACATGTTTAACTACTTTGGATTGATGAGGAAGTGGACGAGACCATGGGCGGATTACACGTTTTTTATACCCTGTAAGTTCAGGGTATATTTTATACCCTGTAAGTTCAGGGTATATTTACCTTGTGAAAACGTTTTTTCGCATAAAAATAAGCGAGTCCCGTATAGAAAAGTATACATATTCTTGATCAGCGTCATCTCGTGAGTCGATTTAACCATGTCCATCTATCCGTCCGTCCGTTCATCTGTGTGTTATCCGTTAACACAAGAAAATAAGGAGTTGAGTTAATTGCGTGGAATTTGTACACAACGTCCCAAGAATTATTATCAATCTGCACTTTTGAGTACTTTTGGAATCCGCTTACGGACACGCCTATCTTCCTCACATCCAAAAATTAAAATCGCTGTGCATAAGGTTGTATTGAAGTTACAGAAATAAAATTTGCCCACCTCACATACAACTCACTATAGTAAAAACTTTATAAAGACGTTTATATATGAGCAACAAGGATAAAACTTGGTATTCGAGTGTATTATATAAAAACTATGATGGAAACACAAAATGTGTATCATCAGCCTACAGAAACGCCCACCTCCCATACAAGACTGTTGACAGTTATAGACATCTATATTCTGTTTAGTTTTTGCTAACAAAAACTAAATGTTATAACCTTTAACTTAAGTATAGGTTACATCAGGACCTTTTGTGTTACTGCTGTGTTATCATAAGAAATATCCATTAAAATAGCCATCACATCAATGACCCTTGTTTGCAAGTTAGAAACGCTTCAACCACTTTATTGCTCTCTTTTTGCAAGACAAGCTTCACACATATTTTCATAATTGCCCATTTTTTTCTACAGAACTCATTAAGTTATTTTTTTTTTTACTCAATCAAGAATAAGCTTGACTCTGCTCAAATTATAAAGCTTCATTTTGAGCTCCATCTGCCACTTAGTGCGCAGATACATTCTGTAGCCCGCTTTGTAGTATTTAAGCAAATTTTGAACATTTTATCCACGCCGCATTAAGTTTCAAGTATGAAATTAAGTTTTATCTACCGCATCACGTTAATTATGTGCTTGCACGCTATTTACTTGAACATTAAACAAAATGCTTGCACAAATACACTCACATACAGACATTGAAGTACACACAGTATAGCAAGCAGCAAAATGCTTTTTCATCTTCATATGTTAATTTTTTTTTTAATATAAGCTTTAATTTAATGACTTGACATAAACTTTTTGCTTTGCTATTTATGAAGATTCTTTTTCGTTTATTTCACTCAAAATTCTTTTGAAAACAAATACAAAAGAAATTTAAAGAAGTAGAACGAATACTGCAGACAAGCTTATGATATCAACACATCTTTCAGTAACTAAGATTTATTGATGAGGGCTTTGTTAATGCTTTTAATAAGCGCTGCTCAGACTAAGTAGGACTGTCAGGCAGTCAGTCAGGGCGGAGGACTTGGCAACTCAATCTCGGGATTTGACTTAGTTTTATTTTATAATTTATTTTGACATTAAGTGTGGGAAATTATAATTTTATAAGAAAAATTAAGACTTTACGACTTCCTTTTTAAAGAAAAAAAAAAAAACAACTAAACACAAATTGGTAGAAGTTGCAGCATGAGTGAAGCTATTAAAAATACAAAACTTGAAACATTTCAATTGCAATAAGCATGAAACGCGTGCTTCTTGAAAGTCTTTTAAAAACCGCATGACATCGCAGCCTGTATGTGACATGTTGGAACTTACTTCGACTGTCATATCGACGTAGTCTGTCATAAATGTATGTGAAGCTGTTGCGTTTCCAAAAAAAGAGCAAAATAAAATTTTATGACTTCGTGTGTTCGTTCATTCGTTCCTGCAACAATTTCAATTCAAGTAAATGTTTTTTATATTTTTTTTTATTTATGTCTAAATATATGTGCAGCAATAAGAAGACGTCATCAATTGCTTCCCGCATTTTATGGCTTGATATTAAAATGTGAGCCATTGAGTATGTTTCTGGTGGTTTGTTTATTTTTTTATTGTTCGCTAAATTGACAAATTTATGAGCCACAGTTGAAGATGTCATTCAAGATTGCTGCTACAAGCAATTGGGGTAAATTTTTTTCGTACATTCACTGCGGGGTGTTTTAAATTGTTTCAATTGTTGTTGTTGTTGTTATCGCTGCTGTTGTTATTAATAAGATACAATCGAAAAATTAAAGTGTCTTTAATTAAATGGAAATAAGTGTCAGGGCGTTGAACACGGCATTACCTAAAGTATTGTTTCCCTGTTCGTTTATTTGCAACTGGTTTTTTTTTTTATAAAAAATTGTAAGAAATCATAAAAAGCCTGACAGAAGATATAATAATGTATTTTTTGCCTAACAAACAAAATAATTATCGTTTAAACGTTTTTTTCAGACGATTTTCAGAAATTGTAAACAATATATTCCAAGCATCGTTGCAGGAATTTTAAAGAATATTGTTGTTTTGTATTGGTGAGAGTGTTTTTAAGTAATTGAATGTCGAGAAAGTTGAAAAAAAAAATTTGCTAGAAATTTTCAAAATCAAAGTCGAAGACAAATAGCTTTCACTGCAGAAAATAAATTATTTTATTCTATAAAGCGTTGTTTTGAGATCATGTATAGAAAATTTAATCATTATAATATAATTATAACACAAGAACTGTCGGTAGATTCTTTAAAATTTGTACGTTTCAATATCTGCTATATTCTATAGTTGAAAATATTAAGAAATACTATCTTTAGAAAAGTTTTGGCAGAATGTTCATTAGGGCGTATCGAATATTTTAGAACGTTTCCTAATAGTTCTCAAATGTTTCATGAGGTTACCAAGATCACCCCAAAAAAATTTTATGAAAAAATAACTTCTTCCTTCACGCAAGGACATAGTTATTTTTTGAGAAAAACAATACAAAATTTGATTATTTTTCTTTGATTTTTTTAAAAAAATAAATTGCGTAATTATTAATAATAAATAAACTAAAAGTAAGAATACAGTGTTTAACTTACAATATCTTGCCAAAAACGGTGTCCTGTTCTCAGTGTCATGTAGCATATTCGAGGCGAAAGTTATGCTCGAGATAGCGCAAAATTATTGATTGTAACCATAAAGTCTAAATTTTGGAGGTATTGATTATGGTGTTGTCATGTTCCTTAAATATTGTGAATTAATAATTTGTTATGTTTTTGGATATGTATTTTCTTGAATGATTTTTGTTTTATTTTTCAAAAATATTATTCTAATATTTTATATCACGGCTATTCGAAGTGAGCATTAAACTTCACAATTTGGTTTATATCTCCTTTTTGGCTATTATTTTATTAAAACACAACTACGATAATTATTTAGTCTATTGAGACCCATCGCATGGAATAAGATAGGTTGTTATAATGATTTGATTTTAGAATGTAAGTCGTGCATGCGTATAGTACGGGCTATACGTATTTATGTATTTCACACTCCCTTGGCGAATCCAAAAAAAAAAAAAAATATTGCGCGTGAAAAAATTTATAAACAAAATTTTTGCTTTAAATGTTTTAAGTATACTTAAGGATTAAGGTCGAAAAAGCTTTTACTGAAGGAACTTCAACATAATTCTCTATCACACGCTATACTCATACCATTTTCAAAAAAATGAAAACATTATAACTCGATAATTTTGTGATAAACTTTTAAAAACTCTTACACTTTGTGCTTGTTTAAGTTTTTTGAAGGTAATGCATGTCCAGAAACATAAAAAAATAATATCTCTTGAAAATATTTTTGAAAAACTTTTTTCCAAAAAAATTATAAAAATTATCTTCTAAATCTATCTAAACAAACCGGATACAAGCTAATAAAAAATGTCGTGAGGTGAGTGGAGCACCAGATGTAGTTTTTACTGATTATCTCTACCTATTCGAATATAAAATAGCTTTTTCTAAACGAAATTAATAGTATTCTTAAATAATGCATTCTCTTAGACCATTTTCAGAAACTTTAAACGTTATAACTCGAGAACCGAGTGATAGTTTTTGAAACATTTATAGTCAAGATGTAAGATTTTTATGAACTGTATGTCGAGAATGTGAAGTCGAGTTGCAAAGGGGTGTTCGCATGAATTTTATAATAGTAAATTTTTTATTGTTTTGTAGTTATTTTTTTTTGGTATGTTAAAGTTATGTTGCCATTAATTTGTTGAAAATCTTACTTCTTATTAAAGACTTCATTCATTTTCATGGTTGTGAGTTCATGAAGCTTACTGCATGTTATACACACTATAAATGTAAGCCTTTGTTGGCCAACAGTTTTAAATAATCAACCACAACGTACAGAAAATTTCACACCTCAGTTGATTGCAAAAGATTCTCTCACTCACTTTATCACTAGAAATTTTATGGCCGATGACTTAACACTGAGTCAGCGGCTGGAGTTAAAGTTGCTGAATTGGAAGTTCATGCATGAGAAGAGAGACTCGTTAACAGACTAACTGACATCATTTTATTTTAAAGACAAAAAAAAAAAAAAAGAATTTAATTAAAAATAAACATTTAATACATAGCAAAAATAATAAAGTCATAAAGTAAAGCTATGAACTCAGTAAATGTGTGCCAAACTAAAACAAATTTAAACTATGACTCATGCTAAATTGTCGTATATAAAATTATAATGGTTTCTTAAAGAGAACCTTATCCTAATTAACCGCTACTAATACAATCCCACACACAAAAACATGTCTAAAGTTTTGTTTAGGCCGAACGAAATGTGCCAAAAACAAATTCAGTTAAACTAACTTTGCTTTACAGCTCGCTCATTTGACAGCTGTCAATTGTGTTTATTAGTTTTTATGTGAGGAAAAAGTTTTGTTTTTGTTGTTGCTGCTGTTAACAAAAACTTTGTTTATATTTTGACAGCAAAATATCACGTTATGATATTTTTAATAAACCTCAAGTAAATCTGTCAAATAAACGATACTAAAGCGGTAGACAAATTGGCTTAACATAGTCAAAAGTAGCTAATGAGAATAGCTGTTCAATGATTTTGACAGCTGTCAAAAAGGTCGACTCCAAAACAAAGCATGCAAAAACATTCATTAAACTTTAATGAGTTGTAAGTCGTAACAGTTATTCGGTGTATTAAAAAACTTCATTTTATCTGATGAGCTCAAATCAAAGTTAAATGACAGCGGAACAAACTGTCACAAAAGGCGTTAATTACTAAAGAAACTTTTGTTTTCAATCAGCAAACAGCTTAAGTGGCTTAATGCTGCTTTAGTTATTTAAACCTTGATTTAAGCTTTTACATGTAAATAAAAAAAATTGTAATTCTTGTTTCAACGTTTATCAAACTCTGCCTTCTGTCCGAATATTTATTATATGAACGGTTTCATAAATCTGTCTTCCGCATTACGAAGAGAATTAAAAATTTTCAAAACAATAAAAATAAACAAAATAAATTTATTTATAATGATCTTAAATATAAACAAACAAAGATTTTGAGAAAAGATTCCAAGTGGACAATAAAAATGCGCTGACATTCGGCAAGTCAAGGCGACTAAGTATTATAATAAAGTTATTGTTGACAGCAGTTCTGAGATCGTGCGACATAAAAGCACTCAAAAATTATTTTGGAGATTTAAGTTGAACCATTAACCCATTTTAGTCAGCTGGTCGATTTTTCGACCACTAACGTTAAAACTAATTTATGGAAAAAATATTAAAAAATATTACATGTTCATGTAAAATGGAAAATTTGGAAATTTATATTTATTTTCCGAATTTCCATTTAACCAACTTAAGTCTTTGCAGAAAGAATTTGAAAATATTTTTAATATTTTTTTCAGAAATTCGTTTTAAAGTCAGTGGTCGGGAAATCTACCAGCGGACTAAAATGGGTTAAACAAATATATATTTGATGAGTAAGAACCACTTCAAGACCTTGTCATGCATCGCTTAAAATGTTGAACGATAAACCTGATGAGAGAGCAAAAATGCCAAATTTTTATAAATTTCACGAAAGAAACGAGTAAATATTTATAACAGTAGAACAAAATCAAAATAAAAAATCATGGCAGTAAGATTATAAAATTATAAATTTTATTTAAATTTTAACTTTAAATTTTAAATTTTAAAAATTTAATTTAATATAAAAAAAATTTAGATTTAAAATAAATCAAAATCAAAACTAAAAAAAAAATCAAAATTAAAATCAAAGTCAAAGTCAAAGTCAAAGTCAAAGTCAAAGTCAAAATCAAAGTCAAAGTCAAAGTCAAAGTCAAAGTCAAAGTCAAAGTCAAAGTCAAAGTCAAAGTCAAAGTCAAAGTCAAAGTCAAAGTCAAAGTCAAAGTCAAAGTCAAAGTCAAAGTCAAAGTCAAAGTCAAAGTCAAAGTCAAAGTCAAAGTCAAAGTCAAAGTCAAAGTCAAAGTCAAAGTCAAAGTCAAAGTCAAAGTCAAAGTCAAAGTCAAAGTCAAAGTCAAAGTCAAAGTCAAAGTCAAAGTCAAAGTCAAAGTCAAAGTCAAAGTCAAAGTCAAAGTCAAAGTCAAAGTCAAAGTCAAAGTCAAAGTCAAAGTCAAAGTCAAAGTCAAAGTCAAAGTCAAAGTCAAAGTCAAAGTCAAAGTCAAAGTCAAAGTCAAAGTCAAAGTCAAAGTCAAAGTCAAAGTCAAAGTCAAAGTCAAAGTGAAAGTCAAAATCAGAATCAGAATCAAAATCAAAATCAAAATCAAAATCAAAATAAAAATCAAAATCAAAATCAAAATCAAAATCAAAATCAAAATCAAAATCAAAATCAAAATCAAAATCAAAATCAAAATCAAAATCAAAATCAAAATCAAAATCAAAATCAAAATCAAAATCAAAATCAAAATCAAAATCAAAATCAAAATCAAAATCAAAATCAAAATCAAAATCAAAATCAAAATCAAAATCAAAATCAAAATCAAAATCAAAATCAAAATCAAAATCAAAATCAAAATCAAAATCAAAATCAAAATCAAAATCAAAATCAAAATCAAAATCAAAATCAAAATCAAAATCAAAATCAGAATCAAAATCAAAATCAAAATCAAAATCAAAATCAAAATCAAAATCAAAATCAAAATCAAAATCAAAATCAAAATCAAAATCAAAATCAAAATCAAAATCAAAATCAAAATCAAAATCAAAATCAAAATCAAAATCAAAATCAAAATCAAAATCAAAATCAAAATCAAAATCAAAATCATAATCAAAATCAAAATCAAAAACAAAATCAAAATCAAAATCAATGGTTCTTTGAGTGTGAGTGTAACTTATAAAATTGGTTGTTTTAGAGGGTAGATGAGGTCCTTTACCATGCATGTAAAAGTTATGAGTTGCTTAAAAAGATTAAAAAATTAAATTTATCATGATAACTCTTGAAGAATTCTTATGATAACTTTTATAATCCAGGACAATATTCATGATCCTGTCCTGTTCTGTCTAAAGCATATTTCTACAAATTTTAATAGGATCAAATGGTTGCATGAAATTTATTGCTATTAAAGAACTCGTCATATATTTACAACTTAACGGCTGTAGCACGATCGTTTCATTTAAATTGTAGTCCTGCTAAACAAGAAGTTCAAATTCTCTCTATCTGAACAACAAAAACGAACCAGCTGATGCGGCAAGCTTGAAGCCAAAGTTCCCGAACCCAACTGCTGCTTAAAACCAGCGCCACGCTTGAAATAATTTTCAACAATTTGTTGTGATTTACCCTCCACATCCTCCTTCTGATACGTTGTTGATCTACAAAACCGATTTCTACAGTTTATTTGTACAGCAAGACTGTAGCTTTAGGCAAACGAACTGCTTTAAAAATGGTCCCTCAGACATAAAACTTGTACACAAATACGACTTAGCTAGAGCACAGAGGTAGCGCAATTGTAAAGGGCGTTTAAATAACTCAAGATCGGATTAGAAGAAGGAAGCAGAAGAATATGATAAAAAATATAATAGTAACAATGAAGGAATAACTTTCTGTAGCGTGCTGTAGGATTGGATTGTTTTTGAAAAAGTATTGAAATAAATGCCATTCGAGCAGAGCGAACCATGAGTTCGTTAGCGCAATAACAAGTTTTTCACCCCACCAACAAACGACACAACAACAATAGCTGGCAACAGAAACAGTCAGTAACAAGCGCCAATTGTATTAAATTTAGAGCAAAAAGAAAAAAAATGTATAGAAAAACCTGCAGCACGATTTGTTGCGGAAACATGCTTTGTTTTCATTTGTCTGATGATTCTTGTTAAGACCAAGGAAAAAGTTTAAATGATGTTCTTGTTTTCTTGCTTGTTCTTGTATTTATTTATTTTAAAACTCAAATCTAAGAAGCAGCTGAGTGGCTTTGGCCACAGCGTGATGGTGGCAACGGATCCAGCAGCAACAGCAACAGCAGCCCGCATTGATTTTGCTGTCATTATGACATTAGCTGCTATTGTGCTAGAGTGTTGCAGCGTTGCTTTTATTGTTGTTGTTGTTGATGTTGTTGTCGATGTCGTCGTAGTCTTCATTGTTGTCCTCGTTGGCTAGAAACAGCCAGCCAACCAACCAACCAACTTGGGCTTAAATGCTAACGTCAAAGTTATGTTGAAGCAGTTCGCTTGTTAGTTCATTTTGTCTCGCTTTGTTTCAACGTACCTGAGTACCACCAACTTCTTGTATTTGAAGTTGCAGCTAATCACTTATTACCGGGACAACAAGTACAACTTGAAAAGTTCTCAAACTTGCAGTCGTCAGTCAGCATGAAAGATTACTGCGCGGTACACAAAAAACGTGCTGCACTCATGGCATGGCATAGCATGTCTGGGGTTGCAAATATATCCTGATTTCTATGTATAGCGGTGCATTGTTTGTCATCGCAGCTGCCTCATATCTGTGCAACGTATGTCATTGTGGTCGCGATGTGATGGGGAGGTAGGTAGGTGCGGAAGTTCAGTTAAGTATTGCAGGCAACAAACGCAGTAAACTTATTCCAAAAGAAAACTAAAGCTGATTACTTGCATTAAAAGCTGCTAATTGGCAGAATTGTAGGTGGTTGAGATCAACAGATAGGTTTCGTATAAAATTAAGCTAAAAATTCATTAAAATAATCAGAAAAAAAGTTTTAAAATTTCTAGACTTTTTGATGGCAAATAAAGTAACCATTGCAAAATGAAGTAGTCATTATATATGAAGAGAAAAGTTAAAACCTACGAAAATTTTTTCGAATGCGAACCCAAAAGTTCATAAAACTGTTGTAACATATGATTTTTTTGACACTACATACAGGGCCTAGTGTTGAATTAGAAGTTCCAGGATCAATTTTATAATTTCAATGTAATGCATATCTATTCTCCATTACTAAAAAACATTACCATTACCGCAAACTACTACCATTATATTGCTATTACCATGACCGCTACCATACAACACCATTAGATTACCAATACCATTACCAATACCATAACCAATACCATTCCTAATACCGTTACCAATACCATTACCAATACCATTACCAACACCATTACCAAAACCATTACCAATACCATTACCATTACCAATACCATTACCATTACCATTACCAATACCAGTACCAATACCATTACCAATACCATTACCAATACCATTACCAATACCATCACCAATACCATTACCAATACCATTACCAATACCATTACCACTACCATTACCATTACCATTACCAATACCATTACCAATACCATTACCAATACCATTACCAATACCATTACCAATACCATTACCAATACCATTACCATTACCATTACCAATACCAGTACCAATACCATTACCAATACCATTACCAATACCATTACCAATACCATCACCAATACCATTACCATTACCAATACCATTACCAATACCATTACCATTACCATTACCATTACCATTACCAATACCATTACCAATACCATTACCAATACCATTACCAATACCATTACCAATACCATTACCAATACCATTACCAATACCATTACCAATACCATTACCATTACCAATACCATTACCAATACCATTACCAATACCATTACCAATACCATTACCAATACCATTACCAATACCATTACCAATACCATTACCAATACCATTACCAATACCATTACCAATACCATTACCAATACCATTACCAATACCATTACCAATACCATTACCAATACCATTACCAATACCATTACCAATACCATTACCAATACCATTACCAATACCATTGCCAATACCATTACCAATACCATTACCAATACCATTACCAATACCATTACCAATACCATTACCAATACCATTACCAATACCATTACAAATACCATTACCAATACCATTACCATTACCAATACCATAACCAATACCATTACCAATACCATTACCAATACCGTTACCAATACCATTACCACTACCATTACCATTACCATTACCATTACCATTACCATTACCATTACCATTACCGTTACGATTACCATTACCTTTACCATTACCATTACCATTACCATTACCATTACCATTACCATTACCATTACCATTACCATTACCATTACCATTACCATTGCCATAACCATTACCATTGCCATTACCATTACTATTACCACTGCCAATACCACTTTCAATATCATAACCATTACCATTACCATTACCATTACTTTTACTATTACCATTACCATTACCATTACCATTACCATTACCATTACAATTACCACTACCATTATCATTACCACTTCCATTACCATTGTCATTATCATTACCATTACCATTACCATTACCATTACCATTACCATTACCATTACCATTACCATTACCATTAGCATTAACATTACCATTACCATTATCATTACGATCACTACAATTCGAACAATTACTATTTCATTGGAGAAGAAAAGGCAGAAAGGAACACTTTTCAATGAAATTTTTCTTCTTTTGACTCAGAAAGTTAAACTTAAGGTACTATTACAGTGTGAAGCTATTAAAAACAACACCTTTTTTTATTAATTTTTTTACATAGTATTAATAAATTATTTATGTCAAATTTATTAAAATTATATACAGTTAAAGTCGAATTTATAAAAAAATGTTTTTTTTTTTGTTTTTGTTTTTGTTGTTTCTTTTCTAGAGGTCGTTGAAGTTGGCGTGTTTAAAAAAAGATTGTAAGTTGGTTTCTCGTCTACAGCATTTTCAAGGCATCGGAAGGTAAAAAATCAAAGTCCATTCTTCAGTTAAGGGTTGTAGTTGAGCACTTTACCTACGCAAATAAAAAACAAAACAAAACAAAAGAAATGGCATGCGTTGAAAAACAAATTTACAAAAAACCCCTCTTTTTGGCAGAAATTCTTAGCCGTAAAAAACAATATATAAAAGTTTCTCGGTTTTTTATAGGTAGAGTGCTTAACAGAGTCTATGAAGATCACAATGAATCAAGATTCATCGAAATCGATCAAGCAGAACTCGAGATATTTAAGAAACCAATTCGAAAAAACATGTTTCGAGAAAAACGCGATTAGATTTTCTTCTGTGAACTATAATATATGAATAATATGCGACATACGAATATGATGTATGTTATATCTTTTTTTTCATTTCATATTTTTTTCTAAAATTTCGTATACGTATTCTTAAGTCCTTAAGGAACCATATTCTAAAAAAAAACAAAAAAATTATTTTTTATTTTTTACACACTGTAATAGTACCTTAAAAGAGCATTCCGAAAAATTCTCCATGAACCACGGGGCTATCATAGACAGCAGAATATCTTAATCTTTTATAAACTTTTTCTGTGTGAAGACACATCACCCATGAATACTTCAAGAATGAATTTTTGTCATCACAGGGTCCCATCAAACTTTTCCAAAATAATCTTAAGTACAAATTCAAAAACAAATTTTTTGAGGATAGCGGTCGGTGCATATGAGTGGTAGAAGAAAACGAATAATGGCAGCACCAACTTTAAAAATACAAACACGCAGCATCAGCAGACTATAACAAAAAATTAACACCATGATAACCTGTTGATAAATTACTATTGGACTCTATAGCGTTTAGTTACTTTTTAGTGTTGATACAGCTTCGAAGTTATCTTAAAACCACAACTGAAAAATTATAAAAAAAAAAACTACAAAAAAATCAACATGTCATATTGACAAACCACTTATAAATAAACAGGCAATTACGCTGAAATTTCCGTGGAATTCTGTTGCGTGTCGCTTTTGCCGGGCTTGGCTTTATTGTTGGCGTCTGATGCGCCATTGTCACCAACATCAAACTTAAAGGACAATCAAAATAAAAAAAAAAAAAAACAGAAAAAAGAACCACTTAACAAGCAACGAACTGTCAAAAGATTGACAATGTGCTGCGATAGACAACTCATGACGACGACCTGACATACGGTTTGCTAGCACTAAAAGCACAAAAATATGATTTTTACTGCTCCAAGAAGCAGTACAGAGCAGGCTGATAAATAAAAGCACTGAAGTGACAAAATATCCAGAAGACAATTAAATGCAGGACTCACTCTAAAACACTTAACTGCAAATCACTGTCACAAAATGAAGGCCTTGAAATTCTGAAGTAGTAGTGCTTCGTTTAGCAAAAAAATGCTTGGGAATATTTCTGTCAGGTATGCAAGGCAGAAAATGCTTAAAACAAAGCAGAACAGAGCCTTGAAAGGAAGTAAGACACAGGCAGCGTGTATACTACATGGTTGTGCTCATTATTTTCAGTGCTCACTGTCTAAGTTTGACATTTAAAAATGATGACAGCTTGTGGTCAAAAGTATTTCGACAAAATCAGTCGAAAACACTAAAAACAAAAGCAAGGATTGCGCTTGTCCTTTGTGCCTTATTCACACTGTCTGATGATTCTTTGCTCTTGACGCTCTTGATGAAAGAAGCTGTTGTTAGGGTTGAGCAGCTAGGTAGTCAAGGCTTATGTGGCATGCAGGCTTATGTTTGTCTCGCCGATATTAAATCGCACAATTTTTGTTTTTTTTTTTCATTACGTTTATTATTATTTCTGCCATGCATGAATAGCACTGTATGTTTGATGCAACCGTAAAGTGAGTACTTTATTTGGTAAGCATCACAAAAGGGTTCAATGGCGCACGGTACGGCATGACAGAACTGGTGGGAATTGTTTCAGCTGCATTTTGAGTCGCATTGTTTTGTTTTATACAGATTTATTTTTTGTGCGTTGCTTTTATTTGACATTTATTTGCACAGAGTAGAATATTAATATGTCAAATTCAGAGCACTTCAACAGAGAGTAAAAAATGAAAAAAAAAAAAAAAACAGAAATCAAAAACAATTTGACAAGCATTTTATAGAAGAGTTTATTTGTGTCTGGCAAGAGCTTGATTTTACAAAGTTCTGGAAAAAAGTGGAACTTCAGTTGAAGCCACATGCGCGAAAAACAAAAGAAAAGACAGTACAAATAGATGCAGTGCATTGTTGTTTTTTTTTTTTCTTTTATTTGTCAATTCATTGAACCATTGACAGCAATTTTGTAAATCATTGCAAGTTTTTCCAAACTCAAGCACAACGTGTTAACCTTATATGTAGGACTTGAACTTTTTATAGTTAGATATTTTGGTTTTCGATAAAGTGCAAAGCAAACTGATGACCAGAACTTTTGTTGAATTATTAGGGGTATTCTCGTTCTATTGCAAAACCCTTGCAAGGTGTAAGAATTGCAGGAGTTGCAGAATCTTGCAAGCCGTGCAACGACACAACAGCAAAAGACAAGCGATAAAAGTATCGCAATTCGTGCAATTTGTACAACACTGACACCCATGTTTTGGGTGCAGGTGCAACCGTGCACTCTAATCGAGACAAATTTGTTCATTTTAGTTCGTGTGCGTGAGTGTAAGTATTTAAATTTTTTTGTTTTCGCCTGTTTGCAGCATTTCTTTTAATATTCATAATATTTGTTGCTTTTGTGCGCTTCCGCAGTGTTGCATATTTCAGTATTGCAAGGTTGCACTTTTAAAAATTTTGCATCATTGCTATACTGCGAGAATACCCCTATTGTTTCTCTGGCTAAATGTTGGTGCAATGATAAAAGGTGCAACACAAGAGTAAAGTTTAATCCTTGTCTCTTGACAAAAACAAAACCAAAAACAAAATTAAGGCCATCATTATGACGTGGATAAAGCAGCTTAAGCAACAAAATTGCAAACTGTTGCATGAATTATTACTTGCTGAGTGCTACGAGAAAATTGTTGAGTAAATAGCTCAGTAAATAGACTGTAATTTTCCTCATTTGAAATATGAAATATTGCAAATGCAACGACGTTGCATGGAATTCGTTCCCAAGGAGTATGTGAATAAATGCAAGCTTATGCAACGAAATTAAAACAATGTTACATAGATGTATAACTCCATCAGTAAAGGTGTAACAATGAGTTGCTTTACGACAGCAAAGATTGTTTTCGTGACCTTATAATAAAAAGAAAAAAAATATGATATTGCGACATAGCACCGAAAATGCAACAAACATGAAACAGCGTTGCATGGAATTCAAACCCATTGAGAAAAGCTCATAACATAAATTCTACTTGACGACTGAATAAGTGTTTTCTTTGGTGTCCTAAAATAAAAAATTTGTTAATGATGTTATTGGGTCTCTAAGGGATGCCTCCATAAAATAAAAAGACAAAAAAAAAAAACATGCAAACAGATATCAAGGATAGAATTACAATTCGGACAAAGAAAAAGAAAAAAATTTGGACAAAGATAAGGAAAAAAATGGACAAATTACAAGGCTATAATTATTAAGAGAAGATTTGGAGGAGGATGACGAATAGAATAAGGATTTTTAAAAGACTTGGGACAAAAATTTGGAAAAGAATATGGACTACGATAAACACCAGGATTATAACAAAAATTTCGGTAGGAATTAGGACAATGTTTGGAACAATGTTTATGATATGAATTAGAGCAAAGAAAAAAAAACATTTGTACAACGATTTCAACCGGGACTAGGACAAGATTTGAAGGAGGATTAGAACACGGATAATGAAAAGGATTTAGATAGAATTAAACACAACGATGTGAGATGTACCAGGAAAAGCATAAGTGCAAGAATAATGACACGCATTAGGCCACAAATTGCGACAAGAATTTGGAGAAGGATTAAAACCAGATTATAGACAAGGATTTGAAAAATAATAAGTACAGGGACTTCAACAATAAACAAATAAATGATGAAAACAATGATTAAAACAATGTTAAGGATTAATATTATAACAATAATATATATACAAATATAGGGATAAGGAAAAGGAAAAGGATTTAAGCAAGGATGTGCATAAGGAGACATTGTCATATCTTAATACTAGAGATGTAACGGATATCCGGTTACTATACGAGCCTTAACGGTATACCTTACTATCCTTAAAACTACTATCCGGCAGGATAGCGGATAGTGCATTATTATCCGGCATGCAGCAGGCCGAATAGTTTATTAAAGTCTTTAATTTAAATTTTAAAAGCTTTAAAAATAATGAAAATTTAACAATAAATTGAATTTAACAATTTCAATATTTGAAAAGTATCTTAAAATTATTAATAGATGTATATTTTATTTATGAATTCATTTATTAATTAAATATATTGCAAAAACGCTACAAAAAGTAACCATAATTATAAAAGCAAAATCAATAAAACTAATTAAGTTTTGCGTTGTTTCTTGTTTTAATATATCAAACTGTCGAACTGTTAGCCTTAACACGTTGAGTGAATGTAGCAGAAAAATATAGTAATCAGTAAATCAGACACCGCTCCACAACATGCTGAGTTGATCGGAAACTTTGACGTTCAGCATGTTTAAATTTTTTTCGATAAGCAGGTACACACTTCACGGTTGCACTTTCACGGTTCTTGTGGAAACTATTTTTTCACACATTAAATTGGCTTGAGCCACTGGTTTCCATAACATTAAATTTATTATTGATGATATTTACTGGTCGTGGCATTGATTGAGTTATTCTCTAATGTTATTACAATATTAATATGATCTGCCATATTAATATGAGCTTTTTTATTATTGTGCTGTGATTGTAGCCTGTCGAATAAGAAATATATTTTCCGACTTGGTAGCTCACCGGATATCCGGTATCCGGCCAAATCACTATCCGTTACATCTCTACTTAATACCTCCGGATTCTTCTTCTTATATCCATCTTTTTTTTTTATTCAAAACTACAAATTTTATAGAGATGATCAGAGTTAATCTGAGCAACTTCAGTTCTACAAAAATATCATAAATATATCTCACAACTCTGAACATATTTTTGGTTAATTATAAAAATTCCTGTTTATGTGAAAACATTTCAATGTTTGTTTCCAACTCCAAGTAAACATATTTTGATTGATAAACTAGTTTTTTATTTACTTTTTTTCGCACACAAGCAAGCAGAAGTATGGCATGTCGTAAGAGCGTTAGATTCTTATGCGATGGTTGTAATGGTCTACGGTTCGATGCACGATTTCGATGAGAAATAAGTTTTGACATTTGTGACATATTTTATAACAAAACATGCGTAGTTTTCGAATCGTTTTAAAATATTTGAATCATTCCAATTTATGTTTTGGTTATGATTTTTTTTTCTCAATCAGTTTTCTTTAATTTATTTTAAAAAATTATTTGTTTTTTTTTTTTGTTTATTTTAAAGCACTGCTTAAAACTTGATTTTAAGACTTGCTTTGCAAATAATAATTTAATTAATATAAATCTCTTTTTATATGTACTTCAGTTGCAATGCTGTCAAAAAATTGCCGCAAAAACTTTGCTCAGCACCAAATAAAGCAACCCTTTTTTAAAAACAGCCAGACATCTACCAACTGGATTCCTGAAGCTGGCTTTTAAATAAAATAAAAAACAGTGCTATGGAAAATATTACACTCATCAAAAAACCCCTAAACACCACCTGTGGCGAAACAATGACAAGCTCAAGGGCTGACTGTAAAGAGTGAAAGGAACCCTTCTATAATCCCAGAATCCAGCTATGTACAGTAAATGCTTCAAGCAATTTATACGCTTGATATACAGGTTAATCCCTTTAATACACATATCAAAAACAGAAGAACACACAAACGAATGGCACACATTTGCACGCACACTCACACAAAGAGAAAGATGGACAGACAGATAGCTAGACAGGCATCAGCGCAGGGATCATCCGCAATTGAACACGCTGCTACAAAATAATTGCGCCTGCAAATGAACAACAACTGCTAAGCAACTACAACAACAACAACAAAGCCAGTATAAATTGCCTTATAGTAAAATAGAATTTCGTTCCCTGAACGATGTCAAAAACAGTAGTTGTAGCGGTGTCGGCAGTAGACAAAAAAGCTGTTTCTGTGTTATATGAGCTGCGTCAGAACATCTCGCACTTGACGCCTAAAGATATACAACATATAACACACAAAAAGAAAAGAAGAACCAGAAAAAAAAACAAAATCAACTAAACTAACAAGATTAACGTGCTCAAAAGAAGCCAAAAAGTGAATCCAACAGCAAATAAAGTTTAGACAAAGTCGGCAGGGGAAAGAAAAGGCACAAGAATAGCAGAAGTTTTATCGAACATCTGTCACTCTAATTAGTAGAGTAGCGCTACAACAAATACAACAACAACAACAACAACAACAACAACAACAACAACAACAAAAAGTTTTCTTTAAGATATTGATAATATATGCGTTCCATGTGGAAAACTGATACGTTGTTGTATGAAGCGTTTGCTTAATATAAAAAAATTAACGTGGGTGTAGCTTTAAAAAAAAAAAATATCAAGTTACTTACTTTGCATAATTTTTAAGATAATAACTGCTTGAATATTGACATTTTTACAATGGGATTGATTGTGCATTTATTAAAATAAGCTATTTAGCAATTTTAAGAAAAACAATATGCTTCAAAATTTTAAAACCATAGCTTTGTATTCGAATAGAACACAGATATTTTGAACGTTGTACAGAATATATCAATGTTTCATCAAGATATATTTCAAAAAAGATTAATTGAGTCAACAAGAAGATAAGTTGTTGAGCATTAATCAAAACAACGTTAGCCCAACTGGGAAGAACTGCAGAGAAAATAGGATATGATCTAAAAACAGATAGTTGGCAGTACTTGAGTAGTGTTGTGTGTATCCAACATTTAAGCCGAATATAGATACAAACATTTTTTTTTTTAAGTTCGAAAATATCAAAAAATCTATTACAGAATCGTAAAAGAATTTTAATCGATTTGTATTCGTTGTTTTTTGCATACTGTGTACTACGTCTAAAAAAATTATTTATTCGTATAAAAAGCTGAGTAGAATACCTCTTTTATATTACACTTATGTTCACTTGATCAATATAATATTAGGTTTAACCATGTATTTACAAGACAAACAGTGCAATTTTTTTTCGATGGACACGTTTCTTATAAATAATTGTTAAAAAAAAATAAAAAATGTCTTTAATAGTTTCAAGTTATGTTTTAGGTTTTTATTTAATAACTGAAGAAATTGTTCTAAAATAAATCACGCTGCAACTCATGAAGAAATTTGAGGAAAAGTTTGCTTATTTTGATTTAAGAAAAAAAAAATAAATTGTAAGGAAAACCGTTTTAGAGATCATGAGAAGCACCGAATACGGGCTGTTTAATTTGATTTTCGAGATTATCGAGATTACTACAAAGGTTATGTCATACTTATTCAATAAAAGTTAAGCCTATGATTGGCTTACTTGGATTTATGAGGTTAACATGGAAATAATATACCGCAGAATAAAACGATTTGCAAGTCTAAACTTCATAAAATTATAAGAAATCCGAGTCAGCAAATATTACCATTAATTCAAACATAAATAAATATTCGAAAATTGACTGCTGAGATTAGTTTTTCTCAAAAGTCCAGCAAAACCACTAAAAGTATCTTTAAATGAAGAAATTTCTAAAAGAAATACATCGATGTATTTTTTCCACTGACATCCCCAAACTGAACAAATATTGCATAAGTCAGGATTGTATTATTAATCCTATGATGAAGAATTATTAGAAGAATGTGGGCACAGAACATGTATTAAACTGCCACTAGGGCTGCCATGTTCTGATTTTCACGCGGCACAGTGCGATATTTTCAATTCTAGCGTGCCGAAAGTCATATCTCAAAATTAAAGGTTGAGGCATACAATTTTGTTCACAGCTTAAAAAGGAACATTATATTATTTTTTTTTTTGACGTAGAATTACGTCTTACAGCGCGGTTTGTATGGGGTCGTTTTAACAGATTTTTTCAAGGTCATTAGGCAACGTTTTTGGCGAATACTTTAGGGTATACCTACAGCTTTTAATACTCTTCGTTCAAATATAATATATATACTAAAATATCAGATATATCCTGCGCTGAATGAATATCTAACTTTGGATTTTGTCACTATTATATTAAAGTCACAAAATAGTAAAATATAAGAAGAAAAATGCATGTTTTTATATAAGAAAATCAATCACCATCTGCTTATGTGCCTACTGCTTTCTTGTTTTTCTTTCGTTGTTTATGCTTGTATGTTTTGGATTTGCACGAACTGATTGGTTCGCTTTGGCAACATTGTAAGCATTAGTTCGCATTGGGTTTATGTATGCATTACTGTTTTAGTATACTAAGTGCTCTATTTTGAAACCAGAGGTCATGAACTCAATCTGTCAAATTAAACGAAATGGGTCTGTGATCCGGTTAGATTTAACTCTTATGAAAAAACGAGTTGGGTCATATTTCTTTTTATGCTTTTACCCAATAGATGACGTACAATTTTAATTTTTGTTTTTAATGCAAATTAATTTGAATTCCACATCCCACTAGCACTCGCTAGTGTAGTTTGCAAACTATGCATCGAACAGAAAGTGTAGCTAGCAAACTAAATATCAGACAGAGACGAGAGGAAAGGACATGTGCTCAGCGTGAAATATAGTAACCATACGATTTTTAAAAATCGGAGTCTTAATTTTAATTTGAAATTAGTAGTTAAACTGACTAATAGCTGACGAGTAGCTCGCAAACTATATATCGGGCAGAGACGAAAGTGGCACCAATGGAAAGTGCATTTGCTTCGCCTTTTTTTCAACTAAGTCAATGAACTCAACCTATGAAACTTAACGAAATGGTCGAAAAAATTTAACATTTTGTTTGTTTCTTTTTGCTTGCTCATTTTATCATGCTTACTTTTTAACTTTATCTTTGTTTTGGCCTCGATAAGTAGTCCATAATTGAGTGTTTTATTTACATATTTATTTTTTAATTTTTGGAAGATCAATAAAAATACGTGCAAAATGAACAAAACAATCGGACCAAAGAGACAAAGTAGAAGAGGTTACAACTTAAACGAAATTCTACGTCTACACTTACGATACTAACGAAACTGTTTCTTTTTTGAAAGGGTATTTTTAGGGTATTTCATAGTCAGCCTAGACCGACTTTAGACTTTCTTTACTTGTTAATTTTAAGCAACAGCAAATAAAAAATTTCAAATGTCATTTAAAAGTTAATTATATTTTATGTAGATATAAACTGTCTTCGGCAATTTTTAGCCTGGACGCTTTCTTTTAAAGCGTCGTTAAATATATTAATATTTTCAAATTAACTTTTCTCGATAACTTCAGTATGTGCCTTGGACCACTTTGATTCTAAGCGCCTCAGATGTCTTGCACTACTTTTTTTTATGAAAAGATCGCTTTATAGACAGAAACACATAGAAGGCATGCATGCTTCGAGACTTTTGAGGCATGCTTTTTAAAACACATAGCAACCAAGTATGTGCTGCATGAAATAAGAAGAAAAATGCCAAATGTAAACAAAATCAGCTGTTTCCTAGCTGCCAATGCCTTGATGCTTGAGAAAAGTTCAAAGATCGCCAACTTCAAGCATGCATAATGATGCTTGATGCGTGCTTGCTTTCTTTATGCGTTGCCTCATAAGCTTACGTGATTTCGAATTAAACGTCAGATGCTTTGATGCAAGCATGCCTTCTATGTGTTTCTGCCTTATGTGTTTTTTTATATTTAACACCACGTTTAAAGCACATTACAAAATTGTATAAAAAATATCTTGCCGTATCTAAATTAAACGTAAACTAATTTTTTATTTAATTTAAAACAATTTGATGGTAACCCTTCTACTCCTTTTTCAGTGATGAGAACAGAATGTATGTATTAAAATATGTATCATTACCAAATAATACTAACTTATTCTTCTCTTACACACATCTTAGACTCTGCATAAAAATATTTTTCTGTATAAAATAACTTCAGAATATTATTATTATTTAGTTTAATGTGTGATATAATGGTGTGCAAAATAATTGTGTAATTTATATGCCAATAAATTGTGATGTCAATTACATTTCAAATGTCAACGTACGACACAAACAGCTACAAATAACTACAACAAATACGAATTATTGCTAAACTTATACCGACAAATTATTATTGTTAGTATTAAAAGCAAACGTCCAACAAACTTGTGTATCATTAAATTTGGGGCCACAAAGTAGGTAACTGATATTAACACCAGAGGGCGTTACTGAACGAGAAGAGTACATTTTTTTTTGTTGGAATACACAGGGAGAGATGAAAGTACGATTGTATGGCACATATTATACACAGTTTAATTAGCGCAACCAAAGGGGGGATTTCGGGGTTTAAACCCCCCCCCCCAAAATTATTGTTGTACCTAGCAAAATAGGATTAAATCAAACTGATTCATATGAAAAGCAATCACACATCTCATCAAATGAGTGAAAACCCCAAATGTATCTACTAAATTTTTTATATATTTTTTTTTCCTTCAGACTGATACTGACCACTTGAGGGTCACTTCTAGCTTGGAACCCACTAAAACGACTTGAAATATTTGAATGAAAATTAATTCAAAAGTAATATAAAAAAAGAAAGCCTGAATTTGAGGAAGGGCGGTCGAATCCCTCGCCAGCGAAATGATCGAAGGAATATCCTCAAAAAGTGTTATGTTTCGTTCTATTTTTATAAGTATTTCTTAAAACACAAATTAAGCCAAACTCTGCAGGAATTAAGTTTATAGTGAAGTCATGGGATTCAGTAAAAAACTAATTCCGATTGACTTCCGAAACTGAAGCAAAAATGTACAATTCATAATTTTCCATCGTATTTTCCCGAATCTATTTCATACAAATTTCTTGACGATATTAAAGTCAATTAGAGGAAATTTCATCGGTTATTTTGTTGACGTTAGACTCAAACGATTTTTTCATATTTAAGCTCTAAGTTTTTCATCCCAAGGTTTGTGTTAGTTTTTCATCCCAGAAATTGTGTGTTTTATACTTTCGGAAATGAGATCCATTAGTACTCACCAAAGGACAAATTTTAAGGCTTGCCCCAATTGGATATTTTTACAACGATAGTTTATTGTAAAAACATGGTGTGAAAAATTTTAACGTAATTAAACGAGGTCATTTAAGTCACGCTTTTCGAGAAAGTAATTCGGTAAATACAAGAAGAAAGAATTTATTGGTAAGTAAAATCGGAGTTTTAAATAAATATTCAACTTTATTCAAATATATTTGTTTATTATAGTTATAATTCCTTAAAAAAATGAGGAAAAAGTCGGAACTAAGCGTTAAAATGAGATGAGAAATCGTGGAGAAGCATAATTGTGGTATTTCAGTTAAAAAAATAGCTCCGAGTTACAGTTATCAAGGCAAACCAAAAAAAATTTGCCACGTTCGGGCAGAAAACAACACGTTAAAGAGACCAGCTAATTATACGAGAGTTCTCAAAGAACCCTGGTTTAACACCGAAAAGCCATGAATTATAAATGAAAAATTTTTTCTTAGAATCCAGTTAGCAAACGCGCCATTGGCAGACGTTAAAAATTATTCCAATTCGGTACATATTCCATAAGAAAAATACCGTATGTAACACCGGCAAATAAAATCAAACGACTCCAATTTGCCAAATATTTTTTTTTTTTTTGTAAGACTATGAGCTTTTGAAACCGAGTTTTGTGGACTGATGTAAGTACGTGTGAGTATCACGGATCACCTAAAAACAGATTTACACGCAAAGAAATTGCTCAAGTCTTACAAGCAAATCGACATGGCGGCGGATCGGTTATGTTCTGGGGCTGCATTTCTTCTTGTGGTCATGGGGATTTGCTCCCAATAGTTGGAACGATGAACCAATACAAATATTTGGATGTCTTAAATGATCACGCATTTCCATCTGGTGACAAACTTATTGGTGAGTCATTTATTTTACAACAAGATAATGCAGCATGTCAGAAGAGTAAGTTCATAATGAACTTTTTTACTTGTAGAAGCTTTCAACTGGCCGACCCAAAGTCCTGATTTAAACGTTATTGAAAATTTGTGGGCCTATATTAAAGGAAAACGAAGCGTTTACTTGACTTGGACCAGGGAAGAGACTATATCTGAAATAAAAAGTCTATGGGAGCAAATTCCGGTAGATATTTTGAAAAATATCGTGGAATCAGTCCCAAACAGGGACCGTACCGGTTATGGTTTTTATCAAAAAAGTCAAATATTAACTGTTATTTTTAACTTTTATGTTTTCCGACAAAAATAAAAGTTATTTTGTGCCTTATATTTTTTCGTGCAAACAGTTACTTTTGACTTTTATTTTATCGGTCAAAAAAAACAGTTATTTTCTACCTTCTATTTTTTCGGTCAAAAATATCAGGCAATTTGTGTTTTTTCAAAGGCCATTTTACTGACTAAAAAACTATCGATACCATTATTTTGGTCTCATCGGTGATCACGTTTTACATATGGGCATCTCCCAAAAAAGGTCCACCAAAAATGAAGAAAAACATTAAAATAAAGCACTCTAAAAGCTTATAACTTTATTTTTTTTTATTTTGATTAGTATGACTGCTATGTAACTTGAATTCAACTTATTATGATGTATTTTTATTAAAATTTATAACGAATATCTTTACTGTATTTTACTACTGTGGAAAAATTTGTCGCGTCCATGATGTCGCGTCCGTATTCGTGCTATATCTATTTAAAAAAAGATAAGAGATAATTTTTATGTTTCATAAGTCTACTAAGAATAGTTATCCATATTATTAATATTAATATTACCTCCATTAACATGTATATTATATATAAGAAAAACTTCGCGTCCGTTTCATTGAATGATTGATTATTACTTTGTACTAATTTGTACTAAATCTCGCCAATCTTTTTATAAAATGTAGCACACTATCGTCGCGTGAGAGCACTTATATAAATATCGGCTCATTTTGCTTCTTTCTTGTTTTTCGAGTAATTAAAACCGTGCGAATGTCGCGTCCGTGCCACTGGGAGATGCCCATATGGTATCAAAAGTTTTTTAATCAGACAAGCGGCCTTTAAAAAAATCACAGATTGCCTGATATTTTTGACCGAAAAAATAAAAGTCACAAAATAACTGTTATTTTTGACCGATAAAATAAAAGTCAAAGGTAACCGTTATTTTTGTCTGAAAAAATAAAAGGCAAAAAATAACAGTTAATTTTTAACTTTTATAGAATCAGTCAAAACTTTTAAAGGCTTTAAATATTCGTGAAGATGAGACCATTTGTATCATAATGGTATATTTGAAGAAGTCCTTCGACAATTTTTTCATTGTGTCTTTTTCATTCGAAAATTGTAAAATAACAGTTATTTTCGGTCCCTGGTCCCAAAAGTCTTCAAAAATTAATTTAAGCAAATGGCGAATCTATTTTTTATAAAGTTGTTAATATTTTGTCATTAATTTTCTTATCTTTAAGTTGATTTTTGTATAAAACAGAACTTTCAAAATAGTTATGCCCTCTTTGAAATGAAGTTTTTTCTTATATATATTTTCTTTATAAGTTATTTTTAAGAAAAATCACACATTTCTGGTAAGATTTTGACCAAATACAAAAATTTCAATTCGCGTTATCTCAAACTATTTTAAAAACTGAAAATATTTGCCTTTTCTTTTCGTCAAAATAATTATGCCGTCTACTGTACAACTGAAAACAATTTTTGAAGTATTTTGTTATACTTATAAAATACTATTCATAAAAACTTAACTTAAATTTTGAATATGAATGTTTTTTAATGGGTTGGGTCGGTTTGAAAATGAATTTTGTTTTTGCCTTATGACATTGTACAATATGTTCAGAATATTCTCCATAAAGCTTAAATCAACAGTTATTTTTGCGAATTGGTTGTCATGATTTCCCAAAAAGTTATGACCAATCTGGGTAAAATTTGGAAACCTTCTTCAAGATACATTATCTAGTGCTTGACATATTCAGATCGTATATGAACAAAAAATAGTTATCATATTCTTTGTTTGGCCTTCGAAACACACCTAGCCCATTAACTTAACTAAACTTCTATTTGAAAATACTACTCCCAAGAGTTTGAACTTATTGTGGTGTTTTTTTTTTTTAGCTTTGAACCAAAGATTTCAGGTGTCAAACCTATTCAGTCAAGTCTGCCTTGGTTCGGTAATGGGGAGATAGATAAGTAGGAGAGAAAGGGAAATCAAGAGAAGCAATTGTAGAATGTTCTTTGTGTGGAGGAGTGCAATATCAACATTCGAATTTGAATCTGAGGCAAGTGTTATGCCTTTACCTCAGTCAATTCTAGTTATCAAGCAATCTCATTCCACAAACATCTCTACCACCAACTGCAACTTTCAAAGTCGTATATATTGATGAAGTTTTCATTTCAATTGATAAGGAATGAGGAAAGAATTTAAGAAAAGTAAAAGCGCAGGACCATGGCTAGACCAGGATTCGAACCCGGAACCTCTGGTTTGGCAGTCAAGCACGCTAACCATTCGACTACCGAGGTCCCAATTTGATAAAACCCTCCCCCCAAAAATAAATCCTGGTTGCACCCCTGCATAATTTGTATATTAAACAAGAAGATCGAAAGATATAGACAAATGTTGAAATATGCCATAATAAGTGAAATAATTCAAATCTATTGAATATACAAAATTTTAACATACACTGAACTGAAACAACTAGGCACGACATACGTAAACGTCATGCGTGTTTGTTGATTTTATTGGATGAAATGTTATTGGCTCGATTACATATTTCGCATAGATAAAATAACAACAGCGGCTAGCAACATGCTGCATGTAGCAAGCAATAGACAATCAGTCATTTGCCATGTAACGCAACGGTATGTCTCTTTGTTGTTTTAGTAGTTATTGTTAGCGTTTTTGTTGCAAATTGCATTGGTAGCAAAATGTCGTGCATTTCAAATTGATGCAATTCATATCAGGTATCAGATGAATATCGAATAAAATAATGCTTAAAATGCACAAAATTCCAACAAGCTCAACGTGAGATGTAAGTAAGTGAATGTATGTGAGTGTGTGAAAGTAACTCTAGATAAATATTCACGTAACTAAAGTAAATTAATACATACATGTTTTCGTTGTCATGGACTAGAATATGATCGGATAGTCATGTTTTTGAAATGTACATGCCTTGTTTATAACCATGGCTGGCAGCAAATATATGGCTGTACTTGCTAAAATATTTTTGTCAAAGTTCAGAAAATAAAATCGAAACAGAAAGAACAAGTTGAACTTCTTATTTTTTGGTATTTCCGTTAACAATTTCATCACTTTGAAATAAGTTTCAGTTAGACTGTTGAATATAATATAATTTTATTACATTTTATATATTTAAAAATATTGAACATGTTTTAAAGTTCTGAAAATCCAAGAGATGACAAAATTTATTTCAACAATTCTTGCTGATTTCTTAAAGAATGCATCATATAGAGACATATTCACATAAATTTGAGGATTAATAAAAACGAAAAATACCGCACATTATGCTGAACAAAACACCCTGTAGACAACAGCCACAACGACAATAACTTAAACAACCGCCAATTAAGAACGAAAACCAACGATTACAGCAACGCATAAATCGAATAACATGTCCTACCATCTCTTGTCTTAATTGCTAACTTGTCACTTATTTGAGGCAGCAATAAAATTATGCACACAACTGCAGAGCCCAACACAGAGTAACAGCAGCAGCAGCAGTTTCTTCCAAGCGCCGGCAGGAAGAACCTGGAGAGGCACTTATATTCCGCAGTATATCTCCAACCATATAAAACATGGTCTATTAATTAAAACAGCATAAAGTAGATTCTTTTGCGTCACCTGCTGCTTCAACAAGGAGTGAGTGTTGCTGCTGCTTTGTAGCCAGCTATGTTTTTTTTTTTTTTTTTTCTTTTTTAAACATTGCCGTAAATTAACGTATACAATGATGTTACGTTTATGGCAAGTGTTAAGTTTGTTGCAACAATTTAATATGCTCTATGCTTGAAGCGAAAAAAAAAAATACATTTTGTAGTAGATGCACGTTTGAGTTATAATCTATGTATGCTTTTTTTATGCTTTGCTGCTCCTTTGCTCAGAGGAAGTAGCTATAGATATACAAAAAAAAAAAAAAAAATACTACGACTGCACAGAGCAATAATATGTGTTTCCTCTAGTGGAAAATATTATGGAAATTAGCAAACAGCTCAAAGTGCACTTTGTGGCTATTTGAAATAACATGGTCTTCACAAACACTCACACATGCACACATACACACACACACAAACACTTTATTAGCTTTTGTTGTGGAATTTCATTGATAGCCATAATTATGTGGCCACAATTAGCCATCATTTAAAATGGCAAACAGCTACAAGTACTTCTAGAGGCTATGAAAAATGTTAATTTTTATTTTGTTATGGTAAGACAAGACATAAAAAATAAACTTACTGAATGAGCAGTAACAATGAGTATAAAATGTAAGTGTTGAATAGAATTAAATAAAAAATTCTTATAAGTAGTATCTGTTATTTTTAGGAATGAAGCAACGCCCTAAACATGCGCAAGCATTGTGTTGATTCGGAAGACATGATAAGGGCAATAATAGTGGGGAGAGGGGGGAAAATATTTAGTAACTATTGTCAGTGAAGATTTTTGTTTAAATTTGTACAAGTCGAAATGATTAATCAAAAGAGAATCATCTCTTCAATGCAACGTTCTATTGGGCTCTAGGACGGAATAGGAATGGTATAAGAATCGGTATAGGAGTGGGAGTGGAGCTACAAAATGCAGAAGCTGTTGATGTCAGGCCTTGTATTTGACTTTAAAACTAAGTGCTAAAGTTTAGATATGGTTTCTAAGTGACGTTTCAGTCATTTGTAGTATACTCGCGCTCAAAAACAAAACGCCGAAATCTTATTTTTTAAGAGAAACGCTCCAGACTACCCTTTCTTCAAATTTCAATAGAAATTTTCTTACTAATGAACAACCAACTTTCTGCGATATATAAACAATGCTCAGATAATGTTGTTTATTTAGCAATATATAATTTTTTTTTGTTTTTTCGTCAATATCACCATCAATAAACAAACTTCAAAATTTTTAATTTAATCTGCACTGATCAATGCTAATTTTGAAACTTAAAGCACTGTATTACACACGCAATCAATACAGTAAACACCTATTTAAAAATATAACGGAACTTGAGAAATAAGCATATAACAAAGAGAACAAAAATGATAACACGAATTTTGCCGTTTTTTTTTTAACGCGAGTGAGTGTATGTCATGATTTGTCATTGTTTTCAGTAATGTTTATAATTTTATCATGAGGAGATAAACGCAAGTACACCGCATACAAATTATTCGATATCTGAAGTGAAACTTCTTTGGCGGCGAGTGAAATTTCAAGGTCTCTTAATCTTAACGCTAGGCTAACTTTTCAATTCATATGAAAATTTTCAAAAAATGATAGCTGCTAGCGAGAATTGAACCCTGACCAATGTTGCTCAAGAGTCGGAATCTATACCTTTGCGCCACGTAGGCACATGTTAAACAAGCAAACAAAATATAATAAAAACTCAACGCGTAACATTCTGTCCGTAACATTAATTTTCATCCGAAAAGTATGCACGGAAAATTTATTTCTTTAAGCTTCAAACGAAAATATATGTAGGCAAGGAGATACATACAGCGGGAAAAAGTTCTACTGCCAGTTCGCCGCATAATGAGCTTAAAGCTTAATTTGGTTCGTTGGTTGTTATCAAAAACTTGACACATGATTGACAACATGCAAAAAACAGTTAATTCAATATAATAATAAAAGCAAAAAAAGTGTTAAAAGTGCAATATTTAAGACTGCCGAGAATAGTTTTTGCCAGCCAAAACACGTCTCAAAGCTAAAAAAAATAGCTAAAACAGGAGCCGAACGCGTTCGTGAATATAAATAGCGAATTAGAGCTATTAAGAATGCAGCCGCAGCTGGGTCTGCAACTAATGATGAAGGTAAGGTGATTGCAACAACGGCGAATAATCATAATAATTGCAATGTTGAGTGAAGGCCTCGTAGAGCTGCGAACGTTGATTGTTGAGTGTATCAACTTGGTTGGCTATAAAATTTTGTTGAAATGATGGCTGAGTTCCAAAATGCATTTTTACGAATCAGTATATTTTGGTGAATCTACAAAGATTCCAATCACTAGATTTTTTTACCAATCCCCAGAAAAACACACTGATGCTTTGTAAAAATGTATTTTGGAACTCAGCCATCATCTCAACAAAATTTTATAGCCAACCAAGTTGATACACTCAACAATCAACGTTCGCTGCTCTACGAGGCCTTCACTCAACATAGCAATTATTATGATCAGGAAGCAGGCGGTAATAATCAACAAGATTTTCCTCTGTTTTCAGAGGCTCAGTCAACGAGTACTATGCAAATGCAATCTAGCACTCAAAAAGTGACAATGTTGAGAAGACATTCGATAGCAACTGAAACACCAGCTGAACTAAAAAAGGACCGAAAATTTAGTATTTAGTATTTATTGAGTCTTTGGAATAATTCCTTACAGACTAAAACAAAAATTACTTAAAGTAAAGGGAACTTAAGTAACTTAAAGCGAAATAATTAACAGGAAATTAATTACAAAAGTCTTAGCAAAGCATACTTAAAATCAACTTTAGTCATACAAAAATCAATAGACCTATCTTTGTATATATTATTAAGCACTGAAAGAGACCTATTAATGGGCTCATTGATGGCATAGTTAGATCTGTGACATTTAATGTGAAAATAGTCAGATGCGCGTAAAGATCTAGATGGTATATTAAAGGTTATAAACTCAAGAAGCAAAGGACAGTCAATATTACAGTTAATAATATCATATATAAAAATTATACTTTGAACCAACCGCCGCTTTTCAAGGCTTTCAAGACTTATAAGCATGGACCGAGAGGTATAGGAGGGAATAGGCTCAGTAAAAACAATCGATCGTAATGCATATTTAAGAAATTTCTTTTGTATACGCTCCAGACGATTGATGTGAATACCGTAATATGGGTTCCAGATGAGTGATGCATAATCCAAGTTAGATCTTACAAATGAAGTATAGAGCTGCTTTAAGGTATAAGGGTCAAGAAAAGCGGAACTATTTCTTTTAATGAAAGCAAGAAGGGAATAAGCCTTCGGAATTATGCGATTAACATGGCAAACAAAACTGAAACGAGAGTCGAAGCAAACACCAAGATCACGTATTTCATTCACTTTTTTTAAAACCACACCGTTAATGTTGTACGAAAAACTTATGGGTGTATTAATCTTCGAGACAGTCATACTGCAACATTTATTCAGATTCAGTGTAAGACCATTATTTTTAAACCAGGTTAGGCAATTGTTCAATTCAGTTTGAAGAACTTGACAATCTGAATAATGTTTTATTTTGTAATAAATTTTCAAGTCATCGGCGTATAATAAAAAGCAAGCTGAAGGAAAACATTTTGAGATATCATTAATGAATAAAATGAATAATAATGGACCGAGGATACTGCCTTGCGGGACTCCAGATGTTACCAAAAAAGGTTCAGAATTCACATTCTCTATGAAAACACAAGATACCCTGTTAGACAAGTAGGAACTAAGCCACGAGAGAACCGATGAATGAAAACCATACTTAGACAATTTCGAAATTAAGAGATTATGTGGAACTTTGTCAAAAGCTTTCGATATATCTGAATAAATAATGTCAACTTGGCTACCATCTTCAAATGAATTAATGCAATATTTTGTGAAAATACTTAAGTTAGTTGTAGCTGACCTTCCCGTAACAAAACCATGCTGGTAAGGACAGATAGTATTCTTTACAGCGAAGTAAACTTTCTCCTTCACAATTTTTTCAAAAACTTTAGATATATTAGTAAGCTTAGAAATTGCTCTATAATTTTCAATATTGTTCTTATTTCCAGATTTAAAAATAGGAGATATAACAGATATTTTCCATTTATTAATAAATATGCCAGAAGCAAGAGATTTGTTGAAAATTAATAAGAGTGGAAAAGAGATAGCTTTAATACATTTTAACAAAATGTGAGAACTTATTCCATCAAGGTCACTTTTAAAGGAATCATTTAAGCTAAGAATACCATTTTCAATATCCGTTGAGGATAGACAGAGGTTGCCGAAATTCAAGAAAGAGTCAACATTTTCTAGTTGAATATTATTAGAATTCTGTTTACTAAAGTTCGAGACGAAAAATTTTGCAAATAAATTGGCAGTATCAAACAAAGTGTTCGATACCTTATCATTGTAAAACATGGACGAAGGAATGTAAGACGTACCTTTTTTGGTTTGAACATATCTCCAAAAAGATTTCGGATCAGATTTCATACGGCTCTCTAGATTCAAAATATATTGCTTATACAGAAATTTATTTAGAAAATCAAACTCACGCTTATAATGTATAAATTTTTCATTAAATTCTATAAAACCTGTTGATTTAAATTTCAAACAGTATTTATTCCGAAGGTTCTTTAACTTTTTTAAACCCTTTGTATACCATGGAAGTTTATGAGACTTCTTTTTTAGGGGAATATTAATCAGGACGTGATCCAATAAATATTTTAGGAAAACCTCAAAACAATGCTGAGTATCAAGCCCACTAAAGAGCTGATTCCAGTCTATGCCATCAATTAGACCATTTAGTACATCATAATTACAATTATTATAATCATAAAAATATAAATGGGAGCTATTTACTTTCAAGTAAGAATAAAATTCAATTTCAAAACACAAAGCAGAGTGATGTAATGTTGCCTCAGAGATGGGGCAAGCGCATTCAAATAATTTAAATTTTAAAAGTTTACTTACAAAGATTAAATCTAATATCTTAGATAATTTATTTAGAACAAAATAACTGTTATTTTAGAATTTTCAAATGAAAAAAATTGCTGAAAGATTTTTTCAAATATACCATTATGTTACAGCCTCACGAATATTCAGTGCCTTTTAAATTTTAGACTGATTTTTTAAAAGTTAAAATTTAAGTGTTATTTTTTGCCTTGTATTTTTTCGAGGAAAAATAAAGGTTACTTTTGACTTTTATTTTATCGGTCAAAAATAGCAGTTATTTTGTGACTTTAATTTTTTCGATCAAAAATATTAAGCAATTTGTGTTTTTATAAAGGCCGCTTGACAGATTGAACTGTTGACACCATGTCGCACACTAAATACAAAACAGTCTTAACTCAAAATTTTTTATATAGAATTTTTGTTATAAATCAATTTATAAAACACATATCTGACTATATTTTTCGTTATTTTCTTCATTAACTGGAAGAATGAAGTTTTTGTGTTAAATGAAAATTGTTTTTCTTCTGCACTTTTAACCAAAGAGTTTTATTTTTCACTTTTCCTGAAAAGTTATGTTTTTTGAGTTGTGACTGTTTTGTATTTAGTATGCGATGTGTAAAATGTCTCTCCGATGAGATGAAAATAATGGTATCAAAATTTTTTTAGGTAAAATGACTTGAATATATATAAATTACCTGATATTTTTGACCGAAAAATAAACGGAAGAAAATAACTGTTATTTTTTATCGAAAAAAATAAAAGTTACTGTTATTTTTGCCCAAAAAAACTATAAGTCACAAAATAACTTTTATTTTTGTTGGAAAAAATAAAAATTAAGAGATAAAAGTTAATAGTTAATAGTGACACTTTCGACAAAACCATAGCCGGTACGGTCCCTAGATGCAAATACTTTATCAACAGATTATTATTCCATTTTGTATTGATTGAATTTCTTTTCAGATACTTTCCCTCTCTATTTCTCACTAAAATCTCGCTTATTTATTCTCATTTATGGTCGTAATAATTATCCACCTGTGCTTCACAAATCTACAAATTATTCAAGAACAACCATTGCATTCACTTAAATCGACAATTTTGTGTGGGTTTTGGTCTGCTGGAATTATGGGTCCATACCACGGATTGTACCGTTTATGGTTTTTATCGAAAAAGACACATTTTAGCTGTTATCTTTAATTTTTTCACAAAATAACTGTTATTTTTTATCGATAAAATAAAAGTCAAAAGTAGCCGTTATTTGTGACTGAAATAATAGAAGCCACAAAATAACAGTTAATTTTCAACTTTTATGGAATTAGTCGAAAATTGAAAAGGCACTTAATATTCGTGAAGCTGAGGCCACTATTATTATAATGGTTTATTTGAAAAAGCCCTTCGACAATTTTTTCAAAATTGTAAAATAACAGTTATTTTCCGTCCCGGATCCGTACTGCTTTCGAAATGAACCTGGTAACACCGTTACTTTTAAAGCAGGGCGGTACAGATCGATGATTAACAACTTTTTATGGCCGAAATTGGAAGAAGATCAACATCTTGACAACATCTGGTTTCAACAAGACGGGGTGACGTGCCACACAGCATGTACAACAATTGAATTATTCCGAGAAAAGTTTGGAGATTCGGTTATTTCAAGAAGTGGTGTCATTAAATGGCCTCCAAGAATTTTTAATTTAACACCATTAGACTATTTCTTGTGGTTTTATTTAAAGTCATTGGTCTTTAGCAATATACCAGACCCTCTTTAAGCTTTACAAGTCAATATTGAACGTGAAATTCATGACAACTGACTTGATTAAGTGGAAAGAGTGCACGAAAATTTGGTTTATCGAATTCGTTCCTGCAAAATAAGACGTGTACGCCATTTTAAAGACATTTCATTTCGAACTTAATTGTATCGATTGTACTTTACAGTACATACAAAAATATTTGAATTTTCTTTACAATTAGTGAGTTTTTTTAAATAAATCATGTCACCCAAATTGGAAAACCCTGTAGTACTCAGTTTTCACAAATTTTTCATATGACTTTGAATTCGATATGAAAGCTCCAAATAAGATCATAAAGCCCCTGTCCCAATGTGCGATGATTCTATTCTCGGCTATATATGAGGTAAAAGTCACGGAGATTTTTCAAATCAATAAAAGGTGTACCATTCATATTTTTGCTGTATCTGTGAATATCTCAAGAGCCCAGGCGTTTTTTCAACATTTATGAATGATATCTTTCATGAGCATATCATAAATGGATTATGAGACAACAATAGAAAGTTGTTGACAGAAAATACTTTGAGGACTCCTGCTAGTATACCTACTTTTGATACTATATGGAACTAGTTTTGATTGATGTTTGATGATATGACTTTATGATACAACTGAGATAAGCATCTTCTAGAGACATAACTTTACTTTCACTGAAGAAGTGATCATTCAACGAATTCACTTCTCTATAATGGATGCCATTATGTCTCCAGTATAGCGGATGATACACCAGTCGTAAGAGGGTCACTAAATAATTGTCTGTACTTTATAGAGTGCATAACGTCGATTTTTTTTTGTAAATTTGCAAACAATTTTGATTTATTTAAACTAACTCCTACCTTATAGAGCTGGTTATGCATACATATATAAAGCTGCTTCGGGATATAAGATAATAGTGTCCTTTAAGATTCAATAATGCTTACCTGCAAAGAGAAAAAAACAAATTTCTTTTAATATGATGGTTAAGACTGTGTCAGAAAATTATAGAAATTGGTTAAACAAACAGTTGTTATTCGTCTATTACAATTCTTAAATAATAGAAATAGAATCCTTTTAAATAGAATTGAAATAGATAAGCATAGGCTGAGTTATGACAAAAACCTACAAATGTTGCAATACCGTGACTCATGAAAAAGGTGTGCTTTCCGAAGTTATGACATTTATTGTCTGTAATTGCATTTGATTACACAGCCCAACATACTTAAAATAATTATAGACTTTAAACGGATTTTGATAGAAAACGAAAAACAAATACACGTGTATTGGCGTTTAGAAAATTTATGTATTTAGTATTGGTTTTAAGTTGTCACTAAATATAACAATTTACTAAAGTAAAATGTCTCAACATACGCCTTTTAAAGTTGTTATGTTCACAGACGTATCATTCTTAACATTAGTTCTAGAAGATTAATTTATTTCATATTTTATGAAAATGTTTCTTGTATAAATTTAAGCTTATTTTAGAGCTTACTTTAGAGCTTATTTTATAAAGAAAAAAATATGACTAACTGTATTTATTTCTTTTTATAATACTTACTATAATAAGTTCATCATCTTCAAAAATGCAGTTCCTAAAAATATGCAATAGGAATAGTTCTTAAGATGACGGACTTGTTAACCCTTTCAATGGTTTATACTAGATATAAAGCAAAACGCGTTCAATATTAAATACGTGCCTATGTGGCATAATGGTAGCGCTTCCGACTCTAATTCGATGCTTAGTTGCGACAGCCAGGGTTCAATTCCCGCTTGCAGCAATAATTTTTTTATAGAAATTTTCATATAAATATTTGCTTTTGACATTTTTGATAAGAGTCACGAATAAAGCTACCTTGAAAATTTGTACATTAATTGAAAACGTTACCCAAGCGTCACGAATAAGAGACCTTGAAATTTCACCCGCCGCCAAAAAAGATGAAGATTTCACTTCAAAAATAGGAAAATCAGAGGGTTCAAATAGCTTTTAACAGAACAGCAAAAGCAACGAAAATTTTGCTACCGACAGTTTATTAAAACGTTAATATGCTTTTGCTTTGCTGTGTGAATCTTGCAAAACTAGACAAACGCAGCAGCACTAAAAAAATTTGTTTGCCTAGTGCTACGAAAGCACAATAAATTATTTTATTGCTTAACTTTTCATTTTGCTTTTCGTATTTCGTTTTGCTGTTTTGGTGTTTTTTTTTCGTTTCTCTTTCGTGATTTATTTTTCGTCGTTTCTATGCTGCATTTCTGAAACGCATGTCAATTTGCATTTTTATACCCTAAACCTGAAAGGTCAGGGTATATTAACTTTGTGCAAACGTTTGTAACGCATAGAACGAAGCGAGTCCGGTATAGAAAAGTATATATATTCTTGATCAGCGTCACCACCTGAGTCGAGCTATCCATGTCCGTCCGTCCGTCCGTCCGTCTGTCCGTCTGTGTGTTGTCCGTATACACAGGATAAGAAGAAGGAGTTGAGATAATTGGATGAAACTTGGTACACATAGTCACATGAACCCAAGGATATGCACTATTGAATATTTTTGGAATCCGCCCAAGGACACGCCTACCTCCCATACAACGCAAAAATTGAAAACTGCATAACTCAGCTCATAATTAACCTACAACAATAAAATTTGGTATGTATTTGTTTTGTATCAACACAAAGATGTCTTTGAAAAATGGGTGCCATCCACTCACGGACACGCCCACCTCCCATACAACCCAAAAATTGAAAACACAATAAATAAGCCTCTGTTTTACTTACAGAGCTCAAATTTGGCATATATATTTTTAATAACAAAACAAAGATGGTTTTGAAAAATGGACATCACCCGCCCACGGACACGCCTACCTCCCATACAACGCGAAAATTGAAAACTGAATAACTCAGCTCAAATTTAGCCTACAACAATAAAATTTGATATGTATGTGTTTTATACAAACACAAAGATGTCTTCGAAAAATGGACGTCATCCGTTCATGGACACGCCCACCTCCCATACAACCCAAAAATTGAAAACACAATAAATAAGCCTCTGTTTAACCTACAGAGCTAAAATTTGGCACGAATGTTTTTTATGACAAGACAAAGATGGTTTTGAAAAATGGACGTCATCCGCATACGGACACGCCTACCTCCCATACAACCCAAAAAATTTAAAACTCAATAAATAAGGTTATGTTTGTCATAGAGAAATTGAATTTGGTATGTATGTATTTTATACCAAAACTAAGGTGTGTTCAAAAATTGGGAGTAATCCGTCCATGAACACGCCCACCTCCCCTAGCGAAAGCACAACAAAGGCATTAACTGTGAGCTACAGGAATAAAACTTGGTATGTGTAAATTTTTCATCACCATTTAAATGCAATTAAAATAAAGGCTTCATCCGCCCACGGAGACGCCCATTTACAATAAAAATTTTTTTATTCTTGAAAAGTGGGTTTAGGGTATTTCATAGTCGGCCTAGACCGACTTTAGACTTTTTTTACTTGTTTTTTTATATAATATGTTCACTTGTGCGCATTCGGTTATGTATGTTGTTACTTTTGTTTTTTGTAACAGTTTCGAACAAACTTTCGGCAGCACTACCGGAGCAAAATGTGAATTGTTATTGCTGTTCAGCTAAAAGTATTTTTAGTTCTCAGCAAAATTAAGCTATTTAAGCTATTTTAAGATATTCTATAGATATTTTTATAAAAATATTAAAATGACGACTTATCGATTTTTTTTGGGTCTCAAAAACAGTTGTAAAGACAAATGTTCTATCATAGTGTACTATCAAAATTTGCACTTTTTTGCTTATCTGGTCTTAGAAAAAAAAAATTATATGCATAAACTTGATTTTTTGGTTTGAAAAAGGGTTCAGGAGAAGCAAAGCCGCTCAATGGGAATCTCTCTAAGCAAAAAAAAAAAAAAAAATATGCAGAAATAGTTTTTAAGAGTCCCCCTTACTTTTGAGTTGGTGTCAGGCGAAATTTAAAATTCAATCCGGCTTAATATATGGGCATTTCCATGGTGTCGAACGTGACTGTTGTACACATCAAGTGAAAAAAATGTCATAATAAAACAAATTAAAAAAAAAAAAACAAAAGGCGAGCCTTATAGCTCTCAATTAGCCCTTTAATTATTGGTATTGTCAATTGTTGGGTTATTTTCAGTTCTCAAGATATTAGCAAAAAACCAAGGTGGTCGCACGTGACCAAAAAAAGAAGTGGTTTTCGTGGAAAAAAATTCAAACGCGGATTTCAGCGAAATGGGAAGCAATGTTTTTATGTAATTTTTTTTTAGTGTTGTGCATTGATGTTCCTTAAAAATGGCTAGCATTGTAGACATAAAGGAAGAGATGGTCGCACGTGACATGTCGCACATGACACTTTTTCGATCACCATAGTTGTTGTTTTGTCTGCTCTATAATGAAATACAAACAAAGAAACTATGCATAAGTCAACAAAAATATTTATTCAAACCATGATATAATAATTTTACCAGGTAGTATTGACAAGTGTTGACTCTTTTAGCTACAAGTAAACGAACTCTTGTCAAAAACAGCTGTTCGCTGTTATATGTGCTGGCCACATTCAGCTGTGTCAACTGTTGTGACAGTGACACATCGGGGAGCGCTGTTATCGGTATTGAAGTTTCAGAAAAGTTTCACAAAAGTTTATGAAATGTCAAGCTTTGTATCAGATTCCAATGGAAATGTTACCAATAAATAAAAAATTATCTATTTTTAAATGTATTGTAATGCGCAACTTCATATTTATGTGCATCAAGTTTTGATTTAACAGTTGCCAACTGTTGAGTACGCTGAATGTGACCAGTGAAAATTAATTGTATGCTATGACGGATTGTGAGCGCTCTCTTTCTTGTTATATTTTTTGACAGAAGTCCTTTTCCAACAGAAACGTCAATACTACCTTGGATTAATTATATCATGTATTCAAACATAATAATAAAAAAATTTAAAAAAATTTCATGATTATGGTTTTGTGTAAGTATAATTAACATCTATTTTTGTTTTTTTCATCGTTGTTTGTGCTCATTACATTTAAAATATAAATTTGTTAAGTGTGTATATGATATATGTAAGCAAAAAAAAAAAAATTTATTTTGAATTTCTCATTTACCATGTCGCTCGTGACCAACTTTATACAAGTTAAAACAACACAAATATTTTATATTTTTGCGGTTCACTTTTTTTTAAAGTCGCATGAATAAACTCAATTTAAGATAATTATTTTGTCAGCTTACTGCATGTTCTTCCGACACACTGAGTAAAAATGTTCTTTTTGCATGTCGAACGTGACAATGAACTAAACGAAAAAGCAAATCAAAAATTTACCGTTGTCTTTCATTGCGTGGTTAATTATGAGTTTGTTTTTTCGTTCTTTATAGTCCTAGAAAGATTTGAGCAAGCAAAAGTCAATGCATTATGTTTCTGTTTAATAACTGTTATAAAGCCAAGACATACCAAAGAAATATCAATATAAGCAATATTTCATATTTGAGCTCTTTGCATCCGAATATTTCGCAATGAAATATTAATAAATGTAAAATGTATTTAAATTACTTAAATTTGATTGTTTCCTTATGTGAATAAGATATAAAACATTGTTATCAAAAATTTTTAATTTTTTCGTCTCGATTGACTTTTTGGTGGAAATGCCCATATATATAATATAACATGATATAATCTGAGAAATATTCATTCCGACTACTTTTACTAAAGACAGATTTTGAACAGCACGTCTGAGGTTTTGTTTTAATTTGAAATCAAAGTGAATATGAGGTTTTGAGAAGACGTAGTACAAGTATTATATAGCCTTAACGGAGGACATGACATTGGCCGTTTTTTAAAATCGATTTTTTTATAATTTTGTATTTAAGTAAATATTTTTAAGATTCTAAGAAAATATTCATGGAAAAATTTCAACGGGCTCAAAAGTTACAACCCGATTATTGATTGATTGTTCACAAACTTTGAACGCGTTTATCTCGAAACCATGTTTTTCGTACTGGTTGCGGCACTAGCGGGTTCATTTTTTTACGAATTTTTTTTTTTTTAAATTTTTTAACTTGATTTGCTATCGTATTACACGAGCTTTTGTTTAATTTTTTTCGATTTTTTATAAATTTTTAAAGTCAATATTTTTTTCGAAAAAACACACTTTCAAATTTGGAACATCACCAATAATTAAAAAAAAAATTTTTAAAAAAGCTCCTGTTATACGATAACCAATTTTGTAAAGATTTAAAATAGTAATTTTTTTTTCCAGATAGGACAATTTTTGCGACTCCCAGCGCTGCAACCACGAGGCCCTGTTTTTTTCTCTGCCGCCAGTTTGGAGCTCTATAAAACCATGTTGGAGTGTAAAATATATTTTTTGAATTTTTTTCTTGTAATTTCTGTGTCGACAAGGAATAACCGCTTAAGTCGAGTTAGGACAAAGTGAGGTTATGACTTTCATTGCGTTTTTTCGCAAAGAAATAAACTAGTTCACAAATTTTTATGGTTGTACCTTGAAAATTTAATGTTCGAGGCCATCAAATCTAAACAGCAAAAGACAGCGTATCCTGATATAAGTTAGCAATTTTAATCTTAAAAATGCTCTCCTGAAATTTTGAAAATGAGTTTAGCTGTTATTCCTTGTCGACACAGATTTGTTTAATTCTCTACAATAATAAAAAAAATGTTGCAAAAATGTTCGTTTGTGACTGAGTTATGAATTTTTAAAAAAAGGTCTGTTTTCTCTGCCGCGAATGTAGTGTCCCTCCTTAAAAGCTAAGACTTTATATATAATATGTTTTGTCTAAAACCAGTTTTGCCTTTACACCTTCATGGATGTGTTTTTTTTTTTTTTTCAAAATGTTTTGGTAGTTATTTCTAAAGATGCCCTAATTGAAAAAAAAGTTGATAGGCAGAAACTTAATGGTTTCTGCAGCAAAAATAGTTCTTACAGAAAACCGCTGTAAGGACTTTAATTAAAAAATTGCACTTGATTTTTCAAAGAATTCTAAATTCGAACTAACTACCAAGTTGCGATCTTTTTCAAAACATGTTCATCGAACAAATCCCTTGAAAAATATTTTTGTAATTTCCACCTGACTACGGCCCTGGTAGATGTAATAAATAATTAAACTTAAATTGAAAAATATGCTAATGGATGCTGTAATTTAATAATGTTTTAAACTATGCTTGGTTTTATAAATAATTTGAAATGCACAAGCGTTTTTTTTTCCTTAATTAATAACTGAGGATTTGAATTAATGCAATTTTTCATATCAAGCTAACGATGATGATATTTCAATATTAAACGACTGACAATTGAAAATGGAAAAATAAATCGATTAGTTCATTTAAAAAATTAGTCACGATTAACAAAAAAGAAAATAAAAATAAAAATCAAGTCGTTATAAATGCATGCGTTGAAAGTATTTGATTTGTTTGGGAATTTCGAAAGCAGAAAAAAAAAATTCAAATGTCAAAGACTTCAAAGACCACACATGTTCAAAATAACTCTTAAATACTTGCCACATATCTGGGGAAAACAAAAATGTGGCCTAGCTTTGTAGAGATGTAGACATTTTAAGACTATTTAGGACATTGATAAACAAATGTGAAAAATAGATTAAAATAAATGAATAAAACGAAATCTTGTGGGAGTCATTATTTAAGGCAGAAGCGAGAAGGCAATATAATAAAGGTGGGTAAAATGTATTTGTTGTTGTTGTTGTAGTTGTTGTTGTGCTGGTGGGTAAAATAAATGTGAATTAAAATGAAAGCAATTAATCTAAATGCAACATTAAGTGGTAATTTGATAAGACGTTTTATGAGCGACCCGAAAGGGTGTGAAATTTTGGGCTGAAAATGTGCTTCTTTGAGTGTCTTTTGAGTGTTTAATAGAGATAGCGTTTTATTTGAGGTAAGCTTAAATGATTATTTAGAAATTAATACTTAAATAAAAAACATAGTTTTAAGTTAAAATTCTACAAAAAAATTCAGTTTTGCTTAGCGTAGATTTTATGGCCCAAACATGATATTAAATGTCATAAATTATTCCAGCAATTTTCTGCTTGACACGTTATAGCGCCAGCAACTACTTAACACACATATACATAAATACATATATATATCAATGTACTTGCATGTATGTGAGCTCTTTTATGCTTTTGCTTAACACATTATTAAGGAAATTAACTGCAAACAGGCCCAAAAGTGACAAAGAAACAATTTTCATGTTTCATAAATTAATTCAACCACCCTCGAGTGAATTTCTTGGACTCTGTAGCTGTACGAGTTCGAAAGAGAGAGAGGTGGGGTGGGGGGTTGGGAAATACTACAGTGTAATCTTAGGGAAAAGCAATTAGAAATAGCTCGCTAGTATAGCGCGACAAAAAACAGCAAAAAGGAAATTCACATACATACACCCAGCAACACTTCCTTTATACACCTACAGCACTTTAAGTAGGGGAAGTTTTTTGTGCTGCCTAGTGCTTTTGTTGATTCTTTTTGCTTCTCTTAACTGCGCTATAGCTCATATGTTGGCATTTTTGTTTTTTTTTTTTTTTTTTTGCTTTATTTTGTCCAAGTTTATGTAGAAAAACAACACGCAATCTACTGTGCCGAATAGGTAATAAAATGAATTGAAAGGCACCACAATCTTCTCTCATATTGACAACACTGATAAGAATATAACTAGCTGCTTTACTGTATATTTGACTGTCTCTTTGGCTGTAGGTTTTTATGTTTTGGCCTTTTATGGCAACGGTATGTTTTGCTAAGCGAAATAATTGTATTTTCTTGGACGTTATAATTTAATTTCGGTTTGCTGTAAGCACTGTCGGAAGTATGCCGGGTAGGCCGACAGGAAGGAAGGATGAACGAGCAAACGTTGTTTGGCTGACTGGACTGTTTGTTTCGCTTATCTTGGTCATCAACATCGGCTGGAAGTTCTTCACATACATATAACTAATTTTGCTTGTGTGTGATTTTTATCTTTCTTTCCCCATACATATACACATTGTTACTTTTTTAATAGAGCTTTTGTTAGTTGTTTTTCTTTTTTGTTGGTTTTTTTTTTTTTTTTTGCCTAAATTGACTCAAGGTGAGGTCATGTCATAGAAATACTTTGCTTTTCCACCAGTTTTATTGTTATAAATTTATGCAGGCGTCATTATTTCTAAATATTCTATTTAACATTTATTTATGCCTTAAATGAAGGCATGTCTGGCTTTGGATATAGCTTCACTTGGTTTTACTTGAGGCTAGATGCGGTCAAACTTAATTTTAGTAAATTTAATTTTAATTGCAAATGTAAAAGTTGGAAAGTTTTTTTCTTTTTTTGTATTTTTTTTTTTTTTTTGTTTTGCTTTTGGCAATATGTTTTAGTTAAAAGGTTTTTCTCTTATTTTTTTCTAAGAAAACGGGCGCCTAACATTAA
The DNA here is from genome assembly GCA_958299015.1 of Tetanocera ferruginea. Classification (NCBI taxonomy): domain Eukaryota; kingdom Metazoa; phylum Arthropoda; class Insecta; order Diptera; family Sciomyzidae; genus Tetanocera; species Tetanocera ferruginea. The sequence goes on from OY282642.1 coordinate 137,430,590, forward strand.
TTTGCAAGTGTAATAAAGTCATAAATAAAAATTAACTTTTGTATGCTTTCAGTTGATGTATATATTATTTTTTTACTACCATTTACCGAATTGGTAAAAACCACACAATGCCTGAAAAGCATTTTTTTGGTTTGGTTTTGCTTTTCTTTTTGTTTGTCCTTCAGCGTCCTTTGTTAGTACGCCGCTATGCTATAGTTAAATTGTCATACTTTGCAGTGTGTTCGCAGGAACATAAAAAGGAGAAAAAAAAAGGGTGAATGAAATACAACTCATAGCAACATAAATAAAATAAATAAACAAGTTGTGCAAACATAAAATTTTATTACTCTTCTGGGGAAGATTTTAATAATCACACACACAAGATATGTACGTCTGCAACCAATGTAGTTTCAATGTACATATGTATTCATACTTTTACTGAATGTCCACCAAGTTCATAAAACAAAAAACAAAAACAAAAATTATTGAGTTTCGAACTAAAAGTTTGAGCAACATACATTTCGGGTGTTCTCAGTAATGCTTAGAAGTGGTTGAAATTGTATGGCAGCTATTTGAGAGTAATTCTGAAGAAAACAATAAAAATTACAAAAACAAAGGATATTTCACTGAATTATTTGACAAATGAAAGCTTAATGTTTGAATTATAAATGACAAATTTAAATAATGCAAACTTGACATGAAGTGAATTTAAAAATTTAACAACTTAAATGCGAAATACACAAAAAACAAGTATACACTTTAAATTATGTTACTAATAGGGTAAGGATTAGAAATTCTAAAAACTTCAACTTGAATCAAAAAACTTCAACTTTAATGACATTGTTAAGGCCTCGTTAAAAAAAAAGTGAAATTGAAACTAAAATGAAGGGCAAAAATCAGACAAGCAAATAATGCACTACTTACTTCAAGATTCGATTCCATATGTAGCTTGTATTATGAAAATTATATAGAAAGTTAAGTAGAGTGTTGACAAAATACTCAAAAGAACATGTTGATATTTTTTACTAAAAAAACATAACGTTATAATGATGAAACATTTAAATATTACTAGAGGAAAATTCTAAATTTCTTTAATTTAATTTAAAGAAATTAAAAGTTTGCTTTAAAAAAAATTCTTAAAAAAAAGATATTAGAATTTTTAAAAATTCTAAAGAAAGTTTTCACTAGTAAAGAAATTCTTAAGAAAAAATATGCCTTTTCAAAGAAAGAAATAACGAAATTTCTTTTTTCTATCATTTTGAGCCAATTTAATCCATAAAAAAACTATGTCAAGTATAGGAGATATTCCAAATATTTTTTTGAAGCTAGATGCAGAAAATGAGTTTCAAGTTTAAATTTGAATTTTGTATAAATTTAATATCATACAAACAACGTTTTCTAGAGGCATACGCTGTATCTTTTTTTATTATTTTGACCTTTTTTATTATTTGTTTTTTCTCAATTTAAGCTTTTCGTGATGATACCACCTAGATTTTATTCTAAACATTCTGTAATTATTCTTTCGTTTCTGTTTTAATTGATTTCAGGCAAGTCGCTGATTGTTTTTTTACTTATATTTTATAAGATTGATGCTTATTGGAATGTTAAAACTTGGCCTTTGAAAATTCATTCTTATTAAAAAAGTGGAAAAAGAAATCAATTTAACATCCTATGAAACTGGCTCTTCTAAAACGAGTAAAAATAAAAAAAAAATTGTTGATAGCTTCGAGAAAGCAGTCTTCTATGCTGTGATGATCTCTAAGTACGAACTCCAAACTGCAACCAAGTTACCAAATTTTGAAGTGTCACTAACATAGCTTGAAATATTGATGTCAGTTAACAAATGATAGTGAATTGCTTCAAGAAGTTTGTTGTTTTCGAACAATATTCTATATGAGATAAAGAAGACGACATATCCTAAGTTTCTTAAATGACAAGGAAGAACATCGACATGCCACAGCAGCTTATTAAAGAAGAGTATGTGAAAAATTTAATAATATTGTTCCACTCAGTGGTATTAATTAAAATTAGTGGAATCCTTATAAAGAGGCTAATATTTGAGCTAAAAAAGTAAAATGGAGTATGTGCAGCTGCGGTCAAAAAAATAGTAGTGCCTCCAACGTTTGTACAAATTTTTAAATAAAACGAAAATTTATTCTGAGTTCAGATTTGGATTCAGCGAACCCATAACCTTAAGAAACCGTAGAGAAACCTCTTGGATGGGTTCCAAGGCAAAAAAGTTACTCTTGAAAATGTAATGGGAGTCGGTCATATTCATTTCATTTACAGTAGGAGGTTAGGGTTTTGCCTCCTCTGCAGCTCGAAAACCTAGGGTGACCCGAAAATTCTGACTTCAGATTCGGATTCAGCGAACCCAAAATCTTAGGAAACCGTTGTGAAACTTCTTGGGATTTGCAAAAACTTCAGTTTTGTTGTACAGTGTAGATGTTTATTATGCTTACAAAAAACCATACTCATGAAATATTTTTAAATTTTTTATTATTATGTTTAAATAAATATTTTTGTTGACTTATGCATAGTTTCTTTATTTGTATTTCATGACATGTCACGAGCGACCATCTCTTTTATTGAATAAAAAAAAATATAAATCCTTTGTCTACAGTGCTAGCCATTTTTAAGGAACATCAATGCACAACACTTAAAAAAAAAATTACATAAAAACATTGCTTCCCATTTCGCTGAAATCCGCGTTTGAATTTTTTGAAACAAAAACCACTTCTGTTTTTGGTCACGTGCGACCACATTGGTTTTTTGCTAATATCTTGAGAACTAAAATTGACCCAACAATTGACAGTACCAATAATTAAAGGGCTAATTAAGAGCTATAAGGCTCGACTTTTGTTTGTTTTTAAATTTGTTTTATTATGACATTTTTTTCACTTGAAATGTGTACAACAGTCACGTTCGACACCATGGAAATGCCCATATATTTAATTTTTCAAAATGATATCTTATTTTCTATTCAACTTATACGCATTTTAAAAAAAATGTTTGCAGATGTCACGTCCCCTTAAGGGGAACATGACATTGGCCGTATTTTGACATCGACTTTTTTTTATAATTTTGTATTCTAGTAAATATTCTTAAGATTCTAAGAGAGATTCATGGAAAAATTCTTACGGGCTCAAAAGTTACAGCCGGATTAGTGAGAGCGCATTTTTATTTTTCTTTGCATTTTCCTTGTTCACAAACTTTGAACGCGTTTATCTCGAAACCATGTTTTTCGTACTGGTTGCGGCACTAGCGGGTTAATTTTTTGACGAATTTTTTTTGTATTTTTTTAAACTTGATTCGCTATTGTATGACACAAGTTTTTTCCAATTTTTTTCGATTTTTTTGAATTTTTAAAGTCAATATTTTTTCGAAAAAAAACACTTTCAAATTAAAAAAAATTTTTAAAAAAGCGCCTGTCACACAATAACCAATTTTGTTAACATTTAAAAAAGTAATTTTTTTCCAGAACGAACAATTTTTGCGACTCCCAGCGCTGCAACTACAAGGCCCCGTTTTTTTCTCTGCCGCCAGTTTGGAGCTTTATAAAACCATGTTGGAGTGAAAAATATATTTTTTGAATTTTTTTCTTGTAATTTCTGTGTCGACAAGGAATAACCGCTTAAGTCGAGTTACAACAAAGTGAGGTTATAACTTTCCTTGCGTTTTTTCGCAACGAAATATACTAGTTTTCAAATTTTTATGGTTTTACCTTGAACATTTAATGTTCAAGGTCATCAAACCTAAACAGCAAAAGTCAGCGTATCCTGATATAAGTTAGCAATTTTAATCTTAAAAATGCTCTCCTGAAATTTTGAAAATGAGTTTAGCTGTTATTCCTTGTCGACACAAATTTGTTAAATTCTCTACAATAATAAAAAAAATTTTGCAAAAATGTTTGTTTTTGACTGAGTTATGAATTTTTAAAAGAAGTTCTGGTTTCTCTGCCGGGAATGTAATGTCCCTCCTTAATGCTTTTTTACAATAAATTGGACTAACAACATATAAAGAAAAGCATGACCAAGCTATGATTTTGTAACCCCCGTGCTTAATGGTTTTTGTAGTATACTTCGGGTTGAACTGACTATTTTTTGGGACGTGACTTAAAAAATGAAACGTCGAACATATTGACGAGACCCTTTACCACCGTACATTACAATTTTGGACTCGTCCGACCGTAAAATGTTCCTTGATTTTTCATTTGGCTATGAAGAATGATCTTTTTTGAACATGCTTCTTGGTTAAAAGTGGCACTTAACGAGGACCATGCGTGCTCAAATATTGTTCCGTAAGAAGTCTACGTAAAGTAGGAGTACTTGCGCTTCATAAAGCTCTTCTTATATATGTACTGCAGAGGCAAATGGATTGGATTTATAAATAGTACTGTACCACACGTTTGATCAATTTAGCCGTCATAACTGTCTTGCTTCGACGTGTCTCTGGTTTTTTTTAGTGTATTTTAATGAATAACAATTCGTGGTTGGTGAACATTTGAGCAGATTTTTAACCTCTTCGTGTGTTTCTCGGAAATTAATTTTTTTTATCAATTCCCACTTTTCAACAGAACAATGTTTTTCTTGTCCCATTTCTGGAAAAATATGGCACAACTAAATTTTGTTTTTATATAAACTGATGGAAAAAAGCTCAATACTTACTTTTTTGTGTATTTATAAAATAAATTAAAGAAATTGTTCAATATTTTATATGTATTTTTCCAGGGATCGAAAATAACTGTTATTTTACAATTTTCGAATGAAAAAGACACAACGAAAAAATTGTCGAAGAACATTTTCAAATATACCATAATGATATAAATGGCCTCAGCTTCACGAATATTTAGAGCCTTTTAAATTTTCGACTGATTCTATAAATGTAAAAAATTAACTGTTATTTTTTGCATTTTATTTTTTTAGACAAAAATAACAGTTACCTTTGACTTTTATTTTATCGGTCAAAAATAACAGTTATTTTGTGAATTTTATTTTTTCGGTCAAAAATATCAGGCAATCTGTGTTTTTTTAAAGGTCGCTTGTCCGATTAAAAAACTATTCATACCATATGTAAAACGTCATCACCGATGAGAACAAAATTATGGTATCGATAGTTTTTTAGTCAGTTAAATGGCCTTTTTGAAAAAAAAACAAATTACCTGATATTTTTGACCGAAAAAATAAAAAGCAGAAAATAACTGTTATTTTTTACCACTAAAATAAAAGTCAAAAGTAACTGTTATGTTTGCCCAAAAAAATGTAAAGCACAAAATAACTTTTATTTTTGTCGGAAAAATTAAAAGTTAAAAAATAACAGTTAATATTTGACTTTTTTGATAAAAACCATAACCGTTACGGTCCCTGATTTTTTCAACAAAAAGTTGTTGTCTACAAGATCAGATTACCAGATTATATACCAGCCATATAACGGTAGAAAACAGCCGTGGCGAGAAAAAAAGTTTTGTTTACAAAATAATGCGCTTGATAAATTTTTATATTTGGCACTACTATTGTTTTGACCGCAACTGTATGTATTTTATAACAACACTAAATCGTTTTAGAAAAGTGGGAGTCATACAGCCACTGACATGTTCTCTTTCCGTTCCTATAAGAAAATAATAAAAAGAATTAGAATTTAATTTTATTATTTTTATAAAGCGGCTGTGGGGAATTTTTACTTCAACTAAGTTAAAAATATCACTTACTTATTTAATAATCATATCGAAATAACTATTTTCTATATATATACTATACTGTGCAATATATAGTATATTTAATGAAAAACATCCACAATTAATATGCGTTTTTACTCGAAATGATCGCAATTAATTAAAATGTCTATAAATAAAATGCTTGCGTTGACACGATATTTCAATTAAATTTTATCAAAACTGGATCGCGTTTCACTGGGCTATGACATAATTTATGTGAATTTTTCATGAAATTAAATAAAAAATTGTAATTCACATACGTTAACAGTGTTTTAATTGCTTAATTGTGTTTTTGTAAACAAAGCCCAGAGCATTGAATATTGAATGAAATTCAGATGAAATACAGATAGACGAAGAAGAGCTGGTACATAAATCGGTTTAAATGGAAAAACTAGTCACAATAAGCTATAAAAATGTATTTGAAAAAAATGTCTGAGGGCATAGCAAGCAGTAGCATTAAACTTAAAACAAAAACAGGTGCCTAAAACGCTTAACTAGATTAAAGTGGGTTAAAAGCCTTAAAGATCTTAATAGTCGATACATCAAATAAGCGTAGGTTGTTCGGCTTAAAAAACGTGCTTTGCATATCAAGACAACAAGTTCTGTTTTGAATTTTCAGAGCAACAAGAGTAACACACGATTTATTAGCGCCTGTGTGTCTGTTGAGTTACACTGAGAAAAAATACTCTCGATTGTAAAAAAACATTTTTAAAATAAGCCCTCTAAGTCAAGTCAAGTCAAGTCAAGTCAAGTCAAGTCAAGTCAAGTCAAGTCAAGTCAAGTCAAGTCAAGTCAAGTCAAGTCAAGTCAAGTCAAGTCAAGTCAAGTCAAGTCAAGTCAAGTCAAGTCAAGTCAAGTCAAGTCAAGTCAAGTCAAGTCAAGTCAAGTCAAGTCAAGTCAAGTCAAGTCAAGTCAAGTCAAGTCAAGTCAAGTCAAGTCAAGTCAAGTCAAGTCAAGTCAAGTCAAGTCAAGTCAAGTCAAGTCAAGTCAAGTCAAGTCAAGTCAAGTCAAGTCAAGTCAAGTCAAGTCAAGTCAAGTCAAGTCAAGTCAAGTCAAGTCAAGTCAAGTCAAGTCAAGTCAAGTCAAGTCAAGTCAAGTCAAGTCAAGTCAAGTCAAGTCAAGTCAAGTCAAGTCAAGTCAAGTCAAGTCAAGTCAAGTCAAGTCAAGTCAAGTCAAGTCAAGTCAAGTCAAGTCAAGTCAAGTCAAGTCAAGTCAAGTCAAGTCAAGTCAAGTCAAGTCAAGTCAAGTCAAGTCAAGTCAAGTCAAGTCAAGTCAAGTCAAGTCAAGTCAAGTCAAGTCAAGTCAAGTCAAGTCAAGTCAAGTCAAGTCAAGTCAAGTCAAGTCAAGTCAAGTCAAGTCAAGTCAAGTCAAGTCAAGTCAAGTCAAGTCAAGTCAAGTCAAGTCAAGTCAAGTCAAGTCAAGTCAAGTCAAGTCAAGTCAAGTCAAGTCAAGTCAAGTCAAGTCAAGTCAAGTCAAGTCAAGTCAAGTCAAGTCAAGTCAAGTCAAGTCAAGTCAAGTCAAGTCAAGTCAAGTCAAGTCAAGTCAAGTCAAGTCAAGTCAAGTCAAGTCAAGTCAAGTCAAGTCAAGTCAAGTCAAGTCAAGTCAAGTCAAGTCAAGTCAAGTCAAGTCAAGTCAAGTCAAGTCAAGTCAAGTCAAGTCAAGTCAAGTCAAGTCAAGTCAAGTCAAGTCAAGTCAAGTCAAGTCAAGTCAAGTCAAGTCAAGTCAAGTCAAGTCAAGTCAAGTCAAGTCAAGTCAAGTCAAGTCAAGTCAAGTCAAGTCAAGTCAAGTCAAGTCAAGTCAAGTCAAGTCAAGTCAAGTCAAGTCAAGTCAAGTCAAGTCAAGTCAAGTCAAGTCAAGTCAAGTCAAGTCAAGTCAAGTCAAGTCAAGTCAAGTCAAGTCAAGTCAAGTCAAGTCAAGTCAAGTCAAGTCAAGTCAAGTCAAGTCAAGTCAAGTCAAGTCAAGTCAAGTCAAGTCAAGTCAAGTCAAGTCAAGTCAAGTCAAGTCAAGTCAAGTCAAGTCAAGTCAAGTCAAGTCAAGTCAAGTCAAGTCAAGTCAAGTCAAGTCAAGTCAAGTCAAGTCAAGTCAAGTCAAGTCAAGTCAAGTCAAGTCAAGTCAAGTCAAGTCAAGTCAAGTCAAGTCAAGTCAAGTCAAGTCAAGTCAAGTCAAGTCAAGTCAAGTCAAGTCAAGTCAAGTCAAGTCAAGTCAAGTCAAGTCAAGTCAAGTCAAGTCAAGTCAAGTCAAGTCAAGTCAAAAAATTTAAAAATTTGAAAAAAAGTTAAAATTTTTTCAGTGTTTGGCAACTCCAGCATAAAGACAGCTTAACTGATATAATTCATTAACTCATTTTACATTCATATAAACTATAATGAACATGTGTTGGTGTCAGTTTATCAGACATTTTTTATTAAAATTATTTTTAGCTCATATATCAAAATGACAAAAAAGTAAAAAAAAAAAACAAAAATCAAGGTTGTTGTTGTTTCATGTGCTGATCCATGTTAATAACTTACAGTCTGAATATTTTATTTTCTAAGCTGGTAGAACATGATAAACCTGTTTCGTGGTATGCAATTTTATACAGTCCTAGTTTGACTCATACTTTAAAATATCTGAATTATTGCTCAGTTTCATGCATTTCTAGAGAATGCAAATAGATATTGTGTTGTTTTTTTTTTTTTTTTTCATGTACAAACTAATGAGTGTAGCTTGTTCAGGTGGTTATAAAAAACAGCTTTAGTTGGGCTGGAGTTGTAGACAAGATTTATTGTTGGCTTTTAGTGTTGACAAAGCATGAATAATAAAACTGAATCGAGAAATGAATATGCATGAACATGCCTGCTTTGGTTTTTATTTCTTTTTCAATATTGCTGATTTGAAATGTTGTAAACTATACTATGCTGTACTGTGTTATTAAATAGATTTTCAAATATATTTCATTCTTATCTAAACAGCTCAAGTGCAGTCACAGTAGTCAGCAGCTTATCAGCTAATTACTGTCTCAAATATTTTATAATATTACTCAAGTGCATTCTTTTGAACTTAATGAACTCACAAGATGATTTAAGTAATTGTTATTTATAGCAAGATATTTTTTTAAAACAACACTGATAAGAAATTCACAGAAGTTTAGTTTTCAGCCCATAAAAGTTTATACAAATAATCGTAGTTTAAGATGACTACTACCGATATGTTCCTTTATAAATGTTCCTTTTTTCCTTTATAAAAGTTCTCTTTTGCTTCCTTATATATAAATACAAAAACCTTACATTGCGAAACTCAAGATTCCCATAATTTTGTAACGCTGATGTAAACTACTTGTTATCTACTTCAATATATATTGAATAACATTCTTATCGTCACTGTTAAATTTTAAATAAAATATAAAAAAAAATCACATAATTGAAAATCAGATTTCCCTCGATAGCAACCAAACCAACAAGAAGTACCGTGAAGAATACTACAGCAAATAAATTTATGCAATAAAATATATACAGCTGACTTTGCAGAACGAAACGAATAAAGAAATTCGAAAAAATCAAATCATCTAAGGGTGGTTGTTGCTGTTTCCAGCATAAATTCAAACACTCAACATCATCATAATGTGCAACTTCTACGTTTCATGATAGTGGATAATAATTTTTCTACGCTTGCACCCCTTGTGGTGCCGTGGCAAGTACAATGACTACGACTACGTGAGTTAGGATACAATTTTTGACAGAAGAAAAAAAAAACTGGAGAGCTATTATTTTAAAATTTACTCGCACACACACATATATACAATGGTGTACACCCCTCATTTGTAAGCGTTGTTATACTCAGCTCATACAACGGAAATATTTTATCTAAAAATAATAATTTATAATTTCATGTTGCATTCAGGCACACACACACACAAATACACAAGTTGGTGGTGTGAAGCTATGAAATGCAATGAAAAAAGTGGCATGAGAAACAGCACGAGGCACGTAATCGTACAAATAATAATGAATATCTATAATGAAATTGTCAATATTAAGTAGAAAACAGAAAATACAAAAAAAAAACAAAAAATTAGAGCCATCTGAAGTGGAGAAATCGTTCAAATGAACAAGGAGCTACACAGAGGGAAAAACCTATGGACTCAATACATAAATTTATGTACTCAACGCATAGTTTTCTGCACACAAAAATTTTACATTTTTCATGTATTGAGTACATGTTGAAATCTTTATTGGCTACATAATGCTTTCAAGCGGTTATGTAGTCAATAAAGAATTTTATGTACTCAACGCAAACTGTTACAAATAATTTTATGTAATGAGTAAAGATCTTATGTACGTATTACATAAATTATTGACTCAGTACATACATAATTTACTCATTACATATTTGGAGTACATAATTTTATGCAATGAGTACATACATTATTTACTCATTACATATTTTAAATGCATAATTTTATGTAATGAGTACATACATAATTTACTCATTACATATTCTTAGTGCATACATTTATATAATGAGTACATACATTGCATATGTTAAAAACATAATTTTATGCAATGCATAATGTCTGTGCGTAAATCACTCTCTCAACACATGCAATTAATAAAGAAATGACTAGATTTCACAAAATAATTGGCAATTACTTATAGAAACCCAGCCATTTAATTCTTATCCATTCATCGCTTTTGTAAAGAGTACAGTGGATAAACTTATTCCCGCTGTGATTTTCTACTGCACTCAGAAAAAAGCTTATCGGAATATGATAAAAAAGGCATCATATTTAGAGAAAAATGGTATAGACTTTGCTCCAGAGAATGCTATTCTCTAATTTCGATACTAAAAATTCTCTAAAAATGGTAAAAAGCTTCCATGAAAAAGAAAAATATATCGTTTTTTGAGAAAAAGCTTTTTATTTTTGAGAAAAGATTTGTTTTTATTGAAGAAAATACTTCTCTTAGTGAATTTTTTATCAAAATATAAGAAAAGTTTTTCATTTTCAATAAATTTTTCTCTATAAATGAAAAATTTTTGTTCGAGAAAAATATTTATCATTATTAGAGACATTGAAATATTTCCATTTCCTAGAAGTAAAGAAATATTTCTTCGAAAATGTGAAAATTTATTCTAATTTAAGAAAATTTTATTTGAAAAAGAGAAAATTTCTATATCGAAAATAGAGAAATTCTTTACCGGAGCAAGGTATGTGTTTTTTTCTCAGTGTGGCTTTGGAGGTGTTGCTTATTTGAAAATCAAGAAACGAATGACATAAAACAGCAAAATCGTGTGCCGATGTGCAAAAGATACGTGTAGTGAGTCCATATTTTATGTACTGAATAAATGTGTCACTTCAATCTTATAAGGGGGACGTGTACTGAGTCTATATTTTATGTATTGAGTAAAGTTTTTGCAAAAAATTACATAACACGTTGATTGAGTACACGTTGCTTGTATCTATTGAAGTCTGCTATGTATTCAACACATAACATGATGTATTGAATACATTTTTTATTCATTTTAAAAAGTGAATAAATTGATATGTAGTCAGTACACGCTCCCTTTACTCAGTAAATACTGCTCTTGTTGCGTTCTCATACAAGTTGCAGTGCATAGATTTTACATAGCTGTCTCTGTACTGACTACATAACATTTTCCCTTAGTGTACTGAGCCAAAGTAAGCGTGGAGACTTGTGTTTAGATTCCAAGAATGTTATTTGAAATTGTGGTGTAGTTAAGTACAAAGTGAGAGAAATTACCAATTTATCTGACAAAATTAAGAGAACCACTTTGGTGAGGAAAATTTAAACTTGAGCGCTTCATTTTCTGTATTTCACCTTTAAAGTTTTGATTCTTTAACTGAATCATTTTAAAATCCTGTTTTAAACTAAATTTTTTTGATAATCAGCTCAGGATACACTAAAATTTTCAGTTTTTGCTTGATTTATTCATAATATGCCGTTATCTTACTATTCCCAAATTTTTAACCTCACCATGAAGTTAGTAAGAAGTTAGTGAGATTCTTAGGCTCAAAATTCTGAAAATAATTAAAAAGTTATCTTTTAAAATAATCGAACAATTTTTGTGAGTTATTTGTGATTCTTTTTGATTATTTTCGTTATTTTATTTTTCTTAAGTAATTGTGATTATAAATTGATTATTTCTAATCGCATCCGTTTGATTAATCAGCCAAACAAGAAAGAATCGTACTTAATCAATTCTTTCAAATTTTTCTAATTACTAATCAAAATAATCTTATTGCTAATAAATACGATTACTAATCCTTATTTAAAAGCTTTGGTTTTAAAACTAGGGTCTTTTCCTGCAAAGACGAAAATGGAAATCTAGTGACAGATATCCAAAATGCACTGATATTGTGGTGGGAATACTTCTCTAGTGCTCTAACTGGCGATGCTGACAACAAACCCGCCAATAGAGACATCCCGGAAACCCCATTTATGGATAACAGCGTTGAAGTTCCGCTATAAAAAGGTCTTAACAGCTATAGCTCGGCTTAAATACAACAAAGCCACTTGAGCCGATGAGCTGGATACCTACTGAACTGTTTAAGACTGGAGGCAAACCTCTGTTTAAATGCATTCACAGGCTTCTCACATGCAGAATATGGTTGGAAGAATGTATTCCAGTCGTTTGCAGCCTCTGTATTCTCCGCCCAATCTACAAGAAGAGCAATCTCGCCATTCCCTTTCCGACACATTGCGTTTGCCGGTACCTCTTTGAGAGTTTAAAGGTACCAAAATAGCAAAATGTTGTGATGACATGTCGCAACCTTTGGTTTGGGAGGCCTATCTAACACCTCTTCTATACATTGGAAAATGCAACTTTACATTCGAGCAAAAGCTCTACCCGCGATTTGGGTATAAACCACAACCACCACGAAGCTCCCCGAAGGTCCAGCCCAACAAGTCAGCCTGGCAAAGCCACGGGCCGCTGACTTCCCTTGGTGCCAGTTTTCAAGTCCTTCGTCAGACCTCATAGCAAATCTACTACCAGTTGAGTTCATCACAGCTCCAGACTGGTGACCAGAAGGAGTGCATTATTCTGCCAGAATTAACCCTCAAAAGATCCATCAAGTCGAATCTACGGACTAACAATCAGATGAAAAGTTATAAATAACCAATCACCTGATACGGCGTCTTGTAAACACCAGACACGTGAAATTGTTTAGTCCGTCAATTTGCTCACTAGATGCAAGGGCATTGTTGACATTAAAACCATTCGCTTCTTGAACAATACCCATGGAGCCTAAATCTCGAATGCCTTCGTAAGAGCGCTGAGTTTCCGCTTATGCAAAAATGCATTAAGAGAACCAAGGCCAGTCAACAGAAAGCCTAGACTAAGGGAGAACCTAAAGTTCGGACGACCTTCCACAAAAGTCACGTCACGTATAAACTGGAAAGTTACTGTACACCGTTCTGACTCTGACTCCATCTAGATGTAGGGCACAGTTTCAGCAAAGCCTTTATCTCAATTGATCTAAATCCCTACCTAGCACGTCCACCAAATTCAAAGGCGGTACCTCCATCAACACCTAAAGTGCATCCGTAGAGACAGCACGGCACACCAGTATACATCCAATCAAGATCACTCTCTGACATGAGAGTATCTTGCGGTAGCCAACAGCATAACTGACTATTTCGCCCCACACAGACGTATCATTAGAAACAAAAGTAACAAACAGCCTTCCATACATGAGACGGACAGCCCGCCTACTCCCCAGTCACTTCTCATAATCATACGTACTCGCCCTACCCCAGCCAACAGACGCTCTCTTAACTTCTCTAGGTGCACCGAGAAGTTCATCCTCTCTCTCATGTGGATCACCAAGTACTTGACCTCTGTCACATACCTGAGGCCCACACCATCCAGGCTGACAAAAGTAGGTCGACCGCGTGATAATTTTCCCTTGAGCAATCACTGTCTTGTCCCTTGCCACGCTAACCCCTACCTCACTTGCCTTGATTTTAAGCTCAGCACGAGAACTACCTTACACCAATACAAGTAGATCCTCAGCATAGGCACAGCACTTAGCCAGATGTTCAAGCCGCCGCAATAAGGGATCTATCATAAGGTTCTATATGAACGGACCACAGATAGAACCCTGCGGACAGCCACCAACAACATCTATCCCTACTGTTTGGTCAACACCTTTCACGCATGCTTTCCTACCCGAGAAATAGTTCTGCCAAAGTTTAATTTCCCGGCAACCCATCGCTCCTAGCCTGCCTATCACCTTTTCCCAGTTTAGATAATCAAAAGCACCCATTAGATTAATAAATAACCCCAAAACGTATCTGGATTTATTCTGATTTACATTACTTCTAATGTACAGCCAGGCATCTTCGAATGCCTCTAACTTCAATTGCCTCTGAAAAGTTTGAAGTTAGTATTTGAAGTTGTTTTTCTTTAGTTTTGATGACTTCATATACTCGGTTAATAGAATTAACCAAATTGGGACAAATAACCGCCGATATAATGGAAAACCAAGATTGCTTGCTTTAATGCCTTTCTTTCTTTCTTTTTATCTTCTTATATATAAAATCAGATGTTTGTCCTCCTGTCTGTCTGTCTGTCTGTCTGTCTGTCTGTCTGTCTGTCTGTCTGTCAGTCTGTCTGTCTGTCTGTCTGTCTGTTCCGTATTGAGCTGAAATTTGGACACCGAGTACCTTTCATAGAGATTAAGAACATAGGTGGTGTAAAACAATGGGTGCAAGTATGTGGGCGTGGCACGCTATTATAACTTCTAAACGTCTTGACCGATTTCAATGAAATTTTGTATGAAGGTTCAACTGCTCCCAAAATAAAACATAGGCCATAAAAAATTCCAAAGACTTCCGCAGGAGGTCGCTTTAAGTAGTGCGTTTTTAAGACTCAATAAGTCTTAAGCTCCTGGACCGATTTCAATAAAATTTTTTATGAACGTTCAACTGCACCCAATATAAAGCATAGGTAAAAAAGTGGGCGTGGCACTCTATAATAACTCCTAAACACCTGGATCTATTTCAATTAAATTTGGAATGAAGGTTCGACTGTGCCCAAGATAACACAGGCTTAACAAAATTCCAAAGACTCCCGTAAGAGGGCGCTTTAAGTAGTGCGTTTTAAAGACACAATAACACCTAAAATGAAATTTGGTATGAACGTTCAACTGCACCCAAGATAAAATATAAAAAATTCCAAAGACTTCCGCAAGAGGGCACTTAAAGTAGTACATTGTTAAGACTCAATAACTCCTTTTGGCACGTGAAATAACTTGACACTTTAACAGAATCGAGGCTATTTAAATTTCAAAAAACTTCCGAGAAAGGGCACTTTATTCAATCAACTATGTTTGGCTCATTCACGTCAAAACGGATGAACCGAATTTGATAACTTGGTAGTCATTTGTATCTGTTACTTTGTATACCAAAAATCAAGGAATGAGCCGTAGGCAAACGAAGTCAAGAACCAAAGACAAACGAAAAAAAAGAAGTTAAACGAACACGAGCAGAAGCTATATCAAGATGAAAAAAATTAACCGAACAGTATCGACCAAAACCGAAGTTGAACGAAGACAATCCAAAAATGGAATCGATGCTTATAGGATTTTTTAAAATTAGAATTTTTTGAGATAAAATTGCATATTAAATGCATGCTAAGAAAAACTTTAAACGTATTTTTCTCGAAATGACTTTTCAAACTGCACTCAGAAAAAAGTTTCTCGGAATATGATAAAAAAGCATCATATTAAGAGAAAAATGGTTTAGACTTTGCTCTAGAGAATGCTTTTCTCTAAATGCGATCCTCAAAATTCCCTAAAAATTATAAAAAGCTTCTATGAAATAGAGAAATATATAAAAATATATCGGTTTTAGAGAAAAAGACTATTTATTTTTGAGAAAAAATTTGTTTTTATTGAAGAAAATGCTTCTTTAATAGTGAATTTTTTATCAAAAAATAGGAAAACTTTTTCATTTTCAGTAAATTTTTCTCTATAAATAAGAATTTTTTTGTGCGAGTAAAATAGTTATCATTATAAGAGACATTGAAATATTTCCATTTTTTAGAAGTGAAGAAATACTTCTTCGAAAATGTGAAAATTTATTCTAATCGAAGAAAATTTTAGTTGAAAAAGAGAAAATTGCTATTATCGAAAATAGAGAAATTTTTCACCGGAGAAAGATTGTGTTTCTTTCTGAGTGTGGGTGACCATTTTCCTCAGAGACCAGACTTCAGATCAAGACGTTGAAGATGTCATGTTTTTTAATCATATCTGGCAGGTACAGTTTTACGGAAATTTTACCAAAAACTTTCGTCGAAAGGAGGGAGGGAGGGGGGCCAAACCCCAAAAAACGATTATTTAAAAAATTTTTAAATTGAATTGATAATTTAAAAAATGTTAAAATGAGAGCAGTTTTGAAAATCGTCCTTTTTCTGTGATCGAGGCACAACCCCGAGTAACACCGGGTTACATCCGCTAGTTCTTTATATATACCAATTTTACGTTTTTGAACTCCCTACATCTTCTCTATTAGATTAAGATTCGGGGAATGTGAAAATCATAGCATTAACTTTACTTGTCCGAAACCAATTTTTTTACGTTTTGAGGAATGTTTTGGATTATTATTCTGCATCAACTCCCATATTATAGGCATTTCCTGCTTTGCAAATAACAGAATCATTGTTTCAATTATTTTGACATAGTCCACAGCATACATCAAAAAAATTTGAAGCATTCTTTATTTTTTGGTGGTGTCGCAAACGTGGTCACATCAGATTCGAACCTTTTATTCATTTGACCATAGAACATCTTGACAATTTGATGAAAATAAATGTTTGTTTGCAAAAAACAAACATCTGTTTGATGACCTTGAGCTCAAATAGAGAACTTTTCTCGGACCTCTGCCTATTACACCTACTTCATTCAAACGATACCTATGCGATATCTTGCGGTTTGTTGTCGGTGCTTTGAAATCATTTTGTAATTGTTCTGAAGTGCAAAATTTGTTCTATTTTATTCTGATTCAATGGCTTTAGCAGCTATTATTATTTTCTATTGAAAAACTTTTTGCGTCATATGGTGATTCGAATACGGGTCTGCCGAGATCACATGTAGTCTCATGCCTTCTAAAGGGTGATTTTTTAAGAGCTTGATAACTCTTTTTTTAAAAAAAACGCATAAAATTTGCAAAATCTCATCGGTTCTTTATTTGAAACGTTAGATTGGTCCATGACATTTATTTTTGAAGATAATTTCATTTAAATGTTGACCGCGGCTGCGTCTTAGGTGGTCCATTCGGAAAGTCCAATTTTGGGCAACTTTTTCGAGCATTTCGGCCGGAATAGCCCGAATTTCTTCGGAAATGTTGTCTTCCAAAGCTGGAATAGTTGCTGGCTTATTTCTGTAGACTTTAGACTTGACGTAGCCCCACAAAAAATAGTCTAAAGGCGTCAAATCGCATGATCTTGGTGGCCAACTTACCGGTCCATTTCTTGAGATTAATTGTTCTCCGAAGTTTGGACCGTATTTTTTCAAAGATGCTGTTGGACGCAACGTTACGGTGAATGGCGATCGCTATCGTTCGATGCTAACAAACTTTTTGTTGCCAAAAATGGAAGAACTGAACTTGGTTGACATGTGGTTTCAACAAGATGGCGCTACATGCCACACAGCTCGCGATTCTATGGCCATTTTGAGGGAAAACTTCGGAGAACAATTAATCTCAAGAAATGGACCGGTAAGTTGGCCACCAAGATCATGCGATTTGACGCCTTTAGACTATTTTTTGTGGGGCTACGTCAAGTCTAAAGTCTACAGAAATAAGCCAGCAACTATTCCAGCTTTGGAAGACAACATTTCCGAAGAAATTCGGGCTATTCCGGCCGAAATGCTCGAAAAAGTTGCCCAAAATTAGACTTTCCGAATGGACCACCTAAGACGCAGCCGCGGTCAACATTTAAATGAAATTATCCTCAAAAAGTAAATGTCATGGACCAATATAACGTTTCAAATAAAGAACCGATGAGATTTTGCAAATATTATGCGTTTTTTTAAAAAAAAAAGTTATCAAGCTCTCAAAAAATCACCCTATAGAAGGTCGATTACAACAACAAGTTGTTATGGTTAGTCATTACACACAGTTATGATAATTCTTTTAAAGTTTATTCTACGATTATTGTTTCGACACCAAGAATTGCAAAAGAAGCTGTTTCTATTATTTTTCATTAAATACTTAATAGATTGCAAAACTTTTTCAAGTGTTAAAAATATGTATTTCTGTTTGAAATAATGAATTTACACAAATTTGAACATTTTTCGGCATTTACTAAAATCATTGTCTTAATTATCCTAAAAAATATACTCTTATATCAAATGGCTTCACATTTTTTTGCAACGAACTCTTGATAAAGAAACTAAATCTTTATTTAATTATTAACATTTTTATTTTATCGCAAGCTTAAATTAATTAAAAATTTAATTAACCGAAAAAGTTTGCAATTTAATTCTTGATCATCAAATAATGTGATCATCTATCCACTTAAAGTTTTAAAGACTAGCTAGTTTGTAATTAAATCTTTTTGCACAAGTTCTTTCTTATTCTTCGTTTAAGAACTCATCACAAGATTTTGCTGCGTTCCATGCAAACATGTGTATGATAAAACGTTCATCTAAAAGATTTTGTTTTTTTTTTGTTCCTTTTTTTTTCTTTTTTTATTAAAGTGATTCACACTAATTTGCTGTTTATTGCTCCCAGACACTTTGAAATGTTGACGTTACTCAGCTCAGTTCACTCGCTCACTTTTCAAATTAAAAATAAAAATACATACATACACACTCACACGCATTTACACTAAACATATACAAATGCGTAAATTGCAACTATACAAAAGTCGTTGGAAAACAGATAGACAGACAGAACTAGTATGGAAACATAGACAGACAAACAGCTGTCAACAATTCAAAAATAAATCAACTTTATTTGTAAAGATTTAATATTGACACGAGTGAATGAATGATAAAGAAGTCAACTGAAGATAACGCAGCAGGGATGGAATTAAATCTTTTGGTATTTTATTGAATGAATGAGAAACGATTGAGGAAATTCAACCATCATTCTATCCATCTATCTATCTATCTATCTATCGTTGGCGCAATTCAATACCATGATATTCAGATTAACAAATTTAATTTCATTTCTTGTGATTGTGTAAAACTTTTTGTTTTTCTCTGATATACAAGAAAAGTGTAAATACCAAGAAGTGATACAATTACAGCGACTGTCATGCTGTCGTTGACAGCAATAGAGGACAGCTCAAAGACTAAGTGCTGAAAATTAGTAGATTGAAGCAATGAAATGTTCACTTAAGTTATTGTGAAAAAAAATTAATTTTATTGTTATTGCTTAATGGTTTGTATGAATGCGTAACGACAACATTAAATGTTTCAATTAAAAAGGCAACACAAATTAAAAAAATTTAAACATTTAAGCTAAGTAGGTAGAAGGTACGAGTACGTCGCATACATACGAAAAGATTGAAAGGATTTTGAACAGAAGACGCAGTAAAACCTTAGCAGGGAGCATCTGACAACTTGTTACATCGACTTGGGTGGTTTTTCTTTGTTATAACACTCAACTGAGCACGTTTTATGAGCGAAAATTGATATGAGCAACACCAAAATAAATACAGCACATGCTGCGATCAGCATATCGCACACTAAATACATAACAGTCACAACTCAAAATTTTTTTATATCGACTTTTTGATATAGATCAATTCACAAAACATATATCTCACTATCTATTTCATTATTTCCTTGCCCGAAGAATGAAGTGTATGTGTTTAAATGATAATTGCTTTTCTTCTGCAGTTTCAACCAAAGAGTTTTATTTTTCGCTTCTCCTGAAAACTTATGTTTTTTGAGTTGTGACTGTTTTATATTTAGTGTGCGATATGACTGGTTGTCAATCAAGCATTGCTAAGAATTTGTTGCAGTTAACTGATATGACTTTGGTACAAAAGTTCATCGTTAACTTTTCGAATCGCTGATAACGACAAACTCTCAAACAATGGAGAAGTTTTACTTCAGTGATATATTTACATGCGAAAACATAAAATAACCCCAGAACCTAAAGCTAAACTTGAGGCTAGAAGTGAGAGTTTTGCAAGTTTTGGGTGGAATTTTTCATTTAACAATTAGTTTTTTTTCGAATATGATATTTCCTTGCCTTGTTCCAACAAAGAAAATATGTATCACAAAGACAAAATTTTACAAATTTTGAGTTTCTAGGACAAAATTGAGTTTTGCAGTTGAACTCAAAATAAAAACAAAAATAAAAAATGGGCCATTTCAGCCTTTGACCGAGCTTCTTATGATCAATTGTGTTGTGTGTGTTATTAAATGCTTGCACACTGGACTGGACTGGCTTGAGAACTGGACATACATGTTTAATGCCGACTCCGAACGGCTTAAGCTCATGTTCTCAAGAAGCTTTACATGTCATTATTTACTCTCTGAAATTTTGCCATTGTCTGCAGACAGGTGGTGACTGATCGGAAAAATTTTTTTTATTGTAAAAACTTTTCGCCGCGACTGGGCATCGAACTCGGGCTCTGATCATGCTAAAGCCACACACTTAACCTGCATGCCTCGGTCACCACGTGGTCACCACGAACTCAAAGTAAGCTCAGTAAATAAATTTCAGTAAATTACGCGAGATGAACCTCAACTAAACTCAGTTTTATTTCTGGGTTTATAAAAACTCTATTTGAAAAGTGCCTAAAAGTATGCCAATGTTCAGTTAAAGAGGTACGTTCAGACGCATGATACAATAAGAAGGTAGTAGTAATAGAGATGAAACAGTTGTTAACATGGGCATAAAGTGTCAAAATGAGGTGTTGCCTGTTAACGATGTTGTTTTTCTTAACATAAAATTAGGAGTGGTAGAAATATTTATTAAAACGGCACAATGTGAGGACTCAGTTAGCTATTTTATTTTTTCATTGTTTTCAAAAATACGAAAAAAGTTCGAGGAATTTGAGAAAAGGGCGTGACACTATCAATTAAATAATTTATTTGGTTTAATTTCAACACTAGATTTAAAAATTTGCCTCAGGAATGCATATAATACTATCCAAAATAGGCGAGATTTGATAAACAAGAAAAAACAAATTGGCCATTTCAGCCCTTGAAAGGACTTTGACCGAGCTTATATTGATCAATTGTGTTGTGTGTGTTATTAAATGTTTGCACACAATTGACCGTTAACTGGACCTACATGTTCTTTGCCAACACCGAACGGCTAAAGTTTATGTTCTCAAGAAGCCATGCATTATTTACTCTCTGAGGTTTTGCCATTGTCTGCAGAGAGGTGGTGACCTATCAGAAAAATTTTTTATTGAAAAAACTTTTCGCCGCGACTGGGGATCGAACTCGCGCTCCGAGCATGCTAAGCCACACACTTAACCTGCATGCCACGGTCACCACGGAGATTTGATAAAGGGGCGTGAAAATAATTATAAAAAGTTACGAATAACACTCAAGCAATATAATTTTGTACAGTGCTTGGAAGGATGATCTATAAAAAAATTGTATAAAAGAATCAAGTATAAAAGAATTAAATTCAAAAAGTAACAAGAATTAATCAAAATATGTATTTGTATAAAACATACATTTGTTTAATATAGCTTTGAAAAACTTCTGCAAAAACATATTTGAGAAGAAGAAATGTTGGCTTTAAAAAAAAATCTCTCTGTTCATCTCTTCTTTTTGACATACAATGCCAATAGCTCGACAGCGCAGTCAGTATAAATATAACCGGTACCAGGGATGGCATTTTAGGCACAATTGTGTGTGAAATTTTTTGGCACTTTCGAGACTAGACGGCACTTTACGCACGTACCTTTTCATTTCGCTACAATTTTAATAACATAGTTTTTTCCATAGAAAAAAGTTGCATAGTTTTTGTCATAGTGTCAAATTTCAAGGCTACGAACCAAATTTTGTGATAAATTAGCTCTAACGCGATGGCCCTTCCGACAGGTTTTATAATACATTTAAAAAATTTGGATTGCAATTCAGTTCTTTGGAGAAGTTTGGAATTATGGAGAAGTGGACTACGCGCTTGATTATTATTTGGAACCCACGGATTTTGAAGTGCACTATGATAATGAAAATATATTTTCGATAAGTGAAAATAACCGCTACCTGTTCATAAAAATTTATATATTTTTGTATCTTATAAGTAAACAAATTTTTTAAACGACTTGAATATTCAAATGTAGCCAGAGGAACCCAGAGTTCACATATTTTGTTCTAGATCTTAATATTTATTTGAACAAATTTGTCGAAATTTTATAAAAAAAAAAATATTGATAAATTAAAGTTTGTTGAATTTAAACAATTATATTCCGGTGGAGGATGTTAATTGTTAAACTACAGTCGAAATACTTTACAAATCATAAAATATATCAGAATGTGATATTTAAGAGTTCGAAAGAAAATATTGCACAAAAATTTTATATAATTTTTTGTACAGCCTTAGAAAAAGAATTAATTTAAACAGTGAAATATTAAAAATGGTTTCTCCACAACATGTAGTCTCTGGTGAAACGAATAGCGAATTGTTTTACTGCAGCTTAATCCAGTAAGATAATCCACTTTATAAAGTTTTAAATTTTGGGGTTCTATGAATGGTGGGCGTGTTCTTGAGTGGTTGATGCCCATTTTTCTAACACTCCTCAGTTTTGATATAATATGATAAATACCAAATTTTATATTTGTAGCTTAAAGAGAAGCCTCTTTAAAGAGTTTTCATTATTGGGCTTGCATGGGAGATGGGCGTGTTCGTGGGTGAATGACGTTTTCTAACATACCTCATCTCATTTAGTCTATTCTCAGTTTTGACACAGAATAGACAAGTATCGAATTTTAGATGTGTACCTTAAATATTAGCCTCTTTATAGAGTTTTCATTATGAGGGTTGTATGGGAGGTAGGCGTAGTTTTCATCCGATTTAGCCCAATTTCGTATAAAAATTTGTTAGTATAGCATCTTATTACTTTAAATTAATAAACATTGATCTCATTTTACAATTAAATAATTTTACGCATGCATCTAATTGAATTAATATTGCAATGTTTATATTTAAATATCACGCTCATTCCAGTAAGACCCGTTACAGCTTAAAATTTTAAATTTTTTGGAGAGTGTGTTTTACTTTTTAAATTACTTTATCTTTCATAAAGAAAGTGCGATAAAAGTATTCGCAAAACCGTTATGTCAATGTGAATTAGTTAATCTTGAAGTATAGAATAGAGCTTCTTTGGCAATTCTTTCTCTAAACTTATCTTAAACATGATAAAATTTTAGTTCTCGCAGTTTACCACGAAATGAGTGCGATATATTAAAATTTGGTACTATTTTGTTCTAAAAAGCACTAATTTTCTCTTTTATAATGCACAATCTCAAAAGTTCCAATTCCATCCCTGGTATGGACCGATATAAGCTGAAATTAGCTTTCAATTCAAAAAAAATTGGCTATTATTTCAATCAGGGTTGCCAACTCATTTTTTGGTTTTCCCCGCAGAAGTTCTCAAAACTCCCCACAAAAAAAAATTTTGATTTATTTGATATCTGCTTTTTTAATTGAACACATGCGTACACCGAGAAAAATACTTAAGTAAAGCTAAGACAAAGCTTATAATACTTAACCCAAGGGCTTCAAAATGTTGGTGCCTGCTTGAACAAAAGCAAACTTTTTTAATTTTACTACTGTTTTTTCTTTCGGTGTTACAATAATTAAGGAAGGATGTTAAATTTTACACATAAATTTGAAATTGTGAGAAAGAAATTACATTAAAAATTAAAATGTTGAAGCTACAGTATGGCAAAGGCCCGATTCTAAAGTATGCTAAGTCGAGTTAGTACATTTATGATGCCCAAATGTAAGTTCTTGTTTTTCAATGTTATAAACGAGCATTTATTAAATTTTAACAAAAAAAAAAAAATGTATTCAAAAATTTAAAAAACTCAGAGGTCTTCCTGAAAAACTTAGTTCTTCGAATGGAGACGTCAATTGAGTCAATTGAAAATAATATCAACTTATTTATATATGTGTAATCAATGTATATAAAGCAGGCATGCACAACGAAATCAACAAAATTTTTTCGTTTCGTTGAGGCCGAAAAATAAATTATCAAAATTATTTCGTTTTTTAAATAACGTTAAAAATTTATCAAATCAAATTTCGTTTCGTTGAAAAACGAAAAATTTTCTATAATTTTCTCCTATGCTAAAAAAAATAAGTACTAAGTTATGAAAACCGATTTTTAAGCTATTGTACACTTCTTCAAAAATATAAATCAACTTCCTGCAATTGTTTTTATCTGATTGAAATAACTTATTTACATAGAAATATTGTTATATATTATATTTATTACATCTTAAAAGTGTCAAAAAGGCGTCAAACTCTGGCCGTATGAAATAAACTTCGATAAAAACCATAATCAAAAGACCTTTTATCAACTTTGCAATGAAATTTTCGAATAGCACATCAAGTAAATTGAAATTTAAGCCATGTAGAAATATGTATATAAATAAAAAACATTCGAATGCCAATAAAAAATATATTATAAATAGTTGCGAATAACGTAAGGAATGTCCTAGAAAAATATATGAACAAAATCAACAACAAGAAGAAACAAGCAAATACCACTCTCGAATAGATAGTTTCAAGAATGGCGCACCCAAAAAGCAATCGAGTTTCATTTCGCTACTTTTATGTAAATCGATTTCGAAAGGATTCCAAACAGCACAAGCGGCACCAATAATGTTAGGAAAAATAATACAACAAAAACAAAAAAAAAAAAAAAAACCAACAACATACCGTATTTTCTACATATCGTGATATTGGAAAATGTTGAAAAACGTTAGGGTTGTATGTAACAAGAGCATCAGAACCGAACAGCAGCAGCAGCAGAGGCCGAAGTATCAGACCAAAAGTAAATGTAGCGCATGGTGAGGAGTGGCAAATGTTTCAAATGAAAAAAAAAAAAAAACAATAAACAAAAATGAAAATGAAAATGAGAATGAAACAAAATAAATTTATAACGCGCTTAAGTATATAAATCAATATTCTCATATTACAGTTACACACAAGTGGTGGATTGTACATTGTTTATTTTGGATATGGAAAATGATTGTGGGAAAATAACTCGAGAAGTGTAGGTGGTGAGGAGTTAGGAGGTGGATGGCATGGAATGAATGGTTGTTGGTAGCTGGGTGGGAGAAGCAAAAGTTTTTAATTAAAAAGTTTCATGGTAGAGGAAAAGCAAGATGGTAGTGTAACAACTTGAATAGTAGCGAGGACAGTTAAATTAAATATTTATAAGTCAAATGTCAAATATTAATTGTGCAAGGCATATATAGTAAAACATTATAAATAATTTAAAAATTATAAAATTTTACGAAAGTTAAAATATTTGATAATTTAAAAAAAAAAAAATATGTTATCAGCAATTATTTCTAAAATAATTTTCAGAAAAGAAAATATCGCACAAACAATGAAATGTTAAAAAAATTTTTAATTCAACAAATAAGACGTTTATTTGGAGAGTGTCATAAGTTTATTTTTCGAAGAAATCAAGTTTATGCTGGCATTAATTGCATTATAACTGTAAATTTTCATTTTGAAATATTTACAATAAATATGTTGGGTCATTTAGAAATTTTGTTTATATCTACGTATGTTTATTTCTGTTTTTTTTTTAATATATCTCGATATATGATGACTTTTTTCAATTTCAATTGCTGTTCTGAGAAAATTGCGCTACTGTTCTGAGGCTAGAACATACATAGATTGAGGCTGAAATGGCCAATTTTATTTTTTTACAAGCATTGTCAAAAGCTCTGTCCTTTAATTACAAGTATTCAAAATAATCATACTTATAGAAAAATTTGTGTTTTTTTGAAAGAACAAAAAGCAATTTTTATAAAAAAACAGGATTTTAGAGTTCATGTTACCACCTTTAACTTCTTAAAAAAATAAACGTTTAAATTAAAATATTTAAACAACAATAAAGGACTACAAGATACGAGAAACAATATCTGTCCATACTAAAGTATCCAGGCACAAAAGTTTCGAATATCAGACATTAAAAGCTTCGAATAGTAACGAAAAACAGCGAAGTTAATGAAAAATAAACGAACCACACGACTAGGTCGAAAGCAAACCAGCTTTAGCGAACAAGATCAGAGAAAAAAAATACATATAAATATGTATATTACCGAAAATAGTATCGAAACTCAACTGAGCGAAGACATACCCAACATGTACCTCAAAAGTCATCGAAAATAGTACCTGTCTTATCTCAATAATGTAATAAAAACATAATAAGAACTAGCACTTCTTTCAATGTATAGATCGGTTATTCACGGACACGGGCATTTATCGGCTTGTTATTAACACAAAATATAAAAATTTTTGGAAGGAAAGCTATGATCATGAAGTTAGACAGGTTTGATAATTCGAAGTGTCTTCCTAAAAAGGACCTTGACGAAAAAATTTAAATGTTGAAGACATTTTCAAAAATCAGGAAATTATTATCAGATCGACAAAATGTAAAAATAGTAATTTTTCGGCAGCCAGAAATTAACAATTCTGAAATTATTTGCCGGACTATAATGCGTTACATAAAAAAAATCATTAATTAACTATAATTAATACATATCGAAACGTTTCACAAAAAAATACGATTTATATCAAGTCAATCAATTTTTATTTTTAATCAATTTTCCATTTTGATGATGTCTGACGGAGCCAGGCGTGGTTTTGCTTCTATTTTCCAATCTTCAAACTCAAAGTGCGTATTTGAGAGCAAATCTTATGTGTACAATTTCATATTAAGTATACATTCAGGTAACATTTTTTGGTATTTAAAGATTTAACCACTTTGTATTGGCAGTAGACATGGTTTTGATCTGATCTGGCTCTTTTCCGAACTTAATCTTAGTGTTTCAGTAAAAGCTTAAATATCGAATTTTGTTTGACATAAAAACAGGCTGACAGACCAATGGACAAGGCTTCAGAACTTTAGGCTTCAATGGACTCAACTGGTGATGCCGATCAAGAATATATATATTTTCTATGCCTGATTGATTGACGACTACAAAGACGTTAGAAATCTAGTGACAAAGTTAAACCTCTAGCGCAGTACATTTGGGGTATAAAAATTTATCACATATAGTTCCTAATACCCTAAACCTAGGTAGATCAGGGTAGATTAACCCTACAGTGTAAAACTAACCAGCAGGACAACCTGGTTAGCATTTTTCTAGTCGATGATTTCAATATTTTATGTATGTATGTATGTACACTGAGAAAAAAAACATACTTTAAAATTAAACAAAAAATTTTAAAATAGAAATTAAAAGCACTTGCGTTTCTACAAAACAAAATTTAAAACAAACGTGTTTAAATTTCAACTATCAAATCCTTCCTGAAGAAAAATATGATATCTGAAAAATATGACAGTTTTTGAAATTTTGGTTTTGCAAGTAACGAACATAAACGATAAAATAATCACTCATTTTAATTTTTTTCAATATTAAGAAGTCAAACTTCATCGAGTGCAGTTGAAATTCGGTATTCGTAGGGTCCCAGGGGTCGCTGAATACGAATCTCGTGTCGAAAACGCAGAAAAAAATGAAAAACTGTCATCGAAGACATCAAGCTTAAAACATTTGTTTTAAATATTAAAATTTTTGTTTTAAATTTGTTTTTACATTTAAAAACAATGTTTTAAAAACAAAAACTTTTGTTTTAAATTAAACTTTAAAAACATTTGTGTTTAACTTTAATGAAATTGTTTCAAGCTCTATTTCAAACACAAATTCGTTTGATATTAACACAATTTTATTTAGTTTTAACACATATTTCCCTCAGTGTATATATTGGAATAAATTTTTCCCTGCCCTTTGCTATCTGCATGCTTGGAAAACCGATTCTGTTTGTACCAGCTTCCTGTTTGTTGCTTTGTTTTTCGTCGGCTTGCTTGTATTTGGTTTGAATTTTGTTCGCTTGGATGCCAACAGATCAATGGCATGAGGCTAGTGCATTCGACTGTTGTACCATGGTCCACGGTTCAAATTACAGTGATGATGGATTAATACATTTTTATCGTATGCTATTGTTGCTAAAATTATTTGCTTATATATATTTATATAGATCAAACATTAGCTGAGGATTAACAATGAAATTAACAACCGCTTAACCGCTTCAGACCATAAACATTCAGATCATATTCGTTTGTCCGTTCTTCAATCAGTGTTGCCAGAGAGCCGAACTGAAATTTACCACTATTTGGGAAAAAATTACCACTTTCTGAGAAAATTTACCTTTTTCTAAAAAAAATTACAAAATTTTAAAAGATTAAGGGACGTTTTCACAAAGTCCGGTTAAAAACTAATCGGAACTTTAAGCAGCGGTTAGTAAAAAAGCTTTTCTCAATGTTCGGTTAGAACTTATTTGTTGGTTGAGCTAACGGCAGGTTGTAGTCCCGGTTAGCTGTTAATCGGAAGAATAACTGAGCAAAGTAAACAATTAATATTTATTTATTACACGCAAAAATGAAAAAAAATAACTTTGAGTTTGAAATAAAATAGATTAAGGACACGAGAAAATAGATATGACAACCTTGAAGGGTTGACGACATGTTCATCAGAAGAATTAGTTTGTCCAAAAGCAGGTTTTTGTCATTTCAGATAAAATAAAACATAAAATTGGAAAAAAACTAAAAGCTTGTATAGAGGTTTTTAATAATTATTTATTTATAATTGAATTTATTAATTAATTGGACAGTCTGTTTTTGTGTTTTAATTCCTTTTCACACAAATTTTCACTTTTCACAGCAAAAAAAAGTTAACACAAAACAACTGATATGCAGTTTTGGAGTGTTCACAATTGAAAAAAATTCACAATCGATGATATAACCGGCAGTTACTTAAGCGACACTTGGTGAAAACTAAATTGCTTTTTTAGCTATCGTACGGTTAGCTATCTGCTGGTTAAGAGCTAGACTAATGGGACATTGTGAAAACGGCCCTAACATTCGTTATAACTCACTTCACTACTTCCATAATAAAACATTTCTTTGTTAGCCTTGAACAATTCGTTTCTTCCTTTTGCCAACAACTTTTCCAATTTACGATGTTAAGGGACTTCTTTTATCCACTTTTCCATTAAATTTTTTGTAGGAACTGGTTATGACTTTCTATAACCGATATTATTTTTTGAGCAATATTCAATGAAATTTCAAAACATTTGATTATTACTTATGTCTTGATGTGTTTCAACAATTTCCTTAGTTTTTAAGTAAAAATTTGCAGCAAAATTCACAATTCTATTTTTGTTATTTTTTGGTACCAAATGGGAATCCCAATAATAAAACACTGCTTGCGTACATTCAGAGGGCTGACAAAAGTGCAAAAAAACTTAAAATATTTGGAAATCTACAAATTAATTATATTGCAAAAATTTACCACTTTTAGTCAAAAATTACCTTTTTACCTCTGCCCAAAAAATGAATCAAAAATTACCTCATTTAGAGAAATTTACCTTAATCTGGCAACAGTATCTTCAATCCCTCCGATAAGAAGTAGGGATTTGACGCATTCATCCCAAAATCTGCGCTACTATGAATTCTCTGAAGAGCATTATCAGAAACAGTGGCGGTATTAAAAATAATTCATTATTTTATGTTTGATGCCGAAGAAAAAATATTCTGTTCATTCAATATTAATGCGATATAAATAAATAGAAAATAAAAACTTAGAAAGTAAAAAAATTGAAGAAAAGAAATTCACATTTTTTTATGAGAAATGTCATGCATAAAATGATTAGCTGCTGTCTGATTGATTTGGTAGATTTGTTTCTGATAGTATCCTTTAAGAGTTTGAACGATATAAGCGGCACACAGTGGGGATAGCTTCATACATTTCTGGGAAAAAATTATAAGGAGTGCTTGTAGAGTGATAAAACTTGGCACCTAGCACTTAATTAACGTTATTAAGAAAAATATAAATTTTCATAATAATCTGCCACGCCAATCATATACCGCCCATGTAACTCAAAATGAATTTTTCATACAAAATTTTTTCTTTTGCTCCGAACATGTTGAAATTTAGCACAAACATTACAATTAACAAAATAAAAAAGTTGTGAAAGTTTCATTTAAATCGGCCACGCCCATCATATACCGCCCATATAAAAACAAACGAATTTTTCATATAAATTTTATTATTATTATGTATTATTATTCTAACATAGCCTTAACTTCGTCGCTTACATCACTATGCTTTTTGTGGATAAACGAAGGAGTCAAATGTGAGATCATGGGATCAGACGTTAGCATCATTCGGTGCATAATATCTGTGTTCGTGGCAATTCGACTGCATTTTCTGGAGTGTCTGAGGCGATATTTTTTATAGTTTTTGTTACGACTTTCCTGAGCCTCTTCGGATAGTAAGCCTACAGGAAAAATACAGTTTTCAATTATATCTTTCCCATGAATAAGAATTTTGTAGAGTGTAGCTGGCATATTGTACCACTCGTACAGTGCAACAAACTCTTTTGCCGTCTCCAGACAAAATCACAAAATTTTTTGGGATCCACTGACTCGGTGATTGTTATTGCTTCGAGAATTATTGAAAACCTTTTGACTATGCCTGCATCTAGACCCGTGATTTCGGAAATCAAAGCAGGATTACCAAAGAATCTTCGTGACGTATTTCCTGAATTTGTCGTACCAGTGCCTTGCTTAACAGTATCAACCTGTATTCCAATTTTATCTTTAAGTTCACGCTTTATAAAATCTTTTCGGGCTTCTCTTATCGGACGAGTATTTAGGTCGACTCTCCCACGTTTAAATTCAATATTATAAGCTACATGCAAAAGACACTCCATCAGCTTAATACGCGCATGAAGAGGTGACATACCAAATTGCAGTGCTTGTTCATTTTCGGGCATAGCTTGAACTTCTTGGATTTTATTTATCTTGGATGTTGTGGCTCCAC
The DNA here is from genome assembly GCA_958299015.1 of Tetanocera ferruginea. Classification (NCBI taxonomy): domain Eukaryota; kingdom Metazoa; phylum Arthropoda; class Insecta; order Diptera; family Sciomyzidae; genus Tetanocera; species Tetanocera ferruginea. The sequence continues at coordinate 137,461,333 of OY282642.1, forward strand.
AAATAAAACAAGAAGATGCTGCTGGTGTTTCTGTTACTGATTGTGCTGTCTTGCCGTCAATCATTGTAAAATATAATTGATGTTTTACCTTAAAGTTACGATTATTTACTGTCTGGTTCTTACCTGGTTCTCTTTATTCCTTGCAAGATATAATCACACAGACGGACGGACGGACGGATAAAAATATAAGTTTTATTGAAAGGTGCACCTGGCTGCAGTTGAAATTGATTAATAATGTAAGAACAGATATGAGGCAATGTATTAGTAGTGATTTCCAAACATAGGCAAGTACAGCTAAAATTTCAGATCCAAATGTTTGGAAAAAACGGCATTTTAGTTATAAGTTCATAAAAAAAAAAAAACATTTAAATTAAGTCTCTGCAGAGTTTATTTTTTAAATTTTAGTATATTGATATATCCTACTTTAAATAAAAAATAAAAAAAAAACACGTTAGCTCACATAGTAAAATAATATTCGTCTTGAAATTCTTAGGTTTATACTAAGTTAGTTCGGTAAAACATACAAGTTCGGAGTTTGAAACGGCATAAAAATAAAACTACCAGTCAGATTGAAGTAATTGTTTTTGATTTGACTGTACCATTTAGTCTTTAATATCAAAATACCACTGCATGTTGCAGACCATGAAGACCATGTTGACAATTTGACTTTTTTCCGCGAAATCCCCAGTGTGCGGCATAGAAGGACGCTTATATGCAATGCATTCAAATCAAAAATTATTTGTGCATACTTTTAAGCTGGAAATGTTAAAAAAAGTTCAAAGTAAGTAATTATTACAGTTTGAGCGAAACTAGGTGCCGAGCAGGATACTTGTCAGCTGGCTTATGTTTTGGTTGGATTTTATTCAACCAAAGGCCATCAGATTCCGACTGCCGAGTGTTGCATTTCTTATAATATGCTTTTTTTCATTGCATGGCGAATCAGTGACCTTGAAATTTCACTCACCGCCTAACAACAAAATAAGTTTCATTTCAAAAATATCTGATGAAGAACGTACGCCAAACTCTAACTTTTTGCAAAACCCACGCTTATGTTTCGTGGGTTGCTTTATTATTAAGAAAATCTCTGAAGCATTGCAAACACAATATCCGGTTAGTAATATTTGTTAAACAAAGATAAATTTACAGACTTGAATTAGAAAATCTAAAAATAGCCAACTCATGGATTTGGCGAATAGTAGTAAATAATTTATAAGAAAATAAAAACTTCAACACTAATGTTGATGATGAAAAGCAAAACACGAAAGACACTCTGACACGATATCAAATAAATTTTGTAAAGTGGAATAAGTATAACTAAATAAAAGTTATAAGAGCTTTTGTAGGGGGTGTCCATCTCCGCCATATACATAGAACACACACATACACGTTATGCAAAAGCGCACAGAAACATTCTCAAGGACAACAAAATTCCAGCCCAGGAGCCAAAATACAAAGCACTCTAATACAGAAACATAATAAATAAAAAACATAAAAAAAACATTTAAATAAATACTGGCAAGCGAGCGACGAGACAAAAGCATGGAAAATAAAAATACACGCGCGTCACTTAAGAAAATTCTTATGATTTGTTATGGTTGCCAGAGAAACAGTAATTGTACAGCAGTGGCAGTAGTAAGGAAAGGTGAGTTAGAAGTTGGAATAAGTACAGTATATGTTTGTACATAACTGTCAGCTGGCAGGACAAGCAGACAGACAGATACATAGGTACAGAAAAACTAAAACTATGACATCAAAGACAGTCACAAGCACCAGCATTCATCATATAAAAGTACACTAGTTAAGGCTGTGAATGCGCTATAGTTGTGCTATGACGCTTGGTAGAAACTAAAGATTATTATCAGTGCATTCACGCGATACACAGCAGCTCAAACGATATACAGTGAACTAAATAGTACTGCATCGATGTAACTTTAACTCGCTTAAGAAAATAATTCTTTTCGGAGTTCGAATAAATGTTACTTTCCATTTACCTGTACAAATAAATTGCTGCGATTTATTATAGCTAAAAAGGGAACGAAAACAAAACTCTAGGTTCTATAGTTTTGACTGTATTAAGCAGATACTGCATAAAATTCTTGCATAATACCGCATAAGTTTCATAAAGTGAGTATTTTTTTTTTTTGCTGTAGATATTATTTATTTTTCATTATGAAATTTTTGCCAAAATTCGTAAATTTTTCACTACCTCTCTGTTGCTATTTATTGGGAATTTTTTTATTTTCTGGTCTTCTTTTTATTTCCCACACATTCGTTACTTACACAATACTGCATATCTACGCGGGTCTCACAAGAATTATTGCATTATGAGGGTAATTTGGCGAAATTGTTTTGTTTGTAGCAATAATTTTTATTTTATTTTTAGTGTGCATGCATGCGAGTTTTTGTTTTTTTGGCGTCATTTTTTTGTATAACTCAGTTGGCGGTTGTTTGCTGAGCTCATAATTTTGATTAACTAACTATAGAAAAAAAAAAACAAACACTTTCCACAATATTTTTTTGTTTTTGGGAATATTGTAATTTACTGCTTTTTTTTAATGTTGAAAGACTTCAAATTCTTTCTTAATGATTATGTGAAAAAGTGAAATTAATTGTAGTTTTTTAAACTTTTGTATTGTTTTATTTTTTTATGATAATTTGTTTGCTAACTTAAGTCATAGTTAATAACAATAAGAAAAACGTTTTATATGAGACCCATTAAAAGGCTAAAGTTTTAGACAAATCTTGGTTTTAGAAAATTAAATGTTGTAGGTTTAGCTGTATTTCTCACATGTTTGTGAAGTGTTTGCTTTTATTTTTGGATAATTGTTAATAAAAGTGTGAATAAGCCATGTCATGGCATGTGAACTGCTTGTTATAGTGAGGCAGGTGGAAAGATTTAATTTCGCACAATGGTTCTATTGTTTTAACTTAAAAATGATTTTAATCATCAAGGAAACAAAAATTTTGAGCAAAATTATATATTTTTCAAAAATCATTAATCAAAAATGTAACACTTTTCCAAAAAAATATTTATTTATAATTTTTTGTGAAAGCTCCCAGTAGGAAAAGTAATCATTACTAAACTGGCTTCATAATGATTGCATGCTAATGAGAGGTAATTCCATGCTGTATTACAACACATAGCAATAAAACATTATTTTAACATGGGCTTGAGCTAATGAGCTAATGAGTGGTGCTTACATCCAGTATAACCAGTTATTCAGAGAATTTCTAGTTACCCATAACCTATCAATCACCTGTATTACCTATAAGTCAGGGGTCAGCTATTTATAATCTGTATTACTAATGCTCGTATGTAACCCTTTTTTTATGGAATTGTCCCTTATTTAATGTTAAAAACAGTTTTTCCTTGAAAATTTTCATGATACCCTATTTTTCCCTTAAATCCCTTATGTGCTCCTAAAAACCTTATTTGTTTATTAATTTCGATACGTGAAAACTACTATAGTGGTGATAAAATCAAAAAGTTGCAAAACGACAAGATTTCTTTCCGAATCGTTGGGTGGAAGTATTCAAAATATCTGAAAGCAGAAAATTGTGAATAATCAAATTGCTTGTTTGAATACTTTCTATACTTGCATCGGTGGAGTGACCTTTTTTATGCAATGAATTAATCTTGCACTAATGAAAAAACCCGATAGCAAATCGATACGTTGAAAGGGATTATTAAGATGAAATGTAATTTGCAGTACTCTTGCATTGAATTCTACAAGTTTTTGAAATCGAGCCCAGCATTTTTCGACGAACCATCGACTACGATTCGGAAGATGACAGCAACGACGAAAATGCATTGATTTTATACATATAAAAAGTAATTGATAATCACATTAAGTCATTAATAAATGTATGAATTTCTGTACGTTTAAAAAAAACACTTATTAAAAATGTCCCTTGTTTGTATCTTTTCTTGAATGCGACATCCCTTCAAAACCTCAATAATCAAAGTATTGTAGTTTTTTTATAGAAAAAAAAGAGCATTATGCATTACCCATTAGTGAGAGGTCAACTTCTTACCGCCAGTATTACTTATAAGGCAGTTGAAAACTAATTACTTAGGTTATTTATTTTGAAATTGTATGCGAGGACGTAACGTTTTGAGTTTATAGGAGCTGTTGAGCTGTATTTATAAGAGTAGACAAAAGATTTATAGATAAACACAAAAGATCAGTAAAAACTGAAAAAATAAATAGATTTCTCACAGGCAAGAACAAAGTAAAGTACATAATGTGTCCCTGCGGTGCAAACTGGGAAAGATCTAAAAACTTTATAGCTTTTTAAATACAAACCGGTTCGAATAACTGTCAAATTGATTATGCAACTCAGTATCAACTTTAAGATTCTGCACTGGTCATAGGATACATCTTGTGTAATACTTTCTTTGGTAATAAAACGGTTAAACACATGATACTAGCTATATATAACAGTTTACCCATCCTGTTTCCAAAACGTAGTTATTTCAGTATATCCACTATTTTTTCTTATTTATAATCCGAATCTTAAAATAAAGACAGAATATGAAATGTAATACTGCAGTTATCAATCATTCAAGATAAATTTCTGTGTTTTGATTTGATGGAACTCATACACTTAATTTTCAAGCTACACGCATACAAATTTGAGTACTTATAATTTTTTGTTGCCAAGAATACAATGAGAGTAATTTCTCAACTTTGGCCTAACTTGACTTAAGTGGTTATTCCTTCTAATCATTTTCTAACCACTAGATTTGTAATCGAGGAAACTAGTTTAACACAATGGCTAAAAAAGTTACATGTACACCACATGATCCGAACTTTCTTTTAATATTTAAATGTAGGCTAGGTTTGGCTAGAAGGCTCGTGCATATTTGAGGTGCTTCCGTGAAGGCCTTTTGGTTCATTACGAATCCCTTATTTTTTTAATGTTAACCCATTTAGGTGGTGGTAAACCTGATTCATTTTTACTCTCGTTCACCACAACCATTCTGTGCTCTTTCTGAGAACTTTTATAATATGATAGAACCCTCTGGTTCTCACGTTACAATATGCCTCGACAAAACTATGGTGCTGTAATGCCCATCCTATTGGCTATTACGCGGATTTTTCGTTTAGACAGGAGTAGAAGGCTCTTAGTTCTGGCCACAGCCTTCTAAATATCATGCAGTCACTTCTGGAAGCCCAGTTTGTGCTAGCATTATCTCTTGCTTTGAGGGCAATACTTCTTTCAGCGACACCTTTTCTCTAATGATTCTGTTTACATCTATCGTCACTCCACTTTTTGCCGGCTCATCTGCTTTGTCATTTTGTCTTCTACGTGTCCGTGATCCCAGCAGAGAGTGACATTGTGTTTATTACAGCCGATGTTCAGGACTTGTTTACAATTAAGTACCGTTTGAACTGTAGTCGTTTTGCCTTCCAGTGCTTTGATGGCCGCTTAGCCATCAACAAAAATTACTATTATTGTGGTGGTTCGATTTTTGCTGTGACTAACCCAGCAAAAAAAGTGCTTCCAAAGAAGGTAAAGTGGAAGGGAAAGTCGTGAGGCATTCTTATCGCATAAGCATATCATTGGGAGGAATGCTTTCCTTAATCTTATCGAGAAGTGCTTTTAGAATTTTTCAATGGAAGATTTATTTGAGGCTTTCAATGAGAATGGATACAAGTAGGTATTTTCTAGGAAAACTTCAAGAAGACATTTCATGATTCAGAAGACATAAGACAAAATGCTTTTAAGAACAAATTTTATCATTACATTGCACAAGCCATGCCATAAAAGCATTATTGCAAGCTATTCAAATAGCCTTGAAGAAGTTTATGAGAATGCCTTCTTAAAGCACTTTTCGTATAATTGGATTTTTATAATGTCTTCTGGTAGCAGTGTATCTAAGAATGCATGTCAAGTTGGTATCAACATTTTTGCTGAGAACCTGTGCTGCTTTTTCAATCGCATAGATTTTTGTCTGAAAAAACACTAGTGATCAGGAAGTTCGTAAGACTCTTTGATCTGTAGCGTTTCGCATTACACACTCTTGTCTGTTGGGAATGGATGTGGTGTATATCAAAAGGAATTTCACACTAAATATGATGAAGTCTATTGTTCCTTTAAGGGTATATTTGAGAGTTTTTATGGGTATATTTCATAAGCAATAGTCATGGAAATTGTAGATTTGTAAATATATCAACTTTTTTCACTGAATTTTTTATTTACAAGTGAGTTTTTACAAACCCGAAATGGGACTATTTGGGATTTGGGTTTTCTCGATATCGTGAAAATTAAATAGCACATGAAAAATTTCAATTGTTGTAATTTTTTTTTATTTGAACCAATTTTGTGCAGTTTTTATCAACTTTTGTACTGGAGACCCATTAATGGTTCATTTAAAAAGAAAATCAAGCTTATCAATCAATTCCTTTCATATAAAAACACAGAACTGCACATTTTCATCCCTGTTGACAAATGCTCTGACGAGATAAAACAGTTTTTTTCAACGTAAATCTATTTGTTATTTAATATTTGATATGTTTTTATTTTTTGTATGAAAGTATTTTTAAACTTTTAGCAAGTTTTGGCATATTTAGCTCGTCACAGAGGCGTCAGTGGCTGCTGCTTCTGCAGAACGAAGAAAAGGAATAATGTTTTCTACGTTGGAGGGCCGTTCAAAAAGGCCGACATTCGAAGCAAAAAGTGATTTTTAGTCCTTTACAGGATTTAAAAAAATTCTTGATAGAAAAAAAATTCTTGAAAAATTCAAAAATAGGTTAACTGTAATAGTTTAAAAAAATACTTTACTTTTGCATTAAGCAATAAATAAAAAAAGTTAAAAAATACTTCCATACAAAAAATAAAAACATTAATAAAACATCAAATATTGAATAACAAGTAGATTCACCTTAAAAAAACTTTTATGTCTCGTCAAAGCATTTGTCAACAGCAATGAATATTTGCAGTTCTGTGTTTTTATATGAAAGGAATTGATTGATAAGCTTAATTTTCTTTTTAAATCAACCATTAATGGGTCTCTAGTACAAAAGTTGAAAAAAAAAATGCAAAATAATGCAATTCGGGGGACGCCAAAATTGGTTCAAATAAAAAAAAAGTACACCAATGGAAAAGATTTTTCATGTTCTATTTTGGTACCGGAATTGGGGGTAAGATTTTTCCCATACAAGTCGATACACTCTTTTAATCAGTCATTTGTGAATATTTCTGAGGTGAGTTTGAGTTATTTTTTACAAAAAAAAAGCTATTGAATAAAATGTGACTTAAATCTATTCAAAATTAAGCTCCATGTGACCAAAAACTAAAATAAGTTTTTAAAGTACATATTTTGAATTTATATAATTTATATATAAATTTATATATTCACAAAGTTTTCGAAGCAAAGTGGTCGTGAATTGTTTTTTATATAAATTTAGGTGATTTTTTTAATTTTTAAAAATTATTCTGTTAGTAGGTATATAAATTAGTAGTTAGTAGGTAAGTACGTGAACTATTTAAAAATAAACTGATATAACAAATAATCTCTGATCATATTTTACTCTGTATTTCTTTGGTTAAATCGAATAAACATAACTCAAATTTTATCGTATAAGAGACGACCAAATTTTTTCAATGTAAATTTCTTATAGTAAGCTAGTGTAGTGTTAAAAATTATTAAAATTTTAAACAATTTTTCACAACAATCCATTAAAAAAAAAAAAAAAAATTAAAAATTTCAACGCTTTTTAACTCAAAATAATCAGCTTTTATTACTTAATTCAAGTCTAATCTTATAATTTTCAAACATAATTTACTTGACACGCCCCTGTTTTGTCAACACAGCAACGAATGCTCTCTGCAGCGTTTGAGCGCAACAACATAAATTAAAAGCAGTGATAAGAAAATAAATTAAATAAACCAACAAAGACAAAAAAAAGTGAAAAAATAAACAAACCTTCAAATGCATGTTAAATGCTGCTGTGGCTGTTTTTGTTGTTATTGTAGTTTTCGTTGTTATTGTTGTAATTGTTGTATTAAGTTAATGCAGCCAAACCAAACGGCGCTACTGCAACCGTAGAAGAATGCTCAAAACCAGCTTCAGAGCGAATTTTCTCAACACCAAAACACACAATTATTAGATTTTCCCAAAACTTATTTAACTGAATTTGTTGTTATTGTTGTAGCAAATTTTTATTTATTATTCACTATGTGTTGTTGTTGTTGTAAGTCGGCAAAAAGTAAAACTTATTTAAATGCACACGCACAGGTAAGCAGCAAATAAAACCGAGAGGCAAAGAAACTCAACAACTAACCACAAAAACATTAAAAAACAACCACCGCACACTCTCGTCTTTGCTTAACAGTTTAAATATTTTTTCGAAATTATTTTGAAAAATATGCAAAATTTTCTTGTTATGTTTTAGTTACACTCAATTTTTGTCCACTTGGCTTGATTTTTGTCATTTACACATTATCGAATTTTTGCACTTTTTTTTTCCCATTGAATTTTTTTTGTTATTTCTACTTTATGCTCTTTATATTTATTGGATGGAATCACCAACGCCACACGTCAAGGTGTTGCCGCAACGAGGTATCCACGAGAACTAAACAGCAAAAACACACGCGCGTTTATTTCCAATTGATTATTTCATTCATTTGCTAGAGATGGAGAACAGCAGAGTTGAGATGGAGCAAATGAGCGACAGGCGCAAATGTGGCGCTCAAAAGTGGAGCGAGCACATTTAAAGAAAGCTCAGCAACACAGAGCGCCAATTCAGAGTGGTTTATAGTGGAATCTGTTGTTGTTTTTATTATGTTGCCAAAAGCCCCAATGTTGCGAAGAGAGCCCCAAGATTAGCTGCTATAGGTTTTTTTGTGTATTTTTTGCAGTTTTTTTTTTTGCTTCACGTTAACGTGTTTTCCCACAATATAACAGCAATATTGTTAGCTAAATTTAATTTCCAATTTGTTTAATTTGTTCACAGTTCATTTATCTTAAACACATTCCTATTAAACATCTAAATTAATTAGACGAATTTAACTGAAGTTGAAGTTTTCTCATTTGATTTCACAAAAAAAAAAAAAAAACACAGTACCTAAAGAGGCTCTTCGAAAAGGACACGAGCACAAGGACAAGTGCTGAGTTTGTCTTATTATTTAAAAAAAAAAAAACAAACAGAAACGATTTTAATAGATTTTCAAAAACATACACTCACACACACAGCAGTGGCTCAAAAAAGTTACACGGGGGGTTGTTTAAAATATTTCAAAAAATAAAAAAAACACAATTATTTTAACACGGTGTATCATTTATTTAGAAATTTATTTTTAACTATTTGCTTATATGTTGTTGTTTTTTTATATCCACTTATGTCACACAAGGAACCGGCATTTCATTTGTTTCTTTTTACTTTCTACTTCACTTAATTTGTGTAAACAACAATTTTTCTGTTTTGTTTTTTTTTTCACTCATTTGCTTTAAGTGCTCAATTTATCTATGTTTGAGATAAATACTTCAGATATAATATCTTGCTTATTTAGTAAAATGGTTTTTTAATAGATTTTTTTAATCACTGCATATATCTTTATGTCTTATTTTTAATTTTTAGTAAAACATTCGCGCTCCAACATTAACTCGATCTCTACACGGCAAATGCAGGCGAACGTCTGTCTACCAGGCGTTTCGCTCACTCACAATCGTCCGGCAGACCCTTCAGAGATACACAGATACTTTTGCTATAGTTTCAGATACTACAGCGAACTCGTGGTATGGCTCTGTCTCTGGGTCTGGCAGCATTATGGGAAACACCTTGAGTAAGCGGCGAATTGGCTGCCAAGGGTGGATAATGCTATGTGTAAAACTAGTTAAGCTATAGGTATGAACATGCATGTTTTGTTTCACAATAATAAATTCTTACTTTTGTTTTTCTTTATGAAATTTGCAACACAAACACAGCAACGTTCAGTTTTTTATCGATTTTTCAATAAAGAATTGTGCTCTCAGCAATGAAATATTGCAGCAACATGTTGCAATAGCTCTCCTCCTAACTACAAGCGCCATCTGTTATGAAATTTATTTTGAAAAATATCAAATTTCTATAATTTGCTTACAAATGTTGCTGCAACAATAATAATGAAGAGCATAACCAAACCTAACGAAAAATGTTTACAAAGAGTGTATTTAAATCTATACTCAGCAATCAAACTAAATTCTGAGCGTATATTTATCTGGCTAACCAAACTTAACATTTAACATTTAACATTTAACATTTAACATTTAACATTTAACATTTAACATTTAACATTTAACATTTAACATTTAACATTTAACATTTAACATTTAACATTTAACATTTAACATTTAACATTTAACATTTAACATTTAACATTTAACATTTAACATTTAACATTTAACATTTAACATTTAACATTTAACATTTAACATTTAACATTTAACATTTAACATTTAACATTTAACATTTAACATTTAACATTTAACATTTAACATTTAACATTTAACATTTAACATTTAACATTTAACATTTAACATTTAACATTTAACATTTAACATTTAACATTTAACATTTAACATTTAACATTTAACATTTAACATTTAACATTTAACATTTAACATTGAACATTTAACATTTAACATTTAACATTTAACATTTAACATTTAACATTTAACATTTAACATTTAACATTTAACATTTAACATTTAACATTTAACATTTAACATTTAACATTTAACATTTAACATTTAACATTTAACATTTAACATTTAACATTTAACATTTAACATTTAACATTTAACATTTAACATTTAACATTTAACATTTAACATTTAACATTTAACATTTAACATTTAACATTTAACATTTAACATTTAACATTTAACATTTAACATTTAACATTTAACATTTAACATTTAACATTTAACATTTAACATTTAACATTTAACATTTAACATTTAACATTTAACATTTAACATTTAACATTTAACATTTAACATTTAACATTTAACATTTAACATTTAACATTTAACATTTAACATTTAACATTTAACATTTAACATTTGACATTTAACATTTAACATTTAACATTTAACATTTAACATTTAACATTTAACATTTAACATTTAACATTTAACATTTAACATTTAACATTTAACATTTGACATTTAACATTTAACATTTAACATTTAACATTTAACATTTAACATTTAACATTTAACATTTAACATTTAACATTTAACATTTAACATTTAACATTTAACATTTAACATTTAACATTTAACATTTAACATTTAACATTTAACATTTAACATTTAACATTTAACATTTAACATTTAACATTTAACATTTAACATTTAACATTTAACATTTAACATTTAACATTTAACATTTAACATTTAACATTTAACATTTAACATTTAACATTTAACATTTAACATTTAACATTTAACATTTAACATTTAACATTTAACATTTAACATTTAACATTTAACATTTAACATTTAACATTTAACATTTAACATTTAACATTTAACATTTAACATTTAACATTTAACATTTAACATTTAACATTTAACATTTAACATTTAACATTTAACATTTAACATTTAACATTTAACATTTAACATTTAACATTTAACATTTAACATTTAACATTTAACATTTAACATTTAACATTTAACATTTAACATTTAACATTTAACATTTAACATTTAACATTTAACATTTAACATTTAACATTTAACATTTAACATTTAACATTTAACATTTAACATTTAACATTTAACATTTAACATTTAACATTTAACATTTAACATTTAACATTTAACATTTAACATTTAACATTTAACATTTAACATTTAACATTTAACATTTAACATTTAACATTTAACATTTAACATTTAACATTTAACATTTAACATTTAACATTTAACATTTAACATTTAACATTTAACATTTAACATTTAACATTTAACATTTAACATTTAACATTTAACATTTAACATTTAACATTTAACATTTAACATTTAACATTTAACATTTAACATTTAACATTTAACATTTAACATTTAACATTTAACATTTAACATTTAACATTTAACATTTAACATTTAACATTTAACATTTAACATTTAACATTTAACATTTAACATTTAACATTTAACATTTAACATTTAACATTTAACATTTAACATTTAACATTTAACATTTAACATTTAACATTTAACATTTAACATTTAACATTTAACATTTAACATTTAACATTTAACATTTAACATTTAACATTTAACATTTAACATTTAACATTTAACATTTAACATTTAACATTTAACATTTAACATTTAACATTTAACATTTAACATTTAACATTTAACATTTAACATTTAACATTTAACATTTAACATTTAACATTTAACATTTAACATTTAACATTTAACATTTAACATTTAACATTTAACATTTAACATTTAACATTTAACATTTAACATTTAACATTTAACATTTAACATTTAACATTTAACATTTAACATTTAACATTTAACATTTAACATTTAACATTTAACATTTAACATTTAACATTTAACATTTAACATTTAACATTTAACATTTAACATTTAACATTTAACATTTAACATTTAACATTTAACATTTAACATTTAACATTTAACATTTAACATTTAACATTTAACATTTAACATTTAACATTTAACATTTAACATTTAACATTTAACATTTAACATTTAACATTTAACATTTAACATTTAACATTTAACATTTAACATTTAACATTTAACATTTAACATTTAACATTTAACATTTAACATTTAACATTTAACATTTAACATTTAACATTTAACATTTAACATTTAACATTTAACATTTAACATTTAACATTTAACATTTAACATTTAACATTTAACATTTAACATTTAACATTTAACATTTAACATTTAACATTTAACATTTAACATTTAACATTTAACATTTAACATTTAACATTTAACATTTAACATTTAACATTTAACATTTAACATTTAACATTTAACATTTAACATTTAACATTTAACATTTAACATTTAACATTTAACATTTAACATTTAACATTTAACATTTAACATTTAACATTTAACATTTAACATTTAACATTTAACATTTAACATTTAACATTTAACATTTAACATTTAACATTTAACATTTAACATTTAACATTTAACATTTAACATTTAACATTTACATTTAACATTTAACATTTAACATTTAACATTTAACATTTAACATTTAACATTTAACATTTAACATTTAACATTTAACATTTAACATTTAACATTTAACATTTAACATTTAACATTTAACATTTAACATTTAACATTTAACATTTAACATTTAACATTTAACATTTAACATTTAACATTTAACATTTAACATTTAACATTTAACATTTAACATTTAACATTTAACATTTAACATTTAACATTTAACATTTAACATTTAACATTTAACATTTAACATTTAACATTTAACATTTAACATTTAACATTTAACATTTAACATTTAACATTTAACATTTAACATTTAACATTTAACATTTAACATTTAACATTTAACATTTAACATTTAACATTTAACATTTAACATTTAACATTTAACATTTAACATTTAACATTTAACATTTAACATTTAACATTTAACATTTAACATTTAACATTTAACATTTAACATTTAACATTTAACATTTAACATTTAACATTTAACATTTAACATTTAACATTTAACATTTAACATTTAACATTTAACATTTAACATTTAACATTTAACATTTAACATTTAACATTTAACATTTAACATTTAACATTTAACATTTAACATTTAACATTTAACATTTAACATTTAACATTTAACATTTAACATTTAACATTTAACATTTAACATTTAACATTTAACATTTAACATTTAACATTTAACATTTAACATTTAACATTTAACATTTAACATTTAACATTTAACATTTAACATTTAACATTTAACATTTAACATTTAACATTTAACATTTAACATTTAACATTTAACATTTAACATTTAACATTTAACATTTAACATTTAACATTTAACATTTAACATTTAACATTTAACATTTAACATTTAACATTTAACATTTAACATTTAACATTTAACATTTAACATTTAACATTTAACATTTAACATTTAACATTTAACATTTAACATTTAACATTTAACATTTAACATTTAACATTTAACATTTAACATTTAACATTTAACATTTAACATTTAACATTTAACATTTAACATTTAACATTTAACATTTAACATTTAACATTTAACATTTAACATTTAACATTTAACATTTAACATTTAACATTTAACATTTAACATTTAACATTTAACATTTAACATTTAACATTTAACATTTAACATTTAACATTTAACATTTAACATTTAACATTTAACATTTAACATTTAACATTTAACATTTAACATTTAACATTTAACATTTAACATTTAACATTTAACATTTAACATTTAACATTTAACATTTAACATTTAACATTTAACATTTAACATTTAACATTTAACATTTAACATTTAACATTTAACATTTAACATTTAACATTTAACATTTAACATTTAACATTTAACATTTAACATTTAACATTTAACATTTAACATTTAACATTTAACATTTAACATTTAACATTTAACATTTAACATTTAACATTTAACATTTAACATTTAACATTTAACATTTAATTAACATTTAACATTTAACATTTAACATTTAACATTTAACATTTAACATTTAACATTTAACATTTAACATTTAACATTTAACATTTAACATTTAACATTTAACATTTAACATTTAACATTTAACATTTAACATTTAACATTTAACATTTAACATTTAACATTTAACATTTAACATTTAACATTTAACATTTAACATTTAACATTTAACATTTAACATTTAACATTTAACATTTAACATTTAACATTTAACATTTAACATTTAACATTTAACATTTAACATTTAACATTTAACATTTAACATTTAACATTTAACATTTAACATTTAACATTTAACATTTAACATTTAACATTTAACATTTAACATTTAACATTTAACATTTAACATTTAACATTTAACATTTAACATTTAACATTTAACATTTAACATTTAACATTTAACATTTAACATTTAACATTTAACATTTAACATTTAACATTTAACATTTAACATTTAACATTTAACATTTAACATTTAACATTTAACATTTAACATTTAACATTTAACATTTAACATTTAACATTTAACATTTAACATTTAACATTTAACATTTAACATTTAACATTTAACATTTAACATTTAACATTTAACATTTAACATTTAACATTTAACATTTAACATTTAACATTTAACATTTAACATTTAACATTTAACATTTAACATTTAACATTTAACATTTAACATTTAACATTTAACATTTAACATTTAACATTTAACATTTAACATTTAACATTTAACATTTAACATTTAACATTTAACATTTAACATTTAACATTTAACATTTAACATTTAACATTTAACATTTAACATTTAACATTTAACATTTAACATTTAACATTTAACATTTAACATTTAACATTTAACATTTAACATTTAACATTTAACATTTAACATTTAACATTTAACATTTAACATTTAACATTTAACATTTAACATTTAACATTTAACATTTAACATTTAACATTTAACATTTAACATTTAACATTTAACATTTAACATTTAACATTTAACATTTAACATTTAACATTTAACATTTAACATTTAACATTTAACATTTAACATTTAACATTTAACATTTAACATTTAACATTTAACATTTAACATTTAACATTTAACATTTAACATTTAACATTTAACATTTAACATTTAACATTTAACATTTAACATTTAACATTTAACATTTAACATTTAACATTTAACATTTAACATTTAACATTTAACATTTAACATTTAACATTTAACATTTAACATTTAACATTTAACATTTAACATTTAACATTTAACATTTAACATTTAACATTTAACATTTAACATTTAACATTTAACATTTAACATTTAACATTTAACATTTAACATTTAACATTTAACATTTAACATTTAACATTTAACATTTAACATTTAACATTTAACATTTAACATTTAACATTTAACATTTAACATTTAACATTTAACATTTAACATTTAACATTTAACATTTAACATTTAACATTTAACATTTAACATTTAACATTTAACATTTAACATTTAACATTTAACATTTAACATTTAACATTTAACATTTAACATTTAACATTTAACATTTAACATTTAACATTTAACATTTAACATTTAACATTTAACATTTAACATTTAACATTTAACATTTAACATTTAACATTTAACATTTAACATTTAACATTTAACATTTAACATTTAACATTTAACATTTAACATTTAACATTTAACATTTAACATTTAACATTTAACATTTAACATTTAACATTTAACATTTAACATTTAACATTTAACATTTAACATTTAACATTTAACATTTAACATTTAACATTTAACATTTAACATTTAACATTTAACATTTAACATTTAACATTTAACATTTAACATTTAACATTTAACATTTAACATTTAACATTTAACATTTAACATTTAACATTTAACATTTAACATTTAACATTTAACATTTAACATTTAACATTTAACATTTAACATTTAACATTTAACATTTAACATTTAACATTTAACATTTAACATTTAACATTTAACATTTAACATTTAACATTTAACATTTAACATTTAACATTTAACATTTAACATTTAACATTTAACATTTAACATTTAACATTTAACATTTAACATTTAACATTTAACATTTAACATTTAACATTTAACATTTAACATTTAACATTTAACATTTAACATTTAACATTTAACATTTAACATTTAACATTTAACATTTAACATTTAACATTTAACATTTAACATTTAACATTTAACATTTAACATTTAACATTTAACATTTAACATTTAACATTTAACATTTAACATTTAACATTTAACATTTAACATTAACATTTAACATTTAACATTTAACATTTAACATTTAACATTTAACATTTAACATTTAACATTTAACATTTAACATTTAACATTTAACATTTAACATTTAACATTTAACATTTAACATTTAACATTTAACATTTAACATTTAACATTTAACATTTAACATTTAACATTTAACATTTAACATTTAACATTTAACATTTAACATTTAACATTTAACATTTAACATTTAACATTTAACATTTAACATTTAACATTTAACATTTAACATTTAACATTTAACATTTAACATTTAACATTTAACATTTAACATTTAACATTTAACATTTAACATTTAACATTTAACATTTAACATTTAACATTTAACATTTAACATTTAACATTTAACATTTAACATTTAACATTTAACATTTAACATTTAACATTAACATTTAACATTTAACATTTAACATTTAACATTTAACATTTAACATTTAACATTTAACATTTAACATTTAACATTTAACATTTAACATTTAACATTTAACATTTAACATTTAACATTTAACATTTAACATTTAACATTTAACATTTAACATTTAACATTTAACATTTAACATTTAACATTTAACATTTAACATTTAACATTTAACATTTAACATTTAACATTTAACATTTAACATTTAACATTTAACATTTAACATTTAACATTTAACATTTAACATTTAACATTTAACATTTAACATTTAACATTTAACATTTAACATTTAACATTTAACATTTAACATTTAACATTTAACATTTAACATTTAACATTTAACATTTAACATTTAACATTTAACATTTAACATTTAACATTTAACATTTAACATTTAACATTTAACATTTAACATTTAACATTTAACATTTAACATTTAACATTTAACATTTAACATTTAACATTTAACATTTAACATTTAACATTTAACATTTAACATTTAACATTTAACATTTAACATTTAACATTTAACATTTAACATTTAACATTTAACATTTAACATTTAACATTTAACATTTAACATTTAACATTTAACATTTAACATTTAACATTTAACATTTAACATTTAACATTTAACATTTAACATTTAACATTTAACATTTAACATTTAACATTTAACATTTAACATTTAACATTTAACATTTAACATTTAACATTTAACATTTAACATTTAACATTTAACATTTAACATTTAACATTTAACATTTAACATTTAACATTTAACATTTAACATTTAACATTTAACATTTAACATTTAACATTTAACATTTAACATTTAACATTTAACATTTAACATTTAACATTTAACATTTAACATTTAACATTTAACATTTAACATTTAACATTTAACATTTAACATTTAACATTTAACATTTAACATTTAACATTTAACATTTAACATTTAACATTTAACATTTAACATTTAACATTTAACATTTAACATTTAACATTTAACATTTAACATTTAACATTTAACATTTAACATTTAACATTTAACATTTAACATTTAACATTTAACATTTAACATTTAACATTTAACATTTAACATTTAACATTTAACATTTAACATTTAACATTTAACATTTAACATTTAACATTTAACATTTAACATTTAACATTTAACATTTAACATTTAACATTTAACATTTAACATTTAACATTTAACATTTAACATTTAACATTTAACATTTAACATTTAACATTTAACATTTAACATTTAACATTTAACATTTAACATTTAACATTTAACATTTAACATTTAACATTTAACATTTAACATTTAACATTTAACATTTAACATTTAACATTTAACATTTAACATTTAACATTTAACATTTAACATTTAACATTTAACATTTAACATTTAACATTTAACATTTAACATTTAACATTTAACATTTAACATTTAACATTTAACATTTAACATTTAACATTTAACATTTAACATTTAACATTTAACATTTAACATTTAACATTTAACATTTAACATTTAACATTTAACATTTAACATTTAACATTTAACATTTAACATTTAACATTTAACATTTAACATTTAACATTTAACATTTAACATTTAACATTTAACATTTAACATTTAACATTTAACATTTAACATTTAACATTTAACATTTAACATTTAACATTTAACATTTAACATTTAACATTTAACA
The DNA here is from genome assembly GCA_958299015.1 of Tetanocera ferruginea. NCBI lineage: Eukaryota > Metazoa > Arthropoda > Insecta > Diptera > Sciomyzidae > Tetanocera > Tetanocera ferruginea. Next base: position 137,480,653 of record OY282642.1, read on the forward strand.
TTTAACATTTAACATTTAACATTTAACATTTAACATTTAACATTTAACATTTAACATTTAACATTTAACATTTAACATTTAACATTTAACATTTAACATTTAACATTTAACATTTAACATTTAACATTTAACATTTAACATTTAACATTTAACATTTAACATTTAACATTTAACATTTAACATTTAACATTTAACATTTAACATTTAACATTTAACATTTAACATTTAACATTTAACATTTAACATTTAACATTTAACATTTAACATTTAACATTTAACATTTAACATTTAACATTTAACATTTAACATTTAACATTTAACATTTAACATTTAACATTTAACATTTAACATTTAACATTTAACATTTAACATTTAACATTTAACATTTAACATTTAACATTTAACATTTAACATTTAACATTTAACATTTAACATTTAACATTTAACATTTAACATTTAACATTTAACATTTAACATTTAACATTTAACATTTAACATTTAACATTTAACATTTAACATTTAACATTTAACATTTAACATTTAACATTTAACATTTAACATTTAACATTTAACATTTAACATTTAACATTTAACATTTAACATTTAACATTTAACATTTAACATTTAACATTTAACATTTAACATTTAACATTTAACATTTAACATTTAACATTTAACATTTAACATTTAACATTTAACATTTAACATTTAACATTTAACATTTAACATTTAACATTTAACATTTAACATTTAACATTTAACATTTAACATTTAACATTTAACATTTAACATTTAACATTTAACATTTAACATTTAACATTTAACATTTAACATTTAACATTTAACATTTAACATTTAACATTTAACATTTAACATTTAACATTTAACATTTAACATTTAACATTTAACATTTAACATTTAACATTTAACATTTAACATTTAACATTTAACATTTAACATTTAACATTTAACATTTAACATTTAACATTTAACATTTAACATTTAACATTTAACATTTAACATTTAACATTTAACATTTAACATTTAACATTTAACATTTAACATTTAACATTTAACATTTAACATTTAACATTTAACATTTAACATTTAACATTTAACATTTAACATTTAACATTTAACATTTAACATTTAACATTTAACATTTAACATTTAACATTTAACATTTAACATTTAACATTTAACATTTAACATTTAACATTTAACATTTAACATTTAACATTTAACATTTAACATTTAACATTTAACATTTAACATTTAACATTTAACATTTAACATTTAACATTTAACATTTAACATTTAACATTTAACATTTAACATTTAACATTTAACATTTAACATTTAACATTTAACATTTAACATTTAACATTTAACATTTAACATTTAACATTTAACATTTAACATTTAACATTTAACATTTAACATTTAACATTTAACATTTAACATTTAACATTTAACATTTAACATTTAACATTTAACATTTAACATTTAACATTTAACATTTAACATTTAACATTTAACATTTAACATTTAACATTTAACATTTTAACATTTAACATTTAACATTTAACATTTTACATTTAACATTTAACATTTAACATTTAACATTTAACATTTAACATTTAACATTTAACATTTAACATTTAACATTTAACATTTAACATTTAACATTTAACATTTAACATTTAACATTTAACATTTAACATTTAACATTTAACATTTAACATTTAACATTTAACATTTAACATTTAACATTTAACATTTAACATTTAACATTTAACATTTAACATTTAACATTTAACATTTAACATTTAACATTTAACATTTAACATTTAACATTTAACATTTAACATTTAACATTTAACATTTAACATTTAACATTTAACATTTAACATTTAACATTTAACATTTAACATTTAACATTTAACATTTAACATTTAACATTTAACATTTAACATTTAACATTTAACATTTAACATTTAACATTTAACATTTAACATTTAACATTTAACATTTAACATTTAACATTTAACATTTAACATTTAACATTTAACATTTAACATTTTACATTTAACATTTAACATTTAACTTTTAAAATTTACGGTTGCTTTTTTTCGTCTTATGCTTTAAACAAAAAAAGGTCCTTCGCAACAAAGGCTTTCTTCATAATTAAAAATATATTATTTTTTCTATTCGTCATAAAAATGTAGTCTAGAAAATCCATCTCCAACAAAAGCAGCAATAAAAGTGAATTTTATGCATAGACAAAGAATTAACTGTTTGTGTTTTCAAAGGCAGTTTGTGTTTTAATAAATATTTTGGTTTTTCTCACAAAAAAATAAAAGCACTCTTCATTTCATATCCTGTTGACTTTGTGCCGAACATTGTAAAGATTTCATTATGAATATTAATGTTTTTCAATCATTATGTTTAATAAAAAAAATTGTTCTCAACATATTTGAAATTTTTGCTTCAAATAATTTTTCTTCGAAACAGAAAGAATTGTTCTTTTATGTTGCTGCCAAAAGTCATTTAGTAAATAACTATTTATTCTGTCAGACCATTAATTATAAAATTTGTACAAGCTATAGTTGTTATTGTTGTTGTTGGTGTTGTTTTTGTAGGTGTTGTTGTTCAACAGTAGCAACAACGGCAACAATACAAAAATGTTTTTAATGTATTACCTAAAGTTGTGCAAATTAAGCAATGACAACAGTTGAGAGACACCCCTGCTGAGCTTTTGTTTTTCGTTTTTTTTTTTCTTTTTTTGTTGTGCCTAATGTGTCTTATTTGTCTTAAGTCAACAGTTCGACAGACGTTATAAATAGGCTTGTATAGTACTTTTTAATAAAAACGGTTTTGCTTTAATGTTGCTGTTGCTGGTGAAAATGTTTTCCGGTTGCTGATTTTATGGTTTTAATAAAATATCGTTGTTGGTTTTTAGGTGCTTCAGGCTATCACAAACATTGTTTTGTAGCGAAGATTATTTATATTGATAAACAGTAAAAATATGGGATAGAGTAGGATATTGTATCTTCTGATTTTTTTTAGAGTAAATGAAATAAAATTAGTTGAATAACGTGATAAAAGTGAAAAAGAAAAAATGTCGGATGGCGACACACGAAGTCAGTGTCAGTAAAAGACTAGTATTTCAAACTAAAATAAAAGTTTGTACGAAAGTGACTAAATGGAGCAAATATATGACTCCAAAAGTTGAAACTTCCAGAACTCAATATAAAGAAACAGTTAATGAAAAACATGAAATGAAAAAAAAAATTACAAATAATTATGTCTACTTAAGTCATTAAATATTATGTCAAGTTCAATAAAAAATTTAAGTATTAGTATATTTCTGTTGCGAGGGCGATTGGGAACGCTTGCCGAAATAAAAGGTATTTTTTCAATAGTTTCAAATCGGATTTTTTAAAACTATTACAACTACGATACTATTTTATGCTTATGTAAAATTGATCGCTGAATTCATTTTCGAAATCAGATTTTTGAAAAATATGAAATTTAAGTCAACAGCACTTCCCAAAATCATAAATTTGGTACTGTTTTTTATCATTTTTCAAATTCATTCGTTCCTCACGAACAAAAGAATGCTCTTTTTTTAAAATAAAATGCTCTAGAATTTTTTATAATTTAATAAAGTTTATTAAAAAAAAATTTTGTATCCATATTCAAGTGATACAACGACAGCAATTCTGTTTATAAGTTCATTGTGTCTATTGACTCCGTGAGCTGTATTTTTAATTATTTTTCATCGTAGTGTACCGTCCGAAAAGAAGTAACCGTTTCAAAAGCATTTTTAATCTCATTAACAATATCAGAGCGATGTTATTTACGGCGTTTCGATATCGTTGCTTTTGACAAATTTGGACATATCCCGACCTAAAGTATTAAAAGTGGCGGATATAGTTATCATTGCATTTCGATTTCGCTCTATACTACTATTCTATTAACTTGTACTATTTCAAGTAATTGCTGTAATTTATCATTTATGTTGCCGTATTAATTTTATTATCATATCACAATGGTTACGAATCGCGATAATTTTTCATTCGCCTACAGGACTACTTCAAAGAAAAAAAAAATTTCTTGTGCAATAATGTTCCGAATCAAATTTTGTTTTTTTTTTTTTTAAATAAACATCATCAATCCTAGAGCATTTTATTTTAAAAAAAGGTGCATTCTTTTGTACGTGTCGAACGAATGAGTTTGAAAAATGATAAAAAACAGTACCAAATTTATGGTTTGGGACATGACATTAATGACATTTATCAAAAATTTGATTTCGAAAATGAATTCAGCGTCCAATTTTATATAACCATAAAATACTATGGTTAATTTTCAAGAAGCTTATATGGTTTTAAAAAATCCCATTTAAAACTATTAAAAAAATACCCTCCAAAATCACTTTTTTACCAGTAGCTGATTCAGTTTTTGCAATTTCTTCGTTTTTATTGAGCCTACCTATGTCTATTGGATGCCAGTTTAAGAATCTGTCCTTGCAAGGAGGATCCAAAAAATTTTTGCAAAAAAAGGTCATCTAGTGTGTATGTTGTTTCTTAATCTAATTTGACAATTCTTGGTTTGTTTTTTAATCATGCCAGAGTTCGAATCCCAGGGTTGGCAATGATAAAGTTATTTATATTTTTCTAATTTTTTTATTGTTGTTTTTTTGTTTTTGTTTTTCTTAAGGACATTTTAATATAATGAATAGTAGGTTAAACGAAATAGTAATAATATACTTAAGCACACTGAGAAAAAATCATACTAAATTCAAAGAAAATTTACTTAATTTTTAAGAAAATTTTACTTCTTTAAGAGACAGGGAATATTTTTTTAATTTCAAATGGAAATTTTTCCTGGAAAGAAATAATTAAATTATTTTTGAAACAAAAAGGAACATTTTGGTAAAAAAAGAAAATAAAGTTTATTAAAATAGTTATTTTTGCAGCAAAACATTAAATTTATAAAACTTAAAAATTGTAAAATTACATTCCTAATCATATTTCTTCGTATATTAAAAGAACTTGGTCTTACTACCCAGCCAACATTATGAGTCTTTTATGACTCTATTAAGACTGATATTTATGAGTCTGAGCGCTCATAATGAGCTTATAAAAGGGGCCTATAAGAGCGTGTTTTCCATCCTGGAAGGGCACACAGATCTGAGTCCGAAATATGACTCTTATAAGAGTTCAAAATAAGTGTGTTTTAAGAGTCACAATTATGAGTGTTTTCGGAGTCTTATAAGAGTCATATTAAAGAGTCTTTTATGACTTTTAAAAAACAAAAATTATGACGCTTTAGTGACTCAAAATAAACAAATATTATGTGTCTTTTAAGACTCTAATTTGTGACCTCTTGAAATGCTCATAAAAGAGTCTAATATGAGCGTGTTTCCATTTCTCGAATGGCACACAGACATGAGTCCGAAATGTGACTCTTATAAGAGTCTGAAATATGTGTTTTTTTTAGAGTCAGAATTATGAATGTTTTCGGAGTCTTATTTATAAGATTTCTATATTAGAGTCTTTTGTGACTATTACAAACAAAAAGAAAATGCTCTTTTTTCCTTATAAAACAAAGCTGTTTATCGAAAAAGTTGCTCTGAACTATATTGGTGTGTCTGAGTGATAATTATTAGCGCTCTAAAAACCAACAAAAATATGTGCTTTACCTGAGTTATTATTATGTGCGCTCATAAAAGGTTCATAACTAATGGCGTTTTCGTTTCTATCAAAAAATGTTGCCTTTTCATTGCCCTTGCCTTTTTTCGTGTTCGATTCTAAAATAAGTGCAAACGGGTGAGTAAATTTTGTGTTCGTTTCTTAAAATGTCACACTCACAGAGGGCAAAAAAGGCGCATTTTCTACCCTGCAAACTTTCTCAGGGTAGATGATTGCCCTGCATATCAGCTGTTTTTAAAACGACAATATTATGACATGCGTGCGTTAGACAAGGATGGTTATATTCGTTTATTTAAGTTGACATTTTTCGAGTAGGCAAAAACATGCACTTTTACAGGGTTGCGGGCAACATTGAAAACATTTTGCACTGCGACAGGGCAACATTTTTTGGTAGAAACGAAAACGCCATAAGAGTCTTTTCGGAGACATAACAATGAGCGCTTATAAAAGGATCATAAATAAGAGTCTTCTCGGACTTATAATAGCGTGCGCTCATAAAATGTTCATAAATAAGGGTCTTTTCAGAGTCATAATAATGTGCGCTCATAAAAGGTTCATTAATAAGAGTCTTTTCAGAGACATAACAATGAGCGCTCATAAAAAGTTCATAAATAGGAGTCTTTTCAGACTTATAATAGTGTGCGCTCATAAAAGGTTCATAAATAAGAGTCTTTTTGGAATTATAATAGCGTGCGCTCATAAAACGTTTATAAATAAGTCACCCTTAAACCTTAAGGGTTAGGGATAAGTCTTTTTGGACTCAAAATAATGACCGCTCATAATATCGTCAGAAAAGACCCTCTTTTAAGAGTCATAAATATGAGCGCTCTTATAAATGTTTATTGGGTAAGCTAAAATCTATAAATAAAAATAAAAAAAAAAAAAATTGATAAACTTTTCTTTCTTATCCATACATCATTGAGGAGTTTACAATCGAATCCAGATACACATATCGAATTCTTGAGACATCGAAAAAACGTCTTAATTTTGTCAGACATTTTTTATAAACAAACCAATTAATCAAAATTATGCTACACAGGAATATATATAGTAGTGTCCGACCGATTATTCGGCTTCGGTAATCGGCCGATATTTTGACCTTCGGCGTCGACTTCGGCTTCGGTCGAGATAGCCGATTATTTTTGCCGATGTTTTTGCTTTGCTAAGCAGTTTTTTTATAAGTTTTTAGAATTTTTTTTTAATTATTCAGTGAACTCCGTTCAGAATTCCACATTTGAAACATTTTCCATTGTTTGTTTTTTTTTTTCTCTCCTTTTCTGTTCTTTCATGCTGTTCACTCGATGAAAATTTAGTTCAAATGATAAATATAGCATTTCTTATGAATTGAATTGTTACGTTTTTGCTTTTGTTATCGACTGAATTATAAAGCCAAGTTAAAGCTAGAAATTTTCTGCTAGATTTCCGTTAGTATCAGTTAGTAGCTTTTATCGACTGGATCGAAAATTGATAAAATTTTTTTCTGCGTTATTCTGACGTCAATAAATCAATTACAGAAACATCCGAATTTTGTATAATTTAATGATCGAAAATCGAATTTAATGATTTCATTACGTTTTTTTGTACTGAAATGAATATTTAACAAAAGCAAAGAATATATTTTATAATTTTGTTGACTTGAAAATATTTGTTTGTTATTCGGCTTCGGCCTTCGGTCGATTATTTCCATTTTGCTGAAGAATCGGCTTCGGTAAAAATTCACATTCGGTTGGACACTAATATATATTATGCGAAAAAAATATAGTCTCATAGTGCAAAAAAATTCGTGATTTCAATTTGAAATTTGGACTTGTCTGGTTTTGAAAGTTAGAAATGAATCAAAATTTAGATTCCACCGTTCGGAGTCTCAAAACTTAGAGGAACTCATTTAAATGATTTCTGCATACTTTTTTTTCAAATCGGAAGATAACAGACGAAGCAATGTTGATTCTCCTGAAGGTCCTTTCTACGGACCTTTTCAGTAAAAAAAAATTTCTTTGGCTTTTAACATTTTATTTGTTAAATTAAATCCGCTTAATGTTAAATTTATTATTCATACCAACGTTTTGACAAAAAAAAGTTTTTAAAATTTTAATGAAAACTACACAAATGAAAACTTGCTTGGACTTATCTGGTTTTGATTGAAAATTTACAGTGGACATGTCTGCTTTTAACTGAAAAGGAGATTTTTTTAATACATTTTTCTCTAGGATTATTATCATTTCTATCAAAGAGGGTTCTGTGGATCGATATATTGTAACCCTACGGACCCAAGAACCGGTTCAGAACCTATCACGTGATAGGTTCCAAAGTGATAGTAACCGGTCCCAATTCTGCCACCAACATATGAAACCAACCGGTCCCTTTTACATGGCGTTGTCATTGACAGGGGTAAATTGACACCGGCTAGATACCTTTGGACCAATCCTAGAACCGGTTCAAAAATATATCGGCAGGTGTCAATTGACACCTTTGGACCTAATCAGTAGCCGGCCTATTTATAGAACACGGTCCACTTTGGACACGTTGTTAATGAAATTGAATCATTGTTTTGGAAATTCATGTTTAGCCGAGCTTGCTAGTGTTCACGGTAAGTACTCGCATAGCCTGGGTTCAATCCCAGGCAAAACCAGCAAACTGTTTTGTTTTTTATTTAAAATATTTTTGTTTTTAATAAAAAAATTAACTTTTTAATTTTTTTTCAAGGTGTTAAGCATATTTATTTTGAAGGTTATTTTTGATTTAGCAGATAATTAAAAAAAAAAGATTTAAAATTATCAAATTAAAATTGTTGATACTTACACAGCCAGGGTTCGAACCCACGTCCACCGCGTGACAATCTAGCGCACATCTACTGATCTATTGGTAACGATAAGATATAAGACAGGTTCTGAGTATTATCGAACCTGTCCTGTGATAGGTTAAATAATAACTTTCACAGGAGCGGTCACTTTAGAGCAACTGACCCTGCTTTTTCAAAATAAAATTATTTTTTTCCTGTAACTTATCTGGATTTGACTGTAAACTCCTCAATTATTGTTGGAAAGAAACTGAATATATTAACATTAAAAACAAAAAAATTCTAATTCGAAAACAAAATTATATAACAAAATTCAACATTTCAGCATTTTTTTTCATTTATAGATCATCAAATCAAATAAAATCCAATTCCATTCTTAAAAAGATATTTATTTAATACGTTTTTAATTTCATTTCAAAAATTATTAGATTTAGAATAGAAGGGGAAACTTGATTTTTTTTCTTCCAATTCATGTACACTCAGGGAAAAAATGCTGTTTTATCAAACAAATTATGGGTTGAAATAACAGATTTCACTGTTAAATACCATCCAACAAATGAAACTTTCAAATCAACAGTCGGTTGACTGTTGGTCTATGGAACGCGAAACCCGTATAAAAACTTCTTATTAAAATTTGATCACTGGTTTGAAAGTTCATGTATGGCCGAATGTGCTAACGTGTGCGTCTAGTACTCGAGCGTCCACGGTTCAAATCCAGCAAGGCCAATAAAAATTTTTTTTTTTATATAAAATATTTTTTTTAAATAAAAAATGAAATTTGCAATTTTTTTTTTTTGCAAGATTGTAAGTATTTTATTTTGAAGGTTATTTTTGACCGAACAATTAATGAAACAGAATTATTATTTTTTCAATTATTAAATTACAATTTTTGATACTTACACAGCTAGGGTTCGAACCCACGTCTCCAGTAGGACAGTCTAGTGCACATCCACTGAGCTGCTGGCAACGATAATATTAATATAGCAAAACACATATAAAAACTATTGCTTAGAAAAAATTGACAATTCAATATAAGCACAAAAATATTTCAACAGATGATTTTAACACCACAAAAATACTTTGAAACGTTCATTCAACAAAGCAAATTGTTTACTTAAACGCAAATCATTCAATCGAACAGTGTTTTGAAATAACAGCGGCCGACTGTTAATAATACAGTTGATATTTTTCTGAGTGTAGGGTAGAAACTGTGGTGACCGTGGCATGCAGGTTAAGTGTGTGGCTTAGCATGCTCGGAGCCCGGGATCGATCCCCAGCCGCGGCGAAACGTTTTTGGGGATCTGAGCCATTGTCTGCAGACAATGGCAAACCTCAGAGAGTAAATAATGCCATGTAAAGCTTCTTGAGAACATGAACTTTAGCCGTTTGGAGTCGGCATAAAACATGTAGATCCAGTTCTCGGTCTATTGTGTGCAAACATTTAATAACACACACACAACACAATTGATCATAAGAAGCTCGGTCAAAGTTCTTTCAAGGGCTGAAATGGCCCATTTTTTATTTATTTTGTTTTTAGAAACAAAATAGTATCAAGTCAGACTTATGATGATTCGTTTTTCAGAAGCAAGTCGTGACTTGTAGTGTAAAAACAAATCAAGTTTCTATAAGTGAAGTGAACAATTTTTTTCAAGTACTTCATTTTGACTTGACTTTTTGCAGATCTCTGATATCTTTATACAAATGGAAAACTTTCAATAAAAAAAACACATTTTTTGCTGATTTTATTTGTTCACTAGTCTTCGAAAATACATTTTACAATTTTACGAAAAAAATGTTAAACTTATTTTGGCGTTTAGGGTAACATTTTTACAGGATATAAAGTTTGAGATGAAATTTTTTTCAGATAAAATGCCATAAGTTTTTAATATGCTTGTCGTTGGTATGATATTCATTATGTTTATCCAGTTCAAAAGTGAAAAATATTTAATAAAAACTGTTTTAGGTTGCAGTTCACACATAATCACAAAATACCAGTTAATATATATTTGGTTATATATACATAATTAATAAGTATGTACGCAAAAAAATGTTTTCAAAATAATGCCTTTTTTTGTGAGTTGGTCCTTTCATTTCGTTATTGATGGCAGCAATTACTTTTTGACTGCAGAAATTTTCGTTTTTGTTTTTATGTGAATCAATTTTTTAAATTATTTGTACATATTTGCATTAAACAATTTTTAGCAATTTTTAAACAAAGCAATTTTTGCTTTTAAATTGAAATTCTTGATTTCCTCAAGTCAATGCAAATACTTTTGTTTCAAAATAAATTTTCCGTACTATTAAAGAAATTGCAGATTTTTAAAATTTTAAAGCGGAACTTTTTTCTGAGTGCAGTTAAACAGTCGAATTTGTGTAGAAACACAGGATAAAAATTATAAACGGTATAAAAAAAATTGATGTTTTTCTTTTAACCGAAAAAATTGAATGCATTTTATATTAACATCAGGTTCATTTTATTATTCAAAGCATTCTTAAGTTTTGTCTAGGTTTTAAAGGTGGTTTACAATTTGAAAACACCCAATTTTATGTTGCCAACTTTTTCCTTTCTAACTCAAAATTTACGTTTTACGTACCTATAAATAAATACATATTTTTTTTGGTCGTTTTTGTACATTATTTGTTTTTTTTTTTCATATGTTTTTTATACAATCTAGCAAAGTATAAACTAGAACTTGACAGAGATAAATTTGCATGTTTAGCAAACAATGGCAACAAACAACAACATGAACATCGAAGTGTGATGCCAAAAACGCCCATGATGATGTCAGGGGAGTAGCTGTTACCTTTCAGCACGCACACACTCACAGACACATACACACATGCACACACTTGTAAATCGAAAAACAACATATACATAAGCCATTTAAAAGAAAGTTGCCAGCTTCTACAAGCCTTGCACGCAACATAAATGCTTAGGCAACACATCAATTTGCATTAAAGTGGACTAATATAGCTACGCACGTGACACCCACACAGAAGCACACATGCATATGTATAGCCTATAGTAAAGTACACATATACACACAGACGCACACAAGCGTTCAATTACGCGCTTAAGCAAAAGAAGCTAGGAAAGTGCGTAAACGTCTAATTTTTCGCATGTTACGCTCGACACGCAACCTACTTGAAGATACACACACACACACACACACACACACACACACACACACTAAAGAAACAAAGAAAACGGAAACATAAGTCAGACACACAAACACTCATACCCACACACTCTCATACACTTGAAAACTAACAAGTTCTTTGGCTTCGACTCAAAGTATGTTGCGTGGTTTTCCTTTAATATTTTTTTTTTTTTTTTATATTTTTCGTTATACTTTTGCATGCATGTTGGTTGGTCATTATTTGTGTGTAGTAGTGACATAAAGCCGTCAACTAATTAAATTAAGTGTTTGACTAAATCTTTTAGTTAACATTGCAAATTATTTAAGACGAAAATGTATATAAATAAAATTAATTAACTTTGCACAGCATGAAGTTGATAATATATATAAACATAATGAACTTTAGCTTGAAGTTGCTGATGAAATTTCTGAGCTGACCACTAATTATTGCTTAACTAATTAAGTTTCTTTTGAGTGTGACAAATGTTATGTTTCAAAATTAAGCAAGAATTTAAAATAATCGTGCAGAATGTGTGCACCTTAATTATTGAACATCAATTATCAGCCCTAACTTAACACACACACTTACAAATACCAATATATACATATATTTATAAATATATACATATACATATATATAGTAAAACAAAATACACACTTACGCACACCTTTGCAGGCTCGTCGTCATCATTATCACACGCACACAAGATTAATGTATTTTGTAATTTTTATTTATGTTAAGCTTAATGGCGCAATCATTTATCACTTTCTTGTTGTAGTTGTTGTTGTTTCTTATATTCAATAAATAATTGATTTCTTCACTCGTTTATTCATTCTCTTATTTATTCATTATTTTCTTCTTCTCTAAATGTACCCTTCTTCAATACAATTCGCAAACTTCTTTTGTTTTGCTATTTTTGATATTGGCATCAGTTAACGGTACAGACAGCCTAACACACAAAGCCTATAAAATTTACACCTTTTCATTTAAGTCTATGTGTTAAATCGACACCACATAAGCTGGTGAACTGCGGTTAAAATCCTGAAAACAGGTTGATTTTTTCATTGTTCGTCAATTAGTGGTTGTTTTTATTGTATCAAAGCAGATTTTTCAAGTTTTAAGTCAAATTTGATTAAAACCCTTCGCTGCTTAAGGGTGGTTTTTCAAAAGTCTGGTGAAAGTTTAGTAAATTTGAGATTCTTTATGTAACTCAACAGCTCCCAAGGCTTTTGAAATAAAATTACATCGTACAGCGCGGTTTGTATGAGGGTCTTTTTTCTCAAATTTTTTCAAGCACATGCAACGTTTTTGTTCACTATTGGGCCGCCCAATTTGGGCGTATACCTATTACCTATTAATATTCATCGTACAAGACAAAATAAATTCAGAAAATTTAACTTCGGATTTTGTGGATTACTACGGCGGAATACTACATTTTTGGTTTTTTTCCAAATTTTTTATTTTTTTTTTTTTTTTGAAGTGAAACTTTTTTGGCGGCGAGTTTCAACGTTTCTTATTCGTGACGTTTTCAATTCATATAAAAATTTTCAAAAAATGATAGCCGCTAGCGAGAATTGAACCCTGACCATCTTTGCTCAAGAGTCGGAATCTATACCTTTGCGCCACGTAGGCACATAATAAACAGGCAAACACAATGTAATTAAAACTGAACGTGTAACATTCTGTCTGTAACATCAATTTTCATCCGAAAAGTATGCACGGAAAATTTATTTCTTTAGGCTTCAAACGAAAATATTCAGGCATAGAGATACATCCAGCGGGAAAAAGTTCTACTGCCTGTTCGCCACATAATGAGCTTAAAGTTTAATTTGGTTCGTTGGTTGCGATCAAAAACTTAACAGATGATTGACAACATGCAAAAAACAGTTAATTCAATATAATAATGAAAGCAAAAAATGTTAAAAGTGCAATATTTAAGACTGCCGAGAATAGTTTTTGCCAGCCAAAAAACGTCTCAAAGCTAAGAAAAATAGCTAAAACGGGAGCAGAATGCGTTCGTGAATACAAAGAGTGAATTAGAGCTCTTGAGAATGCAGCCGCAGCTGGGTCTGCAACTAATGATGAAGGTAAGTAAGGTGATTGCATCATCGGCGAATAATCATAATAATTGCTATGTTGAGTGAGGTCCTCATAAAGCAGCGAACGTTGATTGTTGAATGTATCAACTTGGTAGGCTATACAATTTGGTGAGATGATGGCTGAGTTCCAAAATGCATTTTTACGAAGCATCTGTGTATTTTGGTGAATCTACAATGATTCCAATTCCTAGATTTTTTTACTAATCCCCAGAAAAACACATTGATGCTTTGTACAAATGTATTTTGGAACTCAGCCATCATCTCAACAAAATTTTATAGCCAACCAAGTTGATACACTCAACAATCAACGTTCGCTGCTTTATGAGGACCTCACTCAACATAGCAATTATTATGATCAGGAAGCAGGCGGTAATAATCAACAAGATTTGCCTCTGCTTTGGGAGGCTCCTTCAACGAGTACTATGCAAATGCAATTTAGCATTAAAAAAGTGACAAAGTTGAGTAGACATTCGAAAGCAACTAAAACACCAACTGAACTAAAACTAGGACCGAAAATAACTGTTATTTTACAATTTTCAAATGCAAAAAATTGTTGAAAGACTTTTTCAACTATGTCATTATGTTACAAATGTCCTCAGCCTTACGAATATTAAGTGCCTTTTAAATTTTCGACTGATTTTTTAAAAGTTAAAAGTTAACTGTTATTTTTTGCCTTGGATTTTGTCGGAGAAAGTTAAACGTTACTTTTGACTTTTATTTTATCGGTCAAAAATAGCAGTTATTTTGTGACTTTCATTTTTTCGATCAAAAATATCAAGCAATTTGTGTTTTTTTAAAGGTCACTTGACAGATTGAACTGTTGACACCATGACTTCATGTGTAAAATGTCTCGCCGATGAGATGAAAATAATGGTATCAAAATTTTTTTAGTCGGTAAAATGACTTGAACATATATAAATTACCTAATATTTTTGACCGATAAAATACACGGCAGAAAATAACTGTTGTTTTTGACCGATAAAATAAAAGTAACTTTTATTTTTGTCAAAAAAAACTGTAAGGCACAAAATAACTGTTATTTTTGTCGGAACAAATAAAAATTAAGAGATAAAAGTTAATATGTGACACTTTCGACAAAAACCATAGCCTGTACGGTCCCTGGATGCAAATATTGAATCAACAGATTATTATTCCATTTCGTATTGCTTGAATTTCTTTTCAGAAAATCTCTCTTATTTCTTACTATTAAAGAGTATCACTTCGGCCACGTGTACGTTGCTACACGCGAGTTTTTTTGCCTTGGATTCTTTTGTGGAAGAAAAGACCTTGCTTTTGAATTTTATTTTATCGGTCTCAAAATAACAGTTATTTTGTGAATTTTTTTTTTCGGTCAAAAATATCA
Organism: Tetanocera ferruginea; assembly: GCA_958299015.1. NCBI lineage: Eukaryota > Metazoa > Arthropoda > Insecta > Diptera > Sciomyzidae > Tetanocera > Tetanocera ferruginea. Next base: position 137,495,770 of record OY282642.1, read on the forward strand.
GGCAATTTGTATTTTTTTTAAGACCACTTGACAGATTGAACTTTTGAAACCATGAGTAAATGTCTCACCGATGGGATGAAACTAATGGTATCAATAGTTTTATAGTCGGTAAAATAACCTTTGAAAAAATACAAATTGCCTGATATTTTTGACCGAAAAAATAAACGACAGAAAATAGCCATTATTTTTGACCGATAAAACAAAAGTCAAAAGTAACTGTTATTTTTGCCTGAAATAAGGCACCAAATAACTTTTATTTTTGTTGGAAAAAAATAAAAGTTAAAAGATAACAGTGAATATGTAACTTTTTCAATAAAAACCATAACCTGTATGGTCCCTGGATGCATTGAAATATTGAATAAACAGAATATTATTCCATTTCGTATTGATTGAATTTCTTTTCAGATACTTTCTGTCTCTCTATTTTACACTAAAATCTCTCTTATTTTTTACTGTTTAAGAAGTTTCACTTCTGCCAGGTGTACGTTGCTACACGCGAGTTTTTTTTTTTTAAGACTGAACGTTAAGACTGAGCGTTGGCTCGGGGATGCCTCCTATAAATGCGCAAGCATTGTATTGGTTTCGAAGAGAGGTAATAGTTTAGTAGAAGAGTGGAAAGATTGATGAATGACGGTGAATATTTGTTTTAAATTTGCACAGCTCAAATCCGTCTGTAAACACAGACGCAGGAAGATAATTCCATAATCATACAGTGCAACCAAAGAACGAACTATCCCTGAAATGTGAAGTTCTATTAGACACAGCGGCAATGGTACGGGAATGGGCTTGGAGAGCTGCTCTAGTAGATTTGGGAAACACACGTTTTTTTAAATTTTCTCTAAATTATGACAAAAAAACAGAAAAAAAAACTAAACAATGGTTGAATTTAAAATAAAAGTTTATATAGAGTCCGTGGTGACCGTGACATGCAGGTTAATTGTGTGGCTTAGCATGCTTGGAGCCCGGGTTCGATCCTAGTCACGGCGAAAAGTTATTTCAAGAAAAAAATTTTTCTGATTGGTCACCAGCTCTCTGCAGACAATGGCAAACCTCAGAGAGTAAATAATGCCATGTAAAGCTTCTTGAGAACATGAAATTAAGCAGTTCGGAGTAGGCATAAAACATGTTGGTCTAGTTCTTGGTTAAATGAGTGCAAGCATTTCATAACACACACAACACAATTGATCATAAGAAGCTCGGTCAAAGTCCTTTCAAGGGCTGAAATGACCAATTTGTTTGTTTTGTTTTTAATTAGGTTTCTCACAATGTTAATGGCATGGTTTTTTTTTAATTAGGTTTCTCACAATGTGAATTAGGTTGTATTCACATTGTTTTTGTTTGTTGAGCTCCTACATTTGTTTTATCTTTCAAATAGAAAACAAAAACAATGTGAATACAACAAAAATATGAATACGATACAACTGCTTCTTTCAAGTTTAGAAAAACTATAATACAAAATTTTTTAAACAAATACACTCTCAACATACATAAAAAAGGTTTTATTTGCTTTAATAAATTTCTATGTACCAAAATATCAAGAATGTGTAACTCCTTTAAAAATGGAGAAATCGCTGTCGTTGTTAGTATTTCGGCAGTGGTTCTTCAGAAATGAAAATAACTTAAAATATTTTAGATCAGTATTACTCTGGCACTCGTCAGAATTATGGTTAACACTAATAATGTCGAAGATTTTTGTTAAGAAAAAAGAGTGTTTTTTAGTATTTGGCAAAAAAAAAAAAAAAACAAATAGAAAAAAATTATTATTATAAGACGGTTGTAGTCGTTATGTAATAGACTGGTCAGTGGTTTCGGAGCAATAACTAATGCCAAGCGAAAAACACATTTAAGTTGTCTACGTTTTTTTTCCTCAGGTTGAGTATTTCTTAGCTTATCGACTAGCTCCAACGTTGTTTTTTTTCATCATAGGCTACAAAATCTTCTGTCAAGGTTGAATTTATTTAAATCAACATCCAGCCAAGAGACCCAAACCACATACTTTTTTTGGGTAATTTTTGGTCAGCATAGCATAAAAAGTGCTCTATCAAGCGTAATAAATACATGAGTGAAATAAATTGTCAGCTAAGAGAAAAGAACCATAAAAATGGCAAAAATAACAACTTTAACAACAACAACAACATCCAGAAACAGCAACAACCACGTCCATAATAGCTGAACGCAATTATGAGTTTGTTTGACAGATGACAGCCTCAGTAAACATACGCAAACAGACACACACAGACCACCACTCACCTACCAACATAGAACAAGCATCAACACAGACGCAAGCACACGTTAGGTGGTTGTTGCTGTTAAACTCACTCTCATAATATCATCATAGTTTGTGGTTGGATGATAGCGCCAACAACGATGCGACGCCATTTGTGGAAAATTTAATTAATTTTCTTCGCCTTAGGCGAGCGATGCGTCACGGAATGTGCAGCATGTAAAAAATAAATATAAAATTTTCAGAAGAAAATGTCAAAAATATAACAGAAACAAATATTTAAAATAAAACCGAGCGTTTATTTAAGCGTGCTAAATTCGTAACAAGCTTACTGCTAACAAACAAACAAGCAAACATTATTGCATCAATAACAGCCTGGTATTCGCAAATAACCAAGTTGTGGCTAATTGAAAAGTTATAGCTGCTTAATTTTTGCTTTGACAAAATTAAGTCGAATTATTGGTTGATGTAACTTTAAAGCGGTTAGATGGTAATTAATTTAAAGTCTTCGTTGCTGAATTTTTATATCAACGACTTTATTGTCAAACGGCTTTAAAGTGCAGATTGTTAACCTGCATAGCTTGTATCTTAAATTGGCAACTCTGTCAACGTGTTTCTTTTTTCTGTCAGCTGGTCTATACCATAAAACTTGTTTATGGCAGTCGTCGCTGTCTGCGTGGGCGACGGATGTTGTCTGTGGTCATGTATGGGGTCTTGCATAAATACATACATATATTTTAGTCTCTACATCCGCAACTTAATTCCATTTTTATGCCGCTACCATATGTTCACACACCCTTGCACTTTTTGGCAAGCACGCATTACCTGTTCAAGCTTTATTATTCTATAATTACAGCGTCTGCGTTGTTGCCAAATGACCAACAAACCAACCAACAACTCTAGGCCGACAACACATAATGTAATTGTTGTTGTACTGCTGCATATTATAAACATGGGTAGTCGAGATGCGAAGTGTATAGCACTAAGTTCTATTGTTTCTGTTTTTATGTCCAGCTAGTCAGATGTTTTTTAGTAGAATGAACTCAATTTTTTGTTTGTAAGCGGTATTCATATTGTATGAGTTTCCGTTTTTTTAAAAACATGTAACTAATTTACACTTTATTGTATGCTAATGAGAACATTTTTTTAAAACATATGACAGCATCTTGAGAAAAAATTGTAATTTTAAATCATGATGATAATGTTTTATTATAAAAATGTACCTAAACATTAGCAAACAATCCAAAAGATGCAGCTAATGATCTGAATAAATGAGTAGACGATAGTTTTATAGATAAGGTCTTAGCATTGAAGAATTTTGTCAGAGGTTGTGAAGCTTTAAATGGAAGTAGAAAAATATATGAGAATGATGAAGAAGTGGAGTTTTGAATGGATATAAGTTAATTATAATCTACAAATAATGATTTTAAGCAATATGCAATAAGATAATTGTATGAATCAGGGCTACAATAAAGATTGTGTCCAAAATTAATTTTTTTTTTCAAAATAATGGTCTCTAACCAGTTCTAAAATCATTATTCCAGAAAAAGTTACTTATATTTCTTTAGTGTGAAAAAGTAGTAGGCATGTTATTTTGAGTTTTAAGCAAGAGTTTTGACAGTTCCAGCACTGTTCATATTTTATCTTGATATCTAACGCTAATTTGTTTTCATCAAACATTTTAATATATTTAAATAAATATTGAAATTATTCATTATTGAATTATAACTGAATTTCTAAGGTTTATAGTATGGAGGAGACAGGGAGTTTTGGACATGGAGCTTTTGAGGTGCCTCCGACTCGCCTTAGCAATGCTAGTTGCGGACTATGTGGTTATTTTGATGAAGACAGTGTCTGTCCAGTATAATGCCCTTCCATACCCCAGTAACGGTCACCCACTTCTTGTCCGGTATAGCAAAAAGCGGCTAACCTCTATATCTAGAGGCCGTCCACCATCCGCAAACTGTGACCTGTCCGGTAGTTTGTAGCTCTGTACCCTAAACCTGAAACGTCAGGGTATATTTACTTTGTGCTAACGTTTGTAACCTCATAGAACGAAGCGAGTCCGGTATAAAAAAGTATATATATTCTTGTTCCGGGTCACCTTGTGAGTTGAGCTATCCATGTCCGTCCGTCTGTGTGTTATCCGTAAACACAGTATAAGAAGAAGGAGTTAAGATAATTGGATGAAACCTTGGTACACGTAGTCACATGGAACCAAGAATCTGCACTATTGAATATTTTTGGAATCCGCCCATGGACACGCCTACCTCCTATACAACGCAAAAATTTAAAACTGTTTAACTCAGCTCATAATTACCCTACAACAATAAAATTTGGTACGTATGTGTTTTGTATTCACACAAAGATGTCTACGAAAAATGGGTATCATACGCTCACGGACACGTCCACCTCCCATACAACCCAAAAATTGAAAACACAATAAATAAGCCTACGTTTAATTAACAGAGATAAAATTTGGCAAGTACGTTTTCTATAACAAAACAAAGATGATTTTGAAAAATGGACATCATCCGCCTACGGACACGCCTACCTCCCATGCAACGCATAAATTAAAAACTGCATAAATAAGCTAATAATTAACATACAACAATAAAATTTGGTGTGCATGTGTTTTATATCAATGTTAAGACGTTTTCGAAAAATGGGTTTCATACGCGCTAACGGACACGTCCACCTCCCATACAACCCAAAAATTGAAAACACAATAAATAAGCCTATGTTTAATTAACAGAGATAAAATTTGACACGTACGTTTTTTATAACAAAACAAAGATGATTTTGAAAAATAGACATTAACCGCCCACGGACACGCCTTCCTCCCATACGACGCATAAATTAAAAACTGCATAAATAAGCTAATAATTAACATACAACAATAAAATTTGGTGTGAATGTGTTTTATATCAATGCTAAGATGTTTTCGAAAAATGGGTATCATCCGCTCACGGACACGTCCACCTCCCATACAACCCAAAAATTGAAAACACAATAAATAAGCCTACGTTTAATTAACAGAGATAAAATTTGACAAGTACGTTTTCTATAACAAAACAAAGATGATTTTGAAAAATAGACAATAGACAATTGGGAGTAATCCGTCCATGAACACGCCCACCTCCCATAGCGAAAGCACAATCAAGGCATTAACTGTGAGCTACAGAAATAAAACTTGGTATGTGTAAATTTTTCATCAACATTTAAATGCATATAAAATATAGGCTTTATAAGCCCACGGGCACGTCCATTTTCAATAATATTATTTTTTGTTTTGGAAAAGTAGGTTTAGGTTATTTCATAGTCGGCCTAGACCGATTTAAGACTTTCTTTACTTGTTTTTTTATTTAATTTAAAATAAAAAACAAAAACTTTATTATAAAGTACAGCATCGCACTGCACAATTTTTTAAATTATCGTTTTATGGGAGTTTTGCTCCTTCCCTTCGTCGAATGAGTTTAGTCAAAATTACGTAAAACTGTACCTGCCGCCCCTGATTACAAAAAAAAATGACATCTTCAACGTCTCGATCTGACGTCTGGTTTCTGAGGAAAATGGTCACTAGTTTGCAAGAAGTAATTTCGAGCATTTAAGGTTTTTCTTAGCATGCATTTAATATGCATTTTTATCTCAAAAAGGGTTTTTTTTAGCATGCATTTAATATGCATTTTTATCTCAAAAAAAATTCCAAATTAAAAAGTCCTTTTGACATCGATTCGATTTTTTGATTGTATTCGTTCAACTTTGGTTTCGGTCGATACTGTTCGGTTAATTTTTGTTCATCTTTGTATAGCTTCTGCTCGTATTCTTTAAACTTCTTTTTATTCGTTAGTCTTTGGATCTTGACTTCGTTTGCCTTCGGCTCATTCCTTGATTTTTGTCGAAAGAAATTAAAAAAGCAGAGGATCTATTTCAGTAACAAATCCAAATGCTTGCCAAGTTTCATCAAAATCGGTTCATCCGTTTTAACGTGAATGAGCCAGACATAGTTGATAGAATAAAGCGTCCTCTTACGGAAGTTTTCTGAACTTTAAATAGCCTTAACTCTGTTGCAGGGTCAGGTTATTTCACGTACCAAATTTTAGCAAAATCGGTCAAGTCATTTAGAGAGTTATTGAGTCGTAACAATGCACTAGTTAAAGCGCCCTCTTGCGGAAATCTTTTGAATTTTTTTATATTCTATGATTTATTTTTGGTGTGGGTGAATGTTCAATCCAAATTTCATTGAAATTGGTCCAGACGTTTAGGAGTTATTGAGTCTTTACAACGCACTACTAAAAGTGCCCTCTTACGGAAGTCTTTGGAATTTTTTATAGCCTATGTTATCTTGGGCGCAGTCGAACTTTCATACCATTGAAAGTAGTCCAGGTATTTAGGAGTTATTATAGAGTGCCACGCCCACATACTTCCGCCCACTTTTTTACATTCTCTCTATGAAACGTACTCGGTGTCCAAATTTCAGCTCAATTGGATAAACGGTGCGCGAGCCATACGGAACAGACAGACATACAGACAGACAGACAGACAGACAGACAGACAGACAGACAGACAGACAGACTGAAGGACAAACATTTGATTTTATATTTTAGATATAATGGTTATAAGGAAACGACTCATGTTCAATCATACTTACATAGTTGTATAGTGATCAGTGATAACTTCCCGGCGATGCTTCATTTTCCGAAAAAAAAGTCGTAAATGTCCTGTTAAATAATAACATCATTTCACCCATTCACACTTGCAAAAATTCTTCTTACTTTCTTTTTTTAAGAGGTGCTCGGCAAAAACGACAGGTCCGCACCAAACTCGCAGAAGACGCCACCATCGAAAGCTGGTTCTTCCAGTGGCTGGTTGCCTGCGCTACCACTTTTAGCCTTCCTAGATTCTTTGGCATAATAGTGGTATCTTTCACTCATTGCCATCCATGCCGACTTGCATTCACTTTCTGTATTGAACAAAATTAGTTTAGCGGTCTTTTATGAGGTTAAGATTTTTACCTGATTAATCCAAAATACCAGCTATAGCTCTCCAAACCTGGTCAACCGCATTTTTGTTGCTGTGGTGCGTGTTGGAGATGTCTTAGATGGCTTCTTCACCTCCTTAGCTAAGTGTAGTTTTTGCTCCTCCGAAAAATTGACAGATCGTTTCTTCTGTAAAGCTTTTGATAGCTTCCCGGAAGAAATCTGCTGCACCAACCTGTGCTGCCTCTTCTTCATTCATCGTGGCAATGTTCATTTTGATATCTACAATAGCTGCGTTCGATTCGACTGTGCTCAACTCGCTTGTGAAAAAAACGTTTACCACATGAATAAATAAATTAAAATTTTTTTAGCTGCCAATAAATCAATCGACATAAAACATTTTGAAAATAAATCAGTTAACTGCTTGAAGAAATTTAATTTTGTTTTTTTACTCACATCACATTTTGGTCTTTGATCACCAGTCCAGAGCTGTGATGAAAAAAAACTGGTAGTAGCTTTGCTACGAGGTCTGCCCAAGAACTTTAAAACTGGTATCACGGGTAGTCAGCGGACCCTGGCTTTCACCAGGTTGACTAACTGAGCTAGCCCTTTGGGGAGCTTCATGGTGGTTGTGGCTTACTAACCATATCGCGGGAAGAGCTAGGTAGGTCGGTGTGTGAGTTGCATTCTCAACTCGGGCGCCGTACTCCGCAGTACGGAAAATGTGTTAGATAGGCCTCCTTTCAAACCAAAGTTGCGACATGTCATCACAACATTTAGCTAATTTGATACCTTTGAACCCTCAAAGGGGCATTGGCCTATGTTTCGGTCACATGCTATGGAGCACCGTAGACTTAAGCCTACACGGCCGGTGTCTACGCAAAACACTTTGGATTCATCACATTATGGCAGAATCTATGACATTTTACGCTATCCCGTACACAAACCAACTAAAAACTAAGAACTTGGCAACGCAACTTTACTCAACTCAATTGGAAGTTGACTTTCTCTTTCCTCAACTAGCTCGAGACTTTGTTATTGTTTTCTCATACAAATTTTGAAATAAGTTACATCAATTAAGTATAGGCTGGCGAATCGAACGCAGCTTATATTGTTTTTTTTTAATTTCAAATCAATTAATCAATAAAATTAAACAAATTACTTACCTATGAATGTCGTTTACCAATATTTTACTAGAAATAATAAACAAACTGCATATATTTCCTGACATTCACAGAGTCGACTTTTTTTTCAATGAAAAAAAAATAGAAAAACAAAAATTTTTCTTGCGAGCTGGATTATCTTTTAAGAAATTTTTACAAAAATAAATTACTTTTCAGTTTTTTGTAAGAAAATATGCTTTACTTGAGAGCTGGAAAAAAGATTTCGGTTTTTGAGATTTCACACAAGCAAATCGCAGAGCGAGACGTAAAAAGCTACGCATCAAAATTTTACATTCAAAAAGTTAATTTTACTTTTTGTTTTTGGTTTGAGTCGTGACTACATCAACACCAACTAAGTTCATGCACATGCTCATCATATTGATACTGGACAACAATCAAGACCATACAAAGTTGTTGGTTTGAGCAAACCAATGCTTTGCGGTGCATTGCTTCATTAAATCACCGAAGGAAATACGAGTCTTGCATATCGCGGTTACGACATTGGATTCCATAGATAGGCGAACAAATAGCTAGATAGTTGAACTGATAGATTGATGAATAGTTGAAGGAATGAATGCATGGATGATGTATGTTGTATGCACACGTATGAATGAATGAATTGATGTTGTTATAGAAGCTAGATAGTCGTGGACAAGTTTTTGACAAATTGTCTGCGCCTATCGCTGGCACCTCCATATCCACACATGCGAGCATCGTCGTCTATCATTAAGAATGGACAGGAATAACAACGAAAAGCACAACAACAACAATTGAAACAACAACAACTATAATAACAACAACAGCAACAACTTTACAACCACCACAACAACAACCAACACTTTAGTGGATTGCACAACAAAAAATTACATGCATGCAACCACACTAGCTCGCTAGCTAGGGGTCAGTCAGTGATAGCGACCACACGATGAGGACGAGTTTAAATTACAAACACGCACACAGACAAGAACACAAATACACACTTAACCATACCACCGTGCACACATACGATGTCCACTTAAAGCAATGTTATGCAGCGTTCACTATAGCAGGACTTCTTTGCTTGGTTGCTGCATGTGTCCGGCATATTAAGCGAGCACATATGCTGCATGCAACACATATATTATTATGCTTTTGTTGTTGTTGTTGCTTTTTCTGCTTTTGTTTTGTTTCATTATTTATTTTCTTTCAGTGTAAATTTTAGGCCAACGCTTTGCTGTCGCTATTATGCAAACATAAATGCAATTAAGCCCTGCGGCCAGTGTTGCCATTCTAATAATTATTATTTGCGCTGGACGCAAATTTGTTTCCTTTTGTTGTTATTATTTTTGAACGTGATGCGCGCTGATGATGTTTTACTGTGACATGTTAAAAAAAATTTTGCACAAAAAACAGTGGAGAAAAATACAATGAAATATTCATAAAAAAAAATAAATATTGTAGTTACCCAGTAGAATAATTGTCAAGGCCTCTCATCAGATGCTCTGCCATAACTGCTTCTTGGCAAGCGCTCTACGGGTCTTATAATCACTTTTGCCACATCGCTTCTCACACTCCTTCTAAAGTCAAAAAAAGAATGCAAGACAGAATGTGTCGCGCACATTTTTTGCTTTGCGCTTAGTAACCGCGGTGTAATAACGGTAAAAAATTGAACACGTGTTCAATTGAGATGGCGTTAGTTTAAAGATTTGCATATTTAGCATCAGTTGTTGTGCATTCGTCGTCAAGTGAAGTGAAGTGAAGTGAAATAAATTAAAGGTTTTGTACGAAAATAAATTAATTGTTTAAAAACAATGAGCAAAAGAGGAATAAGCCGTAGAACAATAAATAGAAAAATTTTGATTGAAAAAAAGAAACTTAAAGAAAAAATAAAAATATGTATTATAAAAAAACATGATTTATTGCAAACTCCTAAAACTAATGAAATAAGTGAAAGATGTGTTATAACAGAGCCAGCAATAAGTGAATTTCCTAGACTTGAAATACTGCAAGACATAAAGCTGAACAGTCAGGATTTAAAGTGCAAATTAAAAAAATGGTATCAAGACTTCAATCCCCCAAGAGCAAGTGTCCATGCACTTCTAAAGCTGCTAATTTCTGAAGGATTGAATGTGCCAAAAAGTCTTAATGGACTTTTGAAAAATAAAAATTTTAAAGCAGTCATTAGAACAGTGTCCCCGGGTACATATTTGCATATAGGCTTAGAGAAGCAATTGAAAAAGATTCCAAGCAGTTTGTTCCATGAACAAACAAAAATAGTGCTGGATATTGGTGTAGATGGATTGCCACTTTTTAAAAGCAGTTCGGAAAGCCTCTGGCCTATAGTTGGAAGAGCTGTAAATATCGCTGAAATTTCTGTTTTTTTAATCGGAACATATATTGGTAAAAAAAAACCAAACAATATCGACACATACCTGCACGACTTAATAAATGAAATAAAACATCTCCAACAATATGGAATATTTTTGCACAATCGACAATTTCAATTTGAAGTCCGAGCATTTATATGTGACACGCCGGCACGATCTTTTATGTGTGGCATTGTTGGCCATAATGCTTTCGTGGGTTGCAGTAAATGCTACCAACAAGGCACAAGAATAAACAATGTCACAACATTTAGTACGGTTTCATCGCAATTGAGAACAGATAAGGACTTCACAGATAGAAAACAGCTCGCATTTCATTTAGATATGCATAAATATACTCCTACTGCACTAGAAGTTATAGGTACTAAAATGATAACGCAGTTTCCAATGGAGCCAATGCATTTAGTGGACTTAGGCGTTACAAAAAAAATGCTATCTATGCTTCTTAATGGAAAAAGCACTTCGAAATTCAGCAAAGATAGTAAAGATTTGCTCTCATCTAGATTAGTTTCACTATCTGCAAATATTCCAAGAGAATTTCAAAGGAAACCCCGCTCAGTGGATGAAGTTTTAAGGTGGAAGTCAACGGAGTTTCGTCAATTTGTACTCTATACCGGGCCTGTTGTATTGAAAAACATAGTACATGATGATTTTTATTTTGAATTTTTGTTACTTCATTCAGCTTATCGACTGCTTTCAACACCTCATAAGTTCGAATCGAACGTTCAAATAGCAAACGGAATGCTAGAATTGTTTGTGGAAAACTTTCCACGTATATTTGGGGAAAGCAGTGTTACGTTTAATGTTCACTGCTTACTTCACTTAAGTAAAAGTGTGCAAGAAATGGGTATAGTTCAAAATTTTTCAGCATACGATTTTGAGAATTTTCTGCAACATTTGAAAAGAAAAATTCGAAAACCATCGCTGATATTGCAACAAATCCACAATAAATATGCTGATACAGATTTTGATTTAAAAGTTAAAGAGAAAGGATTTAAAAAAAATCGCAAGGGCAGCATTATAAGCTTTCAAACTCAGGACTACTTCTTAAGTACTTCTATACCAGATAATTTCTGTTGTATAAAGCCATATGTTCCCATAAAAATAACTGGTTTTTTGGATGAAAGCAATGGGTTTGTAAAAGGTTTGAGGCTGCAAAATTTGAGCAATTTTTTTGAAATACCCTTAAACTCGATGCCAGGCTTAGGAATCTTATAAGAGTTCAAATTAACATAAAAAAAAAGCTAAGTACCAAAATTCAACTTTTATGCCGAAACCCGGGATTGAACCGGGGACATTTAGATCTTCAGTCTAACGCTCTCCCAACTGAGCTATTTCGGCTGTTATTTTTCAGTGCAAACGTGTTATTATGTTATATTTAAAACGGCTAAAGCTAGAACCTGATAAGAAACTAATAAGATAAGCTTAAGTTCTGTTTCAGCATGCAACCGTTTAGAGTGGCGTGGAGTCTACACTGTAGATCGATCCTCCAATAAGAATATTTTAATTTTTTATATCTTAAACAGCAGTCTTACAAGCACTATCAACTTAAAAATTGTTCAAAAATTTATGAAGGTTTAAAAAGGTTTCTCTCTCATTTAATCAGATTTTATAAAAAAAAAAGAAAATTGCCGCACTATCTTAGAAAAAAAATATTGACAAAAATATATGTATGTTAATGCTCACTTCTTAGGCTGCGACAGACAGGCAGGCAGGCAGGCTGAAATCTGTGTGAAAAAACGAGATGCAGATAGCTATCTATCTCGCTTGTTCACATTGCCTGCCTGCCTTCCTGTCTGACTCGGCGCTCACTATAACCGCAGCCTTAGGCGCGCAAAATATTTAAAATATTTTTTAAAATTTTTTGGTTTAACCATTAGCTAGTCGTGCCTCTGGAAGCACTTAAGAGTCCATCTCAAAAACGTGTTTCAAGGATTTATGGTTTATTTGTTAACTTCGCTTGTATGATAGCTATTGTCTAATTTTAAAAACAGTTATACTGATATGGAATTATATTTCTAGGTCATATTAAATTCAGGCTCATAAAATTAAGTTGAAATTTTACTTAAATAATGCAAACTTATGCAAACTAATACAAAAAAAAAAGAATTTTCATTTTCACAATCATGTTAATGAAGAACGATTTGGAAGCAGGGACCGTACCGGTTATGGTTTTTATCGAAAAAGTCACATATTAACTGTTATTTTTTAACTTTTATTTTTTACGACAAAAATAAAAGTTATTTTGTGCCTTATATTTTTACGGGCGAACATAACAGTTACTTTTGACTTTTATTTTATCGGTCGGAAATAACAGTTATTTTCTGCCTTTTATTTTTTCGGTCAATAATATCAGGCAATTTGTGTTTTTTCAAAGGCTGTTTTACCGACTAAAAAACTAATGGTACCATTATTTGGGTCTCATCGGTGTGCACAATTTAAATATGGCATCAATAGTTTTTTAATTGGTCAAGCGGCCTTTAAAAAAATACAAAGTGCCTGATATTTTTGACCGAAAAAATAAAAGTCAAAAAATAACTGTTATTTTTGACCGATAAAATAAAAGTCAAAAGTAACGGTTATATTTGTCCGAAAAAATAAAAGGCAAAAAATAACAGTTAATTTTTAACTTTTATAGAATCAGTCGAAAATTTAAAAGGCACTTATATTCATGAAGCTGAGGCCATTTGTAACATAATGGTATATTCGAAAAAGTCCTGCGACAATTTTTTCATTGTGTCTTTTTCATTTAGAAATTGAAAAATAACAGTTATTTTCGGTCCCTGTTTGGAAGTGATAAACTTCTTTTTTCTTATTTCTCATTTCCTATCTTCTAAAGATATTTTATACTAAAACGCTAAACAAATATTTGCTAAGTATTTGCTGAGTACACAGAATAATGAGAAAATAATAATTTTTTTCAAATTTTAATGAAGAAAATCAGAATGTTGCAATTGTCATAAAACAATTTTGAGTATAAAGTACAACTTCGATAATCCGGACACATATGGGCATCTCCCAGTGGCACGGACGCGACATTCGCACGGTTTTAATTACTCGAAAAACAAGAAAGAAACAAAAAGAGCCGATATGTATTTTAAGTGTTCTAACGCAATGAAAGAGTACTGCATTTTATAAAAATATTGGCAAGATTTAGTACAAATTAGTACAAAGTAATAAGCAATCATACAATGAAACGGACGCGACAAAAAACAGAAGTTTTTTTAAGCTGGTATAGAAATATGCAAAATTTTGCTAATTTTTAGAATTTTTTGTATGTATAATAAACATGTTAATGGAGGTCAAAGGATAACTTTTCTTCGTAGACTTATGAAATATGATAATTATCTCTTACCTTTTTATACCCCCACGCGTACTGCGTAAGCGGTATATTAAGGTAAAGCGGTAGGTAAAGAAAAGTATAAATATATGCTTGCTCAGCATCACCACCTGAGTTGATTTAGCCATGTCCGTCTGTCTGTCCGTCTGTCTGTCCGTCTGGGGACACGATTACAGCCGTAAATGTAAAGCTATCGTTCTGAAATTTGATATTTAAGCTTTTTTCTATAAAACTAAGATCAAGTTCGAGAATGGGCTAAACCGAATGAAAACCACGCCTACCTCCCATACAACCCAAAATTCGGTATTTGTGTAAAAAATCAAACTAATTTTGGTGTTTAGTAAGAATATAAAAGCCGACAAGTAATTTTTAATTTTTATTAAAAATATAAAAGTAAAAAATAATGATTATTTAATAATTGTTTTGATATTGCTCATAACTATTACGGTCAATGATTATGAATTAAAGGAATCCGAAGAATTAATTGTCGGTACAAAAACGTCTTAACCCTCAGTTGAGACTGTCGTTCAAAATAAAATGTAACTTTATTAATTAACTGTCAAAATTTTAAATAAAGTGTATTTTTTAGGGATTTAGAATGAGTTCAATGGTCCATTAAAATAGGTCCATTGTTATTGAGGCTGTACAATGTATGTGATACGAAAATTATTCAAATCAGAAAATTTTTTGTTAAGTGCTTATAACAAACAATCCCGAAAAACTGTTTTGAGATAAATACATTTTAGGAGGTTTGTATCTTTATAACCCTCTACTGCACACCTTATGATTCAGCTTCAGGTGCGCACTCAGGATTTATTTTCGGGGGGATTAATTGAAAAAATTATGAGTTTTTTTAAAATTTTTTTTATAATATATAATTATAATTATATTATGAAGTCAGTTCTTCTTTTAACAAGAGCCTTCTTATTTATAGTTTCTTCTTTTTCGACTTCAATGTCTCTATGAACGTTTAAATGAGCTAAACCATTCAGTCTGTCTTCTTTGCACTTGTTCCTCAAATACGTTTTAAGCCTACGTAGTGACGAGAATGGTGACGAGAACGTAGTGACGTTCGCTTGATGCAACTGACACGGGCAGAGCAATGTGGCACCTATTTGCAAGAACCGATAAATTGTTTTATATATGATACCATCACATAGTTGTGTCTAAATAGAATATTTATAAATATTAATAATATTATGTACACCGTTAGTATGTATAAATTTTTGAAGAACCTTCGCCACATTTTAAACTCAGCAAGAAAACCGTCTATACCATCTTCAAAATCGTTTGGCCATTGCAAACTCAAAATTTCGACTGATTCACGCATTTCTAAATCATCAAGAGTGATGCATTTGGGCGGTGAAATATTTTCTATCTTTGATATAAGTTGACGATGCTTCAAAAAACGTCCCTGAAGTTCTTCCAAAATATGATCTAAAAATGGTATGTAAATTGAACGACGGAAATATACTTCTGGGCATCCATCGTAGTTGTCGCGGTTTGTCTGACGTCCTACTAATCGGGGAATTTTGATGTCTATATCCATATCATCGCTTATCGCCTTGGCCGAATTAAATATAGCCTTGAAAGACTGTTCTGCATCTTCCCGCATCTCTTTGATTTCACAGTCTTCTCGTTGTAAAAATTGGCTTATATTTTTCGAGAGCGCAAATATGGGTTTAAGGACTGCCAAAGCGATAATGAATTGAGGCGAACGAATTGCTGCCAATAAAGCATGAGGCTTTGTTCCATCGGATCTAATGTTAGAACCGTCAATTTCATCCAAAGCAGCACATATATGTTGGAAAACTTAAAAAAATAATGAAAGCGAGTCCAAATGCTCAACCCAACATGTTTCACAAAATTTTAACAGCCGCGTTTGCTTAGATGTTGGGCCAGATTTCTGTATAAAGTTTTTCAAAACAATGCCTGCTTTCGTAGATTGTCGGAAAAGATTAACGGTCTCCTTAATTATACCAATGCAGTTTCTTATAGGTGCAACTTTACAGGAATTTGCTATTGCTAGATTTAGGCTATGATTAGCACAATGCACGTAAATAGCCTCTGGATATGCCTTCTTCAGCACATCCTTTAAATTCTCCACTCATTGCACGAGCACCGTCATTTCCTTTCAAGAAAAAAATTTGCATTCTTGTAATATTATTTTAAAAAACCCAAGTTTACCTTGACCTCTAATGTATTCAAGACATATATTTATTTCTTTTAATTTTTATTAAATTTAATTTTCATTATTTTCATTCGTGTTGCAGAAGATGATCAGCAAGCTGATCGAAATGCATTCAAATTGTAATTGCTTTAAATTAATGTAATAAAATTGTTTGCAAAATCAACTTAAGGTGTTTTTTGTCATTTAATTTAACTATATAAAAAACAAATATGTACATCCCAACCAGCAAAATGAGTAGAAATTTGCGTTTGAGTTCCCTTTAAAGCTGTTTTAAGCGGCAAAATAAGTTCCATGGCACTTCGAAGCTGCTCTATGGTCCGTTGTAGAACTTGGCACGCCTAAAGCTGCTTAAAGGTACGTTGTGGAACTTGCCACACCTAAAGCTGCTTTATGGTGTCAATTTCAGGCAATAGACCTTATAATTCCAAAAGGAAAAAGTTATACTTCTATGCAGGTTTAAGATAATTAAGTTCAAAAGAAGTTCTGAAGTGCCGCTTGTACATCTTCTTTACATTTATTTTGAACTTAAAGCTGCTTAATGGTTCGATTGAACCTAATGTTGGACCTTAACGCTGCTTATGGGTACCTACGACAGAACTAACTGTATAAATGAAAAAATCTTCGTTTCGATATAAAGCTACATGGCAGAATGGCTAAGGCGTCGGACTTCAAATCGGCGAGACACGTGATCGAACCCTGGCAAAGGCAACATTTTAATAAAAAAGTTTTTTCACTGCGAATCAGATGGTACAAGTTGAGAACAAAAGCGGTAATGGTAGAAAAAGAAGAAAATAAAAAATAAAAAAATTAAAATCAGAAATAAAACAGGAAAATATTTTTTTTAAAAAAAAGTTTTCGAAGTTCGATTAGAAGGCTGCTTAGCAGTCTATGCAACGTTCTTGTTGATACCTCAAAGTACGAAAAATTACTTAAATTTTGGGCTGCTTACACTGCAAAGCAGCTTAGAGAATTCGCTGTATAAGCCAAATTTAGAGCGTTTCTTGCTGGTTGGGATATATGTAAAAAAATATATGTATCGTGCGAGAGAATAAACTTATTATATAAATTTTTTTTCGTTTTTTTGCTTACAGTTTTGTCTAGAGTCTAGACAAACATATTTATACAGTATAGTACTGAGCAATTAATATATTAAATTTTATTTCTTTTATTATAATTATTTCTGCTTGTTGAAATAAAAAAAAAATCAAATCATTTCGGGGGGTTTTGAACCCCCAAAACCCCCCCCTGTGTGCGCGCCTGTCCAGCTTGAAACAATAATCAATTAAATATACGATTTTTGTACAAATATTTTATTTCTGTTTTAAAAGGTTAGGAGTCCACTGAACTCAAAAGTTATTGACCGATCAGTCTGCATTTTTGAAAGATTTCTCTCTATAGTTGAAGGATGCACTAAAAAGTTTAAGCACATTGTGTGAATACTGGACCATAAACAGCCGATATAAATTGTAAATTTAAAGTTTTTTATTATTTTATTACAGGTTAATCCCTTCCTTCAACGTATCAGCAATCGAAAACATCTTATGCTTCGGAGGAGTGGAAACATTTTGACAGCTGTAGCACTTGTAGATGCCTCGCAGCACACATCCGAGGAGATACTCCGCAGAGCGCCATTTAAAATCAAAACAAAGATTTTTTATTCCCATGCATTTTCTACACAAATGAGATTTTGAATAGCTTTTGCATAGCTCCAATCGGATTTTAACTCGCAAAATCTTAAGATTTTGACTCGCTTTATATTTGAACTTGATATTCAATCGCATGAGATTTAAACACTCAAAAGATTTTAAATCGTATTATATTTAAACTTGATATTTTATCGCTTGCAAATTCGACTGTCATGCTATTTTTATTTATCAACGATTCTAACTCTCATGTGATATGAACTGATGAACTCATGTGATATTGACTGAATTTTTACTTCATGAAATATAAAACCGATTAAAAATTATAATTGTTGTTAAATGAGATTTTAACTCGCATTGGATTTTTACTTGCATACAATTTATAATCATATGTGATTTGGAATTGCGTGTTTTCTACAGTTGCATGAAATTTGGCGTTTTATGCTTCGAGGCGAGGTTTATGCTTCATTGAGACTTAAAATCACTTACGAAATTAGACTCGAATATGATTTTTTTAAAACGAAATTTTTATTCTAATTAAATATCGACTAGAATGTGCTTTTAAATGGCATGAGATTTTTCTGCATGCGATTTATGCTCACATTAGATTTTCAGTGGCTTTTTAGATTTTCAATAGTATGAGATTTTGACTGGGGCTAAGTTGAAATGGCATTATAATTGGACTGGCATGAAATTTTGGCATGCATAAGATTTTGCATCGCTTGCGATATTAACTTTTTACATACGAGTCGCATTCATGTGTGATATTGCCTTGCAATAAATTTTTACTTCATGCAATTTATAATCGAATGAGGTCTAACTTTGCCTACAAACCAGAATTCGCCAAAAAATACTTATTTGAGATTTGCTTGAAATTTTCACAGTATGTACTCAATACTGTAACGACTGAAGTCGTTACAAGTAAATATTAAAATAAATATATATAGATCCGTATAATATAAGAAAAAAAGAGTAGTTTTAAAAGCCGACGGCAACATTTAATTTAAACTTAAAACATACCAATGAATAAATTAAAGAAAAAAAGAAAAAGAAGAATTAATAAATAAAGCAGAATAGAATAAAAAAAAAAAATAATGCGGATGGAGGATCTAATGTGGTCCCCCATCTAAGTACTAACCGCAGTGAAGGCTGCTTAATGTATCAATCACAGTGCAGCACACATACACACAGAACTCGTTTAGCAGCAATATAAGCAGCCAGGCTATTTATAGCAACGTTGCATTGTAGCACTTGCTAACATGATAACAATGATATGATTCACATGCAGTTAGCAGTGAACATTGAATAAGTAGTGCGAAAAATAAAGGTTTAGGTATGTTGAGTTCGCTTGACATCTCAATTGATTCGATTATTGTGTTTTAATTGTTAATCAATTTTCGGGTGGTGATACAGCCAGGGAATAAAGTTGATTACAGTTTTCTGTTATCAAGCCACCTAACCATCAAGCTCCGGCTTTTCGACTCCGGTCAAACTTAAGCTTCGGCTTTTCGGGTTCAGTAACCCATCGTATTTTAAGTAGGTCTGCGTTGTGAGGCCCTGTTTTGCAGTCGGCCTTCTGCCGTCTACCGCCTGAATCAGTTTGGCCCTCTGCCACCGTGAGCACTTTGCCACTAATGTTTATACCGCATATGAACTAATTTTAGGTATTCACTAAGTTTGTAATAAATATTTTTTTATAAAAAAAAAAAATTAATTTAATAAAATAAAAAAAAGAATACAATAGATTATTAATCGTGCTAAGCTAAAACCTTTGCGGTTTAGTGATTGTGTTGACCTTAACGTCAACCGTGATTAATTCTGCCATTAATTAATCTATTGAATTTCTGATTGAGAAAAATTTACTTTTGCCTAAAGGTTGCGAGATCCCTTGGACGGACCCTGGAGCGGCTGAGCATACCTCAGCCTTCGAAACAAAAACACTCGTTACAATACTATGAAACTTCATACATATAAGGAATAAATAAAAATTTCACAAAAAAAAATTTTAAAGGTGGCCTTAAAACTTAAGGCGGAAGTGACGGCCGAACAAAAAAATTCAATTAAAAAAACTTTTGCCTGAGGATTAAAGTTGGTATTACTTGGCTCGCTTTGCACGCATGACCACCACAGCCGCCACGCATTAAAATTAAGTTTCAGCATATATATTTCAACAATCTAGAATTATCTTTTATATATAATTTAAAATAAATATATTTATTTCATTTTAAAAACATTTATTCCGTCAAACCATTTTAAGATAATGCAATTCATGAAATATTCTAATAATAGAATTTGCCATTTATAACAAAAATCTATGGCAAAAAGGAACAAAGACACCTGCTTTTTATCTCTAAAATGTTTTCACAAACATAAATATCGACAAATAAAATTACACAAAACACATTTCAGTTTGGTTCTGCACATTATTATGACTGTTCACATTCGTTGTCTCGACCGGCCATCAGATGTCAATCAAAAAATCATTCCACTTAATTTAGCTCAGCGCCCAAAACTGAAAATAATTTTAATTGTTGTCATGTGACAACAAACAGTGACAGTGCAATTTAGCGACCTAGCAACAACAACAACAACAATTGTAATTGTTACGCACTACTGCGCAACGCAGGTGACAACTACCGATAGATGGGGGACTGGTACAAAATACATAAAAATAGTCGCTTTGTAATGAATTGTATTTTAATTCCTTAGGGTGGCAAAATGAGATAAAAATACAAAATATCTTTTGTTGTTAGCATACGTAGGTATAGAATTGTGCCTTTCATGCTTTCAACTGAAATCGATTTCTTGTTAGACACTTTTTAAGGTAAACATTCATATCAATGATTTTGATGTCTACACAGCAGTTAAATATTTACTCTTCTGCTTGATTTATTGTATCCTAATGTGTCAAATAGTTATGACTGTTGTTGTGAATGCTTGCCTTAAAATCTTACAAACACTATCAAATATGATGACTAGCAGCCATGTGAGCAAATAAACATAGAGCTATTTTGGGCAGAATATTACAATTTATGCAGCAATTTTTTAAGTGTCCCAGAGAGAAAAGTTTTATCGAATTCCAGAATTCGAACCAAAAACTTGATCGGAGTTTATTTATTTGAAAACATTTGTTTGTATTCTATAAAACATGGTTGTTTGAATGTATTTGCTACAAAAACTTTGAACATGAATTTAATTCATTCAAAGCGTTTGCTCTCATGCAAAAAAAAAAAACACATTGAGAACGCATAAATTATTGCATACTTCGTGGCGTAAACAATAAACTGACAAACAAACGAACAAACAATAACAAATTATTAAACAAAAACGCAAAGAAAGGCATACAACGGTGAAATTTAATTAAATCAATTCAACTAACTTAACATCAACAGCAACAACAACGACAACAACAACAACAACAGCCATAACAACAAAGTAGATTAATTATAAAGGAGTTGAAAAGTGCGTGTTTGAAGCACAAAGCAATAACAGGCTATAAAAAAAAAAACAACTTTTGTATTTTGTTTGCTTTTGATATGAGAGGATGCGGAACCGAAAGCTTCTAACATTTACTCGAAAATGAAGCTACCCAGCAAAATCTTCGCTTACATATAATCGAAAAAGTAATCCAGAAAATTTCATTCATCGCTTACGCTCTCGCTTACAGAATCCATTATTTTAATACAGACATGTCATTGGAGGTAATTGATGAACCTTTCGCTTGACATGGGTGTACTTATGTAAGCACTTATTAAACTTAATGAATAACTTCTTCTCAATAATCACTTATTTAATAACAACTAAGAAGTTATTGAATAAGATGTTTCTCTGCACAAATTAGAAAAGCGATTAAAATATTGAAAAAATAATTTGTTTTTTCGTACATCTTTTGCTTAACAGTGCTTAACAGATCAAAAACACCAATCAAGAGTTAGAGAATTTCTTCTTTAAAAGAGGAAAAATGCTTTTTTTAATAGATATGTGTATCAGTTAATTGATTTATCTAATATATTTACCTTTAACACATTTTTCTGTATTTCATTCATAAATCTGGCATTTTTTCATATTCAAAATTATAAAAATTTGACACTTAAAGCAAAAAAAAAAGTCAAACAAAAAAATTTGAATTATCTAAAAAACAGAACAATCATTTCAAAAGCAAAAAAGGCGGACATTACTAACTGCATTACGAGTAATATACAATATAATGCATTATTGGTCACCAACATTTATGTAATGCGTTTTATAATCGAATGCAAATCAAGGCAATACGAAAAATTTTGCTGGGTAAGTGGTTGAACCGTAGACGACGGTACTGGTGGTTGTCACACACACATACACACATGCACACAATTTAAATGTTAATATATGAAATTCTTAACTTAGAAAAACAATAGGGGTATTCACGATGTTGTGTATTTGCCCTTGTATTGTGTATTTTTGATAAATTTGATATTTGAAGTAAAATTACAAAAACCAAATGTACCGTGTTCAAAATACAACCCTGTAGTAAAAATACAATAGCGAAACCCTATTGTATTCTTTGTATATATCGTTGTATATTTGATCAACTGATCACAAAAACTTTTTGACTCAGCGTGGATGAAGGTACTGGCTGGGTTGTGTGTTTATTTAATAAAAGTTAATTTAATTCAGTGCTTCGTTTCGATTCTTTTATTTTCTCGTACTGCTAAATGATGAACTACCCAGACTTTAGTGAAGGTTTGTTCACAATGCGTTGTAAATATTGTAAATTTTGTAAGAATTTATCAAAAATACACCACATCGTGAATACACCTAATATTAACAAGGTTTTAAAAAATAAAAAAATTAAAATTAATAAAATCAAAATGGCAGCAACATCGGAAATAATATGTAAATTATATTGAAGTTGTATGAAATGGTCCTTCAAAGACATCTAAGTGTTCTCAGAGCAAACATAATTTTTAGTACCCTTTCAGATATGATACCAATGCACTTTTTAATTAACCAGTAATTAAAATTTTTTGTTTTCTCTACGGATACGGATAATTGCAAGGAATTTGATGTTTATTCCATTTCAACTGGTACAACACTTCGGTACCACTCTCACTTTTATTTTCGTTTTTTAGTGTTTTAGCCTAAAGAACTCAAAAATTTTTCATTGAACAACTTTACAGGTAAAGAACGTCAAAGAGATATAAGGAAGTGCTAATGTTGTTGTTAATGTTAATGTTGTTAAGAGCATCTTAAAGTGATTTTGTCTTTCTGTTCATGAGTTGATTGTGCTCAAATATGAGTCTGTTTCTAAAACACTGCCGTCTTCATGCGACTGTACAGTAGAACGGACTTCAAAAAAAAAGTGCACCGTATACCAGTGAATGACGCATTTTTGCAAGAAAAGTACGAAAAAAATTTTTTGTTTTTTTTTTGGCCGAACGAAGTTACTACCATCCTAATGTACCACCCTAATATCAAAAAAAAAAAGCTTTTAAAATATCATTAATCTTTTGCTCAGAAAGTATATCGATATTTTCAACAAAACTATTTTTAAAAATTTTTGAAAATTTTTTGACGAACTTTTTTAATTTTCATCATATCTTCGGCACTAGACATATGACAATCGATGTTTTTGTTTAAAATAGAACAATTATTTTTTTTTTCAAAAAAAAAATATTCCTACAAGTCTTTGGAAGGCCTTATTTTGATTTTGAGGAATTTTAAAGCTCGTAAAAGAATAAAAATTCCGGCAAAAAATTTCTAAAAATTTCTTAAAAAAAACTTTGCTTTAAATATCGATATACTTACTGATCAAAAGATTAATGATGTTTTAAGAGCTTTATTTTTTTTGATATTAAGGTGGCACATTAGGATGGTAGGAACTGAGATCTGACGGGTAAGTACTAGAACGGTGCACCTGAGGCCAATGACATCTATAGAGGTCATATTGGTCTTCTGGAGACAAAAACATTGATATTCCAAACTTTAAAATTTGACTGTAAGCAATAGAGATATGAAGAAATATGTCAATGCGCGACCCCTACGTTCGGTAAAAAAAAAACAAAAAAATATTTTTCGTACTTGTCTTGCAAAAATGTGTCATATTCGCTGGTATACGGCGCACTTTTTTTTCATAGGAGTTGGTACTACTGTACAGTAAGGCGCCTCACGCTCCATAGACAAAAAGAAAAGTTGTTCAGCACAGTTGCTCAAAATAATCCTTGGCTTATGTTATGATGATTCCCCAAATATTTCGACTCTAGCGATAGCCATCCGTGAGCTAGAATGGTTTGAAATAACATCTAAGACTCGAGTTTTTTGTAAAAATATTGGCTGGCGTGGTAGTTTAAAGTAAGAAAACAGTCAAAAATAATAGTAATAATCCAATTTTTTTTCCAATCTGCATCTAAAAAATTTCAATTTTTTCCGTGGCACCAAAAATAACGTAGTTTCATATTTTGTTCACTTAAATTCAAATAACTTCATTATTTTGAATGCGGTTCTGGTTTCCAAGACATCGTTGGAAAAGTGTTGGATGCTTCTAATGCAGAACTGATAACATTTACAAGCCTTAAAACTGATATGTTTAAAACATCATGTATTGCAACAGACAAAAAAGAGAACAGAAAAAAAAAACTCGCATGTAGCAACTTCAGAAGTGAAACTTCTTTAACAGTAAGAAATAAGAGAGATTTTAGTGTGAAATAGAGAGAAAAAGTATCTGAAAAGAAATTCAATAAATACAAAATGGAATAATAATCTGTCGATTCAATATTTGCATCCAGGGACCGTACTGGCTATGGTTTTTGTTGAAAGTGTCACATATTAACTTATATCTCTTAATTTCTATTATTTCTGACAAAAATTAAAGTTATTTTGTGCCTTCTAGTTTTTTGGGCAATAATAGCAGTTACTTTTTACTTTTATTTTATCGGTTAAAAATAACAGTTATTTTCTGCCTTTTATTTTTCGGTCAAAAATATCAAATTTATATTTGTTCAAGTCATTTTACCGACTAAAAAAATGTTGATACCATTATTTTCATCTCATCGGTGAGTCATTTTACACTTGGTGTCAACAGTTCAATCTGTCAAGCGGCCTTTAAAAAATCAAAAATTGCTTGATATTTTTGACCGAAAAAAATTATAAAATAAAACCTTATTTTGAACTTTTAAAGAATCAGTCTAAAATTTAAAAGGCACTTAATATTCGTGAGGCCGAGGACATTTGTAACATAATAGTTTATTTGAAAAAGTCTTTCAACAATATTTTTCATTTGAAAATTGTAAAATAACAGTTATTTTCGGTCATTTAAAAGGCACTTAATATTCGTGAGGCGCTGAAAACATTTGTAACATAATGGTATATTTGAAAAAGTCTTTCAACAATTTTTTTCATTTGAAAATTGTACTATAACAGTTATTTTTGGTCCTTTTTTAGTTCAGTTGCTGTTTTAATCGCTTTCGAATGTCTTCTCAACTTTGTCACTTTTTGAATACTAGATTGCATTTTCTTAGTACTCGTTGAAGGAGCCTCCGTAAGCAAAGGCTAGTCTTGTTGATTATTACCTTCTGCTTCCTGATCATAATAATTACTATGTTGATAGAGAGCCTCATAAAGCAGCGAACGTTGATTGTTGAGTGAATCAACTTGGTTGGCTATAAAATTTTGTTGAGATGATGGCTGAATTCCAAAATACATTTTTACAAAGCATCAGTGTGTTTTTTCTGGAGATTGGTTCTTTGCAGATTCACCAAAATACACCGATGCTTCGTAAAAATGCATTTTGGAACTCAGCCGATGTTGCAATCACCTTACCTTCATCATAAATTGAAGACCCAACTGCGGCTGCATTCTTAAGAGCTATAATTCGCTATTTATATTCACAAACGCGTTCTGCTCCTGTTTAAGCTATTTTTCTTAGCTTTGCGACGGTTATTGGCTGGCAAAAACTATTCTCGGCAGTCTGAAATACTGCACATTTAACAGGTTTTGCTTATATTATTTTATTGAATTAACTGTTTTTTGCATGTTGTCAATCATCTGTCAAGATTTTTATCACAACCAACGAACCAAATTAAGCTTTAACTCATTATGCGGCGAACAGGCAGAAGAATTTTTTCCCACTGGATGTATCTCTATGCCTAAATATTTTCGTTTGAAGCTTAAAGAAATAAATTTTCCGTGCATATTTTTCGGATGAAAATGAATGTTAGGGACAGAATGTTAGGCGTACAGTTTCAACTACATTTTGTTTGCATTTTTATCATGTGCCTACGTAGCGCAAAGGTATAGATTTCGACTCTTGAGCAACGATGTTCAGGGTTCAATTCTCGCTAGCGGCTATCATTTTTTGAAAATTTTCATATGAATTGAAAACGTAAGCCTAGCGTCACGAATAAGAGACCTTGAAATTTCACTATCCGAAAAAGAAGTTTCACTTCAAAAAAGGAAACCCTCATAACATAAGCCAAGTACTATTTCGAGCAACTGTGCCCAACAACTTTTTTTTGTGTGGCGCCTTACCGTACAGCAGGGCGTAACGATAGAAACCGATGCATTTTGATTAGCAATAAAAAATTGATCTGGATGAAAACAAAATTTTCATAAAAAAATTTAAAATTTTTTTAAATTTAAAAACTAAAAAAAAAAAATGTTTTTAGAACCCTGCGAAATTTTCTATAAAAATATATTTCTTGGGAACCAGATGTCTCAGATAGTTAGTAGTATACGAAATTGTTCGTATTTAAATTATGTACAATTTCAACATTCTAATCACATCACTTCAGTAATATCGATTTTTGCGCTTAAGGTTATGTTTAAGGCAACGTTTAAGTTCACGGAGGTGGGCTGGTATGGGTTAAAAAACAAATAAAAAATGTGTCCAAAAATGTTTTACCATTTATCCACAAGTTTTTATCACTAAAATACGAGAGTGTTAATCCCTCTATACAGGATCTCAGTTCGTTCATAGTATTAGTTCATGAATTTTATAAATTTATTCACAAAAACTATGAATGATTCTTGTTTCCCTTCTATTTTTGCATGGCATTTACGAATTTTTGAAGTGAAACTTCTTTGGCGTCAAGTGAAATTTCAAGGTCTCTTATTCATAACGCTTTCATTGTGTAGCGTTTGCAATTTATATAAAAATTTTTAAAGGTGCTTTATTCGTGAAGCTTACATTAATGTCAAAAGCAAATATTTAAATGAAAATTTCCACTGCCTACCATAAAAATTATTGCCACTAGCGGGAATTGAACCCTAGACTGTCATAAGCTTCGAACAAGAATCGGACATTCTAGCGCTATGCTACATAGATACTTTCAAAGAAAAGAGCAAAGAAAATGCAATTAATATTGAATGTGTCCTGCTCTGTTTCTAGGATATCACAAACAGAAACCTATACCTATGCAGCCTAGTGCTTGCCTCTGAGGCTTCTTTGGCTTGCTTGGTCCTGGGCGCTAGGCCATCTAGACCGTCTGTAAAGGTGGAAATACAAAAATAAAACAAGAACAATACGACATATAAAACAACAATTGTAACAACGTAGATAACAACAACTGTAGCATCCGTGCAAATCTTATACACTGACATGAGCATTCAGCTATTTTATTTACTTAAAGCACACAAGTAAAATTAAAAATAATAATAATAATAAATGAAATATTATTTCGTAATTGTCGCAATTTTTGTTTTATTTTTAATATTTTTTTTTACGTCAGAGTAAAGTTATTATTGTTCTCTACCAAAATCTTGTTATTGTTTTTTACTTTTTCTCATGCGTATTATTAATAACGTCTGTCAAATTTCAAATTCATTAAATTTTGTTGCATGTTTCTCAACACGTAGGTTTGTTTATTTCTTTACATACTGCGTATATTTATGTACGTTATGTGCTTTTGCGTATTGTGCAAAAGTAAAAAAAAACAAACTGAACATTTCAGTGAACTCTAACGGAAGTGTCTTCTTCAACATTATTATCTTTTGAAATGAGTTTCCGTCTGAGTCCTTTGTTTATAGTATTTGTATTTTGTATGTTTTTTTTTCTTTGTAATTTTCTTGGAAATTATTACCATTTTTGTTTTAACAAACTTGAAAATTAAACAGTAAATATCTGTCAAACTGACAGTTAACTGAGCTATGTGCAATGCTGACAGCTTGAGTGACTGACTAACTGACTGTTTTAAGATATGCAGACATTTTCGACTTTTTCTCAAGATTTTATTAATTAATGTCGAAATAACTTGCATATATGAGGTGAGTGTAGAGAATGTCAGTAGATATTTTACTGAAAGTTTACAAGAATTGTTGAAGATTTTCAAAATAGATTTGTTTTTTTAACAGTTTTTTAACAGATTTATGTTTGAAATTAATGACAAAAAAAAAAACACAAAAAATAAATTTTAGCACAGTTAACAAGGCTAATGTAATGGTTTTATTTTTTAATAGTTATATCAAATTATATCTTGAAAACAACCACATTCTTTGGTTGATTTAAAAAATTTTGAAATAATTTTAAGCCCTTGTTGGCAGCTACCAGTTCCAGATAAGCTAGTAACATATAATTTTTCATTTCATCTGTTTGTGGGCTAATAAGAAAAACTTTAAAGAAACATATTCGGAGAAGCTTATATTTTTTGCTGAAAATTCACTTTGGATATTCGTAACGCCCGGACAAAACGGTTATCAAACATGGATATTGACGGCAAATGGAATAAAATATTTTTTTTAACACCAAATTTTTTGTTTGTAACATCATTATTTTCGAAAGTTTGTACTCTACTATTTGTATTTTCGAAGAACAAAAATGCAGAAGAATAAAATCATGTTTTCAGGCAAAATCAAAAAATAGGTCGGCTAGATACTCATATATTACTTTCCTTTTCTAAATGTGGAAAAATTGAGAAACCGAAAAAATTTTTTTGGGGGGTTTTTCCCACCCCCATCATATAAAATGGTTTTTCAAAATTATTGATGGTTATAAAAATATTTTATTTGCAACATTATCCCCAAACATAATTTGTTGACCTTCAAATAATATCAAAACTATTTATTTTCTTTCTTAAATATTATATTCGACTTACTCAAGGCGCCTACTTCATGTTAAGCTGTCTAGTAACTAAAATTGCACATATTTCGTCTTATAAACACATAAATAGGATATGTTTTTTATGCATTTTCATGCCATCAGATATATGAATACAAAACCATTATCATGATCTTAAAAACACCCACTTCGCTAACATCGTAGTTCAACATTTCAACTGCACGTTACATTACAATTCAAAAATAATAACTGGCTCTTTTTGGACGGCTACAAAGCCGTGAGCTATGAAATTTATTACGAAACTGATCACATTCGTTTGCTATTCACTGTACAAATTGTTCCGCAGGATGCTCTCCAGATACGAATATTTTTCAATCACAACTTCGGCAGGACAAAAGTACATATACATATAAAAAAAACACTCACACACAACACAAAACAAACAAAAGCAAACTGCAATAAAATTACAACAACCAACACAGCTATAGTTGCAAAAGCAATGAAATAATAAGAATGAATCCGATATATGACCAGCAACGTACGATATCATGAAATGAAAAACCAAGGCAGGAGTATGATATAAAATCATATGTCAACGGTACTATTTAACCCCAACACTTGGTGGTGGCAGTTTTCTCCTTCTTGATAGTCGTTTTAGTGCAGACTAGCACAATAAAATATTGACAGTTATATTGAAGGCATGCGTTGCTGAGCAAACAGCAATAAAAATGCCCGCAGCAACAAAAAGGCAACCATCACGATTCTAATATTTATAAAAGTAGTTCTTTTGATGCTGGTGCGATAGTGCAGAAAGTTTTTGTTGTTGTTAATGTTATTGTTATTATTTTGATAAAAGTTGATGAAAAAAAACTATTTAACTGTTTTTTTTTTTTAAGTTTAACTACACTTAAAGAAAATTCAAAATATTTTCTGCAAAAGGTTTAATGTTAATATAAGTTAAGCTCGTAGCCAAGGAAGTGGGTAAAGGGGAGAGAAGTTTTGGAGTTCAAAAAGCAAACTAATTGATACAACGAGCAGACAAAAGTGGATTTTACTTATGCAAATATCATTTAGATCTTAGAAAAAAATATATGTATAAATAATATTTACATATGTATGTTAAAACTTTCTCTAAGAATAAAATTTATAATTAAAGATCATAATTGATAAGATTTTAACAAGAACGGTAATAATTCAATTATGGCCATAAGACAATTTGGTCAGAAGTCAGCAAAATTAGCATTTCTTCTGTCATAACGATCCAATTATATCATTAAAATAAGTGTAAAGTATGTATGTTATCAAAAGTTGATTTTGAGATGTTTAAGGAGCCACAAAAAAATTTTAAACCTATTCAGGTTTCATTCATGAGTTTTGAAATAGTATTCGAGAGACAAAGGCTGTCTTGATGTCAGATTTCAAAAATAGAGATATTAAAAGATCGACTCACTATGGAGCAGGGATGATATTTTGAGTGGAATAGTACTTTTTTGAGTACTATTGACGAAAGATATCGACTCGAAACTTTACGTATACATGTTTTGTTCAAAGTCAATGTAAAAAACTATCAAAATCTGACAAAAACCACTTTTGCCTTCCACATAAATGACGCAATCCGATTTGTGCTCCTATTTTTCTACAAACTGTATTAACTCAAAAGTACCCGAGTTCCTTCTTGCCGAAAAAAGTACTCTGGTATGTTAAAGAATTTTGCTTGAAATTTTGTCAAGAGTAAAAAAAAATCATTTTTGAAAATGAAGTCTTAAACTTGTTGCCAAAATGCTCGCCCAGTCACGTATTATTTGCCGATGATTTTAGAAATGTTCCCAGAACAAGAACTTTTAAAAAAAAGTCAAATATTTTTATTAAAATTCGCAATATCTTTGGTCAGGCGGCAAAGATTTGAAATTTTTTGCATCAGATAGTAAGATCTTCTTCAGTACTACTATTTTCAAGCATTTGTTTATTTGTAACTGCTACACCAGCTTATATTATTATGAAAACATGGTTGGTGGTGGCGATAATTACTTTTTTTTCCTCCCATAGAGGTCGAGACACCCTATTATACATATTTAACGGGTTCTGAAAGAAAGCATGATTATTTATTGTTCCTTTATGTGATAAATATAATTAAATTTTAAAAAGTATTGGTTTTAATTTATGTATTTATTCACATATTAGTGTAAAAAGTACCCGAAACAAGGAAAAGGTACTATTTGCTTTTGTATAGAACTACTCTCAAAAATGATCCGATATCATCACTGCTATGGAGTCACTTCGATTTAGCTAGACAATATTCAATTTTGTCAAACACCGATTTTATAAAAAATATATATATTTTACATTTGTCAAATAGTTTAAGAATAACGGACAATGAATATTTTGTACCTTGCCTTGATCAAAAATTTTTTTAGCTCTCTGAACTTTGTCATTTTTAGTTTAACTTTTCTTTGGGTTGCTAGCTGTTGAGAGGAGTGCACTTAAAAATTCATATTTTTTTCCAATTTTTCTAAGAAGTTAAAACAAATCGATTGTACTGAAGGAGATATGTAAAAATAAATGTAAAGTGTCCGAAGGTTTTTTTATATGCGGCTGTCCGTGGCTGTACATTTTTCTTCATAAACTTAACACTACAGGTGCTAAAATTATAAAAAAACATAAACTCGTTGTCTGCTTTGTTCCGAGAAGTACTGAGTTTTTTAAAAAACTGTTTTAAACCCAAAAACCTGGCAAAACCTTTATAAAACCCAAAGTTTTCATGATATCGCCATGAAACTTATTTATAAACTTTATAATTTTAATGTTATTTTTAAAAATGAAAAAAATGGGATAAGAACTGTGCCAACCTCCTATATAAAGTGGCGTCATGAACATGATAAAACATTTATATATTCCATAGTTTTAAAGATATCGACTCGAAACTTGACGTATACATGTTTTGTTCAAAGTCAATGTAAAAAACTATCAAAATCTGACAAAAACCACTTTTGCCTTCCACATAAATGACGCGATCCGATTTGTGCTCCTATTTTTCTACAAACTGTATTAACTCAAAATTAGAAAAAAATATTTTTATCGTATGCTGTGTTTTGTTGCTAGTCGTATTCTTTAACTTATATGAAATTATAATTTTAAATAAAAGGCTCACACAGTATTTTTCTTGACCAAAATGACTTTAAACTAAAAAATTGTGATTTTTGTCCAAAATTTCCTGATTTTACCACATAAAAAATTATAAACTTCACTAAAATTTTATGCTACTAGTTATGCATATCGTTGGAAAGTTCACGAAAATATCTTTCTAAAATGTCTTTGAAAAATGTTCTGCATCAAAAACTTTCGTTGCTAGAGCATTTTTAGTGAAACAACCTCCTATAAGCTACAAATTAACCCATAGCTACCCAGGGGGTCTATATAGACCCTCACTTGCCTTACATGTTTTGCTTGTTTTTGCATTCCCTATAGCTTAAAATCATTAAATAATTTTGTCCAACTAAATTGTTCTGGATACTCCACTGTGCGACTGTTTATAAATTAGAAAAAGGGATTGTATAATTTTGTTCCAAAAATGTGTATATTTTTAAATAAAAATTCCTATATATCTTGTTAGATTTTTAAAAATAAAGGTTTATATTCCCTTTTTTTGGCTGTAGTCAAATTTTTGAGTTTTGATATAAAAGTCGAAATCAGTGCTCATCGAACAATTGAATGCACGAACATTTTCATTAAAAGTTGGTGAAATCCTCTATGAAGTAAAACTAATATTTAGTCAGGTCTGTGCCCAAGTGAGAGGAGTTATGAGTAGAAATCTACCAAGGGTTCCAAAAGGTAGACAAAAAAAATCAACATTTAAATGTTTTTAGAGAAAAAGTCTTAATTTATTAATTCTAAAAATTCTAAAGAAAGTTTTATAATTGTTTAGAAACTTCATAATAAGAAAGGTTCTTATTGAATTTTCGTCATAAAACAATCCGGTATGTTATGAAATCCGATTCAAATAGTACGAAGTCAAAGTAAATAAGCCAATGTAACCCTTAAGGGGGAACATGGCATTAGCCGTTTTTTGAAATCAACTTTTTTTTATATTTTTGTATTTTAGTAAATATTCTTAAGATTCTAAGCAAAAATTTCTACGGATTCAAGTTACAGCCGGATTACTGAGAGCGCATTTTTAATGTTCGCATAATTTTTCTGTGTTCACAAACTTTGCACGAGTTTATCTTGAATCTATGTTTTTCGTAGTGGTTGCAGCACTAGCGGGTTAATTTTTTGACGAATTTGTTGTTTTTTGTATTTTTTTTAAACTGAATTCGCTATCGTATGACACTTGCTTTTTTTAAATTTTTTTTTCGCTTTTTTATTTATTTTTAAAGTCAATTTTTTTTTCGAAAAAACACACTTTCAAATTTGAAACATCACCAAAAATTTAAAAAAAATTTAAAAAAAAACTCCTGTTATACGATAACCAATTTTGTTGAGATTTAAAAGAAGTAATTTTTTTTCCCAGATCGGCCAATTTTTGCGACTCCCAGCGCTGCAATCACGAGGTCCCGTTTTTTTTCTCTGCCGCCAGTTTGGAGCTCTTTAAAAGCATGTTGGAGTAAAAAATATATTTTTTTTCAATTTTTCTTGTAATGTGTTCAATTCTCTGCAATAATAAAATAATAAATTTTGGAAAAAGGTTTGTTTTTGACTGAATTATGAATTTTTAAAAAAAGATCTGTTTTCCCTGCCGCGAATGTAATGTCCCTCCTTAAATTAGCTGTGTTCAATATGAATGTCAACTGTAAAGTAGGTTTCGAAGATAGGCAAGATTTATTTTAAGCTTAATGCAAAAACTAAATTAAATATCATTAAAAAAAAAAAATTATTCTAGAGACAGGCGCTGTCTTTATCTTATTATTTGGACCAATTCTTAAGTTAAGCTGTTCGTGATGGTACTAAAGTAAGTACCATAAAAAAAGTTAAAGGATCACTGATACAAAAAAAAGTAAGATTTCAAAAATACAAAAAGTATACCTTATATAATAGACGAAAAATTAAAAATTTATAAATTATAGAAAATTTCATGTTCAAGAGAATAGTTTCTTTGTACATATATTTAATTTCAACTTATTTTTCAAAACAGTAGAAATTTGATCACGAAGTTTATGTACGCCCCTTATCTGTGTATATATCTATCTCTTCTTCTTATTCTAATAATCTTTCTTAATGGATAATAATAAAGTTATGTTGGTTCAAAAACTTCTTGGATTACCCTAGAATTTGTTGGTACAAACTTTGGTTTTTCTTCTAATGGAATTTAATTTTTTTTTTGTAAATGCCTTACAGCCAAAAGCTTTACGCGACAGACTCAGTGGTAGTGTTTTTAAGTTCAATGATAGTTTTTTTTATAGTTTTCATGAAGGGCAGCCATAAAACAGCGAAAAGCAACACCAGGTATTCTTCGAAGAAACTAAAGTAGCTAGCCAACCCGTTGAAAACACCATCACACCATAACAAAATCCATAAAAATTTTTACGGTGAGGTTGTGTTGTATAGTTAGAGTATTGATTTTTTTAACCCTCACTTTGGCACCAATCACTTTGGCACCATGGGTATTAATCAAAACTCAAAATAAATGAAACTTAATCATTCGAAAGGTTATGTTGCCCAGATGTGCAGAATGTATATATAAATGATATATCTGATATCCCAACCTTCTAAAAGAGAAATTAAATTTTTTTGGTTGGGGGAGAGTTTTTGAGTTTGGTCGAATTTGAATTTTTTTTTTAAAGTAAGAATTTTTTAAAAAAAATGTAGTTTCATCCATTCGTCAATTGTAAAATTTGTAAAAAAATGTGTTATGAACTCAAAAATTTGACTTTCCATGTCAATATCTTAATCGAATTTAAACGGTTTTTCAATTTTTCTGATTTTTTCTAAAAGTTTGTTAAATTTTTTTTCAAATGAGATAAAAATTACAGCAAAGTTCTAACCAAAAGTATTTTTAATGAATTTTCTTAATATTGTCGTTAGTTATTTAGCGTGTGGTTCAACCAAATGCCAAGAGAGAGAAGAAAACTGTCTCAAATTGAATGTTCTAAATTGGGAAGCCAATATCTCCGCCATCTGTAAATAGATTTTATTTAATTGTTTTTTGTATTTAGTTCTTATCAATTAACGTAAAAAAACTTTTGAAAATAATACCGTTTTTTGTTTGTTTATATTTAAATTATTCCTTTTAAAAAAGACCATAAAATTTGATTTATTCTTAAAATATGGGGTACTGATTTTTGTTGTAAAAAAAAAACAAAAACTCAAAATTGCATTTTTGATTTTCTTTCAAAGTCTATACCGAATTTGAGGTGAATTTATTTTGTCTTGACAATAAATTAATAAACTGTCCGTGCCATCAAAAAAGCAAGGCTACCCCCTATGATTTCTTTGACAAAATTAAATATTTTTAAAATTATGTTTTTGGTTTTTGAAAAAATAATAAAATAAAAAAACAATTTTTTTGAAGAAAATAGCTTTATATCTCCAATCAATTAAGGCCCGTTAACTGATCTCAATTTTAAACAAAGTTAAGCTTAAACAAAGTTTAAAATTCCTTAACCTCAGTTTAAATTTTAACGCCGATACCTCATCTCAAAAAATCTAACTTAAACTTGGTGAGGCAAGTTAAAATTTAAACACAGAAATTCTAGGTTTAAAAAAATTAAACTTAGATTTTGTGAAAAATTCTCTGGGAACATTGGAAATATTCTCAATAATAAACCAAAAATAAAAAATTATACTTCAAAAAATTCAAAACAATAATAAAAAAAAAAACATATGTTAAGTTTTGAAAAAAAAAATATTCTAATGAAACTGACAATTTGCATTATTTTATCAAAAATTTTTGAAATATTTTTATGTTCTACGTCAAAGTTATAGAATTTTTACTACAGTGCCGCTCAAATATGTTTTTAAATCTCAGTTTAAATTTTTAAACAGAGTTTAAGTAAACTGCCGATAAAAATGAGATAAGTTACGAAATTAATTTTAACTGAGTTTAAAATTTAAACTCTGTTTACGAAATCTGATTTTAAGGAATTTAAACTTCGGAGATCAGTGAACAGTCCTACGAGTTATAGCTTCGAACTTATTTTAATCATCTCGCATATAATTATAAATAGGCAATCAATAAATTGGTCGAATTTCGACCCCTGTCGATACTAGTACATATATATAAATAGGCGTAAAAAAACAGTTCAGAACCATTTTCTCCCGTGTTTCTCTTCAACCGTTTGTGATCATTTTTTTTTTTTTAATGAATCAGAGTGCAGAAAAGGAGTGCACTGACTATTTTTAAAAGATTTTTTGCAAAATTTTTATGAAAAAATTTTTTTTCACATAAATTTTGTCTCGAATCAACAGAGAATGTATGTGAAAAGTACAAATTTGGGCCACTTTCAAACTCTAGTCAACATAATTGGTTGATTTGAATAATTCGGGTTCAATCCTCAACTAGACCTGGGCTACTCTATTTATACCCTAAACCTGAAAGGTGAGGGTATATTAACTTTGTGCAAACGTTTGTAACGCATAGAACGAAGCGAGTGCGGTATAGAAAAGTAAATATATTCTTGATCAGCGTCACCTCGTGAGTCGAGCTATTCATGTCCGTCCGTCCGTCTATGTGTTGACCGTAATCACAGGATAAGAAGAAGGAGTTGAGATAATTGGATAAAACTTGGTACACATGGTCACATGCACACAAGGATCTGCACACTTGAATATTTTTGGAATCCGCCCACGGACACGCTTACCTCCCATACAATGCAAAAATTTAAAACTGCATAACTCAGTTCAAAATAAGCCAGCAACAATAAAATTTAGTACATATGTGTTTTATATCAACACAAAGACGTCTTCGAAAAATGGACGTCATCCGCTCACGGACACGCCCACCTCCCATGCAACCCATAAATTGAAAACGCAATTAATAAGCTTTTTTTTAACCTACAAAGCTAAAATTTGGCACATATGTTTTTTATAACAAAACAAAGATGGTTTTGAAAAATGAACATCATCTGCCCACGGACACGCCTACCTCCCATACAACGCGAAAATTGAAAACTGCATAACTCAGCTTATAATAAGCCTACAACAATAAAATTTGATGTGTATGTGTTTTATACAAACACAAAGATGTCTTCGAAAAATGGACGTCATCCGCCCACGGACACGCCTTTTTCCCATGCAACCCAAAAAATTTTAAACTCAATAAATAAGGTTATGTTTGTCATAGAGAAATTCAATTTGGTATGCATGTTTTTTATACCACAACTAAGGTGTGTTAAAAAATTGGGAGTAATCCGTCCATAAACATGCCCACCTGCCATAGCGAAAGCACAATAAAGGCATTAACTGTGAGCTACAGGAATAAAACTTGGTGTGTGTAATTTTTCATCAACATTTAAATGCATATAAAATATAGGCTTCATCCGCCCACGGCGACGCCCATTTACAATAAAAATTTTTTGTGTTTGAAAAGTGGGTTTAGGGTATTTCATAGTCAGCCTAGACCGACTTTAGACTTTCTTTACTTGTTTTTATTTTCGGTTATTAAAATTTTATACAAACATATAAAGGGTAATTTTTTGCTGTTTGTTTTTTCAAGCTACATTTCTTAACCTTTCAGGTGTGATTCGTAACATACTAATTAACGACTAATTAACGAACAATGCTTGAAAATAATTGTATTTTATCATCAAATTTCGTGGTTTGTGAGAAATGTGTTTTGCAAATTACGTCTATTTTATTGGTGTAATAATCAATCCACCGATATCACTCCACCAATCCGTATGCGGGTAGTACGTATGAAAGAGTATATTGCTGCTGCATTGGCCAGAGTCAATGTAGATCGAGATAAGTCAATTTGTCGTCGTTCTCAACAATTGGGCTTGTCCTACAATTCAACCAACTGGAATATTTCACGTAAGGACTTCGGCATGAAACCATACAAAATATAGCTGGTACAAGAACTGAAGCCGGACGACAACGTCTTTTATTTGGTCAATGGGCCTTAGAAAAGTTGGCTAAAGATACACTTTTTTATCGAAAAATTATATTCAGATAAATTATTTGTCACCCCGAGTAAAAATGAAATCTTTTAGTCCAAGCTATGCAACGTTCGAACAATAGGCAAACAAGAAACTTTGGAAGCAAAAAGCCGTAAAGCGGCTGCACCACACGCGCTTGTAGAACAATTTGGCTGTACATATGGTGAACATCGAACATTTTAATCGGGACCCTGTTGCTTTTTTAATGTATAGCATTCCAAGCTTACAGAAATAAATTTTCCGTGCATACTCTTAGGATGAAAATTAAACGCTTAAAAGACATTGTGTTTGTGATATACTAGATACAGAGCAAAACGTTTTCAATATTAATTAAATTTTGTTTGCCTGTTTATCATGTGCCTATGTGTCATAATGGTAGCGCTTCCAACTCTTATTCGATGCTCAGTTGCGACAGTCCGGGCTCAATTCCAGCTTGAGGTAATAATTTTAACATGGAAATTTTCATATAAATATATGATTTTAACAATATTTATAAGCTTCACGAATAAAGTGACCTTGACAATTTTTATATTAATTGCAAACGTTACCCAAGCGTCACAAATTAGAGACATTGAAATTTCACTCGCAGTGAAGCAATATCATAACACTGTGACGCAATATTCAACTTTTTGACTCCAAACAGAAAAACACTTATCCTAGTCGAAAGTACTCGATGAGAGGAGAAAAGTAATTTCTGGATTTTGCTAGATTGGTTGCCGTTCGTTTTTTATGAGCCTCTATAGTTTTTTCGCCAAATTCGATTTTGAGCACTTTTTTGCAATTTTCTTCTATTTTTCGCATGGCCATAGCTCGAAAAATGCTGTGAATTTTTTTTTGCAGTCTTCAGCAAAGTTGTAGCTCGGGCAATAAAAACGCTGAATATATTAAGTCGGAAAAATTTCATCTTCATGCTCAAAACCCCAAAAATGTCGAAAAAATTACCACTTTTTTCACCGATTTTGTCCGTTTTTCGACTACAGCTCTTGAACTATTGAAAATTTTACCAAACAATCAAGGGAAGAAATGTAGCCTATAAAATTATGAACAACTTTTCATTACATACTAACTTCATACGACCACTCCTTGATACGGATTTTGCCATACAAATGTAGATATAGCAAAGCCTCCATACAAACTATAGAGGCTCATAAAAAAACGAACAGCAACCAATCTAGCAAAATCCAGAAATTACTTTTCTCCTCTCATCGAGTACTTTCAGCTGGGATAAGTGTTTTTTTGTTTTGAATTTTTGTGTTGCACTGTGTAATTATAGAAATTTTACATATTATTAATATTTTCTTAAAAATTAATTTTGGTTCATGAATCGCAAGTGTTCAATCAAATAATTTCATGTAAAAAAACAATAACATTATTTAAATTTAATAACAAGTAGATGTACTTTGAAGTAGTATGTAGTATTTATAAAAAAAATCTTGAGTTTTCTTAGCCAAGCTTTAAGTCAGGTACATTTTAGAGAAAACTAATTTTGTTTGTAAATTCCTTATCATTGTTAATTCGATGGTCCTGGTTTCAATCAAGTTATTCCTGGAATATAATCGAATAAATTTAAGTTAAGGTATGTTACACACATTCTTTTCTATGTGTCTGTGTGTGGGTATGCACGCCTACGGGAAAACTAATGACTAACTCCTACTCATATCATGCTTTAGTTAAAGCGACAATGATGCCACTTTATTGTCCCTAACAACCACACCTCACAACCCACCACAATTTCGCCACCATCTAGAATTCCCGGCATTAATGTTCATCATGTACGCTTATAACAGTTGATATTTCTTGATATTTCTTGGAAAAAAACAAACTGAAAGGAAATCGAACCAAACATACTGTTAGCAGGACGATAGACAGACAAACAGACAGAAGCTCAACAGACAGAAATAATAATAGAGTATCCGCACATGTTTTATGTTTGCTATTTTTTTTTTAGTATCCTGTGAGTGAAGTGGTGGCAAAAAACTTGGCAAAATTTACATTTTCAATGAGTTTCTCCCTGAGAGTGGAAGGAGGGCAAAATGATAAAATGCAAAATAATCAAAAAAAAAACAAAAATCAAAAGGGAATGTACAAAACAAGAGACAACACTGCCATTTTGTTTCAATGCGCAAAAGAATTTGTCGTCCGACGGACTCTGATGAATTATTGGAATTTTCAATATTGCGCTGTCAAAATACAAAAAAAAACTATAATAAAAAAAAATATGTATATCAAATAGAAGTACAAGAAGAGGCTGTGTGTCGCGTAGAAAGTCTAGACAAAAAAGTCATAAGTCATCATATGAGTGTGTGTATTAATAAAGGACACTGTTGTGTATCTGTGTGTCTTACTTTCGTCTATATATTGTAGAAGACATCAAATGCTATTCCTCAGAGAGGCTGTTACGAAAATGTTTGCTCAGTGCTGTGGCTTAAAATAACTTAAAATTAAAATAAAAATTTCGCCACGCCTCGATTTAAGTACAACAACAAGCTTAAATGTCTTTTGAGTAAACGTGACAAAAATATTTTATTTAATTTGTAAAAAAATAAACAAACAACACAAGCAAAAACAGGCCAAAGATGCATGCAAATAAAGGACCTTCGCCAAAATAAATGACGACCACGCAAAAAGCTGGTTAGTTAAACAAGTCAGAGTTCTGAAAAGTCGCATACATCAACAACCAGTCACTCACACAGACAGCTAGACAGTTAAACAGACAGACAATCGAGGGCAATACAGCTTCATCATCCTCACTGACACACACACACACACACACACACACACACACACACAACAACGCAAACTCACTGCTCAACCACCACAAAGATTAAAAAATTAAATTAGGTTTCTCTGCTTCGTTGCCTCACTTGAATTCAATTGTAAGCGAAACATGTTGCATACGAAAACAATAATGAAGCATCTACTGCACCATTACATCCCCATTTTTTTGTTTCCTCATTCATTTTTTCTCGGGAAAAAAGTACTAATGCCAACAAATACAAAATAAATAAAAAAAAAAAAACAACTTAAAACTCCTACAAAAAGCTAAAAAAAAGCTGCAACTAAATTTTGAATAAAAAAGTCAACAGCAATTTTATTTATCCATAGCAAGCCTCATTCCCTAAATACCCCTTCATAGGCACCACCTCTGCTGTCCTTGGTCAATTGCTGAATTCTGCCGGAAGGCAGTTGTAAAAAGAACTCAGCTCTAGTGCATACCTTTTGCTTGTCAATTCTTGCCAACTTTAAAAAAAGAACCTACCAAAGTTTGTGTCATTTTCTGGTGTTTTTTGTTTTGCTCCTCTTTTTGCACTACTCTATTTTTACACTCCTCTTTTATATCCTCTTGTTTTTTATCTACACCAAGTTGTCAGAGTTAAAATCAACACTTGGTTGCTCTTCCGTCAGTCAGTCAGCCAACCGCCCACTCGTCGCTGTGCACTTGAGTTAAGCAAAATGCCACCAAAATGTATGCCGTGAAGAAATGTCAGAGTCATGTCAACATGACGACAATCAAATGAATTTTGCATGTAGCCGAGTTTGCTTTAGGTATGGGTGGGTAGGGGTAGGGTTGGGTAGCAGGCGCGTTTTGTAAAAATGCTGGCCTCTTTGGTCTGAGCAGCAAATGGAGTGAGTTGAGTGGGCTGTTGGTGGAATGTCACATCTTAACGGGCAGAAAATTAAGCGAATTTAGCATTAAGCTTATAGGTCGTGGGAGGTTAAGGCCGCTTTTGTATGTTTTCCTACCTTTTTATTCCTGCTCCGTAGAATCTTGTGTTTTGCTACTTTTGCCATTAAAGCAATATTAGCGATTTAGAGTTTAAAGTTAGAGATGGTAAAATATGCTAAATGCTTTATGATAATATATTTTTAAAAATTCTGAATACACTATTTTCATACATCAAATTGAAAATATTGCCATATATAATTTTTATTTAATACGAACTATGTTTCATATGTTGACGAACTTCAAGTCTGAGTTGATCAACTGTTTCTCCTTCTAAAGTCAAAAAACAAAAGCTTTTGTCAAGGTTTTTTCTGAGAAATATGAAATTCTACATAAATTTTATCTGTTTGGAGTTTAAAAAAAAATATGAATTATACTTGTATTAGGAAAAATTCTGATTAAGAGTGAATCCTTAAAAATTGAAAATGAGAGGCTTTTATTCTTCCAACTAAGTAAATAATACATTTTTATTAATAAATATTTTATAAATAAACTTACACTCAATCAAAAATGTACATTAAATGAATAAATAAATTCATTGTTCCAATGAATACATCTGATTCAAGATTTTTATGAACCATACCTTTAAACGCAAAAAATAAATGAATTCGATGAAATTCGTTGGACCGATATAAAAATAAAAGCATGGTATTCATACAGTCAATGATATACATTAAGCCGGATCATTCTTGTATGGATAAGAAAAATGTCAGCCGTTTTTCACATGTTAGAAGAATTCATTAAAATTGTTTTTGCATACTTTTTTTTTCAATTCGGAGAAAATCCGCCGAAGCAATTTTTGATTCTCCTGCATGTAACTTTTTATTTTTCAAAGAAAACTTACCCACATCAGCTAAAATGCTAAATTTCTTAATCATACCAATATTTTGATATAAAAAAGTTGTTTAAATTTTGTGTCATTTTAATTCTTATTGACCATTTAAAAAAGTTTTTGCTATTTTTAAAAAGGCATTTTTTTTAAAACCATGGAATTGTAATTTCTGGGACGGTATTAAGTTCTTCTTTCTTTCTAGAATTCATTTTAATGAGTTTCTCTAACTTTTGAGACCCCGACCCGTCTCAAAATACATGTTTATTATACATGTTTACTTTTCCTTTAACATTATTAAACATGGTAAAAATAGAACCTGTAAATAAATTAAAACTTAGGAAATCTTAAAGCTAGAAAAACTTTTAAACCTGAAACACAGAAGAACTGAAATATTAAAAACCTGTAATGAAAATACCTCTAACTAGAAGAAAATCAGTAAGAAAAAACCAAATAAAGACTGTTGCAGAAATAACAGTCCTTTTGTTTTTAGGTTATTTATAAAAAAGTGTTATCTCTATAGCAACATATTTGGTACCTAAATAAAGTATAAATATTGCAGATTAAAAAAAAAAAACTCATTAGTTAATTAAAAGAGCTACTGAGAAGATGTCGCCTCAACAAGAAGAAAAGCGGTAAGCAATTATTTGCAAATACCAATGAATTTTTGCTAAGGAATTTGGCGTGTGCGTAAAAACTGTGGGAAGGACCATAAAACGATACAAACAGCTTATCCCTTTATCAACAACACCAGGCTCTAGGAGAAAAGTGGTCCAGTGAACCAAGCGGTGGCCCAGAACGTAAAGCGGATGTTTACTCAGAATCTAGGCACTTCGGTTCGTGATATGACAGCAAAAGCGGGAACATTGAAGTCAAGTGCTCAACGGATTAAAAAATTGTACAGCCTAAGGAGCTATAAAGCACAAAAAGTACCTTATAGTTCAGAAGAAAAGGACGCCGAAGCCAAGAGGAGGGCTCGAAAACTGTATCGCGATTACCTGCACGGTTAAAAATTTTGGACTAGTTTTTAATCCAAACTTTGGTTTAAAGGAATTTTTAATCCAAAATGTACTATTCTTTATTCCATACTTAAGTTTAATTTGTTTTTAATCCAAAAAAGTTAAAGTTTAAGACTATTTTTGGACTACAAATTTACATTAAGGTAGTATTTTCAAGAAAAATTATTTTTGTTACCTAAGATTGAAAACTGCTACTGCTACGAAATTTACGCTAAATATAATAGTTAATGTTGTTTAAGCATCCGAAGTTTATTTTTTAATTAAATGAAACAAATTGTTTCTTAAAATCTGAACCAAAATATTATTATATTCATAATTACATTGAGCAGTGTTTCATAATACATAATAAGGGTATTCATGCAAAGCGGCAAGCTTGTATTTTGGGCAATTAGTTATTTTTATCAGTCGATTGTGCATTTGGAGAGATATGTCAGCTGTTAACTTGTAAACAGTCAACTTTCAGCATACATATAA
The DNA here is from genome assembly GCA_958299015.1 of Tetanocera ferruginea. Classification (NCBI taxonomy): domain Eukaryota; kingdom Metazoa; phylum Arthropoda; class Insecta; order Diptera; family Sciomyzidae; genus Tetanocera; species Tetanocera ferruginea. The sequence continues at coordinate 137,539,837 of OY282642.1, forward strand.
ACAGTTGATTGCTGGTTTGTGATATATCTGGTTTGTGTAAACGGTTCTCCATACATTTCATTTATAAGGCTAATAAACTTATACGGTTTATATCATTTATAAGGGCATTGCCCATTTGCATGAATACCCTTAATGTATATATAGTGAAGTTTATGGCAATATAATAATATGTTCATACGAAGGCCTTTTGGCTGAAAAGCCAACGAAAAGCAGCTCTTTATTTGACAGTTCTTCTATGGCGAAAAGCTGAATATTATGTAGCTTTTCAGCTGAAAAGCCATTGGCACGGACGCGACATTCGCACGGTTTTAATTACTCGAAAAACAAGAAAGAAACAAAAAGAACCGATACGTATTTTAAGTGTTCTAACGCGATGAAAGAGTGCTACATTTTATAAAAATATTGGCAAGATTTAGTACAAATTAGTTCGAAGTACGCGACATGCAAAATTTAGCATAAATTAAGTTTGAGAACTTTTTTTAATATATATATACATTAGACCGGATCGAAATTTAGATTCCGCCGGTCGAGGTCTCAAAAGTTAGCTTTGATAAAAACGATACACAGAACGGAAGAAGAACTTAATACCTTTCCAACAATAACATTTCCACGTAAATCTAATAAAAAATGTGTCTTTTACAGGGGTTTTAAAAAAAATGCCTTTTTAAAAATAGCAAAAAATTCAATTTTTGATGGTCAATAAGAGTTATAATGAAACAAAATTTTAACAATTTTTTTATGTCAAAATGTTAGTATGAGTAAGAAGTTTAACATTTAAGAAGATTTTGGTATGCGTTCTGTGAAAAATAAAAAGTTACAAGCGAAAAGCATATTTTTTTTACCAAAAAGGACCTTCAGGAGAATCAAAATTGCTTCGGCGGTTTTTCTCCGATTTGAAAAAAAAGTATGCAGAAATCATTTTAATGAGTTCCTCTAACTTTTGAGACCCCGACCGGTTGAAATTTTTTATATCCATATAAGAATGATCCGGTCTAATATACATGCTTATGGAGGTCAAAGGATAACTTTTCTTCGTAGACTTATGAAATATTAGAATTATCTCTTTCCTTTTTTTCTCACGAGTTCTTACCTTTGTGGATTAAAAAGTAATCCTTTTATATTTTTAACTGTTTTGGACTAAAATCTAATCCTTTTTGGATTATAATATTTTATATTTTCTACGGATTAAAAATTATTCCTTTTTGGATTAAAAAATTTTTAACTATTTGCGGATTAAAAATAAGTCCTTTTTGGATTGGAAAATTTAAAACTTTTCATTGGATTAAAAAGTAATCTTTTTTTAGCCGTGTCCCATATGTAATCCAAAAAAGATTTAAATTTAGCCCAAGATTTTTAACCGTGTGCCCAAATTTGATTGCGTGATCATGGACGATGAAACGTACTGCAAAGCGGATTTCAAGCAGTTACCTGGACACGGATATTATACTGCGGTTAGAAGGGGTGGAACATCCTCTAAATTAACCACTGGAAAACATACTAAATTTCCAAAGAAATACATGGTGTGGCAGGCCATTTGCAAATGTGGCCTTCGAAGTAAGGAATTTGTGACAGATCGCACAATCAACACCAAAATTTACATCAGAGAGTGTCTGAAGCGGCGTTTACGTCAGCAACAAGGTTCCGTGCTATTTTGGCTTGACCTATTAACATGTCACTACGCCCAGAGAACAATGGATTGGTACAAAGCCAATAATGTCACTGTGGTACCAAGAGAAGCCAATCCTCCGAATTGCCCCGAACTTCGTCCAATCGAAAGGTATTGGGCTTTAATGAAAAGAAATCTTAAGTAGACCAAACAAACTGCGAAAAACATCGAAATATTTCGACGTGACTGGCGTCGGGCATACACTAAGGTCAACGAAAGGTCGGTTATAAACCTAGTGGATTACCTTAATCAAAAAGTGCATAATTTTTTTAAGTGTATTTTTTTCAGTGTAAATAAAATTTTCATTTATTGTTTAATGTTCACTTAATAATAAACTGAAAAAATTTTTAAAAAAACGCAATTAGTTTTCTTACAATAAAAACAAAAACTAAAGGACAGTTATTTCTGGGACAGTCTTTATTTCTGAATAATTGTGCTATTTAAAGTTCTTCAATTTAACAACAGTCGAAAACTTTCAACAATTTTTCCGAATACATGTTCGTAGCATCTAAAAGAGCTGGCAGAATGTAAATTCTATATATTTTTTTTTTAAATGATAAGTCATAAGGTTGTGAAATTCCTTTTTAAATAACAATCACAACATTTTAAAATAAGTAATACTTCACTGTGTATAGAACAAAACTGCAAGGAGAGGGTTTATTATATAGAATTATAAAATAATATACACATAGAATATTTATATATATAGAAATAACCTATTTCGGTATAGAAACATATATATTCTTCATCAGCGTACACGAAAATAGAAAATTCGATAAATAGAAATGCGGCCTCCAGGTGAGCTTGACTGCCAACCCATAGGTTCTGGGTTAGACTGCCAACCCATAGGTTCTGGTCAAATCCCCGTTAGACCATGGTTCTACGCTTTAACCTTTCTTTTTTTTAGGTTTTTTAAAAAATATTTTTTAGAATTTTAAGAATATTTACTAATATACAAAATTATAAAAAAAAGTCAATTTCAAATAACGGCCAATGTCATGTCCTCCCTTAAAAAATGATTTATGGTTTAAAACAACATTTTTTCGATAACGCAATTCTTCGACACATCAGTTATTAAAAAATATGTGAGACTGTTGAGTCTCTGAGGACCTAAGACCTAAAAATATATCACTATTAAAATATTATCAAATATGTAACTTTATTTTTTTCCTTACACAATCTACCCACCTTAAATGTAAATATTGAAGATATTTATAAACAATGCTTTATTAGTTACACTATTTTTCAAAAAATTATGAACTATACTATATACACTATAAAATCACTTAAAATACTACATTTTTTAAAAACTTTATTTGTTGTCAGCAAAAATTTTTTTTAAGTGTAACCAAAATACTAAACAACAATCTTAATTTTATTTTGTTTCTAAACATAAACACACGCAGCACACAAGCAAAGCACATAAAACAACCATACCAAGCACGATAGCAACATGAGTACGAATAATTTTCCTTGCATCCAGCCATCAGCAAGCAAACTTCTGCCCTCTCAAACGTGCCACAATACATGCAACACAAATACAAAAAAATTATGATAACCAAAAACAAATCATCACAACAACGAAATTTTCTTTTTTTAAAAAAAAAGGAAAACTCAGGGAAATCAACTCAAATTATATCAAAAGCAAATAAAAACAAAACAAGAATTACAAGTGAATAAAATTAAAAAATTTGACATTAATATTGAGTTGGCCCAGCTAACGAGGACAGACAGACACACACGAATTGCCAAATTTTTGGTAACTCTGTTGGAGTAACAGGCACCCAGCAAGCAGCAGCACCAGCAACAGCAACAAGCTAAAAATGTAATGCCTGTGAAGCTGCAAGTATTTCACATAGTGTGCAGCGTGCACTGAACACAAACAACAACCAAAACATCAGACCTCATACCGCCCCCTACCGACCTCAGCTACAGCACAAACAACTGGCTTGCGCCTGTTGGGCCTGACTGGCTGGCTGACTTGGTGCAGCAACATGCATGCAAGAGGCTGCTACTGCTGCCTGTTGGTGCCTGCTGCCAACACATTTAGATGCAAGCATTGCCAGTCAGCCAGCCAGCAAGTTTATTTGCAAAAGGCGCCCAAACGACCGACAATCGACACACTGTCAGAGCCAGGCAGATAGACGGTCGAACAGACCGTAGACGGACGGCCACAGCATTTGAACAACATACCGAAAAATATTTGGTAGTTGAACGAACGAGTGAACGATTCAACGAACGTGCGACTAACTGAACGACTCTGCATGAATGCCACATAAATGGGATTTGTGTGCGCGGAGTGGGTTCTACGGTTCCAATGCATTTGTATATCGATGCATCCATTGCTGCAGATGCAGTCGCTTTGGCCACAACAGCCAGCCACCACAAAAACAACAACAATAAAACTTAGTTTACAGTTGCAAAAATGTATGCATCTAACACCGCGTTCCCGTTTGTGTTCTAAACAACCATGCTATAGCCACAAAACTAGATGAGGTGCCGGAGAATTTTACGTTGTACGCTAAATGTTTGAACAAAGTTCAGCCGCCTAATCCTTTTCGGTGTATAAGCCATGTGTGTGTGTGTGTGTGTGTGTGTTAGTGTGCGTCACAATTGGTCACTCTTTTGCTTTGTATCGATGTGTGATTGAATTTCCTTGGCGTCGGCAGCAGCAACAATATGATCATCATTATTATCATCATCATCGTCGCCACCATCATCGAGTTTATTGCAATTTGTCTGTTGTTCGTTCACCCGGACGTATACGTAATTTTCAAATTGAATTTAGTGGCAACGGATGTGTGTCAGCGCTTTGTGTTAATGTGTGTGTGTCTGTTGAGAGAGTGTTTGTGTATGAGTGTGCAACTGGACGAATGCGTTCGTTTGCCGTTAATATTTCTTACACACGCCAATGTGTGAAGATGTTCTTGAGTGTTCATCAGTGTTTGTGAAAGTTCGGAAGCTTGTTTTGTTGCCTTTAGTGCAATTTATATGTTTTAGGATTATATTGATGAAATATGTATTCAAGTTGTTGGACATAGCAGATGAGGCCAGTGAGTGAACAGGGTTAGTCCGAGACTTATTTTGTTATAGAACTGTTGATTTAAAACAAATTTGATAATGAATAGTTTACAGTGAGGAATTATGAAAATAATGAAAATAAAATTAATCAAAAATAATTAATATAGTGTTAATAATGTACATAATGAAGATAGCAAATGTAATGAATACAATTTATTAAATTTATATAATGAATGAAATTATAAATATGTATAATGAATATAAAACCTATAAAAAATTTAAACAATGAACACACTAGAGCCTTCAATTGCGTTCTACAAAACGCGACGCAACATAAAATGACGTTCTATAAACAACAAACATTTTTTAAATAAAAGTAAAGGTAAAGATTTTAGGTTACTATGAGTTATAGAAACAACAAGTATTTTTCAAATAATTATTAAATAAAAACAAACCAATAAACATCAAAAACTGTATATATTGATAAAATTTTCGAAATTTTGGTTGAAGAATGGTTTATTAAGTTGCTTCGAAAAAAGTTGCAACTCGAATTCAAAATATTATATCGACGCAACTTCAAAAGGACGAAACTTTAAGCGGTGCAACTCAAAAACGCCGCAACTTGAAAATATAATAAACGTAATGAATATAATGAATATAATGAATATAATGAATATAATGAATATAATGAATATAATGAATATAATGAATATAATGAATATAATGAATATAATGAATATAATGAATATAATGAATATAATGAATATAATGAATATAATGAATATAATGAATATAATGAATATAATGAATATAATGAATATAATGAATATAATGAATATAATGAATATAATGAATATAATAAATATAATGAATATAATGAATATAATGAATATAATGAATATAATAAATATAATGAATATAATGAATATAATGAATATAATGAATATAATGAATATAATGAATATAATGAATATAATGAATATAATGAATATAATGAATATAATGAATATAATGAATATAATGAATATAATGAATATAATGAATATAATGAATATAATGAATATAATGAATATAATGAATATAATGAATATAATGAATATAATGAATATAATGAATATAATGAATATAATGAATATAATGAATATAATGAATATAATGAATATAATGAATATAATGAATATAATGAATATAATGAATATAATGAATATAATGAATATAATGAATATAATGAATATAATGAATATAATGAATATAATGAATATAATGAATATAATGAATATAATGAATATAATGAATATAATGAATATAATGAATATAATGAATATAATGAATATAATGAATATAATGAATATAATGAATATAATGAATATAATGAATATAATGAATATAATGAATATAATGAATATAATGAATATAATGAATATAATGAATATAATGAATATAATGAATATAATGAATGTAATGAATATAATGATTTTAATGAATATAATGAATATAATGAATATAATGAATATAATGAATATAATGAATATAATGAATATAATGAATATAATGAATATAATGAATATAATGAATATAATGAATATAATGAATATAATGAATATAATGAATATAATGAATATAATGAATATAATGAATATAATGAATATAATGAATATAATGAATATAATGAATATAATGAATATAATGAATATAATGAATATAATGAATATAATGAATATAATGAATATAATGAATATAATGAATATAATGAATATAATGAATATAATGAATATAATGAATATAATGAATATAATGAATATAATGAATATAATGAATATAATGAATGTAATGAATATAATGAATATAATGAATATAATGAATATAATGAATATAATGCATATAATGAATGTAATGAACATAATGAATATTATGAATATAATGAATATAATGAATATAATGAATATAATGAATATAATGAATATAATGAATATAATGAATATAATGAATATAATGAATATAATGAATATAATGAATAAAATTTGGACAGAGTTTTTTCATTAGAAACAATTGTTCAAAAACAGTGTTTTTTTATAAATACTGCCTGCCTGTTGCTTGTCATAAGGATTTCAGCTTTCATAGCACCCTGTTTTGCTGTGTAAAATATTGTCTAATCTTATGCATAGCATGACCAATTGTAATGAAATTAATTTTGCGTTTCCTATTGATTAGTTAATAACAATATCCAGACGCAACGTTGTTGTTGCAATAGCGCTTACTCATACACATACACACGTACACAAATACAAGCAACAATTATATTTAAATAAATGCTTATTATTTAATCGAAGCCTATATGTAGGCCTCTTAACGTACATGCTTGGTTGTTCATATTTCTCTTTGTATCTATGAGTGCATATTTTTGTATTTGACATTGAATGAATTTCACCGCACAGTAAAAAATATGAGGATAAATTTTATACTATTTGGTATAAATTATAATTATAAAATTTATTAAATATTATAAGTTATAAAGTTTGTACCATGAAATCGTATAAACCAAATTCATACTAAGTTGGGATAGATTTTATCCGAAAAGTGTATAAAATGTATTCACCAGGTTGGTATATATTTTTATAAGCAAAAGTATAAAATCTTTTAAAACCACATTTAGTTACTTTTTAAAGCAATATGGAATAAAAAAAATATGGCACATATGTAAACATTTATTATATATATTAATATGTATTACATTGAAAGTCATAAATCAGGAATAATATCTTAATTTAATTTGATAGATTTCATGCTAGGTCTGTTTCCGTACTCACTTCAAGTAACTTGAAGTTACTCGAAAGCCTTTCTTTACACATTTTACCAGCACAAGAGAGAGAAGAAGAACAAGCAAAATGTCACTATATATCGCTCTCTATTACTCGAACTTTACTTGAAAAATTTCTTCGAAATTTCACGAATCTCTAGATTCAAACAGCTGAAACAGTGATAAAATTAATTTGTTGCATTGCATTGCGAAAAAAATGTATGCAATTCGTTAGAAAATTAATAAAAATATTTAAAATTATCAATCAATTCTTGTGAAAGTGTTTTAAATGCAGAAACACAGCAATTAAATTTTAATGTTTTCAAAAAACAGCTGTTGTGCTTGAAACTTACTTGAAACCGTTTCCGTACTTTTTGACAAATTTTCTCATTTTGACAGGTAATCACATTACTCTGGAAATTAAAGAGTAAGATATTGTACTCAGAAATTGGTATGTTCAATGATGAGGTTTAGCATGATGAGGTTTAGCATGCTCGAAGCCCGAGTTCGATCCAGAGTCGCGGCTAAAAGTTTTTTCAATAAAGAAATTTTTCTGATCGGTCACCATCTCTCTGCAGACAATGGCAAACCTCAGAGAGTAAAAATGCCATGTAAAGCTTCTTGAGAATATGAAATTTAGCCGTTCAGAGTCGTTATAAAACATGTAGGTCCAGTTCTCGGTCAATTGTGTGCAAACATTTAATAACACACGCAACACAATTGATCATAAGGAGCTAGGTCAAAGTCCTTTCAAGGGCTGAAATGGCCAATTTGTTTTTTTTTTAGAGTTTAATTTTTACGCTTTTTTGCAATGCTGGAAAATATCTGAGTTTTCGGTCTTATATACAATACTAGTGTAAAAGCCCGTCCTACGACGGGAAGCAACTATTTAGAGTACAAAATGCGACAAAAAATTTATTGGATTTATATACAAAGGTTTTTATTTGAAAACATGTTTATTAAATTATTTTTATAAAACTTCCTTATATACAACATTTCTAGTAAAAAAATTCTTGAAATATTAACCTTGTCCCTTGCCATCTATAATGCTTAGTTTTACATCATCAGCCCGCTAAAACTGCCATGACTAAATACCAGTTCTTTAAAAAAAATCAATTGTAGGTATGAAAACTATTTAATGTTCGCCAGTACGCCTGTCAATACCTGTGCGATGATTAATTAAGTTTTTAGGTTTTTCAAAACTAACCACCTTCCATTACAGATATCTCTTTTGGTATTGAAATTCCGAAGAAGTATTATAATACTTCCAATTTCGAGGTTTAACTTATGAAGTTGCATTCCTGAAGGATAAAATTCATTCAAAAACTCGGCATGGTAATTTTGTTTATCGTTATCATCACTGTCCTCAATTAAATCCGTGCTCAGATCTCTTATTGTGTTCGTGCACATTGGAATTTTTTGGGCACAGGATAGCAATTTTGGAATAACAGTTGATGTTATTCGGACTCAAAGTATCGCCAAAAATCTATTTAACCCTTTCAATGGATTTGTCCATTATATTGGACACTTCGGAAAATTTTTTTTTTATTTTCCAACGTCTTTTCTAAAATCAAATAGGTTGGTACTATGAAATGAAGTTGCAAATATGACAAAAATAATTTTAGGGAGATATATAACGTTTAACTTAGTTAGATTTTCGATTGCATGCCCAACAGTAGCCTTCAATTTTTTTATATCGCGTGTTAATGAATTTTGCAAATAAAGTGAGTATTGTGATTGGTGTGCAAAGCATAATTTTTTTTTTATAATAAAAAAAAAAACAAATTGGCCATTCTTATCATCAATTGTGTTATGTGTGTTATTAAATGTTTGCACACAATTAACCAAGAACTGGACCTACACGTTTTATGCCGACTCCGAACGGCTAAAGTTCATGTTCTCAAGAAGCTTTACATGGCATTTACTCTCTGAGGTTTTTCATTGTTTTTATTGAAAAAACTTTTCGCCGCTACTGGGGATCGAACTCGGGCTCCGAGTGTGCTAAGCCACACACTTAACCTGCACGCCACGATCACCATAATTTTTTTCTTATAATAACATTTGCATAAATAACGCATTTGCATTTGCCTCCGGTTGATTTAGTTGAACTAAAATATTATAATACAACGTTATCGTGGTTTTGTCCATTATATTAGACAGCCTGCCAAAAACAAAGCAGCTCATGTAAAAATCAGAGGGATGTTTTTTAATCTTTTTATTGCTTAAATGATGGGAATATAAGCTCATAAAAGGGTTAATAAGCGAACCTTTACAAACAAAATAATCTGGAATTTCTATGATATCTTCATCTCCATTTCCTAACTTGAGTAGCCAATCGCTAAAACTTGGATCAGAAGACCGAACATTGTGATTTAATTCTAGCAATTCCAATTGACACCAACGTCACTGAATGTAATAATTGCTGTTCAGTTTATGCAGACCGAATAGGTTGCGGTTCTGTTATTTAAGAAGCACTGTAATAGCAAGACATGATGTTTGACGTATAGTAGTTGAGGAAAATGACGATAGTCTTCAAGTACAATGATTTCCAATACATAATTTAATAACAGGTTCTGGTCCATTCTGTAAGGTCTTAAAAAGTTTAGTAGGTACAAACATTTCAAATGGATAATTTTACAACAGGTTCTGGTCCAGGCTGAATATGATTTACGATATAGGGCACGGAGCAGGACGCTTGCCTTTTATATATTAAGATTTTTCTCCAAGTAAACTTAAACTATAATTTTTTTTTTAAATACGCCGTAATTGTTGTATTTTTGTTTTCCAATGCTGGAAAAAAATCTTAGTTTTCGGTCTGATATCCAATATTTTTCTCAGAGTTTACTAAAACACTACATTTTTTATCAACGCCGTAGTTTTAGTACTTTTAAAACATAGTTTATCATGAAAAACATGTTAATAGCTACAGTTCGAAAACAAATAATCAAAAACAAAAATCGTTAAAGATTTGTGTGAAAAAAAAAATAATTATAAAGAAAATTTAAAATTAAAAGTGAATTCATTATTTCAAATCAAATTTTCTTTAATAAGACAAAATTTTCACATTTTCGTAGAAATATTTCTTCACTTCTGGAAAATGGAAATATTTCAATGTTTCTAATGATGCTAAGTGTTTTTCTCATACAAAAAAATTCTCATTTATAGAGAAAAATTTATTGAAAATGAAAAAGTTTTCCTATATTTTGATAAAAAATTCACTATGAGAAGTATTTTCTTCTATAAAAATAAATCTTTTCCCAAAAGTAAAGGTCTTTTTCTAAAAAAACGATATATTTTTTATATATGTCTTTTTTTCAGAAAAGCTTTTTATCATTTTTAGAGAATTTTTAGAATCACATTTAGAGAAAAGCATTCTCTGGAGCAAAATCTATACCATTTTTCTCTAAATATGATGACTTTTTTATCATATTCCGAGAAACTTTTTTCTGAGTGTACAAATTCGAAATTATTGAAAACGCACATGCCATTCTAATACAGACTCAAAACATACTAATGCATTCATTATGCATATTATAGCAAAAAATTATAAATAAGCAAATTAGGATTTGAGCAACAGTAACAGTAACAGTAAATTTGGTATATAATAAAACTGCAGTGTTCTATTCGCATTAATGTTCGAGGGAGGGTTTGAGAGCCTCTCATGGTTTTAAATGTCATTTCATGCCAAAAAAATTGGATTCTGTTGAGTTTATTGTTCTGGACACCTGATATGCTTTCTTTAACCCATTGTTCTGATTGCCCGATTCAAGTACACGTTGTAAAATCGGTGTTTATTAAGATAAGAAGCTCTATCTTTTCTTAAAAGAGCGTTTTATGATCAAATTGGATTCATAAAAACATATATATATAGAAATATAAAAGAGATTTCAATAAGACTCGGTAAAGAATGGACAAAATTGATAGATTAACTCTTTGCCAGCCTCGGAAGCCAAGTGAGTACACAAGGATTTCGAGTTCGAATCATGGTATAGTCTAATGCTTTTAAATTTTTTTTTCTCATTTTTTGTATGAAGCTTTTTCCGAAATCCTAGTTTAGAGGTACCAATGCACAGAGCGCGAGAGACTGTTTTTAAAGCAATTAAACTTTGTAAAACAGTTGAACATCGTGTTTTAATATTTTTTATACAGTCTACAAATTCGACAACACCCAGCAAAATTTTTGACGCAACTTGGCATGCATTCTTAGATATACTGCTTCCAGAAGACATTCTAAATATCCATTCGTGCTTCTCCCCAGCCTTATTGAAAAGTGCTTTTAGAAGGAATTCTCATAAACTTCTAAAAGGCTATTTGAATAGCTTCCAAGATACACGCAGAGAAAAAAAACGTTAATCGCCAGTTTGCTGCAAACGAACTTCGTTTGTCATGCTTCAAATCATTGTTTGTAAACGTTTGAACAGTTGGCATAATAATGGTCAGTTGCGGGAAACGCGTTATTTAATTGCAAGAAATTAATTTCGATTAACGTAAAATGTTTTTAAATTTCGGCAACCGACAAATTTGTTTTGTTCAACTGAAAACTTCATATGTAGAAAAAATATCCATTTCTTATGACATACACATTTGTAATCTAAAAAATTCATTCTAGACAATATCTCAAAATAGCTCACTGGATGCATGCTAGACTGGCACGCGGGAGACGTGGGTTCGATTCTTGGCTGTGTAAGTATCAAAAATTTTAATTTAATTATTGAAATTGTAATTCTGTTTCATTAACTGCTTGGTTAAAAGGAACCGTCAAAATAAGAATAATAAAAATAATAATAAAAAACATTAATTAAAAAAAAAAAATATTTGGTGTTCCTGTTGGGAATTGAACCCAGGTCACTCAAGTTCCTAGACTCAAACGTCAGCACGCTCGGCTAAACTTGAACTTCCAAAACAATGATAAAATTTCATTAAGTTTGATGTTTTTTCGTTTCAAGCAAGAATATTTCTGGTGAATTTTTCAGTAACGATAAACGAAAAATTTCTTTGCGTGTAGCAATGGCATGGCTTGTGCAAGGCAATGATGAAATATTAGATTCATTTTGACTTATGTCTTCTGAACCATGAAATGTCTTCTTGAAGTTTTCTTAGAAATTACCTACTAGAATGGTTTCATTGAAGGTATCAAAGAAATCTTCCATTGAAAAATTCTAGAAGCACTTCTAGAGAAGACTAAGGAAAGCATTCCTCCCAATGACATGCATCTGTTAAAAGAATGTCTTCTGGGTATGAAAGTAGAAGGGATGGAACTTACGACTTCCCCTTCCATTTTTCTTTCTTTTTTTGCTGGGTTCGTCTACGGCCATGTTTTTTACCTTTTGGTTGCTAAATTAAAAAGTGGAGTCATTTACAAAAAATTTATTGACCGAAACAACTATTGACCTTGAACGCCTTTGAGCCTTTAAAACTCGCAGGCAAATGCTTGTGTAGACTTTTCTCAACAAAACATTCATCTTTTTTCACAAAAAAATAATATATCATGAATATTTTAAGTAAACTCGGTTCCACAAACTTTAGTTTTTAAATTTTGTCTTCATTATCTTCGCTTTTCAATAATTTTGTACTAATCTATGTAAACTAAGTTTTTAATTTAAGAATCATAGTCTAAAACTTTTATAAGATTGCGTTAGCAACACATTCATTAAAAAATGGATAGATGCTGCAACAAAAAATAACGGTGCATTAAACTAATTAAATTCATTACCAAGTCCAATGAAGTCATAAAGTTGCCGAGAACATTTTTCATCGAGTTTGCTAAGTTTTTGCGAGAATTAATTTCAATACAGTTTTCATTGTTGCCACATTCATCTACGAACTGCCAGCAAATATTTGAAACGCTCTGCTGCTGTTGACAAATTCGTGCGACCAAGTTCAAGTGATTTATGCGTTGACGACAGGAGGCCTCAACCTTCGCAACGTGCACGCTCCAAGCTGGTTGTTGCTTTAGTTTAGTTGTAGTTCTGGATGCTGCATAAATGCTGGATGGATAAATGCTGCTGTTGGCTGATGACAACATAAGCAACAAAAACAACAACAGCAGCAACATTGGCAACATGCTTGCGAAATAATTTTGCTGAGCTGCAACCAAGTGGCGAATGTAAGTCATAAAATTGCACAGACGAAAGGAACGATTTTTTTTTTTTTTTTGTTTGGCATTCGAATTCGCATTCGTCGTGAAGTTGGCAATAAAGAAAACATTAAGCTAATTAAATGTTTTCGCTTTAGTTCCACTTTTGCTGTTGCCGTGTAACCGCTGCCTGCAGCTTGTTTTTGCCTCTTGTTGCAAGTTGCTGCTGCTGGTGTTGTTTTTTTTTTTGTTTTTGTTCCTGCGTTGCTTTCAAGACTGACTACCAAGTGAATCTCTTTCTGGACTACATGCCAGATGAACATGCTGCCTCAACTCAACTTCTTCATCGTTGCAATTTTGCTTTGATTATTTTGTTTTGTTCCTTTTATTTTTGTTGTTGTTGACATTTTTACTTTGAAAATCACTTAAATTGTATTTTTATCTGTGTGCCTTTGTGCCCCTCTTGCTCACCCTGTCTGCCTCATTATGAAATGACATGATTTTTGTTTATTTTTTATTTAATTTTCATGAAATAAACATTTAGACATTAATTCGTAGAAATGAAATGGCGCACAACAACTTGGCGCGTTGGCAAACGTCAAACGTCATAAGTGACAAGTGCAGCAACAGCAACATGCTTGGCTACATGTTGGCGACATAACTAAATATAAAAGCCTTTGCAAAGTGTTTCCAAGAAAAGTGTTCGTTTTTATTGCCTTCACCACAAACTCATTAAATATGGCGTTTATGTTCACACTCTTAACGGTATGTTTTAATTTTTGTTTCATCGGATATTATGTGTCGGAAGCCTTTAAAGTCAATCATAGCGAATTTGCTTTAGAAAAAAACAGCAATTGATGTCTTAGCAATAAACATGAAAGGGTGAGTATAGGTCGGTGTATGGAAACAATTTCTGTTTTATAACAGCTATTTCCTTCTATGCATAGAATGTGCCAATATAGACTAATTTAGAAAATTAGAATATTGGCTTTAAATACTGCCCCAAGACATCCAAAGATGTAAGGATTTATGAAGTTCAGAGAATGGTACAAAATGATCCCTTAAAATCGGTTATAGTTTCATAATGAAATAAATCACCTCACGAAATCACCCCAAATGAAATTAAGGATTGCCTAAATATTCTATAGGAGTCATTTCAAAAACGTATCACGATTCTAAATATTAAAAGGGTTTTGCTTTATTTTTAAATTTTCGGACATTAATGCTAAATAAAACAAAATTACAATTTAAAAAAATGAAATGCAACCCCAATAATGAATATAACACGCCAAATATATGTTTTGTTATTTAATATAGATATACTTGGGGTCTTATTTCATTTGAAGTTTGTGGCCTTATTTCACAGAGCCTGTATAAGCGCATGAAATTCGAGAATTTTTTCACTTATCTAATGAACGGTTCTTGTTTTCCTGGTATTTGTACAAGAATTTAATGAATTTTATTCACAATAATTATGAATACTTCATGTACCTTTTTGTATGGTATTTATGAAATTTCTATTTGCATCATATATCTTGTACGTACATATTATGAACTAAAAGCACAAGACTTACAAAATATTCATGTTCTCGTGTTTTTTCTTTTGAACATTTTGTGCATTGATATCATGAATAGTTCATGCTACTCACGTTATTGGTTACTGATATTTTTGTGTTCGTTTTGCTTCAGTGCAGGGTAGTGTTTTAGATGACTTTCAAGATACTCGTTGGATTTGTTTCGGGTACATTATAGTTATGACCCTGGCCAGTTACGATACTAAGTAATTTCAGTAAAATTATCGCATTTTTTTAAAGAATCTTATAAACTCGTTTGCATTTAGCCAAATATATATGTGCGATTCGTGATTTGTTTATTAACTTCGGAGTTTTTCATCACTACTTGTATATTTTAATAATTAAATTGAGTCTGAGCTCGGTACTAGACTCGTCAACTCAAGTTTTTTGGTATGGATACAAATTGTGTCTCAGAATTATGAACATTTCTAAACTGGCCCCTTTTGCTACAGAAGAAAAGTGGTTATTTATCAGCTTTATTATGTGCCTCATTTGGAACGCGGGTGGGTACAATTTAATATTAAATTAATGTACAAAGTTTTCTTTGTTAAAATTGATAATTTTATTTTAACAGTATATATTCAAAATGTTTCCAAGAGATATTATCGGTTTAAAAAGTAGAGGAAAAAACTAACAGATTCTTAATAAGCAAAAATAGCGCTATGGTCTGAACTACGGAAATTAAAAAAAAAAAAAACATTTTTTTACAAACAATGCTGTTTGAAAACAAAAAGTGATTTTTTTGAACTTTTTTCAAAGTTTTCAAATTTTTTAAATATTGAAACAAGCAAAATTTTTACACAATTATAATACCAACCATAGAGGGATATATAAAGATGATTCACACCAAATTTCAAAAGTTTGTCGGTTCATTAGAACTTAAGAAATCACGTCCAACTGATTAAAGAAAATAGTTTCGATAAAAACGCGTTTAAAGCAGGGTGCAAACAAAAGAAGTCCATCGTGAACGATTCAAAATTCAATCTTCTCATAATATTCTCATCATTTTGCGATTGTTTTTTAATATGACAAATACGTAAGAAATTGAACGTTCACGAAAACATTACCACGGTACTCTCTCATGAGAGATTAAATGCAATAAGTCTTTGCTCCCACACTCTACCTATGAACAATTACTTTGGCAAGCGCACTCATGATAAATGTATATTCGTATGAATCACTGCATGTTTACTCTCTCCAAAGCAGTGGTCGGCAAATTTAAAAATGTGATTTTAAGTGAAAGTGAGACAAAAAAATTGCATATCATTCAAAACAATGCTGCTTCGGCAATAGTTGTTTGTCGAGTGAGTGAGTGAAAGAGCATGAAAATACGTGAGAGTTTTGGCAAAGCATGTGCTTCATGGGTACCAAACACTGCTCTAAAGTATTTATCATATTAAATTACGATCGCAAAATGAGTTATCATGATAATATTAAATTTTTAATCGTTCGCGAGTGTATTTTTCACAGTTCATGGGTAAAGCGTAGGTAGAAGAAATCATTGCATGAAGTGTATTGTGAAATGGGCAAAACAAGATACACGTGATCTTATATTGACATTGCATTGTTGTGCGTTCTAGTTTTGTGTTACCTGAAGAGTGTTTTGTTATTTAATTTTTTTAATTATTTTAAATAAACTTTGTGTTCCAATTTTTTTTTTAAATTTTTATATTATATTAAAAACATTGGCCGATATTTATTTCCCTAGATTTTATATACATATGAAGAATCCAAAAATTATGTCAGTCTGTGTGGTGACGCTGAATAGCATGCATTTATAATATGCTTGTTATAATGCTAGAAATATTTTTATTTTTAAATAAATAATTTTATTTTATCTGCATTGACTTATTAATAGAAAATAATTAAAATTTGTTGTTGCTTTTTATTACTGTCTGAAAATATCATCTAAAAAAGCAAAAGCCTAGCAAATGTATCATGAAAAAAACAGACACAAGCGCTCCTCTTTCGATTGCGAACGTTCGTGTGCCTTAAAATTTTTCATTTGAAATTCTTACATTCTTACAAAAACAAAAACTAATGAATAAAATACGCGAACGAATTATTAAAGATCCAATCTTCACAATATGAGTTTTTCATTGAATTTTTAAACAAGCGCTCACAACCAACGAACAATCACGAGTGGGCGAACATACGACTATAACAGCAAAGTGTTTTTGTTCGTGATATTTACGAATATTACTTGCACGTCTGATACGTGCACGAAACGGCAATCGTACGAATGAAAATTACGTTACTCTGTTTACGAATAAACCAATTGTGTTTTACGTAGTACCGAATAGCGTTTAAACTTATTCGATCACGTATGTTTTAGTACCAAATATACATTTTAAAGTGACGTGTTATACGATCACGAAACAGATAATTCGTCTCCACAACTGGTCTTGTTTTCAGCGTAATTTTTTCTCATAATAAATTGAAAGCAGGAAATTATAAGTGGTGATAAGTTAAGAGAACAGTCGTATTTTGATCGTTCTGCGCACCATAGTTTAAAGACTTATATTTTAAAATTTGTTTTGTATTGTTAAAATATTTAAATAAAAATATTACAAATTAAATTAATATCTTATAAAAAAACTAGCTAGTCAAAAAATTCATAGGTTTTTATTTATCGAATTTAACACAACCACAAATAATGTGTTCCCCTAGACTAGAATACTGCCTTTATTACAGTTAATTTTTTCAATAATTTTTTTCGGAAATTTTTTTTATATTTAACCATAGTTAAAATCCAAAAAATTAAAAGTTTGTTATTTCATTATTTCATCGAATAGGTAAAGGGTGATTTTTTTGAGGTTATGATTTTCATGCATTAGTATTTGACAGATCACGTGGGATTTCAGACATGGTGTCAAAGAGAAAGATGCTCAGTATGCTTTGACATTTCATCATGAATAGACTTACTAACGAGCAACGCTTGCAAATCATTGAATTTTATTACCAAAATCAGTGTTCGGTTCGAAATGTGTTTCGCGCTTTACGTCCGATTTATGGTCTACATAATCGACCAAGTGAGCAAACAATTAATGCGATTGTGACCAAGTTTCGCACTCAGTTTACTTTATTGGACATTAAACCAACCACACGAATGCGTACAGTGCGTACAGAAGAGAATATTGCGTCTGTTTCTGAGAGTGTTGCTGAAGACCGTGAAATGTCGATTCGTCGCCGTTCGCAGCAATTGGGTTTGTGTTATTCGACCACATGGAAGGTTTTACGCAAAGATCTTGGTGTAAAACCGTATAAAATACAGCTCGTGCAAGAACTGAAGCCGAACGATCTGCCACAACGTCGAATTTTCAGTGAATGGGCCCTAGAAAAGTTGGCAGAAAATCCGCTTTTTTATCGACAAATTTTGTTCAGCGATGAGGCTCATTTCTGGTTGAATGGCTACGTAAATAAGCAAAATTGCCGCATTTGGAGTGAAGAGCAACCAGAAGCCGTTCAAGAACTGGCCATGCATCCCGAAAAATGCACTGTTTGGTGTGGTTTGTACGCTGGTGGAATCATTGGACCGCATTTTTTCAAAGATGCTGTTGGACGCAACGTTACGGTGAATGGCGATCGCTATCGTTCGATGCTAACAAACTTTTTGTTGCCAAAAATGGAAGAACTGAACTTGGTTGACATGTGGTTTCAACAAGATGGTGCTACATGCCACACAGCTCGCGATTCTATGGCCATTTTGAGGGAAAACTTCGGAGAACAATTAATCTCAAGAAATGGACCGGTAAGTTGGCCACCAAGATCATGCGATTTGACGCCTTTAGACTATTTTTTGTGGGGCTACGTCAAGTCTAAAGTCTACAGAAATAAGCCAGCAACTATTCCAGCTTTGGGAGACAACATTTCCGAAGAAATTTGGGCTATTCCGGCCGAAATGCTCGAAAAAGTTGCCCAAAATTGGACTTTCCGAATGGACCACCTAAGACGCAGCCGCGGTCAACATTTAAATGAAATTATCTTCAAAAAGTAAATGTCATGGACCAATCTAACGTTTCAAATAAAGAACCGATGAGATTTTGCAAATTTTATGCGTTTTTTTTTAAAAAAAAAGTTATCAAGCTCTTAAAAAATCACCCTTTACCTATCTGCAAGTTTCCAGCAACAGTAAAGGTAACGGATAATAAAAGGGCGCAACTAAAAACAAATAATATTATGATCAGGAAGCTCCTGAAAAGTGATTTGATTTGGAATCAAACTTTTGCCCGCTGCACACTGAAATGTATCAATATAAAATATTACAAATTTTTACTTAACTTTTGACTCGGTTGATAATATAAAATTTTGCATTTGTTCCAGAACTCACTCTGACTTGGTAGTTGGTCATGGCTAGATTGATAATTGTGAGTACCCTAAATTGTCATTGAGTACTTTGTAGATATTACAATAGTTTTCAAATGTTTGTTTGATCTACCGGTTATTTCGAATCAAACTTTATTGAATACATCTGTTTGAAAAAATTTTTTGAGTTTGCGTTGCTAAAAACTTTTACCTAAAACTTTTATTAATTCCTTTAGTCATAAAATATTCTGGCAAACAATATTAATATTGAGTGGGGCAAGTGAGAGGGACAAGTGAGTGCAACACTTCACTGTGCACTACTTCCATTTCAGTGCCATCCATCACCAAGGTGCCCATTCAAGAAATGCACACACGCACTTCTGCTCCAACCAGCTTTGATGAATGTGTCCGTCGTAGTGGCACGTTTTACGCGTTTATCCCAGACTTGACTAGTATTATTCAGACACTACTGCCACCTGGGCTACTGGCATCACGAGGTGGCTTAATCTTAAGTAGGCTTATTTTTATTTACTATCAAGTATGCATAACTTTGAGAAGAGTACCCTGCAGCGGCAGACAAAGCAGCAGCGGTTTTGTTTTTATTACGTTTTAACTTTGTGCAAACGTTTGTAACGCATAGAACGAAGCGAGTACGGTATAGAAAAGTATATATATTCTTGATCAGCGTCACCACGTGAGTCGAGCTATCTATGTCCGTCCGTCCGTCCGTCCGTCTGTGTGTTGTCCGTATACACAGGATAAGAAGAAGGATTTGAGATAATTGGATGAAACTTGGTACACATGGTCACATGTACCCAAGGATCTGCACTATTGAATATTTTTGGAATCCGCCCACGAACACGCCTACCTCCCATACAACGCAAAAATTTAAAACTGCATAACTCAGCTCATAATTAGCC
This sequence comes from Tetanocera ferruginea, assembly GCA_958299015.1. Lineage (NCBI taxonomy): Eukaryota > Metazoa > Arthropoda > Insecta > Diptera > Sciomyzidae > Tetanocera > Tetanocera ferruginea. The sequence continues at coordinate 137,560,196 of OY282642.1, forward strand.
TACAAAAATTTGATATGTATTTGTTTTATATCAACAAAAAGATGTCTTTGAAAAATGGACGTCATCCGCTTACGGACACGCCCACCTCCCATACAACCCAAAAATTGAAAACTCAATAAATAAGCCTCTGTTTAACCTACAGAGCTAAAATTTGGCACGTATGTTTTTTATAACAAAAAAAAGATGGTTTTGAAAAATGGACATCGTCCGCCCACGGACACGCCTACTTCCCATATAACGCGAAAATTGAAAACTACATAGCTCAGCTCATAACTAGCCTACAACAATAAAATTTGATATATATGTGTTGCATACCAACACAAATATGTCTTCGGAAAATGGACGTCATCCGATCACGGACACGCCTACCTCCCATACAACCCAAAAATTGAAAACGCAATAAATAAGCATGTGTTTAACCTACAGAGCTAAAATTTGGCACGTATGTTTTTTATGACAAGACAAAGATGGTTTGGAAAAATGGACTTCATCCGCCCACGGACACGCCCATTTACAATTAATTTTTTTTTTTTTTTTTAAAAGTGGGTTTAGGGTATTTCATAGTCGGCCTAGACCGACTTTAGACTTTCTTTACTTGTTTTTTTCTTAAACCGTTTTTAACGCATGCAGCTTCTTACCAAAATGCTACTTCATCATTTTACATCTATGTAAGCATAGTATAGAAGACTGTCTGTAAAAAGCCCTTGGCTAGGATGGCCGTCAAGACCAGCATGGCATGAAAAAACAACTCACTAGAGTAAAACCAGATAAATATAAGTTGAGTTCGGTTTACTTATTTTGCGTAGTTATGACTACAGATTCTGTTAATGTCATATTTTAGTGTTGTTGTTGTTGTTGTTGTGCGTTTATAATTTATACGTATGTAAAGCGTTCGTATGAATGTGTTTGTGTCTGTAATAAAACAACGCCCACCGGGCTATACTTTTAGACACCGACTAGCCGAAAACAAATATTTTCTTAACTTATTTTTTTATGAATTCCAAATTCAAATAACCCTTTTCTTAGCATATTAAATTTGTATATTTTTGTGTAACCTTTTGAAGTAGATTTTTAAGAATTCAAACATAAGATTTGCTTTATAATGTAAAAATATACTAAGAATATTTGCTTAAAAATATCTTGGTTTATAAAAATTTTCGACAAGAATGGGTAAAAGGGTAAATTGGTTCATTGAAAATTTATTGAACTTTATAAACCTTTGGTCTGCATATGGCAATATTGTTAGCGAACACATTTCAGATAAGTATGAGAACTGATATAAAGAGGTTAGTATGAAGTTAATTAACATTTGTGACTATATTTTTCACAATTATGTGTTGCCATTAGCATTTCTGTAGAAATAAAGCATGACGTAGATCATTATAGGGCAGTTCACCATCTTATTTTCACCAGACTGCAAAATTATGCAATTGCAAACATTTGCTATCAATTTTGAACATCTTTTTTTGGATAACTCTGCAACCGTTGTTGCAAAACTAAATACAGCTGATTTCCAAAAGAAAAAAAAACAAAAAGTCCAAGTTTTACAGTTTTTAATTTAATTTTTAATTTATACATTTTTGACACTTGAGCTTGAAACCTAGTTTTGCAAGTATGTAGCATTTATATCCTACATATCTTAAGTGTTGCATATTTGCATATGCACATCAGAATATGCAATAAACTTTTGCAAATGCATTCATGCAAGACTATTTGCACCAGATCGTGAACTCCACTTATGTGATTTCTGAAATTATTATTGTCCGACCGGTAATTTTATTTAGAGCATTAAAAATGCAACACACTAAAGCAATTGCATTGTGTGCGATTATTACTTGATAAACATGAAGCAACTTTTAAATATTCAAGCGTTCAATCGTAATTTGAAATATAAAAATGAATTATGTAAGGAAATTATAAAGTCGGTTTAGCCCTACTTTGGAGGCCCTTAAGCCAGGGCCATAGCCAGGATATACCTTTGGGAGTGTTTTGAAAAAACAAAATATACAAGTGCTTAAAAAGCAGTTATAAAATGGCTGCAACGCCACATGTAGAACATTCGAAATTGTTTTTAAACGTGAATTCGTTTCATATATGGGCATCTCCCAGTGGCACGGACGCGACATTCGCACAGTTTTAATTACTCGAAAAACAAGAAAGAAACAAAATGAGCGTATGTATTTTAAGTGCTCTAATGCGATGAAAGAGTGCTACATTTTATAAAAATATTGGCGAGATTTAGTACATATTAGTACAAAGTATTAAGCAACCATTCAATGGAACGGACGCGACAAAATTTAGCGTCCCTCCGTCCGTCCGTCCGTGCGTCCGTGCATCCGTCCGTCCGTCCGTCTGTGTGTTGTCCGTAAACACAGGATAAGAAGAAGAAGTTGAGATAATTGAATGAAACTTGGTACACATGGTCACATGAACCCAAGGATCTGCACTATTGAATATTTTTGCCTACATAGCCTACAACAATAAAAAATTATATGTATGTGTTTTATAAAAATACAAAGATGTCTTCGAAAAATGGACGTCATCCGCTCACGGACACGCCCACCTCCCATACCACCGAAAAATTGAAAACCCAATAAATAAGCCTCTGTTTAACCAACTGAGCTAAAATTTGGCACATATGTTTTTTATAACAAAGCTAAGATGGTTATGGAAAATGGGCATTATCCGCCCACGGACACGCCTACCTCCCATACAACCCAAACAGTTTAAAACTCAATTAATAAGGTTGTGTCTGTCAAAGAGAAATTAAATTTGGTATTTATGTTTTTTATATCAAAACTAAAGAGTGTTCAAAAATTGGGAGTAATCCGTCCATGAACAACGCCCACCTCCCATAGCGAAAGCACAATAGAGGAATTTACTGTGAGCTACAGGAATAAAACTTGGTATGTGTAAATTTTTCATCAACATTTAAATGCATATAAAATATAGGCTAGATTTCACAAAATAATTGGCAATTACTTATAGAAACCCAGCCATTTATTTCTTATCCAATCATCGCTTTTGTTCTAGAGTACAGTGGATAAAATCATTCCCACTCTGATTTTCTACATACTTTAGAGGTGTTGCTTATTTGAAAATCAAGAAACGAATGACATAAAACAGCACATTCGTGTGCCGATGTGCAAGAGATACGTGTACTGAGTCCATATGTTATGAACTGAATAAATGTGTCACTTCAATCGAATAAGAGGGACGTGTACTGAGTCTATATTTTATGTATTGAGTAAAGTTTTTGTTAAAAAATTACATAACACGTTGATTGAGTACACGTTGCGTGTATCTATTGAAGTCTGCTATGTATTCAACACATAACATGATGTATTGAATACATTTTTTATTCATTTTAAAAAGTGAATAAATTGATATGTAGTCAGTACACGCTCCCTTTACTCAGTAAATACTGCTCTCGTTGCGTTCTCATACAAGTTGCAGTGAATAGATTTTACATAGCTGTCTCTGTACTGACTACATAACTTTTTCCCTTAGTGTAAACACCACAATATACAGGTGAAAGTACTACAATGAGAGCAAAACTAAGGCGCCGAACATATTTTTTTACGTATTTAATTTGGGTGAACAGTGGATTTCTTTGGAACTCAAAGCACCAGCTTTTGGACTCTAACTTGTTCAATATTGGCATTAAGACGTTAAGTATTGATTTTTCAAACATATTTTACCAAAAATCATACCATTTCCAAGAAAAGAGACAAAACACTCATAAAAAAGTTTTAAGATATACCTGTTTTTTTGTGTGTTCTCTTTTGTAAATGTTTAGGCAGACCAATTATTGAACAACTGGTGTCAAGTTTTGTTAAGAATTGTTTGGATAATTACTTTTTGATCTCTTAACCTCAATATTAGAAATGTTGGAGACCCAATAATGATGCGTTGAATTTCCGAGTTTATCCAAATTAAATGCGTCAAAAAAATATGTTTCGCGCAAAGTTTGCAAAACCCCGCTAAGGTTTTGCTGTCATGGGGAAGTACTTTCACCTCTATTTAATGGTATATAAGAATATTGACTTTTTTAAAAATTTGTGTCACAGTGTTATTTAATTTTAAAAAATGTTGACGGTATTGTCCACAATAAAAGAATGGATATTTCTAATAAAATATTATTTCGACCATTAAAAATAGTAAAATTGGTCAATTAATGAATTAAATTTGAGTTTCCTGATAAGATACACTGTAAAAAGTAAATCTTCATATCAGGTGAAAAACTGTCTTAAAATAAGCTGCAACAGCATTAAGACAGCTTTTGCTGAAATTACTTTTGTCTTTTTATACTGTAAAACAGCATTCAATGATGTCTTACTTAAAGGCAGCTTAATGGTAAATGCAGCCTTACCTTCGCTGAATTTCAGCCCTTATCGTAAACAATCTGGCCTGAATAGCAATACAAGCTATCTTAAATTAAGACTTATTTGATGAATTGTAGACATTTCTAATATAAAAACCAATTAATTTGTTTAAATTAAGCTAGCTTCTCTTAAAATCAACTTCCAAAAGCTGACTTCGAATATGCTTCTTTGGATTTTTAAGCATTTAAAATATTACAATTCAAACCATGCTTAAATTCAGGCACAAGTTGATTTAAAGGCAGTCTTTAAAATACGCTTTACTTTTTAGAGTGTAAACGTTAGAAAGATAGCTATGTTAAGAAATTTATTGTTTAAATCAACATTTATTTTAAGCCAAATATAGAATCTAAAGTAAGGAAAAAATATTTTTAAAATTTTGTTTTAATCCCTACACTCTAAAAAGTAAAGCGTATTTTAAAGACTGCCTTTAATTCAACTTGTGCCTGAATTTAAGCATGTTTTGCATTTTAATATTCTAAAGGCTTAAAAACCTAAAGAAGCATATTTGAAGTCAGCTTTTGGAAGTTGATTTTCAGACAAGCTAGTTTAATTTAAAGAAATATATGGGTTGTAATGTTAAAAATAGCTACAATTCATCATATGGGTCTTAATTCAAGATAATTTGCATTGCTATTTAGGCCAGTTTGTTTACGAAAAGGGCTGAAATTCAGCGAAGTAAGGCTGCATTTACCACTTAACTGCCTTTAAGTCAGACATCATTGAATGCTGTTTTACAGTATAAAAAGGCAAAAGTAATTTCAGCAAAAGCCGTCTTAATGCTGTTGCAGCTTATTTTAAGACAGTTTTTCACCTTATATGAAGATTTATTTTTTACAGTGTATCCTGACGGAAGTTTTTGGGCGACTATAAAGTTATATAAGTCTTTGTTTTGAAAGCAATTTTATTGGTCACTCCTTACGAATCTTTACTCAGATTAAAGAAATGCAAGATGTTAGATCATATTGGGTACGTAGAATCGACAAAATGTAGGTTCATAAAATTATAAAATTTTACTGATAGAAGGTTTGAGGTCGTATTTCTTGAAATATATATTTAAAAAAAAAAAAATATGCTAAATATCTGTATTTTCATATTTTGAGAGGTTAATATTTATATATATTTAATATTTTTTATCCTGTCCATAGGATTTGAGCAGTTTTGAAATTATACTTTTAGTCGTTTGCAGTGATAATGAGTTTTAAGTTCTGATGGTCAGCCCAGAATAGGATTAAAAACCTTTATTTCACAAAATGTATGAAATTCAAATTTATACCATAGAAAGCTGGAATTTTTTTTATCAAGAAATTTTTTATAATTACTAAATTTTTAATTTTTTGTGTTATACTTTTCATATCATATTTGGTATAGTTGTTGTGCTTTTAAAATCTGGCTTCAAATTTTGTAATCGAGGCTCTTTCAACTCTTTGTTGCACGCATTTTGCATACATTTTTTCTGTCTCACCAGCCGATGGTTCAACCTTTTGTTAAAAAGATTTTATAGATACCAAAAATGTAAGAAAGACTTTTCGACATCTCATTTAATTAAATCACATTTTGTAAGCCGAATATTGCCTTGTGCTATGTTGTATCGACCTGAATCCCAGAAATTGAATAAGTGTTTTCCGATTACTTTAGCATTTTATCAAAAATTTACAAAATTTTCAGTTTTAAATGAATATACAAAGTGGCACTAGTCAGTAAAACTAATCCGTTTAATTTCCTCTGCATTATATTCTCGATGACTGTCGAAGTTATAGACCTTAAGGGGTGTTTCGAGCCCTAGAGTTCTTATGCCAGAGCAGCGGGGACGCATTATTTAAAAGCAATTTTGTAGTTTACGAAAATATACACAAATTTCGCTAACATACATGGGGGTCACTTTGAGCTACATAGTTTTTCCCTTAAAAAATAAAAGAAATAATAGTTTTCACCTGTACATTACTTGAATAAGTCTCCGGTAATTTTTTTTTTCGCTTATGTAAACAATAAATAAAACTTTTAATATATAAAACATTTGAGAAGATTTGCGAAATTCATAGAAATCAAAACAAAGGAAAACATGTTATTGTTGTTTTAAGGACCCAACTTAATCGCCATGGTATTTTTGAATTAAAAAATAAGGCTTTTAATAGATAATATTTGTTTTTAAAGTTGTCACTGTTGGCATGTCACAAACACACCCATACCTCCTCCACCCAACTCTAAAATCGTTTAACTCCAACTAGCATTACTTTCACTCAAACAAATAAAATAAAAATATTTTTATTATATAAATACATTTGCTATAATGTCATGGTTACCTTTGTGTGAGATTAAAAAAAAAAACTATATAAGGCCAACATCGAACTTAACGTCATTCAAATTAATTCCATCATTTTGCAATTAAGCTGTCATTTGCAACTGTTTCTGAAAATTTGTTCGCTAGGCCGAAATATACAAATTTACACACCCCGCTGTATTAAAAAAAAACTTCAACAAAATAAAAACAAAACTGAAAACAACACAAAAATAACTAACAAGGATCAAGCAACAGAAGGGGCACAAAAGACCCAACTCGAACGAATGAAATGAATCGAAAGTTTTCGTTACAAACTTTTTCAATCTTTAAACAACCTGTCAGTTTAGCAACTTTTTTTGTCGATGGTTTTTATTGTTCGGCGAAAGCGAAAAGTTTTCGCTATTGGTGTTGTTGGTGGTATTGTTATGGCTATGATTGTTGTTATTTTTGTTCACAGCATATGATAAACTAAGCCAAAAACGAGCAATTTTTGGCAAAACAACAAAAATAAGTTACGATGCTTTTTGCTAGCCTTTGACCTAATCAAGAATACCCTACAAGCTGTCATGTTTCTAAAAGAAAAATGCTGTTTGTTGTTGTTGCTTTTGTTGCTATGAACCGAAATAAATACACCTGCCTCAATTATGCTGTGTTTGGCTTTAGCAAGTCAATACTTCCTGGTATACTGCAGTTGATAGCCAAGTTATGCGACCTATAAAAACGCTGTAGGGTGTTTCAAAGTTTTTCATATTCAACTCTACTCTATTTCTTCCGTACCTAAGCCATACAAAGAGACAACCGGAGTGAACCCAAATCAAAGCTGGATTAAACTTCCAATTAGTCTCAATGTTTATCAATGAAACAAAGAAAACAAAAAAAAAAAAAAAAACAAAACAACAAAACAAAAACTCAACCCAACAACATAATACATATAAGCATGAACAGTAAAACTTATCGCAACAACAACAAAATTACAATCGGTTACTTATTTGTTGTTAAACAAGTGTAGCAAAAACAAAAAAAAAAAAAAATAGAAACAAAATAAAACATAAAATCGTCAATACAGAAAGACAAGCGTTAACATTTATCGCAAATGTTGCACGTAGCAAAGGATTTAAGCAATAAAAACTAGCTAGTCTGACCAACAACATAGTAAAGCTTGGGTCTAAGCGGGATTAAGGTTTTATACACGTTTTGGTCATCATATGCAAATTAATAAGAGCATATTTATTTCACCACGAAAACTGCCTGACAAGGATTTTGTATTAATTTTGTCATAACGTGTCTAGGTCGGACAGTGTTATTCCACCACGCGTCGTTTTTAAATGTCGACACAAATTTAAAACGGTAAAGACATAAATTAATTATGTCAATGTCGACTTTAACGATAATTCTATTGTTAATGTCATCACTTCTGTCATTATCAGCTGTTTTTGGTTTGATGATTACTTCAAATTACTAAAATTACTAAAATCATTATTATCATTATTATTATCGTTATTATTATTATTATTATTATTGTTATTATTATTATTATTATTATTATTATTATTATTATTATTATTTTTATTATTATTATTATTATTATTATTATTATTATTATTATTATTATTTTTATTATTATTATTATTATTATTATTATTATTATTATTATTATTATTATTATTATTATTATTATTATTATTATTATTATTATTATTATTATTATTATTATTATTATTATTATTATTATTATTATCATTATAATTATTATTATTATTATAATTATTATTTTTATTATTATTATTATTATTTTTATTATTATGATTATTATTATTATTATTATTTTTATTATTATTATTATTATTATTATTATTATTATTATTATTATTATTATTATTATTATTATTATTATTATTATTATTATTATTATTATTATTATTATTATTATTATTATTATTATTATTATTATTATTATTATTATTATTATTATTATTATTATTATTATTATTATTATTATTATTATTATTATTATTATTATTATTATTATTATTATTATTATTATTATTATTATTATTATTATTATTATTATTATTATTATTATTATTATAATTATTATTATTATTATTATTATTATTATTATTATTATTATTATTATTATTATTATTATTATTATTATCATTATAATTATTATAATTATTATTATTATTATAATTATTATTTTTATTATTTTTATTATTATTTTTATTATTATGATTATTATTATTATTATTTTTATTATTATTATTATTATTATTATTATTATTATTATTATTATTATTATTATTATTATTATTATTATTATTATTTTTATAATTATTATTATTTTTATTATTATGATTATTTTTATTATTATTATTTTTATTATTATTATTATTATTTTTATAATTATTATTATTATTAGATAACATAATTTCGTGAAATGTGAGTGCGGAACTTTTGCTATTTTATAAAATTTCATAGCATATTTTTAGGCATTTTTGTTTTGGGATTTATAGAAACTTCAAAAACTTTGATTGTTTTTTCATTTTGAAATTTTCAGTTTCACAAAAGTATTTTAAACTTATTGCGTCGTACCCACTATAGTTGCCGTTTTTACTTTAAGGTATTTTATTTATATTTGGAACTGAACATTTTTATTTGCACAATTTAAAATCGAATATGTGATCATCGGTGTTAAACCAATCGATAGAATAATGAATTTTTAATACTTTTTAAAATACAAGCAACTTTTTTTTAGTCAAGGCTATACTTAAATTTAATAAATTGGGTTGAAGTTTGATTTTTAGTAGTTTAGGTTTAAAATTTAGTACAAAATAACTTAAAGGTAATAAAAGCTGCATTTTGTATATTGTTTACATTTTGTTCAAGCTCTAACAAGCAATAGATTAGCATAAGGTTAGAACTCGTTTCAATCCTAGGATGTGGCAAAAAATTAAAAACTTACACAATGCAATGTTTACATTAAAAATTAAATATTATAAGATATTAATATTTTAAAAATAAATAAAAAAATAAAAACCGGTCCGGCTGAGGATCGAACCAGGGTCACTTGATTTTTCCAATCAAATCTATAACAGCTTAACCAACTGAGCTACGGAATAAAATGTTTTTGGAAAAACTATGTTTTAGTTATTTACATGGTTATAATTTTAAACCCATGCGGGATTAAAACTTAGTTGTATATGTATACGACGTAGTTTACATTTTAAACCCATACCGGACTTAAACTTAGTTTTTGTATTTGACGTGGTTTAAATTTGAATACACGTTTTTAACTTCAAATTCAACCTTTTCCATTTCAAATTAAACTTTTCCCAAATCAAATTAAGCTTTACCATTTAAAAAAACTTTTTTCATATAAAATAAAACTTTTTCCATTTCAAATTAATCTTTTTCCATTTCAAAAAAAAAAAAAAATTTTACATTTTAAATTTAACTTTTTCCATTTCAAGTTTAACCTCAGCCAAGAAAAGGATTTCTTTTATATTTTTATTAAATTATTAACATGTAATCGAAAAGTATTATACATTTCTTGTGTAAATAGCTGTTTGTGTAAATCTCAAGAATATTTTGTCCATATTTGAAGTGCTACTTAGACTAACTGAGCAATTGTACCTCAAACGTACAAACGTGCGCATACAAAACATTTCCCCAAAGTTTAGGTAACGTTTTTCTTACATAAGGCGAGTTTCCCACCCACAAAATGTCGAAATTTTTTGTGAAAACTAGCACTTTACACTTTTGATGGCCACCATTTTTTTAGTAATAAAAAATAATACAAAAAAAAAAACAAACAAATAACGTTGGGGGTAAGATCTGATGATACTATGATTTCATTAATGGTTTTTGATTTCAGATAATTTCCCACCGAGATATAGTGAACACCACAAATTGCTATTTTTCTAAGACGTTCTGGGAAAAACTCTGTCACCAGCTTGTTTTTCAATATTTCCGTATGAAAAAATTATAGAATGTCGTCAAAAGTACACTTAATAATGTACAAAAGGTTTTTTATATATTTTGTGAATTCATACTCTTAAAAAAATTCACAAGAAAAGAGTTTTTTCAACGCTGAAACCTTTACCCCCTCTTTAAACGCCTTAACTTTGCAAACTCTCATAAAACTACCGTTTAGTCGTTATAAAGCATTATTTTAAGCGATGAGAGTAAATATGAAATATTTGGAGTTGAACGAAAAGGTTCAAGGATTTGGAGATCAGCTATACTTAAAAAAGAACATGTATCTTTCAGCGATATATTTTCTCTACTTTCGACAATAGCAATTTTCTCTTTTTCAAACAAAACTTTCTTCAATTAGAATAAATTTTCACATTTTCGAAGAAATATTTCTTTACTGAAATATTTGAATGAAATTGAAAATATTTGATTTCTTTAATAATGATAATAATTTTTCTAGCACAAAAAATTCTCATTTATTGCGAAAAATTTTTTGAAAATGAAAATTTTTTCCTATATTTTCATAAAAAAAAGTATTTTCTTCAATCAAAATAAATCTTTTCTCAAAAATGGAAAAATCTTCTTCTCTAAAATCGATATAATTTTTTATATTTCTCTTTTTAACCCATTTTAGTCAGCTGGTCGATTTTTCGACCACTAACGTTAAAATTAATTTATGGAAAAAATAGCAAAAAATATAACATGTTCATGTAAAATGGAAAATTTGGAAATTTATATTTATTTTCTGAATTTCCATTTAACCAAATTAAGTCTTTGCAGAAAGAATTTGAAAATATTTTTAAAATTTTTTTCAGAAATTAGTTTTAAAGTCAGTGGTCGGGAAATTAACCAGCGGACTAAAATGGGTTAATGGAAGCTTTTTATCATTTTTAGGGAATATTTATGATCATATTTATAGCGAAGCATTATCTGAAGCAAAGTCTGTATCATTTTTCTCTACATATGATGCCTTTTTTATCATATTCCGAGAAACCTTTTTGCTAAGTGTTACAAATTTCATTGCCTGTGTGCGAAAGCTGCATCTTATAACGACTTAAGACTTTCAACAGGATAACGATCCAAAGCCTTGAAATGTCCCTAGATATAATTGCCCACCGCAATCAATCAATCTTAATGCCATCTAAGGCTTTAGACAGATGGAAAGAACTCATGTAAGAAAGAAAGGACTATATCGTAATAGCAAGACCTCAAAACTCCATAGGTAGAAGAATGGGCGAGGTTAGGTTAGGTGAGAAGGGGTCGTGCACCTTTGAGGTGCTGCCGTGTGGGCCTTATAGTCCATTTTTTATCATATCAATCCGTTATTTTAATATTTTTAGCCCATTTAGGTTGTGGTACCCAATAAAAAAATGGTCTCTTGTTGGTTTTCTTCTTTTTTTTTGTTTTTATTTCCGTTCACCGAAACCATCCAGTGCTTTTAGTGAACTTCTATTTTATTACTATATTATACTTCTATCTAGTCCTTTACTTATTCTTTACCGGAGACAAGCCCATTAACGACATTATAACTGTAGCAACACATGCAGATGATATTGATAATTTAGGAACGAAGACATCACCATCAAAATCTCAAAACAAGTACAAATCCAAATAAATAATATTGATATGTTGCTATCAAAATATTCCATCTTAAATATATATAGTTTATAAAAATTAATGCGGAAAAATCTGTTCATGTTTGATTTTCTTTAAGAAGAGTTGACAGTGCTGCAAGATCGTTAAGATCAATGACACAACAATTCCAGCAAACAGTTCTGTGAAATATCTCGGACTACATCTGGATAGAGATAAAGTTTACAAATGTTTTGGTTTTTCTTTTACACATAAGCTCTTATCTCAAATACGCACGATGAGTTTGGAATGTGGAAAAATCAAATGAAAACCAAGTCTTGGTACCATACAAAGTGATATGATCAAAACGGTAATCATTTTAAAAATCCATGAATTATTACCTTTGATATTTAAAACGTACACTGAGATTTGGCAAAATCAAATGAAAATATCTTCCACCTCTCACACGAAGTGACGTTATCAATACATAAAACTTTCATGAATTGTTTAAAAATTAGAATATTGTCTTGATATCTCAAACATTAGACTTGCATTGAGTATTTAATGCATGTATTACTTTTGTAATATAATTTTTAGAAATGCCAAAAACTCTGTTTGTTAAGGCTTATTTAAGGATAGGATATTCTGAAATAATCTTACTAGATAAAAAAAAAATTTGGTTTTTTTTAAATCTGATCTATCTTAGAACATGAAGTTTCAAAATTTCCCATTATATTTCATATCTCTAGCACATTGCACCACAATATCTATATTTCGGAAAGTTCTTAAATGTGGTGCTAACTTCACATTTTACAAGTGACAGACAGCAGGTACAAAATTTTGTCTTAAGAATACATTTTTTTTCAAATGTAACACAATTTTTAAATTATATGCTATTACATTGGGTCCAACGCAACACATATTTTTCATAATTTTAAATCAAATCTGACGAAGTATATTTACAGCACATAAAAACCTCCCTTTTCTTCTACTTTCCCATAGTTCTCGATAAAGAAAACAAAAAAAAAATATTCCAGCCATATGTCATTACCATCAAAATTCACATAATTTTAAGATTTGGTAATAACTAATGAACCTTTAAGACTCATTTAACTTAAGTTATTCTATTTGGCTGACTTGTTCTTTTTGATTTTGTTCATCATAGACAACACCAACAGTCTATCTGTTCATCTGTCTGGTTGTATATTTAAACAGCAAGTAGACAGATCTAAATGTTTATGATATTTCATAAGTAGAATCCAACAGCAACCAACACCCGGCACCATCCACTTTAGCAACATTTTTAGCCTCATGCTTGACCTATACGGTCTGACTCAACAAAATTCAGACAAGCTGCTGCATATGTCTACGTCTTATAAAGCCCGTTTGCTGCTACGCCTTCGTCTTCAGTTTCAGCTTCAGCTTCTATAACATTCTATGTTATGCAAAACATAGCCAAGTTTGAGTTTTGTCAAAAATATTGAGGATTACCACGCGGTAATAAGACATTAAATAAAAAACACAAACAACAACAACAACAAAGCTGTTGCAAATTATATACTACGATATAGCAGATGAGGGAACATCTGTCTGTAATATTTGTGTAAGATGTCTGGAAGATAATTTGTTGCTTTTGGTTTTTTTTTTTTTTTTTTTGTTATTGTCTCTTTGGTTTTGTCGAATTTTAAGTGTTTTTCTTTGTGTTTTAATAAAACTTTTGAATTCAAGCCAACCACACAAGTGCCCAAGTGCTATGTGTTAAGGCCAAAACAAAGTGTAGGATTGGCATCAAACTTTATGTGGTCTAAGTTTTAGTTAAATTTTAGAGAGTTTTGTGAAAATTATAAATTATTTTGTTGTTATATTTCGTTTATCATCGCGCATTTAAATTTTGAAACTACATTGGTCAACTATTTTTTTAAAATTAACTTACAACCCTGATAAACCAAGAAAATTACTTTTTTTGTAAAATTAACGAATAACTCACACGAGGGTATGATAGAATAACAAGGTAGGCGCTTATTGGAGAGGAAGTGAGCTAAATGTCAAAGTCTGCTGTTCGAATATAAGTTTTTCTAATTGTAGTTGTTGGATTTATTGTTTGACATTTATAGGATTCACTGCTTAGTTCGTTAGTGCTTAAATTAGACATTTGAGTAGACGAATATATACGAGCCTACCTTATTATTGCATTATGCACTTGAGCATCGGCAGTTTTGAGTCAACCAATTGGAAAGTACCATTTTATGTGAACGATAAATTAGTAACTAATAAACAAATTTATATAAATTACTTGTTAAATTTTTATGAATAATATTTAAAAACATAAAACTGTCTGCTTGGAAATGTTCTTGGCATTTTTATGAAATTCAATGAATTTTAAAAGTTAGTGTTTTCATAGCAGATAATTTTATACGATCCAAATTTAAAATCTTTTTAAAAGTACTCCCATTAATAGCTTGCTACATTTAGAAATCAAGCCTTCCGGTTTCAATGAAGACATGCTAATCACTGCACCAGCTGTAAATTTTATTTTTATAGGAAAAATAGTGCATATTTTTAAACAAACATATGTATAGCAGTGCGTAAAAAGGCTCAAGAATTTAATATTAATTTTGTACAATTAAGTAAGAGTACATTTGCAGCCAAGATTCGTAATCGAAAAACCAAAATAATGTTGGTATGCTGTTTCACCGCAAACATATAAACATATATTCAGTACAAAGAAAAAAAAAATTGCAAAGAAATCTTTCCACTTTTTTGCTCGTATCGAACTAAACCTAAATTAATTTCAATTTTATGGACATTTTAAGAAAACCAAAATATAAATTAAATATCTTATATATTAAGGGGTGGACAATAAAAATGACATACAATTTTTTTGGTATTATTTAGAATAAAAGGGAAATTAAATGTTTGTCATTCGAAACGTTGCACAGATGTGCAGAAAATAAATACATATACGCGATATATATACTGGAAGTGTTCCTAAACTAAAAGAGAAATAAAATATTTTATAAAAAAGCTGATAAAATTGATACAAAAATTCGAGTTTTTAAAATTTTTTCAATTGAAGTGTTTCTCAAAAAAAAAAAAAATATTTTCTCAAAAACTTATGTTTTATGCATATTTATATAATTTTGAGAATAAGCCAGGCAATCCTAGACCACGTAAAACCACCGTGTCCATTTATAGACTTACTAGTGTAAAAGCCCGTCCTTCGACGGGAAGGAACCATTTAGAGTACAAAATGCGACAAAAAATTTATTGGATTTATATACAAAGGTTTTTATTTGAAAACATATTTACTAAATTATTTTGATAAAACTTCTTTATATACAACATTTCTAGTAAAAAAATTCTTAGAATTTTTAACCTTGTCCCTTGCCATCTATAATGCTTAGTTTTACATCATCAGTCCGCTAAACTGCCCATGACTAAATACCAGTTCTTTTAGAAAAACTCCTACTTTTTGCAATATTTAACCTTGCAATTTATTTATGGTCATTGAAAATGTCAGTTTAACTGGAAATTTTCGCCTCCGGAGAGTGAAAGGCAAATCTGTGTTTGTCGGGGCCAAATCAATTGTAGGTATGAAAACTATTTAATGTTCGCCAGTACGCCTGTCAATACCTGTGCGATGATTAATTAAGTTTTTAGGTTTTTCAAAACTAACTACTTTCCATTACAGATATCTCTTTTGGTATTGAAATTTCGAAGAAGTGTTATAATACTTCCAATTTCGAGGTTTAACTTATGCAGTTGCATTCCTAAAGGATAAAATTCATTCAAAAACTCGGCTGTGTAATTTTGTTTATCGTTATCATCACTGTCTTCAATTTAATCCGTGCTCAGATCTCTCATTGTGTCACCAATTAAAATATTAGAACTTGACTTTTGGGCACAGGATAGCAATTTGGGAATAACGGTTGACGTCATTCGGACTCAAAGTATCGCCAAAAATCTATTTAACCCTTACAATGGATTTGTCCATTATATTGGACACTTCGGAAAATTTTTTTTATTTTCCAACGTCTTTTCTAAAATCAAATAGGTTGGTACTATGAAATGAAGTTGCAAACATGACAAAAATAATTTTATGGAGATATATAACGTTTAACTTAGTTATATTGTCATGGTTTTGTCCATTATATTAGAAAGCCTGCCAAAAGCAAAGCAGCTCATGTAAAAATCAGAGGGATGTTTTTTAATCTTTTTATTGCTTAAATGATGGGAATATAAGCTCAAAAAAATTGTCCACGATTATTCTAGGCAAGCCATTGAAAGTGTTAATAAGCGAACCTTTACAAACAAAATAATCTGGAATTTCTATGATATCTTCATCTCCACTTCCTAACTTGAGTAGCCAATCGCTAAAACTTGGATCAGAAGACCGAACATTGTGATTTAATTCTAGCAATTCCAATTGACACCAACGTCACTGAATGTAATAATTGCTGTTCAGTTTATGCAGACCGAATAGGTTGCGGTTCTGTTAATTAAGAAGCACTGTAATAGCAAGACATGATGTTTGACGTATAGTAGTTGAGGAAAATGACGATAGTCTTCAAGTACAAAGATTTCCAATACATAATTTAATAACAGGTTCTGGTCCATTATGTAAGGTCTTAAAAGGTTTAGTAGGTACAAACATTTCAAATGGATAATTTAACAACAGATTCTGGTCCAGGCTGAACAGGTTTTACGATATAGAGCAAAAGGTTGTACAAACATTTCATATGGATAATTTTACAACAGGTTCTGGTACAGGCTGAACAGGTTTTACGATATAGAGCAAAAGGTTTAGTAAGTACAAAAATTTCAAATGGATAATTTTACAACAGATTCTGGTCCAGGCTGAACATGTTTTACGATATAGGGCACGGAGCAGGACGCTTGTCTTTTATATATTGAGATAACATAATTCCGTAAAATGTGAGTGCGGAACGCTTGATATTTTTGAAAAATTTCATAGTATATTTTTCGGCATTTTCTGTTTTGTGATTTATTAAAACTTAAAAAAACTTTTTATATTTTTTTTCTTATTTTTAAATTTTCAGTTTAACAAAAAATTTTTGGAACAATTGAAGGGCTTATTGCAGAAACATGATATGCCACACTGCTTTAAAAGTTCATATTTTATGTTTATTACGTTTCTTGATGCATTATCAATATCCACTAAAAATATTGTTACCATTACCCGATCAATTTTTGGCCCTATACGTAATAGTTCTTTTAAGAATTTCATTGATTTCATACAAATATACATTTTTTAAAAACTTTAACGTCGATTATTTCGAAATATTTTTTATGTGGCATATCATGTTTTTACAGTAAGCCCTTCAATTGAAGAATAGTGGAAATGGTCTTTTTTCTTTTTTTTTTTTTTTAAATGCGTGTTTTGAGCTAAAAAATTGAATGGTGAAAAAATTAAGCGTCGCTCTCAAGTGGTTTAGAAGTTATAGGGGTCAACGTTTATGAAAATGGGCTTAAAAACCTGTGTTTTTTTGTTGTTGTTTTCGAACATAAGTAAACGTAATGGATATCAAAAGAAAGGTTATGCTAAAACCTTTTTAATGAGCATTCAATCATAAAAATCTATGCATTATTTTGGATGATATAACTGTTTTTGTACTCAAAGAATTTGAGGTGTGCTAATTTTGGTTGTCCTTTTGAAGTGTTTGTCTTTGAGACTAGAAAAATAAATGTTTTCATAGAAGTATGTTATTTATTGTTATTTCGTAAAAGGGTGAACAGTCAAGTGTGCACAATATATAAAGTTTTATATTTTAACAATTAATGCAAGTACTTTTCAAGTTTGTTGTACACTTACATATAGTATATTGAGATGAAAAAAAGCGCCGCAGGCGAAAAATTCGCGCGATTTTTTATAACAATTTTTCATTTTTGGATAGTTAGCAATAAATGGATTTTTTATAATTAATACCTAATTGAATAGGTCATGGTATGACCTCTTGCTACCCATATTGCTTAAATTTTATTAAAAAAAATCGAAAAACAGGCAAATGTGTAGTAATTTTTCAACTTTTGATCCCTATAACTTCTAAACCACTTGAGAACGACTCTTAATTTTTTCAGAATCGAACTAAGGAGCCCCAAATCCATGTAATTACATGTAAAAAAATACAAATTTTGCATTTCCAATATTCTTCAATTATGCCAAATTTTTAAACTTATTTCGTCGTACCTACTATGGTTTCCGTTTTTACTTTTATGTATTTTTAAAATATTTGGAACTAAAAATTGTTATCTGAATAATTTAAAATCGAATATATGACGATCGCTGATTTCATTACATCATCATTGAGTGGTCGCCTAAACTAATAAGTGGTATTTTTCACCAAGTCGCCTTGATCAAAGAAATATTGGAAAATATAGTAAATGTTTTCACAGTTTTAATTAATTTCAAAAACTACATGTAACCTGACGGAATAACAATGCCGTGACACGTCTTTTAATAGTCTTTCGTATGAAGTGTTTCTTTTAGCGGTGGCATGCCTTTTTATATGATTTTCTTCGGAAAGTATTACAAAGTTAAAAACTTAGTAAAATTTAGCTAAATTTTAATTCTAACTTTGACCAAATTTATTCTAATTGAGCTTAAAGTAAATCAATATTTCATGATTATCCTTTATTTAAACCGGGTCCGTCATTTTTGACGGGAAATTAGTAATATATGAGATAGCAATAAAAATTACCTAACAATTTTTGTTTTGGTTCCGTTAACTCGCAACACGTGTTGTAACGTTTACAAAAATTGCAGTTTTCCGATTGTGGTTTTTAGTGATTTTTTACTTAAAAAGTGCATTGCTTTTGACAAATTCGTTATGTAGAGTATTCAACAAAGTAAGCATTAAAAATTTTTTATTAAAAGTATCTTTATCCTTAATATTCAGAAGGGTATTAGAAGAGTATGTTTTTTCCGTAAAAATGGATACATTTTAATGGTTAAAAAAATTTACAGGTATTTGTAAGTCTTAAAACATAGTCCTTATCTTTATGATTTAAGTTTCTAGAAACAACAAAAAAAAATAAGTGCCCCTACCCGCCATTTTGACTTTTATCTTATATTATAGAAACGGAACTCGTATGGAGCTCCACAGTGAATGGCTGCTTGTGAAAAATTTTAAATTTTATAATTTTTTCTTCACAATATTTTCAATTCTTGTGTTTTCTTATTACTTAATATTTAAATTTAAAATATCATTAATATAATTTTTCTAACTTTTCTTGTTATGGTTGAAACTTCATGTATCAGAAGATTTTGGTATTTTTATTAGTATTATAAAAATATGTATGTATATTTTAGTAAACATTTTTTTAAGCTTTTTTTTAAATAATATTACATCTGGGTTCAACGTACGAAATAATAAACAAAAAGATTACAAGCTCTAATTTTTTTATTACTAATGAATTCGCGCTATAGTCTTACCACTGAGCATACTTTAGTACACCGATTGTACTAAATTGTACAATGCGATTGTACAATGCATACCGATTGGTGCGAAAAAATCTGCCCTTGCGATTATTAAATTGTAATACTATTGTATTATAGGATTCCCTGGAACACCGATCGGTGTTAAAATTCCATATAAATTTTTTAGTGTGTAGCACTCGACTGTTCTGGGTTCAAATACCGGCAGACCCACAAATAATTTTTTTAATATAAAACAATATGTACAATTTTTTCAAGATTGTTAGCTTACTTCTTTTGAAGGTTATTTTTGACCAAACGGTTTATAAAACAGAATTAGAATTTCAATTATTAAATTAAAATTTTGATACTTACAAAGCTAGGGTTTGAACTCACGTCGTCCGCATGACAGTCTAGCACACTTCCACTGAGATATTGATAACGATAAAATAAATATAGCAAAATTCATTTAAAAACTATTGCTTAGAGAAGACAGACAGACAATTCAAAAAATTTTTATGGTTATTTTTTAAACAATATTTTTTTTTTAAAAAGTTGTTCTCTTTTTTTTTTATATAGCCAAAACAATTGATATATGTTTTGTTCATAATTTTTATAATCAAGCCAATCAAATTAAGCCCTTTTATATTTTCTACATGTTTGTTCAACAAATTTTTACACTTGGACCTTATTTTTGCACGAATAATTTTCGGCAATAAATGATTCTCTTAAATAAAAATATATTTCTTAGATTAAAAGGTAAAATGGAAAATTTTTGCTCTTTAGATTTTTTATGAATTTTTAAAGACACTTTTATGTGAAAAAATATTTTTTTCAAAATATTTTCGTTAATAGCGCAAAACTCCTCATGAAAATATTTGATTGGGCTATTTGATAGGATTGAATATAAAAAATCTAATAAGTAATATAAAAGACAAATTTCAATGCATGCGACTTTATTTGAAAAAAGTGAGAAAAACTTGAAAAATTTTTGTTTTTAAAACAAACTTTTTTACGATTTTCGTGTATAGAGACCCAAAATCTATTAGAAAAAATTATGGGGGGCCGTATGCAAAAACAGTGGCGCGTAGTATTATAGGAGGTTAAGGGTATTCCATAGTCGGGGATACTATGGACTAGAGTTTCTTATATCTAGACCGACTTTAGAGTTTCCTAACTTGTTTTATTTTTAATTTATTTATTAAATAGATCTTACAATTGTGTGGTTGTTGTTGTTGTTGCAAAAAAAAAATATATAACTTTTATTAATGAATATTAATATTTATAATATAATAACTATTAATAACTGTAAATAATGTAATAAAATAATTGTGGTGACCTTGGCATGCAGGTTAAGTGTGTGGATTAGCATGCTCGGAGCCCGGGTTCGATCCCCAGCCGCGGCGAAAAGTTTTTTCCAATAAAAAATTTTTTCTGATCGGTCACCACCTCTCTGCAGACAATGGCAAACCTCAGAGAGTGAATAATGCCATGTAAAGCTTCTTGAGAACATGAACTTTAGCCGTTCGGAGTCGGCATAAAACATGTAGGTCCAGTTCTCGGTCAATTGTGTGCAAACATTTAATAACACACACAACACAATTGATCATAAGAAGCTCGGTCAAAGTCCTTTCAAGGGCTGAAATGGCCAATTTGTTTTTTTTTTGTTTTAAATAATGTAATATTCATAATTTTTTGCTTAGGAATCCCGGTATTTATTGGCCTTAGACCAAATTATATAACTCTTAACTAAAAATTGCTAATCAAACATTTGTTATTTATATAAATATGTCATACATTTTTCTAATATTTAATTTTTATTCTGTTTACTTCTTTTGAACTTTATTAAATTTCTGAAACCAATTCGAACAATTATTTGCTTTCTGAAAATGTTGGTTACATTTAATTTAATGCATGTTCTCCAGCGCATGTATCATGGTTTAATATCAAAACTTCACATATAAAACAACTTTATCTGCATATTGGTCTTTAAAAACAATTTACTGAAACCCGTGGTTGTTGTGATTTATTGGTGAATTGAAGAAATTAATTATGATAAAATCTGGGTATAAAAAAAGACAAACATAAAAAAAAAAACAGAATTTACACCCCTCTGCCCTAGTGTCGACTACTTATTGCGATGCAACAGCAAATACGGGATAATATTAATTAACTCAAAAATAACTCTGCTTCTACAAATATGTATGCAGTAAATTGAGTTACTGTAAATAAAGTATGCGTCAGTTATACGAAATTCCAACATATGTATGTAAGTATCTGCACTCAAAAAATCAACGCAAATGATTTTCATACTTCTAGCTTTTCAGCTCGGTCTTCATCTTTCACTGCTACACTTTCTTGATTTTCGCATACAAATTAAGTGCGGCGTGAACGCTTCAATGTTGCCTGTTTATCAGTGTCGTAATGCTGCAAGCAGTGTATTGCGTGGATGCAGTGTATCTGCTCTTGTATCCTTATTTTATTTTTTTGTTTTTGTTTGTATATATGTTTTTTTTATTTTCTTTTTAAGTAGCGTGGAACTCATATAAGCAGATATATACCTATTTTTGTGTGCAACATTATTTTCCGCATCACGCTTCTATAAATTTCATTCGCAATTCACAAATCTTTTCAGATCTTTGAGCTGCTTCTTCTGCTGCTTATGCCAGCAGCTCTTGAGTGGTAGACTTCATCTCACAAGCTGCAGCAAGCAGCGCAGGAACTTTGAAGACAGCAACAACAATTACAACAATAACAGCAACAACAATAAGACGTTTGTGTTTATTTATTTATTTTCTTAACTGTAATTTCAACCGTAGTCTGCAAAGTGTTGCTGTTGTAATTTATCAATGACATTTGCGCGCGAGAAGTCAAAAATAAAACAAAAACTATACAAATCCTGTCAGTCTGTCTATCTAGCTTAATGTCTCTCCTACGCATGTAACATGAAATATTTAACTTCAGAATGTGTTGAAAATAACACAAAACTTTGCTTAAATAAACCGTTCTTTTTTTGTGCCATTAATAAATAGTAGGCATGAAGTGCATCGATATGTAGTAAAAGTGTAACAGATGTTACAAATTAAAGTAGACGAAAATACTTTTACATGGTCACATACTACATTGATCTATTAAGTTATAGTTTTTTTGCCTAAATAATTATGTAGGTATATAAAGGAATTTTATAACTTCCTTTTCTTATGGAGGGACATAACACTCGCGGCAGAGAAAACAGACCTTTTTTAAAAATTTATAACTCAGTTAAAAACAATCATTTTTCCAAAATTGTTACTATTATTGTAGAAAATTGAACAAATTACAAGAAAAAAATTCAAAAAAATATATTTTTCACTTCAACATGGTTTTATAGAGCTCCAAATTGGCGGCAGAGAAAAAAACGGGACCTCGTGGTTGCAGCGCTGGGAGTCGCAAAAATTGTCCAATCTGGAAAAAAAATGACTTTTTTAAATCTTAACAAAATTGGTTATCTTATGATAGGAGCTTTTTTTAAAATTTTTTTTAAAGTTTTGGTGATGTTCCAAATTTGAAAGTGTTTTTTTTTCGAAAAAAATATTGACATTAAAAATTCATAAAAAATCGAAAAAAAAGCTCGTGTCATACGTTAGCGAATCAATTTTAAAAATATAGTTATAAAAGGTTTAGAAACGTCTTTATTGATTCAAAGCAGTCTTAAAACTAAAACATACAAATGAACTTACATTCCTAGAAACTTAAGATTAAAGGTTAAAACTAAAAGTTAAGAGAAAAGAGAAAATAGATTTATGATTAAGAATAAGCAAGGGATGACTAAAGATAATAAGTGTAAGTAAGATAATAAATAATAAGTAAAGAGCTTAGCAAAAGATCAAAAGAGATTAAGAACAAAGAGTAAAAGAGTATTAAGTATTAAATATAAGCATTAAATATAAGCATTAAATATAAGAGTATTAAGTAATATACGAGAGTTCAATATGTGACTATATAAAAAAAAAACTTCGTCAAAAATGAACCCTCAACCAATTTCGAAAAACATGGTTTCGAGACAAACGCGTTTAAAGTTTGTGAACAAAGAAAAATGCAAGGAAAAATAAAAATGCGTACTCACTAATCCGGCTGTAACTGTCCCTTTGAATTTTTCCAATTTTTTGTTTCTTAGAATCTTAAGAATACTTACTAAAATACCAAATTATAAAAAAAATCGATTATGTTCCCTCTTAACTTAACTTTTTGACTTTAACTTCTTAACTTAACTTAACTTTTCAAAGAAACCTCTTAACTTTTTCAAAGAATTCAAAAAGTTACTAAATTATTATGAGTAAAAAAACGTATTCAAACGTATTCGTGGCTATAACTTTTAATTGGTTGTAGCTATAATGCAATTTTTTTCATATAAATTGTTTTTGAAGCTTGTTGAAGATTTAAAAAATATAAGAACAACATTAAAAAAACAAAATTTTCGAGCAAAAAATCATGGGGCAAGCCTTGTTTTACGATCAAAAATACTATTTATTAATTTTTCTGTCAAACAAAAACAAATTTGTCTAAAATAAACTATAAACAATGATAGAAAATAAAAAACTCAAATTTTACATTTTTTATTTTTACAACAAAAACAATTTTTAATACATTTTTTGAGGAAACATTAATTTTATTGGACTCTTTTTAAAGGCAATGATTAAAATATGAATAATAAAGTAACGGTAAAAACTTTGTAATTATTTTAAAGTCAATTAATTACAATTAAATACAAAAAAGAAATAAATGGAATTTTTTAAAAAGTGGCAGAGATATTCGCTTCCAAATATAGAACTTTAAATTTCAGAGAGTTTTTTTCTCTGTCTTGGCGTTTGATAAAAATACACGTTAAACACCTAAAAACAATATTAAGAAAATTCATTAAAAATATATTTGGCAAGATAATTACCGTAATTGCCAACACATTTCAGAGAAAATTAAGCAAACACATAGAAAAACAAAAAAAAAAAATTGAAAACCGCTGAAATTTGACTAGTTGTTTGCTCGGAAAGTGGAATTTTTGATTTTGGAACTGCATTTTTCGGACAATTGACATTTGAGAAATGCGTAAAAGATAATTTTAGTTAAAAGTTTTTAGTTTTGAAAAAAAAATTCAATTTCGATCAATTTATAAACTCTTCTCAAACTGAATTTCAGATCGATTATATAGCGGATTTTTGTACAAAACTTTATTTCTGTTTTAAAAGGTTGGGAACCCCCTGAAGCGAAATCACAATTTTTAAAAGTGGTTTGCACATCTACAGCCTAAACCAAATTTAATGATATCTGAATCGATAAAATCAGTCCTATTAATTATATAGATTTCATGTGAATGTTGTCCGCAGATACGCCTGAGGCCCATCCATAAACTCCAATTTTGGCATAATTTTTCCAGCATTTCGGCCGGTATATGACCAGCGATGGCTGTAATGTATTCTTCCAGGGCTGCAATTGTTGCTGGCGCGAGAAACCTCACGTAGCCTAATTAAAAAATAGTCTAGTGGGGTAAAATTGCATGATCTTTGAGGCCATTGGACTGCTCTCAAGCCTGAGTTAACTTGCAATCCAAACTCGCCTCTCAATAGGTCCATGGTTTCCGTCTTGTTGAAATCGCAGGTCTACTAATTCTTCCAATTTGGGCCAAAAAAGTCGGTAATCATCACACGCTACCTTGTTGCATTGACTGTAACTTTGCTATCTTCATGATTTTTGAAAAAAAAATGGTACAATGATGACGCCGGCCCAAAACCGCATTTTGCAAAGTGCATTGTCAGCTTTTGAATTGTCTCTGGCTACTCTTGAGACCAAATTCGTCAAGTCTGTTCGTTGATGTACCCATTGAGCCAAAAATGAGCTTCTATACTGAAGAAAATTTTTCGACAAAGAAGTGGATCTTCAAGCAGCAATATTCTCCTCGGTTCATATTCTCCGCATATGGATTGGTGGATTGGTGTTCAATAAAGTGAAACTGGTGCGAAACATGGTCACAAGTACTTGAATAGCCTGTTCGTTGGGTCGATTATGACGTTCATAAAATGGACGTATTTCCGAAACAAATTTCTTACATAGCACGAATTTCCTACGCTTCATCATACCAAACTCATTATGTCACCGTATCAGAACCATACCAGTTTCATTATATCCATCATACAGTACCATAATATCCACTCACATTTATACCATAACATACCATTATACCATAAAAACACAACTAACTGTCATACTGCAGACATACTATCTATCTCCTTATACAGGAGTTTCGGAAAGTGAAGCTCTGTCAATTGGCAACTGTCAAATGTTCATGTCATCCAAACTGGTTTTTGTGTAGTTAAAGTTTTGCCAATTTACAAAATGGAAGTCTGCCGGCTATAGACAGTGCAAAATATACGCAAATTTTTTTCTTAACTTATGCATTGAATGTCCGATCTTAGGAAATACTCTATCCTTAAAAATGGGTTTTCCTCTCAGGACTTATGAACATCCGACGTCATATTCAATTGGCAAGCCCTGTTACCTCGATTTCATCCAACCCAAAATTGAATTACTTTCTAATAAAGTGAAACTTTTTAAAAATTTCTTTATTTCTTCGGAAGTCCAAAAGCTTTGAAATGAGAATGCAGACCAAAATTAGCCCATTTTAAACATATATCATTACGCAAGAATGGACATAAAATGCAAGTTAGGGAAAAAATAACCATTTTGACTGGTCTTGCGGCCGTTCAAAACAATTTATCAAGTTGCCTGGTTGCCATCTTTCTAGAATAATTGGTGCGCCCTTTAATTCATTTTTTTTAATTAAGAGCGACCCATTCTATTCTACATTTTATTTAAGTGCAACTGAAAATATTCCTTGTCTAAGTCTAAACCTGTTCAATTGTAATTTTAAATTAACATAATTTAACTTTTTCGAAATCATTAAAACGTTATTTTAACTATTCATTTCCCATATTTTACCATAAAAAATAAATCAAATTGTAGACAGAGATTGCATTTCAGCTGCCGTTTGACTATAGTTTTATTAATTAAAGTGAAGTTTCAGTCTTATTTAGATAAACATGAAATGTATTTAAATATTGAAAAGAGAAACTCATAAAAATAATGTTGCCCGTAAAACTGGGAACATCCGTGATAGTGCAGTTTAATGCATCTGGACTATTTTTTATGGGTCTACGTAAAAAGGTGATGTTTACGTGAAACTTGAATCTGAAACGATTGAAAATTAAAACCACTCATACGTCAAGTCATAGCAGAGTTATGAAAAAATTCACCGAAAATTATATGAAAAGGATTGATTGAGTCGTGCATAAGCTACCGTAGATTAAGCAATCTTATGATATTGTTGTAAATAATATCCCAAAACTAAAAATTGAGACATCAGACTATGCGAAGAAAATTTTCAATTTTTCAATTTTCCAAAGCAATGATTTTTTATGAAATGCATAACTTTAAAACAAAAAGAAACTTCTTCGAACTAATTGTACATTAAAATATTGAAATATTTAGAGAAAAATAGCATAGACTTTGCGCCAGAGAATGTCTTTCTCTGATGCAATACTAAAAATTCTCTAAAAATGATAAAAAGCTTCTATGAAAAACAGAAATTAAAAAAAAATCGTTTTTAGAGAAAAATACTTTTTATTTTTGAGAAAATAAAAACAGTGAATTTCTTATCAAAATATAGGAAAAATTTTTGATTTTCAATAAATTTTTCTCTATAAATGAGAATTTTTTTGTGCGATAAAATACAGTGAATCAAAAAAGTTTAGGCACAAGCAATGTTTCTGAAAAAAAGTGTTGCTTAAGTATCTAATAATAACGAATTTGACCAAAGTTTTAATGAAGAAAGTACCATTAGAAATAGTTCTTTCTTAATATCCAAAAAATGTCCCGTTACTTCAAACTACCAATCAAAATTTAAGCGGATGAAGGAAAAATCCTTATCAAAAAAGTTTAGGCACACTTTGTATGTGTCTCATGTTGTTTCTTATTTAGCAATATCTCTTGGTTTTTTGTCTTTACTTTTGCGCTTAAGTTATTTGTTAAAAGTTTTTACTGAGTGTTGATGTTGGTTTCGGTAAAGATTGAGCGGTGTCGGTAAAGATTGAGCGAAGAAGTAAGCAATGGAACAGAAATTTCGGTTGACGTTCGTAAAATAATAATAAATGTTTATGTATAGAAAAAACCGTATCGCGAAACCGGTAAATTAGTAAAGAGATCATATTCAAGTGTCAGTAACATCATAAATCATTATAAAATACCGGTAAAGTAAAGCGTAAGAGCCGATCTGGTCGTGCCAAAATATTAATGCTACACCAGGATTAGATTGTAGTGCCTGTAGTTACTCAAAACCCTAAAATTTAGCTGTTAAATTGTGCCACGAAATACAGCAACGATTTGAAAAAACTTTGATGCTCGACCACTTCGCGATACACTTAATGAAGCTGGATATTAGGTACGAGTTTATCGGCGCAAGCTACAAATTTAAGCTTCAAATAAAAAAAAAAGTTCGGAGTTCCCAAAACCCTACGTAAATGAGCCGGATTCATTTTGGGATTGTTTTATTTTTAGTGATGGACCTTAATACAATTTGTTTGCATCATATGGCGGCCAAAACCGTTTGAAAAAACTGAAAAAAGAGCTGTAGGAAAATAGCATAAAAAAACAGTGAAATACAGTGGCGGAAATCGAATGATTAAGGGCTATTTGGCGGTGTCTGGAGTTAGGAATCTCATTTTTATTGATGATAAAATGGATAAACACCTTTGCTTGAGTATTTTAAATGAGCATTTGACACCCAGTGTTGAAAAATTGGGGCTAACTGGGATACAATATAAATTTCAACAAGATAACGACCCAAAAAATTGGTCTTATCTTTTGCTGGAATGGCTTATCTAGCTCTGAAATCAGCTAAAAACACCTTTGCAAGCACCCGATATGAACCCCATTCAGCATATTTGGTACTTACTAGAAAAAAATACGAAATCTCAAATAAAATACTTCTAAAATGCGCTCAAGGAAGCTTCAAGGAAGCCATACGCACCGAATGGTCAATAATATCACCAGAGAAGACATCAAAATCTGTAAGAATGCGAGGACGTTAAGAGGCGATAATTTAGGCCAAAGGAGGTCTAGCCAAATATTCAAGGACTTGAAATTTACTCACTTTAATAAAAACATAATCACTTGTGCCTAAACTTTTTTGATGTCAAAATCATGTTTTTTTTAGTATTGTAACATTTAATATGAATTAAAATTGAAATTAAATTTTTATTTTGGTGTAAATACAAAATGAAATGTTTATTTTTTAAATGCTTATACTTTTCTTTTCTGCAAGTGTACTGGAAAAAGTTGTACTAACAAATTTAAACTCATAACTGCTTTGTGCCTAAACTTTTTTGATTCACTGTATATAAAAATGTACCAAAATATAGAAATCAACCTGTCAAACAGACTCCAAGAAAAATGAAAAAATTTAATTTGTTGTAGCGGTCGCTAGAAATTCGTTGTCGACCTTCAAGAATGCTGATTTTTGGCAAGTTATTGCTTTTTATTTATTTTACATTGCAATTCCTTGGAGTCTTTATAGTGCCTTCCTTCAGTCGCCATAACTTCTCAGCAAATCAGTAAGCATTGCATTGCAACGCATCAGAGACATCAACGCATCGTTGACGTTGCGATGTACGTCTCATCCAACGCCACGTTGCCCAAATATCATGGGAATTCCTTACGTTAAAGTTGCAAGCAACACATTGCAGCAGAGCGCGTGGTGTTGAAAAGTTAATTTGATTTTTCACTAGTTTTCATGAGAAATCAAATGAATAAATTTCAAGCAATTGTCGTGGGTTTCGTTGTGGGGCATGTAAGACAGCATTTGTATGAGTGTCTGTCTGTAACTTGCTTATTTTGTTGCTTGTGATTTCCTTCCCTCCGTTTTCGGCTGTATACGAGGATAAAAACTCCCACTTTTTAACTACCGACTTGTTATAAATAATTTAAGATTTTCTACCTTCCCAGCTTAGCGTATTTTAATCAAGCTTCTCGTCTAATCTGCTTGCAAACATCATTAATAAATGGCTTAAATTGTCTGAGAGAAGGTACGGAAAGAGAGAGAGGTGGATAGGTGGGCAAAAACTGTTGTGCTTTGAGGCATTTACTTGCGTCATAAATCATTAGTGGAATTAATAACTCCTGATTGATAACAATGGCCAGTCAGTCGACTTTATTGTTACTAATGATCCTTGCACTGGCAAATCGACTGTTTAGTAGTTGCTGTTTACCCCGGGATTTGTTTCTGGCTTAGCAACATTTTATGAATTTGTGTAGGCGAAAAACCAAAATTGTTATAGGCTTACTTTGGTTCTTGTAGAACAAGCTAAAATGACAACCGAACCGGCTGTGACTGTTAGAAAGGTTCTTTGTCATAGTCACCGACTTCTTGATGGTCTGACTGGCTGCTTAATTGAATAAAATAATAAATGACTGCATAGTATTGTGGTTAAAACAAATACCCGAAACAAAAAGCAAAAAATAAAAACAAATTTCATCAGTAGCAAGACAGTTGTTCATGCAAGGATTAAAAATATTGTAGATACACTAATTTTCACAAGACAGTTACGTGGGATCATATAATGTTGCTATTATCCTTACGTCACTTTTTCTCAAACGACACAGGCTTTACTTATATCCAAATTTTTATGGCACGTTTAACAATCCAACACTTCAGGCTTTAGCATTGACACATACTTATATGTAGTAGGTATACAGCAGACATAAGATAAGAATTGAGATGATAGTTCTAAGAATATTATTTAACCTTCGTTGGATTTTCAATTCATTTCAATGGAAAAAAAGTTGTTAAGGTTTATGTCAAGATTTTGACAGTGTTTGGGAAAGTAACAGCTTAAACTGTGTGCTTCGACATAAATGACAGTTAAGTGTCGAAAATAAGTTAACCGTCGTTGAGGTAGATGAAAAAATACAAGATAATGAAAATATTAGAACAAAATAGCATGGAGTATGAAAAGTTTCTGACAAGGAGTAGAATTTTTAGTTAATTTTTAGAATATAACCGCGAAAATCTTAAAATAAATACACACTTAAAACCATTTCACTTTTAATTTAGTTTTAAATATAAACAATGATAAGTGAAATGAGTGAGAACACTACGAAGAAAGAGTACTTGATGTATCAGCATTTTTCTTAAAATTTTCCTTAAAATGTCAAGTCAACTGGATTCAATTGACTGCCAAAATGCAAAAACTGCAAAGTGTAGCAAAAATTTAAAAATTAAATTAACATTTCAAAGCGAATAATAAGCTACATGAACTGACCGAAAGTTTTTGAATATGATTCTAGAGTTAAGTATTATTGTCCATCTAAATATAATGAATAATTGATCCCAATAAGATTTCCTCTAAACTTGTTTTACAAAATATTTTGTGGTTTATCCCTTTCATGGATACAACATTCCCCCAAGTCAAAAGTGACTCATTTTAATAGCTAACCAAAAATTTCCAAAACTATAAACTTTGTTTAAATAACTGGGCTAACTTTTGAGTCAGACTCAAATGCGACCATTTCATTGAAGTGACGACCCAAATCAATTCTAGTTAAAAACTAACTTTTTATAAGAAAAAAAACTGATAAGCTTTTGTAATATTTAGACAGTCGTTTAAATAGTTTATAATAGGTTTGTATGAATACTCGTAAAAGTAATGTTGAATGGTCCATTATTTTTTTTTAAAGTCCTTAACTCAACTAGAAGTCAGTTACCTCGAAAAACATAATTAGCAAAACGTAAGTATATCTTGTTAAGTACTTATGTAAAGGGTTTTCCAATAAGAGGTGTTATTTTGATATTCAAAGAGAAATGCCATTTGTTGAGATACATGATCGAATGTTTATTTGTACAAAATTTATTTATTTATTTATTTGGTTACAATTCTTACAGACTAGTGTGAAATAAAATATATTAAGAATACTAAAATAGCTACAAAAAATACATAACAATCGGAAATACTCATTAATGAAAGCTATAAGAGATCAAATACTAAAATATGAATTTTTCATTCAGCAAATCCTTAAAGCAAATTTTAGAAATAGAAAAATCAATATTAAGTATTCTGTAGCTCGTTTCTGCAACTTTTTCGACAAATAGTCATTTTTTCTGTCGTCACACTATTTCGTTCCAAAATACTCACTTTTACGAAAGATAGTGTTTCTACATTAATAAGTGAGAAAATATTGCTCTGTGATGAGAAAGATACACAAGTGATAGGGAATATATAAAATTGAAACAATTGACATTTTTTTTGTTGTTTTGATTTTTCAAAAATAAAAAAATAAACAAAACAATTTTTTCATGTTTTGACACTTAGTGATGTTGATATTTATAAAACAAACCCTATCCATGCGTTGAGATCCGAGTATTCTTTTCATGCGGTTGCTTAATGCAGTGATACAAATTTTTATCATGGAATAAATCTTTTTAATAAAATATTTAAGTTCGTTTATTCAATAATCTATACATTGTAATACTAATAATATTGTGTATATTATGTATTTATAGTATAAATGAAAAATTTAAGTTTATAAAATTGTTCTCACCTAATCAGAACATAGTGACAACTTCAGCCGACTCGAGTCGCATATTTTAGTTTACAGAAACACTTTGGCTATTGAATTCCTACGAAAATAGAATTGAAACAAGCGAGACGAGTCACCGACTTTTCTCATTTTATTACAGAGACGGTGCAAGTGAGAATGACGTCATTATGGCGTCAAAGTGAGAAAATATTGTGAGAACTGCGGTGACAAAAATTGCAGAAACGAGCTACTGGAGAGTGAATTAAAATCATTCCTAGTTCTTGATAATGGCTCATTCACTGCATAATTTCTACTATGAAATGGAATAACAAAGGTATTATGTTGATGTAATTGACGAGAGGAAAAAAAGAAATTGATGTGTCTTAGTAGAGTTGGACAATCAATTACACCTGAAATAAAGTCAAACAAAATCATCAAAGAACGAATTCTTATTCTAGTTTCGAGAGATTGAAGACGTATAAGCAAATATCGCGAGTTGTAAGAAGAAAGCGAATAAACAAAATTAAAGAATCTTTTTTTGTACTTTTTCAATCTTTTTTTGGACGACCTCCATATCAATTTTCTTCACACAGTTCTTTATTCTTGCTTTGAGCTGTGCTTTGGATGTAGCTTCCCAGCCGTGTTGTATACTTCCTGACATAAAAGACTCCAGAAGTCTCCTCGATCAGTCTTGCCTTTGGAATGATTGGTGGATTTTCGTACTTTGGAACAAAACTAATTTTTCTGCCCTTCAGCCAGTCTTGGGTCTTAGAAGCACAATGGCTGATGGCAAGATACGGCCAAAATATTATGTTGTCATAAGCAAGATTTCTTTTAATACATTTTTAAACTTTGGTAAGGCAATGAGTAATGTACGTATCAGATTTTTTGGCTGGAGCTTTTTAATCTTGAATGTGAAGTTGTGACACTCTTTTTACAGATATGGCTGCCCAAAATAAGATTTTTGGCACAAATTTACCTTTAGAAGCAAATCTAATATTGTCAGGAGTATTTTCAATACTGTCTGTGTAAAATTCAACATTCTGTTCTCCGTTATTCCATGCAAAGGAAAAATACTTTTCATCATCAAGAATTCTTTCAACATTGTTTGTCAAATATTTTCGATGAAGAATTCTGCACTTTTTTGGGATTTCCTCAAGCCGCTTCTCACTATTTCGTCGAACTGTTACTCGCTTGTGATATTTAACGCCAAAAGTTCACAAGTTTTGACGGACAGTTTCCTTGGAAATACCAAATTTTCTGCCTAATTTCCGATTCGATGCACCAATTTTGTTTATTGCAGCTTTTTTTAATTTATTAAGCTGGGTTTTATTTAATTTTTTTGGACGACCTGTCTTCTTTACACCTACAGCTGGTTTACCAATATTGTACCGTTTAAAAATTTAATAAAGCCACATTTTCATGAAGAAAGTGATTCAAAAACTCTTTTTTTTTATTACATTGTCCAATAGGCCGTATCGAAAAATTTAGATCGTATTTTTAGAGGTCTCAAAAGTTGCATAGGCTTTTCAAGATCATTAAAAAAAAATTTTATAACAAATAAAGGACATCTTCCTGCCCCGCAAGGACTAAGTTGTTTTTTGGGAAAAACAATAAAAAATAACGATCTTAAAATGCTTTGATTTTTAAAAAAAAAACCCACACATCTCTTAAAGCAAAAGTAATAATGCAGTTTAACTAACAATTTCTTGCCACACACGGTGCTACTCATGACTTTTACCAACAGTATCCTGTATGAAGGATATTCGAAGTGAAAGTTGTACTTGGGATAGCACAAGACTTTTGATTGTAAGCATTGGTTATAAATTTTGGTGGTACTGTTTATAGTGTTGATGTATTCCATAAATAACATGATTTAATAATTTGCATAGTTTTTGCATTTGTATTCTCTTGTTTTAGAGAAATGTATGCTAAAACGCTATTTTTTAACTTTTTCAAAAAAATTAATATAAGATTTTATGATTTTGATTTTTATCTCAAGTGATTCAGAAGTGGTGCCGAAGATAATCTTCTTAATTTGAGTTTTTTGAAAATTTCTGAACATGATACTGCCTAAAAATATTAAGTTAATATATCAGCTTAAGACCACGATTTTTTGACGTAGAATTACGTCTTACAGCGCGGTTTGTATGGGGTCGTTTTAACAGATTTTTTCAAGGTCATTAGGCAACGTTTTTGGCGAATACTTTAGGGTATACCTACAGCCTTTAATACTCTTCGTTCAAAGATAATATATATACTAAAATATCAGATTTATCCTGCGCTGAATGAATATCTAACTTTGGACAAAAATATCTAATTTTGTCACTATTATATTAAAGTCACAAAATAGTAAAATATAAGAAGAAAAATGCATGTTTTTATATAAGAAAATCAATCATCAGCTGCTTATGTGCCTGCTGCTTTCTTGTTTTTCTTTCGTTGTTTATGCTTGTATGCTTTGGTTTTGCACGAACTGATTGGTTCGCTTTGGCAGCATTGTAAGCATTAGTTTGCATTGGGTTTATGTATGCACTACTGTTCTAGTATACTAAGTGCTCTATTTTGAAACCAGAGGTCATGAACCTCTTTTCAACTCAGTCAATGAACTCAATCTGTCAAATTTAACGAAATGGTTCTGTGATCCGGTTAGATTTAACTCTTATGAAAAAAACCAATTGGATCATATTTCTTTTTATGCTTTTACCCAATAGATGGCGTAAAATTTTAATTTTTGCTTATAATGCAAATTAATTTGGATTCCACATCCCACTAGCACTAGCTAGTGTAGTTTGCAAACTATGCATCGAACAGAAAGTGTAGCTAGCAAACTAAATATCAGACAGAGACGAGAGGAAAAGACATGTGCTCAGCGAGATATATAGTAACCTTACGATTTTTTAAAAATCGGGGTCTTAATTTTAATTTGAAATAAGTAGTTAAACTGACTGTAGCTCGCAAACTATATATCTGGCAGAGACGAAAGTGGCACCAATGGAAAGTGCATTTGCTTCGCCTTCTTTTCAACTAAGTCAATGAACTTAACCTGTCAAACTTAACAAAATGATCGAAAAATTTGAAATTTTGCTTGCTCATTTAATCATACTTACTTTTAACTTCTTCTTTGTTTGGCCTCGATAAGTAGTCCATAATTGAGTGTTATTCATTTATTTTTTAATTTTTGGAAGATCAATAAAAATACGTGCAAAATGAACAAAACTATCGGACCAAAAAGATAAAGTACAAGAGGTTACAACTTAAACGGAATTCTACGTCTACACTTACGATACTATCGAAACTGTTTCTTTTTTTTTCTTGTTCGATATTTTAAAAAAAGTTATTTCCTAGCAACAAATTTCTCAATTTGAGTTATATCCCCTTTATGGTTATAATTTCATTAAAACACATTTTAAAAACAATTGTTTAGTCTTTTGAGACCGACTGAATGGCATAAAATGTATTTTAACGATATTATAACCATAAAGAAATTATATCTCAAATGAGTTATATCTCAAATTGAGAAATTTTATGGTACGAAATAAATTTTTTTTAAGTATTAAAATATAAAAAAAAATCGTGGTCTAAGCCTGACATAGTAAATACATATTTTAAGGTAGGGTCATGTACAGAAATATTTGAAAAATCCAAAGTGAGAAAATTATCTTCAACACCACTTCTTATGCCCGTGATATAAAATCTAATATTAATTTTTTGAAAAAGTTAAAAAATTGTGTTCTAGTAAACATTTCTCTAAAACAAGAGAACTGATATGCAAAAACTATGCAAATTATTAATTCATCATGTTTAAGAAATACGCCAACACTATAATCAATGCCATCAAAATTTATACTCAATGGTTACAATCAAAAGTAGGGGAAGAGTGGCATGAATGAGCCAAGTTTTGAAAGAGCCATCTTGATTTACGCAGTAGTTTTCATACGAATGCTTCTTAAATTATAATTTTTAAGAAGCAATACTCGCCATATGGCACCCTCGAACATTTGACAGTTCACTGATAATAAACGACGATGGTGTATCGTATTTTGGATTTCTTCATCATTAAGTTAGTTTTTCAGAACATTTTATTTGTTTTGTGACGTCTTCACCTTTAAAACTAACAGTAATATTATTATACTATAATTTTTTGGATATTATGGATATTAGGCCTACCAATAACATATTTATTTTGCCGGAAAAATCTTGATTTCATACTAATTTTTGAGGTTATGTTTCTTTGGACAATATGTTTTGAAAGAACTGGGTTGCGGTGGTATGAAGAAGCGTAAAGGAAGTTTAAATTATTTTTGTCAAAAATGTTTTTAAGTGTTTTAAACCTCTTATTTTGTTTTTGGAATAGGTCTTATTATTATAGATTTTCTTCAAAGCGATTTAATTTTTTTGCTAAAAATATTTTTAAGTTTTTTAACTATTTTTTGTTTTTAGTTTTGAATTTTTTTATTTATTTAATTTGTTTTTTTTACAAACAATACTTTTTATAATAACAATTAATATTTTTAATAAAATATTCGTTATTTTTCGTGCTAAGTCTTGTAATAAGAAGATGGCTCTTTCAAAACTTTGGTTGGCTCTTTCAATGCCCATGTGTTATGAAAGAGCCGAATATCATGTTTTTTATAAATGGCTACAGGTCCAAAAATATTGTTGATTTTGGAAAATATTTCATGGTATTACGTTCATAAATGAATGAGAAAATACTTTTGATACAAGAATTATAATTTTATTAATTATGTTTATATATTTTGTAACTTTTTTAAAACTGGCTCTTTCATGCCACTCTTCCCCTAATGTGCCATCTCGAGTATAACTTTCGCTTCAAATATCCCTTAAACAGGATACTGTGGGTAAATATCGTGAGTATCATCGTGTTCGGTAAGATATTACTAGTTAAACTGCATTTAAATTTTTTCCTTTAGACAAATGTAGTTTTTTTTACATAAATCAAAGCATTTTAAGATCGTTTTTTTTTACTGTTTTTCTCAAAAAACAACTTTGTGCTTGCGGGGCAGGAAGATGTCCTTTTATTTTAATAAAATTTTTTTTGGCAGATCTTAACATTCAACTTTTGAGACCTCTTAGAATGTGAAATTCGAAAAAAAAATGTTATTCGATACGCCCTATTGTCCAAGCATTTTAAAAACATGTTATCGCAAATAGTTCTGCTCTGCATCCTTCATGACGAATTTGAAACTAAAACCTGTTTTATAATTACCACGCAATGCAAGCTACATGCCACACAATTTTTTTTACGATTTCAGTGCCTGCTTAAATTTTATGTTAATTTGAATTTTGCCTATCTACTTTATTGACTCATGTTATTTATCAAAATTTTGTGAGATACTTTAATAAACGCCTTAGAAAAATCTGTATGTATGACATTTGCTTGACCGACACATTCAAAAAACGATATACAGCCCTGCAAACATTTGGAAGACGATTGGAAGATTAGAAGATTTGGCGACGCGCTAGCGATTCGCCTAAGGGTTCTTTGGAAGATTGATCGCTTTTCGATCGCCGAAGCGATGAATACGCGATTCTCAAAAAATTTAAAAGTCTTCCTTCGCTCATTCCGGCGATCGTTGGAAGATGGATCGCTTTTCGATCGCCAAAGCGATGAATGCGCGATTCACAAAAAATTTTCAAAATCTTCCTTCGCTCATTCCGGCGATCGTTGGAAGATGGATCGCTTTTTGATCGCCCAAGGGATGAATGCGCGATTCAAAAAAATTTCATAATCTTCCTTCGCTCATTCCGGCGATCTTTGGAAGATTGCTTTTTAAAAAGCTTTCAAAATCTATCATTTTAATATGAAGCAGGCTCTGAAAAATCGTTTAAATTAATCAAAAAATTTAACTTTTAAAAAATTTCATGAAACTGGGATAAAACAACGTCTGAAGAGCCCGCTAGTTCAAACATGCAACAACTTGTAACATTCAACAATGATGCTCTGCAAAAAACAAAAACCCCTTCTGCCATTCGTTGGCGAATCGCTTAAGACTCCTTTCAGCGAATCGTTAGCGACTCTTCCTGGCGAATCGCCTAAGACTCTTCTCGGCGATTCGTTGGCGAATCTTCCCGGCGAATCGCTTAAGACTCCTCTCAGCGAATCGTTCGCGACTCTTCCTGGCGAATCGCCTAAGACTCTTCTCGGCGATTCGTAGGCGAATCTTCCAGGCGAATCGCTTAAGACTCCTCTTGGCGATTCGCCGGCGAATCTTCCCGGCGAATCGCTTTTATGGCTTCAGCTGCTTACATTCGGCGATTCCCGGAAGACTCTCAGAAGAGCTCGCCGGCGATCGTTTCATCTTCCAAGCGATTCGCTGGAGATTCTCAGACGATTAAAAATGTTTGCAGGGAGTACTCTGTAAATAGGGCAAGATTTCTAACTGTAGACCGGCCAGTAACAAAACCATGCTGGTTTGGAATTATAATGAGCTTTAAAAGAAAATATAATTTTTCTTTAATTATTCTCTCAAAAAGCTTAGAAACCGTTGACAACTTTGAGATTGGTATATAATTTGTGACATCATTCTGTAAGATTCTCATTCTCAGAGGAGAGATATTTATTAAAAATGTCTAAAAGTGGCATTGAGAGTGAGCAAATATAATTCCTTAAGAAAAAGGAAGAAAAACCATCAATTTATTTCATAATAAAGATAAATGATCGAATCTTTTCGAAATAATCGAATGTTTATTTCATAATAAAGAGGAAGGTATGCCGTTAATAAGGAAAAACCACGACCACGCTTACAGGACCATATCCTTTTCATGAAATTTTCCATAACAAAATCGAAAAGTGGCTGCCCTATGTCCTCGATAGACTCACGAATTCCAGGTTTGAGGTCTTGAATCGACGTTGGGCTGTTGGCGTAGACCTTATCTTTCACGTGGCTCCAAAGGAAGAAGTCGCAAGGTGTTAAATCACAAGATTTCGGTGGCCAATTGTGATCACCTCTTTTATAGATAACACGGTCCAGAAACTTTTCCCGTAAAATATCAATGGTTTCGTTGCTTGTGTGGCACGTAGCGACGTCTTATTGAAAGTAAACTTTGTGCAGATCAATACCATCCAACTCCGGCCATACAAAATCATTAATTATCTCTCAAATAACGTAATTAATTCACCGTAACTGATGATCCAACTTCATTTTCGAAAAAGTAAGGTCCAATAACTCCACCGGACCATAAACTGCACCAAACAGTCACACGTTGAGCCCCAAATAAGACCGGAGTAGGCAAGCGTTAAAGTGTATTAGACCTCTGCACTATGGTTTCATTGAGCACATTTTTTGGCCAAAGCTATAAGGAATTATCGTATGGAGATGAAAATTAGTATAAACAAGTTTTCAGGGTTGCTAATTACAAATCTGGAGTTAAATTTTGAAAATTCAAAATTACGGATCCAATATGGCGACAAAAATTTTTAAATATATTTTGATTTGCACAAAAATTGATATCCCGATACTAAATTAATAATTTCAAAATGAAAAATTGCATAATTTAATTAACATGGAGAATGCTTAAAATCGAATTCACTGTTATGTTACAGTTGATATAGATAATTATGCAAATCAGTGTAATGAGTACGTACCTTATCTGCAAATCAAAAAAAGTGTTTTAGTTGCTTTTTTAATTGTGATATTTATGTAAAGAAATGGGTTCAAAAACTATCAAAACAATAGCTCATGTCGGAACTGCAAAATATAAAAATCGACTGCTACTGCACGCTCTAGTTTCTAAATGAAATAAAGAAACAAACAACAAACAATATTATAAAGTTTTTAATTTAATAGTTGTCATGAATATCATTTTAAAACAATATTAAAAGTCATCTAAGACACAAACACACACTACAATAATTAGTGTTGATACAGGCTGCCATTCTGCCGAACCTGATTTTGTTTAATAAAAACAGCAGAAAGCTAGCAGGACATGTTTTATCAATTTAATTAAAATTCTATATTATTTTATGACCAAACTAGTTCATAAAAAATGCAACGCTATAAAAATGTTATATCGCACACTAAATACAAAACAGTCACAACTCAAAAAACATGACTTTCCAGGAGAAGCGAAAAATAAAACCCTTTTGTTGATACTAGAGAAGAAAAGCAATTTTCATTTAAACACACATACTTCATTCGTCCAGTTAATGAAGAAAATAATGAAAAAGACAGTGAGATATGTGTTTTGTGAATTGATTTATAACAAAAAGTTGGTATAAAAAAATTTTGAGTTGTGACTCTTTTGTATTTAGTGTGCGATATCTTCCCTTTTATTCCAACTACGTTGGAGTCATGTGCATGCCTGTTGAGCTTGTGGCATTAACAGCCAGCTGCATGTGAGTGCAAAGAGCCAAATTAAAAAAAGTTAGTAAGAGTTCGAAATAGCTGCTGAATGTACACAGGCTGTACTGCAAAAGGCCTTTAGTCACCAGTCCAGAGGTGTGATGGGCTAATACTGGTAGTAGATTTGCTACGAGGTCTGAAAAAGGACTTTGAAACTGATACCACGGGTATTCAGCGGCCCCTGGCTTTCGCCAGGCTAACTTACTGGGCTGGACTTTCGAGGAGATTCGCGGTGGTTGTGGTTTACTACCCATATCGCGAGAAGAGCTACCTAGCTCAGTGTGTGAGTTGTGTTAGATAGGCCTCCACCCATACCAAGGGTTGCGACATGTCATCACAACATGTAGCTAATTTGGTACCTTTTAACCTTCAAAGGGGCATCGGCCGATGCAATGTTTCGGTCCCATGCTATGGAGCTTCGAAGACTTAAGCCTTCCTTGCAGGTATCTACGGAAAACACACGTACTGCATAAGGCGTATATAAACCTTTTCATGATGTTTTTTTGGCTCACCATTTATGAAAATATACTAGTGGCCACAAAAGGAAACAAAAGGGTTAACTCTTGATTTTAAGGCAACGTTCTTTAAAATTTAAATTCGTATCAATATCGGTGGTTCCATGTCAAAAACACACTTTCCTGACGCCAGTATTTTTGAAAACATTTTAACTGTTTTGGTGATAGTGTTTCTAAAAAATTTTATAACTGCGTTATTTTTTACATTTAAATTTCTTTTGCAAAGAAAAAACTGTAAAAAACCTTACTATTTATTATAAAAAATATATAAAAATTAAATAAGTGTATGCATTCAAAAAGCTCTGTCTTCTTAGCCGTAAGTCGAACGGAAAGGAAACTGGGATCAAATTTAACCCTCCGTTACATTCGCTATACGTAGTAACGTCATTACTGACCTGGGTGTAATCCACCCATAAATTGTTATTCATGAATTTATAAAAAATAACATTAAAACAATAAAGCGGTTCATATTTTATTAAATTCAGGTATTTTAATAATTTATTAAATATAT
This sequence comes from Tetanocera ferruginea, assembly GCA_958299015.1. Classification (NCBI taxonomy): domain Eukaryota; kingdom Metazoa; phylum Arthropoda; class Insecta; order Diptera; family Sciomyzidae; genus Tetanocera; species Tetanocera ferruginea. The sequence goes on from OY282642.1 coordinate 137,601,836, forward strand.
AATTCGTAAAGTTAAACAAGTATTTTATTTAAATAAAATTATTTTAAAAAAACGTTACTTTCAGAACATAAGAAAAAAAAAATTCTAGTGGTTTGGATAGTTTCTCATTCTAAGGACAACTTATTTGCCACATTCGTTGAGAGATGTATAAAAATAAATTTTGTCGACGTCGCAAGACGTTCTCCGCAGCTTATTATATCTTAAAATATTGAATTGAACTGTTTTTGTATATACTTACCATTTTTCATGAATACCTTACTGCCTAATGTCAAACTTTTTAATTTCAAACACCGTACTGTACTAGTTAACTACTTACTTTTTCGAATTTATAATATTAAACCTAGCTTTAAGTTATGGTGGAGCTTAACTTCCGTTTAGCCTACAATGAATTGTTTTTCTTTTTCTTCTTAAATCAGCCATCGAAGGGTAAGGCACTCTTTTTCATACTCTATCTCTCTAACATTTTTTTATACTCATATAAAATTGTTAATAAATCTCAACTTTTGTTCAATTGTTATAAAACACCAAATCCTGTGGTTTTATTAAGGGAAAGCCTTCACTCCTTCGGAATTAATTTTGAGAAGTCTCTATCTCCCATTCTCTATCTCAGCTGACAATAAGTCGAAATCTCTGGAAATTTAAAATCCCGAAATTTTAAATTATCCAAATCGACAGCATTTTACAAATTTATTCAATCATTTTTTTTTTGCAATGAAAAATTTTTGAGATAATTACCTCTTATTATTCGTTTTTCAAATACATATCGTCGTATGTGGATGTGTTGTCTGCAGGTTATGAGCACATTTATTCGTGGCGATGGATGCACAACTGAATCGTATGCAGTGGCGTTCCTTGGCTAGGTGTCACCCCTATAAGAAATTTCTAAATTTAGTAAGAAACCAATTCGATGTGATTTCGTGTTTTATTATTATCTTAATGTTTTCCGAAAAAAAAGGTTAAACAAAGAATACTTATTAAGAGACGTGTAGATAGAAGGGTCGCACTATACTAAAATATTGCACCAAAATTATTAAAAAAAACAGAAAAAGCGGGATATCTCGAAAACGGAGCGAGATAGGCCAAAAATTACCACTTTTTCTAGGGGCTTCTAAGGGGGATTTTAGACCAAAAATAACCACTTTTTACCTAGAGTTCAAAAAACTATGAAAAGCAGCAGCAAGCACTTGAGCTTCCAACGAACCATTCGAATGTCAGCATTGTCTGGATGCTGCCTTTGCATAGATTCGCAGTCATCACACACTGCGCTAAGCAGCAATCGTTGCTTACGAACTCGAGTGGTATGCAAGCATTTTTTTTTTGGACTAATGTGTCTGGCGACGATTTTTATTCGAGTGGCAAAAAATGACGAATGGTCTCATGTAGTTCTCTGGTATATATTACTAAACTTGCTTCGTCTATCAATTTGAGATTGAGTAAGACTTAAAGCCAGCTCTTTTATGAACAGAGAACGTTTTTTGTACTTTAATGGAGGATTTTCAGCTGATAGCACTATAGCAAATAAACTAGCATGATTACTAATGTGGGTGCCAACCACCCGAAACTCTTGTTCCTGCAATACTAACACCAAAACACGTTTTAAAATGGCTTATTTTTATAGCTTAGTTAAAAAAAGCACTGAATTTTGTTTTAAAATATAGCAAAATATATAGAAAGAGATTAAATTTGATACAATGCTCGTACCATTTCCCTATCAAATAATATTTTCTATTTTTATACCCCCACGCGTACTGCGTAAGGGGTATATTAATTTTGTCACGATGTGTGTAACACCCAAAAGGAGGCGTGGTAGGTATGGAAAAGTATATATATTCTTGCTCAGCATCACCACCTGAGTTGATTTAGCCATGTCCGTCTGTCTGTCCGTCTGTCCGTCTGTCCGTCTGTCCGTCTGTCCGTCTGTCTGTCGACACGATTACAGCCGTAAATTTGAAGCTATCATAATGAAATTCGATATTTAAGCTTTTTTTAAAAAAACTAAGGTCAAGTTCGAGAATGGGCTAAATCGGATGAAAACCACGCCTACCTCCCATACAACCCCAAAATTGAAAACTCTACAAAGAAGCTAATATTAAAGCTACAATACTGAAATTTGGTATATGTGTGTTCTATGTCAAAACTGAGATGTGTTAGAAAAATGGGCGTCATCCACCTATTAACACGCCCACCTCCCATACAACCCCAAAATTTAAAAATCTATAAAGAGGCTAATATTAAAGTAACAAGATGGAAACTCGGTATTTGTGTATTTAATGTCAAAACTGAGGTGTGTTATAAAATTGGGCGTCATCCACCCATTAACACGCCCACCTCCCATACAACCCCAAAATTTAAAAATCTATAAAGAGGCTAATATTAAAGTTACAAGACAGAAACTCGGTATTTGTGTATTCTATGTAAAAACTGAGGTATGTTAGAAAAATGGGCGTCATACACAATCTAAGACGCCCACCTCCCATACAACCTCAAAATTTAAAACTTTATAAAAAGGCTTATATTTAAGCTGCAAGAAAACAATTTGATATGTATGTATTTTAGACACATAAAAATAATAAAACCTTTCAAAATCTCTTACAAAAAGCTCTCCAATTTAAGATTCTTCTACCCATAAGAATCGGCCGTGGGGGTATTTTAACTTCGGCCAAGTCGAAGATATACCTTACTAGTTTTACTTTATGGGTGAAATTCACCCTAGCGAATGTAACGGAGGGTTAAGTATATTGAATGGATCTTTCTGATGGTGTAATTTTCTTATAGCACTTTTATGAAAAACTTCGTTTTTTCTTGTACTAAAATTTTCCGTCATTTTTGTCATAGTCGGCACAACCACTTTTTACCTCTTTAATATTATGACGCATTTAAGCTTATATTCTGATTCAGCTGATATATAAATAAATTTTGTTTATAATTTTTTTCACCTTCTCCTGTTATTCAATTCGTTTTTAAGTCTACCGTTTCCTTGCAAATCTTTCAAATTATCTTCATTTAAATTTAAATCTAATATAGATTGTTAGCCAATAAAACTCTTCAAGTCAGAAGTAGAATAAGATTTTTCACAGTATAAAGACTCGATTATTCTTTATACGGCAGCTTCATAAGAAAATCTGATTCAAGCATAAATTTAATTAAAATTATAAATATATCAAAATTATTCCTTTAAGATTTGGTCCGATGCATATATTGTGTAATAAAAATTTAATAAAGACGTTATCGATGATCAGCTAACTGAATCAATTCATCACTTGAAACTAACCTGGATCAATTACACAACATTTACGGGAATCACTTCTTTGTTGAAAATAACTAACATTTAGATAGAGCGTATATTTTAATCATTATTTGAACGTCATTTGACGACTTCAGATATTCTACCCTGCTGTTGTCTAATGTTGTCATATGTTTTGTTGTTTTTATAAAGTTTTTTTTTTTACAGATTACTTTTATATGCTGCTGTTTTAGTCATTTTATTGAAATTATGTTAATGTGACTGCAATGAAGAACCAATTTAAAAAAGCACAAAAAAAAGTACAATAACTGAATGCAAATAAAAATAAAAAAATTTTAAAATAATTTAACGAATGAAAAGAACATCAAATGTGCATTAAATACTCTGCAGCTGCATTACTGCCGCACAGTTGGGGTCTACCTGGCAACTCTAGATTATTATTATTATGCGAATGAAAGCAATTCGCAATTTAAATAGCAAAATTGTCCATGTACATGGCTGCCTGTCTGTCTATCTATCTGGTCCTCTGTCCAGTCGTTCATGCTGGCCTTCGCGTGCACTGTATTGCCTCTGACGTTGCCCTCGCACCTGTTCCTTCTTCTCCGGCCAAGCCAAACATTACCTTAACGTATAGCTTTTATTGCCAACATATTCCTTCACTTGACTTTTCACTCATCGCAACATGCCGCTGCAGCTAGATAGCGCTAGACATTCATTTGGACGCATAGATAGCATGAGGAACGGACAGACGGACGGACAGGCGATATAAACGGAAACGGACAGACATGAGGCTCTTATCGTGCAAAATTATGCATGAATTCAATGCATTTTTAATTAAGAGCAGAAATAGATGAGAAAAAATGTAGAACACTTTACTTTTTTGCACAGCTATGGAAAGCTGAAAAGCGGTGGGCGTGGCAATTGGTAGCGCTGATAGAAACTGATGGCGAACCTACCAGTCACCACTACTCGTGAAGGCAGAATTCTGTGCGATGCTTCTAAATTTTAAGTGTTGCCCTTGGCTGATTGCTGTCGGAGGAGAGTTGTTGCGGATTTTGTACATGTTATTTTAATAGGAAAAACTAGACTGAAGATGCTTCAGCAGAAGCCTTGAAATTTATTTCAATGCATTCAATGCTTATTTTAATCAAATCAAATTATTCTTGTACTTCAGTTAAGCTGTGAAGAGTATGAAAAGATGTGAATAAAATGCCATCAAAAGTTTCGGTAATGCAGTAAAATTTTACAATGTAAGCTATAAATGCTGAGACTTTTTAAAATTTTTGTCATTGAAAAGACAAATACAGCTCTGATAGAATGCTTTTAATCTAAGAATTCCTTTAAAAAAAATATTTTGTTAAAATTATAAATACTGCTAACATAATAAGTACTAAATTGTAGTTATAATTTTCAGAAAACAGTTGGGAATATTATTGCCAAAAAAAATTTAATTGACATAAAAAGCGGTGCTTTCACCGTATTAGGTATTGGAACAGTTTTGTTAGTACCTTATTTGAATTAAATTTAGATTTTTTTTTTTAAACATTTTCTGAAACCTCACTTGGTATCGAACGGAGGGAAGAGGTCCTTCTCGTTATTTACTCCAATGCTCAGAGTTATTCTGGAAAGACGTATTAGTTTAGTAGAAATACCAAATACAGGCATGGTGGAATATAGGTGATTCCTTATTAGACTGTCTAAAGCGGCTTTGAAATTGACAGAAAAATGGTACGTAACGATTTTTTTCTCTAGGTCGATGGTAGACTTTCAAGGTCTAAAGCCAAAGTGATGAGGAGCAATCAATTGGCTTTGGCTTCAGTTTTTGACAAAACACGCTTGACAAGACCATATATGCGATATTAAGAAGACTTTATTACACGGTACTTGGTGGAAATAATGGGATCGAGGCAAGAAGGATGCTCGAAAATTCTATCAACAGGTTAAGCGTCTAAGCCAAGATTTTAAGCCCGAAGCATCCACTTTTAGAGATGAAAATTGTGATCTGGTTACAGATACGCAGTGTGCATTGAGATTATGAAGTCAGCATTTTGCGAATCTACTTGCGGGCGACCTCAATTCCACCTCAACAATCTCATTCCGATATCAACAATTCCACCCTTGGAGACTGCGGTCCGACATGACCAATCGACGATGATGGAGTGGAAATCCCACCACCTAGCCATGACGAGGTTAAAGTTGCTATCAAGCGACTCAAAAACAACAAAGCATCAGGTGCTTAAGACCTGGCTGCTGAACTGTTTAAAACTGGCGGCGGTGAATTGATAAGGTGCATGCATCAACTCACCAGCAAAATATGGCTAGCGGAAAGCAAGCCCGAAGATTGGAATCTCAGTGGGCTTTGTCCTATACTTAAGAAAGGAGACCCGACAATCTGCGCCAACTACCACAGTATCAGTCTTATTTTCATCGCATACAAGGTTCTTTCGAGCGTATTGTGTGAGAGATTGAAACCGCATACCAAAACACTGATTGAACCTTATCAGTGTGGCTTTCGTCCTGGCAAGTGCACCATAGACCAGATTTTTACACTACGCCAAATCCTGGAGAAAACCCACGAACATCAAATTGACACCCATCATATCTTTGTTGATTACAAAGCTGCGTTCGATAGCCCGATTCGGGATAGCCTGTACGTAGCAATGTCTAAGTGTGGTATAGGTATTTGCAAAGTTGATAAGGTTCTGCAGGATGACGTTGAGCAATACATGCAGCTCCGTCAAGGTAGTAAATGATCTCCCCAAAACCTTTAATACCAAACGAGGTTTCAGACACGGCAACCCGCTATGATACGATTTTTTCAATTTCATCATGGAGGGGATCCTACAAAGGTGTTCAAATCGGCACACATTCTACAAAGGTGTTCAAATCGGCAGAACCAAGAGAGATGCAACTGCTGCTTTCGCCGCTATCGAAAAGGAATCAGCAAAAATGGGGAAGCGCGGCGTCTAGGCTCCCAAGTTACAGCAGGCAAATATACCTTTGAAGTTGTCAAGGAATTTACATACCTTGGCACCGCCGTAAAAATCAATTGCTAATAGGTGTTACTACGGGCTAAGTAAGCAATTAGGGTCCAGAGCCCTCTCTCGATCGATAAAACTAACACTCTACAAGACGCTCATCATACCTGTGCTTCTCTATAGCGCTGAGGCATGGGTGGTATCGCAAACAGATGAAGCCGCTCTTGGGGTGTTCGAGAAGAAAGTTCTTCGCAAAATCGTTGGTCCTGTTCGAATTGGCGACGACTATCGCATTCAATTGAACCACGCACTGTTACAGTTTGCTGTGCCCACCTTGATGTTGAGGTCATCAATCAAATGCAGATTCAAGGCATTCAATCAATCAATCAAATGCAGATTCAAGGCATTCGTAAAAAATTTATTTGGTCTTATCGTGTCTTCTGTCGGAATGTGCGCTTATATTAGGCTGATGTTAAAAATTAAGCTTTAAGCGGATTATTTCAAATCGTTCGTACAGAAATGTGAATCCCATTATATTATGTCGCAGTCCCTTGCCAGCTAAAATTCGAACTTAAACTCGTACTTGTCCCCATTGCAGCTATAGTAGATATGATAGGATATTTGCTGTGAGCAACCCTGTCCCTATCATCGTATTTTTTCATCTTTCTATCGATTGTGGAATCACCAAAAAGGAAAAATTTAGCAGGCATTTTCTTTAAAAATAGCAAAAAATCATTAAAAATAGCAATTGTTGGATTATGAATATCTTAATGCGATATTATATTAAAAATGTGAACAAGTTCTTGCGTCGACTGTGAAAATATGATGGTGAATTTCGGGATAAGAAAAAAAACTTTTTTCCATAAAAGAACTATAAAAAAGAAAGATCCATTCAAGGAATTTTAATTTTACCTGAGTTTTTTGTCTGTGCGACTTACTAACTGTAAGAAGATAGTGCTGTTTAAAAACATGAACCTACTTAGTTCTTTTATCATCTTATATATAAAATCAAATGTTTGTCCTCCTGTCTGTCTGTCTGTCTGTTCCGTATAGGCTCGCGCACCGCTTATCCGATTGAGCTGAAATTTGGACACCGAGTACCTTTCATAGAAGAAAGAACATAGGGGATGTAAAAAAGTGGGCGGAAGTAAGTGGGCGTGGTGCTCTAAAATAACTTCTAAACGCCTGGACCGAATTCAATGAAATTTGGCATGAAGGTTCAACTGCTTCCAAAATAAAACATAGGCTATAACAAATTTCAAACACTTCCGCAAGAGGGCGCTTTAAGTAGTGCGTTTTTAAGAATCAATAACTCCTAAACTCCTGGACCGATTTCAATGAAATTTGGTATGAAGGTGCAACTGCAACCAATACAAAGCATAGGAAAACAAATTGGGCGGAAGTATGTGGGCATGGCACTATATAATAACTCCTAAGCACCTGGACCGATTTCAATGAAATTTGGTATGAAGGTTCAACTGCTCCCAAAATAAAACATAAGCCATAAAAAATTCCAAAGACTTCCGTAAGAGGGCGCTTTAAGTAGTGCGTTTTAAAGACTCAACAAGTCCTAAACGCCTAAACTGATTTCAATGAAATTTGGTATGAACGTTCAACTGCACCCAAGATTAAGACTCAATAACTCCTAAAAGACTTGATAGATTTTACTAAAATTGGGTACGTGAAATAACCTGACCCTGCAACAAAATTGAGACTATTTAAATTTCAGAAAACTTCCGTAAGATGGCGATTTATTCAATCAACTATGTTCGGCTCATTCATGTCAAAACGGATGAACCGATTTTGATGAAACTTGGCAAGCATTTGTATCTGTTACTGAAATAGATCGTATGCTTTTAAAAGTTCTTTCGACAAAAATCAAGGAATGAGCCGAAAGTAAACGAAGTCAAGAACCAAAGACGAACGAAAAAACAAAAGTATAACGAATTCGTGCAAAAGCTTTATAAATATGAAAAAAAAACTAACCTAATAGTATCGACCAAAACCGAAGTTGAACGAAGACAATCCAAAAATCGAATCGATGCTAATAGGATTTTTAAAATTGGAATTTATTGGAGATAAAACTGCATATTAAATGCATGCTAAGAAAAACTTTTAACCAATTTTTCTCGAAATGACTTTTCAAACTGCACTCAGAAAAAAGTTTATCGGAATATGATAAAAATGGCATCATATTTACTGAAAAATGGTATTGACCATGCTCCAGAGAATGCTTTTCTGTAAATGCGATCCTAAAAATTATAAAAACCTTTTATGAAAAAGAGAAATATATAAAAATAATTAGATTTTAGAGAAAAAGACTCTTTATTTTTAAGAAAAACTTTGTTTTATTGAAGAAAATAATTCACAAAGTGACTTTTTTATCAAAACACACACTCAGAAAAAAGTGTCTCGGAGTATGATAAAAAAGGCATCATATTTAGAGAAAAATGGTATAGACTTTGCTCCAGAGAATGCTATTCTCTAATTGCGATACTAAAAATTCTCTAAAAATGATAAAAATCTACCATGAAATAGAAAAATATATCATTTTTAGAGAAAAATACTTTTTTTTTTGAGAAAATATTTGTTTTTATTGAAGAAAATACTTCTCATAGTGAACTTTTTATCAAAATATAAGAAAAGTTTTTCATTTTCAATAAAATTTCTCCATAAATGAGAAATTTTTTGTGCGAGAAAAATACTTATCATTATTAGAGACATGGAAATGTTTCCATTTCCTAGAAGTAAAGAAATATTTCTACGAAAATGTGAAAATTTATTCTAATTGAAGAAAATTTTATTTGAAAAAGAGAAAATTGCTATTATCAAAAATAGAGAAATTTTTTACCGGAGCAAGGTATGTGTTTTTTTCTCAGTGCAGGAAAAATTTTTCATTTTCTATAAATTTTTCTCTTTAAATGAAAATTTTTTTGTTCGCAAAATATAGTTGTCATTATAAGAGACATTGAAATATTTCCATTTCCTGGAAGTGAAGAAATATTTTTTCGAAAATGTGAAAATTTATTCTAATTGAAGAAAATTTTATTTGAAAAGAGAAAATTGTTGTTATCGAAAATAGAGAAATTTTTCACCGGAGAAAGATTGTATGTGTTTTTTTGTCTGAGTGTGGGTGCCCATTTTCCTCATAAGCCAGACGTCAGATCGAGACGTTGAAAATGTAATTTTTTGTTTTAACCGCGTCTGGCAGGTACACTTTTATGGAAATTTGACTAAACACTTTCGACAGAAGGAGGGGGCAAAACCCCAAAAAACGATAATTTAAAAAACAATAATTTAAAAAACGTTAAAATCAGAACAGTCTTGAAAATCGTCCTCTTTTTGTGCTCTAGGCACAACCCCGAGTAACACCGGGTTACATCCGCTAGTTATTATGTTTTTGAGAGTGTATAACTTTACAAAAAAATTGACTTGCATACTAAAAGTACGCAGTTATAATTATATTTTTCAGATGACCTTTTCATCAAAAAAATGTTTCAAATATAGTGACGTCAGAAAAGTGTGCCTTTTGACTTGGAATCATCACTATAGTCTTACGTTTTTTCACTAAAAATACATTTTAATTATTTGATTTCTTTCAATTTTTCACACTCTTTCTTTTTCAAAATGTTCATTTACTTCACAAAATTTATCTTTTTTTTATCAAACTCCAGCCGCAAGAACGCATCATAACTAAAGCTTAATGCAGATGCTATTTAAAGTAGAGGTTATGAATCGAAATTCTAATATTGCTTTGTTTATACGACCTAATTATTTCATTTATCATTATTTCAGAGACTAGTGAATTTTGTATTCGAGTTCACTAACCTTCTTCCTGTTTTAAAAATTGATTAGATTATTGTAAGGAATTTTAATTTTCATTAAAATATAAAAATTCAGTTTTCGTTAAAAAATAAGAGTTCGCATTGCTTTATCATTTTATACTTTTGCAATACTTCTTTCTACAAAAACAGATTGCATTTTTTTCTAGGATCAGTGTTTTTCCTCTTGACTGTTTTTATCGAAATGTTTAGTGTTATTAAAGTATTTTATTCGCTTCAAAAAATAATTAAAAGGGGCTAAAATGGATGTTAGATTATTAATTTTCCCGTTACCTAATGTTGGCTTTTTTAATTTATTTCATAATAAAATTTAGCGACAGCTATAAGTATATCCGTATCTAAAATAGCTTCCTGCAAACATACCTGTTATGGAATTCTTATTAGCAGACTCAGGCATCACACTCTAAAATTTAGAACAAGTCGTTAAAACAGACAGACAAATTTAATTTTTTTCCAGAATAGAAACCATTTCTGTCATGCTAAAAATAATAACTTTAGCTGGTAGCTTGATGTCGCTGTCTTAGTTTCTATATCCTTACATATATTGAAGATATTTTTTTACTGGTCATCATGACAGATGACTTTGTTTAATGCTTGTTGCTGTGCAACTTGTTGGAGTTGCAGCTGCTGTTTCTGCCGCTGGCTGACTGGCTGGCATGTTCATAAAAAGGTGTCTGCAAGGATGCTAGACAGCGTTGCGTCTAAGCAGTAAAATAAAAACATCTCAAGACGACATTCAACTCCTCAGCATCGTTTATTATTCAACGAGAGAGATGAGCATGAAATAAAATCTTATGTGACGAAGGAGTTTTTCTTGGTTCCAAAGGTAGAGTTGTGTTCGTAGGTAGATAGTTACGAAAATATTTTCCAAAAAGTAAAGCTGTTACTTTAGATGAGCAACGATAACTGGCTGCTGCTAGTTGCACATGAGTTTTTAGCTTTATATTTGCTGGTGTTTCATGCCAGACAAAATGGAAACTTCAATTATTTTTGGCCATTTTTACCATATGTTGCTGCTGCATTTTATGGCAAAATTTCATGAGAAAATTAATAATAAATTTACAGCAAAAGACTGAATGTACTCAGACGGAATGACGACAAGGCTTTATGCATCTGTAACAATGAGCTGTCATACTTCAGAAGATATGAAGTCGTTTATCTTTTATTTTATAACCGACCGAATTAATTGAAAATATTTAATAGGTTAAAGCAAATTTTAAGTTCTTGTTTTTACTTAATTGGCCATTGCCTGGCAGTCTGTTCATGGAGGCCGACATTACTATGCACTCAAGGATTTTGGCAAAACTTGAACAGCTGGCTGGTAGGTGTTCAAAAGCAACAGAAACAGCAACAAAAACAACAACAACAACAAAAACAACAACACCAACAACAACAATAACATCAAAGCAACTAGCATGCATCAGACAGCATGCTTCAGGCTGGCTTCATCTCAGAACAAATGAATAAATGATGAATATTTTTTGAAAATATAGTACTTTGGTGTTGTTGTTATTGTTTGAGCAAGTAGTCGCAATTTTTTTTTTTCTAAGCTTTGGCAGACAGATCAGCAAGCGTCAGTCAATAAGCGCAGGCATGCATGAGTCCATCCTGCACACGTCCTCGGCAGTCTTACAGCCAGCGGCATTTGTAAAAATAAGATGCAAGTTGAGTGCTTTTGGGAGTGAGTTGTCCTTAGCTGAACTGAGCATAACATGCCGTCCCCTGGCTGAAAATGAACATGGTCTAATAACTTTGTCAGCAGCAGTCATGAGAATTGGGTTGGTTCTTCGAAATCAAGTAGTGGTGGTGATGGGGGGTAATTATTTTCGTGTTGAAATGATTTGTCAAAGAAAGGCAGTAGTTCAGCCAACAGTAGCTCCTAAAGATTCAACTCAAATATATCGTTAGTGAACCAAATTAAGTCCTTTTATTGATCGTTTGCTAGTCGTTTGTATTTGTATAAATTACCGTTATATGTTTTAATTTTGGCATAATTTAACGAGAATGCAAATTTGATGTTTTTTTTTTAAATAATATGTGCTATGGGCTCTTAAGGCTATGTCTACACACAGAGAGTTAAGTTAATTTTAACTTACATTTAACCAAAGTTGTTCACACAGAGTTATCGTAGCAGAATTGAGTTAAATTTGCCGGCAATGCTGCTGGAATCTTTGAGAACACTTGGGTTTTGTTCTTGGTATGCGGAAGCATTGCTTTTTTTATCCCATATTTGGATGAATACTTCATTCCCTACTATTGTCCAATTCCTTTCCGAAGTTCTTTTGCTCATTTTTAAAGAAAATAACAACACATAGTTAAGAACATAAATTGTATAATTTACGAATCAGCTGTTTTATTTTAGCATTTCTTATCAACAAAGTTTCTTTCGTCAAAAATACCACTGAATATAATTTTTTCTATATTATTTTTTGCATACTTTTAGGCACTTTTTACAATGAGTCATACAAAACTAAGAATATATAATGAGTTAAGCATACATTTTTGTACTGATAACACAAGAGTTTATTTCTCGTTAAATGAATAAACTCAACTTTGCACTGGTAACTCAAACTTAACTTTATGTGTATAAATATCATAAGACAAATTCTGAAAAAATTAAAGGCCATTGCTATTCCCAAATAGCCTTTAAAATATACTTTTAAAATATTGGCAATATGCGTAGTAAAAAGTCATACCATAACCGATTCAATTAGTTATTAATAAAAAAAATACATTTATCACACTTTTTGACTTTGAATTCGCAGCAAATCGTCAAAAACAGAGCTGTGAACTGGGCATTCATGGATCCAGGACCAGGTGGACTAATAAAAATTTGGGCGCAGAATCAATAACCGAGTCAAGGACCACAATATTTTTGTTTTCTAAAAGGTATTATTATTTCTAAATTTAATGTTTAATTATTTCTAATGATTGCTTGAAACAAAAAAACATTTTGGATACAACAAGGATATTGAGCTGAATTTGTGTGCCTTAAACAATGTAGGACTAAGGACAGCGATCCGTTATGATCAAATCTAGATGTAATATAAATACAAATTTAGTATCAGTTTAGTTCAGTGGTTTAGCCGTGATGGTTAAAAAAACGTACGCAGCAATGATGAGATTATTCCTTGAAATTTGGGAATTTTTTTCTTTAGGAATTTTTTTACGGTTAAACGTTTTATGCCCGAACCAAAAATCACCCAGACAACATTGCTCTATAAATCGACTCAGCTTAACGGACAAACCAAATTGTTTTTTTGTTAAATATAAATATCTTTATATAGTTTTTACTATTGTGAGATGTATGGAAGGTGTTGGGTTCGTAGGTGGATGACGCCTTTTTTTTGTACTTACACTCAAAAAAAAACACGTATCTTTATCCGATAAAAATTTCTCTATTTTCAACAATAGCAATTTTATCTTTTTCAAGTAAAATTTTCTTCAATTAGAATAAATTTTCACGTTTTCGAAGTAATATTTCTTCACTTGTGGCAAATGGAAATATTAACATGTCTTTAATAATGATAAGAATTATTCTCGCACAAAAAATTCTACTTTATAGAGAAAAATTTATTGAAAATGAAAAAAAATTTTCATATATTTTGATAAAAAATTCATTATTTTTCTCTAAAAACGATATATTTTTATGTATTTCTCTTTTTCATAAAAGCTTTTTATCATTTTAAGAGAATTTTTAGTATCACATTTAGAGAAAAGCATTCTCTGGAGCAAAATCTATACCATTTTTCTCTAAATATGATGCCTTTTTTATCATATTCCGAGAAACTTTTTTCTGATAGTATCTCAGTTTTAATATAAAACACATACCTGACAAATTTAATCTCTGTAGCAAAAATATAAACCCCCTTTATAAATTTTTCAATTTTGGGCATGTATGGCAGGTGGGCTTGTTCGTGAGTGTATCACACTTAATTTTTGTGTACTTCTTATGATTAATATTTAAAACATGTATATCAAATTTTATTTCTGTGGCTAAACTTTGAAATTTCGGCTTCAAGAAGGCTATTTCAGTTAAGAAATAAAATTGTTAAAATCGGTCAACTCAATTCAGAATTATGCGTATCCCAACATTTTTCAAGCAAAGTGCTGCATGGAAGCTTCACTAGCTCGTTTTTTTAAGGGTACCAAAATATTTCATTTTCAAACATTTTAACAGAAAACAAGTAAAGAAAGTCTAAAGTCGGTCTAGGCCGACTATGAAATACCCTACACCCACTTTTCAAAAAAAAAAGAAAATTAATTGTAAATGGGCGTGTCCGTGGGCGGATGAAGTCCATTTTTCCAAACCATCTTTGTCTTGTCATAAAAAACATACGTGCCAAATTTTAGCTCTGTAGGATAAACACATGCTTATTTATTGCGTTTTCAATTTTTGGGTTGTATGGGAGGTAGGCGTGTCCGTGATCGGATGACGTCCATTTTCCGAAGACATATTTGTGTTGGTATGAAACACATACATATCAAATTTTATTGTTGTAGGCTAATTATGAGCTGAGCTATGCAGTTTTCAATTTTCGCGTTGTATGGGAAGTAGGCGTGTCCGTGGGCGGACGATGTCCATTTTCCAAAACCATCTTTGTCTTGTCATAAAAAACATACGTGCCAAATTTTAGCTCTGTAGGTTAAACGCATGCTTATTTATTGCGTTTTCAATTTTTGGGTTGTATGGGAGGTAGGCGTGTCCGTGATCGGATGACGTCCATTTTCCGAAGACATATTTGTGTTGGTATGAAACACATACATATCAAATTTTATTGTTGTAGGCTAATTATGAGCTGATCTATGCAGTTTTCAATTTTCGCGTTGTATGGGAAGTAGGCGTGTCCGTGGGCGGACGATGTCCATTTTTCAAAACCATTTTTTTTTTGTTATAAAAAACATACGTGCCAAATTTTAGCTCTGTAGGTTAAACAGAGAATTAAACAGGGTTGTATGGGAGGTGGGCGTGTCCGTAAGCGGATGACGTCCATTTTTCAAAGACATCTTTGTGTTGGTATAAAACACACACATACCAAATTTTGTTGTTGTAGACTTATTATGAGCTGAGTTATGCAGTTTTAAATTTTTGCGTTGTATGGGAGGTAGGCGTGTCCGTGGGCGGATTCCAAAAATATTCAATAGTGCAGATCCTTGGGTACATGTGACCATGTGTACCAAGTTTCATCCAATTATCTCAACTCCTTCTTCTTCTCCTGTGTATACGGACAACACACAGACGGACGGACGGACGGACGGACGGACATAGATAGCTCGACTCACGTGGTGACGCTGATCAAGAATATATATACTTTTCTATACCGGACTCGCTTCGTTCTATGCGTTACAAACGTTTGCACAAAGTTAATATACCCTGACCTTTCAGGTTTAGGGTATAAAAAGGAAATGAAGTTTTGACACTGTGACACAAATTGAGTGTCATTGTCTCGAGGGTAAACCAAACCAATATCAAACGATAGTATTTGACCTCAGTAATAGAGGTCCATATCCTATTTTCTGCTTTACGTCACAATTTTTTTTCTAAAGTAGTTTCAAATTTTAAAATTTTGCTCAATATTCAAATTTAATTATAAGAAAAATCATGTGAAAAAAAAATTAGTTCAAAGTGGTTCTTGTTTTTAGAGACCTACATTCAAATTTTGCAAGGAATATTTTCTCCACCAACAAATTTTAGCTTTTACCGCATCTGGTGTTTTCTTTCATCTTTATCTGTAAAAGAAAAGCAACCTGTTCACTCAGGAAAAAAAATGCTGTTTGATCAAACAAATTATGGGTTGAAATAACAAATTTTACTGTTAAATACCATCTAACAAATAAAACTTTCAAATCTACAGTCGGTTGACTGTTGGTCTATAGAACATGAAACCTATACAAAAATGTACTTATCACTCTTATCACTGTTTTGGAAGTTCATGTTAAGCTGAGTGTAATGACGTGTGCGTCTAGTACTCGACCGTCCGGAAAGACCAATAAAGATTTTTCCTTATTAAAAATATAGTTTTTTTAAATAAAAAATTAAAATAATCTCAAGATTGCAAGCAAACGTATTTTGAAGGTTTTTTTGATCAAACATTTAATGAAACAGAATAAGAATTTCAATAATTAAATTAAAATTGTTGATACTTATACAGCTAGGATACGAACCCACGTCTATCGCATGTCAGTCTAGCACACTTCCACTAACTTATTGATGACAATAGGATAAACACATTTAAAAACTATTGCTTGGAGACAATACAACAGACATTTCAACAAGAACACAAAAATTATACATGATTTGATATGATTTATGAATGAATGATAAAATGATTTTAACAGATGATTTAAACAGCATAAAAATACTTTGAAACGTCCGTTCGACAAAGAAACTGTTAACTTAAACGCAAATCATACAATTTATCAAAATATTTAATAATTTTTTTGCTGTTTTGAAGTAACAGGGACCGACTGTTAATACTACAGTTGATATTTTGTTGAGTGTAGGTACAAAAAGGTTGTGACGAAAGTAAATCAAACACTAGATTTACGTAAGTAAATCAAACACTAGACTTACCTGAGTCGTTACCTTCTATATGCCCTTTTAAGCATGTCAAAGTTTGAACCTAAATTTTACCAAAAAAGAAGACAACGATTTCTCAGCTTCTAAAACAGACAATTAAAAAAATCTCTTAGCTCATATGAAATATAACTTTCAACTTATGTTGTTTCTGTTAATTATTAATTCTTTTCCGTCAAAAATGACGGGCCCGTTTGCAGTTATTCGATTTTAAATTATTCAAATAATAATTTTTAGTTCAAAATACTTAATAAATACCTCAACCATAGTAGGTACGAAATTTGTTTAAAATTTTTTTGTAAAACTGAAACTTTCAAAATGAAAAAAAAATAAGTAATAATAATCATAATAATTATGATTACTATAACATAATTCCGTAAAATGTGAGTGCGGAACGCTTGATTTTTTTGAAAAATTTCAGAGCATATTTTAATGCATTTTCTGTTGTGTGATTTATTGAAACTTCAAAAACTTTATATTTTTTTTTTCATTTTGGAAGTTTCAGTTTTACAAAATATTTTTAAACATATTTCGTCGTACCTACTATGGTTTCCGTTTTTACTTTGAGGCATTTTATGAGTATTTGGAACTAAAAATTATTATTTGAATAATTTTAAATCGAATAAGTGGAAACGGGCCCGTCATTTTTGACGGGAAAGAACTAGTAATAATAATAATAATATATGTATAGTTAGATATGTATTAAATAAGCCGATTTCTTTTAAACCTGCAATGAATATGTATTGAAGAATTTAAAATGGAAAAGAAAACAACATTATAAACTGTCCATTAAAAAATCAAAAATAATTGAAACTAGAATAAGTTATGCCTAAAATAGCTGGTACCCGGCGCGTTGCTGCCGTCCTTGGCCAATGTCTGTCCCGTTTGCCAAAAGAAGGCCATCTCCACTCTAAGATTCAATATTCTGTGACGATTAGTTTCAAAGCTATTAAATATAAAAAATTGTCTATTATGGGTGAAGCAAAACCCCTTTGTTCAATACCCGTTTTAGTTTGCGAGTACTTCCGAGTGGGAGGATATCACCAAATAGTTACTCCAAACCGAATTTCTTTATTATGTGACTCTTATTTCCAAAGCAATTCAATTTTAAAAAAAGTGTCTTATATGGGCGGATCCACATCCATTGTACAATGCCCGTTCCAGAAGCAGGACACGACCAAATAGTAACTCCATTCTGAGTTGAAAAGTTCTGTGACTTTTACTTCTAGTATAGCTATTCTGTATCGAAAATTTTAGTTGTATGAGTGAAGCCACGCCCCGTTTTCCAAAGCCCGTGTCTATTTTATAATTGAAAAACCTGGCTCATCAGTTACTTCATACCAAATTCTAATGTTATACGACATTTATTTTCAAATCTAAACAATTGCAAAAAATTAAATACCACCCGTGGTACCATGCCACCCTTGCCACAGTCGAAGGCCAAGACTCAATAGTAAGTTCGTACCGAGTTTCATTTATAGACGAAAGTAAAGCTAAAAATTTGTGTTCTTGAAAAAGTGCCACGACTCTCGCGGGTAGGGGGGTGAAAAATACTTAACGACCTATTCGCATACCTAACAAATATACAGAAAAAATTTCATTAAAATCGGTCCAGCCGTTTTGGAGGAGTTCAAACACTAACACCGTGACAAGTGATTTTTATATATTAGATTATAAAAAATTACGATGGTAATGCACCTTTTGGATTCAAATTCAAGATCATCGTTTCAAAATTATCAACTTCAATTTCCGCGTTGGAAATTATAATAACTAAGTGAAAGGATTGTATTTTAATGCACTTTTTACCGTAGTGAAGATAGAAACGCACGCCCATCCACACGTTTCGAAGTTCGAAAACATTTAACCAAATATTCACCACACACAAGATTTTGACCATAAACGAAAGTGGTCAAATGCTAAACTAAATATTATGCGTCAATGCAGTCATTTTCATATTTAAGTACACAATTAGCACGGCCAAAAAAATTTCTATTCCGTGGCTCTGTTGGCTAAGCAGTTGATTTTATCGATTTGATTTGATTTGATGAATGGAGTGGCCCTGGTTCGATCCTCAGCAAAACCGTATTTTTTTTTGTTATTTTTATATAATTATCTTATATTATTGATTATTTAATTAATGTAAAAATTGAATTGAGCAACATTTTTTTTTTGTCACATCCTAGTATCGAACCGCGGACTACGGTAACCATCGCATTAGAGTCGCGAGTTTTAACCCGGGCTAATCTATTGCTTTTTCTGTTGTTCTCAATTGTACAGTGTTCTACGTGCTATGGTTTCGAAAGTAAACCTTAAGTATAAATAATAAACCTTCAGGATTTATATATTTATAAAAAAATATGTGTATATAACATTTATGGGTTTGCTTTATAAATTCTACAGTTTTAAAATTAAACTTAAAGTCTAAATAATAACCCTTTTGGCCTTAAATATCGCAAGTCGCAAGAAGTTTAGTGGGTTTATTATTTAAACCCTTAAGTTTAAAATTATTGCAAAAATAAACTTTCGATTTTAATAATCCACTGTTTGGTTTAAATTTTACAAAACATGTATTTTAAAACTTCTTAGTTAATTAACACTTAATTTTTAACACTTGATAATTTTAAAAAATAAACTTTCGGCTTAAGTAATAAACTTTCTGAGCTTAATTTTCACAATACAAACATTTTTAAACTTTTTGGGTTTACTTTTTGAAACCCAAACATGTAAATTCGTTAATTTTTCGAATGTAAGACTGGACAATTTTTAAAAATAAACTTTAAGGTTTAAAAAAGGAGTCATAAATTCAAAGAGAGTTTTAAGGGTTTTAAATTTAAACTCAAATTTTCGCCTGTATAGATACTGGAATTGTGTGGCTTGTCGTTTGTGGTTAGGTTTTTGTGGCTAGGCTTTTGGCTGGGCTTGCGTTGGTAGGTTTTTGTGGGTACGCTTACGTTCCTAAGTCTTAGTTTCTGGAATTGTGCAGGTAGTCTTTTGTGGCCAGGCTTTTGTGGCTAGTCTCTTGTGGCTAGACACTTGTGGCTAGGCTTACGTTGCTAGGGTTCTGTAGCTAGGCTTATGTTATTAAGTCTTACTTTCTGGAATTGTATGGCTAGGGTTTTGTGGCTAGGCTTTTGGGGGTAGGCTTTTGTGGCTAGGGTTTTGTGGCTAGACTTTTGTGGCTAGACACTTGTGGCTACGCTTACGTTATGTTATTACGTTACGTTGTTATGTTGCTTGGGTTCTGTAGCTAGGTTTTTGTTATTAAGTCATATTTTCTTAAATTGTGTGGCTAGACTTTTGTGACTAGGCTGACGTTGCTAGGTCTTAGTTGCTGGAGTTGTGTGTCTTTTTGTGACTTGGCATACGTTTATTTATAATTTTCAACTTTTTGGTTGTATGGGAGGTAGGCGTGTCTGTGGGACTATTAATTTTGTTTTTGCTTTGCATAATACAAAATAATAATCTTGATTATTTTGATGCGAAAGGAACTTAACTATTATTACTCATATTTATACTTTTCAAAAAGTTTTTCGTACGAAAGTACCATCTTTAAATATTTGTGGTCAATATTCTTATCAACGTTTGTTTTATAAAATTGAATTCACGGTTATTTGTTAGAATCGTTAATTAATTAATTTTAAATGCGCTTAAATACCTGCATATTTGTTCAAAATATTTTTTTAACTATTCTGCTATGATATGAGTTTGATTTGTTTTTCAATACTTTAACACTGGATTGAACGTGGTGAGTTCAAAATCGTTGCTGAACTTTATAAGATGAGTAAGAAAAGTGTTGAAATATTTTTTCAAAAGCAATACCTATGTTCTAAAATATTGGAAAATATTTTATTGAGTAAAAAGTTTTAAAATTATTTGGTGAAATTGTTCTTGATTTTTTTGCATATTTTTTTTTTTTTTTATTTATTTAATTTTAAGTGCTGTAAAGCAATGAATAAAAACGTAAGCATTAAGAGTGTGCAGCAGCGCTTGCATACCGATTATACACAAGTTAAAAGAAATAATTGCAAACATTGGCTTCAGCAAGCAGTGTGTTCGAAATTGCTGTGTTGTATTGTGGTGAATTTAAAAACTGTGGCTGAGTTCGAAAAAATCCCATTGGGTGAAGATAGCGTCGGATTTTCAGCCACACTTTCGAATTCGAATATGCATGCGTTGCTATCTTCCCTCCGGTGCACTTTTTTAAGAACTAATTCTTTTTCTTTTCAATAAAAATCAATTATTGATTAAGTAAGATTATCTATTGGAGTTCAATGAATAATTACCAATGTTTGCTTTTTTTTTTTGTTTTGTTTTCTACCCACAAATAAGCCTGTATAACCAAAAGCAAAAATTTAGACAACTTAATGCCAAAGAAGATAACTTTTGTGCTTGTTAGGATTTTCATCTATGCTGCCATCATTTCTTTCATTATTTCTATCACATTGGTTTTCAACAACGTCCTACCTGTGAGTCATACATCCTACCTGCTGCGTTTGCCAATGTATTTTCCTATTCATTGAACTTACATTAATTTCCCACAACGTCAACATCTACGCACGGAAGTGCAATACGCATATATTGCTCGAGAATCAGGCTAAAGAAAGAGACTGTGGCCAACAGGCAACTATGGATTCAGGTCCTCGCTGTTGCTGGTGTTGCTGCTGTTGGTATTGCTGCTGTCGTGCTCACCACTAACAAATAGAAGCAGCTACAACATTGAGACGCAAAGTCCCATTGCTGGCTAGTAATAGCAACAACATCAAAAACAACAGCAGTAGCAGTAATAATATAACAACTAAACAACAACAACAACAACAACAACCAGCTATAGCATTATCCCCAACATGCTCAACAAACACGAAATGTTTTTCACATTATTGCATGCTGTTGGTACATTAAGAGTGTGAAATAGTCAAATTGCAAAATTGGTTCTGCCTTGTATTCCCGCAGGATTTGCATTCCAAGCCATTCGTTCCTTACATACTCTCTCTGTCTATACATTCACATGTTGTTCATTATTCCTTAACATTGGTTAGGGGATTTTTTTTTTTTATTAGCTATTTACTCTTTCTTGCTGTTACTTAGGCGCTGCTGACTGCAACCAGGACTGCCTGTCTTGGTATGAAAAATATATGTGTGTGTTGAAAATAAAAATATAAAATCGAAAAATGTGTTGCAAATAAATTTTGAAAACAACAACTTTCCTCTAATAGCAGGTTTTCATATGCAGAAATATGTCTGCTGAAAACAATTCCTTCGGACAGTATAAAGTTTTAAAATTTCATTAAAATTCTGGAAAATATTGTTGGATATTTTGTGTATTTTACATAGCTTTAATTTTAGCCGTTTTTTTTTAATTGTTTAAATTATTTGTTTTTGCTATTTAACAACAAATCAATTCACTGCTAATCATACAAAGTTATGCCCTTAAATCCACTGTTTCCTCCCAGTACCCTTTTTGACAGTCGGTCGGGTAGAGTAATTTGTCAACATCTCATCACTTAATCTGCTAACATTTTGCTTAACGCTACGCTTGAGTGGTGAGCTAATGACGCTTGGCCAGCCTTCACACCCACCCATCAACCAATAGCAAACTTCCCCTTACAATGCGCTTATTAGGCGCCGATTTATGCCTTTGAAAATTTTTATTTCCCGTTACTTAATAACAAAGCAGGAAGATGAAGAAAACAAAAATCGTCAAATATGCCACGCTTTATAAAAATGTCAACAAATCGCCACGAAAATTTATTGACTTCTCTAACTCAATAAAGTCGCGCACAAATCGACGCACATATTAGGCACGAGCAACTTAGTACATACCTAGCGACATGTATGAGAACTACGCAAAGTGTGGCAACTTTGTGCTGCTGCTGATAATCAACGAATTGTGCTGTTGTCGTTTTCTTCAGGCCACGAACTAAAAGCTGAAAATATAGGGCGCGAAGAGAAATATAGTTCCAATCCTAACACCCTACCCTCACACTGTCACATCGCAGAAAACAAAAACTGACAATTTTCATATTAAATTCTTTTTGTCTTGTATAGCGCAAGCAAAGCCCACTTCCCCCCCATTTACCACTGCATCAATACTCTTGCCTGCAATACTTTCAATTTGAAGTAGTTGTTGTTTGTTGGCTGCGCGCCATGGCAGGGTCTAAAGTGGAGTTTATTAGTGGCGGCTGTGGACTCAAGTGCTCTAGTTTTGGCCTCTTCTCATCGCAGCTACTTCGCTGAAGCTGCTGTTGTTGCTACGTTCGCATTGAAAATAAAAGTCAGCGTCAATAAATCTTTAAGGAAAATGTCGTCACTTGACCTGTGCGGAGTCAAGACTCATAAATTTAATCTTCGGAATAATTGTTGCTGACGCAGTAAGTTTTAAAATAGGTCGCAAAGGATGGGGGTAGGTAGGTTTGCGAGGAATAACCAAACATGTATGGAGTATGCTGGCAAAAGTGGGAGAATTTAAAAAGAATTCATAATGTAATGAATTTATTAAATTGAATAAATTAACTGACTTTACGTTGTGCTACTTCAAAGTTTATAAAGGACTCGAATTAATTATCTTAACAAGTCAATTTATTACTGAACGAGTCAATCTTATGATCAAACAAAATTATCTCATCACTTATTGATTGAATAATTGAGATATTTTATTAAAAAGTTCGAAGGACTTGAGTATAATTGTACAAATTTGACGAAAAAGTTATAGACTTATGATTGAATCATAGGAAAAAAAACTAGGTAGCTGCAGGGCTGAGAGCCCCAAAGTTCGAATTTTCAAAAAATAATGAACGAGAAAGAGTGACAAAAGGAAACATCCAATAATTGATTTTGACAATTATGACTCTGAAAGAGAGAGAGAAAGAGAGAGATAGAGAGAGGAGTGATAGCCTTGCAGCTACCTTGTTAAAATTTCTCTCAGTTTTTACTCTCAAGGCTGTTCAGTTCTTTGAATTCTTCAGAATACATTTTTTAAAATACGAAAACTGAAATAAATAATACTTGGATTTTGGACCCAACGTTACTTATTGCTCGGACTTGCATTGAATTTTAGAGCAATAAAAATGTTTGCTTGCTCTCATGAATAAATTAATTAATAAAAAAAAATAATGATGTCATCATATGCAACAAAACTGCAAAATTGTTGTATCACATCTAACTTCTGAGTGTAAGTTGGTGTTGGGTTATTCATACAAAAGATAACTCAAATGCCCCATACATGAGCTTTGAGTGTACCACAGGGATGATATTTGTAGTGAATATCCACTTTTTTACCTCCTTTCGATTTTCCACAGTCCCCTACTCCTTTTAGCCCAAAAAAAGTACTTTCGGAAACAGTAACCATCAAAAAAAGTAAAAGTCAGGCATGATTAAGATTTTGTTCTCAATATTGAAACCGAAAAAATTGTTCTCTTAAATTACTTCCACAAAGAGAAGTTTAACAGTATTAATTTAGATTATCCGATCAAAAACAGATGGATTTTCAGATGAACGAATCGTCTGACGATGAACAAAATGAGATGATAAAAGTTATACAGGTAATGTCGTTGATATCATCGAAAAAAACGAGGAAGATGATAGAGAGGATATCGGCAGCAACGGAAATCAATTACTTGCTCGTCCAGGAAACATTGTTGGCTTAAAAGAGGTGTACAAAAGATTCAATTGATATCGGAGAAAGTGAACCAGACATTAAGAAAAGATTTAAGCCATTACGTCATTCCTAAGATAGCAAAATTTTTCGCAAGCTTCAGATTTTCAACTGATTTGTTTACTACCGATCCAGAAACCTGGACTGAACGCGAAGATTACCAACAAGCGCTGGAAATAATGCGTAATCTACACGTTGTCAACGACGCCACCAAATGAGGCGTAATATTAGGAAAGCATATTTTGCTTCAAGTCGTAGAATGCAAATCGAAAGATATAAATATCCATCCCATGACAAAAAGAAATGAATTTAATTCAAATTTTCCTACAATTATAATTACAAAATTTCTTATTTCTTATATACGTCAGGCATGCTCGACACAAATTTGGAGAAGAATAGTTAATGTGGGTCGTTCTCTCATTTCAGCCTTTTGGAAGGCACCCTACCCTGGGAGCGATGGAAGCCGATTTTAGAAAAAAAATTTAAAAAAAAAATTTTTAAAAATATGTTTCGGAGCCCCTCCCTTTAAGAATTTGAAATAGAGTGTAGGTATTAGAGTGGGTCGCTTTATATGGGAGAAAAAATGAATATTAAAAGACACCCTCTAGAATTAAAGCTTGCATCGAAAGTGCTTCAGCACTATAAAAACCGCCTTAGTAAGTATGTTGCGATAAAATGTTGTAAAGAAAAACCAATGGCAGTCAGGCACACATTTTACCCTACTAGGCGCACCCAGGAAGTGGTGGGGTCAAATTTCTTAAAAATATAAATTTTGTTTGGGAACCCTCTTAGTGGGTGGAGATTGGGGCAGGTGTGTTCTTGAAAATTTTCGGGGAAAAAATTAATGTAAGTCGGTCGAACATTTCACGCCTCTAGGGGCAATACTTGGATAGTTATTTTTCCACGTTCCACTAACCTTTAACACCGATGCGACACCATTTAACTCCACGCCAACTAGAATTTTTTTTTTCAAATGCAATTTTTTGTCGAACCTCGCAAAATTTAGGGTTTCTGGATATCAAAATCCCAGTATATACATATATCTCTGTCGCACCCCTAGTGCCTCAGCAACAAAACAAAAGCTTATTTAATCATACTAGTATCGCCTGAGGTCGAAATTCGAACAATTCTTTGTTTGCCTTATTATAATTACACAGTGCGACACGAAAAAAATAACTTCAAATATCTCAATGGTTTCTAGTAGTGCATGGTCTATATATTATGCCCTCATACTCAGTTTTATCGGATTAGGTCAAATAAGAGAGAAATTCAAGGTCAAATTCCACCTTTAAGTCACAAATTTTTTCTTATAACTCTAAAACTAAATTCAAATTCTGTGTAGTAACTGGATCTATATATTTGCAATGGATGGTTCTTTACATTTTGAGACCCTTTTTTGCTCTAAAAGTTACGTAAGGGGGTTAATTATTTATTCGAAAACAGGGCTTTTTAATAAAAAACAAGACTTTCAATAGTTCAATTACTTTGTATTTGTCTTCAAAAACAATCCGATTTTGCCGAATTTTTGCACATACCTTAAGTAAAATAAAATAACCCACCTCTGAAAAGATCACAACAATTACATGTGCACATCCAAAAATATTCGGATTCAAAGATTACCAAAGATGGTAACTTCGTTAATGTAATCCCTAGAGTTAAATCATTCTGATGAAAATTATAGATCCAACAATTTTCTTCAAAACAGTCCTTAACATTTTTACCGAAAGAGTAACTGTTTTAAAGATATGCGCGTAAATATGTAATTACAATTATATGAAAATTATATATCAAAAATTTAAACGGTTAAAATAAAAATTATTTGTATTTCTATTTCTTGTCAAGTTCGAATTTTTCATATAAGTTGTGATCACGTATTTACGCGCATATCTTTAAAACGGTAACTCTTTCGGTAAAAATGTTAAAGACAGTTTTGAAGAAAATTGTTGAAAGAAAGAATAGACTTACTGGAAACAAAGTTTCAAAATTATTGTTTTCAAAATATAATATGTGACATATTAGCTGTGTTTTTTACCAAGCGAGTAGTCAAAAAACGACTGCTTACTCGCTTAAGAATTTTTTTAAAACTTGGAAGCATTTTCTGAAAAGTCAAAAACGTTGTTTATGTTCTGATCGAATTTTTGTAAACAATTTTTGGCAAATTTATTTTATATATCAAAGTTCTGACAATTAGTGATGCATAAATTTTCAGATTTTAAGCATTGGAGACTCGGTTCTGAAAACAAACCCGATACTCAAAAGATTTTCAGTGCTAAAAGCTTAAGCAAACAACATAGTTTTACATAATGAGTATATTTGATAAATTTTGTTTATCTTACCTGTTAAATTATTATGTATTTTTATTGAAATATTGATCTAAAGCAAATTATGAGTATTTCGTGAAAAGTATTTGGTACAAAAAATGTTCATTTCATACATCACTTTTGACTATCAATCAGATATAGTTGCCACCTTTGTAGGAAATTTATACAATTATTGAAACATAACTTGGAAGCATTTTTTTTCGTTCGGTCGGCAAACTTTTAAGCGAGTAACAGTTTACTGTGTTATTTAAGCGAGTACACATATGATAAGCGGTCGTTTTTTAACTACTGGCTTGGTAAAAAACACAGCTATTATTATAATATGTAATATTTTTAAAATTACTTTTTTAATGATTTTTTCTTCCATTGATATTTTAATATAAATTTTTGTTTTAAATTCTATTGCGTTCATTACTTATAAGCAAATTAAATTTGTGTTTGCTGAAATTAGTTTTTTATTACTCAATTTTACTTTCAGAAACCAAACTCAGTTGAGTAATATTTGTGATCATTCTTCGTTTTCCTCATAATCCTCATAACCGCTTTAAAAATCTCACCAACACTTTTACATCTAATAACCTCTTTTTACACGAGACCACAAATATATTGAGGATTCCATTAAGCATATTAAAAAACGCATACAGAAAGGAGACTGAAACGTCTGCAGCTGATTTATCTGTCCAATCTTATCTATCAATTGGGTAGCGAGTTTCAAAGTTCAATTGAGGATATACAGAATTGGAGTGATGGGTACAGACCAGGGCTGCCGTTTTGGTAAAATTTTAACAAATTTGGTAAAAATTTTTTGATTTGGTAAAATGGTAAATTGTTTTTTGGTTTGGTAAATTTAAAATAAATGGAAATTTAAAATTATTTACAAATCAAAAAATGATTGTATAAAAATTATATCAATTATGCTCATTGTAGAGCAACACCCTTATGATTGAAAATAATCTTTCAAATAAAGACGAACGCATCGAGTGAAAATTACACGAATGAACGTAAAGCAAAATGTTAAAAATTTGAATTTGTCAGTTGTTTAGATCGTCGATTTAGGGAGAAATTGATGGATAAGTAAGTTTTTATTTTAAATTAATTGATTTTCTTAAAATTTAGATACTAAGCGATTACGTTATTTCTGTTTAGATTTTTTATTATAAAGAAGGTGACCAATGTAGAAAGCGATGAAACATCTTCAAGCGTAATATAATAAAAAAATTGAATTAAAAACTATGTATAAATAAATTCTTTAACTTTCTTTAACTTAGAAATAAAATTGTTACTTTATTAATCGACCTTCGACTTTTAAAAATATCAACTTTTATTATAAACTGATTTTATGTTATATTTCAACCAATATTTCGACTTCCATCGGAAGTCATCTTCAGGGTTAATTTAAAACCATTTTTTCATTTTACATTTAGAATATTTTTTATACATTTTTAGAATATAAACAATGTTTTAAATAAACCTCACTGAATGTTATCAAGCATGCCGAAAATGCATCGGAGTTCAAATAATTCTATCACGTTAGGTTCTTCCTAATCTTTTAATTACATTTTATGATTCTGAGACTATTTCTGAGGTTAAGAAAAAAAAAACAAAAAACTTGAAGAGATAAGATCATTTTGACTCCAGATTTAATTTAGGCAGTACTCGCAAACAAAATTTCGACCATTTTTTCTGAAGCTCACTAATCAATAGCTTCAAAAAATTTAAAAGTTGTCCTTTTCTAGTTTCTGAGTTATATGGGAGATAACACGTTCTGTCTTCTGATAACTACAAATTTCTAGACAATGTAAGATAACTGCATTCAAAAGATTAAATTACAAGAAAAGATCCCCTGGTATCACTCCCCGATTTGAAATTGTGCTTTGGTTATGTGATAGAGGACAAAATTCTAAGGTTGACGTATTTTTTTATATCTGCTGAGTTCAAGTTTAAGGCTTTCGAAAAGGAATCAAATCGGAGAGTAACACCTCGGAACATTTCCTTCTTAGATGATAGACATGACAAATCCAAACTCTTTAACACTGTAAGCACTTAAGAATAATTTTTTTTTTGTGTTTGGTAAATTCTTTTTCATTTTGGTAAATTTGTGGATGAAATTTGGTAGAATAAAATGTTTGAGAGTGGCAGCCCTGGTACAGACCTGGGCTGATGAAAGATGAAATCCAAGTAGTTTTCAACGCCACTGTAAGCACTTCTGACGTTTTGGAACCTTCCAACAAAATGATCATTTAAAAAAGTGGAAAGCTAATACTGTTCAAAAAATTAACAGAATTCTTTAGTCATTCAGCAACTTAACTATACTTTTTACAAATTTTCTTTTAAATTGAAGTCTTCAACTAAGAAATATTGATATTTATTTTTCAAAATTATTATTTTTATTTTTATTTATTTTTAATATAACAGTATTTCATTGTTAAAAACTTTTATTTTGTTTACATGTATATATGATTTAATATCAGTAAAGTGGTCTATCTATTACTTCAACCTTTAATATATGAACAATACACTAAAGTAAACAAGGCCTGTTTGAATTAGTTCACATAATCGAGCTACTACTGTACATACTATTAATTAAGTTTTCCAAAGATTAAGTTCATAACATTTGTTGCTTCCCTAGTACCAACCAACCAGAGCTCATCAACGTTATTTGGCAACGAATTGCTAAATATAATTAGTTTCTTTAATAGGCTTCCCAATTTCTCGATCGAAAATCGAGATTTGGGTCAAAACCCGACTTATCTGGTTTTGAATGTAAACTTCTCATTTTTGTAGTTAACACCTAAAAAATGCAAAATAAACTTTTTCACTTTTGTAAATTAATATCACTTATACAAATCATCTGTTGTCTTCCAACGAATGTTGTATTTCTCGTCGAGACATATATATCTACATCGCTGTCACTCGACTGAAATTCTTTAAAACTATAAAAAATGGTTTAACATAAATAATCAAGACTTCCTGCTGACATGAATTATGGCTGGAGGAAAAATTAATGGAACTGAAAATACATCAAAATTGTGTTAATGAGCTGAAAACTGCTCCATATTTGCATAGCACGAGTACATTAAGCAGACAAACAATTTGGAGACCGTTTATATGTATATTTAAACACTCAGGCCCAGCAGAGAGACAGACAGACAAGCAGGCAACACGCTGTGTGTGCAGCACTTTTAGGGGGTAGCAGCGCATGCATGCTGCTTAACAGTT
Source organism: Tetanocera ferruginea (assembly GCA_958299015.1). Taxonomy (NCBI): domain Eukaryota; kingdom Metazoa; phylum Arthropoda; class Insecta; order Diptera; family Sciomyzidae; genus Tetanocera; species Tetanocera ferruginea. The sequence continues at coordinate 137,631,668 of OY282642.1, forward strand.
CTGGAAAATGTGTCAACAAGAAGTTGATGAGACCCTGTTGCCAGTAGCCTGGTTTTCTTGTAGTTGTTGTTCTAGTTGATATCTTAATCTTGTTAATACATTTGAAGCTTGTTAAAAAATATTTGATTGATTCCAGATGAAGCTGATGTATCTTACCAAAAATTCACAATTATGTATTATTTGAGGATAAATGCAGCAGTCGTGAATTAATCAAATTACAAAATATTTATCTGTTGTTGAAGGTTAGAGCTTAACGTCCAAAACAAAAAGTGCATTCTTAAATGAGGTTTATTATAAGAATTAAAAAATAAATTATCTTTTATGCCGAAAATACATACACCCTTTGAAAAAATCAACTTGAACATAAACTAACTCATACCTACAAGTGTGCATGTGTGTATTTTTAAAAATTAATTTTAATAAAAAGTGTAACAAAGCAATTTTTTGTTTTTGTGTTCTCGTTCTTTTAAACTTATGCATACATAAAGTATAATCAACGTTGTGTTGGTTGCTACACTCACTAATTTGTGAGCATGTTCAGCATGTGTTTATATGTGAGCATGTGTAAAGTTTTTATAAAAACACAAAAAAAAAAAAAAAAATTAATTGGAAGTATACACATACATACTGCATGCAATGAAATAGTTGACATTAAAGTTGACCTTTTATGGCACTCACGGGAAATTGCATTCCAACAAATGGTCAACAACTCAACACAACACCGATACAACAACAACAATAACAACAACAACAACAACAACAACAACAACAACAATAACAACAAGAGGAGGGAGAGCAAAAATCGTGTTCACCATAAAACCAACAAGCACAACATTGTTTTGGGAGGTCGTGAAAGCTTAGTTTTTTTTATATGTATGAAAATAAAATTAACAACTTATGATGATATTCTTGAAAATATAGCAAAAAAACAAAAAGGCATTCATTCTATAAAAAATGCATAAAAGTTTGCGGTCGAAAATCAAATTGTTATCCAGCTGCGCAAAAGTTTGCCTCACAAATGTGTGAGGTTGTGAGTTTTTTTTTTTTTTATATAAATAAAACTTTGAACGACAGTGCATATTAAATAGTTAAGTAAATAAAGAAGTACAAAAACAAAAACTTGAATGAATTAACTATTCTTTAATATATGAATAACATGAAAGTGCGCTTTTTATATCATGGACTTCATCTGTATAATTAATGATTTATTTTCATTTCTGCAAATTTGCAGAAAATTCGTATTATATATTTTGGAGATTGTTCAATACCTTATCGTTAAAGGCTAGGAAGTAGAGACTCGAAAACAAAAAAAAAATCTGAAAAACAAAATCACAAAAACCATGGCAGAAAAGAGAATAATGTTGAAATCGAATTAAATCTATACGATGTCAGTACTACAAGACAATTTTTCAAAAATGTTGCAGTCACTGCTTCAATTATAAAAATCAATTTTCAAATTAAAAACTACAAAAAAAAATAATTTTAAAATAATTTTGATAGATATTATTTCTCGCTTTCAAATTCCCAGTTGGAATATGAGTCCTCAAAGACGAAGTCTTCAAAGCCGTCTCGAAGACCAAGTACGCAAACTCAGAGAGAACGCTGACGTTCTGAAAGACAAGTCATTATATTGTCAGCAGCAAATAAATAAATAACTTTTAAGCAAACAAATGAAATTTCTCTCACAATAAAAAAACATAACCATGCACGGAGAGCATGATTTTGTTTATACTATGCATCCGTTCTACAATACATGGACGCATGCCGTCCTTGAAGACATTTCAACAACATGTCTTGCAAGACAAACTGGAATTTTGTTTGAAAATGTCTTCAAAGACACACATGGAAATGGATCGATCCGTCTTGCAAGAAACTGACATGTCTCGAAGACGGATCGACCCATTTCCTGTTGGGTTGATGCAAAAAATTTTAAAATATTGCCTTTAGCAAACCAGAATTTACGCACAAATTTATATGGAAGTTTGAAGGATGGAATTTTTTTCATGGAAAGGAAATAATATTTCCTTAAAAGGTAAGTATTTCAATAGCTTAGCTTTCGGAGAAAGCTTAAGAAGCCAAAACAAAGAACTACAAAAAATTCTAAGTCACACAAGAAAACCTATGTAGAGGGGGAATCAAAGTACTGAAGTTATGACAACACCTGTGAAATCATTCAATCAATGTAAAAGCAAATGTTTTCGATGATAAAAGGGACGATATCAAACATGTTTTAATTGAAAAATTTAAAAATAAAAATGCAAAAGTTCTTACTATATTTCTGTACAAAATGGAACCGGACTGTACGATTGAAACAACAATGTTGTCATCGGACGCTGTTTTTTCAAAACTGTTAGATTGAATGATTTACATTTAAGTAAACAATTTTCTTTGTTGAATGAACGTTTCAAAGTATTTTTGTGCTGTTAAAATCATCTGTTGAAATAATTTTGTGTTTTTGTTGAAATGTCTATTTTCTGTAAGCAATTTGTATACCCTTAACCTGAAAGGGTATACTAACTTTGTGCAAACGCTTGTAACGCATAGAACGAAGCGAGTCCGGTATCAGCGTCACCTCGTGGGTCGAGCTATTCATGTCCGTCCGTCCGTCCGTCTGTGTGTTGTCCGTATACACAGTGTAAGAAGGAATTAAGATAATTGAATGAAACTCGTTATACATAGTCACATGAGCCTAAGGATCTGCACGATTGAATATTTTTGGGATCCGCTCACGGGCACGCCTACCTCCAATACAATGCAAAAATTGAAAACTGTATAACTAAGCTCATAATTAATTTACAACAATAAACTTAAGTATGTACAGTGGCTCACAGCTTATTTCGTGCAGACGATGTGTTAAACTTTGAAATGCTATAACTTGGTAACTAGTACTGGTAATAAAAAAATTTAAACGACATTTGTTTGCTAGTAATTATACATTTAAATATAAACTTTAATTTCTTTATATAAAAGTCTACTAAAAAGATAATAAACAAAAAACTGAAAAAGCAGCAGAATTCAACGCCACAGCTTATTTCGTGCACACTGTTTTTACATGTAAGCTTTCGAACGTGATGCCGTTATTTTCTTTTTCTCGTTCGCTGTATTTATCTTGACTGATGTCCTGATTCTTCTGATCGGAGTTAACAGTTGTTTTTAGTCTGGACTTAAAACCTTAAGTGCACTAATTGATTTGTTTTAAAAATGGGCCGTCGCACAACAATATAACAGCACGAAATAGTTTTATTTCACTTTAAAAAAGAAAAAATCCAACCGCAAATAGCTGAAATAGTAAAATTGAGACCCTCTACAGTGCAGTACATCATCCAGCGCTTTTTGCAAGAAAATCGTGTGGCTGATAAGGCCAGAAATGCTCCAATTAAAATATGTACAGAAGCGGACGAGCGACTTATTCTGCGAAAAATCGTAGAAAATCTGAGGCTTTAGGGTCCCAAATTGGCCAAGGAGGTTGAGAAGGAGTTGGGCAAGAAATGCTGTGCCGAAACAATTCGTCATCTGCTGCAGGCCAACGAGTTTAATGGTCGAGTTACACACAACAAATCTTATATTAAAAAAAAAAATCAGCTATGTGGACTGAACTTCGTCAAATAACACGTTTTATATTCTAGGACATTCTGGAATGACGTCATTTTCTCGGACGAGTTTAAGTTCAATATTTTTGGCTTATACCGAGCTGAACAATAACCATCTCAAGCCTACAGTAAAACATGGTGGCGGCAGCGTAATTGTTTGGGCCCGTATGGCTGCATCGGGCGTTGGAAAATTATTTTTTATTGGAGGCATTATGGACAAGACAATGTACCTAGATTTTATAAAAGAAAATTTACTTCAAAGTATCGACACCTTGGGCGTACGAGAGACATTTCGGTTCTACCAGGACAACGACCCAAAACATAAATCGAGAATCGTCCAGTCATGGTTGATTTGGAATTGCCCGCATCTTATGAATCCGCCTGCACAGTCACCCGACTTAAATGTAATAGAAATTTTGTGGGCAATTTTGGAGAGTGGCGTTCGCAAGCGGAATATTTCCAATAAAAATTAATTAAAAAATGCATTGATGGAGGAATGGCAACAAATACCCCCAGATATTACAAAAAATTAGTAGAGTAAATGGATAGCCAGTAAATGGATTTAAGATGTAATTTAACAAAATGGCGGCCACACAAAATATTAAAAAAGACAAACATATTACATTTTCTTAAGATTCAGTGGAGTGCACGAAATAAGCTGTGGCGTTGAATTTTGCTGCTTTTTCAGTTTTTTGATTATTATTTTTTTAGTAGACCATTATATAAAGAAATGAAAGTTTATATATAAATATATAATTACTAGCAAACAAATGTCGTTTAAATTTTTTCATTATCAGTACTAGTTACCAAGTTATAGCATTTCAAAGTTTAACACATCGTCTGCACGAAATAAGCTGTGAGCCACTGTATGTACTTTATATCAAAACAAAGATGTCTTCTAAAAATGTGTGTCATCCGCCAACGGACACGGCCATCTCCCATAAAACCCGCATTAGTGAAAACTGTTAAAACTGTAGAGGAATACATGGACCTTGAAAAAATAAGAATTTATTTATGTTTGTTTGAGTATATCATTAGGGGTATTCTCGCAGTATAGCAAAGATGCAAAATTTGTGAAAATGCACACTTGCAATACTGAAATATGAAACACTGCGGGAGCGCACAAAATCAAAAATATTGTGAATATTAAATGAAATGCCGCGAACAGGCGAAAACAAAAAATTTAAATACTTACTCTGACATACACGAACTGAAATTAATAAATTTGCCTCAATCAGAGTGCAAGGTTGCACGTCCACTCAAAACATGAGTATCACTGTTGTACAGATTTCACGAATTGCAAAACTTTTATCGCTTGTATTTTGTTGTTGTGTCGTTGCAAGGGTTGCAAGATTCTGCAACTTTTGCAATTCTTACACCTTGCAAGGGTTTTGCAAGACAGCGAGAATACCCCTAATATGTATTTTACTATGATAGGAGGTTTAGGGTATTCCATAGTCCAACTGGACCGACTTGAGAGTTTAGTTACTAGTTTTCATGTGTGATTTGTTATATTTATATTATCGTTGTCAATAGCTGTATGGAAGTGTGCTACACTGTAATGCGGGGGACGTGGGTTCGAACCCTAGCTGTGTAAGTAACAAAAATTTTTATTTAAAATTAATATAATAATTGTTTTCATTAATACTTTGGTTAAAAAATAACCTTCAAACAAAATTGCTTACAATCTTGAAAAAAATTTGCAAATTTAATTTTTTATTAAAAAAAAAATATTTTATATAAAAAAAAGTCTTTCTTGGTCTTGCCGGTATTTGAACCTAGGACAGTCGAGTAGACGCACACTGAGCCAAACATGAATTCGGAATTTTATAAATCGTCGCGGGGTGCCAACTCGAATACGGTCGGACAATGGAAAAAACTTTGTTGGTACAAATGAAGAGGCAACTAAATTTTCAGAAGTTTTCGATTATGAGATGATTCAAAACGAATTAGCATCAAGAGGCGTAGAATGGCTGTTTAATTGTCCTGGAAATCCATCGGAAGGAGGAGTATGGGAACGCATGGTGCAATGCGTCAAGCGGGTCTTGCGATTCACACTAAAAGAAGCCGCACCACGGGAACATACAATGAATTCATTCTTACTCGAAGCCGAGAACATTGTTAATTCACGACCACTGACTCATCTGCCGGTTGCCGTCGACCAAGAGGAACCTCTTACTACTAATCATTTCCTGATTGGATATCCAAATAACGCTAATACACCAGGACTGAAAGAAGACGATGTGAAGGTGTGCTATCTACGCAAGCAATGGCGCATAGCTCGAAAGTGGGTCGCCGAATATATTCCAACTCTAACACGACGTGTAAAATGGTGTCAAAACACGAAGCCCTTCGCTGAAGGCGATATTGTTTTTATATGCGATGTTAATATTCCAAGACGAGAGTGGAGCCGTGGACGTATTGAACAAGTATATTCCGGCAACGATGGTGTCATTCGACGTGCTGATGTTCGTACGTCAAAAGGTCTTATTCAACGACCCGTTTCAAAGCTCGCTAAGCTAGATGTTGATTATTGTGAAACGTGAGCGTTTCACGGGGCAGGGAGTGTTATGAATTAAATTTTTACTTGTTGTTTTGTATTGAATTTGACTTGTTCATTTCGATTCGATTTATCTGGTTTTCTCCTACTTGAAATAATTTGAAAAATACAAATTTTCATTTAGTCGCAAAATACGAGCAGGAGAAACTGCGGTAAGTCTTATCGAAATATATGTTTTACTTTTATGTAATTAATTTATTTCTAGCAATAAATTGCAAATAAATCGTTTGCTATTAAAACGCCTTTTCATCGTATAGCGACTCAACATGAACTTTCAAAACAGTGATAAAATTTCAATAACTAAGTTTTTAAATGGGTTTCGTTTAAACTCAACACTTTTTGATTAGGACATTAGGTCTTTTACTTCGTAAGGTCTATTAGTTGATCGAATTTTACTTTTGTAATTGAACGAAAATCAATAAACGAAATGTTTTCAAAGGATAAACCTGCCGAACACCTCCTAATAACTTATGAGTTCACTAAATTTCATTTGAATGTTATATCGGGTTTACTCCATAAGTTTATTCTTTACATCGTTTAATTCCTCGTATGTTGTATATGTGGCTGGTATATGTTGTATATGTATGTTGCACACTAGAATTAGTTTTAGTTTTTTTTTTTTTTTTATTCTAATATTTTGACTTTTTATAAGAACTAATGCAATGCAATTTAAAATAAAAAAAAAAAAAAACAAATTGGCCATTTCAGCCCTTGAAAGGACTTTGACCGAGCTTCTTAGGATCGATTGTGTTGTGTGTGTTATTAAATTTTGCACACAATTAACCGAGAACTGGACCTACATGTTTTATGCCGACTCCGAACGGCTCATGTTCTCAAGAAGCTTTACATGGCATTATTTACTCTCTGAGATTTGCCATTGTCTGCAGAGAGGTGGTAACCGATCAGAAAAATTTTTTATTGAAAAAACTTTCCGCCACGGCTGGGGATCGAACCCGGGCTCCGAGCATGCTAAGCCACACACTTAACCTGCATGCCACGGTCACCGCAATTTAAAATATTGCGACTTATTTCAGTCATCGTCTAAACTTTAAGTAAACCTGTTGCCCGAATTCGAGCAATTCAATAAAAATTATGTGTTAGAAACATTATAGACGTCTAATATAAGATATTCTATTCAAGAAGTTATTATACTCAATAACGATATATTCAGTCTCAATAATGATATAAAAGATCATTATCTGAATGGTTTGACTTGAAACGTATGATCTGACACTAAATTTTTTAATGTAACTGTCAAAATACGAAAACGGACTTACACTTATACATATTACTACTGAGACAAACATTATTACTATTCGAAAACATCGCAGCTTAACTCTTCCAGCTATAAAACAACTAATGTAAAAAAAACGCAGTAAAAAATAGATTTAAGAAATAATACTAAGATATATTTCAGAAATTAATAAAAGGTACTTACAGAACACCAACAACATCGATTTATAACACACTTAGATGAAAAAACGCCAAAAAACCCAAAAAAAAAAACTTTGGGTTTTGACTTTGACCCAACTTTGACTGAGTTGTTTGCTCGGAAGGTGAAATTTTTGATTTTGGAACTGCTTTTTTCGGACAATAGACATTTGAGGAATGCATAAAAGATAAGTTTGGTTAAAAATTTTAAAAATTCAAATTCGACCAATTCATAAGCTCTTCTCAAACTAAATTTCAAATTGTTTAAATAGCGCATTTTTATAAAAAATTTTATTTCTGTTTTAAAAGGTTGGAAACCACCTGAAGCGAAATCACAATTTTTAAAAGTGGTTTGCACATCCACAGCCTAAACCTGATTAAATGGCATCTAAATCGATAGAATCGGTCCATTGGTCTGGGAGGAGTTGAAGTCACAAAAAAAACCTTAGCCTATTAATTATATAGATAGATAGGCAGGATGATTAAAACAGATTCGTGGCTATAACTTTTAATTGGTTGTAGCTATAATGCAATTTTATTCAAATATATTGTTTTTGAAGCTTGTTGAAGATTAAAAAAATATAAAAACAACATTTAAAAAAAATGAAATTTCGTGCAAAAAATCATAGGCCTTGCTTTTTCGATGACACATAGTATTTATTAATTTTTCTGTCAAACAAAAACAAATTCATCTTAAGTAAACTACATACAATGAAAGAAAATCAAACATGCAAATTTTAAATTTTTTTATTTTTACAACAAAAACAATTTTTATACCATTTTTTGAGAAAACATTCAATTAAGTGGAATATTTTTAAAGGCAATGATTAAAATATAAATAATAAAGTAACGATAAAAATTTTAAAATTTTTTTTAGTCAATTAATTGCAATTAAATAAAAAAAAAAAAAAACAAAACAAATTGGCCATTTCAGCCCTTGAAAGGACTTTGACCGAGCTTCTTATGATCAATTGTGTTGTGTGTGTTATTAAATGTTTGCACACAATTGACCGAGAACTGGACCTACATGTTTTATGCCGACTCCGAACGGCTAATGTTCTCAAGAAGCTTTACATGGCATTATTTACTCTCTGAGGTTTGCCATTGCCTGCAGAGAGGTGGTGACCGATTTTCGCCGCGACTGGGGATCGAACTCGGGCTCCGAGCGTGCTAAGCCACACACTTAGCCTGCACGCCACGGTCACCAATTGCAATTAAATACAAAAAAGAAATAAATGAAATCTTTTATAAACTCGCAGAGATATTCGCTTCCATATATAGAACGTTAAATTTCAGAGAGTTTTTTTCTCTGTATTGGCGTTTGGTAAAAATACACGTTAAACAACTACATGCAATATTAAGAAAATTCATTAAAAATACATTTGGTAAGATACTTACTGTTATTTTCAAGACATTTCAAAGAAAATTTAACAAAAATTTAGAAAAATAAAAAAATTTTGAAAACCGTTGAAATTTGTCTGAGTTGTTTGCTCGGAAAGTGGAATTTTTGATTTTGGAACTGCATTTTTCGGACAATTGACATTTGAGGAATGCATAAAAGATAAGTTTGGTTAAAAATTTTTAGATATGAAAAATATTCAAATTCGATTAATTTATAAGCTCTTTTCAAACTAAATTTCAAATTGATTAAATAGCGGAATTTTGTACAAAAATTTTATTTCTGTTCTAAAAGGTTGGGAACCCCCTGAAATGAAATCACAATTTTTAAAAGTGGTTTGCACAATTTCAGCCAAAGCCTGATTAAATGACATCTGACTCGATAAAATCGGTCTATTGGTCTGGAAGGAGTTGAAGTCACAAAAAAAACCTTAGCCTATTAATTATATAGATTACTACAAGTTTTATTACAACTTATAACATATTTAATAGCTTTCATATTTTTTGTGTCTAATATTGTTTCGACTCATGTCTTGTGATTTATTTAATCGTAATACAAAATATATCTATGTGGTTATAATTTTTTTAACGTAAATTTTTGTTTTTAGTTTAAACGACATTTAAATACAATATTCCAGAGTGAAATGCAAAGCTTTTTGCTGCAAGTGTTCTCTTTTTTTTTAATTTATTTTTTTGGTTGTTTTTTTTTTGTGAGGTTGTCTACGAAGAATCTTGGCGAGACAGCCTGAAATGTTGCATGAAATCTGAAATTAAAATCAGATGCTTATCTTAAAAAAAAAAAAAAAAAATTTGTATTTTGTTGGTACAAAATCCCGTTGTTTTCCATTTAATGACATTAAAACAGCGTTAATTTCACATTTTTTTTATTTTTTTTATTCAAATAGACGAAGGTAGTGAAACCGTGAAAGCCACGTTGCAAATCAGAATAACTTCCTTTTTGTCTTATTTCATAGTTATGATTAATGAATGTAAGTGAAATGTTTTTTACGACTTCACATTATTGATATAAAAAGAGGTTAAAAAAAAAGGAATTTATGGTTTCTATCAGTTCATTATAGGTTATGCTGAAAATTTTTTACATAATTAAAAGCATAAATCAATAAAATTTAAATTCTTAAAACACATAACAAACATAAATCAACTTGATATTTTCATAAAAATTAAATAAAAATTAAGTAAAAATAGCAACAAAAAGATATGTTTAACCCTTCATCTTAAGTTTGCAAAAATTCTGTGCAAAAAAACAAAAAAATCAGCAGAACAGCGAAAAATTTGCATTGAAAACAAGTTTTGGAAAATATTTATAAAAGCAATTTGCATACATAATCAGCACAGTTAATGTTGCAATGTCAGTGCTGCAGATAATGATGACATCGTCACATGCAGCTGCCACACCATGCAGCGATAATCACGATATGCAATGCAAGTGAACAACATCGTAGCGCTGCAAGGTTAATGCGTGTATCCTTCAGTGAAGCCCAAAACAGAAAAAAAAACAAAAAAAAATTGAGGAATAAAAAACGCAATTTGATTAAAGATTATCTGTATTATAATAAAATGAGATAAGCAGGGTTTAAAAGTTGAAAACTGTCATTTATATAAAGGAACAAATAATAAAATCGGCAGTTTTAATGATTTATTTTTTTGATACAAGAACTCAACTGTTCTAAAATCTGAAACTCTCCTTCAGTATCTGTATTTCATTTAGTCTTAATACAATCGGCGACTCATACACTGCAAGCATGTTCTTAATTATCATAGTTAAAAAATGTTGCCACAAATGCTCTTAAATGCTTATTAATTCTTACGCAGTAAGAAATATAGGTGACTGCTTCCTCCAACCATCTATATCAATCAACTCTTCATCATCGCCATTGCTTAAGTTTTTCCTAACTTAAAAGACGACACTTCGCAAAAATAATATAAGAAAAAAAAAATTGAAAAGAAAAACCTTAGCTGCAAGTCAAAGTTATGCAACACACTCTGAACACAAAAGCTAAAAGTGTCTCAAGAGTCTTACGTTATTGCTGTGGCTTCATCTTCTGCTGCTTATTTGATATTTTTTTTTTTTTTTTTTGATTATTTTTCTTTTTTCGCGACTTCACTTAACAGGCGCTGCTGCACTTTGAGGCAGCCCGAAACGCTTCATCAACTCCTTCTTTGCGGTTATGCTCGCTCGCTTGTATAAGTATGTATAGCGCTTCTAAAAATATTTCCATTCATTATAAGCGATTGAATAGCGCACCGCAACCAGCTCAACCAGCGCAACCACCCAAAATACACACATACTTTACACTTAAGCCCTCCAAGCCACCATCATCATGCCTTTCTGTTTTGGTGCTGCAAACATTTTCGCTCTATTTAAATACGATTTTGATTAAAATCAAATTTTTCCGCATTTAAACAAGTGAACCATTAAATGTGGAACAGCTCCCGAGTGCTGGAAAGTGCTGGCTGACAGGGTGGCATCAAAAAAGATCGCTTGATGCAGTAGCTGACGTTCATGTGTATCTTGACTGAGATTGAAGCATCATCATCAGGAAGCATTTAGAATTCCTGTAGAAAAATTAATTAACAAACGTGACGTTGTTCTTCATTTTCCTTGGTTGCAAACACGTTGTATGCAGCAAAATGCATGAATAAAGTTTGGCCCCAATTTTTAAGTTTAGTTAGTGCAAGGATGTTTTGTTGGTTCCTTATTATTTATAAATGTGCTTTGATATATTTCAAAGATCTGAAACTGATTTAATTTTAAATATTGAAGTGATTTGGAGGGTGTTATATAAAATAAAACTACAGTACAAAGAGAGGAGAAAAAAAAAAAACAAAATTGTCTGTATGGCCGTTAACAGCGTAACTTATAACCAAAAAAAATGGAGATTATTAGATTGTTTTTTTTTTTTTTTATTTAGTTCAGAGTGTACAGGGAGAAAACCTTATGAACTGACTTCATATTTTTTTTCTGCCAACATAAAGTTTCAGTTTTTTTGTATTTTGAAATAAAAACCTATAAGAAAATAATTTTAAAATATCAACAATGATATAAATAAAAAAAATTTGTAAAAAAAGTCGTGGGATTCGAATCTAGGCCGCCACTATCTTTGCTGGGAAAATTCGTTCATTGGCAAAAGTTTAATTATTGGTGAATAAATAGAAAACAATAATAAAATAATTAGAAAAATATAAATTATAATTATATTTAATAAAAAACAAGTAAAGAAAGTCTAAAGTCGGTTTAGTCCGACTATAGAATACCCTAAACCTCCTATAATATTTAAATATATATGAAAATAATAACAAATAGACATAACTTCCTATCAAAATTCATGAACTCTTTATACCTCTTTATAGAATTAATACAGTTTAAACTAATCTGGTATGTATGGTAGGTGGGCGTGTTAGTGGGCAGATGACGTCCATTTTTGTGCAGACCTCAGTTTTGACATAAAATGTTTCCATACGAAGTTTTATCTCGCTAGGTCAAATATGAACCTTTTAATGGTGTTTTTTATATTGAGGATTGTATTGGAGGTGGGCGTGTTCATGGGTGGATGACGCCCATTTTGTGAACTCATTTTATTTTTGACACAATTAACTCACATACCAAGTTTTATCTTCGCAGCGCATATATAAACCTCTTAATATAGTTTTTCCCATAGTGGGTTGTTAGAGAGATGGGCGTTTTTATGTGCGGATGACGCCCATTTTCTGAACACATCTTATTTTTTTTAATCTCACATACCAAGTTTTATCTTTGTAGCTCATATATAAACCTCTTTATAGAGTTTTTAACATAGTCGGTTGTATAGGAGGTGGGTGTGTCGGCGATCAGATGGCGCTCATTTTTTTTTTTTTTTCAAACCTCAGATTTGATCTGAAATGCACCCATAACAAGTTTCATCTCTCTAGGTCAAGTATGAACTTTTAAATGGGCATTTCCATCGTAACTCACGCGACATGCGTACGTCATTAAGCTTAGTTTTCTCAGAAGTTTATGTTATTAATGAACAAAATTTCTAACGTACATATATATGTATCTTAGAAGAAATAATAATGGTATGATTTACAAAAATTGTCATTCCTGTAACTAACTAAAAATACTAGTGGTAAATATGGGCGTAACTCACGCGACAAAAGACGGAAGTGTGTTTTACAAGCAAGTTTAGATTATAAAAACTCAGCGAAATTTTCCAAATAATTTTTATTTTGTTTTTAATTTTTAAATAAAGGAAAAATAGTGAAGTTTCATAAAAAACCAACTTTACTGATGAACTTTGCCTATTTAAAAATATTTAGAGTTTCCAAAAAATCTTTGCCGTAACTTACGCGACATAACCCACGCGAAAAAAATCAGAAAATGTGTAATAAAGAAGACCGACCAACTAAGACTTTTAAAAATAGTGTTTATATTATAATATATAAAAAAAAAAATATGTATTGAATTACAACAAATAAATTCTGATTTCAAAGAGTTAAAACAAAAAAAAATGAAAAAAGCATAAAACGTCTACACTTTAATTGTAATCGTTTTAGCGACATTGATACAAGTTTTATCAACAAATGAAAACAATTGATAACTTTTTATACCCACAATATTGCGAGTATTCGACCATTATACAACAGTATTTCACTAGATTAAAAAATTGGACTTAGAAATACCTTAAATTTTTCAGCTGTGGTTGACATTTTCGTGGAAATGCCCAAAAAGTGATTTTAAGAAAATGCAGCCCACGTCATCACATTACCGCCTCCAAAGTTCCTTTTTGTGAACATTAAAGGCTGTTGTCGGATATCATGATAATATCCTCGAGAGCCATCAGGATCATGAAGGTTCCACTTTTACTTGTCGGAGAACACGACCTTAAGGTGACAGAGGTCAATTTCATTTAAGTTTTTCAAATTGATGCTTTTACTTACACGATTCCAATCTGTATTGAAATTATTCCTAGCAAATTGCATCCTAGTCTCTTTGTGTTTGGCAGTCAATTTCGTCACTATCTTTTTACCGGTGTATTGAATGTAACCTGTGCGTTTTAAAGTTCTGCAAACGGTAGAACGTTTAGTTGATTAAGAGAGATAGATGCATTGAAAGCTTTCTTTTTCTTCCAGATCGTTTTTGTGTCCCGTAAGAATCTGGAGATCTCGGTGGGTAGGCGTATCGGTGGGCGGACCAAATATATTCAATAGTGCAGATCCTTGGGTTCATGCGAACATGTATACCGAGTTTCATGCAATTATTTCAACTCTTACTTCTGATCCTGTGTTAACGGATAAAATACAGACGGACCCACTGACGGACGGACATGGATAGCTCGAATCACGAGGTTACCCTGATCAAGAATATATATACTTTTCTTTAGGGTATAATAATAAAAAATTGCTGCAAAATTAAGTGTCGATGAAGTCTAGTTTTGACTACATAATAATTTTACTAGGACGTTCAAGAAGCCTTTCAAAGAAAATATACGATTTTTCAAATCGCCATATCCTTTGAATAGTAAGATTTCTCAATATCTCCGAAATACGCTTCAGTTTTCAATTCGACCTGGTCATTCGTTCTCTGAAGCCATATTTTTAATTCTGGGAACAGATAATGGTGACCATGGCATGCAGGTTAAGTGTGTGGCTTAGCATGCTCGGGGCCCGGGTTCGATCCCCAGTCGCGGCGAAAAGTTTTTTCAATAAAAATTTTTTCTGATCGGTCACCACTTCTCTGCAGACAATGGCAAACCTCAGAGAGTAAATAATGCCATGTAATGCTTTTTGTGAACATGAACTTTAGCCGTTCGGAGTCGGCATAAAACATGTAGGTCCAGTTCTTGGTCAATTGTGTGCAAACATTTAATAACACACACAACACAATTGATCATAAGAAGCTCGGTCAAAGTCCTTTCAAGGGCTGAAATGGCCAATTTTTTTTTTTCTTTGTTTTTAGGAAAAGATAACAGTCGCTGCGGGCAAAATCTGAAGAATATGGATGATAAGCAGAAGCAGGGATAAGCAAAGCAGGAAGCAGTTTGAAACGCAACTCATGCAGTTTTGTTATGGTTTCGATCGATTTGTGAGCTGGAGCATTGTCTTGCAGAAATATTGTTATGCAGAGTTTTTCTTTGATACATGGGCCTGTTTGTTCACGATATTTTTTTTCAATCGGTTCAATAAATTAACAATAATTCCCCAATAAAGTCGCTGTTGATTGGGTTTTCGTTTCTGAAATAGTCGATGAACAATATGCCACTTGAATCCCAAAAAAAAAGACACCAACATCTTTATGGCGGTTTGTTGCATCTACGGTCGTTTTGGAGCATTTTCACTGGGAACTGATTTTTGCTGATTTCTGAAGACCAACCTTAATATTAATAAGCTCCGTTCCATTAATCACTGGCTTAAGCATACTGCCCCTTGAAAATAACGCTATTCTATACAAAAGATGCTGTAAATCTCAAGTCGGATAAATGTTTTGCATACTTGGACGTGTAATAGAGGCTCGAAAAATTATTTTAATACTTTTGATAAATATATAGAACATATATTTATAATAAATATTTATAATCTTATAAATTAATACGTAAATATTAAAGTTTGTCGTTCGCTTTTTTGGTATTAATTAAAACTCAAAATAAATCGAACTTATATCATTCGAAAGGTTATGTTGCCCAGATGTGCAGAATGTAGATATAAATGATATATCTGATAGAGGGGGTTACCAACTTTCGAAGAGAGAAATGAAATTTTTGAGAAAAAAAACCGCTCTTTAATTAATATGAAATTTGATTGGGGGAGAGTTTTTGAGTTGGTCGAGAATTTGGTTTGAATTTTTTTTTAAAGTAACAATTTCTTTAAAAAATGTAGTTTTATTCATTCGGCAATTGTAAAATTTGTAAAAAAATGTGTTTTGAATTCAAAAATTTGACTTTCCATCTAAATATCATGGTCGAATTTTAACGGTTTTCTCAATTTTTCTAATTTTTTCTACAAGTTTGTTAAATTTTCTTTCAAATGTAATAAAAATGACAGCAAAATTTGACCAAAAGTATTTTTGATGATTTTTCTTAAAATTGTCGTTAGTTATTTAGCGTGTGTTTCAACCAAATGCCAAGAGAGAGAAAAAAAACTGTCTCAAATTGAATGTTCTAAATTGGGAAGCCAATATCTCCGCCACCTGTGAATAGATTTTATTTATTTCTTTTTTGTATTTAAGTCTTATGAGTTAACTTAAAAAAACTTTTAAAAATAATACCGTTTTTTTTTCTTTATATATAAATTATTACTTTTAAAAAAAGACCATAAAATTTGTTTTATTCTTAAAATATGGGGTAAAAATGATTTTTGTTGTAAAAAAAACAAAAACTCAAAATTTCATTTTTGATTTTCTTTCAAAGTCAATACCGAATTTTAGGAGAATTTATTTTGCCTTGACACTAAATTAATAAACTGTCCGTGCCATCAAAAAATCAAGGCTACTCTATTCTTCCCCCTATGATTTCTTGGACAAAATTAAATTTTTTTAAAATGTTGTTTTTCTGTTTTTGAACAAAATAATAAAATAAAAAAAAAGTTTTTTTGTAGAAAATAGCTTTTTATATCTCCAATCAATTAAGACTTATAGCCTCGAACTTATTTGAACCATCTAGCATATTATTATAAATATGCAATCAATAAATTGTTCGAATTTCGACCCCAGGCGATACTACTTAATTTATTAGTCGTACTTAATTTATAGACGCAAATATATCAGTTGCAAAGAAAAAAAAAAACTAAGAATTTCTTATATCCTTGACAAAATGAATCTAGTCAAGAGTGATACATGACGTTATCTTATATTTTTTTTAAGTTTGTAGTCCTTAGTCCTAATATAAACATTTTGCTTATAAATTTGATTATTTTATTACATTATCATTATATTTTACGATATTACCGTTGTTATTTAAATATTTGGTAAAGTTGTTTTTTTCACTTTGCATTCTAAGTCACGTTATTGCACTCGAGCTTCACATTTCGTCCTTCGGGCATTTATTGAAAAGCCATTAAGCAATTGCTTATGTAAATGCGATTTCTTTTTTATTTTGTGTTGGTTATGTTTGATTTCTTTGTAAAAAATGTTTGGCTACCCAAGCAGTCAACAACATTTATTTATAAGTAAAAAATACTTATCAAACTCCAACATAAATTATTTTCTTAAATATATTATTTTCCACACTCTTCATATATGATGACATGCTTTATATTTTTTACTGTAGAATTTTTTAATGTAACATCCCCCAGCAAATGTAATTATGAAATGTACACTTTTTGGTTGCAAAAATTTACCGAATGGCACTAAGTTTTTCAATTCTTATATAAGTGAGTGATAAAAAGAATTTATATAAATATTTATTAACAAATTTTCAATATTTGAAAATGAAACCTGATTTGCAATATATTTAAAATTATATTATGTATTAAAGTCACATAATTTCAATCTTCAATTATTAAATTAAGCGACCTCATCTTCTCTTAAAAAACAACTACGTTTAGCTTAAGTTAGCTAAGATTTTTTCACAGATTCTGTGCAGACAGGAAAAAAAAATTATAACAAGCACTATAGTAGTCTGTCTGCTTATCTGTCTGAATGTCCTCTCGCAAGAAACATAAACATCCAACAGCAAAATAACAACAACGCTCACTTAAAACACGCAAGGATATAAATCAAACAGAACAGCGACAGACAACAACAAATCTGCTTTAAATTTGTAAGGAAAAACAAAAACAAAAAAAAAAAAAACTGTTAGAATATTAACTGCAGCAGCTAACAACAAAATAAGCAAAAGTTTGTGTTATTCTTGGACTTTTCTGTGTTTTTTTTTTTTTTTTTGTTAATAGTAATATTTTTTTCCATCCCTATTTTTGTTTTTGGCGTTGGCTTGTTTGCAGAATACATAAATATACATATAAATATATATAAATATGTAGAAAAACAATATCTCGGATATACCTCGGATATTCGCAAAAATATTTACAAATATTCTGTACAAGAAATATACTAGAGAATAGTTTTTTTAGTCATAAAATTTAAAAATATTCAAAAACTAGCGGATATAACTCGGTGCTCTCGTTGTTGTGCCTCGAGCACAGAAAAAGAACAATTTTCAAAACTATTCTCATTTTAACATTTTTAAAGTTACACAGTGCGACACGAAAAAATAACTTCAAATATCTCAATGGTTTCTAGTAGTGCATGGTATATATATTATGCCCTCATACTCAGTTTTATCGGATTAGGTCAAATAAGAGAGAAATTCAAGGTCAAATTTCACCTTTAAGTCACCAATTTTTTCTTATAACTCTTAAACTAAATTCAAATCCTGTGTAGTAACTGCATCTTAATATTTGCAATAGATGGTTCTTTACATTTTAAGACCATTTTTTGCTCAAAAAGTTACGTAAAGGGGTTAATTATTTCTTCGAAAACAGGGCTTTTTTAACAAAAAACAAGATTTTCAATAGTTCAGTTACTTTGTATTTGTCTTCAAAAACAAACCGATTTTGCTGAATTTTGCTGAATTTGCTCATACCTTAAGTAAAATAAAATAGCCCACCTCTGAAAAGATCACAACAATTACATGTGCGCATCCAAAGATATTCGGATTCAAAGATTACCAAAGATGTTAATTTCGTTAATGTAAGCCCTAGATTAAAATCATTCAGATGAAAATTATAGATCCAACAATTTTCTTCAAAACTGTCCTTAACATTTTTACCGAAAGAGTTACCGTTTTAAAGATATGCAGGTGTCAGCAAAAATAAATCTCCACAAAAAAAATTTTCCCCGTTTTTTACTTTGAGTTTCTCCGTTTTTTAATTAAGAAAGAAGTATCATTTTAATGTAATAAAAATTAAATTATTTCATTTAATTATAACAAAAATATATACTTAGATCAAATACGTGCGTATCCATAAAAAACATACAATAATTATAAGCGATATATTATCGATAGTCGGGATAGAACCTTAAGGGTCTGAGATCAACCTAACAATCATTGCAAAAATTGTATAAATTTATTTGAAATATATACATTATTATTATTAAAATTTAAACATTCACTATTTATTTTAATTTTAAAACATTTTTTGAAAATTCATCAAAGATTTAGTGTGGAGAGTTCCGGATAAAGAGCTTTGATCAAGAGAGTTCTTTATTTTTTTTTTTTTTTGTTTTTTGTGTAAACCCTGCAGAAAAATGGACCCGATTTAGAATAGTTCTGAACTAGTTCCAAAAAAAGCTAGTACTGGTCCCACTACATTACCGTTTTTGATTGAACGAGCAGACGCTTTTTACGGGTTGATGTCATAGGAAAAGACAATTGTCCCGTAAAACATTTTTTTTGTCCCTATATCTGTGCTAGTTCCACTATGAATGGTTTTAAACTGGTCCGTTTTGAAACAGTCCAGAAGTGGTCCCTAGTATCAGCCTTATTTGAAACACAGATTCGTACAATATAACTTATTAAATTATTGCATAGTAATTATATAGTTTTAACTGTATATTTATCATTTACCACTTTACTATTTTCATCGAATACGTTTGCGAAAGTTAAAATAAAAAGTGCCTGCTAACAAGAAAAATTAAGAATATAGATATAAATTCAAACTATTCTATGCTGAGTGTCTTTTGTACTAGTTCCAAGCTAACTCCAATTTCAATAGAAATAAACTAGTTGGTTTTTCCAATTGTCTCCAAAATAACTGCTGAGAATAAACAACGAAAAAAGCCCTTTCAGCACATGTCGCTTTGGGGAGCGAAACTAATTTTTTTTTTAAACATGGAAACGTGTGGAAAATAAGAGGACAAGGGGACAAATGTTGAAAATGTTTTTTTTAACAGTTTGGGTTAATAAAAGCACATAGCTTTAAAACTATCATTCGTAAAGTAAAACCTTTCAAAAATTTCTTCGCAAGCGTAAATAAGGAATTGTCTACAAGATGACATAAAAAATTACATATTTTGCTTGCACAAGGTAACTCTAAAATTTAAAGCAAGGTACTTAACGTTGTATTTTTTATTTTCCCCGTTTATATCAATGTTTTCCCCGCCATCCACATTTGAACGAAAAATCCCGAAAAACGGGGAAAGTCCCGCCACCTGGCAGCTCTGTTTTTTTGTGGCTTCTGCTCGTATTCGTTAAACTTATTTTTATTCTTTAGACTTTGGTTCTTGATTTCGGCTCATTCCTTGATTTTTGACGAAAGAACTTTTAGAATCATAGGATCTATTTCAGTAACAGATACAAATGCTTACCAAGTTTCCTCAAAATTGGCTTATCCGTTTTGACGTCAATGAGTCAGACGTAGATGGTAGTAGTAGTAGATGGTAGTAGTAGTAGATCGAATAAAGCGCCCTCTCACGGAAATTTTCTGAAATTTAAATAGCCTCAATTCTGTTGCAGGGTCAGGTTATTTCATGTACCAAGTAAAATCGGTCAAGTTATTTAGGTGTTATTGAGTGTTACGGAAGTCTTTGGAATTTTCTATATTTTATGTTTTATTTTGGGTGGAGTTGAAAGTTCATAATAAATTTCATTGAAATCGGAACAAGTGTTTAGGAGTTATTACTTATGTCTTTAAAACGCATTAATCTTTCGAATTTTTCTAGCCTATGTATTATTTTGGGAGCAGTTTAACCTTCGTACCAAATTTCAATTGAAATCGGTCCAGGCGTTTATAAGTTATTATGAAGTGCCACGCCCACATACTTCCTCCCACTTTTTTACATCCCCTATGATCTTTCTCTCTATGAAACGTACTTGGTGTTCAAAATCCACCGCAATCCGATAAACGGTGCGCGAGACTACACGGAACAGACAGACAGACAGAAGGACAAACTTTTAATAGTAAATGACCTTAGAGTTTGTATAAAATTTATGTAGGTACTAACATATTTCTGTAAAAACAGTTGCTCTAATTATTTTACCCAAAACTTCGCATTTTTTATTTTAACACATATTTTAATTATATTTAGGGTGCTCACAGTTCTGTATTATCTGCTCTGTTAACTTTGCCGTCTATTAACTTTAGAACATTTTAGCACGTGTTAACTTTGATTGTTTTTGTTTTACGTACAAACTTGAGATACCACTTGTTGCTAAAGTTATCTCACTTCTGCTCATGTCTTTCTTTTGTGTTAATGTGGTATCACTAGTCAGCTGATTTAATTTTGTTGCAAAAAAATGGAAGAAGAATGGATCGTGGAAGAAGTAAGTACATTTTTCCATAATTCTTCGTTTCCGTTCATTCGAGGCATGTTTTTGAACAAATTTCAAATTTTTTGAAACTAGTTTTGCAATTTAGCTCCAAAACACAAAAAGAGGTGCTCACAGTTCGATTGAAATATCTTTCTAAAGTTGCCAGGTGTTAACTTTAGAAGCAAACTGTGAATTCCCTAATTAACTCACAAGCGAATTAAAAGCCTCACCAATGGCTGGCACCAAATAAAAAACAATAACAACAGCAACAACCAAAGATCACAAACACTACCAAGCTTATATCTACAACAGTGTTTCTCATCAGTGCGCCCGCGGGCAACGCATCAGTGTTAGTGACCTTATGCATGTGCAGCCGAAGATAAAAAACGAACATCAGTCTTATGCCAACTGTCCACACAGAAGGTTCACGTCACATGCTTGCTTGAATTTGATTTTTTTTTCAGATAATGTGCGTGTTTATTTTAATTGATTGCAACAACTACTATGCTTACACTCTAAGAAAAACACACAAGCCGTTTGTTTTTTATTTAACACACATTGTTTTTTATGAAATTTACAGGTTATAATTTGTTTTTGTTGTGGTTTTGTTTTATTTTTTAACAAACTTATATGTAGTTTTCTAAATCATAATTATTATAAATAATTATCCTTGAAAACATAAATAAACAAACAAATATTTTATTTTGATTTCTGTGCAAATTAAAAAATTACCACACAACTGCCTTACTTCCCACGGTACTTTTTTCATTAAAAAATACCAAAACAATTAAAAAATACCACAAAAATTCCAACAGCCATTAAAAAATACCTCAAAACTCCCACAAACATTAAAAATTCCCACAATAATTAAAAAATACCACAAAAAGTCCCACAAAGAATAAACGGAATTTTTAATATGTTAATTATTATTATTTTGTTTTTCATTAATAAATACCACAACAATTAAAAAATACCCCAAAAACTCCCACAGCCAGTAAAATAAACTTCAGAATTCCCACGAATATTAAAATTCCCACACGAATTAAAAAATAACCCCGCTGAATTCAAAAATACCACGGGAATTCCCTTTTCCGACAGCAATTAAAAACTACCACAAAAGAGATTTTTCCAAAAAGTTGGCAGCTATGTTTCTGTGTACTTTTATGCGTTTGACGTTTTGCCGAAACAGCTGATGTAAAATTTTTTGTCCAAGTGCCATGTTTAGCATTCAACGTTGTTTGAACGTTTCTTCAACGTTTTGTTTCCAATGTTGAAATTGGCTCAGTGTATGCACATCGTTACATTAAGATACGAAGCATGATATCGTTGTGTGCGTTTGGCAATCACTGATCTACAATGATCAAAAGTACTTGGACAGTATTGCAAATGCTTTTCCAATTACATTATTTTGCATTTGTCCTAGCAAATTATTTGCACAATGCAACCCTGCGGCTTTCACATGCCAACATATGATCAAAATTTCAGTGACTAGCAATGAAATCAAAACGAACGGCCGGATGAGCAATATTTGTGTGTAGGTATGTATGTCAAAGTTCGTATAACAAACCGTAGTTGTAGAGCTATTCTACAGGATTTGAGAAAAGTGGTTGGCAGATTTGGACAAAATGCAGCTGGAAGCTAACTGAACTGGAGTAGATTGACAGATATTAAAGCGAGTGTCAACGTGATGGGAAGGAGGAATATGTAGTTTTTCTTCTACATATTTTGTGTGTGTTGGTATATATGTATACCAGTTCTTAGTACATCAACATAAATGCAGTGAAGCAGACATCATTTTGCCTAAGGGACAATCCAAGTTCAATATTGAATCAAAGCTGTATTCAAAAACATCAAAAGAACTCGTGTTGTTTACATTCTTCTAAAATTTATAAATTTTAACAATGTTGTAAAATTAACAAAGAAATATCTGAATTTAAAAATTACATTTAGAATAACTTTATCAATTGACTTATGTGCTATAATTTAATTTCTTTTTTTTTAATTTTCAAAACACAATATATTTTTTAAATTTAATTAAGGTTTTCAAATCAATGTTTTATCCTATTAGTACTCGGTGAACTTACAAACACAAAGTACTGAACTGAGTCTTTTGTGCACATACACAAAATAGCAAAATAAGCAAAATAGGTTCGCTGTTTCAAGTTTCAAAATGATTTTTTCTCACTAAATTAACATAGCAGAAAACTTTTTGTTGTTGTTTTCTCTTAATGTTTTATTATAATAAATAAGGAAATTAAGTGAAATTTTAAATAAAGTAACCGTTAATTTTTGGCTGTTGTTTAAGCTTTAGCATCACAAAATTATGCACTTTTTGATGCATCATTAGAATAGGTTCATCATTTCATCACATTCATTTGAAGAAATCGAAATGAAAAACTTTTATTTTGTATCTTATTATTTTTGTTTAATTTTATAATTTTTTATAACGAGTACTATTTCTATTACTCTTTTTTTATTTCTTGAAAATCCGATTCGGAATAAAATCATAAAGTTGCTCCAACTACTTCAAAGAAATTTCACTCCAAGCAACTTTAATGGAAGAAATGAGGGGCTCTTGGTCTTCAAACTGTTTGCCGGATTCGTACACAATCCAAAACATTTTCAATAATTTTCAGGTCCAGAGGGTTTGGAGTCTGTGATATTAGTTGAATATTTTGTTCACTGATCCAGCTTATAACGGAAGGTGCCGTATGAATAGGCGTGATATTATGTTG
Source organism: Tetanocera ferruginea (assembly GCA_958299015.1). NCBI lineage: Eukaryota > Metazoa > Arthropoda > Insecta > Diptera > Sciomyzidae > Tetanocera > Tetanocera ferruginea. Next base: position 137,655,624 of record OY282642.1, read on the forward strand.
GTAAATCCTTTCCAAAGGTCCAAACATATTTTGAAACCTTGGTAAATCTTAGTCTAGTATAGACTTATACAAATTTCCCGTCATTCTGCAAGTTGGAAACTTCAGCTCAGCAGTTTCAAAATATAATATATGGGGGGATATAGCCCTCCAAACAATTACACCTTCAGTGCTATGGTGATGAGTTCAAAATCGTTTCTTCTTTCGCAAAATATGAAAGTATTATTTATAACCAGCTGGTCCATCCAAATTGAACTTATGTTTGCCAGAGAAAACTCCCTACTGCCATTCTCTCTTCCAAATGATGTGATTCTTAAAAAAAAATTCAGCCGAATTTCCAGCCGTTCAGGGTTAAGTTGTAGTTTTTCCTTAATCAAGTGTCTTTTTGGATTGAAGGACTGGCGTTTTCCGCAGCTTAATGCCTGCTTCTTGTTGCCAATAGGCAAGAGTTGGAGGTTTATCGAATAATTGCTCTCTTATCTGTAGCTCATACCGCCGAATAAGTATGCCTTTTCATCTTTTTTCCTTAGTCTTTATTTAGGCTTTATTTTTTAAAAAATTGCATACTACGTTTTGAATTCTTCCGATTTTGCTAGCGATTTCATGAGTTCCATTTTGCCACAATATACTCTAACCAGTTTTATAAATTTTTTTAAATGCCGATTTTAATGGAACTGTGACAAGAACTGAAGATATTAACTGCCCTACGGCAAAAGCAGAGTCAATTTTCCTAAAGTGACTGGTCCTGTGATAGTTCTTATTTAACCTATCACAGGACAGGTTCAATTAAACTCAGAACGGGACCAACGTTTTTAAATGTGTTTTACTATATTTATCTTATCGTTACAAATAGCTCAGTGGAAGTGCTCTAGACTGTCACGCGGTGGACGTGGGTTCGAACCCTGGCTGTGTCAGTAATTCCTAATTCCGTTTCATTAACTGCTTAATCAAAAATAAGCTTCAAAATAAGTTTGCTTAACACCTTGAAAAAAACTGTAAATTTCATTTTTTTATTAAAAAAAAAATGTATTTTAAATGAAAAAAAAAAATTTTTTAGGTTCTGCCGGGGATTGAACCCATGGCTTTACATGGCATTGTTTACTCTCTGAGGTTTGCCATTGTCTGCAGAGAGGTAGTGACCGATCAGAAAAATTTTTTATTGAAAAAAACTTTTCGCCGCGGCTGGGGATCGAACCCGGGCTCCGAGCATGCCAGGCCACACACTTAACCTGCATGCCACGGTCACCACTAAAGGTATCTAGTCGGTGTCAATTTACCCCTGTCAATGACAACGCCATGTAAAAAGGACCGGTTGGTTTTGTATGTTCGCGGCAGAATTGAGACCGGTAACTATCACTTTGGAACCGATCACGTGATAGGTTCGGAACCGGTTCTTTTGTCCGTAGGGTGTGAACCTATTCTAATTACGCATCAAAAATTGCATAATTTTGTTATGACAAAGCTTAAACAACAACAGTAAACTAAAGGTACCTTCATTTACAATTTCTCTTTGCATAAATTTTCATAATAAAACACTTAAGAAAATACAACAGCACTAAGTTTTCTGTTATGCTCTTTTTGTGAGACAAAATCATTTTTATCTCATTGAAACAGTGAACCTATTCTGCTGACGCGGAGTGTACATTCTGTATGAAGAGAAGCGACAATATCATTTTAACCCTTAGCGGCCGCACACCTCAGCCAGACCACATAGTGGCCAAACGGGGTAACTCATTACACCACGCTGAAAAAGCTAGCTGTACAAGATTTAAATATGGGTTATCTTAGACTTCTTACCGATTGCTTCATGTTTGTTCTTCAGTGTTCTTCAACATTCCTAATGAAAATATTGACAATGGCGTTTGACAAAATCGGTCAATGGCGTTCAACACGGCGTTCTAAAACATTTTTTAAAAAATTGGGGTTTTGAATTTTTTTTTAAATTTGTAGTAAAATTTGAGTGTTGCTCGCAAACTATAGATCGGACGGAGACAAAAATGGAATGTGCATTCCCTCAGCTTGGAATCTAGTCACCACCTTCACTTATTTTTAAGGTCTTCTTAAAAATATAAATTCTTTATAAATTTGTAGTAAAATTTATTCATTTATTTATTCATACAGTGCAGCTCGCAAACTATAGATCAAACAGAGACGATAATACAACCCGATAATCGATACAACCCAATTTTTTTATCTTTATCCGACTTTCTATGAAAAATCGGGGTTTTCACTTTTTTTGAATTTTGCAGTAAAATTTATTCATTTGAGTGTAGCTCGCAAATTAAAGATCGGGCAGAGACGAAAGTGGCACCAATGAAAAGGCCATTCGTTCAGCTTGGGATGTAGCCACCACTAATCCGTTAAATTTCTTCAGTTTTTTATAATCTCACACAATTTTCCGAAAAGTAAAGTGCTTTTCTTTCTTTCGATCCACCCTAAGAATTCCCAAAACCAAATTCCTCTCACGGTTGAACCAAATTCCTCTCACGGTTTTTATAGCATCGCCAGTTCTGTGATTATAAATATAGCAAAGCAAATTTTCTAATGGGCCGATTTCTACCAGAAAATCAATTACAGTTTTATAAATTGTAACCTTTCTAAATTTCTATTATAAAGACTTATTTAAGTTCAGGGTCAAGTATTTATAAGGTGTTTATTAAGTACTTGCTTGTTGGTTTGTTTTTCTTATGCAATAATACGTTTCAGGCCAAACGACTAGAGAGATTTTAATGAAATTTTAATAAGATTCAGGGAGTAGAAGATCGGTTGTCAAAAGTTTTACAAAACTTTCGATAGAGGGCGCTCGTAGTACGTAAATATTTATGGCTCAATAAAACCTAAACTACTGGACCGGTTCTGAAAAAATTTGGCATTTAAAAAGAAGCCAAACCAGGTTTCACTGAAGATTAACGAACAAAATCAAAGATATACGAAATCATTCAAAGACAAACGAAAGCCAAAGTTACAAAATTAGAACAAACTTCACCAAAAAGTAAGTTCACTGTAACTTTTGTTCCTACGTATGAAATTAAAAAATTTCTTCACAAAAGTTAAATGACTATTTATGAACTTTTCTTTTATAAAAACAGAGTTTAAAATTTTTGGTGCCACTGAGGAAAAATTATTAAAAATCTAAATTTTTAGTCAAAGATCATATCGGAGATTAAAAAAGTTTCAGAAAAAACTATTTTACTCTCCAAGATATATCCAACGACATAGTTTTTTTACGAACGGTTGAAAACTGATGAAATTATGGGCAGATTTTGGGTCAACCTAAAAAAAAAATATCTATCAACATATCAGACATTTACATGAAGTATTGAAAACTTAAACTTTATTATATTTTTCAGGTCAAGTAAATCGAACATTAGAAAACTTAGTTTCTTTAACAATCTGCTTGTTTTTCTATAATTTTATTTGTTTTTTATGTTGCAACATTTGAGCAAATATTTTACTTTGTCATACTTTTAATTAATTCGTTTTTAATAGCGTTATTTTTATGAGCTTTATACATATAAACATCAGCTACTTGTGCATTTTAATTGTATTTTTTAAGTTTAAGTTTTGCCGGAAATTGTAACATTATTTTTGTATAACGCCATTGGTGCTGTTTTTGCGTGTACTTGCGGATGCGGATGTTTAAGTGTGTGTCTTTGTGAGAGGTGGTGTATGTATGTGTGTGTGTGTGTGTGTGTATATGTGTATGATTGTGGGCGCTTGAGCAGGAGCAGGGAGCCTGCTGGAGCATATTTCTGGCCTTTGGCCAAATAACAAAATTTTAATTAACCCTTGTATGCAAGCAGTTAAAACAAAAACAACATAAAGCGTTTTTTGTTTTGTTTTTGCACTGGCAGTGCTTTTAGCTGTATATTTTTATGCTTATATTCTACGGGCATTTAATAAAGCGTTGCCAGCATATTGTTTATAAAATTCATGGCATCAAATGTCCACAAAGTGGTATTTTATATAAAAAAGAAAAATAAAACAACTTAACTATTTTTCTACAAAAAGAGCGGTTCATTCATATCCTGCTCAGCGAGATATTTGCTCAGCAAATATTTTCATAATTAAAATTTATTATTTGAACACCTTCAAGCGCACACGTACACAACAACTGCAGATGGTACAGTTTGAACATTTTTTTAAATAATTTATATGGCATCTTAACACAATCAAGGTCAACGCGCCTCTTTTAGTTGCTATCCAATCAGCCAAGCTTAAAAACTTAAGCCTTATGCTTGAATAAAGCTTTCATTAACTATTGTAGAACGCTTACATGTAATTGAAGGATAAACGAAAGTGAACCCTTGCTATAATATTCCTTACTTCAAGCTTAATCCAAGTGCTGTTTTTACAATTGGATATAAGTGTTTTCATAAGCTTTTTCCAAGTGTGCTACATTCAAATTATCAATTAGCACTCACGAAAAATTTGTATTCTATGGCTCAGTTGGTGAGCTACTTGTTTATTTCATTTGTTGTGATGTGGACATTCAAGGTTCAATCCTCAACCGGAACATTTGTATTTTTATTTATTTTTTATTTTCGTTAGTTAAAATGTAAGCACATATTTATATGAAAAATTGCATGCCATCAAAAATGTTTGTACTTGCCATCACCAAGGATCGAACGCGCGAACCATCACATATGAGTCGGTCACTCTAACACCGTGCCGTAACTCTTATAGCTGCTGAGCGAACAAAATGGAAATAAAATACATTTATATATATATATGAGAGCATCACAACTTTGAACCAGTGATGATATTTGTAGTGGATATCCACTTTTTTACCTCCTTTCGATTTTTCAAAGTCCTCTTTTAGCCCAAAAAAAAGTACTTTCGGATACGCTTACTTTAAAAAAAGCAAACGTCACACATGATTAAGATTTTGTTCTCAATATTGAAACCGAAAAAATTGTTCTCTTAAAATACATTCACAAAGAGAAGTTTAACAGTATTTATTTGGATTATCCGATTAAAAAATTTTCAGATGGACGAATCGTGTGATGATGAACAGAATGAGATGATAGAAGTTATAGAGGCAGATAATGTCGTTGATGTCAACGAAGAAGACGAGGAAGATGATAGCTAAGACATCGGCAGCAACGGAAATCAAGTACGTGCTTGTCCAGTTAACATTGTTGGCTTAAAAGAGGTGTAAAAAAGATTCAATTGGCATCGGAGAAAGTGAAGTAGGAATTACAAAAAGATTTGAGCCATTACGTCATTCCTGAGATAGCACGCTTTGTATTTTCAACTGATTTGATTGCTAATGATCCAGAAACCTGGACTGATCGTGAAGATTACCAACAAGCGCAATAAATATTTCGTTATCTACACGTTGTCAACGACGCCACCAAAAGAGGCGTAATATTTATTAGGAAAGAATATTTTTGCTTGAAGTCGTCGTGAAAAATCGAAAGAAATACATATCCATCCCATGACAAAAAGAAATTAATTTGATTGAAATTGTCTTACAATTATAATTACAAAATGTTTTATATCTTATTTACGACAGGTATGATGTATGCTCGAGACAAATTTGGAAAAGAAAAATTTGTCGAACCTCACAAAATTTAAGGTGAGGTCCCACCCAAAGTGCCTCAGCAACAAAACAAAAGCTAATTTAATAATATTAGTGGGGATCGTCTGGGGTTGAAATTCGACCAATTTTTTGTTTGCCTTTTTATAATTATATATACAAAATATTTGGTGCACTTCTTCTCCGCACTCTGATTCATTTTAAAAAAAAAAAAATTATCAATATCGGTTCAGAAACGAGAGAAAATTGTTTTGAAAATTGAAAATTGAGAGAAAAAAACTCGCGTCCGAAGAAATACTTTCAGATGAGTAAAAAACTCCACTCCAAAATTATTAAATATCATCACTGTTTTGAACAGTTGTAAGAGTATTACCGTTATCAGCGTTTTCTTAGTATGATTGCAAAACACTTACACTTACACTTAGCTTCTCCAAGTATTATTGTACATTACTTGTTTTTGTTTTTTACGCAATAGTTATACAAAGCAACTTGGAAATTTATTATCTACACTCTAAGAAAAAATGGCGAGATTTCACTACAATAATTGCTGGCAACACTTTAACAGCAATTATTGTAGTGAAATCCCACAGCACGAAAATAAACGTATTTCACGCTAAAAATGCGTGAAAGCTCTCTTTTAAAACAATTTCTCTCTCATATAATAATACCTCTCTCGCTCTTCTATACACATAAAAAACGCTAGAAATGCGTTTTATCGCTCACCATTATCTCTAATTTGCTCTTTCTGATGGTTTATGCAGCTAATGCAGCGTTTTCTTTCAATTTTTACTCGTGAAGTGTCGATATTAATTGCAGAAAAATTCGCAAAACAGACGAGTTTTATCGCTGATTTCAGCGTGATATTTTCATAGCTATAAAAATAAAGTGCAATAAAATGTTGTTATTTGAGGCTGTTTTCAGCTGAAAACATAGCAACAAATTATATATTTTGAAATCGTCAATTGTTAAAAAAGAAACACATTACAATTGAAAATATATTAAATACAAATTTTATTTTAATAAAAATGTAAACAAATTTAAAATCTTAAAAACAAAGGAATTGGATATTTAAGATACATTAAAAAAAACATGAAATAATAAAAATTTTTAAGTAATTTTATAGAAGAACATTATAACATTTCATGGACTTAAAATAAACATGCTCCTAAAACTATGTGATCTGAATGATGACCTGTCTTCAAACTTAAAAAAAGCTTTTTATTGGACAAAAAACAGCTTTATTGTGACACCTGTGGTCGCTTGCTGTGTGTGTGACGTGCGCTGTAACGGAACGCAGTAAGCCGAGTTCAATTCTCACATCTGACAGAAGATTTTTTCAATAGAAAACATTTTTCTATTCGGTCGTTATCTCTCTGCAGACATTGCAAACCTCACTAAGTAAAATCTGCCATTTAAATCCGGCTGCCATCGAAATACTACGTTCGAAATTGGCTTTAAAAATGTTGGCCCAGTTTTCGATTAATTGAGTAAAAACTTTTAATAACACACACAACACAATTGAATCAAGGGTTCAATGGTAATTTTTTATTTCTGGCACAGAATAATATAGAATAGATTCAATGACGTAAAATTTATTTTTATTAAATTACTTTTATAAGCACAGAAAATATTTAGAAATATTATTGTTTTTATATTCCCGGCACTATATTTTTATGAAAACGAAACTAATGACTGCGTAGCTTTTTCAATTATTTAACTTATTAAAAAATATTTCTGTAGCACAATGTAGCACAAATTCCTTTATTTTATTATAATATGTATGTTTTTTTATTATTTTAAATAATGGAACTAGTAAACATTTTTTAAATATGCTTATTATTAAAGTGTACAACTTTTTAATTACAATTTTTGGCTTAGTGTTGTCGCGTGTGATGCTCTTATAAAACTAAAGAAAAGTATATGACAAATATTGCTCTGTAACCTTATCAAAAACCCGCTACAATAGCGTAAAATATCGGTTCAGATGCGTTTAATGAATAAATGAGCGGAATAACGCTGAAGTAGCGTGAAAAAGAGAGAAAATAAAGACTTGATGGGAAAACACGCTGGAAATTTGGCTAAATTGAAAGATCCCATTGCAATGCGTGTTATTTTTTAAAAATCGCAAATATACGCGTGAAATTTCACATCAATTATTGTAGTGATATTACAATCAGTTTTTAGAGTGTAGGCAACTGTTTCTCAAGCGTGCTTGGATAAGGCTTGCTTTTTATATTGCATGTAAGCTTGATCCATGCACTATTTCTTAATATCTGATTGAGTACAGTTATACAAGTTCGTTCAACCATCTTCAGTTTTACGAAGCTTGCGGAGGCTCAGCATAAGTAATTCTTATGTAATTATGTAACGCTTTAAATATACTTTAAACACATACACATGTGCGTAAGTATCTGCATTGTGTTAGGCTACACATGAACACTGTTTAACGACACGCAATTCATAATATTTTATCTTTTATGAGCAATTGATTCCATAAAATAATTTTTTTTTACATAGAATAGCAGCAATAATAAATAAAAAAAAAAAAAAAACAAAAACAAATTGGCCATTTCAGCCCTTGAAAGGACTTTGACCGATCTTCTTATGATCAATTGTGTTGTGTGTGTTATTAAATGTTTGCACACAATTGACCGAGAACTGGACCTACATGTTTTATGCCGACTCCGAACGGCTCATGTTCTCAAGAAGCTTTACATGGCATTATTTACTCTCTGAGGTTTGCCATTGTCTGCAGAGAGGTGGTAACCGATCAGAAAAATTTTTTATTGAAAAAAACTTTTCGCCGCGGCTGGGGATCGAACCCGGGCTCCAAGCATGCTAAGCCACACACTTAACCTGCATGCCACGGTCACACACAGCAATAATAAATAATAATTATAAAAGGTGGCAGGCAACCTGATATGGTAACCTGACAAGTTTATGATACAAGTTTATGAAAATCAAAAATATTGTATTTGATTTTCTAAATACTACCAGAAATATCAAAACCGAAAAGAAAAACTCAAACATAAATTTTAATCCTTTGCTGTCTGTGGCGCACTGGTTTTGCATTTATGTATAGCTATTCAATAGCTATTAAAAACTAAAATTCTCAATACAAGAAACAAACATGCTAACCTAAAAACCACAAGTCAAGAGAGAGCAAATATGCTAAAAACTAATTGATAATCCGGCACTCAAACGTCAGAAAACCCTATTAAAAGTTTTCAAACTAAGCTTTAAGCTAACTGCATTGAGCATAATATTAACAAGCGTTCATTATAACAGCAAAAAGGTAGTTTTGCACATGCAGTCAAGAATTACAACAATTAAAGCAAAAAGAACAAAGCTGAAACATCAAAGTTTGCATACAAAAAGTCAAAAGTTAAACTACAAATTTGTTCTGATAAGCTCTCACAGGCACAGACATAGGAACAGGTACAGTGGTAGAGCCATAGATAGATGCATTCACACTTGATGGAAATTCAACTAATTGTATCTCTAATTATCAAATGTTCATCTGTAAGATTAAGAAAGTTAAAGCCAACCAACCCATACTTCAGTTGAAGCTGCAATCTTCTTATTCATCATCATTAATTCAATATTTGTTTAATTATACCTTATTTTTTTAAAGTGATCATTCTATTATTTTTTTAATGCATTACTTGCGTTACTTGATGTGACCCTTTTGAAATTACAAGGAACTGAGCGTACGAATTAAGTGGTTTTGGTTTTTTTTTTAAGTGAAACTTCTTTGGCGGCGAGTGAAATTTCAAGGTCATCTTTCGTGACGCTAGGCTAACGTTTTCAATTCATATGAAAATTAAAAAAAAATTACTGCCGCTACCGGAATCTATACGATTACACCACGTAGGCACATGTTAAATAGCCAAACAAAATGTAATTAAAACTGAACGCGTAACATACTGAAAATAACATAATTAACATTAACATTAGATTAACATTAACATTACATTATTAACTTAACCGTAACAGTAATTTTCATCCTACAAGTATGCACGGAAAAACAAATAGAAAAATAGCTAAAACAGGAGCAGAACGCGTTCGTGAATATAGAGATCGAATAAGAGCTCTTAAGAATACAGCCGCAGCTGGGTCTGCAACTAATGATGAAGGTAAGGTGATTGCAACAACGGCTGAGTTTCAAAATGCATTTTTACGAAACATCAGTGTATTTTGGGGGATCTACAAAGAACCAATCACCAACAAACACACTGATGCATCTCAACAAAATTTTAAAGCCAACCAAGTTGATGCACTCAACAATCAACGTTCGCTGCTTTATGAGGCCCTCCATCAATATAGCAATTATGATCAGGAAGCAGGAGGTAATAATGAACAAGATTTGCCTCTGCTTTCGGAGGCTCCTTCAAAGAGTACTATGCAAATGCAATCCAGCATTCAAAAAGTAACAATGTTGAGAAGACATTCGAAAGCAACTAAAACACCAACTGAACTAAAACAAGTACCGAAAATAACAGTTATTTTACAATTTTCAAATGAAAAAAATTGTCGAAAGACTTTTTCAAATATACCATTATGTTACAAATGTTCTCAGCCTCTCGAATATTAAGTCGCTTTTAAATTTGAAACTGATTCTTTAAAAGTTAATTTCTTGCCTAGTGTATTTCGAGGAAAAATAAAGGTTACTTTTGACTTTAATTTTATCGGTCAAAAATAGCAGTTATTTTGTGACTTTAATTTTTTCGGTCAAAAATATCAAGCAATTTGTGTTTTCTTAAAGGCCGCTTGACAGATTGAACTGTTGACACCATGCGTAAAATGTCTCACCGATGAGATGAAAATAATAATATCAAAATTTTTTTATCGGTAAAATGACTTGAACAAATATAAATTACCTGATATTTTTGACCGAAAAATAAACGGCAGAAAATAACTGTTATTTTTGCCCAAAAAAATTATAAGGCACAAAAAACTGTTATTTTTGTCGGAAAAAGTAAAAATTAAGATATAAAAGTTAATATGTGACACTTTCGACAAAAACCATATTCGGTACGGTCCCTGGATATAAATATTGAATCAACAAATTATTATTCCATTTCATATTGATTGAATTTCTTTTCAGATACTTTCTCTCTCTATTTCACACTAAAATCTCTCTTATTTCTTACTGTTAAAGAAGTTTCACTTCTGCCACGTGTACGTTGCTACACGCGAGTTTTTTTTTTTTGTGTCAGATCTTGTTGAAATATTTGAGTTCAAAACCTTTTGCATGGCCTTTAAACTTTGTCAAATACAATAGTATACAAAATATGTATACTTTTCTGCATAAACTAACAAATAACGTTTTTAAGCTTTTGAAAAATATTCAAATTGCGAATTGCACACGTTCCATATAAGCTAATTCTAGGCTAAAATTTAACGACTGATCTAATAAACACCCATTATTCTGACTGAAATTCCATCGTGATGCTTGTCCATAGTAGCTGGCTCACAGGCCTGAAACAACCCTCATTGTTACGCGGTATGATAAGAAATGAATGTAGCGCAATTTTGCGCCCGTTCGACTGTCAATATAAATTTCGTCTCACGAAAAGCAAACATTAATTTGATTTTTTCCTTTATTTTTTTGCTGTTCTTTCTTTTATTTATTTTTTTTTTTTTTTGCGCTGGCCTATCGAAGTCGTCGTTGTCATCGTCGTTATCCTTTGGTGCTGTGGCTTTTGGAACTTGCAAATTCAATTTGAACCTTTGCCACACATTCGACACACAAATAAAGAAAGTACGAATGGCAGGTTTAAAGCAAGCAAGCCACAGTTGCCAAAAAGTGGGTAGGAGTTGTTGGTGGTTGTTGAACTGGTTGGTGGGCGCTGCACGTAATAAAGTGTATCGAGTAAAGCCCATAATGGCGGCGGCAAAACATCCGCTTAAATTATTTTTTGCAACTGTCAGCAGGATACGACAACGTGTTGAATTGCGTTTGTTTCAATTTGCAGCAGCAACAATTGAATGTTGACAATGAAAGTAGAAGAATTACTAAGAATCAGCTAGACGAAAAAGTGAAACAAAAAATGTTGGTAAAAAAACACACTTACCATCAGCTTGAAACGCCTAAAGTTGTTATGGATTAGGCTTAGGCAGGCTACGGCTAAGGTATATTTCAAATGGATGGCTTTTATTTGAAGTGTGCTTCTGTCAGCAGAATGTAACAATTTTTTTAACAGAGCCAAAAAGAAACTAACTAACAGGCGCATTAAGCTTAAAGTCTAGAACACAGAGTTTAAAATTAATTGAATGCAGTATTCGGAGAATTTTGAAAAAACTAACTCTTTTTGATTTCAAAATAAATTTTGAAATATATTGAACATATAATAATTTTATTTAAACCGTCAGCAAACTAACAAGCAAAGTAAGCACAATTAACGTAAGCTGGCTTAAATATAATTAAAACAAAACGGTATTATCCTTCAAATAAACAAACTTAAACGCAAACAAACTATCAAGTATCCATTCAACAATTCAACTAAAGTGGCGGCAACGAAACCATCACAGAATAAACGAAGCCTTTCATTGCGGCTTTATTCAGGAGTTTGTGCTGTATTGCTAAACAACAAGAACAATTCGGTTGAGCCAACAAACTAACCAAAATAATATTGAGCTAAAAATAGACGTGGATTCAACGACAAAAAGAGTTGCCACATACCTCACCTCCTCCATTATATTAACTACTAACAATAAAGTATTAAGTATTAAGTATTAAGTATTAAGTATTAAGTATTAAGTATTAAGTATTAAGTATTAAGTATTAAGTATTAAGTATTAAGTATTAAGTATTAAGTATTAAGTATTAAGTATTAAGTATTAAGTATTAAGTATTAAGTATTAAGTATTAAGTATTAAGTATTAAGTATTAAGTATTAAGTATTAAGTATTAAGTATTAAGTATTAAGTATTAAGTATTAAGTATTAAGTATTAAGTATTAAGTATTAAGTATTAAGTATTAAGTATTAAGTATTAAGTATTAAGTATTAAGTATTAAGTATTAAGTATTAAGTATTAAGTATTAAGTATTAAGTATTAAGTATTAAGTATTAAGTATTAAGTATTAAGTATTAAGTATTAAGTATTAAGTATTAAGTATTAAGTATTAAGTATTAAGTATTAAGTATTAAGTATTAAGTATTAAGTATTAAGTATTAAGTATTAAGTATTAAGTATTAAGTATTAAGTATTAAGTATTAAGTATTAAGTATTAAGTATTAAGTATTAAGTATTAAGTATTAAGTATTAAGTATTAAGTATTAAGTATTAAGTATTAAGTATTAAGTATTAAGTATTAAGTATTAAGTATTAAGTATTAAGTATTAAGTATTAAGTATTAAGTATTAAGTATTAAGTATTAAGTATTAAGTATTAAGTATTAAGTATTAAGTATTAAGTATTAAGTATTAAGTATTAAGTATTAAGTATTAAGTATTAAGTATTAAGTATTAAGTATTAAGTATTAAGTATTAAGTATTAAGTATTAAGTATTAAGTATTAAGTATTAAGTATTAAGTATTAAGTATTAAGTATTAAGTATTAAGTATTAAGTATTAAGTATTAAGTATTAAGTATTAAGTATTAAGTATTAAGTATTAAGTATTAAGTATTAAGTATTAAGTATTAAGTATTAAGTATTAAGTATTAAGTATTAAGTATTAAGTATTAAGTATTAAGTATTAAGTATTAAGTATTAAGTATTAAGTATTAAGTATTAAGTATTAAGTATTAAGTATTAAGTATTAAGTATTAAGTATTAAGTATTAAGTATTAAGTATTAAGTATTAAGTATTAAGTATTAAGTATTAAGTATTAAGTATTAAGTATTAAGTATTAAGTATTAAGTATTAAGTATTAAGTATTAAGTATTAAGTATTAAGTATTAAGTATTAAGTATTAAGTATTAAGTATTAAGTATTAAGTATTAAGTATTAAGTATTAAGTATTAAGTATTAAGTATTAAGTATTAAGTATTAAGTATTAAGTATTAAGTATTAAGTATTAAGTATTAAGTATTAAGTATTAAGTATTAAGTATTAAGTATTAAGTATTAAGTATTAAGTATTAAGTATTAAGTATTAAGTATTAAGTATTAAGTATTAAGTATTAAGTATTAAGTATTAAGTATTAAGTATTAAGTATTAAGTATTAAGTATTAAGTATTAAGTAGTGTCCGACCGAACGTGAATTTTTGCCGAAGCCGAAGCCGAAGCCGAATAAAAAACAAATGTTTTCAAGTAAAAAAAATTATAAAATTTATTCTTTGCTTTTGTTAAGGGCGGATGTTGAATGTGAACCACACCTAAACTTCAAGTTTTTTCTGCATTTCATTTGGCATTTCTCAATTTCAGACTAACTAACAGTTTGAACCATGGAAAGATACATAATCGAGCCACGCGTTAAAGTTATTCAAGAAATGGCAACAGTGGATGATCAATTTTCGAAGAAAATCATCTTCAATGATGAGACATATTTTCACTTCAGTAGATTCGTCAATAAGCAGAATTGCCGCATTTTGGCGAATGATAATCCAAGAGTGATTGTCGAAAAACCAATGCACCCACAAAGAGTGACTGTTTGGTGCAGTTTATGGGCTAGCGGCATTATCAGGCCATATTTATTTCAAAATGTGGCCGGTCAGGTAGGTACTGTGAATGTTGTTCGCTATCGTGAGATGATAACGAACTTTTTAAGGCCCGAATTAGTAGATTTAAATGTGGACATTATGTGGTTTCAACAGGACGGTACACCTTGCCACACAGCTAATGAAACAAAGACTCTTTTGCGCGACAAATTCAATGACCGTGTCATCTCACGTGGAGGCGATGTCAATTGTCCGCCAAGATCATGTGATTTGACACCGTTTGACTTCTTTCTTTGGGGTTATTTGAAAGAAAAGGTGTACGTTGATAAGCCAGCAAGAATTCAAGAGCTAAAGGATGAGATAATTCGGCACATTAACGGCATAGAACCTCAATTATGCCTCAACGTCGTAGAAAATTTGGACCATCGGATGGAGGTGTGCCGCCGAGGTCGCGGAATCCATTTGGCCGATATTTGGTTTCATACATAATTGAACTATTCCAATATTATCATAATAAAAAGAATTTACAGTAATTTTTTGAATAATTTGTGTTTTATTCAAAATCAACATCAGCCCTTAAAATTTAACCATCCTTTATATTCATTTCAGTAGAAAAAAACTTACTGAAATCATTAAATTCCAGTTAAACGGAAGAGTTTTTCTGCAAGATTCGGATTTTTCTGTAAGCGAATTAATAACGTCAGGATAAAGTAGAAAAAATTAAATATATTTTCGATACAGTCGAGAAAAGCTACAGAAATGTAATACTAACTGAAATCTGGCAGAAAATTTCTAGCGTTAACTCGGCTTTTATATTTTAGTCCATAACAAAAGCAAAAACGTAACAGTCGTACTCGCTGCATTTATCATTTGAATAAAATTTTCAAAGAATGAACACCAACTCAAGAAAGAACAGAAAACGAGAGAAACATAAAACGAACAATGAAAATGTTAAAAATGTTTACTGAATAATTAAAAAAAATTCAAAAAACTTATAAAAAAATTGTTTAGTAAAGCAAAACCATTCGGCAAAAATAATCGGCTATTTCGGCCGAAGCAGAAGCCGAAGCCGAAGATCAAAATATCGGCCGATTATGCCGATTACCGAAGCCGAAGCCGAATAATCGGTCGGACACTAGTATTAAGTATTAAGTATTAAGTATTAAGTATTAAGTATTAAGTATTAAGTATTAAGTATTAAGTATTAAGTATTAAGTATTAAGTATTAAGTATTAAGTATTAAGTATTAAGTATTAAGTATTAAGTATTAAGTATTAAGTATTAAGTATTAAGTATTAAGTATTAAGTATTAAGTATTAAGTATTAAGTATTAAGTATTAAGTATTAAGTATTAAGTATTAAGTATTAAGTATTAAGTATTAAGTATTAAGTATTAAGTATTAAGTATTAAGTATTAAGTATTAAGTATTAAGTATTAAGTATTAAGTATTAAGTATTAAGTATTAAGTATTAAGTATTAAGTATTAAGTATTAAGTATTAAGTATTAAGTATTAAGTATTAAGTATTAAGTATTAAGTATTAAGTATTAAGTATTAAGTATTAAGTATTAAGTATTAAGTATTAAGTATTAAGTATTAAGTATTAAGTATTAAGTATTAAGTATTAAGTATTAAGTATTAAGTATTAAGTATTAAGTATTAAGTATTAAGTATTAAGTATTAAGTATTAAGTATTAAGTATTAAGTATTAAGTATTAAGTATTAAGTATTAAGTATTAAGTATTAAGTATTAAGTATTAAGTATTAAGTATTAAGTATTAAGTATTAAGTATTAAGTATTAAGTATTAAGTATTAAGTATTAAGTATTAAGTATTAAGTATTAAGTATTAAGTATTAAGTATTAAGTATTAAGTATTAAGTATTAAGTATTAAGTATTAAGTATTAAGTATTAAGTATTAAGTATTAAGTATTAAGTATTAAGTATTAAGTATTAAGTATTAAGTATTAAGTATTAAGTATTAAGTATTAAGTATTAAGTATTAAGTATTAAGTATTAAGTATTAAGTATTAAGTATTAAGTATTAAGTATTAAGTATTAAGTATTAAGTATTAAGTATTAAGTATTAAGTATTAAGTATTAAGTATTAAGTATTAAGTATTAAGTATTAAGTATTAAGTATTAAGTATTAAGTATTAAGTATTAAGTATTAAGTATTAAGTATTAAGTATTAAGTATTAAGTATTAAGTATTAAGTATTAAGTATTAAGTATTAAGTATTAAGTATTAAGTATTAAGTATTAAGTATTAAGTATTAAGTATTAAGTGGCACTAAATAAGCCTCTGTTTAACCTTCAGAGCTTAAATTTAGCACATATGTTTTCTATAATAAAACAAAGACAGTTTTACAAAATTGAGATCATCCACCCACGGACACGCCTACCTCCCATACAACGCGAAAATTGAAAACTGCCTAACTCAGCTCATAATTAGCCTACAACAATAAAATTAGATATGTATGTGTTTTATACAAACACAAAGATGTCTTCGAAAAATGGAGATCATCCGCTCACGCAAACGCACACCTCCCATACAATCCCAACATTCTGTTGCCTCTGTTTAACCTTCAGAGATAAAATTTGGTTAAAAACAAAAAATATATGGTTTTGAAAAATGGACGTCATCCGCCTACGGACACGCCTACCTCCCATACAACCCAATAAGTTTAAAACTCAATAAATAAGGTTATGTTTGTCATAGAGAAATTAAATTTGGTATGTATGTATTTTATACCAAAACTAAGGTCTGTTCAAAAATGGGCCACCTCCCATAGCGAAAGCACAATAAGGGCATTAACTGTGAGCTACAGGAATAAAACTTGGTATGTGTAAATTTTTCATCAACATTTAAATGCATACAAAATATAGGCTTCATCCGTCATCAATATTATGTTTTTTTTAACCGACTTCAAAAAGGAGGAGGTTCTCAAGTTGGTTGGTTTCTCTGTTTTTTTTTTTTTTTTTTTTTTTTTTGTGAATGTATGTACATCGATTACTCCTAAAGTACTTGCCCGATTGCCGTAATTTTTTGTCAACATATAGAGATTATCAACGCGGAGGTGCCCATTTATAAAAGGGGGCGGTATTCGGAAAAGGGGCGTGTCTCTATAAGAAAAACTCTGTATCTCAGTAAATATTGACACTATGGTAATAAAGTTCACAGTAAAATTACAAGGACAAGCACAAGTATTAAAAATGACGGTCACTTAAGTGGGCGTAATTCTAAAAAAGGGTGTGGCAATATTGTAAAAACTCTGTATCTCAAAGAAAATTGACACTAGAGTACTGAAATTATGTACAGAGGTAGGTACAATTATTGGAAATTACTTTAACAAAAGTGGGCGTAATTCGACAAAGGGGTGTGGTAATATAAGAGAATTACTGTGTCTCGAATAATATTGATACTAGGGTACAGAAATTTATTACAAAGGTAGGAAAAATTGCTACAAATTTTTGTAAAAAAAAAAATGGGCGTTAATCGAGAAGGGGAGTGGCAATATAAAAAAAAAACACTGTATCTCGATTACTATTGACACTACGATACTAAAATTTAGTACAAAGGTAGGTACAAATATAACAAATTACTGTCAGTAATGTGGGCGGTATTCGATTAAGGGGCGTGTCACTGTCAGAAAAACACTGTATTTCAGTAAATATTGACACTAGAGTACTAAAGTTAATAAAATTCACAGAAAAAATGCAAGGGTAGGTAAAAAATAAAAGTCAATTAAGTGGGCGTTAGTCGACAAAAAGGTGTGGCAATATTAGAAAAACTCTGTATCTCGAATAATATTGACACTAGAGTACTAAAGTTAACTACAGGGGTAGGCGAAGTTATACAACAATTAATTTCAATACAGTAGACCTTGTTTGATAAAGGGGTGTGGCAATATATAAAATACACTGTATCGCAAATAATATTGACACTAGAGTACTGATATTTAGTATAGAGGTAGGCACACTTATAAAAAGTTATTGTGAATAAAGTGGGCGTCATTCGACAAAGGGGTGTGGCAATATTAGAAAACACTAAATCGAATACTGACACTACTAACTGAAAAAGTACAGACGTAGGCACAATTATTACAAAATTACTACCGAAGAATTGGGCGTTATTCGACTAAGGGGTGTGGCAGTGTGTAAAAAACTGTATCATATTGACTTAAGGGTGGTAAAATTCATTGTTAGAATGGGTAGAACTATTGAAAACACTATGACAAAGAGTGTGATATTCTCGACAAAGAGGCGTGTCAATATTATAAACACACTATATTTCAGTCAATATTGACATTGGAGGTAGTGATCAAAATACAAGAGTAGGTACTGATAAACATACTGACAAAGATTTAATTAATTTATACACTTTTTAATATACATATATCATTTTCTCTAAAAAGAAAGAAATAAAAACTTTTTAACAAAAAAAAAAACCTACTTCAAAATCACTAGAAAGTAAAAAATAATTTTAAATTACTTTTACTATTTATTTCTTGGTCAAATTTGTATTTTTATAATAAATATATTTATTTTTTTATGATAATAAGAGCTTCGAAGTTGGCGCTAATATAATCAGATTTTTTGTGCAGCTGCAACACACATATAGCATTTTAATTATGATTTAAGAAAAATCAAGATTACAAATTAATACAGCGTCACCCAAGCAGGATATTTACAAATAAAAAAGTCTTAAATAGAGAAGGGATGGCAAAAAAATCATGATTTTACGTCAATGATTAGCGCTGACTAGAAACTTTTATTATCATAAAAAAATAAATATATTTATTATAAAAATACAAATTTGACCAAGAAATAAATAGTAAAAGTAATTTAAAATTATTTTTTACTTTCTAGTGATTTTGAAGTAGGTTTTTTTTTTTGTTAAAAAGTTTTTATTGAAAAGTAATTTTAGGGTATTTCATAGTCGGCCTAGACCGACTTTAGACTTTCTTTACTTGTTTTTTAATGTGATTGTTCATAACCAACGAACGATCATGAGTGAGCCAACCTACACTAACTGCAGTGAAATGTTTGCGTTCGTGATATTTACGAACATTGATTTTGTTTGTTAGAGATTGTTAATGATTTCGTTTGCGGCGGAATGTTTTCACTGATGAGAAACTTAAAGCAGGAAATAATAAGTGGTGATTAGTTGTGAGAACAATTAAATTTTGGTCTTTCTCCACTCCCTGAGTATGACTATTTGAAACAATTATGATAATGATTAAATTTTCAACTAAATTAGTAGGTAATTTTTGGCTTTAACTAATTAATCACAAATAATATTCAATTTGTTATTTGAAACTAAAAATAAAAAACTACCATATATCTGAGTATATTTGGCCCCTTTCAGCGAATTCCTGTATCCGCCTCTGATCTTAACAGTTAAATTACTGCCAGCATGCCAGCCGGTCACTGCACTATACAGTCCGTCCGTCTGCCAAATCCAGTGCCTCATTATAAACAACTTCTGTTTTACTGCAGCATATTTTTTGGCGTACGCCAGTAATATTCAAAAATTTAATTTCGCAAGTTGTAATGAGTTTATGTTTTGTGGTTTTACTTTCTTCGTTCCTGCAGCCTTTTTGCTGTTTTTGGACCGTACTTAATTTAAGGGCACTGTTAAGGGACCAACACTAGAGCTGTTGACTGTATCTGCGCCACTTTGGAGTAGATTCCGGACTAAGGCAAAAGTTTTTGATTATGAAAATAATGCAAATTAATAGTGAATTGAGAAGTAAAGAGTTAATTTAGGCCCAATTTTGATATTTGTCTAACTAACTAACAGTTATTGAACAAGGTCAAAGTAACACTTAAAAATTAAATTTTTGTTTTCATATTTTGATATTTATAATTATTGGTCATTATAAAATAGCTGCTGGATAAAAATTAATTTTTCCAACTTCAAGGACACACTTAATATTCCTTAAAGCAATTTTTGAAAGCGATATGCAGCTCACTTCAACAACCATGACCACATAACCCAAGTAAGCATCATCAGCATCAACATTAACTCAAAAACAACAACAACAACAATCAACATAAACTCGGTGATTATCTGCAGCAATTATTTCGCAGACAACAAACAAACAAGCAAGATATATTTTCAGACAGCAAAAAAGCAAGCATAAGAAAAGGTTTAAATAAAGGATTAACAGGAGAAAGGTAGTGCTTAAAATGATAGAGAGAGAGGGAGAGAGTGAGAAACAAAGATGGCAACAGAAATTAGAGCAAAAGCGTTGTTGAAACTTTAAGATAAATGCTCAAGCCACAACTAATATTGGCCAAGAATATGCAACGCAGTTCGGTTTTAACTACTTCAAAATATTTGTTAATATTAAGCTGAATGTCTTGCAAGGACAACAAAGAACAAAACAGCAAAATAAAAATAAGAAAACAACAAAAAAACAAGCACAAACTCAGCCACTAACTACTACTACAAACACAACAAAGCACAAAGTTTCATAACAATTCATTGAAAAGTTTTCAACTTCGAATGCTTGCTTGTTTCTTCGTTGTATTTTTGCAGTTCGTCTACTTTATTAACAGCCAACCGTCAGAGTACAACTCTGTGTTTTTAAATGGCCACTCAAGCTGCACACTTTCACACAATGAAAAAAAAAAAACACCCCCACAGTATGTCAGATAGAACATTTTATTCAATTATATTCTACTTCTTTCGTGGTTTTGTAATTTAGTCACTCAAGTACTGCGTTTAACTGACTCAATGTGATGTCTCATAGAAATTACTTTGTTTTTATTCATTTCATTTAAAATTTGTATTTTCTCGATCCAGTTCAATTTGAAACTAGTTCACAAAATTTATTGTATTTTAAATATATAAAAACTTAAACATGTTTATTGGAAAAATCGGTTTTTGGCTTAACCCTTTCGGCCTCGCTCCTGAACTAGCTGTCTGAAAATTTTATTTTCATAACTTCTGTGTTTCTTAGATCAAAATTAAGCATTTTTGGAGATTTCGGACTTCTAGAGCTATCGTGTATCTAGATGTTGAATACAACACATACGTATGTAAATTTGTAATAATGCACGTTTTTTTTTTAAATATTTTATTTTTGTATTTTTATTTTGCATCTTATGGCTGAAACTGCTTACTTGTTTTTTAAATTTATGATTTCAATATATTATATTTTTCTTAATTTATATTATCTGCGTTAAAAGCACTTTTTGCTCAATTTGTTAAAACCTAACTGGGAATAATGCGTCGCACAGTGTAACGAGAGGGACAAAATGCAAAATATCGACTTGTTGTTGTTGACCTCTTGTGTTCATATAGAGCACGCAATTTCGGTGAAGAAATAGTACATACAAGAGCCCTCTTAACGTGAAGTAGAGAACTAATACTGCGAATCAGTTCATACAAAACAAAAACCACACAAGCAAAAACAACGAAACATAAACAAAGAAAGTAGCAGACACAACATAAGCAGATAATGATTGATTTTCTTATATACAAATATGAATTTTTCTTTTTTGATTTTGCTATTTTGTGCCTTAAATATAAAATTTACAAAATCCAAAGTTACATATTCGTTCAGCGCATGATATATCAGATATTTTAACATATATATCATTTCTGAAAGATGAGTATTAAAGGCTGTAGGTATACCCCAAAGTATTGGTCAAAAACGTTCCATGGGTTTGAAAAAACTTGTTAAAACGACCCCATAAAAACCGCACTGTAAGACATAATTCTACGTCAAAACCTAGTAAGAAATTTACTTCAACTTGACCAAAGTCAAAAAGTCACCACAGCTGTGTTGAAGTAGCTTCTCGTACGTTAGTCATAAGTTTTGTTACAAATTATAGCCTAGACACATTGACTGCGGCTGCAGCATTGCGTCAGACGTCAAATTTTTTTTACATGCTTTTCTTATGGAGGCGAATGTGGTGAAAATGTTACAACGACACTGCGTCATTGCAGCAATGTTGCTGTCGTCGACTTAGAACTTTTTCTATTTTGACGTGCGACAAGAGTAAGAACATCGGCATTTGTCAATGTTTTCGTTTAATTTCGTGCTTCTTTTGTGTTTTTTATTGTTCATTCTCATTGTGTTTGTGTTAAATGTTTGTTTTTTTAATGATAATTCGATGTTTAATAATAAAAATATATGAAAATACGGCTTATCGCGCTGCATCCAAATTAATCAAGTCGTAGAGAACATGCCAACATTTTCGTTTTAACCTCGTGTTGTTATGTTGCAGCCGCAGTCAATGTGTCTAGGCTATTATGGTTGACTTGGTACAAAAAATTAATAAGTCCCGTTTTAATTATTGTTGTTAAAATTACAAGTTTGATTTATGTCAATTTATGACATATGAATAATGCTTGCTTATCTTACCATACATTTGTTTTTTAGAATCATCTCAGGTAGAGGACAGGACCAGAAGTGAACGTTCGCGTATTATTCGTAAAAATGGACCCATAAAAGCAGTACTTGAGTGAATTTACCGAAAGCTCTTAAGGAAGCAGAAAATTATGGCAGATGAGAGATGAACAATGTCTATCAGAGTCATTTTCTGACTAAGCCGTGATGACCTCTATATGAAAGCTTTTCAAAGATTAAAGCTAGTAAGTTTGGAAAAAGCTACATATATGTTTATGTAATAAACAATTTAATCATATGTGAAGAAATTTTTACGGTGAAAGAAGCTTTTAATAAACAAAATATCAAATTCTATGCATCTTACGAAGCAAAATATACAGTAACTAGGAACAGTGGCGTAACTAGATAATCAAGGGCCCGTGTGCAAAATTGAAAAAGGGCCCTTATCAGAAAAATTAAAAAAATATATTTACAGAACGTAATATGCTGATATGGTAGGCAGTTCTCTATTTTCTGCATTTACTGTTGGATTAAGCTGGGTATACAGAGCTTCTGAACCAGAAGCATCTGTAACTGGCACTTTACTAGCGTTACTGCGGCGATACTTATTCACTTTATTAGAAGGACCTGCACATTGCTCTTCATTATTTCCTAAACCTGCTGCAACAACAAATTTGTCTAATTTCAGTAATTTTTTCTGTCATTTCTTTTTGTAGCTTGCTTTTGAATGCCCCACCATCTATTTTTCAATAATACCTTCTTATTACCAATATAAACTGCCAACACATACAACCAACAAAAAACTAGAATAGGACATCCCAACCAGCAAGAAATGCTCTAAATTTGGCTTATAGAGCGAATTCTCTAAGCTGCTTTGCAGTGTAAGCAGCCCAAAATTTAAGTAATTTTTCGTACTTTGAGGTACCAACAAGTACGTTGCATAGACTGCAAAGCAGCTTTCTAATCGAACTTCGAAAATTTTCAAAGATCTAAAATAGTCAAAACTTTTTATAAAAAAAAAAAAAATTTTTCCTTGTTTTATTTCTGATTTTAATTTTTTTATTTTTTAATTTTTTTATTTTTTAATTTTTTTATTTTCTTCTTTTTCTACCATTATCGCGTTTGTTCTCAACTTGAACCATCTGATTCGCAGTGAAAAAACATTTTTATTAAAATTTTGCCTTTGCCAGGGTTCGATCCCGAGTCTCGCCGATTTGTAGTCCGACGCCTTAGCCATTCTTCCATGTAGCTTTATATCGAAACGAAGATTTTTTTCATTTATACAGCTAATTCTGTCGTAGGTACCCATAAGCAGCGTTAGAGCCCGAACAGAACCAAAGCGGATGACGGCTGGCGGATTCGCCGTTCAGCAGAATACATTAAAATGTATGCACTCGGCAAAAACGAATTCGCTGGGCGAATCCGCGACGGAAAAACGCCAGAATAGAATCTATTTTATTTTTGCTATGGCGGCTGGCGGTCCTCTCTCTGAGTAACATAAATGTTGTCATACTTTTGCTAAGAATTGGCTGTGTTTAATGTAATTTTTTTAGTTTTTAGTGTATTCTGACGTTTGGTTTTTTGTGTCTGTGTTATATTTATGTGAATTCGCAATAATATACGAAATAATTGTCTTCATAATGGATTTTGATGAACACTTAATTGAATAAGTCAAAATTTTTTCATATATGTTAATCATGTTGTCCGTCTGTTGCACCCCTATCAGTCAATTGTACCACTACCGTGACAAAAAGCAACTCTGTTCCGACAACCGCCAGCCGCTCTTGTTATAGACGTGTTTCAGCTCAATTCGCCGAGAGAGGACCGCCAGCCGTCAGTCGCTTTGGTTCTGTTCGGGCTCTTAAAGTGCAAAATTAGGTTCAATCGAACCATTAAACAGCTTTAAGTTCAAAATCAATGTTAAGAAGACGCACAAGCGGCACTTCAGAACTCCTTTTGAACTTAATTATCTTAAACCTACACAGAAGTATAACTTGTAACTTTTGGAACAACAAAGACTATTGCCTGAAATTGACACCATAAAGCAGCTTTAGGTGTGGCAAGTTCCACAACGTACCTTTAAGCAGCTTTAGGCGTGTCAAGTTCTACAACGGACCATAAAGCATCTTCGAAGTGCCATGGAACTTATTTTGCCTCTTAAAACAGCTTTAAA
Organism: Tetanocera ferruginea; assembly: GCA_958299015.1. Lineage (NCBI taxonomy): Eukaryota > Metazoa > Arthropoda > Insecta > Diptera > Sciomyzidae > Tetanocera > Tetanocera ferruginea. The sequence continues at coordinate 137,680,310 of OY282642.1, forward strand.
GGGAACTCATACGAAAATTTCTACTCATTTTGCTGGTTGGGATATCAAGAACAACGTAGAAATTAGATTTTCAAAAGTTTTAAAATACAAAAGATCAACATAACTTTACAAATAAACATATTGTCACCTAAAATCCAAAAACGCTGAATGATTTTATAGAAGAAGGAAAAAAGGTTTGCTGTCTTTCTTATCCTGCCTTTTCACTAACTGTTTGAGTGATTTGCAGTATAGTTTGAAGTTTTTTGTTACGCTTTCTTGAATTTAAGGTGACAATTTACGCAAAAACTAAGTTTTTAAGACTTGCTAAATGATGAATTGCTTGAATGAATAATTTGAATATTTGAATAAAAATTGTAAATAGTAATATTACACAAATTAAATTCACTTTACAAATATATACAAACGAGAATACCGAAGAACACAAATGATAAATGTTTAATAGGATAATTTCATGGTAACTTGCGTTACATTCAGAAAGTTTTATGGAGTAAAATAAAGCTTTAAATTTGTTTTATTTAGATTGACAAATACAAATGGACTCTTTTTGAAAAGAATGGGTTTTGTATGTTAGAAATTGGTTAACAAATTTTGTGTTACCATAATATTTAGCCAGTAAAATAATAATTTAGGTTAGTAACTCGCGTTACCATTTTTGTACAACATATTCAGAGAGTAAATTTATTTCAAATTTTTCTGCTAAATTTTCGGGTAGAGGTGTTACCTTTGGCATAATTTTATGAAAAATTTCTACAACAATTTTACTTTCAACTGTTATTTTAATTGCTACAACGTTTTCTTACAGTACGTCCTGTCAAGATGACAGTTGACAATATTACATTACTTTTATTATAACTGGATCTTTAACAAAAATAGCTTTCAGAGTTGTTATGTTTAAACATTACAGGGTAGTAAATATAATGTTTTAGAGCTTTTTGTGCTGAAGGTAGCAACAAATGTTTATAATAGTGTTCACACTTAGGACATTATGACAATATAACCAGACAGAACATGTGTAGCATTTGCTATTTGTAGAGTCACCGAAGAGCCCCTATCGCTCACCGAAGGGCCTCGGTGCTCTGCACCGTCTTGCACTTATTGAGTTACGCCACTGACCACGAATCAAAGACGTCATCATTCTGTACACGTCATTGTTTGGTAGGAAGTATCGTGCAAAAGCATCACATCCATGCATTTTTGTGAAAAAAAATGTAGCAATTGTAGCAAAAGTGTACCAACAAGATATCTTGGAAGGCAGTGTTAAAAATTTAACAACGAAACTCTTCAATGCAGTACACTGGGTCATTTTAACAAGACTCTGCACCAGCTCATAAAGCTAAAACAATGCAAGTGGTTCCGCCAAAATATTCCAGCTTTAGTTTATTCTGAAGATTGGTCCTCATAAAGCCCAAACTTAAATCCTCATGATTACAAATTATGGTCGGTGCTAAAGGATATGGCTTGCAAAGTTCGTCACTGAAATTTGGAAAGTCTCAAGCCAGCGTTGATTGCAGCAGGATCATCAATATCAACGGAAACCATACGTGCCGTTATAGCCCAATGGCCAGTCCGGCTAAGTGGCTGCAATTATTTTAAATAATTTTTTGAATTCTTAGAAAGATTATTTTTGAATTAAGAAATAAATTTTACAAAATACACAATTTAAAAACTCGTTAGTTTGTAACAGAACTTATGGCACGACTGGGTTTATTCGATTGTATTTAAGTTTTTATAAAATTTTTCTAAACTTCACATTCAGATGTTTAAACGTTATCAATTTAGTTATAAATATCAAATAAATATTGTGTGCATACTCTCAGGCTGATAATTTTTTCGCATAATAGAAGCTATAACAGTAAGAATGAACAGTTTCAGCGGCATTAGGTACGTAGCGTACACTTGTTTTATATATTAAGGGTGACATATTTTCTTGAAGTACTTTTAAGTTTAAAAATATGCATGTGAGATATGAGACAAATGAGTGAGATTTTGGTCATGCATTTATTTTATTGCAGGACAAGAAAAATTTAAGAATCAAGCGTTAGTTATAAGTTGTGTAAAAATTACTAGAATTCAAGAGTACCTAAGTACAATACTTAATCTTAAGTAAATTACTTTCACTGCACCATTTCAAACATACATGCAAATTACCGCACTCATATAGGAATGCAAATGTATATAAATGGGTACACACAAGCGCACACACACACACACACACAGTCACACATGAAATGCAATTAGCTATTTTGTCGCAATGTCAACATGATGTTCAGGAAGCAACTTTTTTCTTATGGCAAAATGTTAATAAATTGCTTTCACTAGCATACCAGCAAAATAAACACACACCACCAAACGCACAGTGCCATATACTCATCATCCCCCCCCTCCCTTCCGCCCATAACCATTCACATAATATAGAGATAGTGTGCTAACGTTGCGTTCACAATGTCGGAGTCTGCTCAGGGAATAGCGCCAATGAAATCATAAAATTTAACAACCGCAAAAACTTTTCTATTTCCACAACTACTCATATACCGACATTTATAATAATTATCTTTATTGATAGAGCGCTAGAGCTAAGCTAAGCACTATGTCTGCTTAGATCGAAGTAGATTGTGGGTAGAATGGATGGGTGGTTGTTTCGAAGTGTTGTTGTAGTGGTACTTCCGGCAATTACTATTAGTACCAGAGGCGTTGCAGATAATAACAGAGGATTTTATATCTATCTGCCTTTTGGTGAGGAATATTGATAGCTTAAGTTTCCGCAGCATATCTTTAGGGGTAACGACAAAACAGCAGCACAGCAGAGAAGCAGCAGAATAGCAGAGTAGCAGAAAAACTTTTTTGCTGAATTAACATATGAATTGCTTTGGGTAATCAATAAAATTTAGCAACTTGCTTATTTTGCTATGGTGGCGTTTTTGACGAGCTGCTAACGAAACTCATCTAAGAATGATTTTGATAGCCAAACTATAAGTGTTGTAAGTAAATTTGTGTCTATGTGTGTGTGTGTGTGTGTGTGTGTGTGTGTGTGTGCGTGTGTGTGTGTGTGTGTGTGTGTGTGTGTGTGTGTGTGTGTGTGTGTGTGTGTGTGTGTGTGTGTGTGTGTGTGTGTGTGTGTGTGTGTGTGTGTGTGTGTGTGTGTATGTTCATATATGATTGAGTTTGAAAAGTACTAACTTTTGAGGAGTTGCTGTAAGTTATTGAGTCTTAAAAATTATTTTGCATTAGCATTAAGTTTTTAGTGTTGAAAAAGGCATCACCAGGGATATGGTTGGGTGGTGTTTAGCATTAAAGTGCATAACAAGCTCTCTAAGCATTAAGATCTCAGTTTAATTGCGTCTGGCCTAAATCTTTATTTTAAAACTAGTGAAACCCTGCTTGAGTTGCTGCATCTGGCAATTATATTGAAAAACAAAAATATTAAATACTTTTATTACACCCTTAGTTTGACTCAACGTTCATGGTTCAATGACCATTTCAATTTGCCAGCATTAGGACATCACCAAATAGTAATTTTATTCCAAGTTTCTACACCGAGAAAAAAAACTTAAGAAAAATTAACAAAAAACCTATGTTAGTTTACCTAAAAGTTTGGTCCGTTATGTGAGCCTAAGAAGTTTTTGGATAAGACAACAAAGTTTAATCTGTTAATTTATGGAATTTTATATTCATGGTGAATTGACGATATTTTGTTTAATTTAAACATAAGATGTAAGCACGTTTCCACAAGTATATTAGTAGAATTGCAAAAGATATTTGATGAAATATTAACTTTATATATCGATGATTTAACATTGTAAAATGTTAAAAAATACAGCCTAGTTCTATGGTAACCTCTAAAATAACTTTTGTTTATATAACCAAGAGAGAATAATTTTTATTAAAAATTATTGTGTTGTAGGTGGTGATGTTTGGCGTGCTGGTGATGGTAGTGGAGGTGATTGTGTTGGCGGTAGTGTTGGCTGTCGTGTCAGTGGTGGTAGTGGAGTTGATTGTGTTGATCGGGTTATTGATGTTAGTTCCGATTGTTGCATTGGTGCTTCAAAAAATCTATAAAAGTTTAAAAAATTTAAATTTCAGTAGATCCCGAAAACTGTATACGACAAAATGAAATATAAGCCCAAGACCGCAACAGAATGTCTATATTGAATGAATAAAAGGGTATTGAAAGCTCTTTGCATATTTCTTGTTCGCAGTCTTTGTGTTATTTTCGTTTTTAGCTACGAGCCATACTTTCAGTACTTTATACATGAGTTTGGTTAACTTAACAAAGTTTTTCTTTATGAATTTAAACATTTCATTTTTGTAGAAATTATCACATTTTTCATTTTGAAATCATGTTCAGCTCACACTAAAACTTTTGTAATAAACATAGTTACTTTATTCAGTACATTTTTTTATTCACAAAAGCCATCTTAGATAAATTTACTATGTTTTTTTTTCGGTATATGTTCTGTGACTATTACTTAAAAAAGTAATTCGATATAAAACAAGCAAAAAACTCTAAAATTGGTCTAGCTCGAATAAGTATACTCTACAACTACTTTTTCAATACGTAACAATAATAAGAAAATTTGGCTTGTACTTAAGCCCAAGTTTAAAATCTGTAGCTTAAATATAAACCTATTTAAAGAGTTAGGTTTTCCTAACAACATGAATATTTTCGCTTCAACTAAAATATCTGCATTTGAAATGTATGAAAACTGGTAAAATATTTATGAACATATTTAATTTTATTATACGTTTTTCAATCTGCATATTTATCATTATTTTCTTTTGCTACAATTTTATGCATTTTAAAAAAAAAATTATTTCAAAAACTGGAATTTATATCTTCAGTCGAATGCTCTCGCATCTGAGCTAATTCGGTGTTTAACAATCATTGGTTGGCATCAATTAAAAACTTGAAATGTGCATTAAATCTGCACAAATTCATTAACTTATTAATTAGCACAACATATTTTTTTGCAGATATTTTAAAACAACTTGACAATTCAGTAAATATTATATTAATACCATATATGTTACCAAAAAAATATGCCAATAAACAAAATTATTATAGAAAACATATTTTCAGATATAAATTGACACTTAATTAAAAAATCAGCATCAATCACAATTAAAGCCAAGAGCAAGTTCATAAAAAACACACAATAATGCGTTCTGTATAAGTTTGTTAGTACACTCAGAAAAAAGTGTCTCGGAATATGATAAAAAAGGCATCATATTTAGAGAAAAATGGTATAGACTTTGCTCCAGAGAATGCTATTCTCTAATTGCGATACTTAAAATTCTCTAAAAATGAAAAAAGGTTCAATGAAATAGAAAAATATATAGTTTTTAAAGAAAAATACTTTTTTTTTGAGAAAATATTTGTTTTTAAGGAAGAAAATACTTCGCATAGTGAATTTTTTATCAATATATCGACTATATTATCGAATATATTAAATCGACTTTTTTTATAATTTTATATATTAGTACATATTCTAAAGATTCTAAGAAAAAAATAGTTCTATGTGTTTCTCTTTGTTCACAAATTTTGAACGCGCTTATCTCGAAACCATGTTTTTCGTACTGGTTGCGGCAGTAGCGGGTTCATTTTTTGACGAAATTTATTTTTTTTTTAAATTTTTTTAAACTTGATTCGCTTTCATATGACTCGAGCTTGCTTTAAATTTTTTTTCGAGTTTTTATGAATTTTTAAAGTCAATATTTTTTCGAAAAAAAGACTTTCAAATTTGGAACCTCACCAAAAATTGAAAAAAAAAAAATTTAAAAAAAGCTCCTGTCATACGAGAACCAATTTTGTTAAGATTTAAAAAAACAATTTTTTCTCCAGATCGAACAATTTTTGCGACTCCCAGCGCTGCAACCACGAGGCCCCGTTTTTTTCTCTGCCTCCAGTTTGGAGCTCCATAAAACCATGTTGGAGTGAAAAATATTTTTTTTTAAATTTTTTCCTTGTAATTTGTTCAATTCTCTACAATAATAAAAAAAATTTTTTGGAAAAATGTCTATTTTGAGCTATGAATTTTTAAAAAAACGTCTGTTTTCTCTGCCGCGAATGTTATGCCCCTCCTTAAATTATTGCTGTTGTTATTGTGATATTGTTAAATCTCATTAACTGTTTAACACACATATAATATATTCGCAAATTTAAAATAGTAATTTATGGTATAAAGTTTTTTCTTAATTCTGGAGTGCTTGCTACCAACTACCTGGCTATAGTGCAATATTGGCTGGAACTTCAACTTAAACAAAACTTGTCTCAACTCACTTGCAATTTTCCGTTAGGATTTTCCATCAAATCACAAATCAAGCCATGGGCAAAAAGTCCACTTATCTTATATTATGAGCTGAGCATGTCCTCGAGGTCTTGTTTACTGTTGTTGTATTTCGCTCCATCATCAAGTATAAAGAATACGCTGCTTTTAAGCGTTGTTGCCGCTACAGCTGTTGTGTACGTACATCTTTTTCTAGGAACTAATGTGCTTGTTTCGATTTTGGTTGTTGATTTTGTGTATGTATACTCCTTATTACTCAAAAAGAGGAAAAACAAAAAAAAAAAAACAATAAAAAATAAAATAAAAAATTGCTTCCTTTAGGACTCACTCCTCATATGCTGTTCGGCATACAATTTTAAGCTTTCGTTCGGTTGCCTTGAAATGGTGGATCCATCGAATTTTTTTTTTGTTATTTTTTGTTATTGTTGTTGTTATTTTGTTGACAACAATCATGGTCTTGTACTTAGCCGAAAGCAAATTGATGCATTTGGTTGAACAGGCATGGCTGTTCGGAAGGTGAGAGTGCGTGTTAACAGGAAATATCAAGGAATTTGCTTACCAACGGCTGTTGACACTTTATTTTAATATGTATGCCTCATTGAACTTCGTGTTTGTTGGGGTTTGATGGAATGAGAAATAATGTGAAGTAACAAAAAAAGTTGGCATGAGTTGTTGTGTGCACTGAGGCGAACAACCATCAGGAGGTCAGAATAAAAAACAAATGCTCAATAGATTTAATAGATTTCGACAATCGCACAGAATGTTAAATTTATGTGGCTTAAGCAGGAAGTGAAAAAAATTTCAAGAAACTTTCAATTATATACTTAGCCGGCGCTTAACTTGAAGAGCCATTGAGAAGAATGCAGAAAAAGCTTTAACTTCCTTTTGAATTTTAAGTATAATATTCTGAAAATTTGTATGTGATAGAATTTCTAATGAAAACCTTCAAGTCGACTCAGTTTCGAAATTTAAAAACTCAATTTCTGAATCCTTGTTATGAAATTTCAAGAAAGCCTGGATACGAGAAAAATCTGTAAAATTGTTATCGTCGCAAATGAAATAATTAAGCAAATTTTCTCCAAAATAATTATTTTTCGTAATTTTTTTTAAACACGAACATAGCAACCAAAACTTTTTACGAAGTTACGAAGCGACCCATGTAGTATCTACATTTCTTTGACACAACATAACATAATATCTTTGCTTTTTACTTTTGAGAAAAATGTATTAAAGCTTACAAACCAACTTTAGGACAACCTGCAAATTTATGAGGTCAGTTACGAGATTGCAACGATCTGACTTTGACCGAGCTTCTTATGATCAATTGTGTTGAGTGTGTTATTAAATGTTTGCACACAATTGACCGAGAACTGGACCTACATGTTTTATGCCGACTCCGAACGGCTAAAAGTTCATGTTCTCAAGAAGCTGTACATGGCATAACTTACTCTCTGAGGTTTGCCATTGCCTACAGAGAGGTGGTGACCGATCAGAAAAATTTTTTATTGAAAAAACTTTTCGCCGCGGCTGAGGATCGAACCCGGGCTCCGAGCATGTTAAGCCACACACTCAACCTGCATTCCAGGTGGCAGGTAAAAGCAAAAAAATAGCATACAAAAAACTTCTTCATAAAGTAAATAACTGTGGTTATAAGTGAAAACCGTCTAAGTCAACTTAAAAAAAAATTGACAATCCGGAGTTATTCTAGCCAAAGTTATGACATAAACGTTGAAGAGTTCTTCATAGAAATTATATGACTATTAAAAACTTTAAAATAAGATATCTCGAAACATTAAGAACGAAGTTAGGCAATTATCGCTTATGACCACAGAAGTATGTTCTAACTTTCCTGTTGATCAGTCAAATAGTGTGGATGCTCACACCGAGCACCAAATCTGTCACTGTTTGCACTAAATAACAGTCAGATATGCCAAAATCAATAGCTTTTAAATAAAAAACTTTTTATATCAAATTTAAAACGTACTAATGCATTTTCCTTTCCCAGCAATTAAAATGTATTCAAATACAAATGTTCTGTCATTAAATAGCTTTTATTGAACTAATTGCATTGATATGTTTTTACTTCAGTTCTCTAAATAATTAATAGTAAATGTAAGCTATAAATTTCAATGCGTTTTTACATTCCGCTTTAGAACGTAACTCAAATTCAAACTAAACTACCAGTGAATAAACAAATTCCAGTGAAGCAGTTCTAACTTTAAGCAGTTTTTCATAAATAACAAGTGTCTGTCTGATTAATAATAAAAAATGCGACCAAAAATGAGGCTTCAAAATTTGTATCGACGACGATCGGTTCAAACAGTTTTACGTTTTTTAGCGGACTTTTTTGAAAATGCCTCCATACATGGTCTGTCCCATTTGGCGCGCACCAACATACACTGGCTAGAATTGTGAGATATAAAGTGCAAATATTTAAGTAATTCTATCGTTTTCTTATGGGAAAAATACGTTCTTAGCTCATTCTGGCTCTTGATAATTGTTTTTATGGGAGCTGGGGCCATATATCTGAGTGTTGATCTTATAGCCCAATATAAACGAGATAATGTTGTTGTTACCATTGATAGTAACTTCATGGATTGGAAATCAACTAAACCTTCAATGACCTTTTGTTCGCAAAATATTTTAGACCAAACAAAGACAGAACGGTACATAAGGTAAGTGATAACACACTGCTTTATGAGTAAAACTACTTAAAAGTTGAAATGAGATAAGGTTGTATGGGAAGTCCGCGTTAGACCGGATCGTAAAAAAAAACAACCATCAGATGAAGAAAATAAAAAATAATTCTTTTTTTTACAGTGCAGATACTTCTCGTTAGCAAGAATGTTTTTAAGTCCTGGTTTAAAAAAATTCAATGGGAACTCCCAAAAAGAACTATGCAGTTATGAAGATTGTAACAAAATCTTATGGCGTTTTCGTTTCTACCAAAAAATGTTGCCTTTTCATTGCCCTTGCCTTTTTTCGTGTTCGATTCTAAAATAAGTGCAAACGGGTGAGTAAATTTTGTGTTCGTTTCTTAAAATGTCACACTCAGAGAGGGCAAAAAAGGCGCATTTTCTACCCTGCAAACTTTCTCAGGGTAGATGATTGCCCTGCATATCAGCTGTTTTTAAAACGACAATATTATGACATGCGTGCGTTAGACAAGGATGGTTATACTCGTTTATTTAAGTTGACATTTTTCGAGTAGGCAAAAACATGCACTTTTACAGGGTTGCGGGCAACATTGAAAACATTTTGCACTGCGACAGGGCAACATTTTTTGTTAGAAACGAAAACGCCATTAATTTTTAATATTTCGTTTTAGACAACAGGGTAATCCAACTTATTTTTGTTTACAATTAAATTAAATAAAATTAATTTTTGGCCTTTCAATCATTGCAATAAGTTCATTAATAAAAAAGTAATGAACTTTTTTATATTTCCTGCAGTGTACTTCTTGTTAGCAAGAATCTATTAAGACCTGTTCGAAAAAATTTAATGAGAATCCCATTAAATAGTATGAAGTTGTGAATACTGCAACAAGATCTTAATTTAAAATTTTTTTTTTTAAATTAAAAAAAAAACTTTAAAATTAAAAATAATTTAGCCAAAAACAGGTTGGTTAAATTATTTTTGTTAACAAATTTTTATACCGGAATGGTCAGGGTATACTAACATTGTGAATACGTTTGTAACGCATAGAAAGAAGCGAGTCCGGTTTTTAAGAAAATTATATATATTCTTGATCAGCGTCACCTCTTGAGCTATCCATGTCCGTCCGTCCGTCTGGTTAAATTTAAAATTTTAAATTTTAAATTTTATATTTTAAATTTTAAATTTTAAATTTTAAATTTTAAATTTTAAATTTTAAATTTTAAATTTTATATTTTAAATTTTAAATTTTAAATTTTAAATTTTAAATTTTAAATTTTAAATTTTAAATTTTAAATTTTAAATTTTAAATTTTAAATTTTAAATTTTAAATTTTAAATTTTAAATTTTAAATTTTAAATTTTAAATTTTAAATTTTAAATTTTAAATTTTAAATTTTAAATTTTAAATTTTAAATTTTAAATTTTAAATTTTAAATTTTAAATTTTAAATTTTAAATTTTAAATTTTAAATTTTAAATTTTAAATTTTAAATTTTAAATTTTAAATTTTAAATTTTAAATTTTAAATTTTAAATTTTAAATTTTAAATTTTAGTGGAAATGACTTGAAATTTAAAATTTAAAATTTAAATTTAATTATTTTTCAAAAAATAAAAATTATTTTTGATTTTTATTTTTTTAATCATGCGAAAAAATTCATTTATGATTTTTATTTATTTAACTCAAACAAAAAAATCATTTATGATTTTTATTTTTTTAACTCAAACATAAAAATAATTTTTGATTTTTATCTTTTTAAGTCAAACAAAGAAATCATTCCTGATTTTTTTTTTTTTGATCAGAAATAGAAATTTTTTTATCAGTTGTTGATTTTTAGTTTTTGTTCAGAAATTACAAACGTTTAAGAATTTTTATTATATAGATCGTAAACTAGAATTCGAATTCACAAGCTTTGTTCTTGTAAGACATTCTACATAGTTATCTTTTTTTCTCACTTCCAAATTTTAAAAGAAACTAAGATGATATTGAATTTGAGGCTTACTTAACTGAGAATTATTAAAATGATAGACATTAATTTTTAAGAACAAAGCTTTGTCAAAATTTTCTGATGACAAATTACATCTTTAGTCACTTTAAATTAGTCGAAGTCCACGAAATGACCGCTCCACACTAACTTGTGTAGCTAGAACACTGTGAACTATTTTCGCTAGAGGCCACAGAAATTTTATTAAATTTATCACATAAAGATACAAAAAATAATCAGGCTCTTTCGTTCAGAATCCGTTAAAAAAACATACACTTACGTATATTTAAGAAAATAAAATATCACTTCAATAAGATAATTTGGTAACTGATTTAAAATTATTGTTCTAACAATTCTTCTTCTAAAGGGAGAGTATTTAATAACGTTTTCTTTTTAGTATTTATGTAAATAGCAGTTTTTGGATTTAATTAAACCCCTTGTTTGGAGATATTGCCAAACAATTACGACACTTGGTCTTAATTAAATTTTGAATCGAAAAAATTCTCTCAACGTTGGCAGATGAGTGGAGAATTGATAAGATATCATGGGCAATTCTGAAAATGTTTGAAAACATATTAACATTTAGCTCATTTTCATTATCTCCACTTCAGCCCAGAATTCGGAAATAGTCGAATCTTTAAATTTTTTCAATTCCTCAAAATCTGCCAGCGCCTTGTATTCCGTGTTGATCGACTTTATATTTAAAAGTTCTTATTCTGGGAACGTGTTTAAACTCAGCAGCAAAATGCTGGTTGTTTGACCAGATAATATGCGACTGATCGAGAATTTTGGTAAGAAGTTTATGACTTCATTATCAAAACTGATTTTTTATTCAACTCTTGACAACATCTCAAGTAGAATTCTTTAATATGAGTTTTAAACTCAGCAATTTCATCAGCTGGTACCTTCTCCGTTATATAGTATACCCAAAAGTACATCTTTAGAATACCATTTAAGTAAACAAATCAATTGTCATTGTCAAAATAAAATAAGCTTATATCCCAGTTAAACATTTTTGGTATGCTTAACCCACTACGCAACACAAGACATTGCCATATCCTAGTAAAGAATTAGGTGCTTATGCAATTAGTTTACTTCTTGTTTAAAGTGTGCTGTGCTTGCTGGATCGTGAAAGCTTTACGTGATATAAGGAGTTTAGTATGTTATTAATTGTAAAAGTATAAAATATAAAAGTATCAGGGTACTTTTTTCGGCAAGAAGATACTCGGGTACTTTTGAAGAGTCAATAGTACTCAAAAAAGTACTATTCCACTTAAAATATCATCCCTGATATGTACCCTTAAACTACTTTCTCATAAAACAATAATAGTATTAGAAAAGGTCTTGTCCGTGTGGATGAGCCCATATTTTCTATACATTTTAATTTTACTGAAAAATTTACATAAGGAGATAAGGGGAGATAAGGGGACGATCTTCACATGGCAACGTGTCTGATTGCCTCAACTTGGCGAGGCCAGCATTATCTATGTCAAAATCGTCTCAAGTCGACTCAAACCTCCGCGTGGTGTCTCCTGGAAACGTCAAAAAACTATCACCCGATATACTTTGGCGGCGAATCTGAGCGACGGGCTTCCTTTGGCCATCAAGCAAAGGTTGTGCGTTGGGTTTGAAACCCACGATGTAATTAAACTATGTCAATGAAAAGTACAAGAATTAATAAAAGAATGATCCCCAAATCTGATGACGACTACCGCAAACGAAAAACTGATAATGATTTACGGATATGCACCTGGAATGTCCGAACCCTAAATTGGGATGGTGCCTCTATACAACTGATTGATATCTTGGAAAGATATAATGCTGATATCACTGCAATCCAAGAAATGCGATGGAAAAGGACAGGGTTGCTAACGGCAAGCATCCTGTGATATCTACTACAGCGGACATGAGGAGAAGCACGAGTTTGGATGCGGATTTGTAGTTAGCAAGAGAATACGGCATCATAACCTGTTATTCACTACTGTGAACGAACGACTTGCCATAATCCGCTTTAAGGCAAATTTTTTTAACATAAGCTTAATATGTGCGCACGCTCCGACAGAAGAAAAAGATGACGAGACCTAAGAAAGATTTTACGAGCGCCTTGAAGACGCATACGAGCGCTGCCCCCGTCATAACTTAAAAATCGTGCTTGATGACTTCAACGCCAAGGTGGGTAAGGAAAACATATTTGGTCCAACAGTCGAAAATTTCAGCCTCCACGACAACACATCCGATAACGGAATGAGGTTGATTGACTTCGCCGCAGCACGAAACATGGTCGTTAGTAGCACTAGATTCAAGCATCTCAATATTCATAAGGCCACCTGGTTGTCCCCTGATCAAAAAACATGCAACAAAATTGATCACGTTTTGATTGACGGAAGGCACTCTTCCAGTGTATTAGACGTACGCACGATCCGTGGTGCTAACATAGACTCGGATCATTATCTTGTCGCAGCCAAGATCCGCACACGTCTGTGCGCTCTTAGCTGCGCAATCCTACACAAAGAAAGCTAGACGTCGATAAGCTGCAGTCAAAACGGACGGCCGAAGCCTTCGCTACTCGACTCTCACTCCTGCTTGAAGAAAGCACTCCTCCGATCGATGATATATGCGGACAGTGGACGCACATATCCCACTCTATGCGTACGGCTGCTGAAGAGGTGATAGGCTACCACCGCCCTCGCCGAAACCAGTGGCACCACTAGGAGTGTCGCGACGCCACTGCAGAGAAGAACGCCGCCAACAAAGCCACCCTGCAGTCGGTTGTAACGCGTGCTGTTATGGAGTGATACCGAGAGAAGAGGAGGAAAGATTTCACCCATTTTCAGGCGAAAAAAACGAGAGGCGGAAATGCGTGAGTGCGAGAAAATTGAGATGCATGGCGACAGGAATGAGACTCGAAAATTTTTCGAAAAAATAAGACGCCTGGCCGATGGTTTTAAGACCGGAGCCTCTTCCTGCAAGGACGAGAATGGGAATCTAGTGACATATATCCAGAGTACACTGATGTTATGGAGGGAGCACTTCTCTAGACTTTTAAATGGCGACGCTGACAACAATCCCGCCAGTGGAGATGATATCCCGGAAACCCCAATTATGGATGACAGCGTTGAAGTTCCGCTGCCCGATTATAACGAGGTCTTAACAGCTATAGCTCGGCTTAAAAACAACAAAGCCGCAGGAGTCGATGGCCTACCGGCTGAGCTGTTTAAGACCGGTGGCGAAGCTCTGTTTAAATGCATTCACAGACTTCTATGCAGAATATGGTCGGAAGACTACATTCCAGATGATTGGAACCTCAGTGCGCTCTGCCCAATCCACAAGAAAGGCGATCCCACCATTTACGCCAGCTACCGTGGGATTAGCCTTCTTAATATCGCATATAAGGTCCTGTCGAGCGTATTGTGTGAAAGACTAAAGCCCATCGTCAACCAACTGATTGGACCTTATCAGTGTGGCTTTAGACCTGGAAAGTCCACCATTGACCAGATCTTCACGCTCCGACAAATCTTGGAAAAGACCCTCGAAAAACAAATCGACACACACCATCTTTTAGTCGATTTCAAAGCCGCCTTTGACAGTCCAATAAGGAGTCACCTATATGCCATCATGTCTGAATTTGGTATTCCTGCGAAGCTAATACGTCTTTGCAGGATGACACTGAACAACACCAGCAGCGCAGTGAAAATCGGGTAGGACCTCTCCCTTCCTTTCGATACCAAGCGAGGTTTCAGACAAGGTGATTCCTTATCGTGTGACTTTTTTAATATATTCATGGAGAAGATCATCCGAGCTGCTGACCTGAGACGCAGTGGCACAATTTTCTATAAGAGTGTTAAGCTGCTGGCATATGCTGATGATATTGACATCATTGGTCATCATTGGTATTGACATACGCGCGAAGTCAGTGCAGCATTCTCCAGGCTAGAAAAAGAGTCGAGTCGAATGGGTCTTGCAGTGAACGCAGATAAAACGAAGTATCTTGTGTCAACAAACAAACAGTCCCAGCGTCTTGGAAACCACGTCACTGTTGACAACACCTCTTTTGAGGTAGTGAAGGACTTTGTTTACCTGGGATCCAGCATTAACTCCTCCAACGATATCAGTATTCAGATTAAACGAAGGATAACTCTTGCCAACAGGTGTTACTTTGGGCTCAGTAGGCAATTGAGAAGCAGAGCTCTCTCTCGACGAACAAAACTGACGCTCTATATGTCAATAATCATGCCCGTCCTACTATACGCATCACAAACCTGGACGTTGAGCAGCTCTGATGAAAGGACTTTGAGAGCGTTCGAGAGAAAAATCCTTCGCAAGATCTATGGTCCAATCTGCGTCAATGGCGAGTACCGAATACGATGGAACCACGAGCTGTATGAGCTATATGCCGACATCGATATAGTCAAGCGTATTAAAATAGAGCGGCTTCGCTGGCTAGGTCATGTCGAGAGAATGAACGACGAAGCTCCAGCGAAAAAGATATTGGATTCGGTACCCAGCGGTAGCCAACGCAGACGTTGGAAAGACCAGGCATTGGATAACCTGACAACGCTTAGAGTTTCCAACTGGCGCCAGCCAAAACCGACCAACGGTTGTAAGCGCCATCAAAGTAGCAAGTAGAAAAATTTACACATGTCTAACTTTTATTCCTTTTAAATAATGAGTTTGAATTTTGAGCAAAAAAATAAAAATCAACAAATAATTTTTATTTGGAACAAAAAAAAAATATAAATCAAAACTCACTTTTATTTCTGAGCAAAAAATAAATAAAATCAAAAATAATTTTTATTTCAGAGCAAAAATATATAAATAATTTTATAATAATTATTTTTAATTTTTATGCTTAACGCTTAAAAAATAAAAATCATTATATATTTTAAGAGGGAACACAAATTCCAACATTTCGGTATACTCAAAAGTTTTTTCCTACACTTAGAACATATTGATTTTTTCATTATAATTTGAAAAATAATCATTATTTTCGGTCTCTGATAAAAACCAGTACTATGTTGAATCACAGTATCTACACTCAAATCATTCTATTGACTTTATTTGTGTGCTTATTTTATTCGGCAAAAGCTTATTTTCCTTATCGTTTCATTTAAAACAATAAAATTTATGGAACTTTAGACTCAGGCACAGTCTGTCGGTTCAATTAGTCAGATAATATTTTTAACTTTTTTCAGAGAACGAAAGTTAAATACTGAAGTGTCAATTAAAGATGTGGCAGACTTCTTGAATCAGCTCTCACGTATGACAATTTCAACTATAAAACCTATGAGGGATCTTAACTATGGCATATCACCAAACGATTACATGGAATTAATTTTCAAGTAAGATACATGTCTTTTTTATATCTCAAAACATAATTGACTGTAATTTTATGCGAGCAAGATGACTCTTATTGTTTCTTTTGTTTGCAGTCTTTCCAGATACGATATATTGCGAACAGCCAATTTGCAATTAGTACGAACCATTAGCGACGTTGGCATATGCTATACCCATAACAATGTGCTCATCAATGATGGAGTATCTTCGGTGTAAGTTAAGTATATGAAGCACTCAAATAATTTACAAAAACCATTTCAAAAATTCTTATATTTAATTTTTTATTTAATTTGATAATCTAATATTTAATCTAATAATTTTCCTTAGCCATTGGGGCGACTGATCGCAACAGCCAACTACACTGAAAAACACTACCGGTCTTTTGTATTTAAACTATTTTGATAAAATTCCAGAATATAATTTTCTTATTTATGGAAATCCAAGTTTAAACACTTACATACACTCAGCTTATGAGATGCCAACAACTTGGTCACGCACTGTTGAGACCCCGAATTCAAAGAGTGTCTTGTTTGTATCAGTGATAACTACGGAAGTGAATTACGAAAAAAATTTTAAAAGGTATTTTTTGGTATTCGATCACATAATAAGTCGAATAAATTGCCCACAACCCACTTTCACAATAGCGATGTTACAATAGAGCAACGTCAGTGTCGCATTTATGACGAGTCCAATTTACGCATGTTCCCAAAAACATATTCACGATTTTTATGCCTCATGGAGTGTCGTGCTCGGTTTGCTTTACGCCACTGTCATTGTCTGCCACACTTCTATGGCAGACTCGAATTTCTTAAGGCTGAAAAGTTGAAAATTTGTGATGTCAAAGGTCTCAATTGTTTGGCGAAGTATAATGAAGAATTAAGAACGTTAGAGAATTTACAAGAAGGTGCATTCAAGTGTTCCTGCCTACCCAACTGCAATTTATTAGGAGTAACACCGAACCTTTATGTAAGTTACACTAGTGTATTCTGTTTGGTTCAGAATAAATTGTACCTTTAATAATATCAACAAATGAACCTTCGCTGTTTTATGCCTCCTATACTGTAAGAATAGCAATATTTATTCAGGTTGTTGTTTTATTTAAAGAACCAACGGTGTAAGGCAAAATTACAACAAGATCTCATGAAATATTAACATAATATAACATTTTAAAAACATAATATAACATTATTGCACTCAGGCAAAAAATGCTCTTATATCAAACAAATCATGGGTTGAAATAACAGATTTGACTTTTATATACCATTTAACAAATGAAACTTTCAAATTAACAGTCGGTTGACTGTTAGTCCATAGAACACGAAACCCATACAAAAACGTTTTCAAAGTTAATACTTCACCGAGTGTGCTATCGTGTGCGTTTAATACTCGACTGTCCTAGATTCAAATACCGGTAAGACCAACAGAGAATTTTTTTGTTTAAAATATATTTTTTTTTGATAAAAATTCAAAAGTACAATTTTTTTTTCAAGTTTGTTAGCAAAATTATATTGAAGGTTATCTTTGACAGACAGTTAATAAAACAGAATTAAGGCCTGATCAAAATAGACGAGACGATCAGTAACTAGTAAAACGAAACTGTCAGTTAAATGTATTTCAATGTTTTTACTCAAAATTAATAAACGTAACTTATCAAAACTGACCGAAATATTTTGACAAGATGTATTTTTCCGTAGCAACCGAACTCTTAAGGTCCAGTTATAATAGAATTAATGTAAAGTAATGTAATGTTGTCAACTGTTATAATGACAGGACGTCATGAAAGAAAACGTTGTAGCAATTATAATAGCAGCAATTGAAAGTCAAATTGTTGAACAAATTTTTCTTTAAATTAATTATTCGTAAAATATATAAAGAAAAGAAAAACGGATGCAGATTATTTAATTGCATTTATCATTATTTTATTATTTTTTTATATATACAGCACACTAAATACAAAACAGCCACAACTCAAAATTTTTCGATACCGACTTTTTGTTATAAATCAATTCACAAAAAACATATCTCAATATCTTTTTAATTATTTTCCAGAGACCGAAAATAATGATTCTTTTTCAAGTTTTAATGAAAAAATCAGTATGTTCTTAGTGTTGGAAAAAACTTTTGAGCATACCGAAATGTTGGAATTTGTGTTCCCTCTTCGAATAAATATTGATTTTTATTTGTTAAGCGTTAAGCATAAAAATTAAAAATAATTATTATAAAATTATTTTTATTTTTTTCCCCGAAATAAAAATTATTTTTGATTTATATTTATTTTGCTCTGAAATAAAAATTATTTTTGATATGTTTTTTTTTTGCTCAGAAATAAAAGTGATTTTTGATTTTTATTTATTTTGTTCCAAATAAAAATTATTTGTTAATTTTGTTTTTTTTTTTTTGCTCAAAATTTAAACTCATTATTTAAAAGGAATAAAAGTTAGGCATGTGTACATTTTTCAGTAAAATTGAAATGTAAGAAAAATATTGGCTCAATCCACACACGGACAAGACATTTTCTAATACTATTATTGCTTTATGAAAAAGAAGTTTCAGGGGATGAGATAATAGCTACTATCATGAAAAACGGTTTCGATATCCATTCCTGTGGCCTTTAATGAAAGTTGTTCACAGTGCTCAGTGAAAATAGTTCTCCAGCTACACAAGTTAGTGTGGAACGGTCATTTTGTGGACTTCGGCCAATTTAAAGTGACCAAAGATGTAATTTGTCATCAGAAAATTTTGACAAAGCTCATAATTCTCAATAAAGTAAGCCTCAAATTAAATATCATCTTAGTTTCTTTTCAAATTTGGAAGAGAAAAAAAAAACATTACAATTAAGAATGTCTTACAAAAAGAAAGCTTGTGAATTAAATTTTTAATTTACGAGAAAATAATAAAAATCTTGAAACATTTTAAATTTCTGAACACAAACTTAAAATCAACAATTGATTTTATTATACAGCGATATCTTAAAAATTAAAAAATTATTTCTATATTATTCTATAGAAATGATTTCTTTGTTAGAGTAAAAATAATAAAAATCAAAAATGATTTTTTTTGGTTTGATTAAAAAAAAATATAAATCAAAAATAATTTTTTTGCATGAGTCAAAAAAATATAAATCAAAAATAATTTTTATTTTTTCTTTCTTTCTTTCTTTTCAACGGATTTTTACATCCCGTTTATTTGATATTATGTGTTGAAACATTAAGTGTCAGAACACACTGCTGCAGTGATATTAGCTTACATTAACTCCACCTTTAACGTCTTAATTCATCCATCAACAGCAGCATATTTTGCACTTTTTCACTCATATTTTCTAAATTTGGATAGGATAGAAAAAATTACTAAAAGTTTCTTAGAAAACAACTGATCAGTAGACAGCGTGCACGTGGAGACAAATCTGACAGACAAAACCAGTTATTAACCCTACGACACGGGAATGAAATTTAGCGGTAAGAAAAATATGGGAACAACGTTTTCTTATTAAAAAAAGCCTTTTTTAACTCATTTTTAAAGTTTTATTATAGAAAAAATGTCCTGGGTGATGGATTTTAGACACTTGTTTATATCATTTAAACACATTGTTAATATGGATAACGACGATATATACAAAAAACCCTTTTTTTTCAAAAAAATCAAACTGCATAATATATTTTTTGAATTTTATAAAAACAAGGTTTGCTACAATTTAGTTTACGTCATGATAGAATAATTTTATCAGGTAGTGTTGACAAATGTTGATTCTCTCAGCTGCAAGTAAGCGAACCCTTGTCAAAAACAGCTGTTCGTTGTTATATTCGTTGACCACATTCAGCTGTGTCAACTGTTGTAACAGCAACACATCGGGGAGCGCTATTATTGGTATTGAAGTTTCAGAAAAATTGTGAAGTTTATGAAATATCAAGTTTTGTATCAAATACGAATGGAAATTTTACCGACAAATTAAAAATTTTCTATTTTTAAACGCATTTTAATGCGCAACTTTATATTTATGTGCATCAAGTTATGACTTAGCAGTTGGCAACTGTTGGGTACGCTGAATGTGGCCAGTGAAAATTAATTGTATGCTATGACGGATTTTGAGCGCTCTCTTTCTTGTTATATTTTTTGACAAATGTACGTTTCCAACAGAAACGTCAATACTAACTTGGAGTAATTATATCATGCGTTTACGTTATTGATGCCTCTAAAAAATGCACGAATCTGATCACTAGTTGACAACAAAGCAAAAAAAAAGTTGCAGTGGGTGGTTGACCATGAAATAAATAACGACATAAAATTAAAATCAGACGATTTAATGCATAGGCGAGTTAGCAACTGGCTTTACCAATCAATGTACAGTATAGTGTACACAACTCGCCAAAGGGTTAAGATCTACTCTGACATCGACATCAAAGCCGGTAAATCCATAATGATGGACATCGATTTGAAAAATTATGACATTATAAATTCAACAAATTATACCGTACTCTGCAGAATACCTCTTCTAAATTTTAAAGAGGTATAAAAAATTCTCTAAGTATATATATCGCACACTTAATACACAACAGTCACAACTCAAAATTTTTCGGTAAAGACTTTTTGTTATAAAGCAATTCACAAAACGCATATTTCGCTATCTTTTTCATTATTTTCTTCATTAACTGGAAGAATGAAGTTTGTCTGTTTAAATAAAAATTGCATTTCTTCTGCAGTTTCAACCAAAGAGTTTTATTTTTCGCTTCTCCTAAAAAGTTATGTTTTTTTGAGTTGTGACTGTTTTGTATTAAGTTTGCGATATGTATGTCATATAAAATGATTAACTATACAATAGAGAAGTCAGTTTTCAGTTAGTTATCATATTTTAGGGAAAACGTGCTAATGTGGTATCAATTCCGTCGATGAAATTTGTCAACGCTCACATTGCACGACCGCCTAGGCAGCAATATAGGCGAAGCATTATTTTTACATCTTTAGACTTTGCTGGTTAGTTTTTTTATATTATATTATACATCTTATATATATGTTAACGTTTCTGTTCCTGTTTTTTCAGTCTCGATTGGTAACGTTTTTGGAGTTTTTTTGGGCTCCTGTATTTTAAGCTTCGTCGAGATTGTTTACTTCTTTACGCTGCGCTTGTTTTGGTTCAGGCAAGGTTATCGTGGTGCAGTTGGATGGAATAGACGTTTTTTTCATTAAAAAGCCGTTCACATTAAATGACTTTGTCTTTAACCCATTGGTTAGCGGATGAAAAAGAGTTACATTAGTGCTATGGATTGTATGACACACGTAGTTTACTTCATAAGTTCATAGTACATGCATATATAAATAAGTATTTATTTTAAATATAAACTTTTTCATATAATTCTAGTTAAGACATCTTAAAATAGTATTCAACAATTACATGTTTTGCTGTCTTTAAAATTCTTTATTAATATTAATAATTTCAATGTTCTGTTTTAAGGATCAAAAGTTAAAGATTATTTAAGGTCGCAGCAAGGATTTGATAAGTGTTTAATAAACAAACTTATGATGCAAAAAAGATGATTAATAATAAGTTGGCTTGAACTTTGTACTTACTTAAAGTCATCACTTACAATAATAAGTTTGATATGTTTCACTGAAAAATACCAAAATTTGTAATAATGCTTAAATAAAGCTTTATTTAAATCAAAATAAATTGAATTTCTTAGCTTTTTACAATTTATGGATTTTGTTATGGGTCTATGGCTTTTATGGGTTGTTACAAAGGTGAGTTTTCGTGATCCAGAGTGCATAAAGTTTGTTTTATCGGCCTAATCTTTATACACATATTATAATATTAAGAATCATAATTATTTAACAGAGAACTACGCTCTTCGAAAACGACGCTGCACTTCTATATTTGTTAAAAAAACGATTCAAAATGATGTAAGCCGAAGTCGGAATCGGATGCATCGAATAAGCAGTTGATTTTTGTTTTTAATTTATTGGAAAAGGTATTGCGACAAACAATTTCTATTATGAGTCAATAAAGTAGCAGATATGTATTCGGTGCCCGTGTCGATGATTGTCCCACCTGTACACCCAAAAAAGTGCTAGCTCTGGAACACCTTGGCAGGCACAGTGTACGAATGAAGACCGAATTGGGCACTCGTTGGTTTATTGTGTCCGACTATACTAGCTCGTTTTTAAACCCTTTATGGACATAATCAGTGCTGTCACTTGAAAATTATAAATAGTGGTAGATTGTGTCTGAAAAGAGTGGTAGATTTAGAAAATTAGTGGTAGATTTTTCCTATCTTCAAAAAATGGGGCTTACTTGCAGTAATCTCATAAAAATTATGGTGTAGCTTTATTTAAACATTCATTAAATTTTATTAGACAAAAGAGATAAATAAATTGTTCTCAAATTATTTTCCAAAAATAGAATTACATCAATTTTCAATTGCGAATGCCGGATCATAAAGACTGATAAACGTAAAAATCTCGTTATTGGATCTCGCTACTTTTTAGACGCTCGTGGCCCAAACCGTTTTTTAAATTTCCGTAACTCCCACTGCCTATCATGAGATGCAAAGTACAAACTGAACCGCGAGCAAGCCAAGAGCCAAGTTAGGAGCACCAATGGGCACCAAAAGATTGAAAAGGTAGATTTTGGGAAAAGGTAAATAGTGGGTGGTAATGGTGGTAGATGTCAAAAAAGTCGAATTCAAAAAATCAAAGAAATATAATTTAGAAGATGTCTTATGAATATTAAAAATGTTTTTAGCATTTTGATGCTACATATTAGTTAATAATATTTAAGAAAGTATCATACAAGTAAATTTTTTCTTCAAAATGCATGTATTTCTAGTATTTCAAAATTTTCTGAAAGTACCTGAAGAGGACAAAGTAAATAAAGCAGTTTAATAACGTCGGGGAGAGTGGGGTGTTGTGAGACATGGGGTGTTGTGAGACACGACAATATTTGACACAGTGGTAATGTTGTGAATGCTCACAACAACTGTAAAATATTTTCTCAATGGGATCTCACTTATTATGTGCACTCATCGCATTGACACGTGGTCCTTGTGTCTGTAACAATTTTGAGTTTTGATCGCGCTCTTAAAAGTTTTTGTATTGTTTGACTTTGTGAAATTTCCAGAAACATTGCCAATTAAAAGTTAGGGTAAATATTTATTAATATAATCTATATTCCATTGCTTTTTAGTCCATTGAAGTTATTTTCCAAAAAATATTGTATGTGATAGTGGCGCAGTGGCCATTTGAAAATGTCGAATATGGGGTGTCGTGAGACAGTAAATATTGGGTGTTGTGAGACAGTTAATTTTTGTTTCTATTTATTTATTGTTCTTATTATATATCTTATTGTTTCATTATTTTTATAGCCATCACGAAATGCATATAAAATATCGACAAAACCAAAAGGAAATGGTGGCATCCATCCACCTAGTGGCAGCCATCAAAGAAATTGCCACAAAAAATTATTGTTTTCGGGCTGTCTACAAATCATATAATCTTGATAAATCGAGAGTGTATAGAACTCGTTATATGGAGAAGTAGAAGTCAAAATTTCTTCCACATCGTCATCAAATGTTAAATTAGTCGATTTTGTTGCATAACAAAGTGGCCAAATTGGCAGGAAAGTTTTTCCAATATTTTACAAATTAAATTGGTTTTTCATGGCGTCTGAGCTGAGCAGTGCATTAAAGAAGGAAAGTCCTGTGTTGTACGATCCTCCATTCCAAAAATCAGAACGCGGCTGGAAGCCTTTGTATACAACCAACTACTTCCAAGAATGTGGCATTATTGAAGAAAAAATCCGACCAAAAGGTCAAACGTACCAACAAGTTTGGACGAACACAAAACTGTGCAGTGTGCGAAAATGAAAACCGGTTATTTTCACTGTACTCGCTGCGAATAAGCCGAATCAGATGAAAGCGAATAATTTTCTTGTCTGTATTTTTATTTTTCCCTATTTCAATACAGACTTTTAAACAAAAAATGCCATTTTCTTATATTTATAGTAGTGTTTCACAACACCCCATAATTTTTTAAAATAAAAAAATCCCATATTTTTTCAGGCTTTAAGAAAACTATTAAAAGTTTTAAATTGTAATGAACTTCCGTTTTCCGGATTTTACAGCTGGGGTATACTCGCCGGTGTCCAGGGTTCGATGCAGAAAATTTGTAATAATAAGAGATCCTTTTTGCTTATGTACAGATATTTCTTCTTAGTTTATTAGTTTTTCAATTATTATCAATAATATTCATAGTGGTTTATTTGAATAAAAAAAATTTATAGCTTTATACACACAGATATGTCCTTGAGTTGACCTTGACTTGCTGGCGATGTACTTTGTTACGTCCTTGGATTGACATTAGCTGCGTTCGATTCGCCAGCCTATACTCGCTTATTGTCGCTTATTTCAAAATTTGTATGAGAAAACAACAACAAAGTCTCCAGCTAGTTGAGCATAGAGAAAGTCAACTACCTGTTGAGTTGAGTAAAGTTGCGTTGCCAAGTTCTTATTTTTCACTTGGTTGGTGTACGGGATAAGTTTTAATGTATTTATTGATGTGGTCGTCATAATAAAAGCGTTGCCAACTATTGAGAAAATAAAAGCAAAGTGAGTAGACGTTCTTTTCACAAGCGAGTTGAGCACTGGCGAATCGAACGCAGCTATTGACTTGTTGACGATATGCGTAGTTATGTCCTTGAGTTGACATTGACGTGCTGACGACGTGCGTAGTTATGCCCTTGAGTTGACATTGACTTTCTGGCAATGATACAGACCTTGCTGGCGATGTACTGAGTTATGTCCTTGAGTTGACATTGACTTGTTGGCGATGTGCGTAGTTATGTCCTTGAGTTGACATTGACGTGCTGACGACGTGCGTAGTTATGCCCTTGAGTTGACATTGACTTTCTGGCAATGATACAGACCTTGCTGGCGATGTACTGAGTTATGTCCTTGAGTTGACATTGACTTGTTGGCGACGTACTTAGTTATGTCCTTGAGTTGACATTGACTTTCTGGCGATGATACAGACCTTACTGGCGATGTACTGAGTTATGTCCTTGAGTTGACATTAACTTTTTGGCGACTGGCCTTTTAAACCTTCACTCCTAGCTGCGAGGCCATTACGTTGAAACTAGTTTTGTGCTGATAGCTTTGCTAAGTATGTGTTATCCCTCTCTCGCTCTCTCTTCCGTCTTGATGCTATCGCTTGCAGCATACTGGTTATGTGTATGTGTGTGCCAGAAATGGTTTTATGCTCACATCTTCTTTCCTGAGTACAGTGCTGTCACATTACCACAATTGTGATAGATCTACCACTTTTTTCGCCTTTTTTGACTTCTACCACTTTAACCACCCACTATTTACCTTTTTCCAAAATCTATCTTTCCGTCATAATTTTTATTATAAACCTATTTTAACATAATAATTGTTTTTTTTAAGTTTTTTTTAAGTTCAACAGGAAATCGTAAGTTTTTTAAATGTGTGATGAAATTTAAAAATTAGATTTTGATTTAATAAATGGTAAAATTATAATTTAATCCACATAATATTTGTTTTTCAGTAATTTTTCAATTATTCCAAATATTTCTTAGAAATTGGCAGCTTGTAAGTTCCCGACTTTTCCCAATATGCAGGAGTCAAATTTTTCAACATTTCGAAGGTTCTCAGCTGACTTCATTTTGTTGAAATAAGTATTTCTTAAAAATATCTCAACGATTATTTCTTATATTTTTTTAGTGGGTCTAAAATAAAAGTTTTAAATTTTATAGTTGTACCATATAGTTGTATTGTGGTGCGCATGAAAACTATGCTTGAATATTGCTTCATCATCTACGTCATCATCACGTTCCTTGCGAGTAGATCCCAGTCTACTCTTGGCTTGTTCGCAGTTTGGTTAGTAATTTGAAGCTCATGATTGGAAGCGGGATTTATGGAAATATTTAAGGTGTAGATATTACAAAAGCATTTCAAGTAGGCAAGTGAGAGCATCATCGTGGTGACCGTGGCATGCAGGTTAAGTGTGTGGCTTAGCATGCTCGAAGCCCGGGTTCAATCCCCAGCCGCGGCGAAAAGTTTTTTTCAATAAAAAATTTTTCTGATCGGTCACCACCTCTCTACAGACAATGGCAAACCTCAGAGAGTGAATAATGCCATGTAAAGTTTCTTGAGAACATGAGCCGTTCGGAGTCGGCATAAAACATGTAGGTCCAGTTCTCGGTCAATTGTGTGCAAACATTTAATAACACACACAACACAATTGATCATAAGAAGCTCGGCCAAAGTCCTTTCAAGGGCTGAAATGGCCAATTTGTTTTTGTTTGTTTTTTAAGTGAGAGCATCTAAAAATTCATACAAATAAGCTCTCCAGTCGGTAGATAGGCGGCACCTCTTCTCAGAGATTCCTACTTCCTAATGAATTAAAAAAAGGCGCTAATACTTAAGGTGATGTGCAGGAAGCCGAAAAGCGATGTGTACAAAACAAAAAACAAAGGGAAATAACACTGTGCAACAAAACTGAAGTTTTTAAAAATCCCAAGAGGTTTCACAACAGTTTCATTTGTTTTTGCGTTCGCTGAATCCGAATCTGAAGTCAAAATTTTCAGGTCACCCTAGGTTTTCGAGCTACAGGGGAGGCTGAACCTTAACCCCCACTTTTAATTAAATCAATATAAACAAACAAAAAAAAAAAAAAATTAAAAAAAAAATTGTTCCCAAAATAATTAATATTGTGTACAAAAAAAAAACATATAAGACATAATACAAATACGACAAAATAACGCTAAGCCATTATTTTTATTGTATTACAGCAAATAAATCAAATTTTTTGTAAATAGGAAAAAATCTACCACTAATTTTCCTAATCTACCACTCTTTTTTAACACATTCTACGACTTTTTAAAATGACAGCACTGGCTGAGTGTGTTTTATTCCTCTCTCTCTCTCTTCAGTTTCAATAATATCGCCTGCGGCATACCATTTATGTGTGTGTGTGTATCAAAACTGGTTTAATGTTTATGAGCCCGAACAGAACCAAAGCGACTGACGGCTGGCGGTTCTCTCTCGGCGAATTGAGCTGAAACACGTCTACAACAAGAGCGGCTGGCGGTTGTCGGAACAGAGTTGCTTTTTGTCACGGTAGTGGTACAATTGACTGATAGGGGTGCAACAGACGGACAACATGATTAACATATATGAAAAAATTTTGACTTATTCAATTAAGTGTTCATCAAAATCCATTATATAACAAAATTAAATATAACACAAACACAAAAAACCAAACGTCAGAATATACTAAAAACTAAAAAACATTTATGTTACTCAGAGAGAGAGGACCGCCAGCCGCCATAGAAAAACTAGAATAAATTCTATTCTGGCGTTTTTCCGTCGCGGATTCGCCCAACGAATTAATTTTTGCCGACTGCATACATTTTCATGTATTCTGCTAAACGGCAAATCCGCCAGCCGTCAGCCGCTTTGGTTCTGTTTGGGCTCTAAATATTGCAATGATTGTTGTAATTCGGCGAATTAACCCAGTCGGCAATGGCAGCACTTCAAAGCGCTACTAGCAGGCCTTAATATGGATTTTGAAGTGCTTCCAGACTCATAGCCAAGTACACTTTCTTTTTTATATTATATCCGATATCTCAAAAGAGGCCTGAAAGAAGCACTTCTTAAGAATGGTTAAAAGAAGGGGTAAACAAAAAGTATTGAAAAAAATATTTTTTCTTTTAAACCTTTATCTTTCTTTTATACATTCTATGATTTTATCTTCTCTCCTAATATTTTTTTATGTCAGATTAATTTCAATCTATAAACTTTGATACAGCAGTACGAAGGGCCATTATTATTTCATATTTTTAAACTGATATATATTATGACTCTAAACGAAAAACTTGCCCTGAAGTATATGAAAAGTTAGTCTTTGAAGGGAAAAAAGTTTGTTGTGCTGCCTTTTGTGAAGAAAAAGAAGGCCTTCAAGAAGGGCTCATAAGAGCAGTGAGGAAAAGATGTGTTTGGTCTTCAAAAGTAGGCTTAAGTGCCTATTGGGAAGTTTTGAAAGATTTGTGGTGTTGTTTTGTGTGTTAAAATAAATGAACTTTTGCGCTAGCGCGGATGTTGGTTATGTGCACGTTGTTGTTTTTGTAGTTGGAAATTAAGTCTTGCACCGCGAACCTAAAGATTTGTTGTTGTTGTTGGATTTTTGTTGTAATTGTTGTAGCACTCTTCAAAATTTTTCTGGGCATCACTGCTCTACACCACCCATTACAGCAACACAGTTGCAGGTCCAAAAAACAAATCGGTCACGATGCTAGACTACAACAGGAGCAAAGGAGGCTTTGACAATATGCACAAATGCCTTGGAGGAATATTCAACAAAAAGGAGAACAAAAAGATGGCCCTTAGCATTTTTATACCCTAAACCTGAAAGGTGAGGGTATATTAACTTTGTGCAAACGTTTGTAACGCATAGAACGAAGCGAGTGCGGTATAGAAAAGTATATATAATCTTGATCAGCGTCACCTCGTGAGTCGAGCTATTCATATCCGTCCGTCCGTCCGTCTGTGTGTTGTCCGTGAATGAAACTTGGTACACATGTTCACATGAACTCAAGGATCTGCAGTGTTGAATATTTTTGGAATCCGCCCACGGACACGCCTACCTCCCATACAACGCAAAAATTGAAAACTGGATATATAAGCTAATAATGAACCTACAGCAATAAAATTTGGTGGGTATGTGTTTTGTATCAACACAAAGATGTCTTCGAAAAATGGGTGTCATCCGCTCACGGACACGCCCACCTCCCATACAACCCAAACATTGAAAACGGAATAAATAAGCCTCTGTTTAACCTTCAGAGATAAAATTTGGCAAGTATGTTTTTTATGACAAACCAAATATGGTTTTGAAAAATGGACGTCATCCACTGACGGACACGCCTACCTCCCATACAACCCAAAAAGGTAAAACTCAATAATTAAGGTCATGTTTGTCATAGAGGGATGAAATTTGGTATGTATATATATTGTTCCAAAACTAAGGTGTGTTCAAAAATTGGGAGTTATCCGTCCATTAACACGCCCACCTCCCATAACGAAAGAACAATAAAAGCGTTAACTGTGTGCTACAGGAATATAATTTGGTATGTGTAAATTTTTCATCAAATATATGAAATATATAAATATATATATAAATATATATATAAATATATGAAATATATGATATATATAAATGTATTTAAAATATAGGCTGCATCCGCCCACGGACACACCCATTTTCAATAATATTATTTTTTTTTGGAAAAGTAGGTTTAGGGTTTTTCATAGTCGGCCTAAACCGACTTTAGACGAACAGTAACCATGTGCCATGCATAGCTTTATGTGCATGGTTTGCAAGAATGATGCATAGGGATGCCAGAACACGTGAGTTAGACCGTTAGACCCCTTTTCCACACGGCAATTTTTCTTGCTGGCAAGTCGAGTTTGTTGGCATCGGAACGTGACGAGAGGGGACGAGTACAGACTTGATCGTACCGGCAATTTTTCTTTTGTCCTGCTCTTTCTTTGAAGTTTCACTTTAGTTTTATTCAGAATTTCTCAAGAAAACTTGCTGAGTGGAAACGCAAATGGCAAGTTCAAAAGAGAATTGAAAACTTGCTGGCAATAAAACTTGCCGTGTGGAAAAGGGGACTTAAAGCAACAATCTTAGTGTTAAGTCGTATGAATTGAAAAATAAGAGGAGCATATACATTTATGAGTCGACTATGCATGAATCACACGCAAGTAATTTTCTCCGTGTGGCATTACCAGGAATAAGAAAATTCTGATTTTCTGCTGTACCTACTCGTTTACCATAATCTACGTTTTTCAAAGTTTTTTATTTAATATTTATTATACTCCAATTTATTATACACCAAACTATAAAAACCTTCATAATTTGCACAAAAATTAATGTGTTGAATTGAAAGTTCATACATTAGTCTTGTTTTCTTGATAAATAAAACTTACTCTGAGTTTGAAATATAAAAAATTGGAAAAAATACGCCTAAAAATACAAAGTGACGTCATCAAATTAATATAAGGGCATTTTTACTTTTGGCGCACGGACATTCGTACGATTTGTTCTCCCTTTATTTACCTCGGAATTCTAGAATGGGCTTTTGGTGGTTATTCTTTGCAACCTATTCGATTACTTAACACACCCCGTTTCAGAAACACTAAAAATGTTAGTTCCTGATGGCTTCATTCGAAAGTTATTTCACTTTTTGTCTAGCGTGGCGCACGGACATTTTTAGGACATGACTTTTGAGGTTGTTTTACATTTTTCAAAATTTCAGCTAATTGGTGATTTTTTTAAAATTTTTAGTACGCAGCCTGATGTATTAAGGTTAACGCAATAACATGGTAATCGTCTTTTTAACAAAAAGTGATATTTACGGAAGTTATAACTGTTTAACCAGCGTGACGTTACGGACACAAAATCGTGTTGCACTGACAAAGTACGATTTTGTATACAAATTTGTTGCTTTTAAGCAAAATGGAACTCAACAGTTGCGGGTTGCAACAATTTAACAGATGCAGGTTGCAAAAAAATGCATCTTTAAAAATTACAAATTGATTTATGGGTTTGAACCGAACAATGGGTTTGAACCGTTCGGCATGCTGCCGAACTACAATAGAGCACCTAACACGGATATCATGCATCTTTTGCAGATGCATTTTGCACTCTATTTAACATGGCTACAGCGTTTATGTAACTGATCGATACTACTGTCTTTATCAATGAAAATAACATTTACGTTTGTATATGTAACAGTATAGTAACATGAATTAAGTCGTTGGCAGTTCTTATTTTCTGTTCTTATTTTCCACCACACCGCTCTTTTGACGGTAAATTTGTAAAAGAGCATCTTCTATGCTTGGATTCATGAAATGATGGACAAACAAATTGAACAACATGAGTATAAATACAGCCTTATACTATTTTATAGTGCGTCCTCACTTGGAGGACGCAAGTCAAGTTTGGTCCCCAAGTTACAATGTGCATGTTGAACGAATAGAGAGGATCCAAAAACGTTTTGATCTGTGTGCTCTAAGGCGCTAAAGTGGAACTGCCATTTTAATATATGATATCATATATTTACACCAACTCATGACCGCTGTTTTCGATTCTCCAGAAATTCTTACTCTCATTAATTTTAACTCTAACCGTAGAAGCAGTAGAAACGCTAACATTTTAATTTATTTACCTTTTAGTAGAACGAACTATATTTTAACTGCTGCTTTAAACCGCATGAGCACCTTTGTTAACATTAGTTTTTGATGTCAACTTGTCAAAAGATCAACTCAAAAGTAGACTAAAAGCTATTCTGTAATAAGATTTATGTGTGCATGGTTAGTAGTACCATCTTATGTTGTCCCTGAGCCCAACCCAAACTTTAATGGATACATTTCTTCCACATTAACTTTGTCTTGAGCCACTGGAATACTTATCATTAAATTTTTATCAATCAATTAATGTTTTGTTCGGTTTGCTCTAAGGGGCTGAAGTGGAACTGAAATTTTAAAACTTCCTCCTTATAAATTTCTTTTAAAATTTACAAGACTAAAATAATTAAATGAGCGAAGAAGGTTTGCACATAGCCCAACCCAAATTTGGTAGGCAAATTTTTTCAATATTAACTTGGTTTGAGTGACTGGTATCCAAAACATTAAATTTTTTGATGAAATGGGACATGATTTTAATGGGTTAACGTTGAGAAAGCGCGAAAAGCCAGTGATAGCTTAACTCTATTGTTATTGCATGGAATTCAACACCTACGCCACAAGAAAGATGGAGGATATGCGAAATATGTTGTCTGTAGTTATTCATTGCTTCATGTTGGTTGATCAACTGAAAACAGCTCATGTGAAAAATATACACACGGACACTTTTTATTTACAAGGTTTTGATTTTAAGTTGAAATGAACCAATAAGAGAATATGACCAAGAGTTAAGTTCACTATGATCATAATACAATTGATCATAAGAAGCTCGGTCAAAGTCCTTTCAAAGGCTGAAATGACCAATTTTTTGTTCTTGTTTTGTTTTGTTAAGTCCACTATATTCTTTAGGAATTTTTACATGAATTCTCATTTTTAGTCTTCAAATTACTCACCAAACCTTTATTTGACATGTATTACAAATATAGTTATTTAAAGCAAAAAATTTTCACTTGATGACTTCACTGGACATTAACGCTTATAACTTTTGTCTTGGAATTTCCCCATTATGTTTTATTATATATTCATAAATTTCAGAGTCTTACCGTTCATTTTATATACATAGTTCATATATTAACCTAAATTGATTATCATGCACTCATGTCTGTTTTCGTAAAAATGCCCATAACCTAAATAAATTTGAATAAACTTCGACTGGAGTATTTTCACTTCGAGCAAGTCGAAGATAATTTTTTAATGGATAAATTTTTTTTATTTTTCATTTGTAGTTTGTTCATCATTAAAGTGAGTATCTCAGAATGTAATGTAATTTGTCAAAACTTTTACACATGTATATAAAAACCACAATAATTATTACCTAGCTGTTGAATTGTTATTTATTGGTGTATTCTATATTAAAATAATTTTTACTGAAATTCAATATATGAGTGTAAATACTAAGTTACACACCGGTATCCGGCCGAATAATAAATTTTTGTCGGATATCCGTTGCATCTCTAATAAAATAACCCACCTTCATATTTAATTTGAGGTCGATAGTTAAAAGTAGACCTCACTCCAATCGCAGGTTATCGTGTAAGCAAATCATTTTCAGGCATAATTTGCCTACAATTTTCTCTTTGATCGCAGCTGTTGCTCTTCTAGCGCGGAGCATCACTCTTGCATTTTCTGTTGACCTTGTCAAACTTGTTTTACGTCGAGACATTTATTTGTAATTTAAGGGAAAAACGAACACTTTATTTTTTAAACTTTTAATTTATCCTTAATCTATAAAAATTATGTTATCGCACTTCTGAATTCCACTTTAAAAATATTAAAATATCTGTCTTTCTTATGTGTAAATTATAAAATTGTAAAACTACACAGAAGTCACACTCATTGGCTTGCAGCTCATCATTCTGCAGCAACATTAGCATACATTTATGAGGGATTCACCGACTACTTCCAGCAAGCTTTTTTCACTTGTATTCCCATCCAGGGTTGCCAGAGACTCTCCGCTTGAAAACGTCAATAAGCTTTTCAAAAATCGTCATTTGACTGTAAAAATCGTATTTTAATTTCTTAAATCGTTATAAAGTATAGAAGATTTTAATTTTTACTTGAAGCAAGAAAACTAATAAAACTCTTTAATTATAAAAAATTATTTTATTGAAATTTTGAGATCAAATTCATTTACATATATTCACGTATAGTTAATATAAGTTACATTTTTTGTACAGATATAATGAATGGCACTACTTACTGATGGAGAATTCCATCGTTATGTGTGGGACATTTATAAGATATTTTTAAGTTTAAAAAGGTGCTGCTAGTATTGACTTTTGATTCAAGTTAAGAAAATATATCTATTGTATATTAAAACAAGGTTTATTTAAACAATTATGTAAATTTATTTTGGGAAGATGGTAAGAGTTTAATGATAGTTATCGATTTGTGGTGGATGAGCATTTTGTGGCCAAAATTACAAGAAATCATCGTACGGGATGGAAATCGGTACAAACGAGTTTTCAGGGTTGCTGATTACAAATCTGGTGTCAAATTTTGAAAATTCAAAATGCCGGATCCAATATGGCGACAAAACATATTCTGATTTGCATGAAAATTGGTATCCCAGTTCAATACCTTTCAAAGTATCGGTTTCTAAAGGATTTCTAAATTTATTTATATTAATCGCTATTAATTTATTAACGATGTAATTAATTAAAAAAAATTCTTTCTACGTTTGCCGATGAATTATGAAGGTATATTAGTTCGGTTAAAAACTTTGACAATTTTGGAAAAACTGTAGAAAAATTGCCTCGTTTGATGTTTGAAATTGTTTTCCTAAAGAATTTTTGCTGTTCTTTGTACTTTATTGGGTGTTAAATGTTATCAACATCCAAACGTTTTAGTTTTCTAAGTTCCTAATTAATATCTTGAATAATAAAGATTGAATTTTATTGCTTTTCATTATTAGTTGTGAATTTATAATATTTAAGTTTTTCAAAATTATATTATTGAAATCAAAACTTTATAATTTGGTCACACAACTCAATGTTAAAGAAAATACAATTATTTGTCAACTCATCTAATTTATCAGCAGGCATTTGTTAATTTCTCCCATAACATATATTCCTAAATATATTTCATCTTTTTTAAAAAATGACAATTATTTTTTTAATCGATACCATCAATGTAGTTAGAATTTATGTATAATTGTTTTAAAAAATTATCTACAATGTTGTTAGAGTTGAAATTTTAAGTTTTGTTAACACACAAAAAAAATTTAAAAAAAAAACAAAACAACGAATCTTATTCGTTAAAATTATTTTGACGTAGAATTACGTCTTACAGCGCGGTTTGTATGGGGTCGTTTTAACAGATTTTTTCAAGGTCATTAGGCAACGTTTTTGGCGAATACTTTAGGGTAGTGATGTTCAACTCAGCTCCTGCGAGCTTTCTGCACTTACGAGCTGACCGCGTGCACGGCGAGCTCGCTGTGTGTTTGTGTGTGTGTTTTATTTGAACAAAAAACCCAGTCAGAAATTTATTTCAATGTAGTCAGCTGTTATACAAAAAGCGTTCATATTGAAACTTTTTAGTTTAACAATAACCTTTTTCCTAAAATATAGTTAATTGCAACTTATATATGTAAATATATAAGTTAATGCAAAAAGTTAACATATAATTTTGATTTTGAAGTTTGATTCTGTTAAGTTTAAGGCAGTTTAAGCATGCAAACAAGAAAAAGCATTATTTTTGAAATGTGCACGCAATTCAGCTGCACAATAAATTAAATAAAGCATTATGCTTCATGTAAACGCCTATATAAGCATAAGTAATCAAATTCATGTACTCGGTTACAGTTAATATTTCTTGCTGGGATGTTTATGTGTGTTTGCTTTCCTTACAGTGGAGCAGTTTTAAGATTTGGTTGTTGAATTCGATACCAAGCAAGTACAGAGGAAATTTTGTTATTTCTCAGAAGTTCAGACCATGCAGCTGCGCAATAGATTTCGTTGAAATAAGTTCGATTTAATATTATTATTTTTATATGTAAAGTCAGTTTGAAGTGTGTTGACATAAGTGCGTAAGATAAAATTTTGCTAATTGAAATAAGTTTTAAATAAAATTGAAGTGAGTATATTGTTAAAATTAAAGTGTTAAGAGCACTTAATACATTTTTACCAATCATGTTACCTGCTATAACATAAGTTTCGCACTTATTTTATGAATCTGCAAAACTATAAGCCGCATATTTTCGCTTTTGTCCACTGTGCAATGTCGTCGAATACAAATTTACGTACACGCTTCTTTGTTATTGTTTTATGTGATGAGCTGCTGCTAGCACGAAGCTGGCAGCGCGAGCCGATAAGCTGAACATCACTACTTTAGGGTATACCTACAGCCTTTAATACTCTTCGTTCAGAGATAATATATATACTTAAATATAAGATATATCCTGCGCTGAATAAATATCTAATTTTGTATTTTGTCACTATTATATTAAACTCACAAAATAGTAAAATATCAGAAGAAAAATTCATGTTTTTATATAAGAAAATCAATCATCAGCAGCTTATGTGCCTGCTGCTTTCTTTGTTTTTCTTTCGTTGTTTATAATTTTATGCTTTGGTTTTGCACGAACTGATTGCTTCGCTTTGGCAGCATTGTAAGCATTGGGTTATGTATGCACTACTGTTCTAGTATACTATTTTGAAACCAGAGGTCATGAACCTCTTTTCAACTCAGTCAATGAACTCAAACTGTCAAATTTAACGAAATGGGTCTGGGATCCGGTTAGATTTAATTCTTATGAAAAACACGAGTTGGATTATATTTCGTTTAATACTTTTTCCCAATAGATGGCGTACATCCCACATCCCACTTGCACTAGCGTGTGTAGTTCGCAAACTATACATCGAGCAAAGGAGACGAAAGTGTAGCTCGCAAACTAAATATCAGAAAGAGACGGAAGGAAAGGACATGTGCTCAGCGTGAAATATAGTAACCATACGATTTTTTAAAAATCGGGGTCTTAATTTTAATTTGAAATTAGTAGTTAAACTAACTGTAGCTCGCAAACTATATATCGGGCAGAGACGAAAGTGGCACCAATGGAAAGTGCATTTGCTTCGCTTTCTTTTCAACTAAGTCAATGAACTCAACCTGTCAAGCTTAACAAAATGATCGAAAAAATTTGAAATTTGTTTGTTTTTTTCTTTTTGCTTGCTCATTTAATCATACTTACTATTTAACTTTTTCTTTGTTTTGGCCTCGATAAGTAGTCCATAATTGAGTGTTATTTATTTAATTGTTAATTTTTGGAAGATCAATAAAAATACGTGCATACGTGTAGAAGAGGTTACAACTTAAACGGAATTCTACGTCTATACTTACGATACTATCGAAACTGTTTCTTTTTTTCGTTAGTCTTTAGTTCTTGACATCGTTTGCCTTCTGCTCATTCTTTGATTTTTGTCGAAAGAAATTTTAAAAGCATAGGATCTATTTCAGTAACAGATGCAAATGCCTACCAAGTTTCATCAAAATCGGGTCATCCGTTTTGGCGTGAATGAGCCAAAAATTGTTGATTAAATAAAGCGGAAGTTTTCTAAAATGTAAATAGCCTCAATTTTGTTGCAGGGTCAAGTAATTTCACGTACAAAATTTTAGTAAAATCGGACAAGTCATTTAGGAGTTATTGAGTCTTTGTTTTTAAAAAGGAATTTTTTTTATTCTTTATGTTTTATCTTGGGTGCAGTTGAACGTTCATACCAAATTTCATTGAAATCGATTAAGGCGTTTAGGAGTTGTTGAGTCTTTTAAACGCACACTTTGAACGTCCTCTTACGGAAGTCTTTGGAATTTTGTATAGCCTATGTTATCTTGGGCGCAGTCGAACCTATCTACCAAATTTCATTGATATCGGTCCAGATGCTTAGGAGTTATTAAAGACCTATTACCTATGCTTTATATTGGGTGCACTTGAACCTTCCTATCAAATTTCATTGAGATCGGTCCAGGCGCTTAGGAGTTATTGAGTCTGAAAAATGCACTACTTAAAGCGCCCTCTTGCGGAAGTCTTTGGAATTTTTTTATATTTTATATTGGGTGGAGTTTAACGTCCATACCAAATTTCATTAAAATCGGTACAGGTGTTTAGGCATTATTATGTCTTCAAAACGCACTACTTAAAGTGCCCTCTTGCGAAAGTCTTTGGAATTTTTTATAGCCTATGTGTTATTTTGGGAACAGTTGAACCTTCATACCAAATTTCATGAAAATCGGTCGAGGTGCTTAGAAGCTATTATAGAGTGCCACGCCCAAATACTTCCGCCCACTTTTTTACACCCCTAGGTTCTTTCTCTCTATCAAACGTACTCGGTGTCCAAATTTCAGCTCAATCGGATAAACGGTGCGCATGCCTATTCGTAACAGACAGACAGACATAGGGACAATCATTTGATTTTATATATAAGATAGAAGATAGAGAAGATGTGGCCGCACTTGCAGCGTTTGATTTATATGGAAAATAATCCACATCTTAAGACTTCAACCAACCGTAGATGGATTTTTCTGCAACAATAAAGTAAGGAATTAGACATGCCAGAAATTGTAAAACGATCACAAAATGTTCAAATCTCTCACAACTTTTCTTTGCTCAATGGCATTGAAGGAATACTGGGGCACCCATTGAAATTCATTGCTGGAGATCTTCCAGGAAGCCCTCAAGAAGAACGTGACGCTTCTGACAGGATCAAAAATAAAGGCAACTGCCACTTATATCCCAGGAAGAGGCCGACACAAAAAGCTTGCATTATGTGTAAAAAACCTGTTTGTAAAGAACCTGTTTCCATTGACAGCACGCAATGCAAAATATGTCTTAGATTTAAGAAAAAAAAAATTTATTTTTTATGATTACATTACATTTACTTTTTTGTGATTATATTCACTTTTTTATCATAATAATCATTTCAATGAATAATTTCAGTTAAATTTAGTGGTTTTTTTTTTATAAATGAATTAAAAAAGTATGTAAAAATAGCACAAAAATGGTTTTCTTCATTTTTTAAACAATAACTTTCATACATTTTTCAAGGCATACCCAGGAATCCGGGTGTTACTTAAAGGGGTACATCGCAATAACTGGTGATAACTTTCGGCCTGCGGCAGATATTAACTTCAAATTTTGCAATTTCGAAAATGTTAAGTCATTCCGGCTACTAGAACCCAATATATGGCAATTTGAATATATAAGACATACCCGGGTATGCGGGTGTTGACACTAAGGTTAAGTCTGAAGATTTTAACATCAAATTGAATAACCACTAATGCGTTTTCGTTCTTTTCTCAGCAATTAAAATGCTTTAAAATTAATATCCTTTTACCATTAAAAAGCTTTAACTGAATTAATTGCATTGATATGCATTTGCTTTAATTCTCTTAATAACTAAAATTAACTTATTTCACCATTAACTTCAATACTGTTCACATCAAGCTTTATAATATTAATAACTCAAGCTCAACCGTAACTACCAGTGAATAACTATAATCCGAGTAGAGCAGTTCTCACGCTTTTAAGCAGCTTTTAATACAGTACAAGTGTCTGTCTGATTGAAAACAAAAAATGCGACCAAAACTGAAACTTCAAAATTTTCTTCGTCGACGTTCGGTTCAAACTGTCATACGATTTCTAGCAGACTTTTTTGACAATACCTCTATACATGGTCTATACCATTTAGCGCGCACTAACATACACTGGCTAGAATTGTAAGATAAATGATGACTTGAGTGAATGAAGGTGATTTATTGCAGAAATGTAGTTTCAAGAAAATTGAGTTCAAAATCTCACATTTGTACTGAATTCTATATTATATCATACTTTTATCAAGTAGTTTATTTCTAAATTTACCAAATAATATGATTGTTTTAAGTTTTAAAATTGTTTTTATGCGACATAACACCTTCGTTCTCTTATGTCTTAAAAAATTTAAAATAATTTCATCAATTTCTTATGGAAAATACGTTCTCAGCTCATTTTGGCTTTTGATAATTGTCTTTATGGCAGCTGGTTCCATATATCTGAGTGTTGATCTTATTGAACAATATAAACGAGAAAATGTTGTTGTAACCATTGATAATAACTTCATGGTTTGGAACTCAACAGAACCTTCGTTTACCATTTGTCCGCTGGAAGTGCTAGACGATAGGAAAATAGAAGAGTATATAAGGTAGACGCAAATTAAAATCTGATTCTTATAAAAAAAAAAAAAAAAACAACGAAACAAAGCCAAGAGAAACAAGCTTATAATATTAACTTATTTTTATCAGCATAGCGAAGACATGAGATATTTTTAACTTTTTCAGAGAACGAAAATTCAAATCTGACGTGTCTAGAGAAGAGTTGTCGAACTTTTTGAAGCAACTCTCACTCATGACTATTTCAACTATAAAACCATTGAGAGATCTTAACTATGGAATTTCTCCAAACGATTACATGGAGTTGATTTTCAAGTAAGATAAAAAGTACAAGTTGAAGAGACAGATGTTTTAAGTAAACTTGTGGGCTGAATAGGAAAACTTATTTCAATCTTGAAACGAATTCTAACATTTGCCACTCACTCTTTTTACACTTTTGTTCCTTTCGATTGATTTGTGACCGTTTATCTCAAACCTTTATTGATTCTTTTGCTATAAGTCTTTCTAGATACGATTTCCTACGAGAGAGAACTTTTCAATTTATAAAAACCGTTAGCGACGTTGGTATATGTTATACCCACAACAATGTGCTCGTTGATGATGGCACCTCTTCCATGTAAGTTTGAATGAAAACAGTGTAATATTATAGAAAAGTTAAGGATCTTAATTCTATTAATGTGCTCTCTTACTACCCTTATCAGTCACTGGGGCGATCGATCGGAATATCAAACTTTATATAGAAAAAACAAAACAAGCGATCTCATCAAATTTAACATTTTCAATAATTTTAAGAACAGACATTTTCTTGTTTATGGATATCAATACATAAGCACATTCATACACTCACCATATGAGATGCCAACAACCTGGTCACGAACTGTTGAGGGTGCTGATGAGACCAGTGCCTTGATGGTAGCTACTACTGTTTCGGAAGTGATTTACGATACCAATTTAATAAGGTTTTTATTTATATTCGGTCAATTAGTATGTCGAATTTATCTTTCCTAAGATATTTTCCCCAATAGCGATGCTACAATAGAACAACGTCAATGTCGTACCAAGGATGAATCCAATTTACGTATGTTCCCAAAAACATATTCACGATTTTTATGCCTCATGGAGTGTCGAGCACAATTTGCTCTACGTAATTGCCAATGTATACCTCACTTCTATGGCAGACTCGATTTCATTAAGTCTGAAAAGATGAAAATTTGTGATGTCAAAGGTCTTAATTGCTTGGCGAAGTATAACGAAGAATTAAGAACTTTAGAGAATTCGCAAAAAAGTGCATTCAAGTGTTCCTGCTTGCCAAACTGCAATTTATTGGCAGTTACTCCAGACCTTTATGTAAGTTACACTAGCGTTGTCAGATGAAATATCATTTGATAACTTCAAGATCACATCTCGTCTCACAAGTCAAAAGGGCTTAAATGACTTAAGCTCTTTTTTGAGTTATTACTATAGTAGAATTCGTTATTCGACTTTTGATAATCAACATTTACTCCTACTTTGATATCTATATTTTTGTGAATATTACTGATAGTTTTCAAAAGGACTAAATTGCTGAAATATGTTCGTTTTATTGGGAAAAGGGGCTTATTTCAATTTAAGTTTTATAAACAATATATAATGAATTTGTATTGGGGACTTATATTGGTTTAAGGCATTTCAAAAAACTAATTTTTTATGTGAAAAAACCATGAAGTTTATTTTAAAACAAAACCATTTGAATTACATTTTTTTTTTGTAGTTGAACATAAGCCCGTTTTCTTTATGAATTTTTGGAACATCAAATTAACTTACATCTTTTTTTAGGCCTTTTTTAAAGATCGAGTTTTCGAACAAAGAAGACGTAAATGAGTCTTTATATTTTTTGTACACATTGGATGTAAATTTAAATAAAAAGGGGCGAGAAAATCAATAAATAAATTTGATAAGCTTTTTCTTGTGGGAGTCGCCTAAAGTAAACGGGTGAACATATAAATATGGTTAAGGTGGTGTATAACTGGGAGTACCATGTAGATGTACCATGAATAGTTTTAAATCGAATTTTTTTAATCGTGGTTAGAATAAAAATATTTCTATAAATTCAGAAATAACCATTAAACTCGCGATTTTTGGATAAATCAATAGCATATATAATGGTCAAATCAGTTGCTTAAAAGGACTTTTTACGATAATTTTTGCACAAGTTTTGTACGATCTCATCGAGCTGTAGTTTTTATACCCTAAACCTGAAAGGTGAGGGTATATTAACTTTGTGCAAACGTTTGTAACGCATAGAACGAAGCGAGTCCGGTATGGAAAAGTATATAAATTCTTGATCATCGTCACCACGTGAGTCGAACTATCTATGTCCGTCCGTCCGTCTGTCCGTCTGTGTGTTGTCCGTAAACACAGGATAAGAAGAAGGAGTAGAGATAATTGAATAAAACTTGGTACACATGGTCACATGGGCACAAGAATCTGCACTATTGAATATTTTTGAAATTCGCCTAAGGACACGCCCACCTCCCATACAACGCAAAAATTTAAAACTGCATAACTCAGCTCATAATAAGCCTACAACAATAAAATTTGATATGTATGTGTTTTATTTTAACACAAAGATGTCTTCGAAAAATGGAGGTCATCCGCACACGGACACGCCCACCTCCCATACAACACAAAAATTGAAAACGCAATAAATAAGCCTCTGTTTAACCTACAGAGCTAAAATTTGGCACGTATTTTTTTTATTACAAAACAAAGATGGTTTTGTTTTGAAAAATGGACGTCATCCGCCCACGGACACGCCTACCTCTCATACAACCCAAAAATTTAAAACTGCATAACTCAGCTCATAATAAGCCTACAACAATAAAATTTGACATGTATGTGTGTTATTTTAACACAAAGATGTCTTCGAAAAATGCAGGCCATCCGCTCACGAACACGCCCACCTCCCATACAACACAAAAATTGAAAACGCAATAAATAAGCCTGTGTTTAACCTAAAGAGCTAAAATTTGGCACGTATGTTTTTTATGACAAGACAAAGATGGTTTTGAAAAATGGACGTCATCCGCCTACGGACACGCCTACCTCTCATGCAACCCAAAAAGTTTAAAACTCAATAAATCAGGTTATGTTTGTCATAGAGAAATGAAATTTGGTATGTATGTATTTTATACCAAAACTAAGGTGTGATCAAATTGGGAGTACTTCGTCCATGAACACGCCCACCTCCCATAGCGAAAGCACAATAAAGGCATTAACTGTGAGCTACAGGAATAAAACTTGGTATGTGTAAATTTTTCATCAACATTTAAATGCATTTAAAATATAGGCTTTAGCATTTACAATAAAAATTTTTTTGTTTTTGAAAAGTGGTTTAGGGTATTTCATAGTCGGCCTAGACCGACTTTAGACTTTCTTTACTTGTTTTTTTTTTTGTTGAAATTTAAATTTTAAGTAAAAACTATTAAGGTATATCTTCGACTTGGCCGAAGTTAAAAGACCCCCACGACCTATCTTAAGGGTTAAAGAATCTTAAATTGGAGAGCTTTTTGTATGAGATTTGAGTAGATTTTGTTATTTTTATGTGTCTAAAATACGAACATATCAAATTGTTTTCCTGAAGCATAAATAAAGGCCTTTTTATAAAATTTTCAATTTTGGGGTTATATGGGAGGTGGTCGTATTAGTGAATGGATGACAACCATTTTTCTAACACACCTTAGTTTTGACATAGAACATACAAAAACCGAATTTCAGTTATGTAACTTTAATATTATTCTCTTTATAGAATTTTAAATTTTAGGGTTGTATGGG
Organism: Tetanocera ferruginea; assembly: GCA_958299015.1. Lineage (NCBI taxonomy): Eukaryota > Metazoa > Arthropoda > Insecta > Diptera > Sciomyzidae > Tetanocera > Tetanocera ferruginea. The sequence continues at coordinate 137,723,773 of OY282642.1, forward strand.
AGGTGGGTGTGTTTGTAAATGAATGACGCCCATTTTTATAAGACATTTCATTTTTGACATCAAACATACAAATACTGAGTTTTAGTTTTGTTACTTTAATATTAGCCTCTTTATAGAGTTTTCAATTTTCGGGTTGTATGGGAGGTAAGCGTGGTTTTCATCCGATTTAGCCCATTCTCGATCTTGATCTTAGCTTTTTAGGAAAAAGTTTCAATATCGAATTTCAGTACAATAGCTTTAAAATTACGACTGTAATCGTGTCCACAGACAGACAGACAGACAGACGGGCAGACGGACAGACAGACGTACATGGCTAAATCAACTCAGGTGGTGATGCTGATCAAAAATATATACACTTTTCTTAACCTACCACTCCTCTTTATGGGCGTTACACACGTCGTGACAAAATTAATATACCCCTTACGCAGTTCGCGTGGTGGTATACAAATTTATTTAAAAAAATTCAATGTTAAAATTTTGAATATGGATGAAAATGTGCATGCCAAATGGAAACAACGATGAAGAATTTTACACACCCACCTTCCAAAACTGTTATGTTTCAACTGTGACACACTTCCCATAAATCTGGGCTCTTTAGATATAAAACTGAATGTAGACTTTCCTTGAGCCAAAACTTGGTTACTACCATGGTCAAAACTTCATTCAATATATAAAAATGTATGACTGAAAAGCCATTTAATCTGTATATGTATGTAGGTTTTAACTTTTATTTAAGACTATGGATGGATATTATTATTACAATTTAGTCCTTCATGATTTATTACTCCTACGACCTGCTTTTAAGCCCTTTTACCTTATTTTTCGAGAGATACTGTGTACCTTTTATACATGGAAAAATTAATTCTACTTTTCTGTTGTACGCATTTTTCTTATAATGATTATAAATTTCGACTTTATAAAAGCAAATAATTATTTCTTCCATCTTGTATTGAACAATGCTACAGGCAAAACGACTTAATTTTAATACAATATTTATGATGAAAATTATCCATGCCAAAAATGGTAATGTACCAAAAGCGCAGTACAGGCGAAGTATTGTTTTTACGTCGTTGGACTTTGCGGGTAGGTTTTTGTATTAAAAATTGTTATATATAGATCAAATATGTGTCTACTATATATGTACGTACATATGTTTCAAATATATTTTTTTTCAGTTGCGATTGGAAACGTTCTTGGCGTATTTTTGGGGTGCTGTATTTTAAGTTTCGTCGAGATAGTTTATATCTTTTCGCTGCGCTTATTTTGGTTCAGACATGGATATCGTGGTGCTGTTGGATGGAATAGACATGAGTAGTTTCTTAAGATGGGAAGTGGAGATGAAGTGGACTTTTTAGCACTTTTAAATTTGCAAACACGTGCTTACTTTACTTAAATCACCATAAGTGTCACTCGTGACTCATTAAATTATAATATTTTTGGTGTTAACATATTTTTGTAGATCGACTTTTTTTGTCGTGAAATAATTAAGGCTTTATTCAATATATTTCGTTATACGTGCTACTTTTGAAAACGTTTAACCCAGATTTTGCTCCTCTTACGATTACTTTCATTTTAAAAATAGATATTTTAAAATGAGCTTCTAAAACGTTTGTTTGACTTTCTATAACAAGTATTTTAACATGAGCTTTTAAAACTTTCATTTGAAATTTTAAAATGAAAATGTTATAAGAATTAGAAGAATTACAAGCAATTTTTAAAATGGTATATCAATTCTGTCACAACGTGTATAACGTGTATAACATAACGAGGAGTGGTATGTATAGAAAATTACATATATTCTGTGTTAACACAACATTCTTTGTATTTTTTTTTTTAAGTGAAACTTATTTAGGCACGTTTACAACATACGGCGAACGAAACGGATGATAAAACCGATGAAACGGCGGCGAATAAGGTTAATTTATGTCAATTGAGGTGAATTTAATTGAAATTAAGGGTGTGTGCTAATTGGCTACTTTTACAACGAGGTGAGAAGTGTTGAACATATTTACACTGTGGGGAAAATAATTTACGTTTTTGTTGTGCCAATTGGGAATTTTCAAATTTTGACATATAATATTAAATATTGAAAGCATTGAGTGACTTAAAGATTGATTTAAAATGGATCGTTCTTTTGCAATGATTTCTGCAACTTTGGCATTGTTTTTCGAATACGCTGAAAAAATAGAGAATTTAAACAACATGCTCCTACTCTTAGCAAATGAGAGGGAAAGGATAAGACCACGGGTAAGTTCTTCTCTAATATGAGCTAGAATTACATAGATTCTATAAAATTATTTGGTTTAGGGCATCATATATATGAGACCACAAGCTACTTCAGACATAATCAACGCCATTATAAATGGTGACAACAAGACGACGCGGATGCATTTAAGGATTTCAAGCAACACTTTTCGGCACATTGTTAGCCTAATACCTTGTAAGCGGCACGGATGGTCAGTCGAATTTGAAGTCATGTGCTTCTTGTACTGGATGGTTTGTGGATGCAGCTTTAGAGTAGCTGGCGGATTTATGGGTATAAGTCGATTTACAGTGCGAAATATAATTCACAAAATGTTTGAAGAATTCTTAAAAATGAAGAATGTTGTGAGCCATGGATCCGTTGAGGACCACATAAGATGTGCTAGCAAATTCTGTTATAAGGCCAATACTCAAGTCTTTAGAAATTTTATCGGAATTCAGGCAGTCGTAGATAGCGATTTTAAATTTACAGATGTTTTTGTGGGCTACCCAGGGTCTGTACACGATACTCGTGTGTTTCTTAACAGCCCCTTATATTCGAGAGGAACTTATTCACCGAATGCACGCTTTCTATTTGGAGACAAAGGCTATCCATGTCGCTTAAGTCCAGTCGCCATAATTACGCCTTTTAAAGAGCCACTTACTGCCGATCAAGCAAGATTTAATGCGACTTTCAGCAAAATAAGAGTCCACGTTGAATCAGCCTTTGGAATCCTGAAAACAAGGTGGCGAAATATATTCAACCGTAAGCTAGAACTTAAAATAGAAAATTGTATTAAAACCGTTTTTTTCGCATTTGTACTGCATAACATTTGTGTTCTACAAGAAGATTTCCTTAATTTTAATCTTTCAAATGAAGAAATTTTTAGAGAAGTTTCTAATGAAGTGGATACTACTGGAGATTCTAAAGAAGGCATTAATATGAGGAACCAATTATTTCAAGAATTCATAAGTGGTAATTTTATTCAAAATTTGTAATACTATAAAATGCATATGTGAAAAATAAATGAACAAAAAGAAAAACACAAAAACATTCAATAAACTAAAACAATTATAAAGAGAAAAGCTTTGAAATAGGCTTGAAATAGATAAGCTTTGAAATATATATTTATTCCGAGTCAGATTCAGACGTCAAAATAAGACTTGTAGTGTCCACTTCTGGGCAAAGCGTTTGTGCTACCTGTCCGAAGATTAGTAACATGCTGGACATGCGCTTGTCTACCTTTCTGCATAGTTTTTTTATGAATCGCTCCATACTGGCAAGTCTATCATTGCGATTTGGTCTGGATTGGCTAGGATTTGTTGACCAAGAATCCCGTTGGATGGTTTGATGGTGGTAAAGTTGCTCAGTATGGAGTGGTGATGACGGTGACATACAGTTGTGTGATGTTGTTCGTTGATCGAATTCTGGTTGATCCTGCAGAACGATCGGACAATCTGCGTCGACTGGCCTATTATATACTCCGCTTCCACTGTCTATTAAAAATGCTGGATGATAATTATCTTTTTTTAAGGCGAATTGATGCAGCACCTCGAAAAATGGCCAGTCCTCCGCTTCTTCGGACATAGCTTCTTCCAAAGTACCTTCGCCTGTCTTATATTTAAAAAAAGATTTGTACTTGCGAACAAGATTGTTCCAGTGGTTTTTGCAAATTTTGCCATCTTTTGCCGAAAAAATGTTATTTTGCTGTAAAGCATCAGCAACTTTCCTACAAATAAAATAAAAAGTTAAATTATAATTATTTATTATAGGGGAGATTTTTACGTGAAGCAAACGAAAATAATTAAAGCTAGTTAGGTATATTTTCGACTTGGCCGAAGTTAAAATAAGTCAGCCAGGCTGACTTACTGGGCTGGCCCTTCGGGGAGCTTAAGCCTACACGGCAGGTGTCGACGCAAAACACTTTGGATTCATGTCGGTCAGTTCAGTCTTCACGAGACCACTTCGAACAACGGTCTAAGACTGATCGACTTCGCCGCGGCGCGAAACATGGTAGCTAGCAGCACCAGATTCCAAAACCTCGATATTCGCAAGGCCAAGGCACGAAACCAAATTGAATGTTGTGATCGACGGAAAGCACGCTTCAAGCGTACTGGATGTGCGCACATTTTGGGGAGTCAATATCAACTCCGACCCTTATCTTGTTGCAGCCAAGATCCGCATGCGATTGTGCAATGCGAAAAATATACGCACAGAATATTTAACGCAATTAATATTAATTTAATAATTTAACCCAATACGCAAATTTCCGAACTTTGGGTTAAACTCCAATGACGTAGTCTCAAGTCTACTCTAATGAGCCATGTTGCAAAAATAAAACCTGCTTACCTCCATGCTTCATTCGTATTCGCATTTTTCCCTGTAAACAAATTATCATCTTCAATCCTTTTTTGTATCAGTGCCATTCTGTTACAATTGTTCCCTGAAAAATTGTGACAAATATTAAGCCAGACGGACTAGAAATTTGTAACTGTCTATTTGCTGATATTGTCGGCGGAGTAGCTGCATAATTCTTTTTTAGCTTCTTTGGTTGTGGTTCCATTTTAAAAGCTGCTTTTTATGAAGAAGTCACGGTCGAATAGAGGAGGAGTTTGCTGTTGCTGTAACTGTTGCCGACGGTCGATGCGACTTTGCTATAATCTGCAATAAAAAGGGTTCGGTTTATAAGCAATATATCATTTATTTAATGAAAATTAATAACTTACCAATTAGATTTAAAAACTATTGACAATTAATGGAAATCTCACTTTTCAAAAATCTTGTTCAAATTCATATGAAAAATATTTTTTTTCTTATTTGCTGTTGTCAAAAATTATACTAGCCCCTAGGGCTACTACAAATTTTGAAAGGTAAAATTCACCTCAGAACTGCCAAAATTTCCGTCGACAGTAGGAAAAGTAGTCAATTAGCACACACCCTAAGTGTTAAAAGCACCCTATAGATTCGAAGGAAAAAATTATCAAGCAACGGTTTGAGTCCAAACTAACAGATGAATTAATCGACAAAGTTTAAGACCGTACTTTTTGCAGGTGGAATTTTCAACTATATACGTTATGCTTCAATTTCCAACCGTGAACACGTTACGCTGGAATTTGCAACTTGTATGATTCATTGAACAATCGGATGCAATAAGATTATCTGAGGTCACAGACGGGTCATTGACAATTTCATGAATACCAAACTTAATTGATGCGTTTGAACCGAGCGTGAATCAAAAACGGCCAGAGTGCGATCAAAGGCACAACACGGTAATTTTGCAACATAACAACGCTCGACCATATGTTGCGCAGCCGGTCAAAACAAACCTTGAAACGCTGAAATGGGAAATCTTACCACTACTATTTGCTTTCTTTGATGACGCATGATCTTGAAGATCAGCACTTTCGCCTTTTTAAAATAGACTTAATCTTCTCATGATTCATCGATTCATCATTTTTATCGATTATTTTGTTCATTCCTTTTCTGCTTAATATATGAAAGGCTTTGAAAGAGGTCTCTCTATTGAAGCCTTAAAACAAAATAAAAGCCAAAATTCTGATATGTCTATGTATCTCCTTGAAACGTTATATAAGGGTTTTATAATGTTTATACCCTAAACCCGAAAGGTCAGGGTATATTAACATTGTGCAAACGTTTGTAACGCATAGAACGAAGCAAGTGCGGAATAGAAAAGTATACATATTCTTGATCGGGGTCACTTCGTGAGTCGAGCTATCTATGTCCGTCCGTCCGTCTGTCCGTCTGTCCGTCTGTGTGTTGTCCGTATACACAGGATAAGAAGAAGGAGTTAAGATACTTGGATGAAACTTGGCACACATGATCACTTGAACCCAAGGATCTGCACTATTGAATATTTTTGGAATCCGCCCACGGACACGCCTACCACCCATATAACGCAAAAATTGAAAACTGCATAAATAAGCTCATAATTAACCTAAAACAATAAAAGTTGGTGTGAATATGTTTTGCATATGGTGGTGCATATGGTGGTTAAGTGTTAAGTGTGTGGCTTAGCATGCTCGAGAGCCCGGGTTCGATCCCTAACTGTGGCGAAAAGTTTTTTTCAATAAAAAATTTTTCTGATCAGTCATCACCTCTCTGCAGACAATGGCAAACCTCAGAGAGTAAATAATGCTATGTAAAGCTTCTTGAGAACATGAACTTTAGCCGTTCGGAGTCGGCATAAAACATGTAGGTCCAGTTCTTGGTCAATTGTGTGCAAACATTTAATAACACACACAACACAATCGATCCTTAGAAGCTCGGTCAAAGTCCTTTCAAGGGCTGAAATGGCCAATTTGTTTTTTTTTTTTTTTTTTTTTGTGAATATGTTTTGTATTAACACAAAAATGTCTTTGAATGGGTGTCATCCGCTAACGGACACGCCCACCTCCCATACAATCTAAAAATTTAAAACGCAATAAATAAGCCTCTGTTTAGCCTACAGAGATAAAATTTGATACGTATGTTTTTTATGACAAAAAAAAAATGGTTTTGAAAAATGGACGTCATCTGCCCACGGACATGTCTACCTCCCATATAACCCAAAAAGTTTAAAACTCAATAAATAAGATTATGTTTATCATAGAGAGATCAAATTTTGTAGGTATGTATTTTATATCAAAACTAAGGTGTGTTAAAAATTGGTCGTAATCCGTCCATGAACACGCCCACCTCCCATAGCGAAAGCACAATAAAGGCATTAACTGTGAACTACAGGAGTTAAACTTGGTATGTGTAAATTTTTCATCAATATTTAAATGCAAAATAGGTTAAAGGTATTTGATAGTCGGCCTAGACCGACTTTGGTCTTTCTTAACTTGTTTTATTTTAAGTCTTAGCTCGAAATTTGGGTGAAGTCATTTCGCCCATAAGTAAGCGTGAAAATATGCACCTATGCAACTTATATACATAAATGATCAGCTACGAAATCTGAATTGATATCCGTCTGTCTGTGGACACGTTTACGGCCACAGTTTAAGAGCTATCGTATTGAAATTTGGTTTATAAGTATTTTTCTTAAAAATAAAGGTAAAGTTCGAGAAATACTAAAATTGAATATTAACCTCGTATGCCTGCCATATAACTATGATAGTTTAACCTGAATTTAACCCACTTTTTGATGTATTGAAATTTGATATAAGATTTTTGTTCTTCAAACTAAAGGTCATGCTCATGAATTACAAAAATCGGATAATATCACTTCTACCTCCCGTAAAAAGTGCGAGTCATCATAACAATAAAGCTCTCATAAATCCAGTTTTTCATATATCGCATCAAAATTAAGAAAGGACATGTCCAAAATATACAAAAATTATCGAGTAATAACCACACCTCCCTCACATTAACAGTAAAAAAAAACAAAAAAACAAAAACACATATTGGCAATTTCAGCCTTTGAAAGGACATTGAGCGAGCTTCTATGATCAATTGAGTTATGTGTGTTATTAAATGTTTGTACACAATTGACCGAGAACTGGACCTACATATTTTATGCCGACTCCGAACGACTAAAGTTCATGTTCTCAAGAAGCTTTACATGGCATTATTTACTCTCTGAGGTTTGCCATTGTCTGCAGAGAGGTGGAGACCGATCATAACATTTTTTTATTGAAAAAAACTGGGATAGAACTCGGGCTCCGAGCATGCTAAGCCACACACTTAACCGGCATGCCGTGGTCACCACCACATCACCGTTGTCACCGTTTGGAAGATAACGTGTTGAAATATTGACGCCATCAAAAAAGTTCAAATTTTTGGCTTAAGATTTTCAATAAGTTTTTTTCTTAAAATTTAGGGACAAGTAAAAAAACACGCCTACCTGCCACCTTATTTAAATAATTTAATTAATAATTTAATAGTTTTGTTGATGAAGTTTTTCAAGAAAATTTACGTTTCTTTTATTTATGATTTTTTTATTTTTAATTTTTTGTTTATGATTGAGAATATTTCCAATGTTCTCAGAGAATTTTTGACAAAATCTAAGTTTAAATTTTTTAAACCTAGAATTTCTGTGTTTAAATTTAAACTTGCCTCACCAAGTTAAACTTAGATTTTTTGAGATGAGGTATCGGCGTTAAAATTTAAACTGAGGTTAAGGAATTTTAAACTTTGTTTAAGCTAAACTTTGTTTAAAATTGAGATCAGTTAACGGGCCTAAATTTTAAAAACTTTTTTTTTATATTTGAGTAGTAATTATAACAATGAACTCTAAGTATTAAAAGCTATAAGAAAAAATATGCACTGGCGTGACGTTACAAAAAACAGAAGTGGTTTTCGACTTAGATTAAAGGTTGAAATAACCAAAATTGAATCATTTTTAGTCTTTATTTTTATAAAAACCAATTCAATAATATATATAAAAAATATGTCTGAAACGGGCTTGGGTTCATTTATTTTAAGACCTGTTAGAAATTTTCATTTAACTGATCACAGTTTTGTAAAAATGGCTTCAGAGCTTGAACGTAGAAAACTCATTTTGCACGATTATAACAAAAATAAACAAATTTCAATATGATTAATAACAAAAAATGTATAATGACCATATTCCACGGTAAGAAACGTAATTAAAAATGTTAACGGACGTTTGACTATTGAAAGAAAACGTGGAAGTGGTGTTGAGCATGGCCAAAGAGACCTAAAACTGGCTGAAAAGGTTAATAAGCAATTTATGAAGAATCATTCTATTTACACTTGCGCGATCGCAAATAAAATTAAGAAATCGCCAAATTTTGTGCAAAATGAAATGGAAAACGTAACAGACTGAAGTGTTATAAAGCCCAGGTATGTCCAGATCGGAATGCAAAACAAAATTTGTCTGGAAAACACACAGTCGACGACTGTACGAAAAACAATTGACAAAATTTAAATGTGTGATCATGGATGTCGAAACCTATTGTTTTACCAACTTCCAACTTTAAACAAGATTTCTACGCTGCACGTAGTCGTGGAGACGCTCCAGATCATAACAAGAAGAAAATAAAATCCAAATTTCCTTAAGTGTCTAGTTTGGCAAGCAATATGCTCTTGCAGTGAAAAATCTTCACATTTTTTACAACTGACACCACGCCCATTCCACGCATAACGCAATACTTTTTTTCAAAAATTGACCTCATGGCTTTCGATTTGTTTAATTTTTGGGCTATAGATTCCTATTAAAATTCTAAGAATATAAGTTCATTTATCTTTTTTTTATCGCCATTCGTTGAAAAGTTATGGACCTCTCAATTCTGCAAATCGTCCGAAAACGCCAGAATCGGGAAATTTTCAATTAATTCAATTAATTAATTTTCAATACGAATACAAGTTAAAAAAATAATTTGTGTTTTTTTATTTTTTTTTTTTTTGGTTTTTACCAGTTTTCTATACCAAGGTCAAGTGTAAGGTCATCAAAATTTATGACTAAAATCTTGGTCTTAACAAAATAAACCATTTTGCAGAATAAATTTTCGAACATCTTAGCCATTATAAAATTTATAAACGATAAAGTGTCTCAAAATGATAAGGTATGTGCACAAAAATTGAAATTGTGAAAAAATATATAAAAGCTCCATCATTAAATTGCTTTTGATGTTAAGAAAACATTCTTTTTCAAATTTAAAATATAAAAAATCAAAAAGAAAATTATGCTTTTTTTGAGATATTAGCAAATACATTTTTTTTTTAATTGGTTGGCAACCCTAACAACCAAAATTTTAAAATTATATATTTTTTCCAAAAAGTTATTTCCAATAACTTTCTAACGGTACCTTATTTATAAAAATTGGATAAAAGCTGACGTAGATACAATTAATTGAAAATTTCCCGATTCTGGCGTTTTCGGACGATTTGCAGAATTGAGAGGTCCATAACTTTTCAACGAATGGCGATAAAAAAAAAATATATGAACTTATATTCTTAGAATTTTAATAGGAATCTATAGCCCAAAAATAAAACAAATCGAAAGCCATGAGACGGACCCCTTTTGCGTTATGCTTGGAATGGGCGACCATAAATGATGAAATTTATAGAGAAGAATGCTTACAAAAATGTCTTCTACCATATGTAAGATCCCATACGATGAAATCGCTATTTTGGCCTGACCTAGCCAGTTGTAATTATTCAAGAGACACGATTGAGTGGTATAAGGATAACGGAATCGGTTTTTTGCTAAAGAAAACAATCCACCGAATTGTCCAGAATTGCGACTAATAGAGGAATATTGGTCAATTTTTACAGGAACTTTAAAAAATACAAGAATTTCAGTATCTACAATATCTGAGTTCCGCACCAAGTGAAATTTAGCAGCCATAAAAGTGGATTAATATCTCGTGCAACAGCTGATGGGACGTGTTCGACAAAAAGTGCGGTGGTTTGCCTACCAAAAAAAATCCTAGGTTTTTTTTGCAGTATTATAAAGATTAAATATTAAGAAATTGCAAAATAAAAACAAAATACAAAAATCTGTCTTGGTTTTTTCTTTATTTGGAATATAAAAAGGTTAAATTTTGGTTATTTCGGTTAGCATATTTGCATAACTATGCGGAAAGAATTTTTATACAAGACTTTATTTGGAAGAAAATAATATAAGTTTATTTTGGTAGTTATCAAAAAATAAAAAAAACTGCAAAATTTCACGCACTTTTGAACGTCAGCGTAGAAAAAACAGCACTTTAGCTTTTTTGTCTGGCGTGACGTTACCTCAGAATATCATTCAAAGTATATCAAAATGTTACCGTTAATTGGTATATGTTTGCTCTTTTGCATTTATTTTGTGGTTTGTTGTTGTTGTAGCAAAATTTTTGCATAAGAGTGCAATTGCACAATTACTCTTAGTAATGGAAATTGTAAAGAGAAAATGCTCATAGAAATAAACAAAACTGACCAAAACTTTAACTTTAACTTGGTAGCCCGATATCTTGCCAACGCAACATGGGAGAAATTTGAAATCTTTAAGTAAATTAATTTTGAATATTTCTCTGTAACAATACAAGTGAAATAAAATGTTGGTTCACTTTTAATTTTTTGGTCACGGTAGACTTTTCTGCGGAAATGCTCATATATACAGAATTTACATATATATATAGTATATATAGAAATTAGGCAAGCATATTTTGAACTCTATAGAAATTAAATCATGCAATGAAGGGTTAATTATACTTTATACAATAGATATCAATGCAATGACAATAATACACCACGCGCACATTCAGAAATTGTTACAACCTTTGTATACAGATACAACTTGTAATAGTGCCTTGCTTATGTGTTGTACTTTTTTTGAGATTTCTGATTGTAAAAATAAAAGTGTGTGTGTGTCTGCACGTTTGTGTGTGATCGTAGGTACTGTTTCAAAGTTAATTGCATTTTCGCTAAATGCACGACAAGCGACGACGTTTTGTTGGTGAAATTGCATTTTGATAAAATGGCGACAACGACATATCCGCTAGCATGCCGATTGGATACAAAAACACCGCAAGAATAACTGAGCGAAAAAAAAAACCACAGCAAACAATCGAAGTAGCGCTTCGCACAATTTGATTAGATAGCTGCTGTTCGAATGTGCATGTGTGTGCGTGTGTGTGTGTGTATGTGTGTGTGTGTGTGTGTGTGTTTGTGTTGGGCGCAAGTGAGTTAAGGTTTGTAAGCGCTCGCGACCTCATGCTCGTTGTTATCTATAGATGTGCCGTTGGAAAGTTCTTCTTACTTAGCTTTGCTGCTAATGTGAGCTTTTGCTGTGGTTATGTTGCTGCTTTTGTTGTTGTTTGTAATTGAACTGAATTTGTAAATTTATGCTGCAATTGTTGTTGCTGCTGCTGCCAGCCATTGTTATTTTGTTATTGTTGCTATGACTGTCGTTGTTTCCGCTGCGGTTGTTGATGTCATTTCGTTTTGTTAACTTCCGCCGTAAAGAATGCCCCAGCAACGTCCCTTCTCACCCATTTTGCATGCCTTCTTCAAAACCACTCTCTACTTTCTTGCCCGCCCGTCAGCCTTACGTATAACAACAATCTTCATCCTGACAACGGATGAATACTCCTACAACAAGACCAGAACTCAATGCATTGCAAGCAAGAGTTGATGAATTTATTGCCAGCAGGATGTGCAGCTTCATCATTGTTGGCTGCGGTAAAGACAAAACGAGAGCTAAGAAACGCATAGAAAATAAATTAGAAATTTTCGTGCTGCATGGAGGCGGCATGAAGGCGACGCGCGGCTGGGCGGCAACATACACAGCTCAGCAAAGCAATTCAAACTTGTCATAATTCTATTAGAAATGAAAACAGTTTGAGAACGAGACAGCGGCAGTCGAGAACAGTGACAGCAACAGCAACAGCAACAAAAACTAGGACATTCACAATGCTAAATGAATTAAAACAAAGAACTACAAGAATCAAGCAACATTTTTGGAACAGCAACTTCAGAAAAAATAAAATAAAAAACGTAAAACAAAAAACATAAACATACATAAAGTGAAAGCCATTAGGACAGACCCTATAAGCAGTTGTAGTCGGAGAAGCACCCTCATCACAGCAAGCAACGCACAATAGCGCACTAACACACATCAATCACAATTAATGCATTCACTCATACGTTAACGCAACAGTGTTCCTGTCGCTGTCGTCAAAACAGCCATGCAAACACGACAAAAGCTCAAAGGACCTCAAGTAAAGTAAGCTTTTCCTGCCTTAAAGTTTACCCCCTCAGTTAGATTTTTTGTTGATTAAATGTGAAAGCAACAACACCGTAAAACACCAAGTACAAACATAATGTAATGACAATTCGTTGTTGTTGTTGTTGTTGTTGTTGTTGTTGTTGCTACTGTTGCCTTCATATGCAGAGTACAGCCTAGAAAAAAAAATAGCACTAGCTACATTTAATAAAAAAAAACCTAAAAAAAGCGCAAACATATCCATGCTAGAAACCCATTAAATATATCTAAGCCAAGCAAGCGTTTTGGAGCAAACATCGAGTCACACATACTCACACACATATACACGCATACGCATACTCATACACATTTCTCATTTGTAGCTAAAATTTATGTGTGGGACCCTTGGGGGCTGACATGAAAACGAAATGAAACGAATTGAGACATAGAAAAATAAAAACAACAACAACAACAAATACAAAACTAGTATAGAAGATCCCATCGTCAAACATGCCAAGGTAGCAGTAGTTTCCACCTAATACCTCTCTACTTCTTCTACTAAACTCAAAATCTATTTTGAACACGCAAGCATTAACCGCACTTTTGGCAAACTTCAATTTTGTCAAATTTGATAATAAAATAAAAATAACTGCCAAGCAGAAAAAAAAAAAATAAATAAGAACACACCCCTTAGGTACCAATGAAGTATTTTATGCTACTCTTGCTGCTTGTCTTGTAATCAAGAAGTATTTCTGCTAAATCGTACTGCTGAAGTCTTTCCATGTGCGTGTGTGCGTGTGTTATGTTAAGGAAACCTTCATTACTCTGGGGAAAACTAAGAGTTGTCAAACCTGACATTTAAGATGTTCCATTCTGCAGTCTGGTCAATCTTACTGATTGTGAGTTAATCCAAGTGTCAAGCAGAATTACTCACACAAAGCGAGGCGAGCGAACAAGCGAGTGAGCTTGACAAATTTCTTAATTTCACATTTTCCATTTGATTGATTGGCATATCGGATTGTGTGCGTGTATGTGTGGCTGTGTGTGTGTGTGTCTGTGTGCGGTCAGTTTTTGGTTAACATTTTATATGCTGTTAAGGTGGCTATTTCGTTAGATTCTGTCTACTTTCAGCTGGTTCTGGAATATTTCAAGTTATACAGTCATCAAAGTATTACCCACTAATATAAATAAAAACCTACATACATGTGTCAGATGTTTAGATATGTTATTCGTTTCAATGTAAATCGATTATTTTAGAAGTTAAGTCAAAACAATTGAAGATCAAGTTTAACGTGACGTTACATTAAATATATAAAATTTGATTTTTTTATTTAAAACAGACAAACTATTTCATAGATTGAAAACATTGAAAAATGTACAGTGGCTCACAGCTTATTTGATACACTATCTTTTCAAAAATTTAAGCGCTTTTATTTTAATAATTGGAGAGAAGTTAGAAAAGATTTGAGTGCCAGTTTATAGAATAATGTATGTAGTTTAACCAAGTAACTTTTTTATTCCTCCAAATGGTAACTTAACAACAGAAAAACTAAACCAAAAAAAAAAATGCAAAATTTTTAGTCACAGCTTATTTGATACAGTGCAATTTAAACTCAAAAATCGTGTACCCTTTAGGTTTTATTTTACTTTTAGTATTTTGTGTTGTGCATTTTTGCCTTAACAGGGGCTTGATCCGGTTTGGCATGCATCGACAAGCTTTCGTGTAATGTCTGGTGTAATTTTCTGCCATTCCTCCAGTACTGCCTTCTTCAATTCTTCTCTGTTCAAGATTTTGTTTTTACGAATATTTTCTTCCAATAAGCCCCACAGGTTTTCAATGACGTCCATGTCAGGTGATGCCATCAAGTGAGGACAGTTCCATATGAGCCAGGACTACACGATTCCCGACTTATGCTTCAGGTCGTTGTCTTGATAAAACCGGAATTTTTTGAGTATACCTAGTGGCTCAGCAATTTGCAGCAAATAAATTCTAAATTTCCTACACCGGCTGCAGACATACAGGCCTAAACAATAATGCTACTGCCGCCATGCTTTACAGTAGCTTTGAGGTTCTGTTTGTTTAGCTCTGTGTTTGGTTTCCGCCAGACGTAGAACATGGCGTCGGAACCAAAAAGGTTGAACTTGGATTCATCAGAAAAAATAACGGTGTTCCAGAAGTCAGAGGTCTTGCAAACACGCTCCTTAGAAAAAACAAGCCGACTTTGCTGATTTATTTTGCTTATGTAAGATTTTTTTAAGCTACTTGAGCATGAAAGTCACAGTCGCGAAGCATACGGCGGACGGTTTGTGCACTGCACGACTTACCCAATTCATGTTGTATCTCGGTAACCAGTTTTGGGGCCGACAACTTCGGGTTTGCCTTATATTTCTGGACAATATATCGCTCGTCAGACGCGATAAAAATTTTGTTTGGTACACTTATACCGTTATCTTTCACCAGATTTCCGCGAAAAAAGCGTTGAATGATATGCTGTACTATAGACGCACTTCAAATAACATTTTGAGCAATTTTCCGTACTGATTTCCCATATTTATATTGGTTTAAACCCAACTAAAGCTGCTCAATTATGGTGCAACGACCCATTTTTTTAAAGTCTTAAATCAACACTTAGACTTGCGAGATCAAACTACAAATTTGCTGTGGCCGACACCGAAAATAACGGTAAATGTAGAGAAAAATAAAACATCGATCAACAGCTGGACACTATAGAGTATATGCGTACAGAAAGGACTGTATCAAATAAGCTGAAAGATAAATATTTGCTCTATAGCTGGTTTTCCTTTCTAGCGGGGCTAGGAGTTTTATTTTTGTGAATTCCGTTTTTTGCATCATTTTCGTTGAATACACGCCTATTAAGCTACATTCAAATTTTGTCTATACATTTCTTAGTTTTGTAATTACACCGATTTTTATTTTAAATCAGTCACTGTATCAAATTAGCTGTGAGCCACTGTATATACACTGAGAAAACTACATTTTCAAAACAAGTAGAAACGTGCTACTTTTGAAAATGTTTAACCCAGTTTATGCGCCTCTAACGTTTATTTTTAGTTTAATATATTTTGATATATTGTTTTTATGATTGTAAGCGCGAACTTATTTCATTAACTTATTTCAACTAATGAGTTAATGAAATAATTCGAATTCGAGTTAGAATTTAAATTATTTAATTAATGCTTTTGATACTTACAGAGTCAGGATGCGAACCCACGACCTCTGCATGCCAGTCTATCACACTTCCACTGAGCTCTTGATAACGATATGTTGACTGTAGCACAACATATTGAAAACTGTTCATCTTAAATGGTGTCAGAAAATGACAAAACATGATGTTTTGTATAAAATTCTTGTTTTCAGTTAATTAAATATGTTAAAACGTTCATTGCTATTTCTAAAACGTTTCATTTTACTTTTGTATTTTAAAACGTGCGTTTTTATTTTTGAATGATGTAGAATGTTTTTGAAAATATTAATTTAAGCCCACTTTACCATTGTAAAACGTTCGTTGTTGTTTCTAAAACGTTTCGTTTATCTTTTGTTTATTAAAATATGCGTTATCATTTATGTATGGCGTACATATATGTAATACTTCTATATTGGCAGCAACCTACATTTTCAAAGAATTTCAACTACGAAATCAAAGAGAGATAGCCTACCTAAGATTTTATTGTTTGTATTAGTATATTTGAATATATGTATGAAAATTACTACACACAAGAAAATGTCACTTCGTCACAGGGGCGGTTGTTATGAAAAATATGTTATGTTTTTTTGCTTTGCATAAATAACACCTACGCACCATTATACTACAATTATAAGAACAAATCGTAAAATATGATTCAATTAAAAAAAAAAAACAAAAATGTAAGAAAGCAAAATTCAAACAATAAAAATTCAAACAACAAAAATATCAACTGAAATTTTTGACAACGAAAGCATCGCTCCTGAATTTTTTTATTTTGAAATTTAATTTTTGATACATTCGTTAATATATTTTCTCGCTCATATAACAATATATCTGCAGTCTAATGTTGACGAATATACCTTGAATGTACTGCCAATATAGAAGTATTACATATATGATGGCGTAGAATTTTTTTGAAAATATTAATTTTTTTTTAACGTTCGTTTTCCTTTTTAAAACGTTTCATTTTATTCTTGTATGTTAAAGTATACATTTTCATTTTTGCATGGCGTAGAATGTTTTTAAAATATAAATTTTACTTACCATTTTTGAAAAGTGCATTTAACTTTTCTTTGTTTTCTCAGTGTATTCTTGGAGCATATGCATGATGTATTCCTTTTTGGAAGGCTATTTTTGGACACTGTTTGAAAAACTTCCCATTTGAAAATGCAAAGAGTTTGCATATAAATTCCGGATTTAAATTCCGTTTTTTTATTGTATTAAAGGGGGACATGACATTGGCCGTTTTTTGAAATCGACTTCTTTATAATTTTGTATTTTAAGTAAATATTCTTAAGATTCTAAGTAAAAACAAAAATGGAAATTTTCATGGAAAAATTCCAACGGGTTCAAAAGTTACAGCCGGATTAGTGAGAGCGCATTTTTATTTTTCTTTGTTCGCAAACTTTGAACTCGTTTATCTCGAAACCATGTTTTTCGTATTGATTGCGGCACTAGCGGGTTCATTTTTTGACGAAATTATTTTTTTTTTATATATTTTTAAACTTCAGTCGCTATCGTATGACACTAGGCTCATTCCATACAGACGAGTGTGACGTTTTGACTACTTTATCGTGCTGAAAATGGTATTAACCGGTTAAAATTTTAGAAATTTACTATAGAGTATTTTAGAACATACTCCAAAGTTTCAAAATGCTAAAACATAATGACATAATGCAATTATTTATACTAGTTTAATAGTTACATTCGCTTAAACACCTGGGACGGGTGTGACGAGCACAAGTTTAAAAACTAAAAATTCTGAGTTTAATATTGAAATTCAGTCCATCTGCCACAATGGGACCATTTTTGACTTGCATATATTCAAATTTAATATATATTCTGTTGAATACCA
This sequence comes from Tetanocera ferruginea, assembly GCA_958299015.1. Lineage (NCBI taxonomy): Eukaryota > Metazoa > Arthropoda > Insecta > Diptera > Sciomyzidae > Tetanocera > Tetanocera ferruginea. Next base: position 137,741,727 of record OY282642.1, read on the forward strand.
GTGAAAAATATTTTGCAAAAATGGCGATAACCATACTTTTTTAAACTTTTATATGGGACAGGTGTGACATAAGATTGTCCCGGGTATGACGAGTGCGAATGATGTGGGAATTATATATAAGAACTTAATGGGTATAATAATTTTCACATATTTTTGACACTTAACCCTGCTGTTAGGTTAAAAAAAACTTACGAATTCTAGGTTAACGGACCATTTTGGTCCATACCAAATTTTTTTGAAAACAATTGGATTAAGACTATTTTGTATACTTATTTCAGTTAAGTATTTGGCAAAAAATATTTCCACTAAAAGTTATATTTGTATGCTTAACAACTGGTTTGGGAAATTAATTTTGTTTTGAATATTTGTTATAATATTTCATACAAATTAAATTTTAAAGCCAATAGTGAAACCATTGCAAACCTCATAATTATTTTTGTGATTCCCGTAATTCGTTTTGTTACGCCATCAAATAAGCTATTCAAAATGATGTTGATATGGAACAAGTTGTGTTTTTTGTGCGAGTCCCCTTTCTGCATTTTATCGTGCAGAAATGTGTATTTGTTTTTTATTTGCTTTTTGGGATTCCCCTGATTTTTGTCATGCAGTCGTGTAAATTGTTGCAATAGTTTCAAATTTGTTTGTGGCTTGCTTGTGTTGTGTTGTATTTTCCTCTTGTTAGAATATATAATCAACGTTTTTTGGGCACCGATGCTATTGCTGAAATCCTAAATGACAGTGCCTCGGATATTTCAAATTCAAGTATTTTAGAAGAAGATACTGAATAAGAAAATACAGAATCAAGTGATTCCGAAACAGAAAGTGAAGAATATGTGCCTACTGCCAGCGCTGTAGATCCATTCTTTTTTATTTTTTTTTCTTTTAGGAGGCGTAGATACTGTCCAACAAAAGATTGGCTACTACAGTACTAAACGTAAAACAAATCGATGGCTAAATGGTGTTTTTGCAAAAATGATATATATATCTGCATTGAATGCGCTTATATTGTTTTCTGAAATCGATGATTCGTCTGCACCAAGTGATCAAAATCGTATGAGACCAGAATTTTTTCAACTATTAGCACTTTCTTTGGCTAAAGAACAGATGATGAAACGAACCAACATACCCAAACAAAAATTCTCAGCAGAGGTATTGGCTGAGGTAAGAGCATCTTGCACAGATCCCGTACCTATTACATGTGATACAAGAGACCCACCTGCTAGAAAACGTGGATTTTGTGACTGCTGCAAATCCAAAAACTATAGTAAATGTGTTATCTGCAGCAAATTTATTTGCAAACTAAACCGAGAAATAGTTTGTACATCCTGTATAATAAGTGAATAAAAAAATTTACAATGGACCAAAATGGTCCTTAACATAAAATTTGTAATTGTTTATTTTTCTCCCTTCCAATTTATGTTAGGAACTTAATTATTTGAATAAAAACATTGATTTAGAAAAAAACCACATGAACTGACGTTTCAAATCGATGTGTTTTACCATTGAAAAGTTAAAAAAGAAAGTAAAAAAAAATGGACCAAAATGGTCTCAACCTAACAACAGGGTTAAATCAAAAAAATATATTTTTAATTAATGTATTAATTTAAAAAAAAAATATTTTTTTGAAAAAAATTTTTTTGCATGAATTTTTTATCAAATTAATACCTATACAAATAATTTCAAGTTTTTAATATATATAAAAAAAAATATTTTTGCAAAAAATTTTTCGCATGAAGTTTTGATCAAATTAATATCTTTACAAATGATTTCGCTATACATGAATTTACAAAACTTGTTTTAATCAAAAAATTTATTTATATACTTGCAAAAATTTCATTATTAGAAAAAAATTTTGAAAACCGTTCCGGGTGTGACCAACTTCTTGTAACGGAAATGAAGAATACAAATAATTTATTGAATGAAAAAAGTTATCAAATTTATTTAAAACATCAACATCCTCACTTTAGGAAAGATTCATTCTTATCATAAGCCCATGTTGCTTCTTAGGAAAACTATAGCCTTTTTTGGGACGGGTGTGACACAGAAAAAACACTCAGTTTAAATATTTCATACTTTGAAAACGCAGTAACCAATCATTATTACAAACTATTCTAACACAATATTAATATCTTTTTTAATATTACCAACCTTATTTTTTTAAATGTTGTATCAAAAGATGACTGATTTCAAGGTTTACATTAAATCAAAATATTTAAAAATTTTTTTAACTCGAAGTTTGTTTAGTTAAATTTTCAAAATAATATAAAAAAGCATTTAATTTAAAAATATTTTTGCAGCAGGACTAACTTAAGATTCCACTTCAATTCGAAAACCAAAAATTACTTCAAATACATGCATTTTACAATTCATGTTTCCGTTCCTCATTTCTGTGGAATGAGCCACTAGTTTTTTTGTAATTTTTTTTTTTTTTTGATTTTTTATGAATTTTTAAAATCAATATTTTTTTTCGAAAAAAAATTTGGAACATCACCAAAAATTGAAAAAAAATTTAAAAATAAATTTCCTGTCATACGATAACCAATTTTGTTAAGATATAAAAAAGTAATTTTTTTTTCAGATCGGACAATTTTTGCAACTCCGCCAGCTTGGAGCTCCACAAAACCATGTTGGAGTGAAAAATATATTTTTTTACATTTTTTTTCTTGTAATTTGTTCAATTCTCTACAATAGTAAAAATGTTTTGGAAAAATGTTAGGACGATATTCTCAAATATCCAAGCTTTAATAATATAAAAAAAAAAATCGAAAAAATGTTTGCCAACCAGGCCAATTCTCTGTCTGATTATCTTCTCTTAATTAATACAAGTAACTAGTTATCATAAGCTACAGTTATGTTAATTTTTCTTTTAATAACTATTACGAAGGCCTCGATAACATCTTTTGGAATACACAAATCTTTTGTTTTAAAATGTTAACAATGATATATAAATCCTTAATCTCATGAAGTAGAGAGCAATTTTTTTCATTTATTTGTTATTTTCTTTAAACAATAAAAGATTTTTGTAAACTTCTACACATATTTGTTCGTTTAATAATATCTTAAATGCTATCTGAGAATCCAACCCTTCATTCAACAAATTTGCATAACTTTACTTAAAAACTTTGTCTCCTCTGCAATCGTTTTTATTAAATAGCATCCCTTATTGGCATTTCCACTCGTTCCACATACTTCTCGTCTTTAGATCATTCATAAATAATAATATTGAGTTACTTCAAACAGTTTTAATTTTGTCATCTTTTATTCATGGCTGCAACTTGAAATCAGTTTTTTATATGCATGCTTCCTGACTAATTGCTGTGGAGTATTATTTTTTTTTTTATTTTTTACTTTCCATCTAACTACTCTTACTACTTTACAAACTGATTTTAACTTCTGCCTTGCCAATATATTGACACCACAACCAACCAGCTAACGTACCATTCATCCATCTATCTATTCAGAGAACACACACATCAAAGTAACGTTAAAGCAGCCAACCATTTGGTCCTTGTTGGTATCGTTGAGTTCCGGATTGCTCTACTTATATGCTGCAACAACAACAACAACAACAAAACAATAACAACAATGCACTGAGCATTACGTAGCATCTACAATTATTATTCATCGGTTACATTTTGTCATTGATTCTGGGTTTTGATATTGCATGGAATACAATTCAGTTGCGAATTAATCGGATGCCGGAGACATTCGACAGATGCAAACAATAAAAATATTGCAGATATGTAGAACATATATTTTGGTTTATGTTGTTGTTTTTTATGTTTTTTGCTATTACAAGTTGCTAGAGTTCATTTTTTATTATTCATGATATTCGTTATTGTTGTTGTTGTTGTTGTTGTTGTTGTTGTTGTTGTTGTTGTCATTTTTGTTGCTCTGATTCTCATTACCGCATTTGCATTTGCACTGCCTTGCATATGTAAAAGCAGTAGTAGCTTCAATGACTCACAAGGATATGCATTTGTTTGCTATCCAGTTAATTATTATAGCTCATTGAGTGCTCTCGAAGTATCAATGTTCTAGTATTGATTTCAGTTCAAGAGCTCAAAATTCAAAACTAATGTAAAAACTATTCATATTGGTTTTTGAGAGCACACTTTTATAAGTTACATTTTTTTTTTATGTTATTATTCTGATTATGTGCTTTGTTAAAGCGATGCTATAGTTGAAAGTCACTCAGTGTTATGTAGATGTTTTTGGTTGCATGTTGAAGTGAGTTACGCTTTTGGGTAATCAGTTTAAAAATGATATTTGCGTGGATTATATTTTAAGGCAATTAAAAACAAAATCCATAAAATGCGGAAAAATTTAATTTTCAAATTCACATGTTCGCCATTTTTGTAATTTAAGACTTTTTATTTATATCATGGTGACCGTGGCATGCAGGTTAAGTGTGAGGCTTAGCATGCTCGGAGCCCGGGTTCGATCCCCAGCCGTGGCGAAAAATTTTTTCAATAAAAAATTTTTCAGATCGGTCACCACCTCTCTGCAAACAATGGCAAACCTCAGAGAGTAAATAATGCCATGTAAAGCTTCTTGAGAACATGAGCCGTTCGGAGTCGGCATAAAACATGTAGGTCCAGTTCTCGGGTAATTGTGTGCAAAATTTAATAACACACACAACACAATCGATCCTAAGATGCTCGGTCAAAGTCCTTTCAAGGGCTGAAATGGCCAATTTGTTTTTTGTTTTTATTTATATCATGGGTGTAGGAAGCTGTAATGAATATCGTTTAATATAGAATTTTTTTTTCATTTCATATGTCTTATACGTGCTGTGAAATGGAGACCCTTCGGGCACCTGTTGTATACCTTAAACCTATACAGCCTGGGTCTAGGTGTTAAATTTGTACAAACGTTGTAATACATATACAGTAAGCCGGATCGACTTTGCATGGAGAAAAATAAAGTCATCCGGACACCGACTCAAAAGTTAGAGGGACTCTTAAAAACTATTTCTGCATCATTTTTTTTTTGGATCGGAGAAATCCCCATGGAGCGGTTTTGGTTCTCCTGAACCCTTTTTTTGGCCAAAAAATCAAGTTTTTTGCCTATAACTTTTTTTTTTTCTTCAGAATGCATACCCAAGATAAGCAAAAAAGCAAAGATTGTGATAGTACACAAATATTGGTTAAAAAAAATTTTGAAATTTGTTGTCCTTACAAACTCTTTTGAGACCCCAAAAAATCGATATTTCATCATTTTCGAAAAGGTGTTTTTTTTAAACACCTATAAAATATACATTTTTCGTGGTATTCATATGCATTTAAGCTTATTGGTAAAGTATTGAGCTATTCTTTCCATTGGTATAATGTATGGAGTGGTTTTATCAAAAGTGAGTACCATGAAAAATACGTATATTGTAGGCGTTAAAAAAAAATATTTTCGAAATTCATGCATTTTGTACTGGAGTGCCATCTGGCGTATACTTTTCTAAAAAATGGTCGTCAGAATTCGATTAAGCGTACCTAAAAACTCAAACATACCAAGATTTGTCAAAATCGAACGGTAATTAAGGCAATTAAATAATAATTAAGCTGAAGAATCCTTGTGAATATCAATTTCTCATGTTTTATATAATTGTGGCATTTAGTTTTGGTTAAACTACACCATAAGGTATATCAATGCAAAGAAGAGCTCAATATCTTTTCACTAAGCATAAATGCATATGAATTGCTTGAAAAAAAAATATTTTATAGGTGTTTAAAAAAAAAAACTTTTCGAAAATGATGAAAAATCGACTTTTTGGGGTCTCAAAAGAGTTTGTAAGGACAACAAATTTCAAAATTTTTTTTAACCAATATTTGTGTACTATCACAATCTTTGCTTTTTTGCTTATCTTAGGTATGCATTCTGAAGAAAAAAAAAACTTATAGGCAAAAAACTTGATTTTTTGGCCAAAAAAAGGGTTCAGGAGAACCAAAACCGCTCCATGGGGATTTTTCCGATCCAAAAAAAAATGATGCAGAAATAGTTTTTAAGAGTCCCTCTAACTTTTGTGTTGGTGTCCGGCGATATCTAAATTTCGATCCGGCTTAATATACAGTAAGCCGGATCCATATATAGTAAGCCGGATACAGTAAGCCTATTTGTATACTACCAAAATCTTTACTTTTTTGCTTATCTTTGGTATCCATTCTGAAGAAAAACAAAAGTTATATAAAAAAAACTTTATTATTTGGCCAAAAAATTGGTTAATGAAAACCAACACCGCCAACACCGCATGGGAAATTCTCCGATCAAAAAAAAAAAAAAAATGCAGAAATTGTTTTTAAGAGTACCTTTATCTTTTGAGTCGGTGTTTGGCGAAATCTTAATTTTGATCCGGCTTAATATACAGTAAAAAAATTTGAGGGTACATTTTATCTTTTTTATAACATTTCTGTAGAATCAACTCGTTTTATTCCAAATTTATTATAAATTTTATCCCACTCAATATTATAAAACTTGCATTTCCATTCAAACAGCTATTTAACTTGAAAATAGTATCATTTGTATATCTTTATATAAAAAATTAAGATATAGGAACATGATATGAACCGAGCCTGGAGCAACTTACAATTAAAGCTTTGTCACTCTCGCTTGACGTTTTCTGGATTCAGAGTTGATTATATTCATAGTTTGTTCTTCCATTTTTTTTTTTTAGGCCAATCCTCACTAAATTTGAAAGTAGAATGAATTATTTTCACTCAGAAAAAAACACTCTAAAAAATTTCTCTATTTCCAATAATAGCAATTTTTTCTTTTTCAAATAAAATGTACTTCAATAAAAATAAACTTTCACATTTTCGATGAAATATTTCTTTACTTGTGGGAAATGAAAATATTTCAATGTCTCTAATAATGATAAGTATTTTTCTCGCACAAAAAAAAACCTCATTTATAGAAAAAAATTTATTAAAAATGAAAAATTATTCCTTTATTTTGATAAAAAATTTGATAAAGAATATATTTTCTTCATTAAAAATAAATTTTTTTTTTCCAAAAAAAAAAGTATTTTTCTATAAAAACGATATTTATAACTGATATATTTTTATGTATTTCTCTTTTTCATAGAAGCTTTTATCATTTTTAGGGAATTTTAGGATTACATTTAGAGAAAAGCATTCTCTGGAGCAAAGTCAGTCTATACCATTATTATATGACTTTATTATGACGTTATGACTTTATTATAAACACTCTACATAGCATGCCTTATTTATCATATTCCGAGAAGCTTATTTCTGTGTGTTGCTGAAATTATTAACTCTAAAATTTTTTGAAACGACCCGCCACACAGTTTTTCGCCTAGAACAAGCTTGCTGGACATAATTATTTTTTGGTTATTCCTTAAGTTAAGTCTTTATTCTTTAGTTAAAAGTCTTTAAATAAATTCGACAAGTGCCTAAAATCCATCACCCAGGAAATTTTTTCGACAATTAACTATAAAAATGGTTTAAGATAGGCTTTTTTAACAAAATAAAGGCATTCCTATATTTTTCTTTCCGTTGGATTTCATGCCCGTGTCAAAAATAAATATTTTTCTGCTCTTCAAGAATCAATTATTAAATGTCAAAAACTCAAGGTGTTTATTTACGTACTTCTATTAAATAAAAAAAAATCAAGAAAATCACCTAGTTTTGCACCTTAAAATGAGAATGGTGGTTAGCTGTGCTCTAATGCTGCGTTCAGACAGTCAGTGCGAAGAAAGAAGATACAAATAGCTATCTATCTCGACACACTCTGCCTGCCTGCCTGACGGCGTTTACTCTACACGCAGCCTAAGTCAGCTCTTAGGCCGCGTTTATAGTGAACGCGATTCAGACAGGCAGGCAGACAGGCAGGCTGAAATCTGTGTGAAAAAACGAGATGCAGATAGCTATCTATCTCGCTTGTTCACATTGACTGTCTGCCTGCCTGTCTGACTCGGCGTTCACTATAACCACAACCTTAGATAGATTAAATTCAAAACGAATACTTTTCATCCACCATATTTGAACTGTTGGTGCTACTTTGTTTCGAAAACTATGAAAACTATCCTAATTTATATTAACGATGGTGGATATAAAAACATATTTTAAGGTGGGACATAATATTCGCGGCAGAGAACACAGATATTTTTTTAAAAATTCATATCTGAGTCTAAAACAAACATTTTTGCAAAATTTATTTATTATATTATTGAAGAGAATTGAACAAATTACAAGAAAAAAATTCAAAAAAATATACAGTGAATCAAAAAAGTTTAGGCACAAGCAATGTTTCTGAAACAAAGTGTTGCTTAAGTATCTAATAATAACGAATTTGACCAAAGTTTTAATGAAGTAAGTACCATTAGAAATAGTTCTTTCTTAATATCCAAAAAATGTCCCGTTACTTCAAACTACTAATCATTAAATTTTGATTTAATGGCGGAAGAAGGAAAATACTTATCAAAAAAGTTTAGGCACACTTTGTGTGTGTCTAATATTGTTTCTAATTTAATAATATCTCTTGGTTTTTTGTCTTTAGTTGTGCGCTTAAGTTATTTGTTAAAAGTTTTTACTGAGTGTTGATGTTGGTTTCGGTAAAGATTGAGCGAAATAAGCAATGCAACAGAAATTTCGGTTGACGTTCGTAAAATAATAATAAATGTTTATGTACAGAAAAAACCGTATCGCGAAACCGGTAAATTAGTACAGAGATCATACTCAAGTGTCAGTAACATCATAAATCATTATAAAAATACCGGTAAAGTTAAGCATAAGAGCCGATCTGGTCGTGTCAAAACATTAACGCTACACCAGGAGTAGATTGTAGTGCCTGCAGTTACTCAAAACCCTAAAATTTAGCTGTTAAATTGTGCCACGAAATACAGCAACGGTTTGAAAAAACTTTGATGCTCGACCATTTCGCGATACACTTAATGAAGCTGGATATTAGGTACGAGTTTCTCGGAGCAAGCTACAAATTTATGCTTCAAATAAAAAAAAGAGGTTAGAGTTCCCAAAACCGGCTACGTAAATGAGCCGGATTCATTTTGGGATTGTATTATATTTAGTGATGGATCTTAATACAATTTGTTTGCATCATATGGCGCTCAAAACCGTTTAATAAAACTGAAAAAAGAGCTGTAGGAAAATAGCATAAAAAAACAGTGAAATACAGTGGCGGAAATCGAATGATTAAGGGTTATGTGGCGGTGTCTGGAGTAAGGAATCTCATTTTTATTGATGAGAAAATGGATAAACACAATTGCTTAAATATTTTAAATGAATATTTGACACCCAGTGTTGAAAAATTGGGGCTAACTGAGATACAATATAAATTTCAACAAGATAACGACCCAAAAACTTGGTCTTATCTTTTGCTCGAATGGCTTATCTAGCTCTGAAATCACCTAAAAACACCTTTGCTAGCACCCGATATGAACCCCATTCAGCATATTTGGTACTTACTAGAAAAAAATACGAAATCTCAAACAACATACTTCTAAAATGCCCTCAAGGAAGCCATACGCACCGAATGGTCAATAATATCACCAGACAAGACATCAAAATCTGTAAGAATGCGAAGACGTTAAGAGGCGATAATTTAGGCCAAAGGAAGTCTAGCCAAATATTCAAGGACTTGAAATTTACTCACTCTGATCAAAACATAATCACTTGTGCCTAAACTTTTTTGATGTCAAAATCATGTTTGTTTTAGTATTGTAACATTTAATATGAATTAAAATTGAAATTAAATTTTTTATTTTGGTGTAAATACAAAATAAAATGTTTTTTTTTAAATGCTTATACTTTTCTCTTCTGCAAGTGTACTGAAAAAAGTTGTACTTACAAATTTAAACTCATAACTGCTTTGTGCCTAAACTTTTTTGATTCACTGTATTCTTCACTGCAACATGGTTTAATAGAGCTCCAAACTGGCGGTAGAGAAAAAAACGGGGCCTCGTGGTTGCAGCGCGGGGAGTCGCAAAAATTGTCCGATCTGGAAAAAGAAATACTTTTTAAAATTTTAACAAAATTGGTTATCGTATGACAGAAGCTTTTTTTAAAATTTGTTTTCAATTTTTGGTGATGTTCCAAATTTAAAAGTATGTTTTTTCGAAAAAAATATTGACTTTAAAACTTCATAAAAAATCGACAAAAATTTACAAAAAAAACTCGTGTCATACGATAGCGACTCATGTTTGAAAAATACAAAAAAAAAAAAAAATCGTCAAAATATTAAGCCGCTAGTACCGCAACCAGTACGATAAATATGGTTTCGAGATAAGCGGGTTCAAAGTTTGTGAACATAGAAAAAAAAGACGCTCTCACAAATCCGGCTTTAACTTTTGAACCCAAAAAAAATTTTTCCATGAAATTTTTTCTTTAGAATTTTAAGAAAATTAACTGAAATACAAAATTATAAATTAAATAAAACAGATTTCATTTCGATTTAAAAAAACAGCCAATGTCATGTTCCCCCTTAAGTGAAAGAAACAAATTTTTTTTTTTAAATATATTAAGATTGTGGCATCAATGCTTCAACTTAAATAATTCAGTATTTAATAATAAGTAGTATGAAAAGTATCCGTTTTGACGTTAAAGGGTAAACAAAGATGTTAAATCAACTTCATATAAAACATGTAAAACTTCTGAAATTTTGTCAATTGACAACTTTTATTAAAAAGCTTAAAATTAAAAGAGAAAAACAAAACAATAAAAATTCTCAGTTAAAGTTTTCAGCGAAGTAGCGAATAGTTAATAGTTAATATCAACTATTATTTAATTTTTATAAGTTGTTAATTGTTTTGAAGGATACACATATTACTTAAATTAGATTTAATACATTCTTTACTACCGCAAAGCTTTTATACACAATAATGCTAAATAATAGCATACATTATTTTCTTTTGTTTTTATCTTTATTGTTTTTATATATTTGTTGCGTGTAAAATGCGTAAACTTGTTATTATAAACATCGAAAGTTGTTGGTATTGAAGTTTATATTTATGTGACACATGATGAAATTTATTGAAAATGTGTTGAATTTATTTCTTTGGCACACACATTCTTAAGGGAAATCATACACACTCATGCGATGAACACACACACACACACACACCTTGCCTATGTTGCCAAATTCAAGCAATAAATAAGTTCACATAAGTTTATTTAAGCATAACATTAAATAACGTGCAGGTGAAAGAACGAAACGAAACAATTTTATTACCTTGGTAGAAACACAGCGAGCAGTGAAACGAGTAAAGCGTAAACCTTGAAATTAGCAGAGAGCTTTCCTGTTCTACAAGGACATTTTTGACAAGGATTTCAATTGAAATCCATTAAAAAGTATATCAAGAAGGCAACAAAAGTATTCCATAAATTTGGCAAAATACAAGTTAACGGTAAAAACAAAAAATTTTGCCAAAACTCTGGTGCGAATTGTTTTTTGTTTTTTTCCCCAACTTGCTCTAGTTTGAGCTGCTTCTAATCCCCAGCTGCATGCTGCAATAGTTTTTTGAAATATACCAACACAGGCTCAAAACAGACTCACTACCATGACATAAACTCATGCAGCGGAACTGAAGTTTTGCTTGTGCTATACTCTCTGTGAGCATGAGACATAAACCAACTGCAAGCAAGGATCAAAAAATTGCCATAAAACAACAAAATATAGCAACGAAAAAAAAAAAACAATATCCATTCGAAACACGCTGCATTATGATAAATGTTAACGCCACCCTGCAACACTCTACATGACATATACAAATGTGTTTGTGTGTGTGTGCGACTGGTTTGCACTCTAGCAAAAGTTCTAAAATTTTTCGAAGATGGCAACATGGCTGTAATGTATGCATCCCATTGGGATTGATGCATTTCCGGTGCCAATGCGATGCACACAATGACGCTGCTGGCAAGCAAGCAACTGCTACGAGTAGCAAGCAAGCACCACATGAAATAGCAGGAATCCAAAAAATTATTTGCAACAACAACAACAACAACTACAACATAGTATTTTTCTAAAACTGACAAAGTGTGTTTTTTTTTTCTTTTGTTGTTTTTCATATAAAACAGAGAGTTTGCCGTGCTGGGTATAAAACATGGTCCAGTGCATTTATTGCACAGGAAACGAAACTAAAATGGCGCGACTTCGAACCACAGCAGCGCAGTCAAGCTACAGTTTTTCTGCCATTATTGTTGCTGCTGTTGTGTTGCGCTTTTGCCTTTATATTTTTAAAGAGCTATTGTCAAGTTTTTTAAAAGGATTTTATATAGAAGAAATGCAAGTTTAATATATGTTTGAATTTTATTTCAAGCATGCCGCTAAGGAAGCACTTAAGTCTACGATATACAGCATGAGGCAGTAAGTGAGCATACATTTTTATTGCAATGTATTTCTTAAATGGTACAATACATTAAAAAAATGTATTATTCTATAAAATTTACAAATTTTGCAAAAGCCAGTTTTGAACACGATTTGCTAAAAATGAAATGAGACGGTGAGAAAGAATCCAGATTTAAAAATTCATCACTGTACACGGCTCTCACTATTTTTTTTTTTTATAATAGATTTGGTGTCTCTAAACACGAAAATCGCCAAAAATTTTTTTTATTATTTTATTATTAGGATGTTTCGAATCAAGTTTTTCGAATGTGTGCTTGTATGAATTATGATCAAAACATTTTATGACGTTAGCCGTTTTATTTTGTGAGAAACTTATATTTTGGTATTTCTTATGCTATTTATTTTCTACAAGCTTCAAAGAACTAAAACATACACATACTCAAACTAATAGGCACAGACATATAGTTATTCTCCCTTCCGGATGTTCATAAATCAGGAAGAATTATTATTTTGAAGGAGCTAAAATGTTTTTATCCTTAATGGTTCATGAAATAATTTTAAGAACTCATGATTATCTAATATATAAAATCAAATGTTTGTCTGTCTGTCTGTCTGTCTCTCTGTCTCTCTGTCTCTCTGTCTGTCTGTCTGTCTGTCTGTCTGTCTGTCTGTCTGTCTGTCTGTCTGTCTGTCTGTCTGTCTGTCTGTCTGTCTGCCTGTCTGTTCCGTATAGGCTCACGCACCGTTTATCCGATTGCGCTGAAATTTGGACACCGAGTACCTTTCATAGTGAGAAAGAACATAGGGGGTGTAAAAAATTGGGTGGAAGTATGTGGACGTGGCACTATATAATAACTTCTAAACGCCTGGACCGATTTCAATGAAATTTGGCATGAAGGTTCAACTGCTTCCAAAATAAAACATAGGCAATAAAAAATTCCAAAAACTTCCGCAAGAGGGCGCTTTAAGTAGTGCGTTTTTATTAAGACTTAATAACTCCTATACTCCTGCACCGATTTCAATGAAATTTAGTATGAAGGCTCAACTGCACCAAAGATGAAGAAAAGGTAAAAAATTGGGCGGAATTATGTGGGCGTGGCACTCCATAATAACTCCTAAGCACCTGGACCGATTTCAATTAAATTTGGAATGAAGGTTCGACTGCACCCAAGATGGAGCTTTATTCAATAAACGATGTTCGGCTCATTCACGTCAAAACGGATGAACCAATTTTGATGAAACTTGGCAAGCATCTGTATCTGTTACTGAAATAGATCCTACACTGAGAAAAAAAACATACTTTAAAATTAAACAAAAAATTTTGAAATAGAAATTTAACGCCTTTGCGTTTCTACAAAACAAAAATTAAAACAAGTGTGTTTAATTTTCAACTACCAATAAACTACTTTCTTTTTATACCCCCACGCGTACTGCGTAAGGGGTATATTAATTTTGTCACGACGAGTGTAACACCCATAAGGAGGAGTGGTAGGTATAGAAAAGTACATATATTCTTGCTCAGCATCACCATCTGAGTTGATTTAGCCATGTCCGTCTGTCTGTCCGTCTGTCCGTCTGTCTGTGGACACGATTACAACCGTAATTTTCAAGCTATCAAGCTGAAGTTCGATATTTAAGCTTTTTTTAAAAAAACTAAGATCAAGTTCGAGAATGGACTAAATCGGATGAAAACCACGTCTACCTCCCATACAACCCCAATGATGAAAACTCCATAAAGAAACAAATATTTACGCTACAGAACTTAAACTCGGTATTTGTACAGTCTATGACAAAATTTAGGTGTGTTAGAAAAATGGGCTTCATCCACCCACTAACACGCCCACCTTCCATACAACCCTATTATTGAAACCTATATATAGAGGCTTGTGTCGAAGCTATAAAAGTGAAATTAAATATTTATTATTTTTATATAAAAATTTAGACGTGAGAGAAAAATGGGCGTAATCCATTCATGAACACGCCCACCTCCTATACAACCCCAAAATGGAAAACTCTATAAATAGGCTTCTGTCGAAGCTACAGAAGTAAAATTAGATATTTATACTTTTTATAATAAAACCAAGATGTGTAAGAAAAATGGGCGTCATCCACCGATGAACACGCCCATCGGTGTTCATACCCATGTATATTGGAAACTCTATAAATAGGCTAATATTTAAGCTACAGACCTGAAATTGGGTATTAGTGTATATTTTATCAAAATTGAGGCATGTTAGAAAAATTGGCATCAACCACTCAAGAACCCACCTCCCATACAACCAATAATTGAAAACTTTATAAAAAGGCTTGTCTTTACTTTACAGGAAAACAATTTGATATGAATGTATTTTAGACGTCATCAAAATAGTAAAATTTTTTTAAATCTCATATAAATAGAGCTGCTATTTAAAATTTTGTACCACTGCGAATCGCCCGTGGGGGTATTTTAACTTCGGCCAAGTCGAAGATATACCTTGCTAGTTTTATATTTTTTTGCTAGTTCGTCTAGTTATGGCTGTTTGCAGTCTAAAAATTAGGAAAAAGTCAGAGAAAAACTGCAATATTTTGGAAATTTGTCCTAAAGCTGCCAAATACTTATTTTGTGGTATGACAAAAAATAAAGCCTGAGACATTCTTAAAAACTTTTCGTAAGAAATATTGCCGAAAAAGACAACCAGATACAAATTGCAATCCATAAATTAGGGGAAATAACCTGCCAAATGTACCATTGGCGTCAAAATTTTCAACAAATAATATCGTATGAGGGCGTGACTTAAACTTAAAAAATTGATGATGCAGTTCAATTCCCCATACCCGAAATTAGGTCACTCCAGCTCTTCGGGCATGTTTCCGACAGTTTTTAAAAAAACTATCATAGTTCACTATATCGGCACGGTATATGTGTTAATAGACACTTTTAGAGATTTTTTATTTAAAGTAGGTGACCGTGTCTGCTAAGTTTGCTGCTTGCGACCCAACGAATCTTGGTAGACCAGAGTGACATAGAAAGTTTTTTTAACATAAATTAATTTTTCTGTGGGGCCGTCAACGCTCTTTGAGAGTAGATAATGCCATATAAAGCTTCTTGAGAACATTAACTTTAGCCGTTCGGAGTCGCCATAAAAAATGTAGGAGGTAAAGTCAATTCAAAAGAAAAAACCAGCTTCAGCATCACCTTAAGTTGTAACCAATCAATAACAACATATTTATTATTGTCGTTTTGACCATAGAAATCTGACCATTCTGACCATGTTTTTGAAATATTATAAGTAAGAAAATTTTTGAAGATACCAATATTTTAAAAGATTAAAACATATAAAATATGTGTGAGTCAATAAAGAATCAAAACACAGCTTACATTTTACGTCAATGTTGCCAGTTTTCATCATTTTCCCTCAAAAAGTTGCATTTACGAAATTTACTACTTAAATTGTTTATTAGTTCGTCAAAATATTAAGGTTGACTCTAACTCTAATGTCGAGCAATTTTATCGGTCACTGCTTCTGAACCTACACTAAGATATAAGAAATGCAAGATGATGGATCCAATATGACGTATGTCGATTCGACAAAATCGATATAGAATTATAAAATTTGAAGCAAAAAAAGGTTTAGAATTATTATTCCTTTGATATATCGGGTTCAAGAAAAATATCCTCAATATCTGCATTTATTATATTGCAGATCTTGAGCATATTTTTCTTCAACCCGATATATCAAATTAACAACTACTTTAAATATTTATTTTTCTTACTATAAGATTTGAGCATTTATTTTTCAACATGTGTTAAATATTAAAAATATATTCATTTTAAGAAACTTTTTACTAGAAATTTTTTATCACATAATTATTAAATTAAATATTAATTTCTACGTCTGTCATGTCATGTGTACTTTTTGTATTCTTTAATTCTGACTTTAGATTTGTTATAAGTGAACTTTTAACCTTATGTTAATGTAATATAAGTTATGAGAATAATTTTTTATATTATATTTTTAATTACAATAAAATAAAATTGTACGAAATACTTAGATAGGTACCATCGGTAACAGCATAATTAAAGAATTAACTAATTTTTAATTTAAAAAATAAACACTTTATATTCTGTATGAAGATTTCGAATGCTATCTGGAATATCTCGGAAACTTCTTTATCGATGACATTTATGCTGGATACATGTTTTTAAAGATTAAATTTGCTCATAATGATAGAAAAATATATTTTCGTAACTTCTTACTTTTGTTTTATGACCAAAATTCAAAAAGAAACTTTCTTATAAGGAATTTTCTTACCAATTAGTATCTAAATTTAAAATTTTCTTTAGATTTTTAGAATTTAAAGTTTTCCTCTAACAGCCTTTCAATGTTTCGTCTAGTGCCAATTTTTGTCAATGAAAAATATAAACATTTGCTTGATTGTTCGAGTTGAATTGATATTTTGTCTTCTATTCGGTATTTATGGGGGGAAGGAAGTGAACCCCGAAATTTCCAGCTTGGCTACGTTAAAACATAATAAAAATATTGAATAATTAAAATACTATCAACCATCTCTTATTTATTACTATGAAAATATTTGATTAGAGTTACATTAAATGATATTTTTCAAAAATTTCGATTTTAAATTGTAAGCTGTCGTCTTGCAAAAAACTAAGGTTACAATCTATTGTTCAAAATATGCCTGCAATAATTTGTTTATTCCCAATCAATTCATTCGAATTCAAAGAAATCTGAATTTTAAAATTTTTGATATGTTTAGTTTTTTCTAGTAATGCTAGTAATACAGCATTCTTATTATTATTATTATAATTATAATTATTATTATTATTATTATCATTATTATTATTTTTGATTGCCAGTTAAATAGAAGAAAAATAATTAAAGCAATAACAAACAAATATGTATGTTAATTGGAATTCGGAAATAAATATTTCTACAGATTATTAAGTTAAAATTTGAAAATATGATACTTGGATTGTTGCCTTTTCAAATGCAGCACATTCACCACTTGTAGTAACGACTTGTGGTTGCAACAACCACAACAGAAACTTGATAATCATAACAAGTTATTTTTTAAAGAACTTTTTTAACTAACTATGAACTTGCTTGCCGAAGACGAACAACTATAATAACAACAATAACAAAACCCATAAGCCAACTGAACGAACTACAACAACAACTGGAATATTATCAAGAATTTCCACAAGAAAAACACAACTTCTATTTGCACACAACTCTACATACCGCCGCATTCAGGGGAAAACTCGACACATGCTGTTGTTGTTTTTTTTTTAATTCACAAACTGCTCACCTTGAATTAAGGTTTGCCTACAAAGAACCACATGCTGCCATCAATTTTCTGGCACCAACTATGCTTCCTTCATGTCACACTACCATCCACAGTACCGCTATTATCAAAACCTTTGCAGGAAAAACCAACAACTTCACCCACTTTAAGCTGTCTAATATTTGCGTTCTTTTTCTGCCACTCTAACCAGCTCTTTCTAGGCGTTTAGATTAGAGTATCCTTGAAATGTTTGCATGTGTGCGTGTGTTATATGTGGGAGTGTGGGTATGGTTGTATGCAATGCAAATATGGCGTGTCTGTGAGTGGTGAGTGTGTCTGTGTGTGTATTTATATGGGACCCCATGTCACTCGATGCTGCAGCATGTTGACGCAGTTATTGCTAGTGTTGTAAGTCTACGCTTTGTTATTGCCGTTGTTGTTGTTGTTTTTGGTTATTGTTATTGTTGAAATAAGCACTTTGTTACGACTTTATTGATTTTTCACCGAATGTCATGAAAATG
Source organism: Tetanocera ferruginea (assembly GCA_958299015.1). Taxonomy (NCBI): domain Eukaryota; kingdom Metazoa; phylum Arthropoda; class Insecta; order Diptera; family Sciomyzidae; genus Tetanocera; species Tetanocera ferruginea. Next base: position 137,759,843 of record OY282642.1, read on the forward strand.
TCCGTAGTTTTGCGGCGAATTAATAATGTTGATTCTCTTCGTTTATAGCGACATCTAGTGTCAAAATCTGCTGTGCTCCATAATTTTTGCTGCACATGCGCCTCAAATGCTTGGCAACATTTGAGTAACTTTTCATTTATCCACACGAATGTTGAAAGAGTTGTTGGGCATTATCTTTATGTTTTTTTTTACTCAAATTTGTATTGGTTTTATTATCTAAGTTAGCTACCCGTCACGTTGGTACTTCGTGCCATGTGTTGGAATTTCTTAGAGCTGTGTTTTTAATCTTAAAAGGTCTGTCGTGATAGTCGCTCAAATTTCGATATGATTTTTCGACAGCTCCTTTACTTAAACGTTTAAGCTCTAATTTTTATTTTAATAAACAGACTTTTTATCCAAAACAAACCTTATATGTTGAGAAATTATTAATTTAGAAACTGACTTAAATAAATTTTAGAAAACTTCTTAATATATGGGTTTGATTTAGTTGTGTTGATAGACTTACTCGTATAGAGACATTTTTTGAGAAATATTTTTGTAATATTTTCATTATCTATTGCACTTTTGTAAGGCTTTTTTGTGAACATGTTCAAAATAAGTTGAAAAAAATACCCTTAAAATTGTTAATTTTTAAAAACAACTTTTCTCCATAGCTTATTTGTATAAAGATATCTGTTTTCAATAAGTGATGTGAAAAAAATATTTATACTTCATAATTTGAAGATTCCAAATTTAATTTTTTAGTACTTTTTGAAATTGTTTTTCTTCAATTGGTGCATTTTTTTATTGTTTGTCAGTAGGAACATGTACGAAGAAAAAATAATTTTGCTATTTTTTGTCGTTAATCGATCGATTTGATCGTTAATAAATTATGTATTACAGTCAAACCTCCCTAAAATAAATCTGGAAGGAACGAGCATTTTAGTTCGTTAATAACGAATTGAATCGTCATAAAAATAGTTAAAAATCGAATAAACGATTCGTTAAAAAGAAAATTCGTTACATAGAAATGATGATATTTTAAAAATTTGTATTTAAATTACTCAGTGATTGCAGTTAAAATAAAATTTTATATATTAATAAAATTTAATTTTAATAAAAAATATTTTTTTTTTAAAAAATATTTTAATAAAATTAAATTTTAAATTTTCCACTTTTCTTCCTCAACAAAATGCTCTTGTACATAAAGGGAGGGGTAAAGGTTTCAGCGTAAAAAAACACAATTTTTTGAGTTTTTTTAAGAGTATGGATTGAGCCAATTTATTAAAATCTTTTGTACATTATACAATTAAGTATAGAGTAACTTCGGGTAATGTGATATATATACACGGTTAAAAATTTTGGACAAGCAAGCTTCTTAACTATTTGAATATTAAACTTTTGTCTTTTCGGTTTGGAAAACGTTAAACCTTTTTGGACTGAAAAGTAATCCTTTGCGGATAACAATATTTATTTTGACTAAAATCTTATCCTCTTTGGATTATAATATTTTATACTTTCTGTGGATTTAAAATTATTTCTTTTTGGATTAAAAAATTTTAAACTTTTTGCGGATTAAAAATAAATCCTTTTTAGAATGGAAAATTTAAAACTTTTCATTGGATTAAAAAGTAACCTTTTTTTGGTCGTGGCCTATATGTAATACAAAAAAATTTAAAATTGAGACCAAGATTTTTAACCGTGTAGGTATTTTTAAATTTATAATTTCAAGTAACTTTCATATCTTGGCTTTTGATGCATTTTGCAGTCTTTTACAACTTTGGAGCTCTATAGCTTTGGAGCTTTTTCAACTCAATGAAAAAAGGTCACGTAACTCCCCTTAATGAAATTGGCGGGTAAAGTGATATACCACGTTCGGATAATGTGATATACCATATATATAAATATCACATTATCCAAATACTGTTCAACAGCAGTATCTATTGTTTGTCAACCAAAATTTAAAAAAAACCCTGTTATTGAAAAAAAAAACTTTGTTTTAGTTTTATTAACGTTGTTGTTGATAAAATTTGATTATTTCAGTGGAATTTACATACAAGTAAACAAAAACACAAACAAAATCAACTAAATACAAAAACTCATGTAAAAACTAAACAGAAAAATAACACAAATTATAAAATTAATTGAATGAATAGATATGGTATGAATAGATGGTATATCACATTACCCAACTTTGACTATATCACAATAGCCTAATTCTGGTTTCAAAATAATAAAGATATTTTTGTAAAAATACACTGCAGAAAATCAAAATCTCACCACGTTTGTGGCTAACTTAATTCAAACTCTAACAAATTTATCTATATCAGCTTACAATTCTGTTATATTTATTGTAATTCACTCGCAAAGCGCACTCAAAAAAAAAATATCGACTGCACCAATAAAACAATTTCACAATAATGAGAGCGAACACAACGAATGAGAGCGCCCATTAAACTGCAGAGCGTGTATTTTTTTATTGCCGTTATGTTCACATGATAATTCTTGTTGAAAATTGTGTATTTATAAAAATATGCAGGTATATCACATTACCCGACTATATCACAATACCTGAAGTTACTCGATTTTTAACAATTTTCAGTAATTTTTTCATGAAAAATAAGCCGGTGATAGAGCTTGCCCCAAAACGTCTATGGAAAATAATAATTTGCGGTGTTTACTATATCTGGGTCGAAAATTATCTGTAATCCACGAACAATTCCGCAATTTTGTGGATTGGAAACCCCTAAATGTAAAAAGAAATTTAATTTAACGTTGGGGAGATATTTTATGTAAAGAATATGTGTACCAAGTTTGCAATGAATCGGTCAAGCAGTTTTAAAATGGGAAAACACGACTTGTGGAAAAATCGCTTCACAGTTTTGTACACGTACTTTTGTACGGTACACTTACTTAAAAATTCATATCTACTTTAGTTTAACCCGGATCGACTTCAAATTTGGACACAATATTCTTGAGAAGTTGTGCATTCATATAAAAAAAATTCATATCTACTTAAGTTTAACCCGGAACGACTTCAAATTTGGAGACAATATTCTTGAGATGTTGTGCATTCATTTAAAAAAATGCAAAAAATGGTTAAAAAGAAAGTTAAAAAAAACTTAAACTGCCCTTAAGACAAGCAAATAAAGCAGTCGCTTCATGATTCCTCATCTCCAGAAATGATCGATGTACGCCAACTGGTACAGAAATTTCTTTCAATGCAGGTTATACCTCTTCAGTAAAATTTGAATCTTCAAACATCTGCTTATATGAATCTTTTATATAAATAAAATAAAATAAAATCACAAAATATAAATAAAGTCACAAAACGTATAACGGAAATGGCCTGAATTCGACGACTTTTCAGAACACTGTTGGGAATATCTTCATCGGACTGGCTGTTTCTGATCTATCGATATATCAATGCCAACATTGACGCTGTCTTCGAATAATGAGATATGAATAAAAAGAAGATTCTAAAGTGGCCAAATATATATCTTATTTAAAAGCCAGTGTTTAATTTGGAGTGGTTACCGTGGCGTGCAGGTTAAGTGTGTCGCGGCGAAAAGTTTTTTCAATAAAAAAATTTTTCAGATCGGTCACCACCTCTCAGCAGACAATGGCAAGCCTCAGAGAGTAAATAATGCCATGTAAAGCTTCTTGAGAACATGAACTTTAGCCGTTCGGTGTCGGCATAAAACGTGTAGATCCAGTTCTCGGTTAATTGTGTGCAAACATTAAATAACACACACAACACAATTGATGATAAGAAGCTCGGTCAAAAGTCCTTTCAAGAGCTGAAATGGCCATTTTGTTTTTGTTTTTGTTTTGTTGTTTAATTTGGAAAGTAATCATATTCTTATTGAAATCAACAATGCAATCAATGATTGGGTTAAAAATCAACTTCTTAAAATCAACTTAACTGAAATTTACTGAAAATTTCTTAAATAAGCAAAAAAGAGGTAATAAAGCGTTAATAAATGAACGGCGGAAATGAATGCATTGACAGCTTATAAAGCCAATTCAAGCCCATAGGACACACAATCAACAATAAATAATCAATAGCAGGTTACAAACGACGGGACAAAGTTAAAAAAGAAAACACAACAAGAACAACACAACAATTGCCGTTAAAATAAATTAAAATAATCAGAAATCAACCAATTGCGAATAAATTCAATAAAAAGGTAAAAAAAACACAAACATAAAAAAAAAATCCAAATACACAAGCGACACAAAAGCATTAAGCCAAGAATAACAAGAACAGCAACAACAACAAAAACAACACCAAAACAATAATAAAAACCAACAATAAAAAACGCTATAACAATGTAAAACGAGTAGCAAGAATTCTTCACACATTCAATAACAAAACGGATTAACTCTGCATTCGCCAGAGTGACACAAATAGTCCAATTTGGTTGTTGTTGTTGTTGTTGTTTTTCAACATTTTTAAAAAATAAAGTGTTGGTCAACGACACACAAAAAAGAATAGCGATCATGTTTGTATGAGTGCGTTAAATTCACACGAGCACACCAACCAACACAAACACAACAAACAGACGCAAGCTCGCACACATACACACATACCTACAACATACACTCGCAATGACAACAGAGTGAAATAAAAATGAACACCGGAAAAAATAAACATTAACACAAAAACAACAACAAACACAGCAACTCAAGCGATTTTATGCATTGACAGTTTGTATTGGATGTCATCGTCGTCTGGCATTCAGCATCAATTGAAAGTCAGCAACGAAGAAGAATGTAACATGGCGTCACTTTGGGTTCAACGCTTACATGCACACAAACAAACACACACACACACACACACACACATTTGGGTAAAAATTCAAAGCTTAAATATTGTAAATGCTTTTTCCCAGCAGTATGCATCTCTGCTGGAAAAGAACTTTAGTTCATACTATTTAGAGTACCTTTTTTTTGGAGTACGAAATTAAAAATGTTTAGCACTAGTAGAATTATATTTTGGAGTACTTTTTTATGGGCAAGCACTATTTTATTCTAAAATACTTGTATGTAAGATAAAGAAGGGTTCAGGGTACTTTTGGTTTGATGGGTAACATTTACTTTTTGCTTACCACTTTGAAGATAACAGGAGTTGGATAGTTCTTTGATGATTAAATGGGTACTTTTTTGTTTTTTTGGCTCAAGCAAAAACAATTTTATTATTATTTCGAAGCAATAACCTTGTTTTTTTTATTCTATAAAAATTAATTTTAAGCATACGACTTTATTTTTCCCCCGACATTTTTGATGTGAAATTTCTTTGGCGGCGAGTAAAATTTCAAGGTCTCTTATTCGTGACGCTAGGCTAAAGTTTTTAATGCATATGAAAATTTTCAAAAAATGATAGCCGCTAGCGAGAATTGAACCCAGACCACCGATGTTGACAGTCGGAAGCTCTACAATTACACCACATATGCTCATGATAAACAGGCAAACAAAATGTAATAAATATTGAATGCGTAACATTCCGTCCATCACATTAATTTTCATCCTAAAAATATACACGGAAAATATTTAGGCACATCTAGTGGGAAAAAATTAACTGCCTGTTCGTTGCATAATGAGCTAAAAGCTTAATTTGGTTCGTTGGTTGTGATCAAAAACTTGACAGATTTTTGACAACATGCAAAAAACAATTAATTCAATACAATAATTAAAGCAAAAAGTGTTAAAAGTGCAATATTTAAGACTGCCGAGACTAGTTTTTGCCAGCCAAAAAAGTCTCAAAGCTATGAAAAATAGGTAAAACAGGAGCAGAACGCGTTCGTGAATATAATTAGCGAATAAGAGCACTTAAGAATGCAGCCGCAGCTGGGTGTGCAATCAATGATGAAGGTTAGGTGACTGCAACATCGGCTGAGTTCCAAAATGCATTTTTACGAATCATCAGTGTATTTTGGTGAATCTGCAAAGAACCAGTCCCCAGAAAAACATACTGATGCTTTGTAAAAAAGTATTTTGGAACTCAGACATCATCTCAACAAAATTTTATAGCTAACCAAGTTGATACATTCAACAATCGACGATTGCTGCTTTACGAGGCCCTCACTCAACATAGCAATTATTTTGATCAGGAAGCAGAAGGTAATAATCAACAAGATTTGCCTTTGCTTTCGAAGGTTCCTTCAACGAGTACTATGCAAATACAATCTAGTATTCAAAAAGTGACAAAGTTGAGAAGACATTCGAAAGCAACTAAAACACCAACTGAACTAAAACAAGTACCGAAAATAACTGTTATATTACAATTTTCAAATGAAAAAAATTGTTGAAAGGTTTTTTCAAATATACCATTATGTTACAAATGTCCTCAGCCTCACGAATATTAAGTGCCTTTTAAATTTTAGACTGATTCTTTAAAAGTTAAAATTTAAATGTTATTTTTTGCCTTGTATTTTTTTCGGGAAAATTAAGGTTACTTTTGACTTTTATTTTATCGGTCAAGAATAGCAGTTATTTTGTGACCTTAATTTTTTCGGTCAAAATATGTGACACTTTCGATAAAAACCATAGCCAGTACGGTACCTGTAAGTAAATATTGAACCAACATATTCCATTTCGTATTGATTGATTTTCTTTTCAGATACTTTCTCTCTCTATTTCACACTAAAATCTCTCTTATTTGTAACTGCCCAGTTGGAAGATAGGCGAACACATCTTCTAAACGATTCATCCTTTCCTACTACCTAATGTATGAAAAAAGGCACTAATACTTGTGGTGATGTACAGGAAGCTGAAAAGCAATTTGAACAAACCAAAAAAAAAGGGAAATTATTGGACTAATCGCTTCTTCCCTACTCGGAGAAGCATTAAAGAGATTAATACAGCCTTCGTATCAGTCAGCTGTGTTTTTTCAACCTGTTAAAAACAAAAATCAATCGCAAGTGCTTTGAAAAAATTAAAAATTTTTTAAAATAGACACTACAAAATATTTTTTGTGTTTCATTGTTGTTTTGTGTTGTTTAAGAGCAAACGCGTTTTTTTTTTCAAAGTTGTTTTTTGTGCAACAACAAATAATACATATGTATCTCTCCTTCATAGTCTAAAAAAGCTACGATGATTCTTGCCTAATCACTTCTTTACTGCCACAAGGAAATGAAAAAGAGGTCAATACCCTCGTAGTAGCAGTTTCATACAAAAAAGTATATGAAGTTTGGAAACAAAGAGTCATGAGCTCTGAATCTAAAAGCATGTGGAAAGAAGCTATCTTGAGATGATCGCTTTTTCCAGTGGGAATAAAAAATTATGATCTTTTGTTCCTTGTCAGAAGTAGCAAAGACGATTCTTAGTAAATCACTTCTTCACTACCACAAGGAAGTGAAAAAGTGAAAAAGAGATCAATACATCCGTAGTAGCAGTTTCATACAAAAAAGTATATGACGTTTGGGAACAAAAGGTTATGATCTCCGAATCTAAAAGTATGTGCCAAGAAGCTATCTTGGGATGATCGCTTTTCCTGGTGGGTGCTTAAGAACTTTCACTTCTGCCACGTGTACCTTGCTACACGTGATTTTTTTTTTTATTTTCGGGGGTTTCGAAGTAACAACAATTTTTTAAGAGTATTTTTTTCTCTTTCTCAGATGCTCGGAAGAGTAGAGAGGATACAAAACGGAAACAGGATTCTTCTTATAGAGGAATGATTTTTCTACTGAATCAATAATAATAATCTTATAAGCGAAACTTAACATTTTATTTAACGTTAATTTTTCGTTAAAATTTTTAAGGTTTACAAATTTAGAAGTTTCCTCTTAAAATATTTACATGTTTTATTTTTATATAATTTTTTTAAATTAAAAATATCAACATTTGCTTGAGTTGTTGCGACTTTTTGTGTACTCTTCGGTGAGGTATTAGCTTAATCCCGAATCCCTCCTTAGCTACTGACCTGATCTGTGTTTTGAAAATGAAAATTACGCGTACCGAATACAAAGGGACATCATCAAAACGGAAAATCCATTGAAAATCAAGGTCAAATCAAATCATTACTTTAAATTTATGACATAAACTTAAATTTGTTATACGTACGCTGCTGACTGATATATAGAAATAAGGTAAAGCGGAATGAAAACTTCCGATAGGTTCCACACAAAAAATCTATTCCACAAAACCGGGGCTTTCCAATTATGAAGTGACTTTATCGATAACTTTAACGATATAATAAAACCTAACTGTCTTCAAACATACTTTACAAGTGCATGCTGTGGTGGTGTTTTAACTTCGGCATAGTTGAAAATAGTTCTTTCTTTCATAGAGACAAGTTATTTCACTAGTTTTATACGCACTAGCTTCTTTTCTGATCTTAGGTAATACATAGACGGGTCTGCTGAATCCAATTCAAGGTCTAACTGCTTATTGTTTATGTTTTTTCGTCGTTCACTCAAAAAATATATATAATTCAAAGCAAAAATTTTCAAAAAAACAAACATGCACTGTAAAAAGTAAATCTTAATATTAGGTAAAAAAACTGTCTTAAAATAAGCTGCAACAGCATTAAGACAGCTTTTGCTGAAATTACTTTTGCCTTTTTATGCTGTAAAACAGCATTCAATGATGTCTTACTTAAAGGCAGTTAAATGGTAAATGCAGCCTTACCTTCGCTGAATTTCAGCTCTTATCGTAAACAAACTGGCCTGAATAGCAATGCAAGCTATCTTAAATTAAGACTCATATGATGAATTGTAGACATTTTTAATATAAAAACCAATAAATTGGTTTAAATTTAGCTAGCTTGTCTGAAAATCAACATCCAAAAGCTGACTTCAAATATGCTTCTTTGGGTTTTCAAGCATTTAGAATATTACAATTCAAAACATGCTTAAATTCAGGCACAAGTTGATTTAAAGGCAGTCTTTAAAATACGCTTTACTTTTTAGAGTGTGATATAACGGCAAATCCAGTGTCACTCACGCTTCAATCATAGCAGTAAACATAAATTTTTCTCCATTAAATATAAAAGCTTTTAATATAAAATAATATGGGTACAATTACACTCTAAAAAGTAAAGCGTATTTTAAAGACTGCCTTTAAATCAACTTGTGCCTGAATTTAAGCATGGTTTGAATTGTAATATTTTAAATGCTTAAAAATCCAAAGAAGCATATTCGAAGTCAGCTTTTGGAAGTTGATTTTAAGAGAAGCTAGCTTAATTTAAACAAATTAATTGGTTTTTATATTAGAAATGTCTACAATTCATCAAATGAGTCTTAATTTAAGATAGCTTGTATTGCTATTCAGGCCAGATTGTTTACGATAAGGGCTGAAATTCAGCGAAGGTAAGGCTGCATTTACCATTTAGCTGCCTTTAAGTAAGACATCATTGAATGCTGTTTTACAGTATAAAAAGACAAAAGTAATTTCAGCAAAAGCTGTCTTAATGCTGTTGCAGCTTATTTTAAGACAGTTTTTCACCTGATATGAAGATTTACTTTTTACAGTGTAGTCTTAGGTTTACTATCATAAGTTCATGCAAAAACTTTTATATATGCTTACACAATTCGAAAAAACTATCTTTAAATGGTGAGTGACACACGTTACCGAACGATTTGCAAATTTCGAGTTCTTCTAACAAATTGCTTAAAATCTGCGAAATGTTTGAGTTAATATAAGGAAAGAAGTAATTTTCCGTAACGAAGTTGAGTAGAAATTTTAACTGCAGGAAAAAATTTCATTTTTTCTCAGAATTTTAAGATTATTTCATATACTGATTTTGTCACTCACGTTTCATGTCAGTGTCACTCACGTTTCAAAACAATTTTAATTGTCTTTTTTTTTGCATTGTGGTTAATCTGGTGAATTTAAATAAGCCAAACAAATTTTTTCTAAATATTAAGAACATTTTTATAAAAAAGAGTACATTTTTTTATGGAAAGAGCTTTTAAACCATAATATATTTAAAAAATAATTCATAATATAAAAACAATACAAAAAATATTTCAGAAATATATCATTTTAACCAAATTTATTTCAGCTCTGCATCTGAATCTGTATACATATCATTAAGCCTAATTCGTTAATCTTTACACTCATTAAAAACCAAAGACCGTGCCAAATTTGACTATTTGTTTGGCCTATAAGCAATTCCGTCGAGGCTAACGGCTTAAAATAATGATTTCATAACATCTTTTTAACTTTGCTAAGTTTGTTTTCTTAAATGAATCTGGATTTAACTATTATTTGTATTTTAATTTTTTTTTTCATACGTTCTTTTAGGGTCAGCTTTCACTTTTTCTTGATATTTTTGTCATCTGCTTTCATTTCTAATACAAAAGCAAAGAAAAAGCAAAAAAAAATTAAATGTCACTCACGTTTCACTCCATCAAATGTTTTTTAATGAAAAAAAAATTGAGTCTGCTTGATTGTAGAAAGTACATCCGCGACATAAATTGTGTCACTCAATTGTTTTCCAAGATAATCCAACTTATCAATAAAAATTGTCACTCTTGAATCACTTTTTTAAATTATATTTTTCCATAGAAATGATTTTTTTTTTTAAAAATTTGAATATTCACTTTTCAATAGAAAATGTTTAAATTATGAATATTATAAAACTGTGCTTTGATATTTAAATAGTGAAATACCAAATTTTTAACTTGCTACAGATTAAAAATACATTCAATAAAATCAGTTAAAATTTAAGGATACAATATGTTTTTTTCAAAATGCTTTTACCGTAGGAAAACAGAAACAATATCCTTAACGTTCCATGTATTGTTATTGAAATTGAAGTATTTTTATTTTTTAAGGTTTAGGTTTACTTTAAAATTTGGTGTGTATGTGTTTTGTATCAAATCCAAGATTTCTTCAAAAAATGGTTGTCATCCGCCTACGGACACGCCCACCTCCAATACAACCCAAAAATTGAAAACGCAATAAATAAGCCTCTGTTTAATCTACACAGCTAAAATTTGGCACATATGTTTTTTGTAACAAAACAAAGATGGTTTTGAAAAAAGGACATCATCCGCCCACGGACACGCCTACCTCCCATACAACGCGAAAATTGAAAACTGCATAACTCAACTCATAATTAGCCTACAACAGTAAAATTTGATATGTATGTGTTTTATACAAACACAAAGATGTCTTAGAAAAATGGACGTTATCCGCCCACGGACACGCCCACCTCCCATACAACCCAAAAATTTAAAACGCAATAAATAAGCCTCTGTTTAACCTACAGAGCTAAAATTTGGCACGTATGTTTTTTATGACAAGACAGAGATGGTTTTGAAAAATGGACGTCATCCGCCTACGGACACGCCCATTTCCCATACAACCCAAAAAGTTTTAAACTGAATAAATAAGGTTATGTTTGTCAAGGAGAAATTAAATTTGGTATGCATGTATTTTATACCAAAACTAAGGTGTGTTCAAAAATTGGAAGTAATCCGTCCATGAACACGCCCACCTCCCATAGGGAAAGCACAATAAAAGCATTAACTGTGAGCTACTGGAATAAAACTCGGTATGTGTAAATTTTTCATCAACATTTAAATGTATTTAAAATATAGGCTTCATCTGCCCTTGGAGACGCCCATTTACAATAAAAATTTTTTGTTTTTGAAAAGCGGGCTTAGGGTATTTCATAGCGGCCTAGACCGACTTTAGACTTTCTTTACTTGTTTATATATATTAATATTTCTGACTTGCAAATAAGCTTGCCCTGTAGCACTAGTGATGTGGCAAAGAAATGGCAATATTAGTGGTAGCAATTGATCCCTTCCTTTGACATCTCTACCTTAAATCCGCCAGTTGAGAGCAAAGATTGATGTTGAACTAGTATTGATTACCTAGGGGCTAGTGAAATAACTAGTTTCTTACTTGTGCCAAATACTGTAGGGTTCGCGGTTAAAATTCTTGGACTTAATTTTAGTCGATTCTGTACTGTATATATGACGACACCGAAATTGTGTTAAAAAATTTAAATTTTAAACTTTAAATTTTAAATTTTAAATTTTAAATTTTAAATTTTAAATTTTAAATTTTAAATTTTAAATTTTAAATTTTAAATTTTAAATTTTAAATTTTAAATTTTAAATTTTGAATTTTAAATTTTAAATTTTAAATTTTATACTTACATTAGTCATATTTAATATACTTTCTGTTGAATACCAGTGAAAAATATTTTGAAAAAATGGTGATAACCATTCTTTTTTAAACTTTTAAATGGGACAGGTGTGATATTTTTTGTTAACATTAAATTAAAATATTTTAATGTAAAAATTGCATTGTTCAACATATTTATTTTTTTTTGCCACATCCTAGGATTTTAAGCCTTAGGTACTAAAATTTAAATTTTATTCCGAATATGCTTAATTTAAAATTAGCTCTGACAAAACAAAAAAATAAAAAAATATTAAAAAAATGCATAAGTCCAAAAATTGATTTAAAAATTAATTCACGATTTTTAACCGTGTATAACTATATTGATTTACATATACAACTCTCACGTTAGTATAAGAAAGCATGTCACTGTCATATTTAAATACAATCTGTTTCAAATACTTTTCAAGCATGTCGATTCATAAACAGTGCCCACAGCATTTTATTTCTTGTATCTTCACAGCAAAAGGCTTTTAAAATGGTTTGTTCAAATATTACTGAAAAACTTGCTCAACAAAACCAGCACCAAATCATCATGCTCTGAGCATCTATTCAACAATCTATACAGCCTTTATAACAATAGCAAACTGAACGCTGCTTAACCTGAATGCCTAAAATACAATTATTAATTAATCTGAGTTCTTTCAATCTAGCCATTAGTTGTATGCCGTGCAAAAAGCTTATTGGCCAAAAACACAGCAATAACAACAATAAAAGCAAAATATTGAATACGTTGTTAAAGCTTTATGCTCTACATTCAGAACACCAAACAAGGCCGACTTATTTTCCACTCAACTTCAGCTAAATGGTCAACACTGAAGCGAGTTGAATAAAGGCGGCTGGACATACATAAAATTAATTCTGTAAAGAAAGGAAAACCAACAAACTTCTTCTGTTTTTTTTTTTGTTTGTCGCTTTGAAAAAAATTGCTTACAAGAAAGGCGTCCCACAAAAGCTACGAGTGAAAAAACACTTTAATAGAGGGAATACTTTGATATTTAATAGAAGGCATTAAGTTCGGATGCTGCCGCTTAGCCCGGCAGCAACAACATCCTTTTTACTCTTTATTCACAAGCTGTTGTAGTTGTTGTTGTTGTTGTTGTTGTTGTTGTTGTTGTTGTTGTTGTTGTTGTTGTTGTTGTTTGCAGTATCTCTAGTTTGGTTTTTGGGTTAAAAAGGATTCCCCCTGAGATACTATTATAACATAGCTAATTATTACTAAAAGTGGATAAGTGGTTTTTTGTGTGAGCTAGAGTCAAAAGTGTGTAACATCAAGTTATGCTGTATCTCGGTGAACTAATTTTCTTCAAGTGGTTCGTTCGTGGGTGTTGGTTGGTTATTCGGGTGTGGCAAGTGTACTGAACTCAACTGCTTGGCTTTGCTTATGGCAAAGTTGACTGGGCTTTTGTTGGTTTTTAGCTTATTGAATTTATAAACAGCTTCGTCTAGTGTTTGATTTTTTAAGGGCCAAGAAATTCCAATGATTAGTTGTAATTTCAATTATTTTGAGAAAAGCAGCTGAACGAAATGAAAAAAAAACACAAATTTAAAAAGGTAAGCAAAGAGAGCAAGATATTAAAAAGCGTAAAATTCTATAATATATTAAGAGCTCTGCGATTTTCAACTTAAATTCGATGTTTAAAATTTCATAGTATTGAAAATATATTTCAGTTGGTGTACGCTGGAGTGGCCGCTGTTGGGAAAAATTTCAGCGAAAGCTAATGGCAGCACTTCCGCAACGGATATTGGATTTGTTTTTTTTTTTTATTTTTCGTCTGCTTCCTTTAAATAGTGTTGATACCATATCTTTTACGGAGCAACGGTCTTTGAAAGCATTAGAACGAACAGGATATGATTTAGTTTAAGTTATAAATGTTATTTCAATACTTAGTTTTAGTAATTTAGTTGCTACAATTCAAGTGGTATTTGTTATGTCATAAGACAGTTGTAGTGCTCGTTTTTTTCTATATTTTTTATGATTAGTTGGAATATACTTGAACAAATGAAGAGAAAAGATGACACGTACAGCTCATAATTGCATTAATGTTAGCAGCATTATTGCGTTAATAGGTCATTTACGTGCAGTTATGTAATTGAAGACTGCGTGTGACCGCTGCATCAGAAAAGCTGCAACGACATGACGCCAGTATTTTAAGCATTAAAACCTTTGAAGAAGAAACATGCTTTTAAATTTTTTGGTTGTTATACAATTAATCGGAATATGTTAACATTATTTTTACATAAATAATTGCATATAATTAAAAAAAAAATAAATTAAAAAAAAACATAAATGGCCATTTACATTCACATTTTAGTGAAATCCTGGTTTTGTGTATAAAATATAATAAAAAAATCATAAAATCAACGCAAACACAATTAAAATTATTTGAAAAATTGTTAAACAAATTAAATTTATTTATCAATAATTTTAATTTCATGGAAACATTGCAAATGCCAACTTTACGCTCATGAATGAGAGCACTTGGAATGGTCTTGGACCAGCCCAGCAGCGAAAGAAAGTAGTACAGAGGTAGTTCGGAACTAGCTCTTAAGTGGCAGTAAGTAGTTCCGCACAAATCCCCCGGCAATGCTTTTTACTGACGCACTTAACATGGTGATGTCCTAGGAGGGGGTCAATTGGCTTCCTACTTGGGTAGATAGAGTCGGAAATGTAAGTAGTTCCTTTATTAGCCACTGTGTGGTGATATATACACTAGTTACCTAAATGGGTCTAAATGTAGGGTCTCTTCGGAAATGCATCAATGCTCCACTTTCATATTCTTAAGGGTCATTAATGTAACTACATCTTTTACAGTTAGCCCCAGAACTAGTTCAATGGGTGCCAATTGTCTCTTAGGTCGCTGCTGAGAGACTACTTGGATGAAAATTTGAGGCACACATTTTGTTGCGTCTATTTCTTATCTCCATCTGATGGAATGTTTTTTTATGAATTTTTTTAAATTTTTTTCTGTATGGCTCTTTTGAGTAAAAAGTCAAATTTTTTCAGGTACAAATTGTAATGGAGTGTATGTGTTAGCATGCTTATCACTTAAAATTAATTTTAACTTAAAAATGTCGCCTTGCAATAATTTTTTTAAGGTATATTTATATATAACATGCGTGCAAGGTCATTGCATAACAACGTTGACATGGTTTTATCCACTAACACTTAACGTAACAGCAATTAAGAACGCCGAGAAAACTAGACGAGCTAAAATAAAGAAGTTTGTCATCTTAAATAGTTTTTAGGGTAAGGGGAATGAACGAGGGTAGAAACGAAGAAATTTCAAGAAGATAATCTTCTTATTAATATGTTGTAAATCATCTTTAATTTAATAAAAAGAGAACCACATTAAAACAATAGGATTCCTTGTTATTCGCTATTTTTTTTTTGTAAAAAAATTGAGTTAAGGTGAAAATCTTCTTAAATTATGTCTTTTTTATAAAGGAAACCTAAAAAAATTTATTAAGAAGACAATATTCTTAATGTTCTAAGATTTCATCTTAATTTTATTGAGAAAAAAATCTTATTAGTACTACTATTTTGCGCTATAAATTGATTTAAGATGAAAATCTTCTTGTTTTATCTATATTTTAAAGGAAAAACCTAATCAATTTTATTAAAAAGACATTCTTCTTAATATTCTAAGATTTCATCTTAATATTATTAATAAGAAAATCTTATTCTAAATCTTATTCTAAAATCTACTATTTTGCAGTATGAATTTTTCCGTGCTTACAGTACAATAATTCGAATAATTATAATAAAAGATAAACATTTTAAAATTGTTGTTAAGAAGCATATTTGCTTAAGCTTTTCTGAAAGATTCCAATCTTACTTAATTGGAATTGAAACTGCGACATACGCAGTCATTAATTTTATGTCAATAGATGGTCGACCAATTCATTTTTATACCCTAATTCTGAAAGATGAGGGTATATTAACTTTGTGCAAACGTTTGTAACGCTCAAGCATCAAAAATATATGAGTCGAGCTATTCATTCCGTCCGTCCGTCCGTCTGTGTGTTGTCCGTAAAAAGTTTACCCAAAAAGTTTAAAACTCAATAATTAAGGTTATGTTTGTCATAGAGAGATGAAATTTGGTATGTATATATTTTATTCCAAAACTAAGGTGTGTTCCAAAATTGGGAGTTCTCCGTCCATGAACACGCCCACCTCCCATAGCGAAAGCACAATAAAAGCATTAACTGTGAGCTACAGGAATACAATTTGGTATGTGTAAATTTTTCAACAACATTTAAATGTTTATAAAATATAGGCTTCATCCGCCCACGGACACACCCATTTTCAATAATATTATATTTTTCTGGAAAAGTAGGTTTAGGGTATGTCATAGTCGGCCTAGACCCACTTTAGATTTTATTTACTTGTTATAGTTTAAGTAATGTTTTTTAAATTAGTAATTTATAGTTATACTACCATTATTACATTATTGTACAGATCTAAGTTCTGATATTATATAATATATCATTTCAGTTTATATATTGTCGTGTGGTGACCGTGGCATGCAGGATACGTGTGTGGCTTAGCATGCTCGGAGCCTGGGTTCGATCCCCAGCCGCGGCGAAAAGTTTTTTTCAATTAAAAAGTTTTCTGATCGGTCACCACCTCTCTGCAGGCAATGGCAAACCTCAGAGAGTAAATAATGCCATGTAAAGCTTCTTGAGAACATGAACATTAGCCGTTCGGAGTCGGCATAAAACATGTAGGTCCAGTTCTCGGTCAATTGTGTGCAAACATTTAATAACACACACAACACAATTAATCATAACGAGCTCAGTCAAAGTCCTTTCAAGGGCTGAAATAGCCAATTTGTTTTTTTTTTTTGTTTTTTTTATATGCTAAAACCATTCTTTTATTATTATTAAAAATATTTTTTCTTATTATTTATGTTTTATAGATAAGAAGGTTTCTGCTTGATTTTATTAAAAAGATTTCTACTCATTTTTAATAGATTTCTTTTTGATTTTATTCAGAAGATTTCATCTTATTTTTAATATATTTCATCTTGATTTTATTAAGCAAATTTTCACTCATTTTCAATAAATTTCTTTTTGATTTTATTCAGAAGATTTCATCTTATTTTTAATATATTTCTTCTTGATTTTATTAAGCAGATTTCCACTCATTTTCAATAGATTTCTTTTTGATTTTATTCAGAAGATTTCATCTTATTTTTAATATATTTCATCTTGATTTTATTAAGCAAATTTCCACTCATTTTCAATAGATTTCTTTTTGATTTTATTCAGAAGATTTCATCTTATTTTTAATATATTTCTTCTTGATTTTATTAAGCAGATTTCCACTCATTTTCAATAGATTTCTTTTTGATTTTATTCAGAAGATTTCATCTTATTTTTGAACAATCTCATCTTGAATTTATCAAGAAGATTTCAACTAGTTTCAACTAGATTTCGGCCTAATTTTATTCAGAATATTTCATCTTATTTTTGAAAGATCTCATCTTGATTTTATTAAGAAGATTTCAATTAATTGCAATTAGATTTCTGTTTGACTTTTTTCAAAATATTTCATCTTATTTGTGATAGATTTCATCTTAATTTTATTAAAAAAATTTCTGGTTATTTTTCTTAGACTTCATCTTAATTTTATTAAGAAGATTTTCCACCTATAACATTTTTCTTGGGTAAAAACTATAGAGAAATCATCTTAACTTTGTTCTAGTTTATAGGGTATCTACTTTTTGCACTGTGTATTGTTGAAAATAGCTACAAACATGAAAAGTTTAATTTTTATACCTACCCTTTCAAAATATGAGCTCAGACAGTTATTTCATTTTTTAAATACAATCATTCGTCTTGTGAAACACATAAAAAATGAGCCCATAAATTGCTTTAACTACATTAATAAAAAATTAAGTTAAATAAAAACATACATTATTTTTTATGCACTTTTATGTGGCATATTTGCGACTTCGACAATAAATATCAAGATTTTTAAAAATTAATGAACTTGTTGGTGGCACGTTTGCGCTGCAACCACAATCGCATATACTTCAAATGCCTGCACCAACACGCTTTTGACTACTACACCTGCCTGCATTACCGAGCTACACACAAATAAATTTTCAAGAAAACTACTACTTCCACTACTACTTCTTCTTTTTTTTTTGCTACTTTCTAAAACGCGTCGCAACGTTACGTTGTCCTTTTTCAGTGCTGGCACAACATGTTGATTTATGGCATTGCAATTGGAAAGTGAAATAGGTAACACACCGAAAAGGTAAGATGCAGCAAGAACGCATATACATGTAGATATGTATGTATGTATGATATATAAACATGCCAACAACAAGAAGGATGCTACTGCGTAATTTCCTTTTTGGTAGCAAAACTGCTACTTTTATTTATTTCTTTTACATCAAAACTTTTTTCACTTTATTTTGTTTTTTTTTTTCAATTCGACGCTGATTGGGTATTTAAGTTAAAAAAAAAAATGCATAAAATTTCGTTTTGTAAATTATTTGCTGTTTCTTATGCTATTTCAGTTTCTTAATGTTCAATATACATAGGTCCTGCCACAAAGCTGCATGCAAAACGTATAAAACTGTCCAAGTTCACTTTTATTATTACACATCATGAGGACATAGCAATAGATGAGGCAGCGTTAAAATAAGAAAGAATGTGCTACAACAACAACAGCAACACCAGAACAGAACTACGCAATAGTAAGTACAACTAGTCAGGTCCTTATGCGTTGCCTTCACAAGGTTGTTAGTCACAGCAATAATTTACAAAATTTTATATTTCTACATATATATATTTTTATATAAAGGAAAACGTTTTGCACACCTGCGTGCAAGTTATTTGTGCAAAAGAAAGAAAAAAAAAAACTAACTAGGAAAAACTAGTATACGAAGAAACCAAAGAAATCAACCTACAAGCTTACCTTGCAAAGTTGCCAACATATCAGACTCTGTGTGTATTTAAATTATGGTAATTGGAAATGACTGCTTGAAATAACTAGTAAGAAACATTCTATAAAATTCGTAAGAAATGTGCTTAATATGTCCAGTAAAAATGGCAAAAATATGTCGGGTCATAAAAGCAAAAATTTGAAAATATTTTATGCTTAGAATTGAGAACTTTGTGTGATGTTGGTTTATTGAAAAAATAAAAACTTTTCAATTTGTTACATATTTCATGGTTAGCTAAGTTTGAACACGCTGTACTATATGACATTTTATATTGGGTGTAAAAGTAATATGTAAAGATTTCAATAATTAATATCAAAGCCATAATTTTAATTATTATCAATTACTTTGAGCATATTTTTTTTAACTATTGGAAGGATTATTATTTTAAGAATTTTTTTATTATACCCAACCAACAAAGAACGCTTAATATAATGCTTATACAGCGAGTTCTCTAGCAGCCTCAAACTTAAGTAATTTTTTATACTTTGAGGTACAAACTGGTACATTGCCTAGACTGCTTAGCAGCTTTCTAATCAAACTTCGAAAATTATCAAAAATTTAGCACTTAAATGTCCCTAGAATAAAATCACACTTGTTTCCCTTCGGGTCAAAAACTGACCCTGGCAAATTGTATTAATTTTTTATTAGAAACACTTAAAAAAGAACTATATAAGTAAAAGCCCAGACAAATTCGATAAATTAAACAGAACCCAGAGTCAGTACCGCAGCTACCCATGGGTTTGCTGGGAATGTATACTTTGAAGCGACACCTTCCACGGAAAGAGAAGAGTTACTTGTTGCTGAAACTGTAATGTTTTCATGAGGACTACTCTTAATTTTTAAATTTTCTTTTATCGGTTAAAGCTTATTGCCACTTATTTGTAATCGACGCAGCTCTCTGTTATCAAACGCCAAGATGCGAGATTGGCCACCCATAGTTTGTATCCCACAAGCTTATTAGATTTACACCATGTGACGGATATACCTAAATCGTTTTTGTTAGTAATTTTTGTTTTTCAAATCTCTACTCCTGTCAGGAGCAAAAGTCATAACAATACATCAAATACAATGTCATCCAATCAAACAAAGCTTTCGCCAAACTCTCTTTGCCTCATAATACTGGTAAACCAATTATATTTTCTCTATTCTATTACTGAGAATGAAACGCTGAAAAAGGCTTGTCAACACTTTGTCTGCTATTGTATAGTATTGTGTGCTATTTTTTCACATTGCCTTTGCCAAGACACTCAGAAAATCTATTAGAGTTACTTGTGTTTTCGGTATTCTCAAGGACCTCTTCAAATCGATCGCATGGAGTTGCTCTTCTGGGTCGTAACCCATCACTATCGCTTAGTTCATTTTCGAAAGCCTCAAGAATGGACTCGGATGATGTCAGTATTTCTCGATTTTTATCATCTCACATGTGCTGGTTCTGTTGCCGAAGTTTTGTTTCTACATGTACCAAGTACATGTAATAGGTTAACTTACCCAGAGGGTTCCAAATTCTTTGGCCATTTTTATAGTTTTTTTGGAAGATTAAATTAATTTTTTCATTGATTCTTAACATAAAAATGTTAATTTTCAGTGTTAGCAATAATAACATGCTTGCAAAAGTGAACCGAAATGAAAATGAAAAAGTGCCAATAATAGGCTCAAAGCTTACAAAAATTAACCAGAATGGAAATGAAACAGTGTTATATATAAACAAAAACCAAGCGAAAGATATGAAGATTGAAACAGTTTGAAGGGTTTATACCAGCTGATGCACAGTTATGACACGTATTTATATTAATTTTGAATTTGCCGGGTTCCGATCCCTTGTCTTACCAATTTATAGTCCAACACCTTAGCTATTGTACCAGTCGCTTTATATCGAATCGAAGATTTTTTTATTTATGCAATCGCAGATACCACTAAGCAGCTTAAAGTGCAAAATTAGGTACAACCGAACCATTAAACAGCTTTTATTTTTTAATACATGTTTAGCAGATGTACAAGGCACTACAGAACTCGTTTTGAACTTAATTATCTTCAGGCTGCATAGGAGCACAACTTGGAACTATAAGGTCCATTGCCTGAAATTGACAACTCAAAACAGGTTTAGGTGGGATAAGTTCCACAAAGGACCTTAAAGCAGCTTTAGGCGTCACAAGTTCTATAGTGGACCATAAAGCAGCTTCGAATGTAAGATGCCATGTAACCTATTTTGTCTCTGTAAACAGCTTTACATGGCCTTGTTTTCTCTCTGAGATTTGTTATTGTCAGCAGAAAATTGACGGCCCAACATAAATATTTATTTCTATAAGAAGGCTGCCACAATCGGCTTTTTAATAAGTACTTAACCCACTTGGTTCTTTACTCCCTCGAAAAATAATTACCTTCTTAAGCACTGTTTTGTTTGCACCTTATTTCTACAGTAAAGTTGTTTTGCGATTAAAGAAAAAATTTTATAATTAAAATATATTTAAAATATGTTCTATGATAACTTTGTCAAAAAAAAAAAATTACAGATTTTTTTATAAAATTGTTTAATGGAATCATCGAAACAAATATGAGTTTTCAAAGTCTCTTATTAAAATCTTAAAGCTTATCTTAATAGATTTTGATGAAACTGAACAGAAAAACCAGTGCTTTAAATATACTTGAAAACATTTCACCCACAAATATTTCTCATGAACTGAGCTGAAATGGAATTAAAAGTACACTGAAAAGAAAAAAAATATTTTAAAATTAAACAAAAAATTTTTAAAAAGAATTTAAATGCAAGCACAACTGCTTTTGAAGTTAAATTTTAAACAAAAGTTTTTGCTCTTAGAGAATTTTTTAAATATTTTAAAACCTTTTTTTATTGTTTTTGTATAGAATAATAAAAGAAAATTATAATATAAGAAAAAAGTTTACAGTTGAAAATTAAACACGCTTGATTTAAATTTTGTTTTAGAGAATCGCAAAAAAAACATGTTAAATTTTAATTTTAAAATTTTTTTGTTTAATATTAAAGTGTGTTTTTTCTTCACTCAATTTGACTTAAATTTTTTAAAAAAAAATTTAGTTTGACCTTTTAACAAACCATAACCGACCTGATAAAGAGGAAAAGTGAGAACCAAAAATCTTTGCTAGTAAAAGATATATAACTAAATAGATATATTCATACTCTTACAAGTATGTCTGTATTTAACTTAGCGTATAACTTTTGGACCACTCCCACAACCAAAAGCTATTTACGCCACTGGCTTAAGTTAATTGTTCTCGCGTTTTTTTTTTACTTTTTTCTTTATAAACTTTTGACTTCGACTCTTTACACTCTGAATAGAATGCATGGAATGTATATGTATGTGTGGTTGCCTTATGAGTATCATCGTTTTAATGGATTGTTGTTTTTGCATATGCTTAAACTGTTATGCAGCGTAATCCTTTAAATAATCTCAAGAA
The DNA here is from genome assembly GCA_958299015.1 of Tetanocera ferruginea. Classification (NCBI taxonomy): domain Eukaryota; kingdom Metazoa; phylum Arthropoda; class Insecta; order Diptera; family Sciomyzidae; genus Tetanocera; species Tetanocera ferruginea. The sequence goes on from OY282642.1 coordinate 137,782,357, forward strand.
TGTCCTTGTTCACAATTGGCTTAATGAAATTAATTGCAGCAGTTATAATATTATAGGTGTTACCATAGCTCACGATGAATAGTATGCATACAAACAAACGTGTAAATTCAGTTATTAGCATACAGTATGTCATTGCCAAGGACTCAAAGGAATCTGTAGGATTTAGCGAGAAACTCGAAGACATGCAATCATATCAGATGCTTGTGGACTGCTTTTAAGTGAAAATGTTCTACTTGTTTTGCTTAGTGCTTGTGCTCTTGTTGTTGCAGTTATTGTTGGGAGTGGTGACACCGTTACAAATAGTATTTATGATAGACTGCTTGCTAAAGTTACCTTTTTATGCGTGCATTTTTTTCTTTTTTTGTTACTGTAGGGACTAAAATTAAATAAAAGTTTTTATTCTGCATATTTTTGTTATTCCTGTGGCAGAAAAACATCCATTTTCTTAATAATATTTTGCTGCAAATAAATCAGTGTCTTTTTCTTGGGTAAATATATGCTAACCTCTAGGTTCAGAACACTGCCATAATTGTTCACATGCATGTACAATGTACATACATGAGTAGAAAAATACTCAACTATATTCAAAAATAGAAAACAAGTTTTAATATTTTATGTATATTCAGCTGAGGATTGAGAAAGAAAAATATGCGTTTAACTTGGAAAATCTAAGCTTTTACTTGATATAAGATAAAACATAACGTATTCAATACTTTATAGTGCGTCATAAAATATTAAAATGAGAAAAAACAACATATATAAAAACTACAGGAATATCTTAAAATGTTGCTATTTATACGTTTTTAATAGAACGAATAAAAGAACGTATACAAGAGCTTCGCAGAAGAAGGAGAACATTAAGAAGGTTAAGGAAAATGTTTGCGGATAATAATTTTGCTCAATCTAGGTCAGTTTAATTCATAATAATATTCAGAATTATTTATTCAGCAAAGTAAGACTTTCTCTGCTTTCGAAGCTACATGAAATGCAATTAAATATATGGCCAAAAATTTAAAAAACCAAAACACAATATATGATGCACCATTTTTGATTAATAAAAGAAAATAGGCGCTGCAATGTGCCTGTTGTTAAGCATCATACAAAAACCAAAAAAAAAAAAATCACCATTTCAGCCCTTGTAAGGACTTTGATGGAGCTTTTGACATCGCAACATTTTGCACATTCATTTTTTTTTTTTTTTTAAGGATCAAAAAACATCAACAGAGATCTTATTATATTAATATATATAAGACAAGCGTCCTGCTCCGTGCTCTATATCGCTCAAACTGTTCATAGATGTTATTGATTGCTTCTTTAAACATGTCCAGTAGGCCGTATCGAAAATTTTAGATCGTATTTTTAGAGGTCTCAAAAGTTGCATAGACTTGTCAAGGTCACCCAAAAAAAATTTTATAAAAATTAAAGGACATCTTCCTGCCCCGCAAGGACTAAGTTGTTTTTTGGGAAAAACAATAAAAAATAACGATCTTAAAACGCTTTGATTTTTTTAAGAAAATCCACACATGTCTTAAAGCAAAAGTAATAATGCAGTTTAACTAACAACTTCTTGCCACACACGGTGCTACTCATGATTTTTACCAACAGTATTCTGTATGAAGGATATTTAAAGCATATTAAAGCATTTTAAGATCGTTATTTTTTACTATTTTTCTCAAAAAACAAATTTGTCCTTGCGGGGCAGGAAGATGTCCTTTTATTTTCATAAAATTTTTTTTGGCAGATCATGACAACCACATGAAACTTTTGAGACCTCTTAGAATGTGAAATTCGAAAAAAAAATGTAATTCGATACGACATTGTCCAGCCTGAACCAGTACCAGCTTCGCTCATACAATCTTACTATTACAGTGCTTTTTGATATGAAAAAATTGTGAGCCTAAAAATATGTACAAAATATTTATTTGACAACGACTGGAATAAAACAACATTTGAAGTAAATGTCAAAATGTTGTCATATCGTCTATGGAAGAATTTAAAAGTAATGTTCGATTAAATCTTATAACTATAAAATAATTGACAGCGTTGATAACTTTGTTTTTAATCGCTAGAAATTAAAACTATAAATTTGTAGTTTTCCGGACAAAATTTCCCGAACTAAAATAAACATTTTCACTGGGAATTTTTCCCCGTTTCATCCCGGAAAAGAAATCCTAATCATATATCAAAATTGGAATAAAATTTCGTGACAAAAAATATAACTATGAAAGGTTTTAAAAAAAAATTCTGAAGACATGCCTAAAGAGCACAGTATCTTCTTATATGGTTGTGCGGAATTGTAGTATATGTTAAAAAGTATACTTACCCTAAAAAGGTTAGCAGTATTAAAAGCTTGAAGCTAAATTAAACTAATCTTGTTTTTGACAGGTTGGTACTTAGTAGTGAGTGAATAAAGTGGCAGTTCTCAAATGAGGAAATAAGGAAGCACGTGTCTGATTTTGTATGTAACATGAATTGAACTGCATCGTTTTTCAGTTTTCAAGATAACGTTTTTCATAGTCTTTTTACGACTTAACGTCTGAACTTGCTTTGTGATGTCTTATTTTTTATAAAAAAAACATTACCTTTGTTATTCTAAATTAGTTTTTGGTACATACCGTACAAAATAAACTTGGTATTGGGGTTTTTTCAACCTAAAATGGCAATTTTTAATGTCTAAAAGAAATTCACATTAAAAAATTATGCCTTCGCAACTATCTTATAACTTGGTTGTAAGTACTTACTTATAAATGTTTTTAAGTACTTATTTATTTATCTTTTTTTATAAAAATGACCCAAAGAAGACTCATACACTCAAGAGTTAAAACTTTGAAGGGGGAGAGTGGCATGAAAGAGCCAAGTTTGAAAGAGCCATCTTGATTTACGCGGTAGTTTTCATACGAATGCTTCTTAAATTATAATTTTTAAGAAGCAATACTCGCCATATGGCACCCTCGAACATTTGACAGTTCACTGATAATAAACGACGATGGTGTATCGTATTTTGGATTTCTTCATCATTAAGTAAGTTTTTCAGAACATTTTATTTGTTTTGTGACGTCTTCACCTTTAAAACTAACAGTAATATTATTATACTATAATTTTATGGATATATTAGGCCTACCAATAACATATTTATTTTGCCGGAAAAATCTTGGTTTCATACTAATTTTTGAGGTTATGTTTCTTTGGACAATATGTTTTGAAAGAGCTGGGTTGCGGTGGTATGAAGAAGCGTGAAAGAAGTTTAAATTATTTTTGTCAAAAATGTTTTTAAGTGTTTTAAACCTCTTATTTTGTTTTTGGAATAGGTATTATTATAGATTTTCTTCAAAGCGATTTAATTTTTTTGCTAAAAATATTTTTAAGTTTTTTAACTATTTTTTGTTTTTAGTTTTGAGTTTTTTTACTTATTTAATTTTTTTTTTGTAAAAACAATACTTTTTATAATAACAATGAATATTTTTAATAAAATATTCGTTATTTTTCGTGTTAAGTCTTGTAATAAGAAGATGGCTCTTTCAAAACTTTGGTTGGCTCTTTCAATGCCCATGTGTTATGAAAGAGCCGAAATTCATGTTTTTTATAAATGGCTACAGGTCCAAGAATATTGTTGATTTTGGAAAATATTTCATGGTATTACGTTCATAAATGAATGAGAAAATACTTTTGATACAAGAATTATAATTTTATTAATTATTACTATATATTTTGTAACTTTTTTAAAACTGGCTCTTTCATGCCACTCTTCCCCTAAACTAAAAAAAAACTTAAAAACTTTGTACAAAAATGTGTCTCGTAGTTTTTTTCCTAAACACATCCTATTGCTAAAATGTAAGGATTAAAGATTAAATAATAGAATTTGCAAAAAATGTCAATATTGAAATCCTCCTCAAATAAAATTCAAGCATAAAATTTCAAAACGCCGCACAGTGTGAAATATACGGATTCTAGCGGAACTTAATTATAAAAATTATGTTGGTCTTCCCTGGAAAAAATTGTTTTTTTCAGCTCTTAATAATCCAAACCGTTTGTTTTTGCATAATATTGCTATGTATTTGCAATACATATTTTGCCACAAGTGATCAAAGTCAAGGTTTACTATCAAAAATCAGATACGGATTTTTTTTTATTTCTTGTAACAATTATGGAATAATCTTGTTTCTAATCCATTGCAATTGTGAAAAAAGGTTATAAGTATTTAGAATCTAAAATATTTACACTTTACGCGTTAATAAGTAGATTATATTTTTTTTCATTTTTTTATACTTTTTCGCTTGTTTCCTTCTCAGGTTAAAAAAAAAAAAATATAAGCATGTTTGCACTTTGGACAGAGTTTTAAAATTGTAGACACGTGTAGACAAGCTCTTTTTTTCATTTCCTGATTTTTTGAGTATTTTAAAACCAGAACCAAAGGTAATTTCGTGCTTCTTTTTGCCCCTCCGGATATATTTTTTTTAATTTCTGTATTTGAGAAAAATCTTATCAGATAACGATTAAAGTTTATTTAATATACATTAATAATTTTAATATTAAACAATGCAAGTAAAAAACATGAAAAATACAATGTGTGCTGTAAGTAAAGAATACTTAAATCATTAAAAAATATTTAAAACGCTAAAATTTTTGGGAAGAAAGGAAATTTTTGGTATATTCTTTATTCTCTTATATCATCATTTTATAAGGAAATAAAAAACTGAAAAATTGCATTGCTATAACAAAAAAATTATATTTCCTGTCAAATTAGGTAACAGTGGGTGCAGATCAGTAAGATTTGGAATTAAGTTCCGCTAGAATGCGAAAATTTCACACTGTGCGCCGATAAACATTTATTTTTTTTTTTTTGTTTTCTACAATAGAAAACCAGAATCCGATGTCGGATAATAATACACATATCGTTTCTAAAGTTCCTAATAGCATATATCAGTCGGAATAACTAACTTAACTTGCTGATTATTAAAAAAACTAAAATTCATTTTTTGAAAATAAGTTTATTATATTAAAAAAGGCAAATCCTATTAAAACTATGTATTTTTTAAACTATGCCTTCCACAGTCCTTGCAATAATTTACATACTTCATAATAATTGCATTTCCTTATCTTAAGAATAAGAATAGTTTGCCCAAAACAAAAAACGTACACATCCACTTTTTAGTCCACATTTTATAAACGTTCGACATGCTTTTGAAGGCGTTTATCTTCGGAACACCGTTTTTACACCTTATCTGCCTGGCTCTCTCTCAAGTATTACATATATTTATGTTACTTTTTTATCGCGTGTTCGTTGCATAACAGCATAACGGCTTGGATAGTAGTCGTCGGCAAAATTAATATGCACGACACGAAATTATTTTATCGACGTTTCACTCATTTGTCTACCCAACTCTCTGACTTTTTGTCGTCCTTGTACTCCGCGATACGGTACAGCATATCCATTTTACTATAAGAATAAGATGAAACTTATAGCAACTATAGGAATATATCTTTCATGAGCTGGATTTTTGTTTTTGCTTGTTTTTCGTCTTATGAAATTTAAGCACCCACACACGTTCGATTGGAATTTTGTTTTATTTTCTGCGTTTTGTTTTTTTTTTTTTTTGTTACTCGCCTTTAGGTCTTGCTTGTCTTCCGCTTCCGTTCCACAGCTTCGGCATGTTTTACAGTTCAGTTCGTGTGCAGCACATTACTCGTGTCCTCAACGTAAGCACTTCCTTGAGATAAATTCTTGAGCTGCAACGCGACCATCCAACAAACCAGCTATCCTGCAAGCCAAGCAGCAATTTTTGAAGTAGCGGAAGTGCAGCTCAATACTTTAGTTTGGCTAAAGAATTCATTTTCCTGCCTTGAATCGATTTAAAAATTGAAGCCGCAGTTAAATAGTTGTTAACATGAAGACGATGAAATTCAATTTCAAGTTATTGAGATTGAAATTTATGATTCACCGCTACTTATGGTACTTATGGTCAATTTGGAGCAACTTTTGTATGAAAAGATTTATTATAAAAAATAATGTTGTCTGCGAAACATAGAGAAAGTGAAAAATTTCACGATTCAAAGAATAAAAGAAAAAGATTTATGAATTTTAATGAAAACGCTTGAGTACTATTGGAATTTTCTGGGTTCTTTCATTACTTTTTAACGAGTTCAATATGAACAGTATCCTGCTTATGAGTTACAATTGAAGTTATATTTTATATATTTTTACTGAAAATTTATTCATATTCAACAAATTTCTAGAAGCAATAACTCCGTTGTTTTGAAAATTTGGCACAACATTTTGGTTTTTTGTGTATATTTACGAAATATTCTTATAACCAAAAAATAAAATTCCTTCATGCAAAAAATAAATCATAAAATGAAGCCTCATTTTAAATGAAGTGAAAAAATTAGTAAGATATATCTCCGACTTGGTCAAAGTTAAAAACCCCCACGGCCGATTCGTAAGGACAAAACATCTTAAATTATAGGTCTACTTTATTGAGATTTTTAAAGATTTTACTATTTTGATGACGCCTATCATTAATATGAAGGAAAAGATTTTGATTTGATGTAAAATACAAACGTACCAAATTTTTTTCCTGTAGCTTAAAGAGAAGCCTCTTTAAAGAAATTTCTATTTTGGGCTTGTTTGGGAAGTGGTCTTATGCTTATTTTCTAATATGTCTAAGTTTTGATATAAAATACATTTATACCGAATTATATATTTCTTTATAGAGCTCTCACTATTGTGGGTTCTTTGGGAAGTGGGTGTATTTGTGGGTGTATTTGTGGGTGAATAACTCCCATTACATACCTTAGTTTTGATGTAAAATACATAAATACCTAATTTTATTTTTATAAATTATATAAGAGCCTCTTTATAGAGTTTTTAATTTTGTGATTGTATGGAAGGTGGGCGTGTTTTTTTATCGGATCTAGCTCATTTTCGAACTTGATCTTGATTGTTTAGAAAAAACTTCAAATAACAAATTTTATTACGATAGCTTGAAAATTCAAGCTGTTTTCGTGTCGACAGAAGAACAGACGGACAGACAAACGAACATGGCTATATCAGCTCAGATAGTTCAAGCATGTAAACACTGTTCTTTGCCTACCGCGTTGCACTCCTTACGCAGTACGCGTGAGGAAAATTTTCACAAATTTTTTTATTTTTTTCACCAAATTTTGCCTTTTTTATTTTGCCCTTAAAACATTGCCATTGCAAACAAAAAAATGAAATTAATATTTTTGGCACGAAGATATATTAAATTATATACTTCATACATACACTCAGAAAAAAGTTTCTCGGAATATGATAAAAAAGGCATCATATTTAGAGAAAAAATGGTATAGCCTTTGCTACAGAGAATGCTATTCTCTAATTGCGATACTAAAAATTCTTTAAAAATGATTAGAAGCTTCCATGAAAAAGAAAATTATATAAAAATATATCGTTTTTAGAGAAAAATACTTTTTATTTTTTAGAAAAGATTTGTTTTTACCAGACATGCACAACGAAATCAACAAAATTTTTTCGTTTCGTTGACGCCGAAAAATTAATTATCAAAATTATTTCGATTTTTAAATAACGTTAAAAATTTATTAAATCAAATTTCGTTTCGTTGAAAAACGAAAAATTTTCTCCTATGCTATAAAATTTCTTCTGATACAAAAAAAAACGAAATTTTTTGGTTGAAATTAACGTTATTTTCAACGGTGATTGGGAAAAGAACGAAAAAATTGTATATCGTTTTCTCCGAAACGAAATAAATATTTTTTTGTTTTTTGAATTAACGTTATTTTTTTATTTCGTTTCAACGAAACAAAAAAAATATTTCGGTTACCGTTAAAATTAACGTTAACGTGCATGCCTGGTTTTTACTGAAAAAAATACTTTTCATAGTGAATTTTATATCAAAATATAGGGAAAATTTTTCATTTTCAATAATTTTTTCTCTATAAATGAGACATTTTTTGTGCGAGAAAAATACTTATCATTATTAGAGATATTGAAATATTTCCATTTCCTAGAAGTAAAGAAATATTTCTTCGAAAATGTGAAAATTTATTCAAATTGAAGAAAATTTTATTTGAAAAATAGAAAATTGCTATTAACGAAAAAAGATAAATTTTTTACCGGAGCAAGGTTTGTGTTTTTTTCTTAGTGTACTTAATTAAATACACTAAATGGTTTTAACCTTGATTTTTTTGTAGGTAAGTAAATGTAAGTATAACCAAGTGACGTTACTACAGCAAAAGAGACAAAGGGTTGACTTTTGAAAAGGGGCGCCTAAAGTGAAAATATTGGCTCTTTATTTTCATGGGAAACTTTTTTTTATGTACTTTCAAAGACATTTTCAAATTTGTTGAACATAAAACTTTGGATTTTGTGTGCCCTCTGATTCGCGGAGCCCAGGATAATCGAGCCAACCCCCCTTACCCCTGGTAGTTATGCCACTGACATGACCTCTTATTTAATGACTTTAATCTTATAAGTGGTGCCCGTGGCATGCAGGTTAAGTGTGTGGCTTAGCATGCTCGGAGCCCGGGTTCGATCCTCAGCCGTGGCGAAAAGTTTTTTTCAATAAAAAATTTTTCTGATCGGTCACCACCTCTCTGCAGACAATGGCAAACCTCAGAGAGTAAATAATGCCATGTAAAGCTTCTTGAGAATATGAACTTTAGCCATTCGGAGTCGTCATAAAACATGTAGGTCCAGTTCTCGGTCAATTGTGTGCAAACATTTAATAACACACACAACACAATTGATCATAAGAAGCTCGGTCAAAGTCTTTTCAAGGGCTGAAATGACCAATTTGTTTGTTTTTTTTTAAATCTTATAGAGTTAGTCTATAGAGCGGCTGTAAGTTTTACATAATCTAAGTTCCATTTACTAAGCATGGAAACGATAAATTTTGTTAGCATGAAAACGAAGGATTTTGTGAGCATGAAAAGTTAAATCTAGCTAATTTCATAAATTATTGAAATTCATCACCGGCAATATTATTTTTCTTTGACATCCATAACGTGTTGCCTACTTTAAGAAATGTCAAAAATTAAAAAATAAGTTTTATTAAAATTTACTCAAAGTCTGCGATTGTGAATATCTTAAAATTAAAAACAAAAAGCAACGAAATTACAAAATGCTAATAATAATTTTTGATATTAACCTAGACAGCGACATGTTGCCAATTTCAATGGTAATTAGCTTTATTCATACGAACGACCACGCCAGCTTCTTCTGGCACACACACCCCATACTTCTAGCTGCGTCTCAGTCACATCTTGGGTGGACGCACTAATTCGACAACATAAACAAAATTTTAATGAATGTGCTCCTCATTGGTTTTAACCAGCACAATGCTGGGTGGCCAGAGGATGTGACCGAGCCAAGGATAAAATAACAAACAATTATAGCAGCAAATATGGCGGCATTTCCTCTAGCCTGAGTTCTATAATGGATGCACTAATTATTCCAAAATATTTTGTTATGTTCGGGGCACACAACAATAGTATTGGGTCTTGTTGTTGTTTTAAAAATTTTTTTTTGTGTTTTTCTGTTTTGTTTTTCTTTTTTTGTTTGTGTTTTTTATTCTTGCTGTAGTTGTGAGTAGCATTAATTTTCTTGTGCGTTATGCTTATTTTGGTAATGAAGCCGAATTGTTGATGGAGGCCGGATTTTTTCATATCTGTTGGCTTTGGTATGCGTCCTTATTGCCTCGAAAGTCATTAAGAGAAGCTGTGAATTACGGCTTAAAGCCAAAGAAACAACCTTCTTCAGTAATTGCTGTCACGGCCGCGTATCAGTTGGTGACGTTCTGCGTTTTCGCTCATATTAAAAGGCGCAGTTACGTAGTCAACAATTAGGCGTTTTTAGGTGGTAAAGATGAAAAATATAATAATTTTTGTCTTTTGAAGGTGGTTACTTTAGCATTTCTTTCGCTGGCATTGGTTTGCATGTTGTATGTAAAAAAATAGTCTATTATATTTATTATTGTATAAATAGTTTGCTGCAAACCAGCTTTGTTTGTCGTACTTAAAGTAATTTTTTGGAAACGTTTGAACAGTTGTCATAATAATAGTCAGTTGCGGGCGTTATTTAGTTGCAAGAAATTAATTTCGTTTGCCACTAACATAAGTTGTTTTTAAATTGCGTCAACTGAAAAATTTATTTTGTTCAACTGAAAACTTCTTTCTTAGAAAAAAAGATCCATTTCTGATGACACAGTTGTTATTTAAAAAATTCATTCTACACAATATTTCACAATAGCTCAATGCAAGCTTGCTAGACTGTCACGTGGAAGACGTGGGTTCGAATCATGGCTGTGTATGTATCAAAAATTTTAATTTAATTATTGAAATTCTAATTCTGTTATATTAACTGCTTCGTCAAAAATAACTCTCAAAATAAATTTTACTTAAAAAACATTAATTAAAACAAAAATCTTTGGTGTTCCTGTCGGGGATTGAATTCAGGTCAGTTGAGTGCTAGACTCGAACACCAGCACACTCAGCTTTACTTGAGCTTCCAAAACAATGATAAAATTTCATAAAGTGCTTTGGTTTTTCGTTTCCAGTAAGATATATTGATGACAACTGAATATTCGTTTGCAGCAAATACAGTTCGCAAACGAAGTATGGTTGGTAAATTTTTCAGTTGCGGTGAACGAAAAATTTCTTTGAGTGTAATGTTAATACTGAAATAATCTCTATAATAGCACCGCCCAAGAAAAACTGTATATTGATCCTAATAACTTTTTTACCCCATTGGCTCCAAACTTATATGGAATTGTAAATTCAAGTCTATTGTTTTGTGTTGCTGTAGGTATAAGTAAGAAATTTTTATATTAAATAGGATAAAAAAATTCGCAATTAAAATTCGAAAAATTATGTGTTTTTACAAAAAGCGGTCTATTTTAAAGATTGGTTTTAACATTATTTTACGTTTTTTAAAAAAACATTAATTGTTTTTTTATTGTATTTTTACGTATGTGCCATATATATTTTATACAATATTACTATAAAAAGTAACCAAATGTAGTTTTAGAAGATTTTATACTTTTGAAATATAGTACTTGAGTTCGATAGTGGCCGAAATTCGACCTTTTCACAAACATTCTCTGTTGATTCGATACAAAATTAATGTGAAAAACAATGTTTTTTAATAAATGTTCGGCCAAACAAAATCGCTTTAAAAACAGTCGGAGCACTCCTTCTCCGCACTCGAATTCATTAAAAAAAATTAGCAAAATCTATTGAGAAATACGAGAGAAAATGGTTCTTTACACTTAAATCCAGATAAGTCACAGGAAAAAAATTTTAGTTGGAAATGCCATTGTAAAGCTAATGTTACAATAACTCGATTCATAAAATTCTCTTTGATAAAAATGATAAACATCCTAGAGAAAACTTCATTAAAATATCACCTTTTCAATGAAAAATAGACATATCCACTGTACATTTTCAATCAAAACCATATAAGTCCAAGCAAGTTTTCATTTGTGCAGTTTTCACTCAAGTTTTAAAAACTGTTTTATGTCAAAACGTTGGTTTGAGGTATAAATTTAACATTTTGGCGGATTTGGGTATAAAAATAAAAAGTTAAAACAAAAGAATAATTTTTTTACTAAAAAGGTCACCTTCAGGAGAGTCAAAATTGTTTCGGCGGATTTCCTCCGATTTGAAAAAAAAAGTATGCAGAAATCATTTTAATCAGTTCCTCTAAGTTTTGAGACTCCGATCGACGGAATCTAAATTTTGATTCATTTCTAACTTTCAAAACCAGACAAGACCAGATTTGAATTTTTTATTCCACAATTTTTTTTTTGCATAATATATCATCTATTCCTGTGGAGCATAATTTTGCATAATTGGTTTATTTTTAAAAAAATGTCTTTTAAAATTAAGACATTATTTTCGATTTCCCAACAGTTCGATCTGTGTGAATGATCTTGTTTTGATGGTAAACTTCTCAACTGTTTTCCCTACTCATATTTATAAATAGATATGCTTTCTTCTATACCTTTATATGATATCTTCTATACCTACAACCTCAACTAGGTCTCATATCAAACTATTTGATTTTTCGTTTCATTTTTCCCCCATTGAAATCCACTTTATAAATGCATTTAATCTAATAATACCAACACTAATAATAACTGATTTTAGTGCACCAAATTAAATTCAACTTAATAACTAACAACAAACCGCAGAGTGCAGAGTTTAAGATTTAAAAAATCAATCACATTAACCAGCCGTTGTGAAACACGGCACTTAAGTGCACTACATCAGTAGAGATTAGCATGCAAGCAGGATTAGCATGTGCGTCACTGTTATTTTATGGGTGGGTCTGCATTTCCGTTATATTTAATAATACAGCGGAAGTAAATCGATTACGGAAATACATTGCTAGGTATGAGTCAACAGGAGCTGGACACTACAAGCACACAAAATTATGCTTTATACAGCGAATCCTCTAAGCTGCTTTGCAGTGTAAGTAGCTCATAATATTAGAAATTTTTTTGTATTTTGAGGTCTGAATTAGAACGTTGCATACATAAACTGCCAAGCGGAATTATTGATCGAAGTTTGAAAATTACAAAAGATCTTAAATTGTCGTCTTAAATGAATTTGTGGCTTCTTGAACAGCATCAATTACGGAGTATTATTTTCAAAATATTTATTTTTTTATTGTTGGAAAAGCAAGAAGCTTTTGTTCAGGTCAGGGTATATTAACTTTGTGTAACGCATAGCACGAAGAGAGTCCGGTATAGAAAAGTATATATATTCTTGATCAGAGTCACCTCGTGAGTCAAGCTATCCATGTCAGTCCGTCCGTCCGTCCGTCTGTCGGTCTATGTGTTGTCCGTACAGACAGGATAATAAGAAGGAGTTGAGATATTTGAATGAAACTCAGTACACATGATCACATGGCCCAAGGATCTGCACTATTAAATATTTTTGGAATCCGCCCACGGACACGCCTACCTCTCACACAACGCAAAAATTGAAAACTGTATAAATCAGCTCATAACAAACCTGCAAGAATAAAATTAGGTTGTATAAAATTTATATCAAAACAAAAATGTCTTAGAAAAATGGGTGCCATTCGCACACGGACACGCCCACCTTCCATACAGCCAAAAATTTAAGGCTCAATAAACAAGCTCATGTTTACGTACAGAGATAAAATTTGGTATGTATGTATTTTATATCAAAACAAAGACGTCTTCGAAAAATGGATGACATCCGTCCACGAACACGCCCACCTCCCATACAATCCACAATAGCGAAAATACTAAAAGGCATTACAAGTGAGCTACAGGAATAAATCTTGAAATATGTATAAATTTTTGTAAATTTTTCATCAAAATTGAAATGCATATAAAATATGGCCTTCATCCGCTCACGGATACGCTGATTTTCAATACTATTATTAGGGGTATTCTCGCAGTATAGCAAAGATGCAAAATTGGTGAAAATGCAGCCTTGCAATACTGAAATATGCAACACTGCGAGAGCGCACAAAACAGGCGAAAACAAAAAATTAAAATACTTACTCTTACACACACGAACTAAAATGAACAAATTTGTCTCAATCATAGTGCACGGTTGCACGTCCACTCAAAACATGAGTATCACTGTTGCACAGATTGCACGAATTGCAAAACTTTTATCGCTTGTATTTTGTTGTTGTGTCTTTGCACGGGTTGCAAGATTCTGCAACTTTTGCAATTCTTACACCTTGTAAGGGTTTTGCAAGACAGCGAGAATACCCCTATTGTATTTAGAAAAAGTAGGTCAAGGGTGTTTCATAGTCGGGCTAGACCGACTTTAGACATTCTTAACTTTTTTTTTTTAACTTTGAACCAAGAATGTCAGGTATCAAACCTTTTCAGTCAAGTCTGCTTTGGTATAGAAATGGGAAGATAGATAAGCAGGAAAGAAAGTGAAATCATTCGAAACAAAGAAACAAGTGTAGAATGTTGTATGTGTGGTGGAACACTATATCAACATTAGAATTTGCATCTGAGGCAAGTGTTATTTATACCTTTACCTCAGTCAATGCGAGTTATTAAGCAAACTCATTTCACAAACATCTCTGGCCCCAACTACACAGAGAAGAATAATGCCGCATAAAATCTATAAGATTTCTTCTTAAAATGTATTTAGAACATGGGTCATGAAAGACGAAGGAGAAGGGGTATTTTTTAAGAAGAAATCTTCTTGTTTTTCAACAAAAATCTTCTTAAATTTATTAAATAAGATATCATTTGAATTTCTTTTGAAAGTTCTTTCTTCTTAAATTATTCCATATTGAGAAGAAAAGCAAATGATGTAGAAAACGTTGTTGCTTCATGACATTCCTTCTGACAAAAAAATCAAGAATAAAACCTATAAGCTTTATGAGATTCCTTTTGAAGAAAACCAAGTAACTGTATGAGATTTCTTCCTTAATAAAATCACAAAGATAACCAAATAGCTGTATGAGATTTCTTCTTAAAATAATTGAAGAAAATAGCTATGGCCAATAACTTAAAGCAGAAAATCTTCTTGGGTAACAACCATAGAGAAATCTTCTTAGCTTTGTTCTAAAGTATTAGGTTTTAGTCTAGTGATTTTTCGATTTCAATTTCAATTCTGTTTTGTGTAAAACTAACTTTTCTGTGTGTAAAACTTCTAGAGTCGTATATTGTGATGCTTTTTTAATTTCAGTTGATTAGAAATGAAGAAAGAATTAAAGAAAGCTAAAAGCGTAGGAACAAAGTGGAAAGATCGGGATTCGAACCTGGAAACTAAGGGTTGGCTGTCAAGCACGCTAAGCACTCGACTACCGAGGCCCCAGAGAATCAACCCATATCATGGTTTACTTGGTTTCGAATACTATGTATATATTTTAGTCGTCTCTCGCATCAAGAGATCCGAATATTACACCTTGGCTTCATCTGACCATAAAACGTTTTCCCATTTTTTTTTTTTTTTAAGAAAGACTTGTTTCTTGATAAAAACATGTCTCAGTTTAATGACCTTGGGGCGCAAATAGATAACTCTTTTTTGTACTTTGGCCCATTAACACTACTTTAGTCAAACGATACATAATCATGCACTTAATGAAGTTCTGTTATGAAGTGAAAAATTGATTCAATTTTTATTTAAGCAACAACAGCGTGAATGGATTGCATTGAATGGATTGCACTGGTATTTAGTGCAACTTCGTTGAAATTCTAATCACTTTCGATTTCTCTTGTGATTTCTTCTGAGGTTTTTAATGATTTTTCCTTTCAAAACCAGTGCAATAAACTCCATGTCATTTAAATACTACTTCTTGTTTAAAAACCTAAAGAGAAATATCTTTTGAAAGTAAGGAACTCTGAAGTTATCTACTCGTTTCTTTCTCAATTTGAAATACTCAATATTTTTAATTCACATACAAGTTATATATAAATTTATACATATAAGAGAATACAAATAAAGTTCCGTTGGTAAAGTAGGTAATGATAATACAGCTGTCATTATTAGTTTTTGTAAACACAAAACAAGTAATTCGTAAAAATTTGATTATTTTCGAAAAGTTGTTGATAAGCTGAAAGTTGAAAAATTGTTATAATACGAAATAACGAAATTTAATTGATAAATACGAAATAACGAAATAAAACCTAAATTATTTTACATTAAATGAAATCAAACCATTTATTTGTTGATACTAGTATAGCACCATCATGTAGAAGATTTAAAATTTCTTAAAATTCAACTTGATCTTCACTTCACATCTAAAGAAACTACTAATGTCTATTCCACTCAACTGCACCAGGATATCCTTGTCTGAACCAAAACAAGCGCAGCGAGAAGATATAAATGATCTCAACAAAACTTAAAACACAGCAGCCCAAAAACACGCCAAGGACGTTACCAATCGAGACTGACAAAATATATATAAAACATATGTATAAAGTAGACACATATGCCTATATATAAAATTTTAAATAAAAAGTCCTACCCGCAAAGTCCAACCTTGTGAAAATAATACTTCGCCTGTACTGTGCTTTTGGTGATCGCTCCATCCTGGCATGAACAATTTTCATAGCAGCTATTGCATCAAAATTAAGCCGCTTTGCCTGCAATATTGTTGAAAACAAGATAGTAGAAAAGTTTTAAGGTCACAAAAAATCGAACACGATAATACTTTTACGATATGTAGATGATCATAGACCACTCAAAGACCATGCATTTATCTCACCTTATAGGATGCATTCATTCAACAGAGATGTAATAACTAGCAATATTTTGTCTGACTAGCGCCATGTCTACACAGAAAATTTAGTTTGCGTTTCGTTTGAGTTCAACCGAAGCTATTCACACAGAGATGCGTCGGCAGAATTGAGTTTATTGTGGATTGAAATGATAGCCAATTTTTGGAATTTCGCTCAAACCTCAGCTTTTTTCGACCCATACTGACTGACTGACTGATGAGAAAAACTCATCTAATAAACTTGCCCAAGTTCTTTAATTTGCTTTTTGGCTTATTTTTGTTAATAATAAATTACAAATAGAAACTTGCACAATTCTGAAGCAGTTGTTGTTGACATTTCAAATCGTTTAATTAACCGAACGCACCTAAAATCTAACTGAATGCATGTTCTAATCTAAACTTAAGTATACACTAAGGGAAAAAGTTATGTAGTCAGTACAGAGACAGCTATGTAAAATCTATGCACTTCAACTTGTATGAGAACGCAACAAGAGCAGTATTTACTGAGTAAAGGGAGCGTGTACTGACTACATATCAATTTATTCACTTTTTAAAATGAATAAAAAATGTATTCAATACATCATGTTATGTGTTGAATACATAGCAGACTTCAATAGATACAAGCAACGTGTACTCAATCAACGTGTTATGTAATTTTTTACAAAAACTTTACTCAATACATAAAATATAGACTCAGTACACGTCCCCCTTATACGATTGAAGTGACACATTTATTCAGTACATAACATATGGACTCAGTACACGTATCTCTTGCACATCGGCACACGATTTTGCTGTTTTATGTCATTCGTTTCTTGATTTTCAAATAAGCAACACCTCGAAAGCCTCTAGAAAATCAGAGCAGGAATGAGTTTATCCACTGTACTCTAGAACAAAAGCGATGATTGGATAAGAATTAAATGGCTGGGTTTCTATAAGTAATTGCCAATTATTTTGTGAAATCTAGTCATTTCTTTATAAAATTATTTATTGCATTTGTTGAGAGGGTGCTTTAGGCACAGGCATGAATTGTGTATATATTCAATACATGGAATTATGAACAAAAAATATATAATGAATACATTATGCATGTACTCATTGCATAAAATTATGTTTTAAACATATGTAATGAGTAAATGATGTATGTACTCATTACATAAAATTATGCATTTAAAATATGTAATGAGTAAATAATGTATGTACTGAGTCCATAATTTATGTAATACGTACATAAGATCTTTACTCATTACATAAAATTATTTGTAACAGTTTGCGTTGAGTACATAAAATTCTTTATTGACTACATAACCGCTTGAAAGCATTATGTAGTCAATAAAGATTTCAACATGTACTCAATACATGAAAAATGTAAAATTTTTGTGTGCAGAAAACTATGCGATGAGTACATAAATTTATGTATTGAGTCCATAGGTTTTTCCCTCTGTGTACTTGTAAGCATTTCTCAAATTGAGTTTTGGTAAACGTAGAAAGCAAACTGAGTTTAGTTGCGTTTTCTCCTGCATAATTGTACTGCAAACGCAAGCGTTTATATTGAGTTCAAGGGCAAAACGTAACTTTGTACTGGAAACGCAAACTAAACTCTCTGTGTAGACATGATATAATCTTAACTTACATAAAGGTTCTGTGAAATTGCTAATAAATTGCAGTTGGGCAGGCAGGAACACTTGAATAAACCTTCTTGTAAATTCTCTAAAGTTCTTAATTCTTCATTGTACTTCGACAAGCAATTGAGACCTTTGACATCACAAATTTTCATCTTTTGAGATTTAAGGAAATCGAGTCTGCCATAGAAGTGTGGCAGACAATGACAGTGGCGTAAAGCAAACCGAGCACGACACTCCATGAGGCATAAAAATCGTGAATATGTTTTTGGAAACATATGCAAATTGGACTCATTACTGGTGCGACACTGACGTTGCTCTATTGTAGCATCGCTTTTGGAAAAGGGCGTTAAGGAAGATTAATTCGACAAATCATGTTTGAATACCTTATCAAATCAGCGTCGTAATTCACTTCTGTGGTAATCGTAGATACAAACAAGACACTCTTTGGACTCGTGCCCTCAACAGTACGAGACCAGGTTGTGGGCATCTCATATGGTGAGTGTATGAATGTGTTTATATATGGATGTCCATATGCAAGAAAAAAATATTCTGAAAATTTATGGAACATGTTAAATTTCATAAGTGGACTAGTTTTGTTCTTTCTGTATGAAGTTTGATAATCCGATCGATCGCCCCAGTGACTGATGGTGATAGATAGAAAGCACATTAATATATTTAGGATCCTAAAATTTTCTAGAATTTTAAATTGTTTTCATCCAAACTTACATGGAGGATGTTCCATCATCAATGAGCACATTGTTATGAGTATAACATATACCAACGTCACTAACGGTTTTTATAAATTGAAAATTGTGTTCTTTTATGAAATCGTATCTGGAAAGACTTCAAGTAAAATTATCAACAAACGCCTTAATTCAATCGAAAAGAACAAGAGAATAATAAAAGCACGTGTAAATGTTATACTTTAACAAAAATGTTAAAAAGGATTTCATAATCTGTCTATAAGTTTATTTAAAACTTATGTAAACTATTTTACTTGCCGTTTTTATCTTACTTAAAAATCAACTCCATATAATCGTTTGGAGATATACCATAGTTAAGATCTCTCAATGGTTTAATAGTTGATATAGTCATGAGTGAGAGTTGCTTCAAAAAGGTCGACACCTCTTCACTAGACACTTCAGTTTTCAATTTTCGTTCTCTGAAAAAGTTAAGAATACTTGATGGCATCGTTCTACTGATAAATAAAGTACAAATTATTGATATTTCTTTTGGCTTTATCTCATTTCAAGTTTATTATAGTTTTTTTCTATGAGAAGCAGATTATTATATGCACCTACCTTAGGTACCGTTCTAACTTCCTATCATCCAGCACTTTCTTCGGACAAAAAGTATACGAAGGATTTGTTGAGTTCCAAAACATGAAATTAACATCAATGGTAACAACAACATTATCTCGTTTATACTGAGCTATAAGATCAACACTCAGATATATGGCACCAGCTGTCATAGAGACAATGATCAAGAGCCAGAATGAACTAAAAAAAATATTTTCCATAAGAAAATGTTGAAATAGCTTTAATAATATTTTTCTCACAATTCTAGCCAGTGTGTGTTGTTGCGCGCCAAATGGTACAGACCGTGTATAGAACTATTGTTAGAGAAGTCTGCTAGAAATCGAAGAACATTTCGAACCGATAGTTGACGATGAAAATCTTTAAGTCTTATTTTTGGTATTTTTGGTCGCATTTTTTGTTATTAATCAGACAGGCACTTGGTCTGTATTAAAAGCTGATTAACGTAAGTACAGCTGCTCCACACGGAATATGCTTATTCACTGTTAGTTAAAGTTAAGTTTGTGTTATTAAACATATAAAGCTTGATATAAAAAGCATTTAAGTTAATGTAGGGTAAACTGGGGTACTTTTGACTTTGGGGCACATTTGACTTTGACGTTTTCGGTATGAACGAACCGTTATTTTTCAATAATTTTTTTTTATAAATTTTGCATCATAGTATTTTATTAATCGCCACGAAGTTTGACGATTCTTGCATTACATGAAAAAAAGTAACAGGTGTTTTTGTGTTTTTGCGTGTGTAACTGTTATTTTCTAGCATTGATACGTAAGGACCTCCTGGCCAAGTTTTAAAAGTTAATCAAAGTATCTTTTGCAAAAGGTAAAAACAACTATTTATGTTTTTGAAAATATGAATGAATTTCAATAAAACTAAATATAAACTAAAAAAATTTTTAAAAAAAGAAGCCGAGAGTGTTTAGGGTACATTTGACATTTTTGATTGGGGATCTTTTGACATTTGTCAAAAGGTCTAGCCATGGTCCTACGCTTTTACCTTTCTTTTATTCGTTCCTCATTTCTAATCAACAGAAGTTAAAAATTCATCAATATTTTTGACTTTGGATGTTGTAGTTGGTGGTAGAGATTTTTGTCGAATGAGATTGTTTAATAACTCGAATTGACTAAGTTAAAGCATAACACTTGCCTCAGATTCAAATTCGCATATTGATATATCCGCCACACATTCAACATTCTACACTTGTTGTCTTGATTCCACTTTCCCTGCTACTTATCTATCTCCCCATTTACGAACCAAGGCAGACTTGACTGAATAGGTTTGACACCTGAAATCCTTGGTTCAGAGCTAAAAAAAATCATTTAACAATTTTTTAATATATTTCTAGATTGGTTTTAATAAAAAAGGTGGTTTCAAACATCAGAATTGGACTATAATTAGCCGAAGAAATAAAAGGACATGAAGAGAACAGAACGTTGGTTAACGAATGAAGAATGAAAGTCTAGTAATTAATAACATTCCATTGATATAAGTAATTCTGGTAACAACTATAGCTTTGATTCTTTTGGGTTGTTCTGTGATGCTAGTCTTATTTTTTTCTAAGTATTCATTCATTTCACCTTTAAATTATTTTTTATGTAGAGCATTAACATCAGTGGAATTACCAAAAGCGTAACAGACACTTGTGGTTATCGTTAACTGGCCCTTAACTACCTAACCTGTTAACTCGAATCCATAACATCTTTGCTAGCAATGTTTATTCCTAACTTTGGCAGTTCGTGTTGCTCGCTTAACTACTCGCTAACTGAAATAATAATGAAGTTTATAGTTTTTATTTAAATTGAGTGAATTTTACTATATTTAATAGAACATCAATTGTATCGAACTGATCTTGTTACATTCGATATTTTAATTCTATTCTACTCTTACAAACACGAACTAAAGAGATATTGAATTTTTGTATGAATAAGGCTTGTTTTTCGATTTCTTAAATAGTGTAAATATTCATGTCAAATGTGCCCCTTCAAATGTCAAGGGTGCCCCGTGGTAGGGGCGCATTTGACAAAACGACTTTTTTTAGAAAATGTTTAAAAAATATATGTTAGAACGTTTATAATACAATTTCCTATTTAAATTTAAAAGTTAAATAATCAACGCTTATAGGGAATACAAAATTTTTAAAATCGGTCACCAATTTTTGGAGCAATAACACTTTGAAAAAAAGGTGTCAAATCTACCGCAGCTTACCCTATTTCTTATTGATTATTTAGTGCATTAAAGCAAAAGCATATCAATGTAATAAATTCAATCAAAACTATTTAATGGCAGAACATTTTTTTTTAATACATTTTAATTGCTGGGGAAAAAGAAATGCATTAAGAATTCGTATAGGAAAAAAAAAAATATTTCTAGTTTAATTAATACTAATAATCTAATAATAAAATTTTTAAAAGTCACACACACTCACTATAAAAACTCTTTTAAATCGATTTGAATTCGATTTAAGACTTAAGAACTAAAATTTATATTTAACAGGGAGTTTTTTTTTTCTTTTTTAAAATGGTACCATATCTTAATTGTTAGAAGACATTAAGAGGGTGAATCAGTAGCGTTGGAGTTATGAAGGATATTTGTGACTAAAGATTTGCTGAGATGAAAATCCAATTCCATGATCAAATTATTGGTTACCCAAAGCATTCATATCGGTTCACTGCATGAATAGTTGGTGCCAGTGGCGTAGTATATATTAATTGTTTTAAAGCAGGATTTTCCGCAATCAAGGAGTTTTTCACAAATGTTTTGTTAACGCAAAATTTTGATTTGCAACAGTGAGTAAATCCCAAAGATCTATTTTGAATAAAATTTTTCACTATTTTTGTCTTAATTTTACAATAATTGTCGATGAATCCGAGTACATATTTTTGAATCAACCTCTACAAAAATTACATATTTTAGAAAAGATTTGGAAAAAAGCTTATAAGGGCCTATAAGTTACGCGAGAACAATTTACTATAAGTAAACCACACAATATCAGTTTTAAATAATTGGACTTTATGAAGTTATAAAAACTTAAGCTAGTTTTTTATAGAAAATTTTTAAAATTTTTCGAAAAATTGTGCATAATTGAAGAAAAAACAGGACCAGGCACCGTTGGCAAATTTTCCCTCGTTAACCCTGAATAGCTATAAAGTTAAATATTTTTTCGAAATCAATCCATGTCTTCTATATAAAAGTTGAGTGAAAATTAAAATAAAGCATTACAATTTTTTCTTTACATTGCAATTGCATTACAATTTCCTAACTTTTATCAACTTCTTTATAGTATTCTATATTCATCTCAGCTTCGACTTTGATAGCCAAAACTGAGGTCTATAAGATTTGACTGCCCTATCGTCGACTATTAGTACCACTATATTACAGTGATAACAAATTATTATCAGAAATTTGTTTCATACTCATTATGTACATAATTCCCAAAGCAAACTAGCCCTGTCTGGACAAGGTCAAGAGTCATGAATGGCCAAAAAAAAGCTGACAATTATAAGAAATCTTTCGATTCTTCAGATTCGGTGACCGAGAATAAAATTTAATTTAAATAATTAGAATAATTTTTAAGGACCTGTATCTGCATCTTCTGTTAAAAACTGTATTTTTACAGTTTTTGTTTGTAGATTTAATCATAATAATGATTACTTTAGTAAAGTTAAGGAGTCAGAAAACCATCTTAGAGCTTTTAATAGACATCTTCTAAATAAAATAAAAAAAAAACGTCAGAACGCCTTAAAATTATTATAAAACGCCATTTATTTAATATAAATAAAAAATTTAATGCATTAAAATCATAATTTAATTTTTTTAGAAATTTTTTAAGCATGTTCTTAGTTGAGTATTGATTTTTAAATTGTTTCATGTAACAGGATACCCAAAAACATATTACTATTAAAAATTATATTCTAGCAGACTAAGAGCTGTAAATAAGGTTTGTTTTATGATGTTTTATCTCAGAACTTAGCAATCACAAAATCAATTATCAATTAGCAGAACTTAGCAATTTATAAAATAACTGACGCCTCCATTTATCATACTCTGAAAATCATGCAGATTTGCGAAAAATATTGGTAATAGAAATGTATACTATACGAGTAAGTTTGAACACTTCTTAACCTGAATATAAGAAGCAAAAAAACGATTTTTTATAAAATTTTATGGAATATAAAAAGAATATAACATTATTATATAACATTTTTCTTTTTGTACTCTATCTAACTGTCATTAAAATTTGAATTGCATTTGTTTGGCAATTGCACCCCTAACCAATGACAAATTAAATTCCGAATTGACTTAGGTTTTAGTATGAGCGTTTGTTTATACTGAAACAAATTTAATATTAAGTTGAAATTTTAATAAAAACGAAGAACAAAATATTTGCATTCACTTTTGCACCCTCTTTATATTCAAAACATAAAACCGCAGTCATTAAAGTGTTCTTATTATTAAAAAAAATCAAAAATTGTGTGGTGAAAAGTCTTTTATCAAATTTTGCACCCCATTTAAGCGTGTACCCGGGGCGGACCGCACCGCCCGCCCCCCCTTGCTACGCTCCTGGTTGGTGCGGTGAAAGTTATGGTGGAAGGCAGATATAGACCTAAGGTGTAGTTGGTTAGTATTAAAAGATATTAATTGAAGTAGTGCTGGATAATTTATAGTTCCGCATACTAGTTGATGAATGAAGAGAGCGACTTGGCCGAAGTTAAAATACCTCCACGGCTCTTTAAAGAGTTTTCAAATTTGGGGTTGTAAGTGGGGTGGGCGTGCTCGTGGATAGACGCCCATTTTCCAAAACAATAAAGTTTTTATGTAAGCTACACTCAGAGGCTACAAGTAGGTTAAATAGTAGCCTCTTTATAGAGTTTTCAGTTTTGTGGTTGTATGGTAGGTGGGCGTGTTCGTGGATGCAGGGCGCTTAATTTTCTAACACAATTTAGTGTTAATGTAAGATTAAAACGTACCCAGTTTTTTTCCTGTAGCTTAAAGATATGCCTCTAAAAACCGGCCCGCGATTATCACCAATCCGGCCCGCAAAAGCTTTCCTGATATGCCCAGCATCTGGCCCACCTTCAATTGCGAAATTAATGGGATATGGATTCCAAGTTTGCGGAATAAAAGTTGTACATGTATATTATTACGTGACACATTCTTTTAGTCAATCCAACTTTACTCAATCAGAACTACATGTTAAATCTAGGAATCATCTTCGTCTTGGCCGAACTTAAAATACCCCTGCAACCTCTTTCAAAATTCGGAGTAATTTAGGTTTTATTATTTTGATGACTTCACTTTTTATGGGGTAGGCGTAAAATTCATCCAATTTTTCCAAAATTCAAATTCGGAGTACATTTAAAATATCAAAACATATATGTGACATGAATTATTTTCAACAATATTAAGTAATTGTTGTAATATATATTGTACTAGCAACCCTCCGCGGCCTTGCTCGCGATATGTTTTATTATAAAAAACAATGTCTTATGTAATTTGTTGTATTATTGTTTAAGTATCGTCATATGTATTCAAAATTGACATTATTTTGAATCTAATATAAATTCATTATTTTCGGTTGTTTTCTGATATCAGGTAGAATAAATCTATTGGATGGATTTCCTATCCTAAAAAGACCAAAATATTACGGAAAAACAGTTCTGCATTAGATAATCACAGACATTTAAAAGGATGGACCTTGTGCTTGGTTTATTGTCAAAGTAAAACTCGTTGGTACAGAATTATAAACTTATATCCCCTTAAATGTGAGGGAATCAAAGGGATTCGAGGCATTAAAATATTTTCTCCTCTGCTGGACCAGTCAGAATAATACCCTTAACACGTAACCGAACTCCATTGCATACAAATTCGAAAGCAAGTCATCTTTTGTTTTCAGTGCATTGCTCAAGCATGAAGTAAACTTTATGCCAATATCCAACTGTCAGAACTGTTGAAGAAAACGTACCAGTTTTAAGTTACCGCGAAGTTGCACTCGAATATTCGTGCACAATTGTACAACTTGCTCTTTATGCCAAAATAATGACTTTTAAAGAAGCTTCTTTAAAATCGCCCGAAATCACCTGAAAAAAACAAAATTATCCGAGCTTCATGAAATGAACGAATATCTCTTTCGTTTAGGATATTAATTCGTTCTTATTATTCTCGATTTACATATGTAAGTAATGTTACTGTAGAAACCTTAAAAATAACATACATAGCTTTTTAAAATAACTATTACCGACCCTATGTAAAAAAGTTATTGTGTGTTTGCGATTAGAAATTTGCTCATAAAATCCGCATGTCTTTGATTAATTATAACTTTTATACTCTTCTAACCCCACTTCTATGGAAACATATTTTATTTTATCACGAAATAGCCGCGAAAAATTAAGGGACTCTGTTTTATTTTTAAATATAACTGAAAACCAAATAGAGCAACTTTGAAAAACTTTACCCTTTTTTATTTTATACCTCAGCCTTTGAAATAAAACTCGTTGTAGTGGTTTTTTACAAAATGAATGACAATATCGATAATTTATTCTTTCAATAAAAATTATTTCTTAATCGTTTCTGATTTAGCAAAAACCGTACAAAATTTTAACCGTTAGACTAAGTCGACTTTAATAAGTATCGAATCATTTATTTAAGAAGTATGACTTTATTTCTGACTTATTTTTATAGTACGAAAAGATCTTCAGTTTGTTCATATATATTGTATTGACTACCTATATATCAATTCAAATAAAGAGAATCCTAATGAAAAATAAAGCAATTTATGAGATATCATGTTAAATGTTCAACTATTGTTTAAAATCGTAGATAGAAGATATTTTCACTTTTTAATAATTTAAAATTCAAAGTGAAAATTTTATTTAAATCAATGATATAGTTCATGAGTTATTAAACAAACAAAAAAAAAAACGAATCTTTGAGATTAATTTTTATGTAATTCCATAGATATATTCAAGCTCTTTTATACTGCAAGTTGAAACCATTTTTATACCATAAAAATATAAGGTGATGTGATTAAATTTCTGCAAACGCTTGTAATGCATAGAAATAAGCGATTCCGGTAAAGAACATTATATATATTCTTGATCAGGTGTCATCTCATGAGTCAATTTATCTATGTCTGTTTATCCGTCCGTCTGTGTGTTGTCCATAAGCATAGGATAAGAAGCAGTTGAGTTAACTCCATTTTGGTAGACATATTGAAATGGATCCAAGATCTGCACTTTTGAATATTTTTGGAATCCACCCATGGACACGCTTACCTCCCCAACAACCCAAATATTTAAAACTCCATACATAAGCTTATGTTTGGCCAAAGAAGACACAATTTGGTTTATATTTTATATCAAAACTAAGATGTGTTAAAAATAATGTGTGTAATACGAATAAACTCATACCTTTTTAAAATATTAAACTATAATATTAAATACAAAAATAATTCTTTATCCCTTGAAATACTTACAAATAAACATATAAAAAACCCATGAAAGGCGTGTGAATATACATAGTACAAAAAACCTAAGTGAATCTTTGTATTGTATCCTTTTAGGGCAAATGGTCTTCAAAACGTCATGCTCTTTAATTTAAGCCTTAAATTTTAACAAAAATTTCGATTCCCCTTTTTCTGTAGCTTTTCTATTATACACAGTAGAGAGCGAGTAACAATTCTACTGTTTTTATTTGTACAGAAAAAATTCCCACTGCAAATAATTATTACGTTGAGACAGCAACAAACGAAAAACTCATAAGAATTTCTAAAATAAGAAATTTCAATTGAAAAAAAATAAAGCAAAGACACAAATGCAAATATCTAAATAAAGCAAATATTAATGTTTAACACATAACCATGTTGCTCTATTTATTTTTAAAACAGCGCGCAGCCGCAAATCAACACAACATAACCAGTCGATTACGCAGTCGCAACTAAATTGTCTCCTTCTCGTTCATCGACTTGGCTTAAATTTCTGCACGAAGCATGTTGCAGCATTTTGCAGCGAAAACAACAATGTGTGCGCTGCAAACAACGACAGCCATCGAAGCTATCAACAATCGACCTGCTTGCAAGAAATTTGTAGGAAAATTGATAAATTTTTAACTAAAATATCAATTTTACGGAAAAACTATTGATCTGAGATACATGTCACCACTGACTTTTTTGTTGGAAACGGCAAGATCTTTCATTTGCTCATACATCATACCCACCTAACTGTTAAGGTGTAGGCAGCATATGGAAAATAAGCGATTAATTTGATGAAAAATATTGACTTAAGTAAGATTATTGGCCTATAACTTTTTAGCTTTTTTATAACTTAAAATTCTGAGTATACAAAGACCGTCTTGAATAATTTATTGTTCGATTAGTGAAAATTTCATTCAAATCAGTACAGTGGTTCCGGAGATCCTGAATTACATACATGAAAAAAGCGAATCTTGGAGTTTCATTTTTATATAATAGTATAGATGGGTAGTAGATGTGATTTTTATTTAAAATTTCAATATTTCAAACTTAGTGTGGGCATTTTAGATCAAAGCTAATGCTAAGTTGTTATTTATAAAGTTACTTTGGATATGCTGGCTTTCATTAGATTTAACCCATTTTCGAACTTGATAATAATTTTTTAGAAAAATACCGACTTGAATTCCGAATTTCGTGTCATTAGATCAAAAGATGATAAATTTCGATTAAAATTACTTTTGTAATATCCACTTTCTATACCTACCATCCTTTATTACCTATACCTACCATGCCTCCTAATAAAAATATTATATAAATATGACAGATTTCGTAATGTTGTTAGCCGTCGTCAATGTTTTCGAGCTATGATATGTCCAAAATGATTTACAAATGTAGTAGGACTGGCACCACGGATTAATACGACGTCACACATACATACATGAATACACACAGACTAATTCTCGAAATGTAAATATGCGCGGTTTTCAAAATACGATGTATTTAACCCTAGAAGGACATGCTTATTTTTAATACATAAAGGTCATGCTTAGTCGAATCGACGACACCATTTTTTAAAAGGCCCCTACCGATGTCCTTTACGGAAAAATCTTTAGAAATCACTTGTTTTTGGTTATTCTGATTATTTAGAATAAGAGAAAATACCAAACAGTTTTATGTATTATAGTTTTTAATAAATCATGCTTCGTCGAATCGACGACACCATTTTTTAAAAGGCCCCTACCGATGTCCTTTACGGAAAAATCTTTAGAAATCACTTGTTTTTGGTTATTCTGATTATTTAAAATAAGAGAAAATACCAAACAATTTTATGTATTATAGTTTTTAATAAAAAATAAATCTTTTCTGTTTGAGTTCATTTGGCTTTTTTTTTTAAAAAGGTACATAAAACAAAATTAAATATTAACTAAAATTAATTTTTATCTTAAAACAAAGTTCTAAATATCATTCAGATGAAGTTTTTAAATTGATGAGGTAATACTAGAGGCAATAGGTAGTAAGTTTTTTTTAGCCTCCGCTGTACCAAAGCAAACGCTGAAACAATCAAGTTCATCATAAGATTTGTTGTAGATCGATAAAATTTTTTCCAATTTCTTAATATATATACATATATGTTTTTGGTTGCAGATTTTGCGTTCCAGCAATAAAAATGGAATAATAATACAAAAACTACAAAAAAACCCCAAAATATGAAACTGAAAAAATTACTCAAAAGCCATGCTGCGTCGTTTCGACGACGATAATTTTTAAAAATCATACTTCTCAACTATTTTTTTTGGTTCAACGTCTGAGCATACGTTCAAGCTAGACTTTGACTGGTGCTATAGGAAAAATCATAAGAAAACAAAATAAGGCAAGGAAGAAAAACGATTAAATGTAACCATGCGTCGTCGAATCGACGAAGCATGTCCTTCCAATCAATTTTCAAAATTATAATGGTAAGTTAATCTGATGACACATCTTGGCCCTTGGGGCTTTATGGAGTATTAAATCTGGCTCTTAGGCTTAAAAGTTTGGAGACCCCTGCTCTAGAGAGTTTTTAGTTTTAGGTTTGCATGGGAGGTGGGCGTGTTAGTTGGTGAATGACGCCCATTTTGCCAACACGCCTTACTTTTTATATAAACTATACATAAACCAAGTATTATTTTTATAACTGAAATATAACCCTTTTTATAGTGTTTTTAGTTTTAGGGTTGTATGGGAGGTGGTCGTGTTAGTGAGTGAATGACGCCAATTTTTCCAACACGCCTTAGTTTTAATATAGACAACATACGTATCGAGCATGATTTTTGTAGGTTAAATATTAGACTCTTTATATAGTTTTCATTATATGGGTTGTATGGGAGGTAGGTGTAGTTCTCATCCGATTTTGATTTCCATTGTTGAACCTGATCTTTGTTTTTAAAAAATATGCTTAAATATTGAATTTCATAACAATACCTTCAAAATTACGGCTGTAATCGTGTCCACAGACAGACAGACGGACGCGTGGGGTATAAATATATAATATATGGGGTATATAATATAAAAACTGAGCGATTCAACGTTCTCACTTTAATTGTATAGTTTGTAGTAAATGTTTATTTTTATTTAATGCTATACCTTAAACAGATAAACAGATGCTATACCTTTCCAATTAGAAAATAATTTAATTTTAACAATTCTAGAGCAACGCATTAGCAACCTGGGATATGAATATCAATCATCCGCATTCGCATCCGCAAGAAAAGCACGTTATAGATCCCCATCCACATTCTTATTCTCAAATTAACATCAGTCACATCCCCACTTAAAACGCTGAAAGGTCCTTCAGGGCATGCTTGCTGTATCAATGGCCAACGAAAAAATTATATACTTCCAAAAAGGCAACTATTATTTTAACACAATGCACTCGATTTTGTTTTTTTTGTTTTTTTGTTGCAGTAATTATTTGTGAAATTTATATCTATTGCATTGTGCATCGAAGCATTCGCCAAGAAGCACACCTAAGCTAAGACGTGCTCTTAAAACCATGGATATTTTGAAGATGTATTGTTTCTATTAATTCCCAAAGATGTTTGGTTTCGGTAAGCGCTACACTAGGATCACACTTTGCACTTAGTTATAGCTAGAAACATTATTAGTAGGTTTTTTTTTGCTCTATTAATACGTCATTTGAAGTGCTGCCGCGTATCGATGGTGTTGTTACCATTTTATTTAGTTAAGCTTGCTAAAGAATGAAGCAGGTAACAAGAAATAACAAGCTGCGTTCGTAGTTGATATAACAACCTAAGTATAAGTAAGTGCGATTCGAGCATGAATTCATAGTGCAATTTTACCGTTATACGTGTCTATTTGCTTTTCAAACATCAGAATGAATGAATGTTGGTTGCCATAGCGTCATGTTTCATTAAGGATTCCACGTTGTTGCCTGGTTATGCTCATAGTTGGCTCATTTCGTTGCTCTACTCTTCGTTGGTTTGCTGCAGCAAATAATAATATTTTAGTTTTTTTGCAGCTGATGGTAGCCAACATACAATGTAGTATTCCCTCCTCCCCGAACGTGTACGGTAGGAGTTAAATGAACACCAAACATGTGCGCTCACTTAGCTGCTGTGCAAAAAGGTGTTTTATTTAAACCAACCAACCAACCAGCCAGTGTCATCGATACTTCAAAGTGGTGGAGAAGGAATTATTTAGGATAAATATTGGCAGCTAAACTTGGCAACATGTTTTTTTCCACCTTTAGTTACTAAAGAATTTTTATTTCTATTCGTTGTTTATATCTCATTACTTTGCAAAATGTTCCTTTTATTCCCAGTAAACATGTTGCGTCTTTTATGATACTTTTAAGACTGGTATGATAAACTTTAAGCTTATCAAGAGCATAATTGAGAATCTGTGTGAGCGTATTTTCCTTCTGCTTGATGTAAGTTTCATGATACAATAATTAAAAGATAGCATTGACGTTTCTGTTGAAACCTAATATATGTCAAAAAATATAACAAATAAGAGAGCGCTCACAATCCGCCATTGCATATAATTAACTTCTATTGGTCACATTCAGCGTTCTCCACAGTTGGCAACTGTTAAGTCAAGACTTGATGCATAGTGATTCAAGTTGGTCAAATAAAACTTCTACCTTGCTCCCTCTTTCGACATAAAGTATATGCCTTAAAGTCACCTTAAAGTGGAATAAAAAATTGGTGAACATAAATTAAGTTAGTCGGTAAAGTTTCCAATGGTATTTGATACAAAGCTTAACATTTCAGCAACTTTTTTGAAATTTCCATAGCAATAACATCGCTCCCCGATGTATCGCTATAAGAACAGTTGATAGAGCAGTTGTGACTAACACTATTTTTAATAGCAGCAAATTTGCTCTCATGAAAAAATAAGCTGCTGTCAAAGCTACCTGAATTTTGTATCATGTCTGAGTCCAATAAATGACTAAAATGGTACGAGTCATAGTTAACCCTGTGACGGCCGTGGCCATGTGTGCTGCTTATGTGGCATGCGAGCCAATAAATCTCGGTAGAAAAGAGTTCGAATCGAAAAGAAATCTTTTTCGAAAGTACAAATTTTTCTGATCGACATTCATCTGTCTGCAAACCTCAGAGAGTGAACAATGCTTTATGCGAACTTTATGAGAACATTAGCATAAGCCGCTCTGAGTCGGCATAAAAAATGTAGGTTCATTTCTTGATCAGTAGGAGTCGGATAGAGCACCTATTTTCGATTTTGATACCCAGAAACACTTAATTTTGTTAGGTTCGACAAAAAAATGCTTTTGAAAAGAAAAAATTCGAGTTGGCATGGGGTTAAGTTGTGCCGCATTGGGGCTTAAGGCTGGTTATAAGTGTAAAAATTAAACAAAAACCTCCATAACTGCCCAAGTGTAGCTCCTAGAGGGTTACAATGCTGGACCGACTACCATTCAATGTACTTCCACAAAATTTTTCGACAACATACCTTTCCCCTATCTTGAGCCCCTAAGGCGGTTTCCAACAAAATTTTTCTCCTTAGGGAATTGAACCCCATCGCTCCCAGGGTGCGCCAGGAGAGGAACAATGTGTGACTGACCCCCATTGTTTTGTCTTTGCAACATTTTATCCCAGCATACTTACTCTCTATTTTCAACCCTTAAGGGTCCTAGATAAGGGTTCCTATACAATTTTTTTTATTTTTTTAAAAAAATTGTTTATAAAATTGGCTTACATCGTCTCCAGAGGTGCCTTTGCAAAGTCTGAAATTAGAGACCAACCCACACTAACTTTTCTTCGTCAAATTTTTTCGTGTATACCTACTGTCTATCTCCACCGTAAATAAGAAATAATAAATTTCGTAATTGAAAGTGTTCTATACGTAAATTCAAATTACTAGTAACTTTAATTTACTTCTTATCTACTACATTTTGTTGTTAACCTTATCCTATATTTTCTACTTATCTACTACTATTTATTATTTCCACGAAAATGTCAACCACAGCTGAAAAATGTAATGTATTTCTAAGTCCAATTTTTTAATCTAGTAAAATACTGCTGTATAATGGTCGAATACTCGTAATATTGTGGGTATAAAAAGTTAACAATTCTTTTCAATTGTGGATAAAACTTGTATTAAAGTCGCTAACACGTATTCATCGAAGATACAATTTAATTGTACACGATTCACCTTTAATTTCATGCTTTTTTAATTTTTTTTTTTTTTAACTCTTTGAAATCAGAATTTATTTGTTGTAATAGAATACATATTTTTTATATATAATAATATAAAACTATTTTTAAAAGTCTTAGGTGGTCTTCTTAATTAAAAATTTTCTTAACGGAAATTTTGTCGCGTGGGTTATGTCGTGCGAGTTACGGCAACAATTTTTTGGAAACTCTAAATATTTTTAAATATGCAAAGATCATCAGTCAAGTGGGTTTATTATGAAAATTCGGTGAACTTTTACAATATAAACTTGCTTGTAAATTTATATTATATTTACCACTGCTATTCTTAGTTAGTTACAGGAACGACAGTTTCGGTAAATCATACTATTTCTTCTAAGATATATATGTACCTACGTTAGAAATTTTTTTCATAATAACATAAACTTCTGAGAAAACTAACCTTAATGACGTACTTATGTCGCGTGAGTTACGATGGAAATGCCCATTTATTTTATATGGCAACATATAATTGAAGAAATTATTTTATAATTGAAGAAATAAAGAAGTTCAGTTGTTCTGCAGAATTCAGCGTCAATGTTAAGCGTTGACACACATCGGTAATTTTGTCAGTATGTCAGTAAGTACG
This sequence comes from Tetanocera ferruginea, assembly GCA_958299015.1. Taxonomy (NCBI): domain Eukaryota; kingdom Metazoa; phylum Arthropoda; class Insecta; order Diptera; family Sciomyzidae; genus Tetanocera; species Tetanocera ferruginea. The sequence continues at coordinate 137,815,787 of OY282642.1, forward strand.
CAATACTGTACGCAATAATTGTAAGAAAATTTAAAGTAAATCCATTTATTTTTGTCTTGGGATGGATAATTCTTTCAATTTTCGGCAACGACTTGTAGCAAGAATATTTTTTCCTCCTCTTTCGGCGTAACAAATTGTTATAGTCTTCTATTAATCTTATACCTCTTTGGTAATCTTCAAGTACAGTCCAGGTGTCTGGATCGAAGGAAATAAAATCATTTGAGAATCTGAATCTTGGAATAGTGCAAAAAATGTTGCTGTAACAGGTGTGCCCTAATGGCTCAAATCTTTTTTCATTTCCTGATTAACTTTCTTCGATGCCAATTCAATCATTTTTACACCTTTAAAGCCAACAACATTTACTGGACTAGCATGTTTTTGATTTCCGTAGTTACAGCTATCTTCGCTATCATCTTCCTCGTCTTCTTCCTCGATATCATCTACGACGTCAGTTTCCAATCGTCCAACTTATGGTAAGACAACTCATCCTCGTATTTTTCTTTTCCAATGGATCACAGAATCAGATAGGGCAGGAGCTACCATCTACTACAACTTCCAAAATCGTATATTTTGATGAATTTCTAATTTCAGTTGATTAGAAATGAGAAAAGAATTAAAGAAAGGTAAACACGTAGAACCATGGCTAGACCGGTATTCGAACCCGGAAACTCTGGGTTGGCAGTCAAACACGCTAACCACTCGACTACAGAGGCACCTATTTTCAGTTTTCAAAAAGGTTACAAGGGCAACGTCCAACATTGAAGTCCACAATGGTGTTCTAGGACGCTTAATTGGCGAATGTAAAACGAAGCAGTTTTTAAAAATTTATCATAGGCGAAGAATTCATAAAAATTCGCAATTTCAGGATGCCTATAGAAGGTGGTGGCAATTATAAGAAAAAAACCGCACACTTGAGCCATCAGAGATAACCGAAAAGCGAAATATATCTTATCTTTTTTTTTCGACAAAGCATTGAATATCGAAAATAAAAAAATTAACAATGAAAACCCGAAAACATACGCAGAACTATCGCTTACTTCTTTATAGCTTACTTCTTTAAATTTCATTTTCCAGAATAGCAGTGTTCATTGGGTTAGGTTGTAATATCATAAATTGTGTTCACATGTCTCATAGCTGCTGCATGTTCTGTCTTGAGAACAAGCTTTTATGACAAATATTTTTTGCCTAGTTTCAATGTCCTGTTCTAAATTGATTTATGTCTTTCTGTTATTCTGTTCAGCAATTGAAATATGTACCGTAGATTAATTTTTTTTTTTCCTCACCATACTTTGCTATCAATGATGTTTGAAAAACACCTGGCTACATGCTTTCGATACATCATATTTGTTGTCATCCATCATAATATCGAAGCAATTTAGGATTATAATTAAGTATGAGTAGATAAACACTTTAATACTATTCGACTAAAACTGGAGTGTGACAAACTTGAGTTTATAACGGTCCAATAATTTTCATAATTGCATTTAATCACATTTAAACATGCATGCAACAGAAGCACTGTTTGTTGATAAAAAGATTATTTCAGCAATTGTTAAAAACCGACACAACTCTTGTCAGATAACAATGTCTTCTCATTATTTAATTATAAAGACACTTTAGCACATTTGCCTAAAACCCAAACCACTTTCAAGAAATATTAAAGATTACATTAATATACACTAGATATTTTTATGGTATTTTAAGTAATTTTCACATTTATATGAACTTTTATTTATATCCAAAATCAAGTCGTTGTGCGTTAACTCTTATTCGGCATTCTTTTCTGGTATAACGTGCTTTGTACACTTGAATCATATTTCCCCAGTGACAAAAAAATCATAAACATAAACCGTAGAATATTTTGACTTGAGTTTTTATTCTGTTTCTATTATTCTTATAAGTGATTTTTTTTGATAAAATAAAAGTTGCACGGGTCAAAATTTTATTAACTTATTGTAAATTGAGATAAATATTGTAAAGTCATAATTATATACAATATTTAATGTCAAAACAGAAAAATATTGGAGGTGTTAATGATCCCAGTGTACCGAATTAGGGTTAAAGTATACTCTTATACTATTTAACTTAAGCTGGAGTGTGAAAAGCTCGAGCTTATAACGGTCTAATGATTTTTCATAAATGTATTATTTTATCACACTTCAACATGCATGCAACAGAAGCACAGTTTGTCAATTAGAAGATTATTATAACAATAGTTTCGAAAACCGACACAACTGATGTCAGATAGTAGAGTTTGCTAATTATTTGATTATAATGCTATTATTAAGCAATATTGCATAAATCTAATTCAAATTGGATAGTTTGATTGTTCTTTCACACCACACACCTGATATAAACCATAAGCCTATCTATGTAGGCAGCGCAGTCGTCAGTATAATAAACGAAGTTCTTAGAAATAGACGAGAAGCTTTAAATTCTATATTATTCTAATAAATTCTATTGTATTTTCGACTATAACAAAAACGCAATTTAAAAGGTTTTTGTAAATCTATATCTACATTTACTACTATATAAAATTGATGTGCAAATATTTTGTGTATAGTAGACTCCAAATCTACTGAGCCGATTTTTATGAAATAAATTTTTAATTATCATATTTGTACTACAAAAGGACATAAGCTAAGATTCTTTAAGAAAATTTAACTTAAAATATCTTTAAGTAAGGTGTTGAGTTAAGAAATTGTCACGGATGCCACGCATTGCTTGGTCGGCTGATTTTCACGCGTTTGTCTTACGATGTTTTCAACTTCATGTTACTTTTCTTTTCTCTGTGCTCAGCTAGGAACTGCGACACATTCTCATACATCTTTCTTTCTGTACTCTTACTTAATTATAAAATTGAAGTACAAAATAATGCTTGAGTATGAACTTTAGAAGTATTGGGCAGATTTTTATAAAATAAATTTTAAAGTATTATATATTTTTCTTAGATTATTTTCTTTAACAAAATTTAACAACAAATATCCTTCAGGAGGGACATAACATTCGCGGCAGAGAAAACAGACCTTTTTTTAAAAATTCATAACTCAGTCAAAAACAAACATTTTTCCAACATTTTTTTATTATTGTAGAGAATTCAAAAAATTACAAGCCAAAAACTTCAAAAAATATATTTTTCACTCCAACATGGTTTTATAGAGCTCCAAACTGGAGGCAGAGAAAAAAACGGTGCCTCGTGGTTGCAGCGCTGGGAGTCGCAAAAATTGTCCCATCTGGAAAAAAAATGACTTTTTTAAATTTTAACAAAATTGGTTATCGTATGACAGGAGCTTTTTCTAAAATTTTTTTTTTCAATTTTTGGTGATGTTCCAAATTTGAAAGTGTGTTTTTTCGAAAAAAATATTGACATTAAAAATTCATAAAAAATCGAAAAAAAATTTAAAAGCTCGTGTCCTACGATAGCGAGTCAAGTATAAAAAACTAGTAAGGTATATCTTCGACTTGGCCGAAGTTAAAATACCCCCACGGCCGATTCTTAAGGGTGGAAGAATATTAAATTGGAGAGCTTTTTGTATGAGATTTTGAGAGATATTATTATTTTTATGTGTCTAGAAAACATACATATCAAATTGTTTTCCTGAAGCTTAAATATAAGCCTTTTTATAAAGTTATAAATTTTGGGGTTGTATGGGAGGTGGGCGTGTTAGATTTTGTATGACGCCCATTTTTCTATCATATCTCAGTTTCGACATAGAATACACAAATACCGTGTTTCTGTCTTGTAGCTTTAATATAAGCCTCTTTATAGATTTTTCAATTTTGGAGTTGTATGGGAGGTGGGCGTGTTAGTGGGTGGATGACGCCCATTTTCGAACACACTGCAGTTTTGACATTGAATACACAAATACCGAGTTTCCATCTTGTAACTTTAATATTAGCCTCTTTATAGATTGTTAAATTTTGGGTTGTATGGGAGGTGGGCGTGTTAGTGAGTGGATGACGCCTATTTTTCTAAGACATCTCAGTTTTGATATAGAATACACATAAACCAAATTTCAGTATTCTAGCTTAAATATTAGCTTCTTTGAAGAGTTTTCAACTTTGAGGTTATATGGGAGGTAGGCGTGGTTTTCATCCGATTTAGCCCATTCTCGAACTTGATCTTAGTTTTCTTAAAAAAAGCTTTAATATCAAATTTCATTACGATAACTTCAAAATTGCGGCTGTAATCGTGTCGACAGACAGACGGACAGACAGACGGACATGGCTAAATCAACTCATCAACAAAGGTGGTGATGCTGAGCAAGAATATATATACTTTTCCATACCTACCACGCCTCCTTTTGGATGTTACACACGTCGTGACAAAATTAATATACCCCGTACGCAGTACGCGTGGGGGTATAAAAATTCGTCAAAAAATGAACCCGCTAGTGCCGCAACCAGCACGAAAAACTTGGTTTCGAGATAAATGCGTTCGTGAACAAAGTTTGTGAACAAAGAAAATTAAAAATGCGCTCTCACTACTCCGGCTGTAACTATTGAACCCGTAGGAATTTTTCCATGAAATTTTTCTTAGAATCTTAAGAATATTTACTAAAATACAAAATTATAAAATTTTGGCCGATTTCAAAAAACGGCCCCCGGTCCCGTTAATCAAAGTGTTAAGTGTTTTGGGAAATTTTCTTCTATGACATGCATTGTTTCGTCGTTTTCAGTTACCACGTTCATGTTAAAAGAGCTCCAAAGAGATCTTCTTCTGCTACAAAACACGGAAAGAGATCTCTCTTCTGCTACAAAACATGGACATGATAAACTCAGAAAGCTTCGATCAAACACTTTTATTCTATAGGGAAGCATTAAAAATATTATTTTTTTTTTTAAATTTTTATGAAATCTCTCACAATCTTAAAGAATTTAAAAAAGATAACTATTTTAAAGAACAAGCTAAAATTTAAAACTGTAGAAATTAAATAATTTTAAAAAAATATGTTATTGACTGTTAGTTTTAATCAAAGAAACAAATCTTTTGAATAATCAAATGTTTTTGTAAAGTAATCTAATACCGATCTGCGGCATTCCTTAAAAACATCCTGGCACCTGGTTCGGCCAGATATGCCTACAGCTTCTGCATAATAATATTCATTATCACTGTGCGAAGAAAGCTCATCACTGCTGGATGATGGACTAAAAGTGCAACATTTCAATTATTTTGTGAAAAAAAACAATAGATTCGAGCAACTTACGCCAGCAACAGATGGGCAAGTTCGCCTAGAATACCATTATAATGATGAAACGGAATAGCTGCTGCCTCACAAATGCTCTTTAGAACACACACACGTCCGGGATAACCTAACCTGCATTTTTACAATTCGCTTTATAAACATTATTTAGTCAATATTTAAAGTGATTCTGAAGTACTTCTCTGAAAATAGCGCCATACTTTTATACAGCAACCAGCGATATTTCGATAGTTTGGAGCTAGCATGCAAATGTGTAACATTAACAGACTTCTCCAAATATTGTTCAGCTGTTTTAGCTGTGGATTGATGTAATTTTCTAGCTGCCAGATAGCTTTGTGGCCTCAATTGCTCTGGCTGCGTAGGTAGCTGATAGTAATACTTTAGAACATAGCCGACAACAACTGTTTCGGTATCTAAATCCTGAACTGGCACACCAAAACCAAAGATAAGCGTAAACGCAGATCCACCTAGAATGATTTAAGGCATGGTTACAACGTAAAACTCACTGAAGGAATCTTTCTTGGCGTACCATAAAATAGCAACGGCAATTCAGCACGCTTAAAACGTCGAGATGGCTGTGAATCGAATAATTCGCACTCAGCGGCTGCTGGTAGCAAAATAAATGCCGCCAAAAGTAATTGTTGAATGTTTTGCATGATTAATTTAATATTAATCCGATTTTTATAATAAATTTGCTTCCTTAGCTATCAGCTATTTGTTAGTTAATGCTTTGAGTAGTTAATGTTAACTGCTTTAGTTAAGCTGATTGCTCACAGTCATAAGCCAGGTTAGGCGTAACATGATGCTTGTATGGCCCATTAGCACCTTCGTCATTAAAGTGTCAACAGTTGGAATACTTGACTTAGTACTGCATAAATTAAGATATGTTAATCAGTTGATTTTTTTTGCAAACTTTTCAGCGGTGCACAATAGGAAAAAATATAGGTAAGACGTTTGCATAGCTTATTTATATTGGTAGACATGCTAGTTTTGCATAATTTTAGGAGAATTCTTTGGAGAATAATTTGACACATTTCTTGTATTTTTTTCTGCTTCTAAAAATGCATATTTTTTTTTAAATATTTAAAATTTTATTATTTAAGTATTTATTGATTTATACGTACATATATTTATATACAATTTTCTATCATATTTGTTATGTTTTTTCCCAATGTGCAGTGTTTGTTGTAGAAAAGTTTGCGATTATTTGCATAATTATGGCTATAAAATTATTTGCAAAAATTTATTGATGGTGCTAATAAGCGGCAAAATAATGCGTGCCACAAACAAAAGTCTAAGATTTTGCACATATTGCTACTTTTGAGTCATTGAACCTTTATAAGAAGAAGAAAATAAAAATTTTTAGATATATACCTACTTAGTTTCTTATAGGTTTATATTGCAAGGTTTAAAGATGGGATATCTGATAGCTACGTATAGCAATGACAATAATTAAGATTTTTACTCTTAAACTCAATTATTATCGAATTATGTGTAGCGAATAGACGTGTTTTCTCAGTGTCTGCAATTTAACGTGTTTTCGTTGGAAGTTTTAATGATAAATTGCTTATTCTAATTGCCATCTGTGAAGTACTAGTTCCTGCATCGGTTTTCTTTAAATTGCAATTGATATTGTGCTGATTTATATTAAAATAAACTAAATTAAATATGTCAAATGTAATCAAAAACACTCGAAGTGCTGCCGCAACACGAAAATTTTCTGCCCCAGTCACTCCCGTTGGTGCCAGCAGCTCTAGAACGGATGACTCATCAACTGCAACTACTCCTATTCTCACTGATACAAGTGTTAATCTCAAATTGAACAGCATCCGAGAGAGCATAGTTGAGCAGCTTACTGAGGCTATAACTGCGTCGGAGGGAAGAGTGATGCAGAGGATAGGGGAGGTCACAGCTGAATTAGCTAATATTAAGTCAACCATAAAGAATGTGATCGAAAGAGTTACGGTGGTTGAGGCGACATGCGCTGAATTACTAGTGTTTAAAGAGGACATCATAAGTTTTAAAAAGAAAATTGATGGACAGGCCAATAACGCAAGAGAAACCTGCCCCTCTTCAGCGATGGATCATGAATTTATAATGCTTAAATCTAAAGTCGAAGCCTTCGAAAATGTATCTGTTGCAAGTGATGTTGTTATTAATGGAGTCCCCTGTACTGCTAATGAAAACCTGGGTGAGATGTTTAATAATATATGCTCCAAGGTACAGTGCAACAATCCCAAGTAACAATTTTCCTCCTATAAAACACCTAAGAACATTCTCAACAACATATTAAAACACATCATTTATGGATATAATCATTGTATAATAATCGTATAAGACAAAAAAGGCGCACTTTTTTTGTTTGCATTAAACTCTACATCAGTAAAATTTTATCCTGTTGAACATATACTTATCATTACTTTATAGGAGTTTTATACCATGTTTTTCTATAGTAGTGTTTGTTTCTAAAGAGAGCATGAGAGAATATAAATATTTATGTCAAAATGAATATTCGAAAAAAATATAAATCTTATTCGAAAAAAAATTTCAGTTTTTTTGTTTTGATTCCGAGTGAAACTTCAAAATTGAACATTGGCTTTTTGACTGCTGTTATTATTTGTTTTGTTTCATGATTTGTTATTTATTGTTGTTTTTTATTTTATTCATATTTATTTATTGTTTTCAATTATAAAATTTATTTACGTGTGCGGCGGCGGCGACGGGATTTGAACCAAGTACCTTTGTGTTGCAAGTCCGATGCATCAACTTCTCGCCCATTTTTACATTCCCAAGATGTTGAGAAAATTTTCAATAAATAACGACTGCGCTGTCGATTGGTAGCATGAATATTTATATCAGACATTTTTTCGAAATGTCTATTATAATTGAATAGTTAGGTGATGCTTCTTTTATTTGGCTTATAAAAAAGCGAGTAATTTTTCTTTGCCTTTTCGCTTTTAATTAATTAACACTTTATTTATTATTTTAACTAAAGAGTTATTTTTTTCATTTTGATTGTTTTATACGAAGATATTTTGTTAGTAAAACAAATATTTTAAGCACAAAAACTTTATGCATAAAACTTTAAAATTAAAAAAATATGCAGTTATTGCCTTCGACATGGCCGAAGTTAAATTGCCCTCACTCTGTATTAAAATGTAAGCAAAGGTATATTAGTTTTATTATTTTGATGACTTTTCTTTGTAATTGGGATAATTGAATTATACTAGTGGTCCTCATGAAAGCTCATAATCCTTCATATTTGTATTTGCGCAAATTTGTATACGCCATTTAATGAACATTAATTACTTGAAACCCTACAAGTTGCGAGAATGTAAATCAGCTGTTGCAGTACAAAATTACAATACTAGGTTTACATACGAAGTCTACGAACTGAAAATACATTGGAATTTTGCGAGCACCTCGTAAACTGTTTTGTACGGAAAAAGATAACAGCTGATATACGCAGTGGAAACTTTCAGGGTTTACGTGGTATTCGAGGCATTTGCGAGCTGTCATGAGAACCACTTCTATATTTCAAACACTTCGTGTTAAATATCAAAGTTTATGTGTCAATACATTAATTTTTGTGGAATTTATTAAAGTTTTTAAGAAATTTAAGAAATTTCCATCGGCTTATGCAAATTTTTACAGCTTATATGAAATAGTTTCAAATCTTGGATTAATTTATTTATTTATAGATTTTAAAGAGATTTTTCGATTTAATGACCTAATTTTTTTATAGAAACTGGACATGGTTTCATTTAATTGGGATAATTTTCGAGCTTGATCTGTATATTAAAGCTAAAATATATCGATGGTTAAGCGCACTAAAGTGATAAGTGAAAAATTTCAAATGTTCAGGAACGTCGATTTTGTTTTTAAATTTCAATACATCTCAATACAAAACACGAATTTTAACTGTGTACTGGCACGTTTTCACTTGCTATGCAATTTCAATAAATTTACACAAGGAAGATATTATATTGATGGATTGAAAAATGCAGTAAACCTATTTTCGTCAAAAGGTCACTTATCACTTTAGTGCGCTTAAAGGGCCAAATAGACTACACAGACTGTCGGTCAGACAGATGTTTTTTTCTTGTCATTGCGACGACTATACACTACACAGACTTCATGCACGCAGACTTGGTTTTTTAGTTCCCCTTTGTTGCGCGATGAGTGAGGACAGCGATGCTTCATGATTTCTATCTTTATTTTCATCACTAACACTTCATATTCATTGTTTTTAATATATTGTCAGAATACTTTTTGCTTTCAATCCTCCAAAGTGACGACAGGGATTTAAAAAGCTCAATAAATTCAGCTAAATTTATCCTTTCTTTCGCTGCAACACGTCTTTGCACAACGAAAGTTTCGAAAATCTGTGAGGTTTCACCATACACTACACAGACGGTCCGTCAGACACGACCGAAAATTAAAATATTTTAATTTTTGTCAGACATCTGAACAGACCTTCAAACAGCCAAATACACTATTAGACCGTCACGTCTAATGTTTGATGCGACAGTCTGTGTAGTCTATTTGGCCCTTAACCATCGATATGCTCTTTGTGGACATAACACACGTCGTTATAAAGTGTATATAACCCTTAAGTAGCTTAGGCTTATAAAAATTCCAAATAGTAAAAACTCCCTACTTTTATTATTTGTGTTTACATTACTTGTGATTGACAAACATATTTAAACTACAATTGGCAATGAACTCGCTATCTTTATTAGAAATTATATCAGCTTTCGAAATTTGTCAAATAGGTCGGGTGCTAATGTTTTCAACTTGAAACATGAAAGTCCGTGGTTCGAATTCGGCGGTTGCCTGGATTTTTTTTTTATAATTTTTTATAAATCAAGCGAGTAGCTTAAGGTCGTGGTCATTTCCAAACTCATGCAGGTAATTTGGCATTCATTGTTTAGCTCAACTTTCAAAGCGCTAATTGGAAAATGTTGATTGGAATTAAATTTTTTAATATATTTATTTTTATTTTAACTTTACATATATATGTTCTTTCCTGCACTATTAAATTATAAACAATGCTAAAATTAACTGGAGTCTTTGGACCGGGACACAAGTAAAGGAAGTCGTCATTTTACAGCTGCGTTTGTGTTAAGTTCTCTCGCCCTTCGATGAATTTTTGATAGAGTACGCAGCATATTCTCCAACATGTTTAGAAGAGGACAAAAGAGTGGCTTGTCACTACGATCATATTTAATGCAGTCCTCTGTGACTCGCTTTAGAGCCTGTGGGCATCAGAACTCACCGCGTCTTACCATAAATAGGATTTGATTGTGATTGTACCGAACTTGTTGACTTGCTTCTCACCAGACCTTTTAAATACCTGTTCTTGCTCTGGGGTGGGAATTTTTGCCTTCAAAGTCTTCACAGCGACAGGACCATGACAATGTGCTTTATTAACGGTTCCAAAAGGACGAATTCTTGGCCCATGAGAATTTCTTATTGGTTTCATCTGCTGCACACATTAATTTGTTTGTTTTTTCTTATGTCTTAACTGACAGGCTCAGTTCGAAAAAGAGAGACTGTGTATTCGAAAAGTTTTCGTAATTCAAACATAGAGTGGAAATGGTATAAATATTGTATAATTTTTTTATGTGATGTTTATAGGAAGAATCACCTCATAGTTTTTAATACAATAAATATAGCATGATTATACAATATGAATGTAGTTTTTCTATAAACCCTGAATAATTTGATTGTGAGAATATTCTTGTAGTGAATTATATCAGTGAACACTTCTATAACAGAAATTCTTCCAAATTGAAGCACTATACAACGTTTATAACATCAAATCCTGCTATACGTTTGAAATTGGAAGGAAAATTGTTAGTTGGGAATGTCAGGCTGCGAAATATATTTCGAGTAAGAGCCAAAAATACCAACAAAAGCTCTTCGATTATTGTCAAACTCAATTCAGCGTATGAGCGCAGCAATTTGTTTAAAGCTGTCTCTGCATTCCGCAAAACACACAAGCGACAGCTGCAGCTTAGTGACATTGGGTATAACGTAGGAGGGCGTTTTATTTACACGAAAGTTTGACCAAAACAAACCGCGATATCTTGCTGTATGCAAATCAACTAAAGCGAGAGAACCGGTTTGTTGCAGTGTTTTCTCTGCGAGGAAATGTTTTTGTTAAAACTACACGTGATGGTGAGGCGAAATTAGTACATAGCAAGGAGAACGTTGATTGCGTCGCTGCAACATAATGCTGAGCATCAAGTATATTTATTGTTTTGTAAACTACTAAATATTTATAAAAAAGTGCTATTATTATTATGTTAAACTGCTTATTTCTAAGCAAATGCTCTTCTCTACCTCTACCTCTTACTTCATCTTTTGATCTCTTTTCAGTTTTATGTTATGTTACAATTTCTTATAACACACTCTTTTCTTGTGTGAATCTGTCTCTTTATTTATTCTGTATGATTGTGTATTTGTTGTATTTGTTTTTAGCTGGCTCTACCTCTAATAAATCTTGACGCATTCTGTTGGATTGTCTAGTGGTGCTACTGATAATTATAAAGCCCTTATTAACGTTTTATGTAATCAACATGCTGGATTAAATATCGTACATTTTAATGCGCGAAGCTTGAATGGAATTAAGCTTGATCAAGCTAGATACATTCTTGAAAATTCAGCTGTTGATATTGTGTGTGTCTCGGAAACATGGTTCAAGGAAGATTTGGTGGATTCTTTTTATGATCTTAATGGGTTTCGACTTTTTCGTAATGATAGGAGCGGTAGAAGGGGTGGTGGTGTTGCTGTTTATTGTAAGTCCAGTCTTAATGTTAAGTTTGTTAATAAAAGTAATGGGGTCTGTGAATTTATTAATGTTGAAATCTTTGGTAATAATAAAAAAATTTTGGTATCTTGTGTTTATAACCCTCATAGGTGTAATAGTCCTGAGACCTTTTTTTCTGACCTTTCTACAAAAGTCACTGACTATGATTTCTGTCTGGTTTATGGTGATTTTAATATTGATTTATTGCGTAAAGACTCTGTTACTGACACCTTTTATTATTTGTCTTCATTATGTGGCCTTGAGGTGGCGAATTTTGGAACTCCTACGCGATATATGCAGGATTGTGTGCCTAGCCTTCTTGATGTTTGCCTAGTCTCTGATTGTTCTTATGTTATAAAATTTGACCAAATGGATTTCTTGTCAGACCATGACTTAATTTTTTGCAGCTTAAATATTAATATTGGAGGTACGTCTCAAGTCAGGTTCTCGTATCGTGACTACAGGTCAATTGATTTTCCTGCCTTATCTTATGATTTATCTAGAACGAATTGGAGTGACTGCTGGTATAGTGCCTCTGTGAATGACAAACTTAGTGTATTCATGAATAAATTAAATGTCCTGTTTGATCATCATGTTCCGTTACGTTTCATTCAAGTGTCTAACAATTCTTGTCCTTGGTTCTCTAATCGTGTATTGTCAGTTATAAGATATAGGAATAAACTTTACTCTAAATGGAAAAAAAATAGAACTACTGTAAACTGGGATAACTACAGAAGAGCTCGTAATGCAGCTACTTTATTGGTTAGGGAGGAAAAAACAAAATTTTATAATGGCAAGCTAAACTCTGGCTTAAGCTCTAAGCAACTGTGGCAAAACTTAAAAAAATATAGAGTTTTCAACAAAGAACCTAGTGAGTGTCATTTAGATCCGGATCTGCTTAATAACTTCTTTCTTTCGAATGATTGCTCCAACACCATCAGAAGTATTAATAGGGATTTGTCTGATCAGACTAGTAATTTTGCCTTTCCCTCCTTTGAATTTCAACCAGTCAGTGAGCTTTATGTAGCTAATTGCATTATGAGGATTAGTTCCAATGCAGTAGGGATTGATGAAATGCCCATTAAGTTAATTAAGATAGTAATTAATTTTATTTTAGCACCCTTTACTCATATAATAAACCACTGTATAACTAGTTCTCGATTCCCTGATTTATGGAAAATTGCTACGGTCATACCTGTAGCTAAATCTACGTCGCCTTCTGAACCCAAAGACTACAGACCCATAAGTATTCTCCCTGCCCTTGGTAAAGTTTTTGAAAGAATAATGTCTAATCAAATTTCAGAATATCTTGAGGTAAATAACCTCTTATCTATAACTCTTATAAATAACCTCTTACCTATAGCAGTAATCAAACCGATTCTTTTTTATAAATGATTTTAAGAATATGAAAATTTTTTATTGAAAAATATCTAATATTCACCGAGTAATCCTCGCGTCCGTGAATTAAATAAAGGATAATTAAGCAATTGAATACATAAATCAAATGTCTAAAGCTCAATCAAATCGGAGAGTGAGATCTGAGGACCTTTTCTTGTAAGTTGAATTAATGGCTAATCATTTTTTTTTCAACTATGTACTCTTATTAAACTGAAATATTTTTATTTTACCCATAAATATTTAAAATATTTTAATTTAAGTGCTTACATTAGAGTGGGTCAATTTGTATGGATTAAAAAAGTTCATCAAGCAGTTGACAAAATTGTAATCTACGACGAATTCTAAGAAGGTTTGCTCAAGAAAAAATGGGTCTAAAATCAACTTCGAACTTCCCATTTTAACGAGAAAATTTTCTTATTTTAAATTTTTTTAAATGTGCTAAAATTTAGATAAAAACGAAAAACGTGTAAGCAAAAATATTCAAAATACAGTACAAACTCGGTAACCGCAACCCTCGATACACGCAATTCCTCGATTTTTGCAACAGAGCGGGACAAAGCTTTGTAACCTTCATAAGTGCAATTCGCTCAAAATAGTAACCTCAATAACTGCAACTGACTACGCTTTATATATCTATATGATTGGTTTTAGTTTGTATTTTGTTTCTTTTGTTCTTTAATTTTTTTCTGGATTTTTAAGCTTGACAGTTTTAAAGAAGTTATTTCGTCGAATTGTTTGCTCTTTGGTGCCTTTGCTTTGAGCGCAATCGTTAACACAAAAAATTAGTATCTGCTTATACTTTGACTGCCCGGTAGTGTTTTTTGATGGAAGGTAATGGCGATCACGATAACATTGATAAAGCTAACTATTAAACAAAAGTGTGAAACTTTGCATTAAACTAAATGTGGTGTATCGTAAAAAGCACTGTGCAGCCTATATAAGGTGCACAAGTCAACAATCATGAGAATTAAAAAAAAGAAGACAAGATTCTGAAATGTTCTGGAAATATGGAAGCTGGGCCAAAAAAACGGCAAACTCTAAAATCCTGTGAATATCCAAAAATGGAAAAGGCTCTCTACAAATGGTTTTTAAAATAAAGAAAGCAAAACGTTCCTGTTTCCGTTGATATCATTAAATCATAAGCTCGCAAGTTGCGCCGAATGAATTTTTCCAAAAAGATGATCTTCATGAATAGATGCACGAAAGTTTTGCAGACAAAGAAGAAGAAAATGAAATCGTAGATATTGAAAGTACAGATAACAGTGATTCTGAACTTATCCCAGTACCTCAAATAAAAGGTTCAGTTGCTGTGCAGTCGTTTCACACGTGTATTCATTCAGTGGTCTGTAAGAAATGGTATTCCACCAAAATACATTCTTATTCTTAAGGAACTTCGAGAGATTGCTGTTGTACAAACTGTAACTTATACAAAGTACAAACGAAAACAAAAGATATTTTCAAACAGATATAATATATTTAAACTGAATAAGTTAATTATCTTATTATGATGAATTGAATAATTTCAATACTGTAAATTTTATGAAACAAATTTAACATTTTGCTTAAAACTTCATAAAACTGGCTCTATATATAATTGTTCTCGCTTTATGTTTTCCTTGCTGGGTGCAACAACCTCAATAAATGAAACAGCCTCGGTTTTTATTAGTTGCGTTTACCGAGTCCATACTGTAATTCAAAAATTTTAATGCTTTTTGTGTTAAGTTTTGTTACCTGTCTGCTCATAAAAAATAAAATTAACGTTTGATTTTATGTTATGTTTTAAATAAATTTCTTTGATACATAAATATATCCAAAATAAAAATCAATGAAACATGTATAATAAGCCGGATCAAAATGTAGATTTCGTCGGACACCGACGCAAAAGTTAGAGGGACTCTTAAAAACTGTTGCATAATTTTTTTTATTTTGGATCGGACAATCCCCATGTAGCTGTTTCGATTCCCCTGAACCATTTTTTTAACAAAAATCAAGTTTTTAAGTATTTTACATATTTTTTTTTTTTTTTTTGCTTTGAACCAAGAATTTCAGGTGTCAAACCTATTCAGTCAAGTCTGCCTTGGTTCGGAAATGGGGAGATAGATAAGTAGGAGAGAAAGGGAAATCAAGAGAAGCAAGTGTAGAATGTTCTAGTGTGGTGGAGTGCTATATAAACATTCGAATTTGAATCTGAGGCAAGTGTTATGCCTTTACCTCAGTCAATCCGAGGTATCAAGCAATCTCATTCCACAAACATCTCTATCACCATCTACAACTTCCAAAGTCGTATATATTGATGAAGTTTTAATTTCAGTTGATAAGAAATGAGGAAAGAAAGGTAGAAGCGTAGGACCATGGTTAGACCGGGATTCGAACCGTGAACCTCTGGGTTGGTAGTCAAGCACGCTAACCACTCGACTACCGAGGCCCTCAAGGCTCGAGGCTGTGGGTTTTAAAAACTATTTGGGACCTCAAAATGTCAATATTTAGCCATTTTTGAAAATATGGTGTTTTTAAACACCTATAAAATATGTATTCTTCATATTCAAACTAAATCCTAGTATAAATGAGTTTCAAAGTGCGCAAAATCGAATTCTGACAACTGTTTTTTAGTAAAGTCTATGCCAGATGGCGCTCCAGCACAAAATTCAGGATTTTCGAAAATATATTTTTTAACGACTGTAAAATAGAGTGGTACTTCAGTATAACGAACACCGATTTAACGAACTTCCAATACAACAAACCTCTTTTTCGAATGCACTGGTTACTCTATGTAACGAACATTTGAAAATGTAAGTATTCTATTTTACGAACATTCTCCTTTTTTAAGCATGCTTCGTTCGACTTTGTATTTTTCATGATATAAATTCATATGTATTGTTATTCTTTTCATGCAAACTTATGTTCGTATAAACTAATATACGTGCTATAATATGGTTGGCGAATGAATTAACTTTTTCCTATAATAAAAAACATGAAAAATGTGTTATCGATTTAATGAACTTTTCGATATACCAAACGACCCTGTACATTATATCTTTCGTTATACTGGAGCACCAATGTACGTATTTTTAATGGTACTTAGTTTTGATTAAACCACACAATACGATATACCATTGGAAAGAAGAGCTCAATACTTTTTCCAATAAGCTAAAATACATGTGAATACCATGAAAAATACACATTTTATAGGTGGTTAAAGAAACATTTTTTCGAAAATGACGAAATATCGATTTTTTGGGTTCTCAAAAGAGTTCGTTAAGACAAAAAATTGTAAAATTTTGTTTAGCCAATATTTGTGTTTCATCAAAATCATAACTTTTTTGCTTATCTTGGTATGCATGCTGAAGGGAAAAAAGTTATGTGCAAAAAACTAAAATTTTTGGCCCATAAAGGTGTTCAGGAGAACCAAAATTGCTCCATGGGGATTTCTCCGATCCAAAAAAAAAAAAAAAAATTATGCAGAAATAGTTTTTGAGAGTCTCTCTAACTTTTGAGTCAGTAACTGGCTGACTTTACAGCTTAATTCTTAATCCATATCCGAACACTCGTTTGGTTCAAAACACTGCTTGTTCGTTGTTTTCAAATGTATTATTCGAACAGAATACATAACGATAACAGCTGATCACCTGGCGAACGATGTCGTATAGCTCTGACATATGTATTTTAGGAGAAACCTTAAATTTGTACGAGAACTTTCATGTTATCTTTGTGCAGCGCTCGTTAATAAAATAAAGGTTGAAACTGGATAATATCACGACTATTGCACTCCGTGTGGGTGGCTTTGGCTCGATAAAGGTAAAGCTCCCCGTGCATGGACCACAAGCAGTGAAGACATTTGAAAATAAATGTTATAAAGAACTTACTCAGAGTCTGTTGGCTGCTGTATATTTTCTATTTGTATGTTTCTCGTTAGAAACCGGAAGCTCTATTTTTATTTAAGAACAGGGATGGGCATAATTTCAATTCCCAAACACACGTGTTAGTAAAGTTCGTCTTCATTTTCTCTGCTTAACACACAAGTTAAGAATGAGATAGTATGTGTGTGCCCATCACTGTTTTAGACCCATGGTTTCTAGGACAAACCTTCTTCGAATTCCCCGTAGATTATGATTTTGACAACAGCTTCGTCCAGAAAAAAAATTGACCCACTTTATTTTCCTTATTGAAATTTTAAGTGCTGCGAATGAAATATTTTTTGTATTTGATTTAAATATTTTTCATATATTAATTATATATCTCTTACAGATATTTGATGTAATTGTTGACATGCATTTTACTCCACAAACAATCATAACCTTTGAAGAAAACAACAATAAGCGCTCAAATGCTGAAAAAAATACATACGATAGAAAGTATACAAATAAACAACAACAACGGCTGCTTTGGCATAATACCTGCACAACAAACATAACGTCAGACATGGCGCTAAATGACACCAATTAACATATCGCACTATAACAAATCATCAGTGGCAAGAGAAACAAATTTGAGATGTGTAACTGCCGGCATTAATTGATTTTGACTTCTTTCTCCATTAAAAATGTCATTTCTTAATCTTTTTAAAACTGTACAACTTTACTTCTTATAAATTATTTTCATATTGTGTTTTCTGCTAGATCAGTAAGAATGTAAATTCTTCAATATGAAAAATTAATTAGATTTTAGAAATTTAATTCATACGGTGTATTAAATGCACATACATGATATATGTAATACTTGGGAATGGGCAGGGGCGTACCGAGACCATGTTGGTTGGGGGTTGTTTTGGTATTTTGGCCGACTGAATACGCTTAATTCCCGACTTTTTTAATACAACATAGATATATTAACCAAAATAACTCATTCGTTGGATCAATTTTATATAGTAGTATATGTCAACATTGTACTTTTTCGTACACTTTTTTAGTATAAATAAGAACTCAGCCTCTTTCTCCCAACCTTCTAAGAGAGAAATTAACTTTTTAAGAAAAAAACTCACTCTTTGATCAAAATGGAATTTGGTTAGGAAAGCTCTACTTTTAAGTTGGTTGGATTTGAGTTTTTTTAAATTTTTTCAAAAAATTTTCTTAAAAAAATTTAGTAATATGCATTCATCAATTGTCAAATTTGTAAAAATTCTATTCTCCGTGTCAATATCTCAATATCTAGGTCGAATTTTAACGGTTTTTAAATTTTTCTAATTATTTCTAAAAGTTTGTTAGCTTTTTCTTCAAACGTGATAAAAACCACTGTGAAGCTCTAACCAAAAGTATTTTTAATGAATTTTCTTAATATTGTCGTAAATTATTTAGAGTGTATTTCAAACAAATGCTAAGAAAGAGAAAAAACTTTCTCAAATATAATGTTCCAAATTGGGTCGCCATCTTTGAATAGATTTTATTTATTTTTTGTATTTAAGGCTGATCAGTTAACTTAAAAAAATTTATAAAAGTTTAACCGTTACTTTTTGCTTATATTTAAATTATACATACCTTGTTAAAAGAGGACACAAAATTTAATTTTTTCTCAAAATATAAGGTAAAATAATTTTTGTTGTAGAAGGAAAAAAACTCAAATTTGCATTTTTGATTGTCTTTCAAAGTCTTAGCGCATTACAGGTGAATGTAATGAACCGTCCCGTTCCATAAAAAAATCAAGGCATTTTTTTGAGGAAATTATTTTTTTTTAAATAATTTTTTCTTTTTTATTAAATTAATAAAATTCTAAAATAGTTTATTTGAAGTAAATAGCTTTATATCTAAAATAAATTAATAGTTATAGCCGTTATAGCAACGAACTTATTTTATCCATCGCACTAATTCTGCATTTGTGCGAAAAATACAAAAAGCTTTAATAATTCTTTAACTCTTCTTTTCTTAAATATTTAACTTAATTATAATGCAAATTTCTCATTTCCTGCAACTGTAACTTTTGAGGGATTAAAGAATTTTTTTTTTAATTGCGTTCTGAAACTTTAGTTGCACCCGTCAGAGACAGAATACTTCTAAATCCACTTTCAATTGACGTTAGCCCACCAAAAAATTTTATAGTAATAATTTTATTGATTCTAGAATTCACTTTTGGGTCAAGTAAGTTGAAAATAGAATTGAATTAAAGAGTTCATGCAAAGGCTTTATTGCTTCTAAGAAACTGCTTAAATTGTCTGGATTCGTTCACAAATATCCAATGAAAGATATTATCTTTTCATTCAGAAATTATGTATCGGCCTAATTCTACATAATACGACGTAAGTAAACATTTTGAAAATAATGGTTGGATTTGGATAGATTCAACAAAACTACATTTATGCTATTATTTAGATTTAACTTTTGGCTCATTCCATACGACGAGTGTGACGTTTTGACTACTTTATCGTGCTGAAAATGGTATTAACCGGTTAAAATTTTAGAAACTCCAAGGTTTCAAAATGCTAAAACATAATGCAATTATTTATACTAGTTTAAAAGTTACATTCGCTTAAACACCTGGGACGGGTGTGACGAGCACAAGTTTAAAAACTAAAAATTCTGAGTTTAACATTGAAATTCAGTCCATCTGCCACAATGGGACCATTTTTGACTTGCATATTTTCAAATTTAATATATTTTCTGTTGAATACCAGTGTTTTTTTTTTTTTTGTTTTTTTTTTTTTTAAATCAAAAAAATATGTTGTTAATTAATGTATTAATTTAAAAAAAAAAATATTTTTTTGCAAAAAATTTTTTTGCATGAATTTTTTATCAAATTAATACCTATACAAATAATTTCAAGTTTTTAATATATATAAAAAAAAAAATTTTTTTGCATACAATTTTTCGCATGAATTTTTGATCAAATTAATACCTATACAAATGATTTCGCTATACATGAATTTACAAAACTTGTTTTAATCAAAAAATTTATTTATATACTTGCAAAAATTTCATTATTGGAAAAAAATTTTTAAAACCGTTCCGGGTGTGACCAACTTCTTGTAACGGAAATGAAGAATACAAATAATTTATTGCATGAAAAAAGTTAACAAATTTATGTAAAACATCAACATCCTTACTTTAGGAAAGATTCATTCTTGTCATAAGCCCATGTTGCTTCTTAGGAAAACTATAGCCTTTTTTGGGACGGGTGTGACACAGAAAAAACACTCAGTTTAAATATTTTATACTTTGAAAACGCAGTAACCAATCATTATTACAAACTATTCTAACACAACATTAATATCTTTTTTAATATTACTAACCTTATTTTTTTAAAAGTTGTATCAAAAGATGACTGATTTCAAGGTTTACATTAAATCAAAATATTTAAAAATTTTTTTCAACTCGAAGTTTGTTTAGTTAAATTGTCAAAATAATATAAAAAAGCATTTAATTTAAAAATATTTTTGCAGCAGGACTTCAATTCGAAAACCAAAAATTACTTCAAATACATGCATTTTACAATTCATGTTTCCGTTCCTCATTTCTGTGGAATGAGCCTTTTGTAGAACGTTTAAAATAATACTAGTAAACCTGTTGCCCGAATTCGAGCAATTCAATAAAAATTAATTGTTAGAAACGATATATTGAGTCTCAATAATGATGTAAAAGATCATTATCTGGATGGTTTGACTTGAAACGTTTGATCTGACACAAAATTTTTTAATGTAACTGTAAATATACGAAGACGGACTTACACTAATATAACAACTGAGAAAAACATTATTACTATTCGAAAACATCGCAGCTTAACTCTTCCAGCTATAAAAAATAACTAATGTTAAAAAAAAAACGCATTAAATAATAGATTTAAGAAATAATACTAAGATATATTTCAGAAATTAATAAAAGGTACTTACAGAACACCTACAACATCGATTTATGACACATTTAGATGAAAAAACACCAAAAAACCCAAAAAAATTTGACTGACTTGTTTGCTCGGAAAGTGGAATTTTTTGATTTTGGAACTGCATTTTTCGGACAATTGACATTTGAGGAATGCATAAAAGATAATTTTGGTTAAAAATTTTTAGTTTTGAAAAAAATTCAAATTCGATCAATTCATAAGCTCTTCTCAAACTAAATTTCAAATCGATAAAATAACGGATTTTTGTACAAAAATTTTATTTCTGTTTTAAAAGGTTGGGAACCCCCTGAAGTGAAATCACAATTTTTAAAAGTGGTTTGCACATATACAGCCTAAACCTGATTTAATGACATCTAAATCGATAGAATCGGTCCATTGGTCTGAGAGGAGTTGAAGTCACAAAAAAAACCTTAGCCTATTAATTATATAGATAAGCAGGATGATTAAAACAGATTCGTGGCTATAACTTTTAATTGGTTGTAGCTATAATGAAATTTTTTTGAAATATATTGTTTTTGAAGCTTATTGAAGATTTAAAAAATATAAGAACAACATTTAAAAAAAAAAAATTTCGAGCAAAAAACCATTGGGGGTAGCCTTGTTTTTTCGATGACACATAGTGTTTATTAATTTTTCTGTCAAACAAAAACAAATTCGTCTTAAATAAACTACATACAATGAAAGAAAATCGAAAATGCAAATTTGAAATTTTTTTATTTTTACAACAAAAACAATTTTTAATACACTTTTTGAGGAAACATTCATTTTATTGGACTCTTTTTAAAGGCAATGATTAAAATGTAAATAATAAAGTAACGGTAAAAACTTTGTTATTATTTTAAAGTCAATTAATTGAAATTAAATACAAAAAAGAAATAAATGCAATTTTTTAAAAAGTGGCAGAGATATTCGCTTCCAAATACAGAACTTTAAATTTCAGAGAGTTTTTTTCTCCGTCTTGGCGTTTGATAAAAATACACGTTAAACAACTAAAGAAAATATTAAGAAAATTCATTAAAAATACATTTGGCAAGATAATTACCGTAACTGCCAACACATTTCAAAGAAAATTAAACAAAAATTTAGAAAAACAAAAAAAATTTGAAAACTGTTAAAATTTGACTGACTTGTTTGCTCGGAAAGTGGAATTTTTTGATTTTGGAACTGCATTTTTCGGACAATTGACATTTGAGGAATGCATAAAAGATAATTTTGGTTAAAAATTTTTAGTTTTGAAAAAAATTCAAATTCGATCAATTCATAAGCTCTTCTCAAACTAAATTTCAAATCGATAAAATAACGGATTTTTGTACAAAAATTTTATTTCTGTTTTAAAAGGTTGGGAACCCCCTGAAGTGAAATCACAATTTTTAAAAGTGGTTTGCACATATACAGCCTAAACCTGATTTAATGACATCTAAATCGATAGAATCGGTCCATTGGTCTGAGAGGAGTTGAAGTCACAAAAAAAACCTTAGCCTATTAATTATACACTCAGAAAAAAGCTGCCATGTAAAATTAACGTTTTTTAATGTTATTTCCAATGTAAATCAGAAAATGTGGATTTTACGTAAGAAAATGTTAAGTTAACATGTTTTGTGTTGAATTGATAAGAAAAATATCAAATTGATAATGTAATGTTTTACGTTGCAATATCAATTCTTAATGTTAAAATAACATTTAAAATGTTTTTAGTTTTCATTTTTTACTGTAAAATTGATAGTATTTCATATCCATTTAACATTATAAATGTAGATGTCAACAACAAGCAGATGTAATGTTTATTTAAGAGCTGAGTCGTTTAAAAATACAGGTGACCGTGGCACACAGGTTAAGAGTGTGGCTTTGGATGTCCGGAGCCCTGGTTCGAATCCCACTCGTGGCAAATTATTTTTCAATACATTTTTTTTTATCTGCATTAATTTCCTGATACTTTTTGATATTTTAAGTGTTAAAATAACATTATTATGTGACAGTTATACATTTTTAAATGTAGGTTTCGTAATGTAAAAAGTACATTAGGATAATATCAATTTTAACATTTTTTAATGTCGGACGACTTTTGTCAACTAAAAATGTTAATTTTACGGTTGTTTAATGTACTTTTTTTTCTGAGTGTATAGATAAGCAGGATGATTAAAACAGATTCGTGGCGATAACTTTTAATTGGTTGTAGCTATAATGAAATTTTTTTGAAATATATTGTTTTTGAAGCTTATTGAAGATTTAAAAAATATAAGAACAACATTTAAAAAAAAAAAAATTTCGAGCAAAAAACCATTGGGGGTAGGTAGCCTTGTTTTTTCGATGACACATAGTGCTTATTAATTTTTCTGTCAAACAAAAACAAATTCGTCTTAAATAAACTACATACAATGAAAGAAAATCGAAAATACAAATTTGAAATTTTTTTATTTTAAAAACAAAAACAATTTTTAATACACTTTTTGAGGAAACATTCATTTTATTGGACTCTTTTTAAAGGCAATGATTAAAATGTAAATAATAAAGTAACGGTAAAAACTTTGTTATTATTTTAAAGTCAATTAATTGAAATTAAATACAAAAAAGAAAGAAATGCAATTTTTTAAAAAGTGGCAGAGATATTCGCTTCCAAATACAGAACTTTAAATTTCAGAGAGTTTTTTTCTCCGTCTTGGCGTTTGATAAAAATACACGTTAAACAACTAAAGAAAATATTAAGAAAATTCATTAAAAATACATTTGGCAAGATAATTACCGTAACTGCCAACACATTTCAAAGAAAATTAAACAAAAATTTAGAAAAACAAAAAAAATTTGAAAACTGCTAAAATTTGACTGACTTGTTTGCTCGGGAAGTGGAATTTTTTGATTTTGGAACTGCATTTTTCGGACAATTGACATTTGAGGAATGCATAAAAGATAATTTTGGTTAAAAATTTTTAGTTTTGAAAAAAATTCAAATTCGATCAATTCATAAGCTCTTCTCAAACTAAATTTCAAATCGATAAAATAACGGATTTTTGTACAAAAATTTTATTTCTGTTTTAAAAGGTTGGGAACCCCCTGAAGTGAAATCACAATTTTTAAAAGTGGTTTGCACATATACAGCCTAAACCTGATTTAATGACATCTAAATCGATAGAATCGGTCCATTGGTCTGAGAGGAGTTGAAGTCACAAAAAAAACCTTAGCCTATTAATTATATAGATAAGCAGGATGATTAAAACAGATTCGTGGCTATAACTTTTAATTGGTTGTAGCTATAATGAAATTTTTTTGAAATATATTGTTTTTGAAGCTTATTGAAGATTTAAAAAATATAAGAACAACATTTAAAAAAAAAAAAATTTCGAGCAAAAAACCATTGGGGGTAGCCTTGTTTTTTCGATGACACATAGTGTTTATTAATTTTTCTGTCAAACAAAAACAAATTCGTCTTAAATAAACTACATACAATGAAAGAAAATCGAAAATTCAAATTTGAAATTTTTTTATTTTTACAACAAAAACAATTTTTAATACACTTTTTGAGGAAACATTCATTTTATTGGACTCTTTTTAAAGGCAATGATTAAAATGTAAATAATAAAGTAACGGTAAAAACTTTGTTATTATTTTAAAGTCAATTAATTGAAATTAAATACAAAAAAGAAATAAATGCAATTTTTAAAAAAGTGGCAGAGATATTCGCTTCCAAATACAGAACTTTAAATTTCAGAGAGTTTTTTTCTCCGTCTTGGCGTTTGATAAAAATACACGTTAAACAACTAAAGAAAATATTAAGAAAATTCATTAAAAATACATTTGGCAAGATAATTACCGTAACTGCCAACATATTTCAAAGAAAATTAAACAAAAATTTAGAAAAACAAAAAAAATTTGAAAACTGCTAAAATTTGACTGACTTGTTTGCTCGGGAAGTGGAATTTTTTGATTTTGGAACTGCATTTTTCGGACAATTGACATTTGAGGAATGCATAAAAGATAATTTTGGTTAAAAATTTTTAGTTTTGAAAAAAACTCAAATTCGATCAATTCATAAGCTCTTCTCAAACTAAATTTCAAATCGATAAAATAACGGATTTTTGTACAAAAATTTTATTTCTGTTTTAAAAGGTTGGGAACCCCCTGAAGTGAAATCACAATTTTTAAAAGTGGTTTGCACATATACAGCCTAAACCTGATTTAATGACATCTAAATCGATAGAATCGGTCCATTGGTCTGAGAGGAGTTGAAGTCACAAAAAAAACCTTAGCCTATTAATTATATAGATAAGCAGGATGATTAAAACAGATTCGTGGCTATAACTTTTAATTGGTTGTAGCTATAATGAAATTTTTTTGAAATATATTGTTTTTGAAGCTTATTGAAGATTTAAAAAATATAAGAACAACATTTAAAAAAAAAAAAATTTCGAGCAAAAAACCATTGGGGGTAGCCTTGTTTTTTCGATGACACATAGTGTTTATTAATTTTTTAACCGACTTCAAAAAGGAGGAGGTTCTCAAGTTGGTTGGTTTCTCTGTTTTTTTTTTTTTTTTTTTTTTTTTTTGTGAATGTATGTACATCGATTACTCCTAAAGTACTTGCCCGATTGCCGTAATTTTTTGTCATCATATAGAGATTATCAACGCGGAGGTGCCCGTTTATGAAAGAAGGCGGTATTCGGAAAAGGGGCGTGTCTGTATAAGAAAAACACTGTATCTCAGTAAATATTGACACTACGGTAATAAAATTCACAGTAAAATTACAAGGGCAAGCACAAGTTTTAAAAATGACGATCACTTAAGTGGGCGTAATTCTAAAAAAGGGTGTGGCAATATTGTAAAAACTCTGTATCTCGAAGAAAATTGACACTAGAGTACTGAAATTAAGTACAGAGGTAGGTACAATTATTGGAAATTACTTTAACAAAAGTGGGCGTAATTCGACAAAGGGGTGTGGCAATATAAGAGAATTACTGTGTCTCGAATAATATTGATACTAGGGTACAGAAATTTATTACAAAGGTAGGAAAAATGACTACAAATTTTTGTAAAAAAAAAAATGGGCGTTAATCGAGAAGGGGAGTGGCAATATTAAAAAAAAACACTGTATCTCTATTACTATTGACACTACGATACTAAAATTTAGTACAAAGGTAGGTACAAATATAACAAATTACTGTCAGTAATGTGGGCGGTATTCGATAAAGGGGCGTGTCACTGTAAGAAAAACACTGTATTTCAGTAAATATTGACACTAGAGTACTAGAGTTAATAAAATTCACAGAAAAAATGCAAGGGTAGGTAAAAAATAACAGTCAATTAAGTGGGCGTTAGTCGACAAAGAGGTGTGGCAGTATTAGAAAAACTCTGTATCTCGAATAGTATTGACACTAGAGTACTAAAGTTTACTACAGGGGTAGGCACAGTTATAAAACAATTAATTTCAATACAGTCGACCTGGTTTGATAAAGGGGTGTGGCAATATATAAAATACACTGTATCGCGAATAATATTGACACTAGAGTACTGATATTTAGTATAGAGGTAGGCACACTTATAACAAGTTATTGTGAATAAAGTGGGCGTCATTCGACAAAGGGGTGTGGCAATATTAGAAAACACTAAATCGAATACTGGCACTACTAACTGAAAAAGTACAGACGTAGGCACAATTATTACAAATTACTACCGAAGAATTGGGCGTTATTCGACTAAGGGGTGTGGCAGTGTGTAAAAAACTGTATCATATTGACTTAAGGGTGGTAAAATTCATTGTTAGAATGGGTAGAACTATTGAAAACACTATGACAAAGAGTGTGATATTCTCGACAAAGAGGCGTGTCAATATTATAAACACACTATATTTCACTATATTTCACTATATTTCAGTCAATATTTCACTACATTGGGGTAGTGATAAAAATACAAGAGTAGGTACTGATAAACATACTGACAAAGACCAGAATAAGAAACGACAGAAAAGCATTTTCCATATTATGAGCATAAATAATTGGTGTTTAATTAATTTATACACTTTTTTAATATATATCATTTTCTCTAAAAAGAAAGAAATAAAAACTTTTTAACAAAAAAAAAAACCTACTTCAAAATCACTAGAAAGTAAAAAATAATTTTAAATTACTTTTACTATTTATTTCTTGGTCAAATTTGTATTTTTATAATAAATATATTTATTTTTTTATGATAATAAGAGCTTCGAAGTCGGCGCTAATATAAGATTTTTTGTGCAGCTGCAACACACATAAAGCATTTTAATTAAGATTTAAGAAAAATTAAGATTACAAATTAATACAGCGTCACCCAAGCAGGATAAAAAAGTCTTAAATAGAGTAGGGATGGCGAAAAAATCATGATTTTACGTCAATGATTAGCGCTGACTAGAAGCTTTTATTATCATAAAAAAATAAATATATTTATTATAAAAATACAAATTTGACCAAGAAATAAATAGTAAAAGTAATTTAAAATTATTTTTTACTTTCTAGTGATTTTGAAGTAGGTTTTTTTTTTTGTTAAAAAGTTTTTATCTGTCAAACAAAAACAAATTCGTCTTAAATAAACTACATACAATGAAAGAAAATCGAAAATGCAAATTTGAAATTTTTTTATTTTAAAAACAAAAACAATTTTTAATACACTTTTTGAGGAAACATTCATTTTATTGGACTCTTTTTAAAGGCAATGATTAAAATGTAAATAATAAAGTAACGGTAAAAACTTTGTTATTATTTTAAAGTCAATTAATTGAAATTAAATACAAAAAAGCAAGAAATGCAATTTTTTAAAAAGTGGCAGAGATATTCGCTTCCAAATACAGAACTTTAAATTTCAGAGAGTTTTTTTCTCCGTCTTGGCGTTTGATAAAAATACACGTTAAACAACTAAAGAAAATATTAAGAAAATTCATTAAAAATACATTTGGCAAGATAATTACCGTAACTGCCAACACATTTCAAAGAAAATTAAACAAAAATTTAGAAAAACAAAAAAAATTTGAAAACTGCTAAAATTTGACTGACTTGTTTGCTCGGGAAGTGGAATTTTTTGATTTTGGAACTGCATTTTTCGGACAATTGACATTTGAGGAATGCATAAAAGATAATTTTGGTTAAAAATTTTTAGTTTTGAAAAAAACTCAAATTCGATCAATTCATAAGCTCTTCTCAAACTAAATTTCAAATCGATAAAATAACGGGTTTTTGAACAAAAATTTTATTTCTGTTTTAAAAGGTTGGGAACCCCCTGAAGTGAAATCACAATTTTTAAAAGTGGTTTGCACATATACAGCCTAAACCTGATTTAATGACATCTAAATCAATAGAATCGGTCCATTGGTCTGAGAGGAGTTGAAGTCACAAAAAAAACCTTAGCCTATTAATTATATAGATAGATAAGCAGGATGATTAAAACAGATTCGTGGCTATAACTTTTAATTGGTTGGAATGCATAAAAGATAATTTTGGTTAAAAATTTTTAGTTTTGAAAAAAACTCAAATTCGATCAATTCATAAGCTCTTCTCAAACTAAATTTCAAATCGATAAAATAACGGATTTTTGTACAAAAATTTTATTTCTGTTTTAAAAGGTTGGGAACCCCCTGAAGTGAAATCACAATTTTTAAAAGTGGTTTGCACATATACAGCCTAAACCTGATTTAATGACATCTAAATCGATAGAATCGGTCCATTGGTCTGAGAGGAGTTGAAGTCACAAAAAAAACCTTAGCCTATTAATTATATAGATAAGCAGGATGATTAAAACAGATTCGTGGCTATAACTTTTAATTGGTTGTAGCTATAATGAAATTTTTTTGAAATATATTGTTTTTGAAGCTTATTGAAGATTTAAAAAAAATAAGAACAACATTTAAAAAAAAAAAAATTTCGAGCAAAAAACCATTGGGGGTAGCCTTGTTTTTTCGATGACACATAGTGTTTATTAATTTTTCTGTCAAACAAAAACAAATTCGTCTTAAATAAACTACATACAATGAAAGAAAATCGAAAATGCAAATTTGAAATTTTTTTATTTTTACAACAAAAACAATTTTTAATACACTTTTTGAGGAAACATTCATTTTATTGGACTCTTTTTAAAGGCAATGATTAAAATGTAAATAATAAAGTAACGGTAAAAACTTTGTTATTATTTTAAAGTCAATTAATTCAAATTAAATACAAAAAAGAAATAAATGCAATTTTTTAAAAAGTGGCAGAGATATTCGCTTCCAAATACAGAACTTTAAATTTCAGAGAGTTTTTTTCTCCGTCTTGGCGTTTGATAAAAATACACGTTAAACAACTAAAGAAAATATTAAGAAAATTCATTAAAAATACATTTGGCAAGATAATTACCGTAACTGCCAACACATTTCAAAGAAAATTAAACAAAAATTTAGAAAAACAAAAAAAATTTGAAAACTGCTAAAATTTGACTGACTTGTTTGCTCGGGAAGTGGAATTTTTTGATTTTGGAACTGCATTTTTCGGACAATTGACATTTGAGGAATGCATAAAAGATAATTTTGGTTAAAAATTTTTAGTTTTGAAAAAAACTCAAATTCGATCAATTCATAAGCTCTTCTCAAACTAAATTTCAAATCGATAAAATAACGGATTTTTGTACAAAAATTTTATTTCTGTTTTAAAAGGTTGGGAACCCCCTGAAGTGAAATCACAATTTTTAAAAGTGGTTTGCACATATACAGCCTAAACCTGATTTAATGACATCTAAATCGATAGAATCGGTCCATTGGTCTGAGAGGAGTTGAAGTCACAAAAAAAACCTTAGCCTATTAATTATATAGATAAGCAGGATGATTAAAACAGATTCGTGGCTATAACTTTTAATTGGTTGTAGCTATAATGAAATTTTTTTGAAATATATTGTTTTTGAAGCTTATTGAAGATTTAAAAAATATAAGAACAACATTTAAAAAAAAAAAAATTTCGAGCAAAAAACCATTGGGGGTAGCCTTGTTTTTTCGATGACACATAGTGTTTATTAATTTTTCTGTCAAACAAAAACAAATTCGTCTTAAATAAACTACATACAATGAAAGAAAATCGAAAATGCAAATTTGAAATTTTTTTATTTTTACAACAAAAACAATTTTTAATACACTTTTTGAGGAAACATTCATTTTATTGGACTCTTTTTAAAGGCAATGATTAAAATGTAAATAATAAAGTAACGGTAAAAACTTTGTTATTATTTTAAAGTCAATTAATTGAAATTAAATACAAAAAAGAAATAAATGCAATTTTTTAAAAAGTGGCAGAGATATTCGCTTCCAAATACAGAACTTTAAATTTCAGAGAGTTTTTTTCTCCGTCTTGGCGTTTGATAAAAATACACGTTAAACAACTAAAGAAAATATTAAGAAAATTCATTAAAAATACATTTGGCAAGATAATTACCGTAACTGCCAACACATTTCAAAGAAAATTAAACAAAAATTTAGAAAAACAAAAAAAATTTGAAAACTGCTAAAATTTGACTGACTTGTTTGCTCGGGAAGTGGAATTTTTTGATTTTGGAACTGCATTTTTCGGACAATTGACATTTGAGGAATGCATAAAAGATAATTTTGGTTAAAAATTTTTAGTTTTGAAAAAAACTCAAATTCGATCAATTCATAAGCTCTTCTCAAACTAAATTTCAAATCGATAAAATAACGGATTTTTGTACAAAAATTTTATTTCTGTTTTAAAAGGTTGGGAACCCCCTGAAGTGAAATCACAATTTTTAAAAGTGGTTTGCACATATACAGCCTAAACCTGATTTAATGACATCTAAATCGATAGAATCGGTCCATTGGTCTGAGAGGAGTTGAAGTCACAAAAAAAACCTTAGCCTATTAATTATATAGATAAGCAGGATGATTAAAACAGATTCGTGGCTATAACTTTTAATTGGTTGTAGCTATAATGAAATTTTTTTGAAATATATTGTTTTTGAAGCTTATTGAAGATTTAAAAAATATAAGAACAACATTTAAAAAAAAAAAAATTTCGAGCAAAAAACCATTGGGGGTAGCCTTGTTTTTTCGATGACACATAGTGTTTATTAATTTTTCTGTCAAACAAAAACAAATTCGTCTTAAATAAACTACATACAATGAAAGAAAATCGAAAATGCAAATTTGAAATTTTTTTATTTTTACAACAAAAACAATTTTTAATACACTTTTTGAGGAAACATTCATTTTATTGGACTCTTTTTAAAGGCAATGATTAAAATGTAAATAATAAAGTAACGGTAAAAACTTTGTTATTATTTTAAAGTCAATTAATTCAAATTAAATACAAAAAAGAAATAAATGCAATTTTTTAAAAAGTGGCAGAGATATTCGCTTCCAAATACAGAACTTTAAATTTCAGAGAGTTTTTTTCTCCGTCTTGGCGTTTGATAAAAATACACGTTAAACAACTAAAGAAAATATTAAGAAAATTCATTAAAAATACATTTGGCAAGATAATTACCGTAACTGCCAACACATTTCAAAGAAAATTAAACAAAAATTTAGAAAAACAAAAAAAATTTGAAAACTGCTAAAATTTGACTGACTTGTTTGCTCGGGAAGTGGAATTTTTTGATTTTGGAACTGCATTTTTCGGACAATTGACATTTGAGGAATGCATAAAAGATAATTTTGGTTAAAAATTTTTAGTTTTGAAAAAAACTCAAATTCGATCAATTCATAAGCTCTTCTCAAACTAAATTTCAAATCGATAAAATAACGGATTTTTGTACAAAAATTTTATTTCTGTTTTAAAAGGTTGGGAACCCCCTGAAGTGAAATCACAATTTTTAAAAGTGGTTTGCACATATACAGCCTAAACCTGATTTAATGACATCTAAATCGATAGAATCGGTCCATTGGTCTGAGAGGAGTTGAAGTCACAAAAAAAACCTTAGCCTATTAATTATATAGATAAGCAGGATGATTAAAACAGATTCGTGGCTATAACTTTTAATTGGTTGTAGCTATAATGAAATTTTTTTGAAATATATTGTTTTTGAAGCTTATTGAAGATTTAAAAAAAATAAGAACAACATTTAAAAAAAAAAAAATTTCGAGCAAAAAACCATTGGGGGTAGCCTTGTTTTTTCGATGACACATAGTGTTTATTAATTTTTCTGTCAAACAAAAACAAATTCGTCTTAAATAAACTACATACAATGAAAGAAAATCGAAAATGCAAATTTGAAATTTTTTTATTTTTACAACAAAAACAATTTTTAATACACTTTTTGAGGAAACATTCATTTTATTGGACTCTTTTTAAAGGCAATGATTAAAATGTAAATAATAAAGTAACGGTAAAAACTTTGTTATTATTTTAAAGTCAATTAATTCAAATTAAATACAAAAAAGAAATAAATGCAATTTTTTAAAAAGTGGCAGAGATATTCGCTTCCAAATACAGAACTTTAAATTTCAGAGAGTTTTTTTCTCCGTCTTGGCGTTTGATAAAAATACACGTTAAACAACTAAAGAAAATATTAAGAAAATTCATTAAAAATACATTTGGCAAGATAATTACCGTAACTGCCAACACATTTCAAAGAAAATTAAACAAAAATTTAGAAAAACAAAAAAAATTTGAAAACTGCTAAAATTTGACTGACTTGTTTGCTCGGGAAGTGGAATTTTTTGATTTTGGAACTGCATTTTTCGGACAATTGACATTTGAGGAATGCATAAAAGATAATTTTGGTTAAAAATTTTTAGTTTTGAAAAAAACTCAAATTCGATCAATTCATAAGCTCTTCTCAAACTAAATTTCAAATCGATAAAATAACGGATTTTTGTACAAAAATTTTATTTCTGTTTTAAAAGGTTGGGAACCCCCTGAAGTGAAATCACAATTTTTAAAAGTGGTTTGCACATATACAGCGTAAACCTGATTTAATGACATCTAAATCGATAGAATCGGTCCATTGGTCTGAGAGGAGTTGAAGTCAAAAAAAAACCTTAGCCTATTAATTATATCGAGCCATAACCGCGAAAAAGATGTAACCATCAAAACCAAAATTTTAAAGGAGAACATTTCTTTTTACTATTTTCGACTAAAGATTTTTAGTTGCGTCAATGTTTTTACGCAATTCTTACATATAAATAACTATATTATTATAATTACTATTATTTTATAATTATAGATTATTTAAAATAAAATAAATTGTAAGTTTCGACAAGAAAACAAATTTTTGTAAATTGCTGGTTACATCTTTTTCGCGGTTATGGCTCGATATAGATAAGCAGGATGATTAAAACAGATTCGTGGCTATAACTTTTAATTGGTTGTAGCTATAATGAAATTTTTTTGAAATATATTGTTTTTGAAGCTTATTGAAGATTTAAAAAATATAAGAACAACATTTAAAAAAAAAAAAATTTCGAGCAAAAAATCATTGGGGGTAGCCTTGTTTTTTCGATGACACATAGTGTTTATTAATTTTTCTGTCAAACAAAAACAAATTCGTCTTAAATAAACTACATACAATGAAAGAAAATCGAAAATGCAAATTTGAAATTTTTTTATTTTTACAACAAAAACAATTTTTAATACACTTTTTGAGGAAACATTCATTTTATTGGACTCTTTTTAAAGGCAATGATTAAAATATAAATAGTAAAGTAACGGTAAAAACTTTGTTATTATTTTAAAGTCAATTAATTGAAATTAAATACAAAAAAGAAAGAAATGCAATTTTTTAAAAAGTGGCAGAGATATTCGCTTCCAAATACAGAACTTTAAATTTCAGAGAGTTTTTTTCTCCGTCTTGGCGTTTGATAAAAATACACGTTAAACAACTAAAGAAAATATTAAGAAAATTCATTAAAAATACATTTGGCAAGATAATTACCGTAACTGCCAACACATTTCAAAGAAAATTAAACAAAAATTTAGAAAAACAAAAAAAATTTGAAAACTGCTAAAATTTGACTGACTTGTTTGCTCGGGAAGTGGAATTTTTTGATTTTGGAACTGCATTTTTCGGACAATTGACATTTGAGGAATGCATAAAAGATAATTTTGGTTAAAAATTTTTAGTTTTGAAAAAAACTCAAATTCGATCAATTCATAAGCTCTTCTCAAACTAAATTTCAAATCGATAAAATAACGGATTTTTGTACAAAAATTTTATTTCTGTTTTAAAAGGTTGGGAACCCCCTGAAGTGAAATCACAATTTTTAAAAGTGGTTTGCACATATACAGCCTAAACCTGATTTAATGACATCTAAATCGATAGAATCGGTCCATTGGTCTGAGAGGAGTTGAAGTCACAAAAAAAACCTTAGCCTATTAATTATATAGATAAGCAGGATGATTAAAACAGATTCGTGGCTATAACTTTTAATTGGTTGTAGCTATAATGAAATTTTTTTGAAATATATTGTTTTTGAAGCTTATTGAAGATTTAAAAAATATAAGAACAACATTTAAAAAAAAAAAAATTTCGAGCAAAAAACCATTGGGGGTAGCCTTGTTTTTTCGATGACACATAGTGTTTATTAATTTTTCTGTCAAACAAAAACAAATTCGTCTTAAATAAACTACATACAATGAAAGAAAATCGAAAATGCAAATTTGAAATTTTTTTATTTTTACAACAAAAACAATTTTTAATACACTTTTTGAGGAAACATTCATTTTATTGGACTCTTTTTAAAGGCAATGATTAAAATATAAATAGTAAAGTAACGGTAAAAACTTTGTTATTATTTTAAAGTCAATTAATTGAAATTAAATACAAAAAAGAAAGAAATGCAATTTTTTAAAAAGTGGCAGAGATATTCGCTTCCAAATACAGAACTTTAAATTTCAGAGAGTTTTTTTCTCCGTCTTGGCGTTTGATAAAAATACACGTTAAACAACTAAAGAAAATATTAAGAAAATTCATTAAAAATACATTTGGCAAGATAATTACCGTAACTGCCAACACATTTCAAAGAAAATTAAACAAAAATTTAGAAAAACAAAAAAAATTTGAAAACTGCTAAAATTTGACTGACTTGTTTGCTCGGGAAGTGGAATTTTTTGATTTTGGAACTGCATTTTTCGGACAATTGACATTTGAGGAATGCATAAAAGATAATTTTGGTTAAAAATTTTTAGTTTTGAAAAAAACTCAAATTCGATCAATTCATAAGCTCTTCTCAAACTAAATTTCAAATCGATAAAATAACGGATTTTTGTACAAAAATTTTATTTCTGTTTTAAAAGGTTGGGAACCCCCTGAAGTGAAATCACAATTTTTAAAAGTGGTTTGCACATATACAGCCTAAACCTGATTTAATGACATCTAAATCGATAGAATCGGTCCATTGGTCTGAGAGGAGTTGAAGTCACAAAAAAAACCTTAGCCTATTAATTATATAGATAAGCAGGATGATTAAAACAGATTCGTGGCTATAACTTTTAATTGGTTGTAGCTATAATGAAATTTTTTTGAAATATATTGTTTTTGAAGCTTATTGAAGATTTAAAAAATATAAGAACAACATTTAAAAAAAAAAAAATTTCGAGCAAAAAACCATTGGGGGTAGCCTTGTTTTTTCGATGACACATAGTGTTTATTAATTTTTCTGTCAAACAAAAACAAATTCGTCTTAAATAAACTACATACAATGAAAGAAAATCGAAAATGCAAATTTGAAATTTTTTTATTTTTACAACAAAAACAATTTTTAATACACTTTTTGAGGAAACATTCATTTTATTGGACTCTTTTTAAAGGCAATGATTAAAATGTAAATAATAAAGTAACGGTAAAAACTTTGTTATTATTTTAAAGTCAATTAATTGAAATTAAATACAAAAAAGAAATAAATGCAATTTTTTAAAAAGTGGCAGAGATATTCGCTTCCAAATACAGAACTTTAAATTTCAGAGAGTTTTTTTCTCCGTCTTGGCGTTTGATAAAAATACACGTTAAACAACTAAAGAAAATATTAAGAAAATTCATTAAAAATACATTTGGCAAGATAATTACCGTAACTGCCAACACATTTCAAAGAAAATTAAACAAAAATTTAGAAAAACAAAAAAAATTTGAAAACTGCTAAAATTTGACTGACTTGTTTGCTCGGGAAGTGGAATTTTTTGATTTTGGAACTGCATTTTTCGGACAATTGACATTTGAGGAATGCATAAAAGATAATTTTGGTTAAAAATTTTTAGTTTTGAAAAAAACTCAAATTCGATCAATTCATAAGCTCTTCTCAAACTAAATTTCAAATCGATAAAATAACGGATTTTTGTACAAAAATTTTATTTCTGTTTTAAAAGGTTGGGAACCCCCTGAAGTGAAATCACAATTTTTAAAAGTGGTTTGCACATATACAGCCTAAACCTGATTTAATGACATCTAAATCGATAGAATCGGTCCATTGGTCTGAGAGGAGTTGAAGTCACAAAAAAAACCTTAGCCTATTAATTATATAGATAAGCAGGATGATTAAAACAGATTCGTGGCTATAACTTTTAATTGGTTGTAGCTATAATGAAATTTTTTTGAAATATATTGTTTTTGAAGCTTATTGAAGATTTAAAAAATATAAGAACAACATTTAAAAAAAAAAAATTTCGAGCAAAAAACCATTGGGGGTAGCCTTGTTTTTTCGATGACACATAGTGTTTATTAATTTTTCTGTCAAACAAAAACAAATTCGTCTTAAATAAACTACATACAATGAAAGAAAATCGAAAATGCAAATTTGAAATTTTTTTATTTTTACAACAAAAACAATTTTTAATACACTTTTTGAGGAAACATTCATTTTATTGGACTCTTTTTAAAGGCAATGATTAAAATGTAAATAATAAAGTAACGGTAAAAACTTTGTTATTATTTTAAAGTCAATTAATTGAAATTAAATACAAAAAAGAAAGAAATGCAATTTTTTAAAAAGTGGCAGAGATATTCGCTTCCAAATACAGAACTTTAAATTTCAGAGAGTTTTTTTCTCCGTCTTGGCGTTTGATAAAAATACACGTTAAACAACTAAAGAAAATATTAAGAAAATTCATTAAAAATACATTTGGCAAGATAATTACCGTAACTGCCAACACATTTCAAAGAAAATTAAACAAAAATTTAGAAAAACAAAAAAAATTTGAAAACTGCTAAAATTTGACTGACTTGTTTGCTCGGGAAGTGGAATTTTTTGATTTTGGAACTGCATTTTTCGGACAATTGACATTTGAGGAATGCATAAAAGATAATTTTGGTTAAAAATTTTTAGTTTTGAAAAAAACTCAAATTCGATCAATTCATAAGCTCTTCTCAAACTAAATTTCAAATCGATAAAATAACGGATTTTTGTACAAAAATTTTATTTCTGTTTTAAAAGGTTGGGAACCCCCTGAAGTGAAATCACAATTTTTAAAAGTGGTTTGCACATATACAGCCTAAACCTGATTTAATGACATCTAAATCGATAGAATCGGTCCATTGGTCTGAGAGGAGTTGAAGTCACAAAAAAAACCTTAGCCTATTAATTATATAGATAAGCAGGATGATTAAAACAGATTCGTGGCTATAACTTTTAATTGGTTGTAGCTATAATGAAATTTTTTTGAAATATATTGTTTTTGAAGCTTATTGAAGATTTAAAAAATATAAGAACAACATTTAAAAAAAAAAAAATTTCGAGCAAAAAACCATTGGGGGTAGCCTTGTTTTTTCGATGACACATAGTGTTTATTAATTTTTCTGTCAAACAAAAACAAATTCGTCTTAAATAAACTACATACAATGAAAGAAAATCGAAAATGCAAATTTGAAATTTTTTTATTTTTACAACAAAAACAATTTTTAATACACTTTTTGAGGAAACATTCATTTTATTGGACTCTTTTTAAAGGCAATGATTAAAATATAAATAGTAAAGTAACGGTAAAAACTTTGTTATTATTTTAAAGTCAATTAATTCAAATTAAATACAAAAAAGAAATAAATGCAATTTTTTAAAAAGTGGCAGAGATATTCGCTTCCAAATACAGAACTTTAAATTTCAGAGAGTTTTTTTCTCCGTCTTGGCGTTTGATAAAAATACACGTTAAACAACTAAAGAAAATATTAAGAAAATTCATTAAAAATACATTTGGCAAGATAATTACCGTAACTGCCAACACATTTCAAAGAAAATTAAACAAAAATTTAGAAAAACAAAAAAAATTTGAAAACTGCTAAAATTTGACTGACTTGTTTGCTCGGGAAGTGGAATTTTTTGATTTTGGAACTGCATTTTTCGGACAATTGACATTTGAGGAATGCATAAAAGATAATTTTGGTTAAAAATTTTTAGTTTTGAAAAAAACTCAAATTCGATCAATTCATAAGCTCTTCTCAAACTAAATTTCAAATCGATAAAATAACGGATTTTTGTACAAAAATTTTATTTCTGTTTTAAAAGGTTGGGAACCCCCTGAAGTGAAATCACAATTTTTAAAAGTGGTTTGCACATATACAGCCTAAACCTGATTTAATGACATCTAAATCGATAGAATCGGTCCATTGGTCTGAGAGGAGTTGAAGTCACAAAAAAAACCTTAGCCTATTAATTATATAGATAAGCAGGATGATTAAAACAGATTCGTGGCTATAACTTTTAATTGGTTGTAGCTATAATGAAATTTTTTTGAAATATATTGTTTTTGAAGCTTATTGAAGATTTAAAAAATATAAGAACAACATTTAAAAAAAAAAAAATTTCGAGCAAAAAACCATTGGGGGTAGCCTTGTTTTTTCGATGACACATAGTGTTTATTAATTTTTCTGTCAAACAAAAACAAATTCGTCTTAAATAAACTACATACAATGAAAGAAAATCGAAAATGCAAATTTGAAATTTTTTTATTTTTACAACAAAAACAATTTTTAATACACTTTTTGAGGAAACATTCATTTTATTGGACTCTTTTTAAAGGCAATGATTAAAATGTAAATAATAAAGTAACGGTAAAAACTTTGTTATTATTTTAAAGTCAATTAATTGAAATTAAATACAAAAAAGAAATAAATGCAATTTTTTAAAAAGTGGCAGAGATATTCGCTTCCAAATACAGAACTTTAAATTTCAGAGAGTTTTTTTCTCCGTCTTGGCGTTTGATAAAAATACACGTTAAACAACTAAAGAAAATATTAAGAAAATTCATTAAAAATACATTTGGCAAGATAATTACCGTAACTGCCAACACATTTCAAAGAAAATTAAACAAAAATTTAGAAAAACAAAAAAAATTTGAAAACTGCTAAAATTTGACTGACTTGTTTGCTCGGGAAGTGGAATTTTTTGATTTTGGAACTGCATTTTTCGGACAATTGACATTTGAGGAATGCATAAAAGATAATTTTGGTTAAAAATTTTTAGTTTTGAAAAAAACTCAAATTCGATCAATTCATAAGCTCTTCTCAAACTAAATTTCAAATCGATAAAATAACGGATTTTTGTACAAAAATTTTATTTCTGTTTTAAAAGGTTGGGAACCCCCTGAAGTGAAATCACAATTTTTAAAAGTGGTTTGCACATATACAGCCTAAACCTGATTTAATGACATCTAAATCGATAGAATCGGTCCATTGGTCTGAGAGGAGTTGAAGTCACAAAAAAAACCTTAGCCTATTAATTATATAGATAAGCAGGATGATTAAAACAGATTCGTGGCTATAACTTTTAATTGGTTGTAGCTATAATGAAATTTTTTTGAAATATATTGTTTTTGAAGCTTATTGAAGATTTAAAAAATATAAGAACAACATTTAAAAAAAAAAAATTTCGAGCAAAAAACCATTGGGGGTAGCCTTGTTTTTTCGATGACACATAGTGTTTATTAATTTTTCTGTCAAACAAAAACAAATTCGTCTTAAATAAACTACATACAATGAAAGAAAATCGAAAATGCAAATTTGAAATTTTTTTATTTTTACAACAAAAACAATTTTTAATACACTTTTTGAGGAAACATTCATTTTATTGGACTCTTTTTAAAGGCAATGATTAAAATGTAAATAATAAAGTAACGGTAAAAACTTTGTTATTATTTTAAAGTCAATTAATTCAAATTAAATACAAAAAAGAAATAAATGCAATTTTTTAAAAAGTGGCAGAGATATTCGCTTCCAAATACAGAACTTTAAATTTCAGAGAGTTTTTTTCTCCGTCTTGGCGTTTGATAAAAATACACGTTAAACAACTAAAGAAAATATTAAGAAAATTCATTAAAAATACATTTGGCAAGATAATTACCGTAACTGCCAACACATTTCAAAGAAAATTAAACAAAAATTTAGAAAAACAAAAAAAATTTGAAAACTGCTAAAATTTGACTGACTTGTTTGCTCGGGAAGTGGAATTTTTTGATTTTGGAACTGCATTTTTCGGACAATTGACATTTGAGGAATGCATAAAAGATAATTTTGGTTAAAAATTTTTAGTTTTGAAAAAAACTCAAATTCGATCAATTCATAAGCTCTTCTCAAACTAAATTTCAAATCGATAAAATAACGGATTTTTGTACAAAAATTTTATTTCTGTTTTAAAAGGTTGGGAACCCCCTGAAGTGAAATCACAATTTTTAAAAGTGGTTTGCACATATACAGCCTAAACCTGATTTAATGACATCTAAATCGATAGAATCGGTCCATTGGTCTGAGAGGAGTTGAAGTCACAAAAAAAACCTTAGCCTATTAATTATATAGATAAGCAGGATGATTAAAACAGATTCGTGGCTATAACTTTTAATTGGTTGTAGCTATAATGAAATTTTTTTGAAATATATTGTTTTTGAAGCTTATTGAAGATTTAAAAAATATAAGAACAACATTTAAAAAAAAAAAAATTTCGAGCAAAAAACCATTGGGGGTAGCCTTGTTTTTTCGATGACACATAGTGTTTATTAATTTTTCTGTCAAACAAAAACAAATTCGTCTTAAATAAACTACATACAATGAAAGAAAATCGAAAATGCAAATTTGAAATTTTTTTATTTTTACAACAAAAACAATTTTTAATACACTTTTTGAGGAAACATTCATTTTATTGGACTCTTTTTAAAGGCAATGATTAAAATGTAAATAATAAAGTAACGGTAAAAACTTTGTTATTATTTTAAAGTCAATTAATTGAAATTAAATACAAAAAAGAAATAAATGCAATTTTTTAAAAAGTGGCAGAGATATTCGCTTCCAAATACAGAACTTTAAATTTCAGAGAGTTTTTTTCTCCGTCTTGGCGTTTGATAAAAATACACGTTAAACAACTAAAGAAAATATTAAGAAAATTCATTAAAAATACATTTGGCAAGATAATTACCGTAACTGCCAACACATTTCAAAGAAAATTAAACAAAAATTTAGAAAAACAAAAAAAATTTGAAAACTGCTAAAATTTGACTGACTTGTTTGCTCGGGAAGTGGAATTTTTTGATTTTGGAACTGCATTTTTCGGACAATTGACATTTGAGGAATGCATAAAAGATAATTTTGGTTAAAAATTTTTAGTTTTGAAAAAAATTCAAATTCGATCAATTCATAAGCTCTTCTCAAACTAAATTTCAAATCGATAAAATAACGGATTTTTGTACAAAAATTTTATTTCTGTTTTAAAAGGTTGGGAACCCCCTGAAGTGAAATCACAATTTTTAAAAGTGGTTTGCACATATACAGCCTAAACCTGATTTAATGACATCTAAATCGATAGAATCGGTCCATTGGTCTGAGAGGAGTTGAAGTCACAAAAAAAACCTTAGCCTATTAATTATATAGATAAGCAGGATGATTAAAACAGATTCGTGGCTATAACTTTTAATTGGTTGTAGCTATAATGAAATTTT
The DNA here is from genome assembly GCA_958299015.1 of Tetanocera ferruginea. Taxonomy (NCBI): domain Eukaryota; kingdom Metazoa; phylum Arthropoda; class Insecta; order Diptera; family Sciomyzidae; genus Tetanocera; species Tetanocera ferruginea. The sequence continues at coordinate 137,857,867 of OY282642.1, forward strand.
TTTGAAATATATTGTTTTTGAAGCTTATTGAAGATTTAAAAAATATAAGAACAACATTTAAAAAAAAAAAATTTCGAGCAAAAAACCATTGGGGGTAGCCTTGTTTTTTCGATGACACATAGTGTTTATTAATTTTTCTGTCAAACAAAAACAAATTCGTCTTAAATAAACTACATACAATGAAAGAAAATCGAAAATGCAAATTTGAAATTTTTTTATTTTTACAACAAAAACAATTTTTAATACACTTTTTGAGGAAACATTCATTTTATTGGACTCTTTTTAAAGGCAATGATTAAAATGTAAATAATAAAGTAACGGTAAAAACTTTGTTATTATTTTAAAGTCAATTAATTCAAATTAAATACAAAAAAGAAATAAATGCAATTTTTTAAAAAGTGGCAGAGATATTCGCTTCCAAATACAGAACTTTAAATTTCAGAGAGTTTTTTTCTCCGTCTTGGCGTTTGATAAAAATACACGTTAAACAACTAAAGAAAATATTAAGAAAATTCATTAAAAATACATTTGGCAAGATAATTACCGTAACTGCCAACACATTTCAAAGAAAATTAAACAAAAATTTAGAAAAACAAAAAAAATTTGAAAACTGCTAAAATTTGACTGACTTGTTTGCTCGGGAAGTGGAATTTTTTGATTTTGGAACTGCATTTTTCGGACAATTGACATTTGAGGAATGCATAAAAGATAATTTTGGTTAAAAATTTTTAGTTTTGAAAAAAACTCAAATTCGATCAATTCATAAGCTCTTCTCAAACTAAATTTCAAATCGATAAAATAACGGATTTTTGTACAAAAATTTTATTTCTGTTTTAAAAGGTTGGGAACCCCCTGAAGTGAAATCACAATTTTTAAAAGTGGTTTGCACATATACAGCCTAAACCTGATTTAATGACATCTAAATCGATAGAATCGGTCCATTGGTCTGAGAGGAGTTGAAGTCACAAAAAAAACCTTAGCCTATTAATTATATAGATAGTACATGATACTACGAGTATGAACTTCATACATATAATGAACAGTATTATTTTTGCCTCCTAAGCATTCCTAAGCACTAAGGTCAGTGGTGACCGTGGCATGCAGGTAAAGTGTGTGGCTTAGCATGCTTGGAGCCCGAGTTCGATCCCAGTCGCGGCGAAAAGTTTATTTAATAAAAAAAAAAAATTTTCTGATCGGTCACCACCTCTCTGCTGACAATGGTAAACCTCAGAAAGTAAATAATGCCATGGAAAGCTTCTTGAGAACATGAACTTTAGCCGTTCGGAGTCGGCATAAAACATGTAGGTCCAGCTCTCGGTCAATTGTGTGCAAACATGTAATAACACACACAACACAATTGATCATAGGAAGCTCGGTCAAAGTCCTTTCAAGGGCTGAAATGACCAATTTGTTTTTGTTTTTTAAGCATTAGATAATTTTGAATTACACCTTATTAGAGTTAGGCCGACGATATGTATTTCCGAGGAAAATATAAAACTTAATTGACTGAAGTTGGTTTGAGGCACGATTATATGTCGTAAAAAAACCTACCAAAGAACGACTAAAGGCCGTTAAAAAAGATTTGGCCGACTGAATTGCTCTTAGAGAATTTTTTATATAGCTCAGCTATAAATAACTTTAAACGAGGCTGAACTAAAAGTAATCCTACACTCAGGGAAAAAATGCTGTTATATCAAACAAATCATGGGTCAAAATAACAAATTTCACTGTTAAATACCATCCAACAAATGAAACTTTCAAATCAACAGTCGGTTGACTGTTGGTCTATGGAACACGAAACCCGTATAAAAACTTATTTATTGAAATTTGATCACTGGTAAGAAAGTTCAGGTATGGCCGAGTGTGCTCTAGAACTCGATTGTCCAAGGTTCAAATCTGGCAAGGCTAATAAAAAATTTTTGTTTATTTAAAATATGTTTTTTTTAAATAAAAAATGAAATTTGCAATTTTTTTTTTTTGCAAGATTGTAAGCATTTTATTTTGATGGTTATTTTTGACCAAACAATTAATGAAACAGAATTATTATTATTTCAATTATTAAATTACAATTTTTGATACTTACACAGCTAGGGTTCGAACTCACGTCTCCCGCATGACAGTCTAGTGCACATCCACTGAGCTACTGGCAACGATAATATAAACATAGCAAAACACATATAAGAACTATTGCTTAGAAAAAATTGACAATTCAATATAAGCACAAAAATATTTCAACAGATGATTTTAACAGCTTAAAAATACTTTGAAACGTTTATTCAACAAAGAAAATTGTTTACTTAAACGCAAATCATTCAATCGAACAGTGTTTTGAAATAACAGCGGCCGACTGTTAATATTACAGTTGATTTTTTTCTGAGTGTAGAAATAATTTAGAATTGCTTAAGAAATAACCGACTGCAAAAGAAATGATAATGGCATTTGGGTCTTGGGATTAAATGCAGTTGGTTTTGCGCTCAGTTAAATGCAAATTTGGCCGACTGAAGTTCATTTTAGGTACGACTGAATGTGAATTGGCTGACTAAAGATTGTTCCAGATGTCTTGAAATGAAATAGCCTTCTAAAGTTGGTTTTTGTTAGTCGTACAAATGGTACGACTGGTTTTGTGCTGTTCATAGTTATTGTAAATAAAAATCAACATTTTAAACAAATATCAGTAAAAAATAACAATTTGGCCGACTCTAAAATAGTTAGGGGGGTAGCTTACCCCTATTATCCCCTGCTAGTTTCGCCCCTGAGAATGAGAATTAAATTAAACTGACTATGAAAGAAATATTTTAACCTTCAGAGATTTATTTTTAATCAAAATTATTTAAATAAAATTTTATTTGAATTAACTTCGTTCTATTTTCAAACGTTATTTACTGTATCTTAGTTGCATGCAAAATAATTTACAGGTTTATATATTTCAAGTTTTGGAAAGTGTAGCCTTGACATAAAGCTGTGGTCAAATGTCCAATCAAACTGGTTTTTGTATAGTTAAGGTTTGTCATTTAATAATGTGGAATATTTTTCTACCGAACAGCTCGTTCAAATTGTTTAATTGTTTAATTCTAATTTTGAAGATTAGTGATGGAAGTAATTCCCCTCTTGAAGATTTAAACGCTTGGCTTATCTCTGGTTTACAAGACCAGTATATCATTAAACTATTAAATCAATGATAACACAAATATGGTGAACAAAAGTTGTGATTCTGTGGTGGACACATATCGCGCTTTACAAGAAAAGATTTCTGGGCCACAAGCTTCACAACAGCACCGTTTAGAGCTTTGAACAACAGAAATTCTGGAACGACTTATTTCGAGATTTGCCGATGTCAATTTGCCTCAGAGATTGTGATTTTTTTTTTTAAGTACATGCAAAATATCGTGCTAACGAGAATATAATTCAAACTCTTAAGCAATTAAAAATCAATTTTCGTCAAGTCATGTCCGAGCTAGTGCCCGAGTTGTGTACAAAAATAAACGAAAATTACCTCAGAAATTACCTTTCAAAGTCCAGACAGAAACTCCTGAGAAAGACATTTGAATGATACATTTGTATTCCACGCATCATGTCAGAATGCAAGCATTAAAACGAAATAAATCTATATAATATTATCGAAATCTGAATTTTAAGTGTATCTTAATAACATTACTTTGCCAAGGTGAAAATGGACTTTTTTCCAGACTTTTGAGTTTTTTGAATCAAAATTGTCACTACTTAATTGTGGTGATATTGATCTTGTTAAATTTATTGTAAATAGTTTAGACTGAGATTATTTGAATGCCTGAATTTTGATATAAATAAGAATAGATTTAAATGTTTTTGTTTTGCTATATCTCAGACTATTTTAGAGCCCATATCTCAACACATAGACAGCACTCAGAACCGCACTCTATTTAAATCAATACAATTGTGCTTCAAAATAAACAAATTTCCACTTAAAAGCCGTCTGTGTCACAGACTGCCTTCCAGCCAGACGACACTTCAACATTACCGCAAAATTATTGTATTTTCAATTTTTATACCAATTTTTGGTGTTTTTTGCGGCATGTCGTAAAGCAGAAACAAAAAAATAAAATAAAATAAAATAAAATGTCAAATGGGGTGGAAAAACAGCAGGATAAACAATAAAACAAAAAGGTAATAGAATACAAGAGCAACACATTCAACGCATCCTCAAAACAACACACAGAAGGTTTCATGCAAGAAACTGTTTCAAGTCGTATCTAGTTAACTTATAGCTTTATTTTTGCTCGTTTTTATTTCATATCTTTTCTATCGTGTTGTTGTTTTCTCCAAGCGGAATCCCTGAGGAAATCCTTGTATTTCTGACAGCAGCACGTTTGTGCACCAACCAACCTTCCAACCCCTCTCTTTGGAGCCACCTTTTTGAGGTAAATTTATTTGGTCGCGGCAGATATGTCAGTTTTATAAACAGGTAGTTTAAACAATATAAAAAGGTGCAGTCTATAGATTCAGGGCGCTGCTAAGAAATGGTTAAGTAATGTGCCAGAGATGGCTCAGCATGTGGTTGGTGAATATTTTTTATATTTAATAAATACCATAAACTACAAGCTCACTGGTAGCTCAAGGGGCAGAAAGCAGAAAAAGTTTGACTGTCTTCAGAGAAAATTGAGTAGAACTCCGCTGTCAAAAAGCTTTTCACTGTATCCGCTACCACCAACCAGCAGCTTTCTACCCATCGCTTTGGCTGCCTATAAATATGCAAGATAATATTTTACGCTGCACAAGACACGACATTAGGTGTTTATTTAGGGGGGAGGGCCAAGTTATTTACTGATGCTGATGCGCAATGACATTTAATTACAATTTTTAAACAATGGCGGCGGCAAAGAGGCAATATTATAAAAAAAAGATGTCCATCTATCTGCGTGTGTGTGTGTTCTCAATAGATTTGCCAAGCTATTTGTTTTTGTGTGTGTAAAACTTGCAGGATCTTCTAATCCTTTTACTTTCAATCCCTGCAAATGTTTAACGCTCTACTAGCTTGTTCAGCTGACAGTTTGTCGGGCTGGCCGCTGGCTCTATTTTGTTTGCAGCTTTCCAACAGTTAAAGGCTCTTCATTAGAGTGGTTGAATGAAACATTTGTGTACCAGCATCAATTTAGAAGTACTTAACTCAACATACCCACACATACACAAACGCCTTTATACAAAACAAGCTAATGGAGTGTTGGTGAGCGGCACTTGTCGCTAAATTTGCTTACAGTTAAAGGTAGGAAATGCAGCACTTAGACGTCATTTGCATGTAATTCGATGAGATCATTAGAAGTAACCGAGGTTTTTCACTTATTAGCTTGATAGAAAGTTTTTCACACTCGACATCGATTCAGTTAGTTTTTCTAAGCGTGAAAAGCAAAAATGTGTTGAATGTGCTTGAAATGTTTGTGATACATGGTTAAATACTGTTGAAAATACACAATTTAAACTTTTTAATAAACTAAATTAAACCCCAAACCTTGGGATGTTGTGAAGTTTTTAAAAAAGTTATACACTAAGAGGAAAACATATTATATTTATGCAGAAGATTAGTTGCTTTGCAAAAGTTTTTCTGATACCTGGAGTCTATAGTACATTTGAAGGAGGCTGTTAAGAAACTCAAAAATTAAAAAAAAAAAAACAGTTTCGATAGTATCGTAAGTGTAGACGTAGAATTCCGTTTAAGTTCTACCCTCTTCTACTTTATCTCTTTGGTCCGATTGTTTTGTCCATTTTGCACGTATTTTTATTGATCTTCCGAAAATTAACAAATAAATGAATAACACTCAATTATGGACTACTTATCGAGGCCAAAACAAAGAAAAAGTTAAAAAGTAAGTATGATTAAATGATCAAGCAAAAAGAAACAAGCAAAATTTCAAATTTTTTCGATCATTTTGTTAAGTTTGACAAGTTGAATTCATTGACTTAGTTGAAAAGAAGGCGAAGCAAATGCTCTTTCCATTGGTGCCACTTTCATCTCTGCCCGTTATATAGTTTGCGAGCTATAGTCAGTTTAACTACTAATTTCAAATAAACATTAAGACCCCGATTTTTTAAAAATCGTATAGTGCCTATATTTCATGCTGAGCACATGTACTTTCCTCTCGTCTCTGTCTGATTTTTAGTTTGCGAGCTACACTTTTGTCTCTGTTCGATGTATAAGAACCGCTACAGAAAGTTTTGGAAATTTTCAACATTTTTTTATAATTTTTCAAGAAATGAAATAGGCTTTGATTATCAAATTTTGTATTAAATAATCTCTGTCATTTCTAAAAACCTATCAGTTGTAAGGTTCAGTCGAGTAAGTTGTGAGAAAATGAACTCGAACGAGGAGCTTCGCAAAAAAGTTTTGGACATTTGGACTCAAAATCCCACAGTTACTTATAAAAAACTAGCAAAACTATCTGGAGCATCTTACCATACAGCACGAAGAGCCGTTTTGAGATTTAAGGAACACCTCTCGGTACAAGATAAGCCGCGAAGTGGGCGCCCGAAGGGGTCTGCCGACTTAAATCTTGAAAAGAAAGTGGTCGCTCGGGTAAAAGCCAATCGATCAATGTCAACCAGAGATGTAGCCAAAAAAGCTAGAACCAGTCATGTCCAGGTAATTCGCATTAAGCAACGCAATGGTATTAAGACGTTATGAAGAAAAAAGTTCCAAAACGAAGCGAAAAACAAGCAGCAAAAAGCATTTCTTTGGCACAAAAACTGTACGAGAAAAAACTTGCAAACAAAAATTTCTGTGTTGATAAGGACGATGAACGTTTTAAAAAATGGATTTAAAGACTTTGCCTGCTCACCAATTTTACTCCATGGCACCTGGAGAATATATTGACGATTCTGAAAAAACAGTTCAAATAGAGAAATTTGGAAAAGAATATTAATTTGACAAGCTATTTGCGAATGTGGAAAAAAAATCAACTCCATTCTTTACAGTGGGGACAATAAACACAGATATTTATGTCAAAGAATGCCTTCAAAAACGACTTTTGCCATTCTTACGACACCATGTTGGTCCAACATTGTTTTGGCCAGATTTAGCCCCGGCACATTACGCAAAAATCACTCAGAAGTGGTACAATGATCACAATTTTCATTATGTGACAAAAGATCTGAATCCACCAAATGTGCGAAAACTGCGACCAATTGAACGCTTTTGGGCTTTAATGAAAGGAAAGCTTAAAAAAATTGGAAAATCGAATCGAAAAATGTTCCTGAAATGAAAACCATGTGGCGTAAGGCGTCCTCAGAAGTGTCAGAAATGGTTGTCTTGTAAGGATAGTACGAGCATATGGAAAGCAGCCATTAAATTAATAATATCTTTTGTGTAAATTTAATTTAAATATGTATTTAAGCAGTGGTAAAAATATACATTAAATCAAATTCAAAATTTCTTTAAAAGAAGTGTTTTTAATTTTGCAAAACTTTTTGTACCGGTTCTTACTTTGCGAACAACACTCGCTAGTGCTGGTGGGATGTGGAATTCAAATTAATTTGCTAATAGCAAACAAAAAAATTAAAATTTTAAGCCGTCTATTGGGTAAAAGCATAAGACGAAATATGATCCAATTCGTTTTTTTTTTCATAAGAGTTAAATCTAACGGGATCACAGACCCATGCCGTTAAATTTAACAGTTTTAGTTCATTGACTGAGGTGAAAAGAGGTTCATGACCTCTGGTTTCAAAATAGTATACTAGAACAGTAGTGCATACATAAATCCAATGTTTACAATGCTGCCAAAACGAACCAATTAGTTCGTGCAAAACAAAAGCAATACAAGCATAAACAACTAAAGAAAAACAAAGAAAACAACAAGCACATTATAAGTAGCTGATGATTGATTTTCTTATATAAAAACATGAAATTTTCTTCTTCTTATATTTTACTATTTTGTGACTTTAATATAATAGTGACAAAATCCAAAATTAGATATTCCTGCAGCGCAGTATATATCTGATATTTTAATATATAAATAATCTTTGAACGATAAATATTAAAGGCTGTAGGTATACCCTAAAGTATTAGCCAAAAAAGTTGCATGAACTTCAAAAAATATGTTAAAACGACCCCATACAAACCGCTCTGTAAGACGTAATTCTACGTCAAAAAAAAAAATTAAATATTATTAAAACCGATACCGCTCAAAGCAAAAACCCTTGTTTTGTGCAAATTTTTTTTAGAGTCTCAACTCCGTTTTTTTTTTTAATATTTAAATCACGCAAAATTTCCTCGATTTCCACTCTCAATGTCCATTGTAACAGGTATTTTTTGTGGTATTCTGAAGCATTGTGCTTTTCGAAATTCTTCAATTCGAAGTCTAGTGTTTTTTCCAGTTTCTGAATTAGTTGTTAGCTAACTGGCCCAGAGCTTGATAGCCGACCCCTTCCGAACTAGCACAAAATAAGTATACTTATAAGCCATAAGTATTTAAAGTTCCATGAAGGTTGGATCTAAAAAATTTCTAGGGCCTGATGCGGAAAAGCTGTAGCAGTTAGAGGGAGTCCAAATTTTCTTTTGCAATTCAGGGATCGAATTTATCCCATCAGCTGACAATGTTTGTGCAACTGATAATACCGATGACCAATAAAGATGACCTTTTTGGTTTTTCTACCTCAATCTCTATATCTACGATATTCTGTAAAATAGAACACGAGCAACATTAAATAGAAAATAATATCCGCTTTTTTTGCCATTTTTCAAATCCAAACACAACTTTACTGCTCATATTTCTGTTTAAGGTTTTCCATGATAAAATTCACCAACGTTGTATCAATAAACAAACGATATGAATGACATGTACTGTAGCACAAACTTGCGAATCCTTCCTGTGATGATTATTACATTAACTTTGAGAACATGGTTTCTTACTCAGAAAGCTTAGAATATCCTTGTTCAATAGCTGAGTTTTCTAACAAACAATTTTGACGAACATATTTGTTTTTTGTTTAAATCTTTATATTTACAAAACCATCTAGTTGACATCAATTTTTTGGCGTACGGCACACAATGGTTGAAAAGAGGAAATAAATACCAAAATTCATCGATATGAGAAAAAGCATTAATATAATTTTTAATGGAATAAAATTATGCTATATCACAAATAGAAATGTTTATTTTTAAGCTAAACGGCTCAAAAAATAAAACAGATCACGAATAAGCAAAACCGAGCAAAAAACGAAATGCGTTTCGGGTAATTCCTCGGTCATCAAGCTCATACCATGTCTACACAGAGAGTTTAGTTTGCGCTTCCAGTACAAGATGCGTTTTGCTCTTGAATTCAATATAAGCGTTTGCGTTTGCAGTACAATTATGCAGAAGAAAACGCAACTAATTTCAGCTTGCTTTCTACGTTTGCCAAAAACTATAGATTTTTTTATAATTTTGTATTTTAGTAAACATTCTTAAGATTCTAAGAAAAGTTTCATGGAAAAATTCTTACGGATTCAAAAGTTACAGCCGGATTAGTGAGAGCGCATTTTTATATTTCTTTGCATTTTTCTTTGTTCACAAACTTTGAACGCGTTTATCTCGAAACCAAGTTTTTCGTACTGGTTGCGGCACTAGCGGGTTCATTTTTTGACTAATTTTATATTTGAAGTGAAACTTCTTTGGCGGCGAGTGAAATTTCAAGGTCTTTTATTCGTGACGCTAGGCTAACGTTTTCAATTCATATGAAAATTTTCAAAAAATGAAAAGCCGCTAGCGAGATTTGAACCCGGACCATCATTGCTCATGAGTCGCAAGCTCCACCATTACGCAAGATGGGCAAATGATTAACAGACAAACAAATTGTAATTAACATTGAACGCGTAACATTCCGTCCGTAACATATATTTTCATCCTAAAATTATGCACGGAAAATTTATTTCTTTACACTTCAAACGAAAATATTTAGGCACATCTAGCGGGAAAAAATTAACTGCCTGTTCGCTGCATAATGATCTTAAGCTTAATTTGGTTCGTTGGTTGTTATCAAAAACTTGACAGATGATTGACAACATGCAAAACAGTTAATTCAATATAATATTAAGAGCAAAAAGTGCTAAAAGTGTAATATTTAAGACTGCCGAGAATAGTTTTTGCCAGCTAAAAAACGTCTCAAAGCTAAGAAATAGCTAAAACAGGAAGAGAACGCGTTCGTGAATATAAAGAGCGAATAAGAGCCACAGCTGAGTCTGCAACTAATGATAATACACCCACCTCCCATACAACCCCAAAATTGAAAACTGTATAAAGAGGCTTGAGACCATGCTACAATAATAAAATTTGGCATTAATTCATTATATATCAAAAATAAGACATGTTAGAAAAATTGGCGTCATCCACCCACGAACACGCCCACCTCCCATACAACCCCAAAATTGAAAACTTTATAATGGGGCTTGTGTCGAAGTTACAATAATAAAATTTGGTATTATTTCATTTTATATCAAAAATAAGACATTTTAGAAAAATGGACGTCATCGATAAACTTACACGCGCATCTCCCATAGAACTAGGGTTGCCAACTCTGAAAAGTACAAAATCGGGACGGAGCCATCAAAAATGCGGGACTTGGCTGAAAAATGCGGGACAACATTAGAATTTTTTATTTTATTACATATTTCCTTTTATTCTTTGAGAAATAAAGGGTATCAACGATGCCTTTACACCATCGGCTTGGTTCCTTGATATTGTTTAGATCTCTTTCCAACTCTTGCCCAATTCATGAAAAAACCAAAAAATAAATCCAAATCGTTTTGATAAATAAAATATATGAATAATAAATGATAAGCCTGTTTCAAAAGAGAAGAACATTTCCGAGCATGTTTGAGAATAAGAAAATAATTTGGAGAGTGTTCTTCATTCTGATTGGTCGACATTAAAAATAAAATTGAATATTCTCTGAGCAACTCCTGCATTTTGTTGATCATCACAACTGCGCTGCGGAAGTACTAATTTTATTTTTCGAAATCAACCAATCAAAATTAAAAAAAAAATGTGCGTAAAACAATATTTTGTCATCCGTAATTTTACTTCACAATTTTTTCTTGAGAAAATAATTTATTTTTTATGTAATTTTTATTTTATTTCTCTCTCAAGATGCAGGTTGCTGCAGGCCGTCGGTGCAACACCGTACTTGTGCGATCATTTGTTATAAATTTTTGCGCATTTAAATATTAAGAAAAACAGTAAAAAACATTCAAAAACAGCATAAAGTTCAGCGAACAGAACAAAAAGAGCAAGAAACTACGCTCTAAAAAATTTTCTAGCTTTAGAAATAATTTCTCACTGCGCATCGTAAAATGAAACTAAAAAATGTTCTTCTCTTTTGAAACGAGCTATAAATTTATTTTGATAATAAAATTAAACGGTTTAGGAAACTGTGTTTCATGTCGAATTGGAAATTTAGATACAAACAATCTTAAGTTCTCAAATGCGGGACAAAAGGTGTTTTCAAAGGTCGTCGCGGGACGCTAAAAAATTAGCTGAAATGCGGGACGTCCCGCGAAATCCGGGACAGTTGGGAACCCTACATAGAACCCATAATAGTGAAAACTTTATACAAAGGTTAATATTTAAGCTACAAAACTCAGACCACCACGAACACTACAACCTCTCATACAACCCCATAATTGAAAACTTTATAAAAAGGCTTATATTTAAGCTGCAGGAAAACAATTTGATATGTATGTATTTTAGGCACATAAAAATAATAAAACCTTTTAAAATCTCTTACAAAATGCGCTCCAATTTAAGATTTTTTGGCCCTTAAGAATCGGCGGTGGGGTTATTTTAACTTCGGCCAAGTCGAAGATATATCTTACTAGTTTTTTTTATTCTACACATTTAGCCGGATCGATTTTTAGAAAACTAAGAGGGACTCTTAAAAACTATTTCTGCATAATTTTTTTTTGGTTTGGAGTAATCCCATGGAGCATTTTGGTTCTACTGAACCTCTGTTCAAAAAAATCAAGTTGTTTGCATATATATTTGTATTTTCTCTAGAAAATACATACCCAAAATAAGGAAAAAAGTGAAGATTGTGTAGCACACATATATTGGTTAATAGTTTTTTTTAAATTTGTTATCCTTACAACTCTTTTAACACCCCAAAAAATCGATAGTGTTAAAGTATTGAGCTATTCTTTTTATGGATAAAGCGTATGAAATGGTTTGATCAAAACTGAGTATCTTATCGGAGTTTCGAAAATATGCATTCGAAAATCATGAATTTTGTACTGCAGCGCCATCTGGCCTACACTTTTCTAAACAACGGTTATCAGAATTCCATTTTGCGTACCTAAGAACCCATATATACCATGATTTGTCGAAATTGAACAGTAATTATGGCAATTAAATAATAATTAAGTTGAAAAAAAAGCCTTCTGAATATCAATTTTTCACTTTTTATATACATGCTGATTGTGGAAAACGGCGGATCAGTTGCGGCGGGAAAATAACTCGAATTCGTTGTTTTAGCGATTGTAGAAACCGGCGAGTAAGTTCGTTGCGTATCGATAATGAAGTTGGCGGATTCGGAGTGAAAAAGTGCTATTGTTGAAAACGCTGTCCATCCGCACTTCATACAAATTTTTTCACTTTTCATCCGCAACAAAATTGGTGCGGATCTGTGCGGATTTGATGAAAATTTCTCAAAAAAGAAATTTTTTATACGATTTCAGGCTAATTTGAGGTCGCTGAACTCAAATCTGGTGGTTAAAATATTACTACATTTTTTTTTAACTCAAAAATAATTTTTTATAAATTTTAAAATAAATTAATTTTTATCATAGTAGTTTTCGGATTTCAAAGGAAAACAAATTTTTCAGACATTTTTCCAGTTGCTACTTTGATAAGGCTGTATGTATCAAAAAACAACGCGATCGAGTCCATTTCTTTAACAAAAAACGAAAATATTAAAACAGCGTATCTAGCCAAGGTAGAAATATAAGCGCCGGGCCAAAGAAGCAGCAAATAGCATCGGAATCTTCACCAGCAGCAGATATAAGGCTCAAATGTCTTGGTGTCGGTTCAGATGTCTCAGGAGCAACAAAAGCACCATATCAAATGCAAAAAACATCACCACCCACAAAAAAGAGCTAGTGCGAGGCGTCCTGACGGCAGCATCGCTGTGCTGCGGTGAAAGGGCCACTCGCCTAGAGCTCCATGTTGCCAGAACATTGTATTTGTGAATTTTAAAAATTATTTTATGGTAAAATTACTTTTAAATTGTCTTTTTATTTATATTTTTCACTTTTGTAATTAATATATTACACTTATGCAAATTCACTCGTTATTTAATTTTATTTTGACAGCTGAACAGCTGAGTTCGGAGTGCGGATCGGTATTGCAGTTCACTCGCACGGTTTCAACAATGGGATTTTTTGTTGAAGTGAGGAGAGTGCGGATCTGATGAACTCCCGCCGCAACCAATCCGCCGTTTTCCACAATCAGCATGATAATTATGGTACTAAGCTTTGGTTAAACCACACCATTCGATATATCAGTAGAAAGAAAAGCTGAAAACGTTTTCAATAAACTTAAATGCATGTGAATGCCATGAAAAATACATATTTAATAGGTGCTTAAAAAAAAACTCTTTTCGAAAATGACGAAATATCGATTTTTGTTTTGGGGTCTCAAAGACATCAAATTTCAAAATTTTTTTTATAGGCAAAAAACTTGATTTTTGCCATATTTTGGTTAATTTATATATTGTTGGAGTGCTTTTTTAATACGTAATGGTTTTCAATATACAATTTTTAGTACACATTTTTATGCAAAAGTCCTCAATATCCAATTATAGTAAGTATTTTGAGCAAAGATTCCTTGGGAGCGACTTGGGAGGATTTGGGACCGGGTCTGCCTCTTATCTAATCCCAAAATTGAAAACTTTATAAATAGGCGTGGGAGTATTTTAACTTCGGCCAAAGATATTTCCTACCTAACTTGTTTCTTTTAATTTTTATACGAAAGATTAACAATTTATTATCCCTTTTTTATGATCCTTAACCCACCTCCAGACGATATTTTAATTTTTTTAGTGCATTTTTAAGAGCCAAAAATGCGAGGTTATGGTATATTTTATTTTAAATTTGACGTTTTACAGTGAACAAATTTACACTACAAAAAAAAAATATTTGCCTTAACTTTAAAGAGTCATAAAAACTAGCAAAAAACCCAAGATGTTCTTTTACTTTTATATCTATGGTTAAAAATTAAGAACATCATCGTTGTTTGGGGATCTAAAAAAATAATTGAAATAATTATCATTTATTCAAATAAATAAAAGAGTTTGTGTGAAAACTTCCAGTGAACGGTTTTAGTTAACTTATTGGCGATGTTAAAATGTCTGCATCAAAGTTCAAGTGTAAAGTGAGTGTGTGTGTGACTTTTCAATATTATATTATAACATTATTAACGCTTTAATACTAGAAACAGTTTTTTCTATATGAATACTTTCAAATTTATTTTCTATTCGCAACAATGAAAATGTATTAAATAGTTTTGATTGGACTAATTATATTGATATGCTTTTGCCTTAATGCACTAATAACACTGGTTTACAAATAACGAAAAGTTGTTTGTACTTTGAATGCCACCATCCTTTTCTCATGTAAACTCACTCGCTTATTCCGAAAAAAAAATTTTTTTTTTTTCTGTCACTCCGTTTTCGAGATATTGCCCACTGTAGGGTTTTCAACGAAAAAAAAAGTTGGTTCCACTTAATTGCATATATCTCCAGAACCAACAACAGTAATCAAACAAATGATATATCAAATAAAAGTTAATAAAATTTCTTACAAACAATGCAAAAATCATTTTTTGGTCGAGCTGTTAGTTTTGGCGGAATAAATTCAAATTTCGGGGATTTTTTTTATTTTTCAGAAAAATTTCCAAGAAAAGACAAAATAGTTGCAAATTTCGTTAAGAAATCAAAATATTTTATTGCTTTTGATATTTTTTACTAAAAAAATTTCCAAAAAAAATAAGCTATTGTTGAAGAAAATCTATTGAGAAATGAAAAAGTTGTGTTCAATGGAACGAAAGAACCCAAAGGTGTGATTATCAATTTATGCATTTGGACTTATTTTATTGCCATAAAAAAAAAATGAGAATTAAAGGTTGTTGTTATAAAATCATATATTCTTAATTTTTATTGTTCTTTTAATAATTTACATTATTCGTCGCCCATCATTCCTTTGTCCCAAAATCCTTGGTACCGATTCTCAATTACTTTCATCTGTTGGTGGAATCTTTCCCCATGTTCGTCGCTCTCGTCACCGAGACTCTTCGCTTTTTTTGTCTAACGCCTTGACAGTGTTTTTCATAAGTCCAAGTTTGATGTGCAACGGTGGGAGAATTATGTTTTCCTTTTTGACGAGTGGAACGTTTTTGACGTTGCTCTCTCCAACTTTCGACTCAATTCTTTCTGGCCAGTCCTTATTGTAATAGTGGTGTTCACGTGCTCAACTATCCCACTTGCATAGAAAACAGCAGTACTTTGTGTAGACACTCTGCAAACCACAAAGCATATCACCGACTTTCAGATCAGAACATATTTTCCAGTCGTGTTGTTCATATTTAATACATGTCAATAGCTTCGGCGTTGTTTCGCACGTTTCCTTTGTGTTGACTGCATGTGCGATCGGAATCGATGGCTTTTTGTTTCCTATATGTAGTCATGCCATCAATAAAAAAACGCCACTCTTTGGGAATGTACGGCTGACCAAAGGTATTAAATAAGCCAGGAATGTCTGCGCAATAGCAGATATTGTCATTCTTAGTAATGTGTATAGCAAACGGTTTTTCACGATTTCTGTAGTATGTCACCTTAACATCGGGTCTCAAAAAGTTGAATTGTTGCAAACGAGAACCATGTAATTCCAATTTTTCCTTTGACAGTTCCAAATCTCTTATCCAATCATTCAACTGCGCTTGTGATAAAAGGTGAGTTGTGCTTTCAGTTGTAATACCTGTGGTTCCTTCCGACTCCACTGAATCTACGGATTTTCGATTGTTTCCACGTGTTGAATCGGGACAAGTAGGATATGGAACATCGTCAGAATGAGATACTGGCAACGAAACAGTCGGGACAGTGGCGTATATCACTCGTTTGTGTTTTCCAACACCAGTCACTTTGGCCAGACAAAAATAGCAATCATTTAGGTGGCAAAACGGTTGTCTCCAGATCATCGGATTTCATGTATCGTTTTTTACCCGAGCTCCATTCAGACAATATTAATTTGCACGATTGACACAAAATACTTGGCGTCCATGATTCACCAATGTTCTCAGCCGCAATACCAAAATAATGAAGATATAACATTTGCAGTAAATTCGTAAAATTGACTTGATTCTTTTCGAAAGTAAATTCACCGCACACGTAGCAGAAAAGCAGAAAATATCTGGGTCGTTTTTACACTGGAATTCTCGCAGTCTTTTACTCATTTTATTTTTTTCTTTCGTTACAAATTGTGCGTCCGTTTGTTTGCGACGTTTTTTAGTATAATGCATGAATGTTTTTGCTTTTATACATCTCGAAAGTGCTGCAGATATGGTACAATAAAAGGTAGGTAGGTCCACGACTCAGAGCGCGACCGCCGAAACTGTCAAAAAAACAGAAAATAAGTATTCACATGGTATAATAACAGGTAGGCTCTCTTTCTTATAGCCATAAGTGTCGAAATCAGGTGTCTTGCTGTGACGTTTTCGACGGTTGCACTTTCAAACGTTAGCCTACCTGTTTTTATTGTAGCCTGTTTGTTCTTATATTTTCTTTCGCAAAACCCTTGACTTGATTCCTATGAACAATAAAAATTAAAAATAAAAACTTATAGTACAATAACCCAAATTATTTATATGACAATAAAATTTGTAAAAAAAAACATAACTTGGGTGCTTTCGTTCCATTGAACACAACTTTTTCATTTTTCAATAGATTTTCTTCAACAATAGCTTATTTTTTTTGGAAAAATAAAGGCTTTTAGTAAAAAATATCAAAAGTAACAAAATATTTTGATTTCTTAACGAAATTTGCAACTATTTTGTCTTTTTTTTGAAATTTTTGTGGAAAATAAAAAAAATCCCCGATATTTGACTTAATTCCGCCAAAACTAACAGCTCGACCAAAAATTACATTGTTTGTAAGAAATTTTATTAGCTTTTATTTGATATATCATTTGTTTGATTACTGTGGTTGGTTCAGGAGATATATGCAATTAAGTGGAACCAACTTTTTTTTTCGTTGAAAATCCTACAGTGGGCAATATCTCGAAAACGAAGTGACAGAAAAAAAAAAAAAATTTTTTCGGAATCAGCGACCGATTTTACATGAGAAAAGGATAGTGGCATTCAAAGTACATATTGGCTGTAAACCAGTGGAATCAGCCGTGTGGAGATTTTAACTTCGGTCAAGTCGAAGATATACCTTACTTCTTTTTTATTATGCTGTGTCCATTCATTATGCTTAACAAAAGGGATGTGTTGTCAAATGTTGTCATGTCAAAAATATTTCTAAGAAGATATCTGTTACTATATTTTGTAGAACTAAGCACAACAGTTAAAATGATATCTTTGTTAATGAAATGATAAGGATAATATTTTCTTATTTATCTTTGCTAAAATATTAAAAATTCATATCTAAACTGAGTTCAGAGCAGCTGCTGACCATCAATAATGTAAATCAATATTAATAACCACCCCATGAGCACAACTCATTTCGCAGGGCGTAGGAAGTTTTCCCTCCAGCGGCGGTTTTCCCTTTCTCCCAAGACGACCACTAGGCAGTGCTTAATTCACTTTTATGAAAGCAATTGCTGCAAGGCAAATGCAGCAGCCAGATAGGACAACAACTTCCCCAACAACAACTTCTCCAAGAACCTCAACAATAATAATTGAAGCACACGCACCAACCTAAAGAACAATATCATAATCATCATCATCATCATCATCATCATCATCATTATAATCACGAACAAAGGAAACAATAACATTTGCTGAAACAGCAGCCAGCAGGATCACCGGATATTGTTGTTTTTCTTGTCTAGATTATGAAATGGTCAGCCACGCAATTTGATGAAACTCACATCCAGAAATAACAATAACACGCCTTTGAAGCATCTTAATGCGCTTCTCAATCCATAAGATGTTGATGCGGCAACAACAACAGTTCCCTTAATTATTATTGCTGCTGGTGATTGCGATGGTTCTGCACTTAGCTTAAAAGCTACAAACAAAATATAATGTTTAATATAAATATATAAACTTTTTATTCTATCCATTAAGATTTAAGAAAGTTTAATATGAAAATCTTGAATGAATATGAAATGCCACTTGAAGCTTAAAAGAGCTTCATGCGCTCTTAATACAACCTTGATTTGCTCAGTGTAGAAAATTATTGTTTTACTAAAAGGCACTTTGATTTGATATAAGAAAAAAACGGTATCAAAAACATGCTGAACGGTCGGCTGATTTACACACAAATTATAGCAATTAACATCTGCTTAACATGAAAACACTCCCAAGTAAATTATCAGTAACCCGAAAACAACTTGAAAATATAAAGAAGAACGAAACATTCTCATGTTGGTTTGCTTTAATTGTCAATTAGCAAGATAATGAGCACGATTATTGCAACAAAACAGGAGCAACAAAATGCAGAAAGTAAGCATATAAAAACGGATGTCTAATAAGAACATGCGAACTGATTGAATACTAAATCGGAGTAAGTTGTTTTTTACAAATACTGTCTTGAATAAAAATTATGCAAAAGCAACATCAATAACTTATACGAGTAATTTGGGTGTTATGTGGATTTATTTCTTCCTTCACTGAATTTAACTTTTATTGTGTATCAAGTTTAGTTGAATGTTATCAGATGAAAAGGAATCAAAAGGGAATGATAATAAAA
Organism: Tetanocera ferruginea; assembly: GCA_958299015.1. Lineage (NCBI taxonomy): Eukaryota > Metazoa > Arthropoda > Insecta > Diptera > Sciomyzidae > Tetanocera > Tetanocera ferruginea. The sequence goes on from OY282642.1 coordinate 137,876,769, forward strand.
AGACAGCACATCCTTGACGGCTTCTGTGCATGGTACTTGATACATAAATTCCTGCACATCAATTTTAATGTGTAGAAGTTATTGAAATAAATTATTAAATTCTTCAACACTTAGCTCATTTTTATTAATTGATACAGTACTTTTAATATCTTTACAGTAAATACAGTATGAAGAATTGGGTGATTTTTGGGCTTGGATTCGGTTCCAAGATCACATATATGCATAACTAGTCGGAGAAGTTATATATGTAAGTATATCGATAGTTAAGCTCACTAAAGTGATAAGTAAAAATATCAAATGTTCAGGAACATCGATTTTGTTTTTAAATTTCAATAGATCTCAATACAAAACACTAATATTATATTGATGGATCGAAAAATGCAGAAAACCTATTTTCGTCAAAAGGCCACTTATCACTTTAGTGTGCTTAAACATCGATATATATTAGAGTGTATCAAAAATCTGACCCCCAATTTTGGTACAAAAATTAAATAGTACATGAAAATAATTTCCATTGGTGTTAATTGTTTTTATTTGAACCATTTTTGGCGGCCCTCAAAATGCATTTTTGTGCATTTTTTATCAACTTTTGTACTGGAGACCCATTATTGGTTGATTCGCGGCAGAGAAAACAGACCTTTTTTTAAAAATTCATAACTCTGTCAAAAACATAAATTTTTCCAAAATTGGTTTTTATTATTGTAGAAAATTGAAGACGTTACAAGAAAAAAAAATTCAAAAAATATATTTTTCACTCCAACATGGTCTTACAGAGCTCCAAACTGGCGGCAGAGAAAAAAACGGGGCCTCGTGGTTGCAGCGCTGGGAGTCGCAAAAATTGTCCGATCTGGAAAAAAAACTATTTTTTTAAATCTTAACAAAATTGGTTATCGTATGACAGGAGCATTTTATAAAATTTTTTTTCAATTTTTGGTGATGTTCCAAAATTGAAAGTGTGTTTTTTCGAAAAAAATATCGACTTCAAAAATTCATAAAATATCGAAAAAAATTATAAATACGATAGCGAATCTAGTTTAAAAAAAATACAAAAAAAAAACTCGCGTGTAGCAACGTACACGTGGTAGAAGTGAAACTTCTTTAACAGTAAGAAATAAGAGAGATTTTAGTGTGAAATAGAGAGAGAAAGTATCTGAAAAGAAATTCAATCAATACAAAATGGAATAATAATATGTTGATTAAATATTATCAGGTAGTTTATATTTGTTCAAGTCATTTTACCGACTAAAAAAATGTTGATACCATTATTTTCATCTCATCGGTGAGACATTTTACACATGGTGTCAACAGTTCAATCTGTCAAGCGCCCTTTAAAAAAACACAAATTGCTTGATAATTTTGACCGAAAAAATTAAAGATAAAATAAAAGTCAAAAGAACCTTTATTTTTCCTCGAAAAATACAAGGCAAAATATAACACTTAAATTTTAACTTTTAAAGAATCAGTCTACAATTTAAAAGGCACTAAATATTCGTGAGGCTGAGGACATTTGTAACATAATGGTATATTTGAAATAGTATTTCAACAATTTTTTCGTTCCATTAAACACAACTTTTTCATTTTTCAATAGATTTTCTTCAACAATAGCTTATTTTTTTTGGAAAAATAAAGGTTTTTAGAAAAAAATATCAAAAGCAACAAAATATTTTGATTTCTGAACGAAATTTTGCAACTATTTTGTCTTTTTTTGGAAATTTTTCTGAAAAATAAAAAAAATCCCCGAAATTTGAATTTATTCCGCCAAAACTAACAGCTCGACCAAAAAATGGTGTTTGCATTGTTTGTAAGAAATTTTATAAGCTTTTATTTGATATACCATTTGTTTAATTACTGTTGTTGGTTCTGGAGATATATGCAATTAAGTGGAACCAACTTTTTTTTTTCGTTGAAAACCCTACAGTGGGCAATATCTCGAAAACGGAGTGACAGAAAAAAAAATTTTTTTCGGAATAAGCGAGTGATTTTACATGAGAAAAGGATAGTGGCATTCAAAGTACATATAGGCTGTAAACCAGTGTAATAGGGGTCATTAGTTCATATCTCTGCATGAACAAAACCCGCATCAAACTGTGAGAAGTTGTGGATGAAATGTTTTTTATTCAGTGTACCAAAAAGTACTTTGAAAATGTTGAGAATTAACGCTGTTATCATCGGTACTAGAATTAAGAGGATATGTTTAAAAAAAAAATTACTATATAATCCAAAAGTAAAAAATCCCATGAATAACATTCCAGTGCGCACTAAGGTTGGTCGCAAAATATTTTTTTCTTAAATGCATTTTTAATAGTCAAAATATGTTGTATTTAAAGGTCAATCACAGGCTTGTAAGATATTATCAGTAGCGTAGCAAGGGGGGGGCGGGGGGGGCGGTCCGCCCCGGGTACACGCTAAAATGGGGTGCAAAATTTGATAAAAGAACTTTTCACCACACAATTTTTGATTTTTTTTAATAATAAGAACACTTTAATGACTGCGGTTTTATGTTTTGAATATAAAGAGGGTGCAAAAGTGAATACAAATATTTTGTTCTTCGTATTTATTAAAATTTCAACTTAATATTAAATTTGTTTCAGTAAAAACCAACGCTCATACTAAAGCCTAAGTCAATTTGGAATTTAATTTGTCATTGGTTAGGGGTGCAATTGCCAAACAAATGCAATTCAAATTTTAATGACAGTAAGATAGAGAACAAAAAGAAAAATGTTATATAATAATGTTATATTCTTTTTATATTCCATAAAATTTTATAAAAAATCGTTTTTTTGCTTCTTATATTCAGGTTAAGAAGTGTCCAAACTTACTCGTATAGTATACATTTCTATTACCAATATTTTTCGCAAATCTGCAGGATTTTCAGAGTATGATAAATGGAGGCGTCAGTTATTTTATAAGCAATACATTTCTCCAGAACTTTTCAGAAAAACGTGCTCATGTCATTAATTTCAAGAATAAAAATATGCTTTATGATTTTGTGATTGCTAAGTTCTGAGATAATACATCATAAAACAAACCTTATTGACAGCTCTTAATCTGCTAGAATATAATTTTTAATAGTAATATGTTTTTGGGTATCCTGTTACATGAAACAATTTAAAAATCAATACTCAACTAATTTCTAAAAAAATAAAATTATGATTTAAATGCATTAAATTTTTTATTTATATTAAAAAAATGGCGTTTTATAATAATTTTAAGGCGTTCTGACGTTTTTTTTTATTTTATTTAGAAAATGTCTATTAAAAGCTCTAAGATGGTTTTCTGACGCCTTAACTTTACTAAAGTAATCATTATTATGATTAAATCTACCAACAAAAACTGTAAAAATACAGTTTTTAACAGAAGATGCACAGATCCTTAAAAATTATTCTAATTATTTAAATTAAATTTTATTCTCGGTCACCGAATGTGAAGCATCGACAGATTTCTTATAATTGTAAGCTTTTTTTTGGCCATTCATGACTCTTGACCTTGTCCAGCCATGGCTAGTTTGCTTTGGGAATTATGTACATAATGAGTATGAAACAAATTTCTGATAATAATTTGGTATCACTGTAATAAAGTGGTACTAATAGTCGACGATAGGGCAGTCAACTCTTACAGACCTCAGTTTTGTCTATCAAAGTCGAAGCTGAGATGAATATAGAATACTATAAAGAAGTTGATAAAAGTTAGGAAATTGTAATGCAATTGTAATGTAAAGAATGAATTGTAATGCTTTATTTTAATTTTCACTTAACTTTTATATAGAAGACATGGATTGATTTCGAAAAAATATTTAACTTTATAGCTATTCAGGGTTAACGAGGGAAAATTTGCCAACGGTGCCTGGTCCTGTTTTTTCTTCAATTATGCACAATTTTTCGAAAAATTTAAAAAATTTTCTATAAAAAACTAGCTTAAGTTTTTATAACTTCATAAAGTCCAATTATTTAAAACTTCACCCAGTTCTCCAATTATTTAAAACTGATATTGTGTGGTTTACTTATAGTAAATTGTTCTCGCATAACTTATAGGCCCTTATAAGCTTTTTTCCAAATCTTTTCTAAAATATGTAAATTTTTTAGAGGTTGATTCAAAAATATGTACTCGGATTCATCGACAATTATTGTAAAATTAAGACAAAAAATAGTGAAAAATTTTATTCAAAATAGGTCTTTGGGGATTTACTCACTGTTGCAAATCAAAATTTTGTGTTAACAAAACATTTGTGAAAAATTCCTTGATTGCGGAAAATCCTGCTTTAAAAAAATTAATATATACTTCAAATTTGAAATTTAATGAAATTTTTTAAGTTTTGCGTAAGATACGAAATTACATATCTTTCAAATGATATCAAATATATTAATATCGATGAGATTATTTTAAAGTTTTGTCTATTGTGACCGAATTGTATAAACTATAAAAATAATTAAAATATTTATAAATTTATTTGCACTTTAACAAAGGAATGATAACAGTAAGCTATTATTTAAAAAACTTATATTAATTTCGTGGTATTTTTAAAACATTACTCTTTTGAGGTTTACTATAACCTTCTAAGGGGTGCACAATTTAGTTTCCGCCCCGGGTGCCACCAACCCTAGCTACGCCACTGGATATTATTAATTTATTTTGAGCGGCTCGATTATGGAAGCTATGGAACGATTAGAATAAATTTGAGGAAACAATTATTTTGTTAAGTTTTATGACCATTTCTGGTATTTTAAGCCTAGGAAAGTATAAAAAAGGATTTTTAAGAATTTTGTATTAGATGGAGGGCTTCAATACAGCATTTTTCAGCAAATTTTTTAAATATCCGGGGAACTAGTAAACCTATAAAAAAAACGTTGATTATATCAAGTACATCATTTAAAGTATGATTTTCGATTTAAAACAATATTTCTTTCGATAAGCCAATTCTTCGACATATCACTAATTCAAAAATATGTAAGGCTTTTGAGTCTCGGTGGTACGAAATCTTAATTTTATTAGAGCTTCCATGTCATCCGCGCAGGCAGTCGAAAGTTCTGCAAGAATGGTGACAAAAGCATCTACATGTGTCTTTATGCGATAAAAACTCAAAAGAAGGTTTAATAAGAGCGAAACTTGCATCCATAAAACTAATACCTCGATTCGAGAGTGAATAAAATTGTATGTCCAAGACATAATTTTGATATATTATTTACATTAAATAAATACTTTATAATGCCAAATTTTTTTACTACTCTAATATTAATACTATTTCTGTAATAAATAATTATTTTTAAAAATATAAACGTAGATTTAACCGATGACTTAATACAAACATTTTAAGCCAATTACTTTTCGTTAAGACTTAAAACAGCATAATATCACTATAAGAATATGATCAAATAACTTGTATTTTTTTCCATTCATAAACGACCCACCTTAAGCCTAGTACTATGCTCGATTGTGTGAAATTTCACTGGCAACAGCCATTTATTTGTTGCGTGAAAATTTTGACAGATATTTTGTTGCGAACGAACAGCTGATGATCAGCTTACAAATATCGACAAGATGTAAATAAACAGCCACAATTTAATATAGGACAAGTAGAAAATCATTTAAGTTCTTTAATTTTCATATTTGTGATTATATAAATACAAAATAAATATTTATACAAGTATGCATGTCCTTTGTTGTGGAGCAGAACAAGTCATTAGTTTATGGCAGTCTGCAAGCTGCGAAGTTTTGCGACTGACAACACCGCGGAAAGGTGCATTTGTATTTACAATTTCAAACAACTGCAATTATTAATTGCAAAAATTTAGAAATAGTACAAAAATATCATTTCAATAAGAAACATTTTTCTTTTGCTTGCACTTTTTTCTTAAATTAAATGGCAGTTGTCACTTTTCACGGCAAAATAAATGGTCGGTTCAATTAAATTGCCGTGAAAAAATGTTGCTAGATCCATGTTGCGGAATATAGTACTAGATTTTCCGCAGCAAAGCATAGTACAGCTTTGACGAAAAAGTTGTGAAATGTTCACGCTTGTTTCACAGCTGTCATTTTTTGTATGGAGATTTGAGTGGAATTTCACGTGAAGACGAACAGAGTACTATGCTTTAGTACGCACTAAAGGTATACCTTAACAACCCAATACTTTAGCCCTCAGAAAAAATCCTCCGGGCGCTCATGTTTTTTACGTTTATCGTCGCTCGTCAGTTATGGCAGTGGCGTTGCTAGGGTTGGTGGCATTCGGGGCGCAAAACTAAAGTGTGCACCCCTTTAGGAGATTTATTTTTTATAAAATAAGTTGATGAATTGATGAATAACTTACTACATATTTTCGAATCAACCTCTACACAAATGACATATTTTAGAAGAAATTAAAAAAATAAACCAAACTTTGCTATCCATGAATATTGGATAAAAGAAATAGAACCTAAAATTTTCAGAAACTTAAAGAATTTTCTCTGAATTGTTCCAATATTTTTGTCTAGCGGGCTAATAAGATGTGAGAGAAAAATTTACTATCAGTAAACCACACAATATCCGTTTTAAATAATTGAAGAATTGACATTATTAAGTTATAAAAACTTAATACTATAGAAAACTTTAAAAAATTCACGAAAAAATTTGAATAATTAACTTAACTCAACTACTCGAAAACATCGCAGCTGAACTCTTCCAGGTATAAAACATAACTACTTAAAAAAAAAAAAAAAGTGAAAAATAGATTTAAGACATAATACTAAGAGATATTTCAGAAATTAATAAAAGGTACTTACAGAACACTTACAACATTGATTTATAACACCTTAAGATGAAAAAACGCCAAAAACCCCAAAAAAAAAACTTTGGGTTTTGACTTTGACCCAACTTTGACTGAGCTGTTTGCTCGGAAAGTGGAATTTTTGATTTTGGACAATTGCAACTGCATTTTTCGGACAATTGACATTTGAGGAATGCATAAAAGATAATTTTTGTTAAAAATTATTAATTTTGAAAAAAATTCAAATTCGACCAATTTATAAGCTCTTCTCAAACTAAATTTCAAATTGATTAAATAGCGGATTTTTGTACAAAAATTTCATTTCGTTTTTAAAAGGTTGGAAACCCCCTGAAGTGAAATCACAATTTTTAAAAGTGGTTTGCACATCTACAGCCTAAACCTGATTTAATGACATCTGAATCGATAAAATCGGTCTATTGGTCTGGGAGGAGTTGAAGTCACAAAAAAAACCTTAGCCTATTAATTATATAAAGGGTGATTTTTTAAAAGCTTGATAACTTTTTTTTTAAAAAAAACGCATAAAATTTGTAAAATCTCATCGGTTCTTTATTTGAAACGTTAGATTGGTCCATGACATTTACTTTTTGAAGATAATTTCATTTAAATGTTGACCGCGGCTGCGTCTTAGGTGGTCCATTCGGAAAGACCAATTTTGGGCAACTTTTTCGAGCATTTCGGCCGGAATAGCCCGAATTTCTTCGGAAATGTTGTCTTCCAAAGTTGGAATAGTTGCTGGCTTATTTCTGTAGACTTTAGACTTGACGTAGCCCCACAAAAAATAGTCTAAAGGCGTCAAATCGCATGATCTTGGTGGCCAACTTACCGGTCCATTTCTTGAGATTAATTGTTCTCCGAAGTTTTCACTCAAAATGGCCATAGAATCGCGAGCTGTGTGACATGTAGCGCCATCTTGTTGAAACCACATGTCAACCAAGTTCAGTTCTTCCATTTTTGGCAACAAAAAGTTTGTTAGCATCGAACGATAGCGATCGCCATTCACCGTAACGTATATTTTTTTGAAATCAACCCCCATTTTCTACACAAAAATAAAGGAGTCAGAAAACCATCTTAGAGTTTTTAATAGATATCTTCTAAATAAAATAAAAAAAAATCGGAACTCCATAATGTGTCATAGAACGCCATTTTTTTAATTTAAATCAAAAATTTAATGAACTTAAATCAATTTAATTTTTTAGAAATTTTTTAAGCAAGTAACAAGTTTATTAATGATTTATACCCAAAACATATTACTATTCTACTAGAACATAGTAATCACAAAATCATAAAGTAAATTTTTATTTTTGACATTTATGACATGAACATGTTTTTCTGAAAAGTTATGGAGAAATGTATTGCTTACAAAACAACTGACGCCTCCATTCATCATACTCTGAAAATCATGCAGGTTTTCGAAACTTAATGGTTTTAGAAATGTCTACTATGCTAGCAAGTTTGAACACTTCTTAACCTGAATATAAGATGTAAAAAAGTGATTTTTTTTATAAAACTTAATGGATATAAAAAATTTTTTTTTCCTTATTTTTCCTTTGTACTCCATCTAAATATCATGAAAATTTTTATATAATTTGTTTGGAAATTGCACCCATAACCAATAAAAAATTACATACGGAATTGATTTGGGTTTTAGTGTGAGCATTAATATTGAACAAAATTTAATATAAAGTTAAAGTTTGCTTCAATAAAAACGAAGTCCTGGTGATGGTAAACAATATTTTCATTCACTTTTGCACCCTCTTGATATTCAAATATAAAACCAAAGTCATTGATGTGTGTTCTTTTTATTAAAAAAAATTAAAAAATTATGTGGTAAAAAGTTCTTTTGCCAAATTTTGCACACCATTTTGGCGTGCACCTGGGGTGGACCACCCCCCTCTCCCCCTTGCTACGCTGCTGAGTTATGTTAATATTATTGTGGCATAACACAATATGTCTTTTTCTTTAGTGGCCCGGACAAACAAAAACGTTGCATATCCTTGCTTTTAAGTAAGTGTCTATCTATACAGCTTCCTTTGTTTTTGTAATTCCCCTGCTTAAATAAATGTTTTTATTTCTCTCTCTTTGCTTTCTCTCAGTCATTAAGAGCTAAAATATAAATTAATTTCAATTCCATGAAAGTATTAGAAACCCGAATGTGCATGAGCAGCAATTCAAAGCTTTGACTAATAAAAATATTAATGCTTGCAACAATTTTACTAAACATTAGGGGTATTCACACTGACTTGGGTAGTTGGGTACGCGTAGATTGAGCACTTTTGATTACTGCGAGCACCCTTAACTGCAATTGAGTACTTTGTAGAATAACAGCTGATGAGAGATGAGTGGCAGCTAGAAAAGATTTGCCACCATATTATTTATGTCATTTTATGAGCGCAAAATGTAGGCCATTGTACGGGCGTAAAAAAGTTATTTTATATAGGAGTAATTGTTAACATGAACTTTGCGGCATTTAATACTTTTTACCTCAACAATTTTAAATTAACTCATTTTAACACATTTTTCTATTTTATTCACTTATAATTTGTTTACTTTGTTTTAGTTTTTTGTCAATTCAATTATTGCCTACTTTTGGAAAAGGTGGTAACCCATAAAAAAAAGTACTCAAACAAGTCAGGGGGTCAGCTAGAGTAGATTGGTAGATGGGTACTTGGGTAGAATGGCACTATTACAAAAACAAAATGTATGGTATTTGCCAATCTACCCAACTACCCAAGGCAGTGTGAATACCCTTATTGTTTTTGTCGTGTTTATTTTGTTTTCCCATGAAAAGCTATGACTTAAAAACTGTAACATATGCCACAACAATAACAGTCAAAATAGTCGTCGTATATTTCACAAAACCATCATATAACATTCCTATCTATATTCTGCAAAAAGCGTAAAAATTAGAATCAAATTAATTTTATTCAAAGCATACAAATTAAATTTAACAGAATAATAAAAACATATACCTAGTACTAATGAAAATAAGCAAAATAAAATGAATTCTGAAAATTGTTATTAACAATATAGGACAAGGGCAAAAATTAAAAGCATACAGATTTTTAATTCGCAAGAATTTATATAAATTCCAGAGTGAGAAAAAAACAAAACAAGTTAGTTAAATTTGCTTATTTTATAGTTGTACAAAAAGCATACGTAAGCGTTATAGATGACGTAACAGCAAATGCGATCAACACGCGAACACAATTCAATCAATATGATGCCAATTTGAATTGACATCTGGAAGCGAAAATAATGACAAAAAGAAAGAAAACAAATTTCAAAATTGAGCTCAAAATGTTGCCAACTGCAGCGAAAAAAATTGCAATTTCGCTGCTTTTACAAAAAACAAAAAAGAAACAAGATTACTGCGAAACGAAATAAATCGTGAAATCATGCGAACTAAACTAAAATGGCAAACCATTTTTTTTTGCTGCTGTTGGGAAGTAGTAGGTAGGTAGGCGGTAGGCAAGGCATTGTGAACTTTTGGTTGCTACTAATAAATAGGATTTTTGCGGGAATACAAACACAATCACGCAAACACACTGCCAAGCATAAAGCATAGTAGTCAAATAAAGCATATTGGTAAAAAGCAACAACATGTAGCTTCAGCTCTTTTTCTTCTATTAAAAAATGTTGTTTTATTTTTTGTCTCTCAAACAACAACTTACAAACGTACAACAAATTCGTATTGACAACAACAGTGAAATATAGAAACAATACCAAACTAACGGTATATACGTTGCATACAAATGACTATTCAAATGACAGCCGACACAATGATAAACTGTCAACAGCAGCAAAACAACAATAACAATAGCCACCCAAAACAGCAACTGGACAAAACTAAGCGCGCACAAAAATATTTTCCAATTTTTACGCGTTTTTATTTAAGAATGAATTTTTTGTTTCTGTTTGGCTTGTGGAGCGCCATGCACTTGAATTGAAACCTCGTCAACAATAAAATTGATTAACTGGAATTTCATTGCATACAAACAGGCGTGCTCACACGCAAGACAATGCATTGCAGTTTTTCCTTTAAACCGCTTGAATAGCATGTTTTCATTATTGGCAGTTTTAAAAAAAAATATTTTCAAAAAAAAAAAGGCAACCGAAAATAACTATTATTTGTAAGCGATCTAATAAAACTCAAAAATATCCCAGTAAGCCCTAACGGTCTTATGCATTGAAAAAAATATCTGAAAATAGTTTGAAATTTTCAATAGGCAAAAAGTTTTTTTGATTTAAAATTCTTTTTGACATTTTGTTATTCATAGAACTGTTGTCTTAGCTTTTTTGATAAAATAGGAACAGTTTCCGTAGCGAACGTGGCCGAGCGTGTTAAGAGTGTGGCATACGAGCCAACGAATCTCCGTAGATCTGGGTTGGAATACCACCTGAACGCCTAACCAAAATAGATGATTTGTTACCAAAAATAAGCGAACGTAAACTAATCGAAACTGAACGAAACGTTTGACTAGACTTTCCGTAAGAACCAAAGTTTAAAGTACGGAACACATTGACGACGACAACGTTACGCCATTCGTCAAATTTTTTTTAATATGTCTTAACGACATTGCTACTCATGTTGCTCTCGTTTCGTTCGATATTGAATTATTTCTATTTTGACAGGCGACAATCATTACTCTTTTCATTGCTTAGAGAGCATTTCCAAAGCATAGTTTATTTCATAATTCCTTTACTTGTGAGACGTAGTACATTGTTTTTCTGCTTGTTTTCTTTTATAAAAGCACGTAATACACAGTGGTTCAAACGACTAACTGGACAACGCAGCGAGCAACTTCAAATGCCATTTTTTTAACAAAAAACCTAATATAAAATACGGAAAGTTGTAGAGAATGTTTTATTATTGTTTTAACTTTTGTTTGGTGCAAATAATTTACCAAAAATATGCTCCAATTTTATTCCGTTCGCAAAAATTTTAAAAATCCCCTTTTTAAGGGTCAAACGTCTAACCGGACATTTCAAATTAGACATGTTGTTGTCTTTAAAAAAGAATTCAAATCCAATTTGTATTGATTCCGCTCATTTCTTTTTGTCTTCGGTAATCGCTACTACAATATTGCAAAAACGCACAAACACAACATTCCAAATTTGGCCGCTAATTATACGGCAATACTATGAAGGTAAAACTATTCGCTAAATCGGTGATATTGTTGTTCGAAACCATTTTACGGTACACGATATTATTGAAAAATTATCGTGATGACTTCCAAATCCTCAATAAAAGTCGGGAGGATCAAGATAAAACACTAGGCGACCGTGATGAGCACCAAATGATCCTACATATAAAAAAAAATTCATTCCAATCTGCAAACGAGCTGAAAAATTATGCAAAAGGAGTTAAGGAAAGGACTTATATGTGGAAACTATTCGTAACACACTACGTAAGAATGATTTTCATGGAAGAATTGTGCGAAAGAAGCCGTCGATTAGCCCAAAAAAAACAAAAGACTATGACCTCAGTTTGCGAGAGAGTACTTGCTTAAAAATGATGCTCTTTGGGATACGGTAAGTAAGGTAATATGTACAAAATTAGGCTAAATTCAAGTGGTATGTCTTATTTAAGGTACTATATTATGAGCAACACAAATACAACTTCCACGGTTTAAATGTAGGGCTTAAGTATGGCGACAACAAAACACCGAGTTTAAAAGCAAAAATACTTGTAATTACTACAGTGAAACATGTAGGTGGTTCTGTGATGGTTTGGAACTGTATATCTAGTGCAAGTGTCTGGAATCTAGTGTTAATCGATGGTAAAATGAATATATACTATACCTTAACATATTTAGGCAAATTTAAGCAGAGTGCCGTAAAGCTTCGTATATTACAGACCTTTGAATTTTATCAAGAGAATGACCCAAAACACACTTCTGCTGTGCCAAAAGTATGGCTATGGTACTGCCCCAAATTATTGCAAACCGGTACCCCATCGCCTGACATCAACGTCATTGCAAATGTATGGAATGAAGTGGATAAAAGGCTCTACAACACAAGCGTTCAAAATACAACTCAGTTCAAGGAGGATTTTATCAAGGAATGGAACAGCATTCAACAGATATTTGCAGAAACTTGTTTCCCTACATAAAAAATCATTTTTAAGCCATAATTGATTCAAAAGGTTCCTCAACAAAGTATTGGAATTTTTGGTCGAGTTATGATTAGTTTCCCAGCAAAATTTTGAAACAAACTCAACATGCATTCTTCGATACACTGCTTCCAGAAGACATTCTTAAAATCCAATTGTGCTTCTCATAAGACTTATTGAAAAGCGCTTTCAGGAGGTATTCTTATCAACTTCTGAGAGGCCATTTGAATAGCTTTCAAGAATGCTTCCTTGGCATGTCTTGTGCAAGGTAATGGTTAAATATTTTCTTATAAGCATTTTGTCTTGAGTCTTTTGCATGATGGAATTGCCTTCTTAAAGTTTTCCTGGAAAATACCTACTGGTATCCTTTCATTAAAGGCTTAAAGGAAATCTTCCATTGAAAAATTCTACACTCAGAGAAAAATGCTCATGGGTTGAAATAACAGATTTCACTGTTAAATACCATCCAATGAATGAAACTTTCAAATCAACAGTCTGTTGGTCTATAGAACATGAAACCCGTATAAAAACGTATTTATTGAAATTATACCAATGTTTTGAAAGTTCATGTTTGGCCAAGTGTACTGACGTGCGCGTGTAGTACTCGACTGTCCAAGGTTCAAATACCGGCAAGGCCAACAAATGTTGCTCTTTATTAAAATTTATTTTTTGTATGAAAAAATTAAATTTGCAATTTTTTCAAGACTTTAAGCAACTTATTTTGAAGATTAATTTTGACCAAACAAAAGACTGACATTTCAACAGAAACACAAAACTATTTCAAAAGATGCATAGTACAACAAGGAAGGTAGTATTATTACTAGTGTCCGACCGAACGTGAATTTTTGCCGAAGCCGAAGCCAAAGCCGATTTTTCGGCAAAATGGAAATAATCGGCCGAAGGCCGAAGCCGAAGCCGAATAAGAAACAAATGTTTTCAAGTAAAAAAATTATAAAATTTATTCTTTGCTTTTGTTAAGGGCCGTTATTGAATGTGCACAACACCTAAATGTCAAGTTTTTTTTGCATTTCATTTAGCATTTCTCAATTTCAGACTAACTCAATTTGAAGCATGGAAAGATATATAATCGAGCCACGCGTTAAAGTTATTCAAAAAATGGCAACAGTGGATGATCAATTTTCGAAGAAATTATCTTCAGTGATTTTTTTTTCACATTTTCACCTCAGTGGATTCGTCAATAAGCAGAATTGCCGCATTTGGGCGAATGATAATCCAAGAGTGATTGTCGAAAAATCAATGAACCCACAAAGAGTGACTGTTTAGTGCGGTTTATGGGCTGGCGGCATCATCGGGCCGTATTTATTCCAAAATAGTTACTGTGAATGTTGTTCGCTATCGTGAGATGATAATGAACTTTTTAAGCCCAGAATTAGTAGATATAAATGTGGACAATATGTGGTTACAACAGGACGGTACCACTTGCCACACAGCTAACGAAACAATGACTCTTTTGCACGACAAATTCAATGGCCGTGTTATCTCACGTGGTGGCGATATCAATTGGCCGCCAAGATTAGTGATTTGACACCGTTGGACTTCTTTCTTTGAGGTTATTTGAAAGATAAAGTGTACGTCGGTAAGCCAGCAACAATTCAAGAGCTAAAGGATGAGATAATTCGGCACATTAACGGCATAGAACCTCAATTATGCCTCAGCGTCATCGAAAATTTGGACCATCGGATGGTGGTGTGCCGCCGAGGTCGCGGCAGCCATTTGGCCGATATTTTGTTTCATACATAATTGAACCATACCAATATTATCATAATAAAAGGAAATGACAGTAATTTTCTGAATAATTTTTTGTGTTTTATTCAAAATCAACATCGGCCCTTAAAATTTAACCCTTTATATTCATTTCAGTACAAAAAAACTTAAATTTGAACATTAAACGCAAGAGTTTTTCTGCAAAATTCGGATTTTTCTGTAATCAAATTATTGACGTCAGGATAAAGTAGAAAAAATTTAATATATTTTCGATCCAGTCGAGAAAAGCTACAGAAATTTAAACTAACTGAAATCTAGCAGAACATTTCTTGCGTTAACTCGGCTTTTTTATTTCAGTCCATAACAAAAGCAAAAACGTAACAGTCGGACTCGCTGCATTTATCATTTGAATTAAATTTTAAACGAATGAACACCAACTCATGAAAGAACAGAAAAAGAGAGAAACACAAAACGAATAATGAAAGTGTTTCAAATGTTTACTGAATAATTCAAAAAATTTAAAAAAAAACTCAAAAAACTTATAAAAAAAATTGTTTAGCAAAGCAAAAACATTCGGCAAATATAATCGGCTATTTAAGCCGAAGCAGAAGCCGAAGCCGAAGATCAAAATATCGGCCGATTATGCCGATTACCGAAGCCGAAGCCGAATAATCGGTCGGACACTAATTATTACTGACTGCGCTGCCGAGCTATGGGCATAGAGTGTCAAAAACGAGTGATGTACACCGAAATAATAGATAAAGGGAATTTTTTCTTTATGCAAATAAAATTTTGTATAGATTTGTCTTCCCATCATTGCGCTGAATTATATTATTCTAGTGACAATTTTTCATTAGTTCTACGTGATAGCATAAGCACAATCGGCGGCACAGTCTACAAGCTTCACGACTGCAACTTGTCGTCGGCAGCCGGACAATAATTAAAATAAAATTAAAAATTTTGCTAATTTTAAAAATTTTGTTTTCCCCTTCTCACAAAAATCCTCTTTTTAATAAAAACAACACCGTCAATTGTCATCACAGCATTTTGCCACTATATGCCTACGCTAAACAGCTCTTTCAGCTTTCTTATACATACTTACTTCCTTGTTGTACTAGAACAGATGATTTATACATCACAAAAATACTTGGAAACATTCATTCAACAAAGAAAACTGTTAACTTAAACACAAATCATTCAACTTAACAGTGTTTTGAAATAACAGCTTCCGGCTGTTAATATTACAGTTGATATTTTTCTGAGTGTAGAAGCATTTCTAGACAAGATTTAGGAAAGCATTCCTCTTTATCGCATAAAAAATAAAAACAAATTGGCCATTTCAGCCCTTGAAATGATCAATTGTGTTGTGTGTGTTATTAAATGTTTGCACACAATTGACCTAGGACTGGGCCTACATGTTTTATGCCGACTCCAAACGGCTAAAGTCCATATTCTCAAGTATCTTTACAGGGCATTATTTACTCTCTAAGATTTGCCATTGTCTGCAGATCGATCTCGGGCTCCGAGCATGCTAACCCACACACTTAACATGCATGCCACCATCGCCACGATCACGACGATCAGCCACGATCACTTCCTTATAACATGCATATGTTAAAAGAATACTTTCTGGGTATGAAAGTAAAAGGGATGGAACTTATGACTTTCCCTTCCACTTTCCCTTCCACTTTACCTTCTTTTGGGGCATTTTTTGCTGGATTATACTAATTAACAGATATCCAATGATCTCAAAAAACATAGTGCGTATTGATCGCGTGTCTATCTTATCGACCTTATTATATATCTTACTCACAACTTATAGCTTTGCAGTCTGGGAAAATCAATTTAAATTTACAAGTAAAGGTCCCCAGGTGACCTTTCCAGGTCTTCGATTGGACTGATTTTCGGATATGTGATAGAAGACAAAAATCTAAGGTCGACGTATTTTTTTATACGAGCTCAAACTCGCGTTCAAAACTTTCGCTATTTTCTATGAAAACATTTACAAATTTAGTACCAAACGAAAGCTCTTACAAAACCACACACGATGGCATCAATTTTTTTATAAGAATATTTTGTTTTTATTTTGTTGTTGTAATTTTAGTAATATTTAGTCGATATCAAAGAAGTATGTTGACGCAATTATTTCATATTAATTTATGTTGGACTTAAGGCAATTTGTAAACTTACCATTTTTTTTTTTTTTTTTTTAAATTGGTTATTCTACTCTACGGTATCATTGTGTGGTGGCCGGCGGTGAATAAGTCAACATATCTTAAATACTTGGAAAAAACTCAGCGACAAGCTGCGCTATGCATATCCGGCGCGCTGAAGTCAACTCCTACGAAAGCTCTTGAAACCATTCTATGTCTGGATCCGCTAGACATATATGCAAAACTAACGGCTAGTAAAACGGCACAGCGGCTCACGGCAGCTGGTAGCTTCCGCAAACAAAATTTTGGACACTGTAGAATTGGCAAGGATGCAATCAGTAGCACAGACTACATGATCCCTAGCACAACTCTCGAACCCAAAATACCCACACTTCTAGGACCAACCGACTGGCGCAAAGGTATCAAACAGGCCCAGAGGGCGGTCAACATATTCACAGATGGCTCCAAAATGAATACGGGAGTAGGTGCGGCAGTGTATTGCGCAGAGCCCGATATAAGGCAAGCATACAAATTACCGGACCACTGCAGTGTCTTCCAGGCGGAGGTTTTTGCCATCAGGAAGGCCGCAGAGATAGCTCTTAGTACAAACACTCAACACTCTTTAATTAACATCTTTGTTGACAGCCAAGCGGCAATCAAATCCATGCGTTCTGATACCGTCAAGTCCAGAAATGTCCTAGCAAGCAAGGACGCACTAGATGCATTGAACACTTCAAAGAGAGTGTGTATCTTTTGGGTTCCAAGCCACAGGGGCATTGAAGGAAATGAGATGGCAGACGAACTAGCAAAGGAAGGTGCCGGGCTGGGATCAGAGTTCACAGAACACGTAGATATTCCACTACAGGAATTATACAAAAACCTCGAAACCGTAGCCAAACAAGCAGTGAGTCGCAGATGGAGAGATACGACAACATGCAAGATCTCAAAAACCATGTGCGATGCAGCATGCGGAAAACGAACGTCGTTTATCCTGGCTCGCACCCGAAGGGACAGCAGGACACTGGTGGGAATTCTCACAGGTCACTGCATAGTGGCGGCCCACGCTAAAAAGCTGGGTATAACTATGGATGACAACTGCAGGAAGTGCAAGGAACCAGGTGCCCAGGAAACCCTGGAGCATCTTCTCTGCACATGCCCCGCCTTACTTAGATCGAGACTTAAATACTTAGGCTCACCGACTTTATCGTCGCTTAAGGATGCAGCCAAAATTCCTCTAGAATCCCTCTTAAGATTTGCGAATAAGGCGCAAATCTTTAAAGACTTCCACTAACTCCCTCAAGGATTTCATAAACCGGCACCACTAAGGACCATATGGTCTATGTGAGACTCTAATGAGAGGCAACCGGACTAACCTAACCTAACCTTAAATTGGTTACTGTTTATAATAAAATTTTTGTTGTATTGAAATGCATTTATTTTTCTTTAAGAAAAAATTTTATTACATTAAAAGTACCCAATATGGGTACAATTTTACTTTTTTGCATGACATTCTCATGTTTAAATATTTTATCGGAAAGTTTACATTTCATAGGGCTTTCATACAAAATGTGTGCTTTTTCCTTCTTAATCTCATCGCACCAGTAAACAATAGTTTTAATCATTCAAAGTACCAAATATGGACATTTTTACGATATGCACAAGAAATGGAATGCATTTTATGATATATTTTTAAAAAAAAAAAAATTTTTTATTTTTAGCAGGAAAAATCATAAAAATCTTCTTCTAATTTCAAAACCTCAACTTTGTAAATGAATAACTCATCAAATATGAACATGATTTTTTTATTTAAATTTTATAATAAAAAAACATTAATTTTAAAATAAGTCCACGTCCTTCAAAATGCATTTCGGCCTTAATTCGTTTTGGTATGGTTTTGAATGAAATTGAAATTTAATGAAACGCAATGAAATTTTTTAATTCAAAATTTGTATTACGTAATTTTCGCTGATTTTTTAAAGCGAGTTTGAAACCCTAAACCATCGATTGAGCACGTATAAAAAAATACGTCGACCTTAGATTTTTGTCCGAAAATCATTCAAATCGAAGACTGTCACCTGGGGACCTTTCCTTGTTAGTTATATTTTTGAAAAAAAAAATCTTTACATCTGACAGAAAGTTTTCTTCTATAGGAAATAACTTTTCATTGATCGGACGTCACCTCTTAGAAAAAGTCAAGCCTAAGGTTGCGGTTATAGTGAACGCCGAGTCAGACAGGCAGGCAGACAGGCAATGTGAACTGTGTCTCTTTCGTTCACACAGATTTCAGCCTGCCTGCCTGTCTGAATCGCGTTCACTATAACCGCAACCTTAGGCTGCGTGCACAGTAAACGCTGATTCAGACAGGCAGGCAGACAGTCAAGCTGAAATCTGTGTGAACGAAAGAGATACAAATAGCTATCTATCTAGCTTGTCCACACACTCTGTCTGCCTGCCTGTCTGAATCGGCATTTACTATGAACGCAGCCTTAGGAAGGAAACATTGATTTGTGAAGCTTCTGCTTGGTTCAGATCTCAATCAATTGTGCACGAACAATCAAAGTCAAAGTCCTTTTAAAAGCTGAAATGGCCAATTCTTTTGTTTATTTAAACCTTTTTTCTTTAAAACTTTCAGTATTGGCTTTAATAGTATTGATTGCATGAATTTATTTAATGCTTTCCGACCATTCTGAAACAGCCAAATGTATAGCTAATTACCAAAGAAATAATATTATATTATATTATACTTAATATTAATGCAACGTGGGCAAAACGATGGTTATTGTTAATATTATAAAGGACTACAATGAGGACTTTATCTTCTTAACACTCTCACTTTTGTCTGTTTGGTTTTCACATAAACTCGAAAACGCACTAAGGATAAATTGGGTATGTGGCATTTGTTTGTAGCACCGTAATTTAAGTGCAGACTGCGAACAATTTTCCAACTTCGGCAATTGATGTCAATACGTTGCTGTTGTTTATCGAACTTGCTGTACGCTGTACACGCAACAATTTGTATGCATTACGTTAGTCGCTTACAAATCATTGCGATCCTGTAGTACGATAAATATTTATGCACAAATCAAGTTTGAAAATGTTTTCAAGGAAATGTAGGACATGTCATACAGTAAAATTGTTAAGGATACACTGCAGGCAATGTTGCCTAATGTGCCAGCTAATTTGGAGCCAGCAGATTGTGTCGGCTGTCGCCATTGATGTTGTTATTTTTGTTGTATTTCGCCGCGTAAGGCTCATTAGCAGCAAGTAAATCATTAAAATTTGATTATTTCTCTTGTTTTTCTAACAATTCTATTGAAAGTGAATAACGTTTATTGTACAAGCATATTATTGTTTTTTCTTTTTATACATTGTAAAATGCATCACTTTGACTTATCAAAACATGACTTAGTTTGGTTTGGTTTAACTTAGTTTTTTTGCTTTAAATTTTATTTCAACAAAACCGCATTTCATTTAAAATTCAGTTTTTAGAAGCCAAACAAATGGAAGTAAAATAAAAACTTCACTCATACATAATTGAATACCACTAATGGACTAAAATGTAGTTTTCGAAAAATATTTTCTGCTTCAGGAAATTTACTAAAAATTAGACAAAAATGAAAGCTGCACTTCCGGCGCGCACACAAACAACCCTAGAGCCACAGTCATGCAAACACAAACACACACACACACACACACACACAGAGAGACTCACATTGAATGCATAGACAGCAGCAAAGTCGTAAAGACAGTCGAGGACAAGCAGTTATAGAGTGTAAAGAGCAGTTAGAACATGTACCGAAATATTAAAACTGACAGCTAAACATAAAGTTAAAGTGAATATCAAATAAAATTCACAAATCGGATCTACACAATGTAAAAGGGTCTGCTTAAAGTATTCGAATAGAAATGTATAAGTGCGTGTTTGTGTGACGTAGTTATATGTATGTTAACTACTATTGCACACTGCAGTTGTATGCTGTATAACCGGACTATACACATGCACGCGCACTGAGGATGAGCTTGAGGATGATAGTACTTGTGCTTGTTTTACCGTTGTTGGTTTAAACTTAGTAAATAAACCACAAAAACCCAAAAATTTTCGGCTAATGGACAGTTTCTGGTCAGTTGTACAACGAACGCGTTGCCAAACTATGAGTTGTCATTATTACAACAACAGTAACAACAATAACTACAAAGCAACTTCATATAACAACATTAATGAATACTAATGCCTAACCCTGTTAGTGTGTGTGTTTATCTGTGAGTGCTTTATTTCCTCGTTTGTCTTCAAGCGACTCACTGACTACATGCTCAAAAATTCATCACTGGCGCTCAAAATCATCCAAATGTCATCTATCTGTCATCTGAGCTTCCCAATCGTTTGTCTGTTTGTTTGTTTGTTTGTTGGTTTGCTTCTTTGTTCGTCTGCTTATCCAACTAACAGTATAACCAGAATATATGTACATACATATCGTTATGTCTAACGTTAATGCGGTTTTGAATACTTTGTGGTTTTCTATAACTCTCAACACACACCCACACACATATACACACGAACACACATGGATAAGAATAAGTCGCCACATGCACTTAACTCATAGTTACTCATAGATTGGTTAGAGCTTTATTGCATTCATCCACATAATGTGTTCTATAGCAAACGAATGAATTTAATTTGGTGGATAGAGGACTTTTCATAATTGCTAATATTTGAAAATAATAACTATTTTTAAAATAATTTAATATTTTATTATTCTTTGTTTTAATGTCAGGGTAATATATATAACAAAAGAACTAGTGCTGAGTGTGTTCTAATAATAAATCACACAAACCATATCCTTTTATAGATAACAAGATTTTAAGATGGGCATTTATTTTCAAACTACACTTACAATAAGTTTCAAAACGGAATGCGAAATATATATATTTTTCCAAAAGATTATTTAACAAAATTATTTTTATAGTAAAATGTATCTCCAAGACAAGGTTAAAATTAAAATACTGGACATGTATCAGAGCTGTAAAAGAATACATTCAATTTGATTGCTTCTACAAAATCTTGAATCAGTGAATAACGAAATAAAAATGCATTCAATGAATGCAAAATTGATCCATGAATAAAACTTTGAATTCACAATCAATTTTTAAAAATTGATTAATTATTCATTTGTCGTTATTCTGAATAATGCATTAATTTTGTTTTTCAAATGAATGCTATTCATAAAGTATGCTATTCACAAAGAATGCAATTCACAAAGAATCGTTATTCATTTTGCATTCATGCATTAATTTTTTATTCATTACTAGCAGATGAAACCCCGGTGTTACTCGGGGTTGTACCTCGAGCACAGAAAAAGGGCGATTTTCAAAACTGCTATCATTTTAACATTTTTTTAAATTATCAATGAAAATTTAAAATTTTTTAAACCATCGTTTTTTGATGAGACGATTACAAAAAAATTGACATCTTCAACGTCTCGATCTGACGTCAGGTTTTTAAGGAAAATGGTCATCCAGTTTGAAAAAAGTCATTTCGAGAAAAATGCTTTTAAAGTTTTCCTTAGCATGCATTTAATATGCAATTTTATCTGAAAAAAATTCCATTTTTAAAAAAATCCTATAAGCATCGATTCGATTTGTGGATTATCTGCGTTCAACTTTGGTTTCGGTCAATACTGTTCGGTTAATTTTTTTTCATCTTTATATAGCTTCTGCTCGTATTCGTTAAACTTATTTTTTTCATTAGTCTTTGGTTCTTGACTTCGTTTGCCTTCGGCTCATTTCTTGATTTTTGTCGAAAGAACTTTAAAAAGCATAGGATCTATTTCAGTAACAGATACAAATGCCTACCAAGTTTCATCAATATTGGTTCATCCGTTTTGACGTGAATGAGCCAAACATAATAGATTGAATAACGCACCCTCTCTCGGAAGTTTTCTGAAATTTAAATAGACTGAATTATGTTGCAGGGTCAAGTTATTTCACGTACCAAATTTTAGTAAAATCGGTCTAGTCATTTAGAAGTTATTTAGTCTTAAAAATACACTACTTAAAGCGCACTCTTGCGGAAGTCTTTGCAATTTTTTATATATTATGTTTTATCTTTTATGTTTTAAGGTCTTGTCATTGAAATCGGTTCAGGCGTTTAGGAGTTTTTGAGTCTTTAAAACGCACACTTAAAGCGGCACACATAAAGAATTTTTTATGGCCTATGTAATCTTGGGTCCAGTCGAACCTTCATACCAATTTTCATTGAAATCGGTCCAGGTTCTTAGGAGTTATTAAAGAGTTATTATATAACCTATGCTTTACATTGGTTGCAGTTCAACCTTCATACCAAATTTAATTGAAATCGGTACAGGTGTTTAGGAGTTATTATGTCTTTAAAACGCACTACTTAAAGCGCCCTTATGCGGAAGTCTTCGGAATTTTTTGTATATTTTATGTTTTATTTTGGGTGCAGTTGAATCTTCATACCAAATGTCATTAAAATCGGTACAGGTGTTTAGGAGTTATTATGTCTTTAAAACGCACTATTTAAAGCGCGCTCTAGTGGAAGTCTTCGGAATTTTTTAATAGCCTATGTTTTATCTTGGGCGCAATTGAACCTTCATACCAAATTTCATTAAAATCGGTCCTGGCGTTTAGAAGTTATTATGGAGTGCCACGCCCACAGACTTGCGCCCACTTTTTTATGTTCTTTCTATTTATCAAACGTACTCAGTTTCCAAATTTCAGCTCAATAGGATAAAAGGTGGGCGAACACCTATACGCAACAGACAGACAGACAGACATACAGACAGACATACAAACAGACAGACAGACAGATAGACAGACAGACGGACTGACAGACAGTCAGACAGAGGTACAAACATTTGATTTTATATATAAGAGAAGATTCATTTTGTATTCATTATTCATTTTTTTTTTCATTATTCATTTTTTATTCATTGTTCATTTTTATGGGGTTGTATGGGAGGTGGGCGTGTTAATGAATGGATGACGCTCATTTTTCTAACACACCTTAATTCTGACATAGATCACACAAACACCGAGTTTCAATTTTATATCTTTAATATTAGCCTCTTTATAAAGTTCTCAATTTTGGAATTGTATGAGAGGTAGGCGTGGTTTCATCCGATTCAGCCCATTCTCGAACTTGATCTTGGTTTTTTAAAAAAACTTAAACATCGAATTTCATTACGATAGCTTCAAAATTACGGATACAATCGTGTCCACAGACAGATGGGCAGACGAACAGATAGACGGACAGACAGACGGACATGACCAAATTAACTCAGGTGGTCATGCTGATCAAGAATATATATCCTTTTCTATACCTACCACGCCTCCTTATGGGCGTTACACACGTCGTGACAAAATTAATATACCCCTTACGTAGTACGCGTGGGGGTATAAAGATGTCTTCGAAAAATAGGTATCATCCGCCTACGGATACGCCAACCTCCCATACAACCCAAAACTTGAAACCTCAGTAAATAAGCTTGAAAGCCTACAAAGATAAAATTTGGTAAATATGTTCTTTTATAACAAAACGAAGATGTTTTTGAAAAATAGTCGTCATCTGCCTACGGACACGCCTACCTCTCATGCAAACCACAAAATTGAAAACTCCATAAATAAGCTCGTGTTGAACCTATATCGTGTTGAAGATATATTTTGGTATGTATCTATTTTATACCAAAACTAAATGTGTTCAAAAATCATGCGGAATCCGTCCACGAAAACGCCTACCTCCCATACAACCCACAATAGTGTAAACACTATAAAAGCATTAATATGTGAGCTCCAGGAATAAAACTATGCATATAAAATAGATGCTTCATCCGCCTACGTACACGCCCATTTTCAATACTATTATTTTGTAAGGTAAAATTAAATACTGAGCGAGAAAAATCCCATCTCAAGGCTCACTTGATTATTTTTATAAAATCTACATACGTAGCTCTTCGGCACGGTCGTTGTCGGAGAGTTAGTTCGATTCGATAGACGGTGAGAAAGGGCGTGTCGGCGAGTTCGTTTATTCTATAATAATATTTTGAAAAAGTAGGCTTAGGTTATTTCATAGTCGGGCTAAACCGACTTTAGACTTTCTTTACTTGTTTAAATTTATTATGTCTCAAATGTCAAAACTTTTAAAAAAAAATTCAGAAAAAATTTAATTTTTAAGGTCATAACGCCAAATGGATTAATTTTTTTACAACAAGTTCAAAACGTTCAAGTTAAAATACTAGCTCATATCATATTGCGAAAAGGCCAATTGAATTTATAATAATCAACCTTTTTTAAAAATTTTACAAAAAACAATTGGTGTGTGTCCACGATAGAAGCGCCGATGAAGCCAATAGAAGCTGATAGAGTGCCGATGTACATGTTTCTAAAGCTTATTTTTCATTATGTTATCTTCGATTTAACATGAAGCACCGATTGGAAAACGGGTTTCCTTTTAAAACATGTCAAAAGATCAGGTTTTCTTATTCCTCGTCATTGTCAAACGGCGAATAATATCACAACGTCTTAGTATTTTTTTATTACACTAACAGAAAGTGGCAATTGAAAATGAAGAATTGAAAACCAGATACTACAAATAAATATGAAAGAATTGTTGAAAAAACAGCATGGACTTAAAGGTAAATCTATAATTTATAATGTTAAAAACAAAATCCTTTAGGCAAATGCTTTAATTTGAAATTTTGAAATAGAAGTGGGTTTTGATCAAGAATGACGCTAATTTGCAGCTTTAATACTTAATGCTTTCCCGTGTTTTTTGCTTTTTGTCTAAAATCTTAAAATCACTCCCAAACTTGTCACTTATCTGACATTTATTCACACAATCGTACATATTTCAAGTAATAATTTTACGCAGAATAAATTCCCTTTTTTTTAACATCAACTTTTGAGCTTCTTTGCGTTTAAAGCAACACAACATCAACAACCATCACAGCCACCTGCCAAAAACTTCTAAGCGCCTGAGAGCCGCCACCTTGGCGTAATGCGAAACGTGACGAAAATTTTATTTGTCGCATTAAAGAAAGTGCGCCAAGGCAAGCGCGATGTCTGACATATTTGTGCAGTGCAAATCCTTTTAACCCTTTTCTTAGCTGCTCCTGCTGCTGCTGCTGCTGCTGTCAATGTTGCTGTCGCAGATGTCGCATCTATCGTTGGTATTGTTGTTGTGCTTGTGTTTGGTATTGGTATTGCTGTTGGTTGCTCTTTTGCTAGCATTCGCCAAGTTTTCAACTCACCTTCTGTGCAGAATTTCGTGTTGAGCTAACCTGTTCTTATTTTTTATCATTTTCTTTTTGGAAATCCTTGCTTTTGCTGTAACTTTTGACTGCTTATTTTACTGCCATTTTTTTTTTAATTTTTTTTTTTTGTTTTTGCATCAATATTTTCGATAGCAGGAAGTTGGAACGGTAACCTTGAGTTTCAAGGCGATGTCTTTAAAAACATATTGATGTTTAAGGTTAAGAAATAAAAATAGATTTAAAAGCAAGAAAATTTAACAATTCCGCTGCAGTGTAGCCAAGTATTTAGTTAAAATATTCGTAAAATTACTAGCTCATAATATACCAGTACTAAATACTTCAATGATAACTTCAAGGCACGGTTTGCTTCAGTCCGTGAAAATCTCTCAAATAATTTCTTCAAAATTTCATCTCATTTCATTCATCAAAATTTCATTTATCTCTCGATGCAGCAGTCCCAGGTCAAAGAATTTTTATTGTTTTAAAGATAGTATGTATGTATATGAATATTTTTAGTATCAAAAAAATGGTCATCTTTTTATGATGAAAAAGAGTTCATTGTTAATTTAGCTGCGCCTGTATAAATAGGCACAAATTTTATGCAGGCACCTTTTAGATTAAAAGCTAATCTAGAATTTTTTTTTCTAAACCAAAAAATAAATTTTTGGTCTGAAAAAGCATAAAGCTGGAATGAATTTCTTACGTGCGCGTTTTTTATTGAAACTGTCAGCTCTTGTGGTTTCATTCATTACTCAGACCAAATAATGTCAGCTATCAGTCAAAATTACTGCCGTTTGGGCACAGAACAAAGGTACTGAAAACAACGAATATTTGGCCAAACAGCTTTAATGAATGTTAAACATTACACTATTCAACAGAGGAAGTGCTCACTGCTTGCCAAATGTCTAAACAAGATGTAGTTGTTAACAATTTTGTCAACCATTTTGCAGCAATAAATTAGCTATGTTTCCCTTGACAATGGCAAAGTAGAACAAAAAACAAAATAAAAGAAATAATTATAAAAAAAAATCCGTTTATTTAATTACCAAAGCACTGGCCAGGATATGAGCTGCTGAAGGGAAGTCCACCAGCGACACTAGCTGACCTTTAGCAAGATTAATATAACAGCTTAATCGCAAGCCCCCAACTACAGCACTTCCAACACATACATACATAGAACAAAAACAACAACAAGAATAACAAAAAAACGAAGAGCACATAAACAACATTCACGCATACCAGGCACAAATGAGAAAACATGTTGTTAGCAACAAACATGCTAATTATATCAACTTCCGGGTCACAGCTGGCTGGCTTGGGGATAAACCAACTAGCATAAAGTAGCATGCGCAGCTGTAAGGAGTGAGCAGCTCTTTTTGACTTAATAAAAAATCCATCTAACGGTGGTAATTCATTACTTACTGTTGACCCAAAGAATGGCTGTTCTGTGCCGACCAAACAAACAGCCGAAGCTCATGTAATGGTAATTAAGTTAATACGAACGCATGCAACATGAGGCATGAGGTATGAGGCACGCCTAGGATAGAGCAATGAAACTGAAATCTTAAACAAATAGATGTGGTTCATATATAATCATTATGCGGTGTGTGAAAGCGGGGGCGTTGAAACTTCACGCTAGACCAATAAATATAGCCGCCACTGTTGGCTAGATTTATCAGGACAGCAGTAACATGAGGCGTCAAAGATGTTTGATCCTTCCTCCATAAAGGCGCAGATTAAATTCACTTACAAAGTCACAACATTTCCAAATTTCTTAACTCTTTAAATTCCATGTATTTATCAAATTTCAAACACCTTTCGAATTCTCCTGAGTAACTTTCTTGAATTTTCCACTCCATTACTTCACACATTCATTCCTAACGCCACATTTATTTGCTAAATTGTTAATAAAGCTATCATATGTTGTGGCTTAACTTAGTACTTCTTAAAGAAGTTTACAACAAAAGCAACAGAAAGAAAAAACGAGCTGTAGACACGCCCTATCTGCTCACACCCTCTCCCCCACAAGTCATATGTTTCGGCATTGTTGATGATGATGTCACCTCGTTATCTACGCTGCTAAATCACAAAGGTTCACACTTGGCTGACATTAATGCGCGCCCATTTATAATAATCGCAATGAAGGAACCCAAAAAAAAGGCATCACAAGCAAAGACAAGGATTCTAGGTATCTCCATTGGGCGACGAAACTTTGCAGCTCACACTCGACGTCACACTTCAGCTTGAGCAACATGATGATGAATTACTGTTTAATTTTATATATTTTTCTCATTCTATTAAAAGTCTCGGTTTTCTGAGTCTGACTAATGAAGCTTGAAATGAAATCAAAGGGATTTATTTCAACATTAATCCTTGTTGATAACAGGATATAAATTTTTAATTTCAATGCAATGAAGAGGTTCTTTTTGATTGTAGCTTAGAGTATTTAACAAGCAAGCAGGAAAAAAAGAGGCAACATCAGTGTAGTTAGGGAGTTAGATGGTATAAGTAAGAGGCTTGAACTCCTTGAGCCATAAATCATTGAATATTCTAGACTTTTTTTATGCAAAATATACGGTATTGTAAGCGGACGAAACTGTTTACTTAATAAGCAACATTTTTAAGTTAACATGCAATGTTTGTTGATTCAGGCCTCCTATTTAGTTAAGAATGAAATGGAAAATGAATTATTTGAAATTTAATGAACCTGTAGTTGTTCCGGTCAAAACAAAAGATACAAAGACCTATAGCATCTGTCGCAGGCGATGACAATAGCCTGGATCTAACATTATAAGAGACTCTTTATAAAGTAGAAACAAATTAAATTCATTCTTTATAATTACCCAAATTTCGGATTTTCAAGGTTTAAAACTATTTTATTTTTTTTTGGGCAAAATCCAAATGAACCCAAATGAATCAATTTTGGAATCAATGTTTAGCTAATAAAAAGCTTTTGTCAGGCAACTTTCAGGTGACTAAAAATAGGTTAAAACTTTATTCCGTTTACAGTGGGGCATTTCATGTGAAACGGACAGCGAAAAATTCATCTTCGTTAAAAGGTTCTGAAAATTGTTCGAATTCAGCCTTATTGAATTCGTTAAGTTCAGTTATGTATAGTTTCATAGAAAACTTTTTTAATTTTGCGTGCAAGCATCTTGTGTAATTGCACAAAAGCTCCAAGTAAGTTAACGTGGCTTGAGTGTAAACATATACAAGCTGATGTAAAATACAAGAATAAATTATGTAAACATATAAAAATGCTCACAAAATTGTCGTACATAAAATTCCAGTCCCCTGAACTACCGTCGAGAATTTATTTACGGTTAAAGTGTATCCTGTGTGTGTAAGGGTGTGAAGAGTCCCCACAAGCAAGAAAAATATTTTTCTCCAAGCTTGAAAAAAAATTGTTTAACCACCACTTGATCTCCAACTCATGTCTCCAAGTAACTCCAACATCTTGGAGTTGAACTAGACATTGGCTTGAGATGTGTAAGTTTTTAAAGTGGCAATACTGTGAATTGTCAAAAAAAATTTTGTACTTGGCAGCACTGTTTGTTTTGGTCATTGTGTTTCTTGTTATTTTGTGAACATTTGTGACTTACACAATTTGAATAAAAGTGAATTTGTGAATTACAACAAAATAATAAAAGTATATTCAGGGGAACATGACATTGCCCGTTATTTTAAATCAATTTTTTATAATGTATTTGTATTTTAGTAAACATTCTTAAGATTTTAAGAAAAAAATTTCATGGAAAAAATTCTATGGGTTCAAAAGTAATGCCAAAAGTAATGCCTAAGTAATAATCAATAGCGAAACTATTTCGTGAAGGTTATAAAAATTATACGAGGAAATGTTATCCCAGGTCATCAGTTATTTTTTGTGTGAACACCGATCCTTCTTAATGTACATAGGATGTATGCATTTTTATACCCTAAACATGAAAGGTCAGGGTATATTAACTTTGTGCAAACGTTTGTAACGCATAGAATGAAGCGAGTCCGGTATAGAAAAGTATATATATTCTTGATCAGCGTCACCACGTGAGTCGAGCTATCTATGTCCGTCCGTCTGTGTGTTGTCCGTATACACAGGATAAGAAGAAGGAGTTGAGATAATTGGATGAAACTTGGTACACATGATCACATGTACCTAAGGATCTGCATTATTGAATATTTTTGGAATCCGCCCACGGACACGACTACCTCCCACACTGAGAAAAAAACACATACCTTGCTCCGGTAAAAAATTTCTCTATTTTCGATATAGAAATTTTCTCTTTTTCAAATGAAATTTTCTTAAATTAGAATAAATTTTCACATTTTCGAAGAAATATTTCTTTACTTCTAGGAAATGAAAATATTTCAATGTCTCTAATAATGATAAGTATTTTTCTCGCACAAAAATTTCTCATTTATAGAGAAAAATTTATTGAAAATGAAAAACTTTTCTTATATTTTGATAAAAAATTCACTAGGAGAAGTATTTTCTTCAATAAAAACAAATATTTTCTCAAAAACAAAAAGCTTTTTCTCAAAAAACGATATATTTTTCTTTTTCATGGAAGCTTTTTACCATTTTTAGAGAATTTTTAGTATCGAAATTAGAGAATAGCATTCTCTGGAGCAAAGTCTATACCATTTTTCTCTAAATATGATGCCTTTTTTATCATATTCCGATAAGCTTTTTTCTGAGTGCATACAACGCAAAAATTGAAAACTGCATAACTCAGCTCATAATAAGTCTACAACAATAAAATTTGGTATGTGTGTGTTTTATATCAACACAAAGATGTCTTTGAAAAATGGACGTCATCCGCTCACGGACACGCCCACCTCCCATACAACCCAAAAATTGAAAACGCAATAAATAAGCCTCTGTTTAACCTACAAAGCTAAAATTTGGCACGTATGTTTTTTATAACAAAAAAAAAATGGTTTTGAAAAATGGACATCGTCCGCCCACGGACACGCCTACTTCCCATACAACGCGAAAATTGAAAACTGCATAGCTCAGCTCATAATTAGCCTACAACAATAAAATTTGTTATGTATGTGTTTCATACCAACACAAATATGTCTTCGCATGTGTTTAACCTACAGAGCTAAAATTTGGCATGTATGTTTTTTATGACAAGACAAAGATGGTTTGGAAAAATGGACTTCATCCGCCCACGGACACGCCCATTTACAATCAATTTTTTTTTTTTTTTTAAAAGTGGGTTTAGGGTATTTCATAGTCGGCCTAGACCGACTTTAGGCTTTTTTTACTTGTTTTCACTAAATGCATAAGGTAGTTAACGCTTCCACTGTATAAGTATATGAGTTTCATGCAGTTTTGGCTGTTATCTTATGAACTATTCTTGCTACCCTTGTATTTGTACATGGATTTTATGATTTTCGCTAGTAAACTCATAAAATATTTGTAGCGGCTTTTAATATCCAATAAATTTTTTTTTTATAAAAATTTTATTTTCATTAAAAGTGAACTCTATCGTTACAATTTTATTTTTGAATTGATACTTCCATATAAAATTATTTTGATTATAAACAAGTAAAGAAAGTCTAAAGTCGGTCTAGGCCGACTATGAAATACCCGAAACCTACTTTTCCAAAAAAAACAATAATATTATTGAAAATAGGCGTGTCCTTGGGCGGATGAAGCCTTTATTTTATATGCATTTAAATGTTGATGAAAAATTTACACATACCAAGTTTTATTCCAGTAACTCACAGTTACTGCCTTTATTGTGCTTTCGCTATGGGAGGTGGACGTATTCATGGACGGATTACTCCCAATTTTTGAACAGACCTTAGTTTTGGTATAAAATACACACATACCAAATTTAATTTCTCTATGACAAACATAACCTTATTTATAGAGTTTCAAACTTTTTGGGTTGTATAGGAGGTAGGCGTGTCCGAAGGCGGATGACGTCCATTTTTCAAAACCATTTTTGTCTTGTCATAAAAAACATACGTGCCAAATTTTATCACTGTAGGTTAAACAGAGGCTTATTTATTGCGTTTTCAATTTTTGGGTTGTATGGGAGGTGGGCGTGTCCGTAAGCGGATGATGTCCATCTTTCAAAGACATCTGTGTGTTGATATAAAACACATACACACCAGTCCTTGGACGGATTCCAAAAATATTCAATAGTGCAGATTCTTGTGCCCATGTGACCATGTGTACCAAGTTTCATTCAATTATCGCAACTCCTTCTTCTTATCCTGTGTATACGGACAACACACAGACGGACGCACGGACGGACGGACGGACGGTTATGGATAGCTCGACTCACGTAATGACGCTGATCAAGAATATATATACTTTTCTATACCGGACTCGCTTCGTTCTATGCGTTACAAGCGTTTGCACAAAGTTAATATACCCTGACCTTTCAGGTTTAGGGTATAAAAATTGACATTTTTTTAAAACTATGTTTGTATACGAAGTGTTTCTTATGTAGTGTATATGTTTTTTTGATTATGGTGTTGAGGCACCACATATTTCATGTTTCCCTTGAAACTTATAGAATGTGCCTTTTTCGGATATTATTCGCTTCCCGCCCATTTTCCGTTAGAGTTAGGCTAACAAATAAGATCTACAAGTAAAAATGCAGGTAGATACTACAATGACTTCGGTAGTGGAAAAAACCCAGGCCCCCGAGCTTTAAGGCTCCAAAACAGGCTAAAATAGGTACTGGAACATGTCCCCAAATATCAATATATTCGACAAAAAACATACTTTGGATAAAACTTCAATCAGTGCTTCTCGACATGTTATACATTGTTCCGAAATATATCCCTTATATAATTTACGAGTATCGTAGAAGGAACAATACCTACAAATTTTGATTTTAACCGCTATAAGCGCCATGGAAGGTCATTTAAAGGTCAAATTTGGTTATACAAAGATATATATATCTATTTATTTTGCATACAAATTTCTGTGTAAGTTTAGAGCCTAAATTTGCTTTTAAGAACTATAGAGTCATTAAGCCAAGTACCTTTTTAACCCGTTTTGAGGCCTTAAAGCCCGGGGGGCTGAGTTTTGTTCTTGTTCGCCTCGTATTTTTACAAGAAATTTATTCAGAATAATTATGAATGGTTCGTGCTCTCCTTGGTTTTTATTTTTTATTGGTTCATGTATCTTGTACACACATTTTATGAACTTTAAACGCTAGGCTTATGAAATATTCATATTCTCGTGTTTTTTTCTTTTGTGGTTTCACCGATATTATAAATAGTTCATGTGACACATGTTATTGGATACTGGACAGAAATTCATGAACGCAATTCATAGAAATCATGTAAAACTTTATAATTTTTGTGTATTTTTTTTTTTGTTGACTGGTCAATACGAATGAACAGTTTTTTTCGTATCAGGTCAAGTTATGGGTTTCAATAATGTTTTTCGGGTGGTTTTTAAATATAATAAATTAGTAATGAAATATATTTTTTTTTTGGTTTGTTTACAAAATTACCTGTTCTTTTTGGATTTCAAATCAATTTCGAAATTCCATTAAAATTTTTTTTGTTTTTTGTTACAAAACCGGAAGTAAAGATTTAAACTTTTATCATAATCATAACCTTAAAACTTATTACTTTTTATTAAGCTTAATTAAGTAATTTTGTTTATGAAATGAGAAATATCTTTTGAATAATCAATATGAAAACCTATTGATATTTTTGTTTATCAATATCCTTCTTGTGTACATTCTTGCTACGGGCCTGATAAGAGACCTTAAATTCTTTTAAATTGAGCTCGACAAAGGAACTTCTTTAATTATTATTATTGAAAATTCTTCAAATAAATCCTACATTTCCAGTACAAGAACCGGTGTCAATTGAAAAATTCAAAATAAAATTTTCAAAAACAATTTAACAAGTGAATTGACTCATGTACAATAAGACATTAATCGAATTTGGGTAAAAATTTTTTTTATTTGCGTATTAACTTCTAAAGTAACACTTCTTAGTCCAGAAATAAAACGAAGGTGAACTAAAACCCTAACAAAAAAAAGCCCGTTATAAGAATTATAGTCATGAAAATATGAGTTTTCAAAGAATTTTTAAAGAAATGCTAATGTACTGGGACTGCACAGTAGATTAGCCTGTAAGAGCAGCTGTTCGTTCGCAGAAAAGCTTGGATTCGTCAAAAAGATACAAACAATTAAGTTACGAACAATTAAGTTAGGAATCTGACATGACATGAGTAAAAATTGTAAAAACATGAGATGACATGAGTAAAAATTGTTGAATCTTCACTCTCACAAAAATAGGTCACTGAAACAAGTATCTTTGCTCGGTAGTAGCCCTTCTTCAAATGAAACGTGTGCAGTGCCACAACTTCGGTTGAAGAACGACCGATAGTATTGATTTTCAGAAGGAATAGAATAGCTGCAGTAAGATATCTTACATAGTACTTTGCACCTAAAATTTGTTACTCAAAAACTCAGAGTGATAGTCTTTCAAAATGGCAAATTATTTAAATTTCTATTTAAAGAAAATTTTAAAATCAAAGCATTGATATTGTTTTGACAAGCAAAACAAGGTAACGAAAACTTATTTACGACATATGCATTGAAATTATAGCGTATAATTAGTTCAAACACCGTTAACCTCATCGCAAATTGTAGTGATGTCATAACGCTTATTGGAAAAATTTCCAGCAGAAACTGATTTAATTAACATGAAATTTATACCCATCGTTATGTACACAAAATCATACTGAGTCAAAACTGATGTTATCCGCTTTATTGGCTAATATTTTATTTCTGTTTGCTAATAATTGTGATTTAATACCATGCATATCTTCTGCAATTAATCACCAAACAAACTCATGATTTCCACACATCAAATAGAAAATGAGACTTTAGTTCATTCGTAAAAATGCATTCCTCTAATCAAGTAGCAACGAAACTCTTCTCTCTGCTATTCTTACTAGCAGTTAATTTCTATAGCAGTCAAGCTGCGAACTTTGGCACTAATATATCGACTGATTTTTGGACAGATGGTGAGCTGAATATAGCCAAAGCTATTGCCAGACTGATGGAAAAGACGTACCTACACATGACCACCATGGTTGATATATTAATGGCCTACGACAATAAGGACGAGAAATATTATCAACAGCAATTTTTGGATGAGATCCTTAAGGAGTTTCCTTTGTTGACTGTACGTCTGGATTTTACACTTTGCATGCGGCTATACGAGCCACGCTACTATTTATTTATTATGGCGGATAAGCCAGAATCTTTT
Source organism: Tetanocera ferruginea (assembly GCA_958299015.1). NCBI lineage: Eukaryota > Metazoa > Arthropoda > Insecta > Diptera > Sciomyzidae > Tetanocera > Tetanocera ferruginea. The sequence continues at coordinate 137,912,049 of OY282642.1, forward strand.
CGGTAAATACTTAAATATTTTGCTATAACTATGATTCGAAATTATATTTTGTCCACTATAGAAAAGCCTTGGAATCTCGCAACCACAGCCCCTATGACTTTGCTGGCTATGTGATCATCTTCTTTACTGATTTTGTTGGTCGATGGGAGTTAAATAACGTCTTTCGCGTTTGTTTGGAGTATAACATAATAAATGTTGTTTTAGTGCTGCCGCCCAAGCACACCATAATCAATCTCTACACGTATTATCCTTTTTTGCCAGGATCGTGTTACAACTCAAAAAAAATAGAATTCTGTCGCTACGCACGTGAACGCTTTATTAATCCAATTGGTCGGGAATGTTTTATATTTCCTAGAAAACTCAAAAACTTTTTTGGATGTCCAATTTTTGCAAATATTTGGGAAATTCCACCAGAGATTATATATACACGTCCGATATTTGCCAAAAAACGTCTGGAGGGATTTGAGGGTGAAATGTTGAACACTTTGGAGAAAATAATGAATTTTGATTTGAAAGTGAAATATTTGGATGTGTACAAAAGAGGAGAACATTTCGATCTTAGAGTAAGTAAAATTTAATTATCATGTAAAGGTAAAGGTAAAGGTAAAGGTAAAGGTAAAGGTAAAGGTAAAGGTAAAGGTAAAGGTAAAGGTAAAGGTAAAGGTAAAGGTAAAGGTAAAGGTAAAGGTAAAGGTAAAGGTAAAGGTAAAGGTAAAGGTAAAGGTAAAGGTAAAGGTAAAGGTAAAGGTAAAGGTAAAGGTAAAGGTAAAGGTAAAGGTAAAGGTAAAGGTAAAGGTAAAGGTAAAGGTAAAGGTAAAGGTAAAGGTAAAGGTAAAGGTAAAGGTAAAGGTAAAGGTAAAGGTAAAGGTAAAGGTAAAGGTAAAGGTAAAGGTAAAGGTAAAGGTAAAGGTAAAGGTAAAGGTAAAGGTAAAGGTAAAGGTAAAGGTAAAGGTAAAGGTAAAGGTAAAGGTAAAGGTAAAGGTAAAGGTAAAGGTAAAGGTAAAGGTAAAGGTAAAGGTAAAGGTAAAGGTAAAGGTAAAGGTAAAGGTAAAGGTAAAGGTAAAGGTAAAGGTAAAGGTAAAGGTAAAGGTAAAGGTAAAGGTAAAGGTAAAGGTAAAGGTAAAGGTAAAGGTAAAGGTAAAGGTAAAGGTAAAGGTAAAGGTAAAGGTAAAGGTAAAGGTAAAGGTAAAGGTAAAGGTAAAGGTAAAGGTAAAGGTAAAGGTAAAGGTAAAGGTAAAGGTAAAGGTAAAGGTAAAGGTAAAGGTAAAGGTAAAGGTAAAGGTAAAGGTAAAGGTAAAGGTAAAGGTAAAGGTAAAGGTAAAGGTAAAGGTAAAGGTAAAGGTAAAGGTAAAGGTAAAGGTAAAGGTAAAGGTAAAGGTAAAGGTAAAGGTAAAGGTAAAGGTAAAGGTAAAGGTAAAGGTAAAGGTAAAGGTAAAGGTAAAGGTAAAGGTAAAGGTAAAGGTAAAGGTAAAGGTAAAGGTAAAGGTAAAGGTAAAGGTAAAGGTAAAGGTAAAGGTAAAGGTAAAGGTAAAGGTAAAGGTAAAGGTAAAGGTAAAGGTAAAGGTAAAGGTAAAGGTAAAGGTAAAGGTAAAGGTAAAGGTAAAGGTAAAGGTAAAGGTAAAGGTAAAGGTAAAGGTAAAGGTAAAGGTAAAGGTAAAGGTAAAGGTAAAGGTAAAGGTAAAGGTAAAGGTAAAGGTAAAGGTAAAGGTAAAGGTAAAGGTAAAGGTAAAGGTAAAGGTAAAGGTAAAGGTAAAGGTAAAGGTAAAGGTAAAGGTAAAGGTAAAGGTAAAGGTAAAGGTAAAGGTAAAGGTAAAGGTAAAGGTAAAGGTAAAGGTAAAGGTAAAGGTAAAGGTAAAGGTAAAGGTAAAGGTAAAGGTAAAGGTAAAGGTAAAGGTAAAGGTAAAGGTAAAGGTAAAGGTAAAGGTAAAGGTAAAGGTAAAGGTAAAGGTAAAGGTAAAGGTAAAGGTAAAGGTAAAGGTAAAGGTAAAGGTAAAGGTAAAGGTAAAGGTAAAGGTAAAGGTAAAGGTAAAGGTATAGGTAAAGGTAAAGATAAAGGTAAAGGTATAGGTAAATGTTTAGTCATAAAAAGTTGTAGGTATAACTTAAGGTAGACGACCAGTTATGACCAGATAATTATGATTATAAATTAAGTGATTTATTTTATGTTAAAAGGAATTGACATATTTTGCAAATTAATATTTTTTGGATGATAAAAAAAATATTATACAAAAATGGGAGTTAAGTCACTGAAATAACTGTAGATATTTTGTTGAAAATTCAAATTCATGAAATACTTCACTCATTTCATGCAAGACTGCCACAACTTAAGTTAAGAATTTTAGATAGGATCATAAGAAATGTTGTTTCTGAGAACCACCATTATAAAATCAAGAAATCAAGTTCTGCACAATATTATAAATAATTCTTTTATTCAGTTTTAGTATTAGTTTTCTTCAATTATTCGAAATATGAACTGTATAAATGGGCTTTTCCGAAATTTTAAATTTTTAGTTGTGACAGTTTTGCGCCGTTGTAATTATTTTCATCATCTTTGAAAAACACAACCATTAAAAAAGTATCTTAAAGTTTCAGAGGTTTCGTGTCATCTATATACATCTATAAGAATATGATTCTACTATTAATTTTTCGGTGGTTAATTCTAGAAACTTTGTTTTATGGCTACATCTATTAAATGTTCATGTTCGATTAGAATTTCTTTTTTTATATTTTTCTTTTAAGTGCCTCTATCGAATTACATGTTTTTACAAATTCTTTCTAGCTAACCACCAACAACGTCAACTTCTCGGTTGGACGGAACTATTATCCCAGTCATCTACAGGATACTGTCTCACCCAGTACACCGTACTTTACATCGCGTTTGTTGCTTATAGCTCACATCGGTAAGCCGTTTAACTTTGTGGAACTTATGTTGCTGATATTGGAACGTGGACTCTGGTTGGTGCTTATCATAATTATTGTCATACCGTACTTGGTCATCTGGATGTTGTCTTATGCAAAGCAATCCCTACGTGAAAAAATGATTGGACAGAATAATTCTACGCCCTATTACAACGTTCTTGTAACCATATTCGGTGGTTCGATAATCTTTAAGTCGAGTAGTAATATTGCCAGTTATATTTTCGTTTGCTGGCTATGGCTGACACTGGTTTTTCGTCAAGGCTACCAATCAATGCTTTACAATTTTATGCGCAATGAACCACGCGTGGAGAGGCCTCAAACTATTGATGCCTTAGTGCGTCAGGGTGGCGCTATTGGTGCCTCACCACTACTTCACGATATTATTGACCAAGTTCCACAATTTAAGCCCGGTGTTATCGTACAATATAATGTGAGCGAACTACTTGCCATGCAGTGGTTAGAGAATCACAGTCCAAAGGGAGCTATTATAACGCCCATGGAAAGCTTTCGCTATTATCAGCAAACCCTCGGTTACCGCAGAAAACTCTATGCATTGCGTGAGCCGCTTTTTGACCTGAAGATTTGCATACAATTCCGCAAACGTTCCTACTTAAAATCAAAGTTTGATCATTTACTTATGGCGATGATGAGTTCTGGTTTGATCAACTATTGGGAATCCGTGTACACATCAAAAATAGTGCGTTCCAAAAGTTTAAACCCAAGCGATACGATGGAACCCGATTATTCACTATTAATGCAGTTGGAAGAGTTTAAGGGACTGGTTCTGATATATTTTCTAATGATAGGCGTGGCATTTGTAGTGCTTTTATACGAAATTTCATATGCATGGATAAAGCAGCGAAAACAAAGGCATTGTAGGGTGAGAGCAAAAGATCGCAAGAGGATTGTTTTATATATAAAGCAGAGAAAGAGTAATGAACTGAGATTGGAGAGAAAGAGCAGGAGATACAAGGAAAATATATATTGAACTAATTTATGGTTGTACTGTAACTAGAATTGTATTTTTATTCAAGATTAGTATATTTTTCACTTTCTTTATGATTGATAAATAAAATATGGTGTCATAGATAGTTCTTTTTTCTAGAATTCTTTTAAGCGCAGCAAAATTTTTTAATCAGTTCTTTTTAATCAGTGCAACGCTTATGAAAAGTTATAAATTTCATTATGATTCAACTAATTTTAAATCGACTCTTTAATCAACCTTATTAACACCAAACCAAAGCAGTACGAATAGCACCTCAAAGGCATGGCAAACAAAGAACATTAGGAATTATTAATGATCTAAAATCTCAGCTTTGTTTGCTTTTGCAACATTATTAGCCATAATTAAAATTATGAACATACAAAAAAAGGTAAAAATATTTCATGCTGTTAAAAACTTGATACTGAAATCATAAGAAATATTACTTAAGAACCTCATACTTTATTCATTTCAAAACTCAAACATTAGAATGAGTTGATTGCGTGGCTTATAGCAACAAAGCGAATTAATAATTCATTAAGTTTTAAGTTTTGCAAATCATGCCATTTGCAATAGAGGAGTTGGCGTAAGGGTTGAAAGTCGTTGTCCTAGAAAGCATTAATTACAATTAAACGTGGTTGACAAACGTAATCCAACAGCAAATAAAACAAGATTTAAGTAAGTAAGTTTCCAAAAATCGATCATGAGATTATCTCCAGCAAAAAATATTTCTCTTTATTCTGCCTAGCTAGGATGAAAAACACGACTAGCAGAGCTGTGAAATCTGCATTCATATTCAAAGAATGTATTCAATGAATGATTCTTGGATCAATTTTGCATTCATTGAATACATTCTTATTTCGTTACTGATTGACTCAAGTTTTTGTAAAAAAAATCTGATTGAATGCATTATTTTACAGTAGGTAGATTCCAGGATTTGCTATCGCTAAATCTCGATCGCTAAAAAATGCTAACGTCAGTTTTAGCAAATTTTAGCGACAATCGCTATTCTGAATTACAAATCATCTCCTATTTTCATCGCTTAACTTAAGCAATGAAAAAAATGAACCGTATAAAAAAAAGCTGATTTTGACATTTATTTATCGCTAAAAAGTTACTAATTTGCGATTCTGGGTATATAACAATTGTCAAAAATTGCTAAAATTATCAAATTTTTAGCAACAAGAAATTTTGGCCGCAAAAGTACCATATTTGGAGTGAATATAATCCTCAAGTGTATGCTGAGACACCGTTACATCCAGAAAATCTGACTGTTTGGTGTGCTTTATGGTCTGGTGTAATTGGGCGGCATTATTATAGTGGCGACTCTGAAGCTAAATTAAGCATTTTACAAAATAAACACGTCTAATACAACATGTTTAAAGCAAGGGAAGAAGTAATTAAAATTAATGAAGGTTCTTTACTGAAATACCTCAATCGAGAACATAGTTCAAAAAGTGTTTTTGCAGAAGTTTCCCTAACATACCAATGTTCAGATGAGATGAATATAAATTCAGATGAATCATCAGCCAGCGATAAAGAGTGTGAAGAAGAAGGTGGCGCAAAATTAATCATTCAATTTTGTTTTTGAATATCTTTTTTAGTAAATAAAAAAAATGGTATTGAGTGATGAAAGTCTTCATTTGAACCATTACAATTTTTTGTGTTATGTCGAAAAGGTGATATTCTTGAAAGGACTGTCGCAAGCGTTGACACACATTTGTGCCCGTTTTGTCGATTTTCAATGACTTTCTGAAAGATTTCCGGCGATTCGCATTACTGTTCGCATTGCTGTCGAATATTCTTCTTAAGGTTTGCGATTGTCGGAAGCTTGTTGCCATAAACCCTCGACTTCAAGTAGCCTCAAAGAAAGAAGTCTGATATGGTTAAATTGGTTGATCTTTCTGACTATGCCAAATCAACAAATCGCGCGATTACAAGACCACGAAATGCTTCCTTCACAATATTCATTGTGACTCGTGCTGTGTGTGGGCTTGCCAGTTAAACCGTTCTGTTGAAACCATATGTTTTGTTGTTGATGTAACCGCTTAAATGGCAAAGCCATTTCCAAAAATTATAACATCTTTCGATAGGATGATTAATTTTGTGCCACCTTGTACAAATATTTAACGTAGCCAAGTCAAATTGTGCAAGTTTTTTTTCTTATTTTCCTTCGGCTTTCCAGATGAAGCGAGTTAAAGAGAGTGAAGCCGGCGTTCACAAAAAGAAAAAAGCTAGGCCAGCCAGCGATAAAGAGTGTGAAGTACAAAATTTTTTAGCTACTGACTTGAAAGATATTGGTCTTTGGCCTGTAACTATTAAAGATGACACACGAATCCTACTTGTTCAGCAAGATGCATCAGCAGTTCCAAACCTAAATAGCGACTTTGGTGAAACTCTTCGTGACGGTGAATTTATAAAAGGCCGGAACAGAAAACTAGCGATGGATTGGTTTATTCGTACTCTGCTAAATAAAAAAAAAACTTTGAGGACGTATCTAACGTGTTCCTCTGCAAAAAGCTCTTTACTGCTTTTGATTATTTGAAGAAATAGTTCAGTCGAGTCTGAAATCAGGATTCAATAAGTGGTGGAAGAATTAGTTTTCTTCGCCTCTTGAACAGTAGATAATTTTGACTTACGTAGTATTAGAATTAGGTTGATGTTATGTATACTAAAATTTTTTTATATAATTGAGAACAATAAGAGATTATATTCTAAAGATTTTCGATACAGATAATATGTGTACACACAGAAAAATCGCCAAATAAAAACCTTATAATGTGGAGCAAAGTTAAACAAATTTATGGTTTTTACACAAAAAGATGTTATTCTTAAAGTTATTGGCTATGTCTTCTTTAATTAATTTAAGAAGAAATCTCATACAGGTACTAGGTTTTCTTCTTGATTTTGTTTAAGAAGAAATCTCATAAAGCTACTAGGTTTTCTTCTTGATTTTTTTCGGAAGGAATGTCACGAAGCTAAAGAGTTTTCTACAAGATATGCTTTTCTTCTCAATATTTAATAAATAAATAAGATATAATGAATAAACGATACACGAAGTCTAGGACTTGAAAAAAGTCTTGAAAATACATATGAATTTTAGAAGAAATCTTTCTAAATAAGTTTAAGAAAATTTATGCTGAAAAACAAGAAGATTTCTTCTTAAAAAAACCTCTTCTCTTTCGTCTTTCATGCCACATGTTTTTGAAATATTTCGGAAATATGAACTTTAGAAGAAATTAAGAAGATATTTTATTCAATAAATTTAAGAAGATTTTTGTTGAAAATCAAGAAAATTTCTTCTCAAAAAATACCTCTTCTCTTTCGTCTTTTATGCCCGTTGTTTTTGAAAAGTCTTGAAAATATGGATTTTAGAAAAAATTAAGAAGATATCTTATTCAATAAATTTAAGAAGATTTCTGTTGAAAAACAATAAGATTTCTTCTTAAAAAATACCTCTTCTCTTTCGTCTTTTATGCCCGTTGTTTTTGAAAAGTCTTGAAAATATGGATTTTAGAAAAAATTAAGAAGATATCTTATTCAATAAATTTAAGAAGATTTTTGTTGAAGAACAATAAGATTTCTTCTTAAAAAATACCTCTTCTCTTTCGTCTTTTATGCCCGTTGTTTTTGAAAAGTCTTGAAAATATGGATTTAGGGGCGGTCAGTTGGGAATCCGGCCCGGGCGGCTTAACCTCTCGGTACGCCTCAATGGCCAGAACGTTAAGGTCAATGGTGACTGGAAAAAGGTCAGGAAACGATTGACCACTTGGAGGACAACATTCGCCGCGTTTTTGCCGATATATGGCCACAAATGTTGAAAAGAGTGATTGAAAATTGAACCTTCAGATTAAATTACGTCCCAGCCAGCCGTGGCGGTCATATACCACAAGTCATATTTAAATTTTAATGCCAAGAGATTATCTTTTAAATAAAGTCAATTGAATGTCAATTTCATCCTTGTTTTATTCCATTTCAAAGTTTTGTACCTCTAAAAAAAAACATCCTTTATTAAAACAGGAAGCATGAAGAGGATTAGAACAATGATTATAACAAAAACAAAGACAATAATTATAGAATAAAGGTGTGGACTCGAATGAAGACAGTACTTACTCGTGCATTCATGATAAATCACAGTTAATTTTTTAATATTTCTTATAAGCAAAAAAACTTTAAAAAAAAAAATCATTTATATAACCTTTATTTTATTATTTTTCAACTAAAAAATTTTATTGACAAGAATATTATTTACTTTATGTTTTCAAGCTTTTACTAGGGACGTTAATTTTTTTATATAGTTCGTGATGTGTGGTAAACCTTAACTTTTATAATTTTACCAACAAATTTTTATGATTAGAATTATTATGATTATGATAAAAGTTATAATAAAATTTAAAATTTTTTTTACCACTTCCACTGTCATAAGTTGACACACCAGGAGCATTGAAAATATGCAGCAGTCAAGCAAAAATTAATTTTTTAAAGTTTATATTCTGACATGCAAATATTACAATAAAAGTGAAAGTATTTCTTATAGTTATAATCAATAATTTCATTAAAAAACATCGATTCCCGCATTAAAAAATGCAATTTGATTTATGTTTCTGTTCACTATTTTTACTTTTTACGGTTGACAAGTAAACTTTGCATAGCCTTTTTAACCGCAAAAAAGATTTGAAATAAGCAGCATTAAAAATTTAAAAAAAAAAAATATCCTTTTATGCTATTAATAACTAAACTGCAGGACTCATTCATAACGTACAAAAACTAACAAACAAATATATATATACATATGTTTCAAGTTATACAGACGTAGATATGGACAACCGGATGAACGTCTGACATTCAGATAAATTCATGCAATATGCAATTATGTGCATATTATTGAAAAAGAAAATATTTGATTTCCAATTAGAAATGTGCAAATATGTAAAATCTATGCAATGCATGCAAACTTTGGCCTGTAGTTATGTGATGGTCATACATGCATGTGTGTCGAAAGTTTATGAGTATTCGTTGTTTTGTGCATTTTCAGAGATGTGTACATTTTATATATTTTTTTTTTTTTGAGGGAGAACTTACAAAAACAAGTTCTACACTCTCCCAAAATTATTGTTAAAATTCAACAATTACAATTGTTAATAAATTTAACAATTTCCATGATAAAAGTTTCCCTTGATTTTGAGTTTTAATTTTTTCTTTTCAAAGATTGACAATTTTTATTGTAGCATTGTTAAATTTATTGTTGTTTTTTTTATTGTTGAATTCAACAATTCAATTGTTTATTGAAAAAAATTGAAACTTCAATTCAAACAAAAAAAAAAACAAAAAGCTTTAAATTTTTTTTTTTTTTTACTTCAATTTAGCAAAATATAATTCGGAACAATTAAAATAACAATAACAAACATAACGAAAAGGAACAAATTATTAACGAAATAAAGGTAAATATTGTAATTATATTTTATTTCATTAAGCCGAAATATTTCATGGTGTTCATTCATATTTCATGTTCGGTGCTTTGGTGCTTATCCATTATTCTGAACGCAAACGATTCTTTGGGGATTCTACAGACATCGTCCTGACCTTCGAAGCAGAGTAGCCAGAAAACGTGAATATAACGAAGCTATAGGCTTGTAATTTGTAATTGTTACAAGCTTGTTAAATATTGTTGAATAAAATTTGTATTTTAAATACAGCAGTTGTAAAGATGTCAAATTTTTTGAGAGTTAAGTTTTTGACAGGTAATTTTTTTCAATTTTTTGACGTTTAAATTTTGACATATAGTTTTTGACTTTTAAATTTTGACATTTAATTTTTGACGTTTAAATTTTGACATATTAACATTCATAAATGACAAGACAACCATCAAAATTTAATTTCGAAAAATATACAATTTTTATTGTTATTTCTAACAAAAAAACAACAATTGCTATTGTCAATGCTATTTTAACCAAGATTATTGTTATTTCATTGTTAGAATTAACAATTTTTTTTTGAGAGTGTAGTAATATTTTTATTAAAAATATTACGTTTATTGATATCATTGTTGCGCAAATGTATGGAAATATTTTTGAAAAAAAAAAACCAAAATATATTTTTGTTTGATATATCAGCTCTGCACAAGGTATCAATTTAAAATTTACCACAAAAAGTCAAAAACATATTAAAATTTAATTTGAAATTGTTTATTTATCAATAATCCGTTTGTGTTGCTGAGTTCAATGGAAAAGGGAGGAAGTGGGAGTGGGAACAAGCATTAAGTAATAAATCCACCATTTTATGTAGCTCGTTTGGTTGCTGACCGTATTTAAATGTTGGGATTGTGTGGGAGGTGGGCGTGTTTTTGGGTGATTGACACCAATTTTTCTAAAACACCTCAGTTTTCATATCAAATACAAAAATACCGTATTTCAAACCTGTAGCTTAAATATTAGCTTATTTATAGTGTTTTCCCTATTATGGGCTGTGTGGGCCTAAAACGATTTAGTTTTGATATAAAATACAAATATATCAAATTATTTTCTTGTAGCTTAAAGAGAAGCCTTTTTATAGAATTTTAATTTTTGAAGTTGTATTGGAGGTAGGTGTGTTCGTGGGTGGATAGCGACCATATTTCTGACTCGACTTAATTTTGCTATAAAATGAATAAATATCTAATTTGACTTTTGTAGCTACGACAGAAGCCTAATTATATAGTTTTCAATTTTAAGCTTGTATGGGAGGTGGGCGTGTTAGTAGGTGGATGACGCCCATTTTTCTTACACACCTCATTTTTGGCAAAGAATTCACAAATAACTAGACTACATTCTAATATTTTTCAAAAAAGCTAGAAACTAAACCCAAAATTTACAGCAAAACCTCGAAATAATATGGATCTAGCTTTCACAAAACTAACTTGGCAACACTGGTGAGACTGCGTATGATAATGAGAAGGACATATCGTTCATTTGCTCGAATAATGTCATAACTCAAAAAAACGCAATTTTTGAGTTACACGGAGAGAAATTTGAGCTGAAAACAATCTAAAACCAATTAATTTTGTGAGTGATTCTGAGCTAAGCCTTAATGTTCTTGATATCAAGCCATAACGTGTTTATTTATCAAAAAACAACACGCCCATTAGAGCATAATATACGTAATTTTTGGATAATTTATCAAAAACTTAATATGCCCAACACATGCTTCCAATGGATTATTTATTAAAAAATTAATATGCTTATTGAGCCCAATTTATGTCAAAATATGTCAAATGCCATCAATTAAATATAAATACAAAATTTCAGACATTTTATTTAAAAAAAAAAAACCAAAAATAAACAAAGAATAGCATAAACACAATTGGAGACGCAGTCGACAGGCAGCAAATGTCATTGTATAGAACGCATGTTTTCTTATGTAGTTGAACAATTTTATGGCAACATGGCAGCACGACAGCAGGGCTTCAGCAGCAATTGCCGCCAACATAGATCTATTTCTATTTTTCTGGCGACAATATCTGAATTCTGTTTCTAGTAGGCCGTATAAATTTGTCAACATGATTTCAAAACAAAAAAAAAATTATGTTTTTCATAAACGAATTTAAGGTGGGACATAACATTGCGGGAGAGAAAACAGACCTTTTCTAAAAATTCATAACTCAGTCAAAAACAAACATTTTTCCAAAATTTTTTTGTTATTGTAGAGAATTGAACGAACTACAAGAAAAAAAATTCAAAAAAATATATTTTTATATTTATAAATTTATTTTAAAGAGCTCCAAACTGGCGGCAGAGAAAAGACGTGGGCCTCGTGGTTGCAGCGCTGGGAATCGCAAAAATTGTCCGATCTGGAAAAAAATGACTTTTTTAAATCTTAACAAAATTGGTTATCGTATGACAGGAGCTTTTTTAAATTTTTTTTCAATTTTTGGTGATGTTCCAAATTTGAAAGTGTGTTTTTTCGAAACATTGACTTTAAAAATTCATACAACAAATCAAGTTTAAAAAAATATTAAAAAAAAATGTTCGTCAAAAAATCAACCCGCTAGTGCCGCAGCCAGTACGAAAAACATTGTTTCGATAATAAAAATGCGCTCTTACTAATCCGGCTGTTTTTTCTTAGAATCTTAAGAATTTTTACTAAAATACAAAATTATAAAAAAAAACGATTTAAATAAACGGCCAATATCATGTCCCCCTTAAAATGAATGAAAATAAGACAAGCTGCTCGTTGTTGTCAGCGTTGCCAGAATGTGAAAAATTTACCAAAACTGGTAAATTTTTTTTTCGATGTGAAAACGTGAAATTAAGTTTCATTTTGGTAAACTTTTGCAGTGAAAAGCAAAAATTTTTTTATGCAAATTTTCCAAAAACTTAAAACGGACTGTCTGGTGTTACTTTAAAAAATGTATTAAAATTATCTTCCTTTTTCAATGTATTGAACTTGTTTGCTACGAAAAAAACTTTGGCTTGGAAAAATAAGGCTTAACCTAACCTTTTGCATTTAAGCAGTTGAAGCTGCTTTATCCTTTTCCTGCAATTCACAACATTCGCATTATTATTAAGCGAAATTTTTCTAAATTTCATTTAAGAAAAGTATTGAATTATTTATTAAACTGTTGATTGGCAACTCAAAAATGAGCGAAAACGTAAGAGTTGTTTTTAAAATCGTAAAACCTATCAGAAATTGATTTTCTAGAAGAGGCTTCTACAGGCTTCTACATAAGAGCTATAAGAGGCTTCTACATCAGTTAGAGCTTGAATGGAGAGTTATTAAGTTTACAATGTAAAACTGCATTATATATCGTTAAAATCAATTTTTTATTTAATTGAAAATTGGACAGTTGGTTTTTAGTAGCAGTAGTTGAAACAGCTACTATTTCCAATAAGTTTTGATAAAGTATGTATTTGAAACCAAAGCCTCAGGTTTGTAGTGGAAACCATGAAGCCATTCAGTTTCAGCTCTTTGTATATAAAATAGAAATATTTCGATGAATATGTTACGGGTTCGAATCATATGAATCCATAAGAACAATTTTTGGAAATTTTAAACATAAAAAAATATAATTAAATAAAACCATTATTTTTAAAATTGAGATTAAGTAAGGTTTAAATTTAAAAAAATTTTTAAATATCATAAAAAAATCAGAAAAACTTGTAGTAATATGTAAAGAGATGTGAATAATGAAGTGAATATGAATTAAAATCCCGGGATCCCAGGATCCCAAAAACCCGGGATCCCGAACTTTTTCCAGTCCCGAAAGTCCCGGGATTATAAGTCCTGAAATCCCAGGATTTTCTGGATCCTGCAATTGCCTTAAAATGTCTGCATTTTGTTGATTTTTCCGATTTGTTGATTTTTCCGATTTTTTCCATAAATTTAGAGGAAATAAAAGAATTTATAAAACTCTTAATTTCAAATAATCAAAAGCATTTATAAATATTGCTTGCAACTCTTTTTCGAGTAATGGCAATTAAAAATAGTAGTAGAAAAGTGCAACACTAAGTTTGAAATTCGAGTAACACCTGTTTACAAGACTGGCTGGTAATTATGAATATATTTTGGTCAATACGATTATTCTTTATTCATGGTCTTTATTTTCACAGATTTCACTGAAAAAGATGAATATTCTGCACAAAAGTGTTTTTTTATTTCTTTGGTCAATTTGTTTTTTGAAAATAATATCTTAACTTTCCAACCAAACATATGAATTTATTTATTTATCAAAAAAAATGGGTTTTCTCTGTTTTACAAATCCCGGTACTAATCCCGGGATCCCGGAATTCCTATCTAACAATCCCGAAATTTGAAATCAGTCCCGGGACTGGAATCCCTTGTTGTCAATGTACTGATATAAATTTAATTCATAAAAAAATTTAAATATCATAAAAAAATCAGAAAAATTTGTAGTTGCTTATTTTGGAGTTTCGATAAAGCTTATATCATTCAACTTGAAACAGTTTTATGCAGGATCCTGTTTCCTGCTCATTTAGAAGTTGATTAGAAACACATATACGCTGTATTAAGCTTGTATAAGCAAGCTTGCACTTACCCTATGGAAGTTGTTTGCGAAGTTTAATAAAAGTTCAAGAAACTTCTTTAAAAAAATAAAAAGTTCGCCTTTTTGCCATTATAGAAGTCAGTAAGTGTCCTTTCAGAAACAATGTAGTTCTTATAATGAGTTGCTATAAAGCTTGTGGTGACCGTGACATGCAGGTTAACGGTGTGGCTTAGCATGCTCGGAGCCCGAGTTCGATCCCCAGTCTCGGCAAAAGTTTTTCAATAAACAAATTTTTCTGATCGGTCATCACCTCTCTGCATACAATGTCAAACCTTAGAGAGTAAATAATGCCATGTAAAGCTTCTTGAGAACATGAACTTTAGCCGTTCGGAGTCGGCATAAAACATGTAGGTTCAGTTCTCTGTCAATTGTGTGAAAACATTTCATAACACACACAACACCATTGATCATTAGAAACTCGGCCAACGTCCTTCAAGGGCTGAAATGGCCAATTTGTTTTTTTGTTTTGCTGTAAAGCTTGCTGCAATCTTAACAGAAGTTTGTGTGCTTGTTGGGATTGCTTGTTTTCATTAATAACGTCACAACCAAAATAAAGAGCTTTTCAGAAGAAGAATGCTAAAATATAAAAAATTTTAGAATTTTTGCTTTGGATGTGAAATTTTTTTCATAAATGTGAAATTTTTTTGGTAATTTTGGTAAAAGAAAATTTTTGGATGTGGCAACCCTGGTTGTTGTCGCTTTAAAAAAGTCAAGAATATGAAGTCGTGCTGCCGACGACAAGTTGCAGTCGTGAAGCTTGTAGACTGCGTCTCCAATTGTGTTTATGCTAGAAAGGATGACAAAAAAGCATGATAAAAATTATATTTTCACTGTCCTAAATAGAAATATCTTTATCCAATTTGGATAGGCAAATATAATTTTGTGAATTTATTTACTGCACTTTTAGACACTTTTATGCTAACAAGAATAAAAACCAACTGAGAATTACATCGTTCAGTTGATAACTTTTTTGATGAGCAAAAAAAAAAACAACAGCCAAATTAATTTTTTTTGTGTTTATCAAAAAAATTGTCAAGCCCAATTTCTGGCATAAATTTTGAAAGTGAATAGCTTGCTTTGAAGTAGTTTTGAGCTCTATTGAGCTGATTTCAGTCACGAACGCTTTGATCTTGATTTTAGTCTTTTTATTTTCTCCTTGTAATGATGCAAAATTATTTATTATATAGTGTTGCATATTGTTTCAAAACTTCAAGTTATTATCTTGAATACCATCCGCGTTAGAAAAGAATATGTCTTCTCTGTTCTATGTAAGGTGTGATTAAAGTGAAAACTTTAAAAGCGTTTTCTGCAAAATGATTTTTTTTTTTTTGAGTTATGCTGTTATTCGAGTAAATGAGCGATATATTAAGGGGTATCAATTGAAAATTTTTTCGAATTTCAAATTGAGCAACCTTTGTAAAGTTTATGGATTAGGGTATTTTTCAGATTTTTTGCAAATTTATTGGAAAAGGTTTAGAGGTCGCGCTGGTCGAGTTTTTACTAAAAATCAGGTTTTTCAGAGAATGTTCAAAATTCAAGCATAAGTTTACCAATAACAGACATTTTCTTAGTTTTTGAGTGATTTTTTCGAAAAGCAAATTTCCAAACTTTACTTTAACGTGCATAAGTCAGAACTTTTGGTTTAATTTTTATGTCAAATGTCCATAACATTTTTAAAAAACGCTTCATAACTTTAAAAAACTCCATATAAATCAAAACATGTAATGATGCATTAAGAAATATGTAAAATTCTATGCAATTTGAAAAAAATTAATTTTGATTTAATCTGATCGTTCCAAAATTAAAGCCATTAACATAAAACGTTGGTTGAATCGTTAAATTATTGGACTCTCAAGTCTGATTTGTAATAAAACTTAACTCTGACTGTCTTTGAGGCAACCTCGATACAATGCTTCCACTATCTTTCATTGATTTTACTGTTAATGTGAAATTTCATTAATTATATTGAACCCGAGTCCCAACTCTGCTCTAATTTTCTTTATAATTCTAAAATGGGTTTATGTAACATTTAAGCCAATACAAAAAAAAATTACTATTTCAAATTGAAAAAACTACTTATGTGATCATTTATTGACTTTTGCACTTAATTGTTTCGAATAATTTCCGTTGTTCCTGCACTGTATTCAATATTAAGCTCGTTTTTGTACCGTATGCCGTACTTCTTCAACTTTTATCGAAACTGAGTCCACAACTCATTGCTACGTACAACATTTAACTTACTCTGTTATTTCACTGGAATCCGAGGTAAATTCAAGCTGCCTTGTAAATATATTACAATGCATAAGTCACGATAAGCTGCAGTGGAGCAACCAACTCTAGAAAGCAGGAAGATGTACAGCCACGAAAAAGTTGCATATAAAACGCCCGCAATTGTAAGCTATTCAAAATCTGCAGAATTAACGACGAAAAATAAAAATATGGGAAACACCAAAAATATATGAAATAACACTGGAATTTATCGTAAGTCAGAAAGTGACTGATGAAGAGTTGGTGGCGGAGGGCGGTGGATAGACGACTGTAATCAAAACCAACTGCAAGGCAAAAATCATTTTTCATGCAAATAAAATCATTTACACAGAAACAACAACAACAATGATACTTGCAGGATATTCGACTGCAATAAAGTCCTGCTGCGTTTGCTGCTGCATTTCGTTTTGGTGTACACTGCACAGTTTTTGATTGTAACACCACTGGTGGCCACGCTGCACAGTGTTTCGAACCCATACTAGAGAGAGAGTGAGACAAATTAATAAAATAAGTGTCGTATGGTTATGAAATTTTGCATATGTTTCATTTTATGAAACATAATGCACAAGTGACTTGTGAAATTTTTTTGGGTGCCCCGAAAAACAGCCAAAATGATCTTTTAGTTACAACATTAGTATATTTATTCCGATCGATTTGATCGATTTTGATCTTGATTACCTTTTCCCTCATTATTAACAGGCGCTATCAAATCTTGCAGCAGTAGAACCATGTTACTGATTCTTGTCGGTTGTTATAATTTGATTCCAATCTTTTGTTTAAAAATTCAGTCCGTTTGAACAAATTTTTATACATTGACCGCTCCACAACAAAACTCAGTTTTTCGCTCTTTGAACTTTCGTTTTCTATTTTCATTTTTGTACCTTCTTACAATACTGTGCGCTTCTACCGGTTTTGTGGTTGTCGCTGTTGGTAGCCAAAAAGAACAAGTCGAAAGCCAGAATAGAGCTCGTTCCCTCTATAAAGTATGTCAAACAGCAAGACTTTATTTATTCAGTTACTAGTTCACTCCTCATTTTTTTTTTGTTTTTTTGGTTGCTTGTATATCATAGAAATATGTGGGTAGATTTACCCCGAATAAGTAAAGGATTTTTTTTTTCAACTAAGCTTGATGTACTTTCATGACGAGGATCAGCGAATGAGATCAGAAAATAACTGTAGACCAAAAATAAAAGGACAACTTTTGTGATGCATTAAAAATGTAGAAATATGAGAAAGCAAGAAAAAATGCTATGTTTTGCGTACAAATTTGAAAGGATTTCTTTCCACTACTGTGTGGCATAGTTTTTCTCAAGAACGTGTTGCACGCAATGTGGGATGGCTTTCTGAAGCTTTCATTGAACCACATAAAAAAAAAAATTAAAAAAAAAAACAACTCTCAAAGCTTTTTAGCTACATATAGCTGCAGCGGAAGTGATGAATGCTGTGAGGAAGTTAGTAGCAACACACAGCCATGCCATGTTATGCAGCACAACTTTTGACAGTTTGTATTGCAGCAAACTTGAAATTCAACTGTTTTGCGTGAGTGTGTCTGTCTGTCTGTCTAACTCTGTGCAATGTATGTATGTGGCTTGCAACAACTTTGGACAGGATAAATAATATTCTTAGTGATGCTGAGCGACTGCATCCTTGCGGCAACGTGGGATGTTCTGGGAATCACATTTTGGGATTTTTGCTGTTTTTGCTTCTTGTTCCCAACGCGATGTTTTGCTCATGAATCATTTGCTGCAATTCGACTGCACTGCGTTGCATACTCAGAAGCGGCAGGTTTATGCGTCAAGCATTGATATATGAGCCTGCTGATGAGGTTGCGATGCTCGGTTAAGGTTCGCGCTGATGTTTTTGCTTATTTCCGTTTTATAGAAGTCAAGTGATTACTTTTGAAAGTGAAAAAATTTCCAAAAAAGATCTATAAGAAAGCAACTTGAAAGACATTTGCATGACAGAATCTTAGAGAAGGTGTCTATTGAGAAGATACATGGTTAACACTTGGCCTAGTATTGTCAGCCAACAGGACAATCAATATAAAAAAATAGTATTTTAAGCAACAATCCCAACTTATAAATAAACAAGAATTTTCTTTAAAAAAATATGTTTGGTTTTTAAATTATAGCATTTTCTGCAAATTAGCTGTGCATTAACTTTGTCTGGAAAAAGAAGAAGAATTAGAAGAATTTAAGCAACTTATAAAATGTTCATTATAAAATATCAAACGAACGTTTCAAAAGCTCATGCTAAAATGTTTATTATAGAAAATCAAACGAACATTTTAGAAACTCATTTTAAAATGTCCGTTTTTAAAATGAAAACAAATGTTAGATGAACACAATTTTCTCAGGGTATAGTAAAAAAATTTTAAAAGAAAAATTAGGCGTAATCTGTCCACGAACACTTCCATCTCCCATACAACCCACACAAGCGAAAATACTAGAGAGGCATTAACATGTGAGCTTCAGGAAAACTTGAAATTTTTATAAATTTTTGTAAATTTTTCATCAAAATTGAAATGCATATAAAATATGGTTGATATGGTATGGAACTATGGATATATGAAACTATGGAAATATGGTATGGAACGGATGCTCACGGACACGCCTATTTTCAATACTATTATTGCATTTTGAAAAAGTAGGTTTAGGGTATTTAAATACAATTCTGTTCAGGAGATACGAAATAAATCAAATTCAAAATTTTCATTGTATTATAAAGGGTGTTTTTTTAAGAGCTTGTGATATGAAATTTAAATAAAACACATGCCAAATTATGAAATGGCCAAAATTTTATTTGGTTGATAATTTCTTGGCATTTAACATTTAAATATAATTTCGGGCATATGGCCACCACGACTATTTTGCACAAAGGTCATTCTGGAGGTCCAATTTTCGACCACCTTTTCAAGCATTTGAGGGCTTTCAGCAATGACACGTTGAACATTGGTTTCCAAAGCGTCAATCATTGCTGGTCTATCCACATAAACCAATGACTTCACGTATCCCCACAAAAAATAATCAAGTGGCATCAAATCATACGAACGCGGAGGCTAATTCACCGGTCCATTTCTAGAAATAATGTTGTCGTTGAAATGTTCTTTCAATAAGTCGATTGTTTCGCCCGCAGTATGACAAGTGGCACCATTCTGTTGAAATCACATTTCATCCACATCCATATCTTGAAGATTTGGCAACAAAAATTCATTGATCATGGTTCTGTATCGATTTCCATTTACGGTAACGCGTCGTCCTTCCTCATTTTGAAAGAAATAAGGACCGATGATTCCACCAGCCCATAGACCGCACCAAACAGTACATTAATTGGAATGCATTGGTAATTCTTGAACGACGTGTGGATTATCTTTGCTCCAAATACGGCAATTTTGCTTGTTGACATATCCATTCAACCAAAAATACGGACGATTATGTGCACCATAAAATTCACGAAGTGCTCTATAAACATTTTTGATTGAACACTGTTTTTAAAAAAAAATTTCCACGATTTCGAAGCGTTGTTCTGGAGTTAACCTATTCATGATGATTTGCCAAACAATGCTGAGTAGAGACGTCACTTTAAACTGTCAAAACAACTGTCAGACAATAAAGTAATCCATATTGAAAAAAAAAACTTCATAACAAAAACACCCTTTATATTGTTAAAGGGTTGTGAAAATTGAATCTCGCTGTTGTTACCTATGTTTCGTTATAAATTAAGTTTTCCGAACGATGAGTGATGAAGTCATAAATATTATGTCTAACATATTATGATATATGGTCAAGTTAAAGCTTAATTACAAGTTGAAGCTTCAACATCTTCAATAATAAGAAGAAAAAAAGGCTTTCACTTAAATTGTTGTGATATTTAACACGAATGCAAAAACTGTGTTTCGTGCTAAATATTATATTATTGAACTACTCATTGAAATGACATACCGTATTTTGATTATAGCAATAATCAATAATCAATAAAATAGCAATCAAATCATCACATTCTCACCACAGACCACATACATTTCTCAGGGAAGTACATATTCCTAGTTTTCTTCATTAAAGTTGAAATTAACATTAATGTGAACATAGTTGGCTAACAAGCCACCAACATCACCTTCGTCGCCACTTTCATTTCCGTTTCATATGATGCTGCTTGTTCGCTGTCGTAATTGTGTCAACTTTTAACCTACATATCCAGTGGTGGGCTTCACTTAAATGTGTGTTAATGGTCAGCTATTTAAATAATTAAACACCAGAGAATTGTTACGACTTCGACTGAGGGCACCAGAACACTAAAAAAAGGAGTATGAGTACCAACCAAGTGCAGAAAAATATAAACAGTACAAAAAAAAAAAAAAACTTATAAAAAAACCAAACCATTAAAAAATTTAGGTCAAACCCATTAATTTAAATTCATCTAGGTTTGTTTTTTTTTTTTGCACTACGCCACTTTTATATGATTTAAAAATTGCATACAAAAAAACATAAAAAAGGACATCTCCCAACTAAAGAGTGTCAACAATTCAATATGAGCGCATCATACACAAACAAGAAGACTGCATCATCAGCAAGGATGCCAGCACCAGTGTCATCAACAGAAATTACTGCCACCAACAACGTGTTGGTTGTAGTTAAATTGCAGTCAAAGCACAAACAAATCCGAGTACAACTCGACAACGTCAGGTGATTAATTTTCGTGAAATGGCAAAATTAAAGATATTATAAAATTTATAGTTGCACCGTGTACCCAAGTTGTTGCAAGTTGGCTAGGGTAGGCTGATAGGAGCTGTGGTTAAAAAAAAACACGCACATGAATTTAATTGCAGCATATTAAATGCGGGCTCATTAAAATTGTGGCAACGCATACACAAAATGGCAAACATTATGTCAACTGTGCATAAAACATGAGTTCGTGAGTGATATACAGGGCATGACATAGATGAGAAATGCTAAATGTTAAATGTTAAATGTTAAATGTTAAATGTTAAATGTTAAATGTTAAATGTTAAATGTTAAATGTTAAATGTTAAATGTTAAATGTTAAATGTTAAATGTTAAATGTTAAATGTTAAATGTTAAATGTTAAATGTTAAATGTTAAATGTTAAATGTTAAATGTTAAATGTTAAATGTTAAATGTTAAATGTTAAATGTTAAATGTTAAATGTTAAATGTTAAATGTTAAATGTTAAATGTTAAATGTTAAATGTTAAATGTTAAATGTTAAATGTTAAATGTTAAATGTTAAATGTTAAATGTTAAATGTTAAATGTTAAATGTTAAATGTTAAATGTTAAATGTTAAATGTTAAATGTTAAATGTTAAATGTTAAATGTTAAATGTTAAATGTTAAATGTTAAATGTTAAATGTTAAATGTTAAATGTTAAATGTTAAATGTTAAATGTTAAATGTTAAATGTTAAATGTTAAATGTTAAATGTTAAATGTTAAATGTTAAATGTTAAATGTTAAATGTTAAATGTTAAATGTTAAATGTTAAATGTTAAATGTTAAATGTTAAATGTTAAATGTTAAATGTTAAATGTTAAATGTTAAATGTTAAATGTTAAATGTTAAATGTTAAATGTTAAATGTTAAATGTTAAATGTTAAATGTTAAATGTTAAATGTTAAATGTTAAATGTTAAATGTTAAATGTTAAATGTTAAATGTTAAATGTTAAATGTTAAATGTTAAATGTTAAATGTTAAATGTTAAATGTTAAATGTTAAATGTTAAATGTTAAATGTTAAATGTTAAATGTTAAATGTTAAATGTTAAATGTTAAATGTTAAATGTTAAATGTTAAATGTTAAATGTTAAATGTTAAATGTTAAATGTTAAATGTTAAATGTTAAATGTTAAATGTTAAATGTTAAATGTTAAATGTTAAATGTTAAATGTTAAATGTTAAATGTTAAATGTTAAATGTTAAATGTTAAATGTTAAATGTTAAATGTTAAATGTTAAATGTTAAATGTTAAATGTTAAATGTTAAATGTTAAATGTTAAATGTTAAATGTTAAATGTTAAATGTTAAATGTTAAATGTTAAATGTTAAATGTTAAATGTTAAATGTTAAATGTTAAATGTTAAATGTTAAATGTTAAATGTTAAATGTTAAATGTTAAATGTTAAATGTTAAATGTTAAATGTTAAATGTTAAATGTTAAATGTTAAATGTTAAATGTTAAATGTTAAATGTTAAATGTTAAATGTTAAATGTTAAATGTTAAATGTTAAATGTTAAATGTTAAATGTTAAATGTTAAATGTTAAATGTTAAATGTTAAATGTTAAATGTTAAATGTTAAATGTTAAATGTTAAATGTTAAATGTTAAATGTTAAATGTTAAATGTTAAATGTTAAATGTTAAATGTTAAATGTTAAATGTTAAATGTTAAATGTTAAATGTTAAATGTTAAATGTTAAATGTTAAATGTTAAATGTTAAATGTTAAATGTTAAATGTTAAATGTTAAATGTTAAATGTTAAATGTTAAATGTTAAATGTTAAATGTTAAATGTTAAATGTTAAATGTTAAATGTTAAATGTTAAATGTTAAATGTTAAATGTTAAATGTTAAATGTTAAATGTTAAATGTTAAATGTTAAATGTTAAATGTTAAATGTTAAATGTTAAATGTTAAATGTTAAATGTTAAATGTTAAATGTTAAATGTTAAATGTTAAATGTTAAATGTTAAATGTTAAATGTTAAATGTTAAATGTTAAATGTTAAATGTTAAATGTTAAATGTTAAATGTTAAATGTTAAATGTTAAATGTTAAATGTTAAATGTTAAATGTTAAATGTTAAATGTTAAATGTTAAATGTTAAATGTTAAATGTTAAATGTTAAATGTTAAATGTTAAATGTTAAATGTTAAATGTTAAATGTTAAATGTTAAATGTTAAATGTTAAATGTTAAATGTTAAATGTTAAATGTTAAATGTTAAATGTTAAATGTTAAATGTTAAATGTTAAATGTTAAATGTTAAATGTTAAATGTTAAATGTTAAATGTTAAATGTTAAATGTTAAATGTTAAATGTTAAATGTTAAATGTTAAATGTTAAATGTTAAATGTTAAATGTTAAATGTTAAATGTTAAATGTTAAATGTTAAATGTTAAATGTTAAATGTTAAATGTTAAATGTTAAATGTTAAATGTTAAATGTTAAATGTTAAATGTTAAATGTTAAATGTTAAATGTTAAATGTTAAATGTTAAATGTTAAATGTTAAATGTTAAATGTTAAATGTTAAATGTTAAATGTTAAATGTTAAATGTTAAATGTTAAATGTTAAATGTTAAATGTTAAATGTTAAATGTTAAATGTTAAATGTTAAATGTTAAATGTTAAATGTTAAATGTTAAATGTTAAATGTTAAATGTTAAATGTTAAATGTTAAATGTTAAATGTTAAATGTTAAATGTTAAATGTTAAATGTTAAATGTTAAATGTTAAATGTTAAATGTTAAATGTTAAATGTTAAATGTTAAATGTTAAATGTTAAATGTTAAATGTTAAATGTTAAATGTTAAATGTTAAATGTTAAATGTTAAATGTTAAATGTTAAATGTTAAATGTTAAATGTTAAATGTTAAATGTTAAATGTTAAATGTTAAATGTTAAATGTTAAATGTTAAATGTTAAATGTTAAATGTTAAATGTTAAATGTTAAATGTTAAATGTTAAATGTTAAATGTTAAATGTTAAATGTTAAATGTTAAATGTTAAATGTTAAATGTTAAATGTTAAATGTTAAATGTTAAATGTTAAATGTTAAATGTTAAATGTTAAATGTTAAATGTTAAATGTTAAATGTTAAATGTTAAATGTTAAATGTTAAATGTTAAATGTTAAATGTTAAATGTTAAATGTTAAATGTTAAATGTTAAATGTTAAATGTTAAATGTTAAATGTTAAATGTTAAATGTTAAATGTTAAATGTTAAATGTTAAATGTTAAATGTTAAATGTTAAATGTTAAATGTTAAATGTTAAATGTTAAATGTTAAATGTTAAATGTTAAATGTTAAATGTTAAATGTTAAATGTTAAATGTTAAATGTTAAATGTTAAATGTTAAATGTTAAATGTTAAATGTTAAATGTTAAATGTTAAATGTTAAATGTTAAATGTTAAATGTTAAATGTTAAATGTTAAATGTTAAATGTTAAATGTTAAATGTTAAATGTTAAATGTTAAATGTTAAATGTTAAATGTTAAATGTTAAATGTTAAATGTTAAATGTTAAATGTTAAATGTTAAATGTTAAATGTTAAATGTTAAATGTTAAATGTTAAATGTTAAATGTTAAATGTTAAATGTTAAATGTTAAATGTTAAATGTTAAATGTTAAATGTTAAATGTTAAATGTTAAATGTTAAATGTTAAATGTTAAATGTTAAATGTTAAATGTTAAATGTTAAATGTTAAATGTTAAATGTTAAATGTTAAATGTTAAATGTTAAATGTTAAATGTTAAATGTTAAATGTTAAATGTTAAATGTTAAATGTTAAATGTTAAATGTTAAATGTTAAATGTTAAATGTTAAATGTTAAATGTTAAATGTTAAATGTTAAATGTTAAATGTTAAATGTTAAATGTTAAATGTTAAATGTTAAATGTTAAATGTTAAATGTTAAATGTTAAATGTTAAATGTTAAATGTTAAATGTTAAATGTTAAATGTTAAATGTTAAATGTTAAATGTTAAATGTTAAATGTTAAATGTTAAATGTTAAATGTTAAATGTTAAATGTTAAATGTTAAATGTTAAATGTTAAATGTTAAATGTTAAATGTTAAATGTTAAATGTTAAATGTTAAATGTTAAATGTTAAATGTTAAATGTTAAATGTTAAATGTTAAATGTTAAATGTTAAATGTTAAATGTTAAATGTTAAATGTTAAATGTTAAATGTTAAATGTTAAATGTTAAATGTTAAATGTTAAATGTTAAATGTTAAATGTTAAATGTTAAATGTTAAATGTTAAATGTTAAATGTTAAATGTTAAATGTTAAATGTTAAATGTTAAATGTTAAATGTTAAATGTTAAATGTTAAATGTTAAATGTTAAATGTTAAATGTTAAATGTTAAATGTTAAATGTTAAATGTTAAATGTTAAATGTTAAATGTTAAATGTTAAATGTTAAATGTTAAATGTTAAATGTTAAATGTTAAATGTTAAATGTTAAATGTTAAATGTTAAATGTTAAATGTTAAATGTTAAATGTTAAATGTTAAATGTTAAATGTTAAATGTTAAATGTTAAATGTTAAATGTTAAATGTTAAATGTTAAATGTTAAATGTTAAATGTTAAATGTTAAATGTTAAATGTTAAATGTTAAATGTTAAATGTTAAATGTTAAATGTTAAATGTTAAATGTTAAATGTTAAATGTTAAATGTTAAATGTTAAATGTTAAATGTTAAATGTTAAATGTTAAATGTTAAATGTTAAATGTTAAATGTTAAATGTTAAATGTTAAATGTTAAATGTTAAATGTTAAATGTTAAATGTTAAATGTTAAATGTTTAATGTTAAATGTTAAATGTTAAATGTTAAATGTTAAATGTTAAATGTTAAATGTTAAATGTTAAATGTTAAATGTTAAATGTTAAATGTTAAATGTTAAATGTTAAATGTTAAATGTTAAATGTTAAATGTTAAATGTTAAATGTTAAATCTTAAATGTTAAATCTTAAATGTTAAATGTTAAATGTTAAATGTTAAATGTTAAATGTTAAATGTTAAATGTTAAATGTTAAATGTTAAATGTTAAATGTTAAATGTTAAATGTTAAATGTTAAATGTTAAATGTTAAATGTTAAATGTTAAATGTTAAATGTTAAATGTTAAATGTTAAATGTTAAATGTTAAATGTTAAATGTTAAATGTTAAATGTTAAATGTTAAATGTTAAATGTTAAATGTTAAATGTTAAATGTTAAATGTTAAATGTTAAATGTTAAATGTTAAATGTTAAATGTTAAATGTTAAATGTTAAATGTTAAATGTTAAATGTTAAATGTTAAATGTTAAATGTTAAATGTTAAATGTTAAATGTTAAATGTTAAATGTTAAATGTTAAATGTTAAATGTTAAATGTTAAATGTTAAATGTTAAATGTTAAATGTTAAATGTTAAATGTTAAATGTTAAATGTTAAATGTTAAATGTTAAATGTTAAATGTTAAATTTTATACGTAAAATATAAGATTATGTTAAGTTAAGGGTATCCTGTTATGTTTGCTTATAATATTTTCTGCTGTTAAACACATTTTTTTTAACATCTGTCAACATATGTTTTTTTTTGCCTTCTTCCTATGCTGAACTCTGTAAGCAGGAAATCTGCAACTTCACCAACAGATATTAAAAAACTATTCTACACATCCTTTCAGTTTTGATAAAAGCAAGTCAACCAAGTCAATGAACTCCATTCTTGCTAAGCAAATGCATGCACATAAAACTAGAAAATAACTTATTATCTTTGCACAACTAAGGAAGAACAAATTGATTGAGCAGCATAAACATGTTAGTACGAAAACTTCTTTACGTTACTGCGGATGTTAAACACCGGATATGCATATCCTTTATCCTGTAGAGTTAACTATGTCCAAAGTAACAAAGTTTAAGCTAAAGATTATATTGAATTTTTTGCTAAACAAATGAAAGAATTCAGGATTTCTTGATAGCCTTGCAATACCAGCTTTTTAAGTCGAAGCGACAGAGTTGTAGCATAATTTGTAAATAAAGAAGTTGTGCCTTTATAATTAATATATCATTCATTATATCAAGTGATGAAATATTAATTCTAGAAACAATTCCACTTTTATTGTTGGCCACAAAAAAAATGTTGCTATGTACCGTACGGTAGCTTATGCTTATGGTAATAAAATCTTTTACAATAAAATAGACAAAATAATTCAAAATATTTTATTATTACTATTCATAACAATAGAATGATATGAAAATATTTGTGTAGACATGAATTGGAAAAGCATACTTTTTGTGATTTATGAAAATAAGGCATGCATTCGTGCAGTTGCTAGCATATCGCATAAAATACACTAATAAAACTAAAAAATTTAATATAAAGAAACAGAATAATTTCAACAAACATATGAGTGAAGAGAATTTTTTCTATATTAGAAAAGCAGGACAATAACATATCATATCTAACAATCTAAAAGGAAAACTTTTCGATCTCATATCAGTATGAACGGTTGCATATGTAGGTATGTTCTTGACTTAAATCTGTGTATTATGTACATAATTCAATTCATACCGTTATGGTTGTTGTAAGTGCAGTTTTGATTAAATTAAGAAACGACACAGATTTAAATTTCTACAGCAAATGCATAGTTCTTTTTTAAGTTCACAGTAACTTAATAGGACGATATGTATGTTCATATATAAAGTATTTTTAAATAATGAGCTTTTTAGGTTAAACACAAAATGCACAAATTTCAATTTATTTGGTGTGATAAAAGATAAGTAAAATTATGAAAAAGATCTACGTATAGATTTGTTTCAATTATTTTTATGTTATTTGAACTATTTGGCTTATTAATTGTATTTGTTAATGACTTCTTGAAAATTTAATTTTTTTAAAAAATTAACAAAAACAACATTTGAATAAATAGTTTCGTCAGAACATCATATTCAACTCTAAGCAAAAAAAAATGTTATATGAAAATCTAAAGATAAAACAATTTTCGATTTCAACTTAAAAAACCAAAAATGTGCTTTGAATTATGTGCAGGGTAAAAATAAAATCAGATAAAAACTAACTTCAACATTTGTTGAAGCACCTGCACATGCTTAACAAACCAGAAAAACTACTATTGAAAAGTTGAAGCAATGAAGTACTTCCGCTGTATCTCAACATTATAAAGCTTAACATGGTCACATGAGGTTGAGCTTTAGAAAACTTAACAAGCTAGAAAAACAAAGAAAAAACATAAAAAAAATTAACAGCAAAATCGCACACAATAACAAAATCACTATAACCACCACTGCGATGAACCACAGAAATAAGATGTTAAAAAAACCTACTCTTAAAAAAGTCTTAAGAAACTTAACTGAGGCAGTAGTAAAAAGTCAAAGATAAAAACTTTTGCACTCGAAAACTGCGAACTGTTAAAGTTTGAACCAGTCAAGGTAGAACTAAAAGTGCGCTATAGAAATAGTCCTTAATTTAAGAGAAACTAGTTAAAATTCAATATGACATTGGTTTGCTTGAAGGCCTATTTATCAAATCATGAACAACCTATACTTAAGTAATTTTGATGTTAAAAGTATCTTGTTGATTAAATATTCTCAATGTGAGATGAATAAAGAAAATATCTTCACGATATTTAATCTTTTGCATACATTGCAAACTACTTTATTCAATATAACTTTCTGATAACTTCAGTTTTTAGATTTGGTCGAAAATTTTGCCAACTTAAAAAATTTCAATATAATTGGTTCGTCATGAAACAAGAAATTAAAATATAGTTCTAGTTTATGCTGATGGTATTAGGCTGATGTGTGAGTGGGCGTTATAAGCGGAGCCACACTTGAAGCTTTGCTTTTCTATGTCTGAGAGAAAACGTTTTTCATTAATAGAAATGCTGAATCATACCGTTTTATATTTCATACTTCATACAAATCATTTCATGCATCTACTGAACGCTTGAAGTTTTGAAAGTAGCTTCTTGTAGCTTATAGGAAAAGATTTGTAGCTTCGGGTAGCGTTATAGTATTGCCCGAGCGTTGGAGCGTTCATTCTGACATCAGCCTTAAAATTCAAAGGATAATATACTTTCTAAATACTCACATATTTCCACCATATTATTATTTCCTAACTGGTACCATGTTATTCTTTTTCCATATCAGGACCACAAAAAGAAAAAAAAAACTGTCTGTAGCGTGCTTTTCTGGTTAGGTTAGAGCAGTTCTCATAAAACCATATCCAGCCAAACACCTACACCTAGACATGCACATAAACACATCTCTACGCAATTTCGAAGGTGTTTCAAAAGCTACCCAATCAGCCAAACAAGCTTGGAATAAGCTTTAAACAAGCTTACAAACGTAAGCCTCAAGCTTGGATAACGCTTTCATTTACTATTGTAGAACGCTTACATGTAATTGTAGGATAAACGAAAGTGAACCCTTGGAATAATATTCCTTACTTCAAGCTTAATCCAAGTGTTGTTTTTACAATTGGATATAAGTGTTTTAATAAGCTTTTTCCAAGTGTGCTACATTCAACAAATCAATTAGCACTCGCGAAAAATTTTTATTCCGTGGGTCAGTTGGTAAGCCACTTGTTTATTTGAATTGTTGTGATTTGGACATCCAAGGTTCAATTCCCAACCGGAACATTTTTATTTTTATTTATTTTTTATTTTCGTTTGTTTAAATTGAAGCACATATTTATATGAAAAATTGCATGCCTTCAAAAATTTTTGTGTTTGCTACACCAGGGATCGAACGCGCGACCCACCGAATATGAGTCGGACACTCTAACAGCTTGCCGTAAGCCTTATGGCAGCTGAGCGAACGAAATGAAAATAAAATACATTTATGTATGTATATATGAGAGCATCACAACTTTGAACAGTTGTACAACTATTACTGTTGTCAGCGTTGCGTAAGTATGATTGCAAAACACTTACTTAATGCAAGCCTTTCCAAATATTATTGTGCATCACTTGCTTTTTGTGTTTTACACAATAGTTATACAAAGGAACTTGGAAATTTATTACCTGGGCAAGTGTTTTTCAAGCGTGCTTGGATAAGGCATGCTTTTTGTATTGCATGTAAGCTTTATCCAAGCACTATTTCTAAATGGCTGAGTGGGTATAGTTTAAGTATCAATATTTAACTGTGTGGGGGTGTGTGTGTGTGGGTGTTTGTTGGTCTGTTCAAGCAACGCAACATCAGAAGTTAGCTTCGATACAAACTTTACTCTTTCGTATTTATTTTATCTATTTTTGTGTTTATCTCTTTTCTTTTCTACTCTTTTCCGATTTTATTTCACTTGTGAATTATTGCCAAAAAACAAAAAAGAAAATAAAAACAAAAACAAAAAAAAAACAAGGAAAAGAAAACTAAACTACAGCAAATAAAAGTTGTCGAAAATGTTAAGATATTTTATGCTCTAACTATGACCTCCTTGGAGTATTCTGCTATAGTGGCACATAACATATACAATGGCGCACCCAAACTCACAAACACTCATATAACAACAACGCAGTGTTAGACATAAGTGTTTTAACAACATGAAAACTAAACAAGCCGCAACAAAAATAAAACTAACACAGCTTAAATAGGACCTAATATGCTGACATTTGTATACCTTAAAAAAAATTAAAACAATAACAATTCGATACGTTAATAAAATACGTTTACAGTAATAGAACTTTATTGCTTATGTTTCTTGAAAAAAAATGATTTGTCGAAAAAATTATTTCGACAATAACAGTTTTCAAATATTTTCTCTCAACAATATTTTAACTTTTTTTAGGTTTATCCACATATCTAAGAAGAATCCATTTTAAATGTTTGTTTTTTTTTTTGCTTCACTTGCTACACAAAACTTTATTAAAATTACAATATTTGTTTAAATACATATTATTAAAAAGAAAAATGTCTTATAGCACGTCTGCACAGAGAGTTTAGTTGAGAAACGAAGCTGCTCAAACAGAGATGCGTCGCACAGTGTGCCACTGTACTGAGAGAGTAAGTAAGGTTATAGTTTTCTTTGAAGTGGGAATAAACAAATATTTTTATGAAGTACGATTCAGCAAGCATTCCAATTTTATAATTCTAAAGTATTTGTCGCTACATTTTGCTCCTTTTGCTGTTTTTTATTGAGTTTGTAAAACTTCCCGAAATCAATTTATTTCATTAAAATTACATTTTTGTTGCAAGTTCCTTCTTCTTTCAATAATATTTTGTTTTCAAAAATGTTCAAGAATTGCTATAAATATTTCAAATATTGAAAGAAAATACTACAAAGGAACTACAAGATAGGAAGTAATAAAATGGGAATAAAACAATCTTACCATTGAACCCGCGCTCGCTCGCAAAACAGAGAAGAAGCAAATATTTTCTATTTTTGAAAATTTTAATTTCGACGTCAAATTAACTTTTTTATCTTACTCAATTACTTAATATACGTAGTCGAACATAAATACAAAGTTTTGGGTAAAAAAATTAGAATTTTTTAAAAAATTTATTTAGAAAATTTTTTTGGTGGAATATTAATTAACTTAAAATTTTAATTTTGCATTTGACTGCAAAGTTTGAAGGTCGATTTAACAAAAAAATTCGAACTATCATAAACAAACGCCGCGATATGTGTCTTCTAATTTAGCTTCTATTTTCACCCCTCACTCTTAGAATCGACCTAACTATTGCTAAACAGAATTTTTTACATAGTGTTATCATAAGTATTAGGATAGACCTATCCAGGCGCGGATACCCCCCCCCCCCAAGAACTTTTAAATACTTTACTTTTTAATACTTTATTTAGAGAAAATAATTGTGTTCACAGTTTAAGGGTACTTTTATGTATACATAAGCGATTCTGAAGACTTTTTTGAAAGAATACTACAAAAAAATGATCAGAGACATTGTTAAACTTTAGTTTTTTTATTGATTTCAACAAATATTAATGTATATAAAAAAATTTTTTTTTTTGTTTTATGACGTCATTTGCGTGTAGTCGTTTTTATGAAGCGATGCGAGAAGAGTAGGACCATTTTGCTTGTAGGACCATTAACACGATCTGTAGTCATCTTCAAAAAACAAAATATAATTATATGTATGTAAAGCAAGCACTTAAGTCGAGGTAGTGTAACTTCACCTTTTTTTAAAAATGAGCCTGAAAATAAAGTTACAGCTCGTTATGTTCTCAAATTTACAGCCATTTTTTAAACAATCAACTTTATATACGCGTTATTTTCTTACAAATAAAAAAACTTGAAGTCGCTACCTCAGCGTAATTGTTTGCTTTATAATAATTATATTTTTGCAAAATATTAACGATTTTTTTAAAAATGCCGTTTATATGAAATCATTGAGCAAGCAACGAGCTTTTTAATAAATAAGCCTCTGTTTAACCTACAGAGCTAAAATTTGGCACATATGTTTTTTGTGACAAAAAAAAAGATGGTTTTGAAAAGTGGACATCATCCGCTCACGGACACGCCTACCTCCCATACAACGCGAAAATTGAAAACTGCATAACTCAGCTCATAATAAGCCTACAACAATAAAATTGGATATGTATGTGTTTTATACAAACACAAAGATGTTTTTGAAAAATGGATGTCATCCGCTCACGGACACGCCCACCTCCCATACAACCCAAAAATTGAGAACGCAATAAATAAGTCTCTGTTTAACCTACAGAGCTAAAATTTGGCACGTATGTTTTTTATGACAAGACAAAGATGGTTTTGAAAAATGGACGTCATCCGCCTACGGACACGCCTTTTTCCCATACAACCCAAAAAGTTTTAAACTCAATAAATAAGGTTATGTTTGTCATAGAGAAATTCAATTTGGTATGCATGTATTTTATACCAAAACTAAGGTGTGTTCAAAAATTGGAAGTAATCTGTCCATGAACACGCCCACTTCCCATAGCGAAAGCACAATAAAGGCATTAACTGTGAGCTACAGGAATAAAACTTGGTATGTGTAAATTTTTCATCAATATTTAAATGCATATAAAATATAGGCTTCATCCGCCCTTGGAGACGCCCATTTACAATAAAAATTTTTTGTTTTTGAAAAGTGGGTTTAGGGTATTTCATAGTCGGCCTAGACCGACTTTAGACTTTCTTTACTTGTTTTTGTTTGAGTTAATTCTAAAATGTTTGGAATTCTCAAATTTTTCAAGCCTACCTTAACTTCATCTTAATATAAATAGGCGTAGTGAAAACAGTTAAGAACCATTTTCTCCCGTGTTTTTAACCGATTTTGATAATTCTTATTTTAAATGAATTAGAGTGCGGAAAAGGAGAACATTCAATTTTATTAAAATTCTCTTCAAAAAGTACGCAAGTAGAAAATAATTTTATACAAAAGTAGTGAGCATTTGAATAAAATTGAACGTACAAAACTGTTTGTTTTTCAATTTCTTTGAAAATATGCAAGATAATAAAAAAAACTAAGTGTTTATTAAAATTCCTTAAATCTAACATAAGTTAAATTTAGAGTTTTTATTTACTTTTCGCTAAGACATTATTCCAGAAAAAGGGTGAAATAAATAAATACGGAAATGTGCGTGTATGTGTCTGGAAAAAATGCATATTAAACAATACAATAATTTCAATTCAAAAAAGTACAAATTGTCTATATGTAAAAAGACAAAATTTTCACAAATCGAAAATGTGTGTCTTTGATATTTTACCCACCCCCCCCCCAAGATTTTTTCCAGATCCGCCCCTGGACCTATCTAGGTGGATCATAGATTTGAAAAGCACACATTTGATGGTTCAAATGATGGTAAGACGCTTTGAATCTACAACTTGCACAATTGAGAAACAGCTGTTGTTGACGTTTCTCAGTACAACAACCTTAAATATTGTGAACGCACCTTGTCATCTAAAAAACTCAAAAAGCAAGATGAATTTAGTTGAGTTCGACAAATTAATTTTGAGTTTAATTGCAAAGCTTAACTTTGTACAGTCAACTCAACTAAAAAATTAATGCGAAATCGATTTATCGTCAAAAACTTTGTATCTTCAAAACAAGCTAATCTGATATGCACCAAATTGTCACTAACCTTTTTTCCACATAAATAAAAAAATTAATTATGTATTAAAAAACGATAGATAACATCAAGTCTTCCTTAAAACAACCAAATTTTCTAAAATCTGCTAAAAAAAAAATGGTGGTTTTTAGCGCTTTTTGTGAAATACTGAAAATTTTGTCGGAAATCTGAGCATGAAAAAAGTCATCAATTCTAATAATCGTCATATCCATAGATTTGACACTTTGAAGACCTTTAATTTACACCCTAGTTTTGGGTATATATTTGTCCTAAAATATTTTGTAATAAAAAGTTACTTCGAAAAAACCGATGATTTTTGACAAAAAAATTGTGTTTTTCAATAACAAAAAGATTGTAAAAAACTTTTTCCGCGTAAAAAACCAGCCCCTTTAATAGTTAAAGTGAAATATTTTTTTTTTTATATAAACAAAGACAATTAAAATATCACTCAACACCAGAGATCAAAACTAACTATTATTTATTTTTTCAAAATCTTGTACGCGTTGTACTTTAAATTTATATTTTTTATGTTGCCTCGTAACAGTATCAGTTTTTAATTTCAAATTCAACCTTTGACATTTCAAATGTAACCTTTTCCAAATCAAATTGAACTTCTTACAAGTCAAATATAACTTTTTTCGAATAAAAAAAAAAGCTTTTTTTCATTTTAAATTCAACTTTTTTCTATTCAATTTAAAATGGAAAAAGTTTTATTTGAATTGTAAAAAGTTGAATTTGAATTCGAAATGAAAAAGTTTAATTTAAAATCTAAGAGGTTGAATTTGAAGTAGTGCCAGAATTTGAAGTAGTCTTGGTAGCTGGCACTACCTGAGCAATATGGGCTTATTTCCAAAAATATGGAAAAGTTTTTATTTTCCAATTTGCAATAAAAATGAGACAACGTAAAAAAATAAAAATAAGCAAATTGAAAAAAAAATGTTTTCAGCAACAAAAAAATATTTCCTTCACTCAAAATTATGAAAAATATTTTTTTTTTTTTTATGATAATAATTATTTTTGATATAGGTATATGTTTTTTTCTTGCAATATAACAATTATGGTCCAATATTTATAGCAGTTTTACATATCTCTGTTCACAACTTAACAAGCCTTACTTGAATAAAAAAACAAGTAAGAAAGATAAGAGTCGTTCTGAACCCACCATAGATACCCTGAACCCACTATTTTAGTTTATTTAAATTCCATGGAAAAACAGTGGATGCAAAATAAATCAGCTTATAGCTATTTAAAGGCATTCTTAAAAGCAAATAAAATAACTGCTTGTTTTTTATTTTGAACAAGAGAACGAATAGTTTTGCATTACTGGAAGAGTGTTCAGAATATTAATTTATTGCTGCCAATTTGGGAAGCACCATATTTGAATATTAAAATATTATGACGAATGCAAACAATTTAATAATAGCCACAACCAAAAAACCATTAAAACTCTCTAGCCAACATCTGATTAGCGCATTGTTCGATAATGATTTGAAGGAAATTTATTTAATCTTCCAGTATTTTATGAAGCTCAACAATGTTAACGATAAGTTGTTCTATTTTAGTTATTTATGTTCTTAAACTGAATTTAACAACAATTCCTCATTTATTGTTTTATTTAGCTAAAGTCAAAACCTGCTCAATTTTCACTGAGGAGCAACTAGATAAGATTGTAAGTATTGTATCTTTAAAAGAACATTTGTTGCAATCTACTGTGCTTTACCCGTTCAAAATTACACTCACCGTCCATGCATTTATTTTTCTCTCTGTATTTTGCAGCGATCTCACTGTTTCTCTTGTCAGCGATTGAATGCGTTAAAATCAATTTTCGTAAGTTTAAATCTTATAGGTTTCCATGGGCGATTTTAGTGTTTAATAAGCAGCTGCAGTGACTAGTTGAATTTAGCACGTGATCGCCATTCGTATTTATCGGTTACAGCGTCAACATGTCTGGTCAAACGACAATTCTGCACATCGCTATCACAACTTGTTGTTTGATTCTACTCTCCAATAATTGTGAATCGGCACGTATTCTTGGCTTTTTTCCATCACCCTCAAATTCGCATCTTATCATACACACCGCTGTTGCGGAGGCATTGGCAGAACGTGGTCACAATGTCACCGTTTTCCAAACGATGCCACCATTGAAAGAAAGTACAAAATACGCAACAGTGTCGATCGATGTTCCGTCATTCGATAAAAAATTCTTTAGTGAAATGATTAACAAAGCCAAGCCTATGTATCTGCGTTTTGGTGCATTAAGTGAGCAGTTGGCCAAGCATACTAATGCAACGTTGGGGCATCCCAGAACACAACAATTCTTGAGAGATCACAAAGACTCTTTTGATCTCATGATATTGGGCTATTTTTTTAATGATTATTACTTGGGTCTGGCGGCTTACTTTAACTGTCCAGTTGTAATATCGTTCATGGTTCAACCAATTTTCACCATAAATCACATGCTGGGAAATCCTTCAGAGTTGGCGTATGTTCCTGCTTTATTCAGTGGCCTTAAGCAACCTTTGGGATTTATAGAACGAGTGAAAAATTTCTTAATTTCAATGTTTGAGCGAATTGTTTTGGGTTCGTTGCTTTCTTATCGCATGAACAAAGTATATGAGTAAGTTTGATAAAAAAACAAAAAAATTCGAAAAATTTAAGTTGAAACTTTAATAATTGTTTTGGGTAGTTATCTTATCGTTGTATTTAAATTGCAATTTAACATTTTTTTTTTTTTTGTAAACTGCACGCTTATAAATAAAGGGTCTCTTAAAAGCTTCTCAGCTTGGCAAAGAGATAATAGATACTCGTGGTCTGACCAGATAAGATGGCATTCACAAGTGTATGTAAAACAAAAGCGTCACAAATCAAAATAAATTATGTAGTTTTGTTGCTTTTCGAAATTTATTCGCATTTCCTTATCTTTCTTTCAGTTCTGAAAATCTTAATTTTTTTATGTTTTTACACTTACAAAATCTCTCGCTATTTAAAGCATAAAGTTTCTTATATGACATAATTCATTTTTATATTCTGAACATTAAGAATTTTGAGTTGTGATATTTTTGAATTAAGTCTGCAATAAAAACATTTACAAAAGCTCGTCAAAATAACAAATTATTTATTATTTGTCTATCTTTATTCATGATACGTTTTAAAATTCAACACTTTCTTACTTGAAAACAAGTAAAGAAAGTCTAAAGTCGGTCTAGGCTAGGGTTGCCAACTCTGGAGAGTACAAAATCGGGACAGAGCCATAAAAAATGCGGGACTTGGCTCAAAAATGCGGGACAACATTAGATGCAATTTTTTATTTTATTAAATACTAGTGTAAAAGCCCGTCCTACGACGGGAAGGAACCATTTAGAGTACAAAATGCGACAAAAAATTTATTGGATTTATATACAAAGGTTTTTATTTGAAAACATGTTTATTAAATTATTTTTATAAAACTTCCGTACATACAACATTTCTAGTAAAAAAATTCTTATGCTTGGTTTTCACTTAGTCATTTTTTGTTTGACATGAAATTTAAAAGTTTAAAAAATCACATAAATAACATTTTTTTTTGCAATTTCTGCTATAAACATGTGAAGAGATCAGTTTTTCCTATTTTTCGCCATTGCCAAACAGAAAAAAATGACAACATGTTGGTATTTTTCATGTGACTGACAACAACTGACCATTGAAATTGACATAGTGAAAACCATGCTTTAGAATTTTAACCAATTAACCTTGTACCTTGCCATCTATAATGCTTAGTTTTACATCATCAGCCCGCTAAAACTGCCCATGACTAAATACCAGTTCTTTTAGAAAAACTCCTACTTTTTGCAATATTTAACCTTGCAATTTATTTATGTTCATTGAAAATGTCAGTTTAACTGGAAATTGTCGCCTTCGGAGAGTGAAAAGGCAAATCTGTGTTTGTCGGGGCCAAATCAATTGTAGGTATGAAAACTATTTAATGTTCGCCAGTGCACCTGTCAATACTTGTGCTATGATTAATTAAGTTTTTAGGTTTTTCAAAACTAACCACCTTCCATTACAGATATCTTTTTTGGTATTGAAATTTAGAAGAAGTATTATAATACTTCCAATTTTGAATTTTAACTAATGCAGTGGCTTTCCTGAAGGATAAAATTCATTCAAAAACTCGGCAGGGTAGTTTCGTTTATCGTTATCATCACTGCCTTCAATTTAATCCGTGCTCAGATCTCTCACTGTGTCACCAACTAAAATATTTAGAACTTGCTCGTTGACTTCGTTCACATCGGAATTTTTTGTGCACAGGATAGCAATTTTGGAATAACGGTTGATGTTATTCGGACTCAAAGTATCGCCAAAAATCTATTTAACCCTTTCAATGGACTTGTCCATTATATTGGACACTTCGGAAAAATTTTTTTTTTAATTTTCCAAAGTTTTTTTTCTTAAATCAAATAGGTTGGTGCTATGAAGTGAAGTTGTGCCAACATGACAAAAATAATTTTAGTGAGATATATAACGTTTAACTTAGTTAGATTTTCGATTTTATGCCCAACAGTAGCCTTCAATTTTTTTATATCGCGTGTTAATAAATTTTGCAAATAAAGTGAGTATTGTGATTGGTATGCAAAGTATAATTTTTTTTTATAATAATTAACCGAGAACTGGACCTACACGTTTTATGCCGACTCCGAACGGCTAAAGTTCTTGTTCTCAAGAAACTTAACATGGCATTATTTACTCTCTGAGGTTTGCCATTGTCTGCAGAGGGGTGGTGACCGATCTGAAAAAAATTTTTTATTGAAAAAACATTTCGCCGCGACTGGGGATCGAACTCGGGCTCCGAGCATACTAAGCCACACACTTAACCTGCACGCCACGATCACCATAATTTTTATTTTTTTATAATAACATTTGCATAAATACCACATTTGAATTTCTCTCCGGTTGTTTTAGTTGAACTAAAATATTTTAATACAACGTTATAGTGGTTTTGTCCATTATATTAGACAGCCTGCCAAAAGCAAAGCAGCTCATGTAAAAATCAGAGGGATGTTTTTTAATCTTTTTATTGCTTACATGATGGGAATATAAGCTCAAAAAAATTGTCCACGATTATTCTAGGCAAGCCATTAAAAGGGTTAATAAGCGAACCTTTACAAACAAAATAATCTGGAATTTCTATGATATCTTCATCTCCATTTCCTAACTGCTACTCAAGTTACAATCGCTAAAACTTGGATCAGAAGACCGAACATTGTGATTTAATTCTAGCACTTCCAATTGACACCAACGTCACTGAATGTAATCATTGCTGTTCAGTTTATGCAGACCGAATAGGTTGCGGTTCTGTTAATTAAGAAGCACTGTAATAGCAAGACATGATGTTTAATATATAGTAATTGAGGAAACTGACGATAGTCTTAAAGTACAAAGATTTCCAATACATAATTTAATAACAGGTTCTGGTCCATTCTGAACAGGTTCTAAAAAGCAAGTACGTACAAAGATTTCAAATAGATAATTTTACAACAGATTCTGGTCCAGGCTGAACAGGTTTTACGATATAGAGCAAAAGGTTTAGTAAGTACAAACATTTCATATGGATAATTTTACAACGGGTTCTGGTACAGGCTGAACAGGTTTTACGATATAGAGCAAAAGGTTTAGTAAGTACAAACATTTCCAATGGTTCTGGTCCAGGCTAAACATGTTTTACGATATTGGGCACGGAGCAGGACGCTTGTCTTTTATATATTAAGATTGCCTTTTATTCTTTGAGGAATAAAGGGTATCAACGATGACTTTACACCATCGCATTGATCCTTAATATTGTTTAGATCTCTTTCCAGCTCTTGCCTAATTCATAAAAAAACTAAAAAATAGATTCAAAACGTTTTGATTAATAAAATTTATGAAAAATAAATGATAAATTTAATTTGATAATAAAATTAAACAGTTTTACACTGTAAAAAGTAAATCTTCATATAAGGTAAAAAACTGTCTTAAAATAAGCTGCAACAGCATTAAGACAGCATTTGCTGAAATTACTTTTGTCTTTTTATACTGTAAAACAGCATTCAATGATGTCTTACTTAAAGGCAGTTAAATGGTAAATGCAGCCTTACCTTCGCTGAATTTCAGCCCTTATCGTAAACAAACTGGCCTGAATAGCAATACAAGCTATCTTAAGTTAAGACTCATTTGATGAATTGTAGACATTTTTAATATAAAAACCAATTAATTTGTTTAAATTAAGCTAGCTTCTCTTAAAATCAACTTCCAAAAGCTGACTTCGAACATGTTTCTTTGGATTTTTAAGCATTTAAAATATTACAATTCAAACCATGCCTTAATTCAGGCAAAAGTTGATTTAAAGGCAGTCTTAAAAATACGCTTTACTTTTAAGAGTGTTGCTGAAATTACTTTTGCCTTTTTATACTGTAAAACAGCATTCAATGATGTCTTACTTAAAGACAGTTAAATTGTAAATGCAGCCTTGCCTTCGCTGAATTTCAGTCCTTATCGTTAACAAATTGGCTTGTATAGCAATTCAACTTATCTTAAATTAAGACTGATATGATGAATTGTAGCCATTTTTAATATTAAAACCCTGATTTGTTTAAATTTAGCTAGCTTGTCTTGAAATCAACTTCCAAAAGCTGACTTTAAATATGTTTCTTTGGGTTTTTAAGCATTTAGAATATTAAAATGCAAATCATGCTTAAATTGAGGCACAAGTTGATTTAAAGGCAGTCTTTAAAATACGCTTCACTTTTTAGTGTGTAGCAAACTGTGTTTCATGTCGAATTAGAATTTTAGATACAAACTCTCTTAAGTTCTCAAATGCGGGACAAAAGGCGTCCCGCAAGGGGTCGTCGCGGGACGCCAAAAAATTAGCTGAAATGCGGGACGTCCCGCAAAATCCGGGACAGTTGGGAACCCTAGTCTAGGCCGACTATGAAATACCCTAGACCTACTTTTCAAAAAATAAATAATATTATTGAAAATGGGCGTGTCCGTGGGCGGATGAAGCCTATATTTTATATGCATTTAAATGTTGATGAAAAATTTACACATACCAAGTTTTATTCCTGTAGCTCACAGTTAATGCCTTTATTATGCTTTCGCTATGGGAGGTGGGCGAGTTCATGGACGGATTACTCCCAATTTTTGAACATACCTTAGTTTTAGTATAAAATACATACGTACCAAATTTGGTCTCTCTATGACAAATATAACCTTATTTAATGAGTTTTAAGCTTTTTGGGTTGTATGGGAGGTAGGCGTGTCCGTGGGCGGATGACGTCAATTTGACTTCGACTCCTTCTTCTTATCCTGTGTTTACGGACAACACACAGACGGACGGACGGACATAGATAACTCGACTCATGTGGTGACGCTGATCAAGAATATATATACTTTTCTATACCGGACTCGCTTCGTTCTATGCGTTACAAACGTTTGCACAAAGTTAATATACCCTCACCTTTCAGGTTTAGGGTATAAAAATAGCAACACACAACAAGAAAGTTTGGATGGTTCTTTGCAGAGCTTGGAATCACCATCTGACATACACTCAGAAAAAATGTGAACTTTAAAAACATAGAACGCAAGTTCTTATTTTAAAAATCTGAAATTTCTTAAGTAAGGAAAATATATTTTGAAACAAAAGTATTTACATTTGCTTGAAGAATTGAAGAACTTCAATTTAAAAGTAAAAATTTCTTTGTTTAAAAATTTCTAATAATTGCTTTTTTAAAAATTTTTATAATACTATCCATTCTTTTTATAAAACTCTATCAAATACTTGTAATTTTCAACTTTAATTCATATAAAACAATTATGAAAAATATGTACTCAAATAGCAAGTGCTGCCATCAATAACGAATTAAAAGGCACCAACTCATTATATTAAGAACAATACATACTTATTGGTTATTCATCCAAGATATATCACTTGGTATTTTGTGACTATTTGTGAACTGCAACTTAAAAGGGTTTTTTTAATAAATATTTTTTACTTTCCAACTCGATTAACAAAATGAATGCCATACCAACGACAAGCATATTAACCCTGCATCCGTCCATGGTAAAATAATACGTTAACCGTCTGTGGAGTGCAATTGTACCCCAGTGCAATTATACGAAAAAAAGTCAGAATTCAAAATCAAATTAAATAAATGAATGTCTTTATTTATAGAGAAAATTATTAAATAAAACAAAAAAGGAGAATAGAATAACAATTACCAAATCGGGGGAAACTTGATTGAATGTTAAATGAGGTTTAGATGTTAATTGAATTTTGTGTTCAAATTGAGTTGGTGTACAATTGTACCCCGAGGATGGATTTGGGGTTATAAACTTATGGCATTTTCTCGGCAAAAGAACTCATCTCAAACTTTCATTTCCTATAAAAATGTCACCCTGAACGCCAAAATAAGTTCAAAATTTTTTTCCGTAAAATGCCATATAGTTTTTTCGAAGACTAAGGAAGAAATAAAATCATCAAAAATTGTATGTTTTTTGATTGAAAGTTATCAAAACACAAGAGATATAAAACAAGTAAAGTGAAAATCAAGTTATTTGAAAAAAGTTTTCACTTGACTTGTAGAAACTTAATTTGTTTCTGACCTACAAGTCGCAACTTGCTTCTGAAAAACGAATCATAAGTACGACTTGATTCTATTTTCTTTCAACCTTATATGAATCGGTAGAAAAAAAATCAAGTTTCCTACTTTTCTTATATATAATAATTTTTGAAATGAAATTAATGAAAAAAAATAAATGAAAAAACGTGTTAATTAAAAATCTTTTAGAGAATGGAAATGCATTTTATTTCATATATTTATAATGTATGTCATATTTATAATATGATCACAAACTTAACAAAAAGGCCTTAAAACAAATTCTTCAACTACAAAACTTTATTTCTTCATTCAAATCCAAATCGTTTTATTTTTATGATTTCTTCCTGTTTGGTTTAAAAATGTTGAATTTTGTTACAAAAATTTGTTTATTTATTAGAATTCTTTTGTTTTGAGTGTTAAGATATTTTATATTTAATTTTTTTTTTTTTTCAACAATAATTATATTTTGATTTGAGAGAAAAATTTCTCGGTTGAATGGTTGTTAATTTTGTCTTTAACATTTATTCCCTTTGTGGTTTGACAAATTTTAAGTTTTTTTGGATATATAATTTTTTTTTAATTAAACTTTATTAAAATTTTCTTAAAAATTAAGTAAATTTTTTTTTAATTTAGTATGCTTTGTTCCAAGTTAGAAGATTTTTTCAATAGAAATTAAATTTACTTAACATCTGTAACCTCAATGCAAACAATTTTAAACCTCAGAGAATAAATGATGCCATATAAAGCTTCTTATGAGCATGAACTTTAGCCGTTCGGAGTCGATCAATTGTGTGCAAACAACTGTTGCCAGATTAAGGTAAATTACCCTAAATGAGGTAGTTTTTTACAAATTTTTTTTTTGGGCAGAGGTAAAAGGTAATTTTGGACTTAAAGTGGTAAATTTTGTGAGTAATTATTTTTTAGATTTTCAAATATTTTAAGTTATTAGCAGCACTGTTACATCTCTAACGTACTCACAAGAAATCCTTTATTATTGTGAACCCCCTTTTGCAAAAAAACTATTGGGACAAATGTAGGATTGTTTTTATTTTTGAGTAGCTGAGAATTTTAACTTAAAAATCAAGACATTTGCTGAAACACATCAAAAAATAAGAAGCAAGCTAATTTTTTTAAATTGCACTCACTATTCCTACATTTATAGCTATTCCTATACCAGTTCCTACAATAAAAAGTTAATGAAAAAGTGGATGGAAGAAATCCCTCACCTATCGTGGATTGAAAAAATTGCTGGTAATAGGATGAAAACACTTGTTCAAGGCAAGAAAAGTAACGTTTTATTGTGGAAGTAGTGAAGTGAAATATGACGGCTGTTAAGGCTCAACCATAATAGGCTCGAGCTGGCTGCAGCTAATATCAAAACTTTACGAAAAGCCAACTTGAGAACTGTCAAATCGTTAATTTAACCATAACGACTTGAGCTAGCTCGGGCTTATATCAATAACATTTCTCTATTATTTCACAGACCTGCCTCATTTTTTCTTGATATTGTTTTATAAGAACACAAAATAAACACAATATTTCTAATGTTT
The DNA here is from genome assembly GCA_958299015.1 of Tetanocera ferruginea. Classification (NCBI taxonomy): domain Eukaryota; kingdom Metazoa; phylum Arthropoda; class Insecta; order Diptera; family Sciomyzidae; genus Tetanocera; species Tetanocera ferruginea. The sequence continues at coordinate 137,956,204 of OY282642.1, forward strand.
TCCCATTTTTGTTACGAAATATTCACAAACAAAATGCTATTCATTGTAGTTTGACATAAACTCAAGCAACATGCGCTTTGAATCGCTCTCTCTGCAGCCAGCTCAAGTTAACGAAACTTGACGAAAAAGCTGGCTGGAGCTATTATGGCTGCTACATACAATTTCTATGCATTCGTAGAAAATTTGAGAGTGGCTGCAGCCAGCTCGAGCCTATTATGGTTGAGCCTTTAATCATCAAAAATTGACATATGTATATTTTTTAGAAAAAGGTAATTTTTCACCGAAAGTGGTAAATTGTTTTCAAATATCTGGCAACACTAGTGCAAGCATTAAATAACGCACACATCACAAAAGATCAGTAGAAGCTCGGTCAAAGTTCTTTCAAGAGCGGAAATTCGTTGTTTTTTTTTAAGAAAACATTATTATTCTTTACGGAATGTTTTGTACTGCTTGTTTTGTTTTGTTTATAATTCAGTGTGGTTATTATATGAACATCCACATTATATTTTGAAATTTGTGTTACTCTTTTTTATTTAAATGAAGTTTTAATCTAACTGACGTTATAGATATTTAAAAAAAAATTTTAGTATTAACAAATATATACATTTTTATGAATATTATTTTCATTGATTTCATTCACAGAACTCTGTTTCCCGCTGATCGTTATCCATCACTGGATGCTATGTACAAAAATGTCTCGCTTGTGCTTAGCAATCATCACTTTAGTCAAGGTCCTATCAGACCCAATGTGCCGGCTCTCATTGATATCGGTGGTATTCAAATCAAAGAGAAACCCACACCGTTACCCACAGATATTGCCCAGGTACTTGACAATGCTAAGGAGGGTGTCATCTATTTCAGTCTCGGTTCCAATGTTCAAGGATCACATCTAAATAAAGACAAAACTAAGATTATGTTTGATGTACTCTCCAAGCTGCCCTACAAGGTGCTCTGGAAATGGGCTGAAGCTGACTTACCGGGTCAAGCTAAGAATATCATTTACAAAAGTTGGCTACCACAAGACGATATTCTAGCTCATCCCAATGTTAAGCTATTCATAACGCATGGTGGTCAAGGAAGTGTAGTAGAGTCACAGTATCATGGTGTGCCTATGGTGGGCATACCGCTCTTTGGAGATCAACCTACAAATGTACAAAATATGGAACTTTCCGGTTTTGGTATCGCCGTAGACTACATAACTATGAGCGAGCAAAGCTTGCGAACTGCTGTTCTAGAAGTCTTACAAAATACGAAGTATAGCAAAGCCGTTAAAGAATTCTCCAGACTGTACTCTGATCGACCCATGACAGCACGTCAGTCGGCAGTGTTTTGGGTGGAGTATGTTTTGCGACATCGTGGAGCAAAGCATTTGCAATCGCCAGCAATATATTTAAATAGCTGGCAGTTGATGTCATTGGATGTCATAGGTTTTCTGTTGGCTGTTCTGATCATCGTAATTGGCGTTCTGGTGGTCTCCTTTAAATATATTATACACTGTTGCTGTGACAGAAAAGTCAATTTTACAAAGAAACGAATGTCTAAGTCAAAAGCAGAAAAGAAGAAAAAGGCATAAAGATGTGAAAAATAAATTTCTTTTAACTCTTGTTCAAATTGAAAATCTTTCAGAGTTACTTATGAATTTTTGTTTTTAATTATTTAGACGATTTCTTATGGTTTTAGAAAATCAAGTGTGAGTATCGCACAAGATGTAAAAAATATAGCTGTATTCATGCAAATCTAATGTTCAAAAGCTTCAAAGAGAATTTTAACTCTGCTATATAAGAGGAAAAACTTTCAAAATATATCTGAAATAACTGATGCAATTGCATTCAACAGCTTCAAAGAACATTTCAAAAATAACTCTTGTTTTCATTTTGAAAGGAAGCCTCAAACCTGCTGTACTGTACGGATTTACTGTCCAAAAACGCGAAATTAAATTTTTTTAACTTATGCTCCAAATTATTCATTATTTTGCTTGCTACTCACACTTCGCTTATTATATGACAAGGCATGAATTACGTCGAATATTGTATTAATTATGCTGTGCACACACATGCAACATTTTCTTAAAATATTAAACTTTTCATGCATACATTAAGGCGTTGCACATGTGCGGTACGATTACCACACAAAGTACGAGTCTTTGAACAAACAACAAAAAATAGTAAACTTTTTTGTCATTATTTTTTGTCATAAAACACAAAAGTGATCATTTCGTGACCACAGAACTGTCCAATGCTTCAGTATCGTCCAACTGTCTGTCCGCCGGAAGCTTGTTTTGTTGGTTAAAACGAACACATGTGTGAAGCTGTCCATGCGGTTGGCCCACTAAGCAAAATAAACACATATTTATACATATGTAGCTTTTGACGTATAGTATTTTATACACATGTATGCTCGCCTAGAAACAAACTCATACAAGCAAGCCATGCAAATATCTAGCAACCAACACACCACAGATTAAGCTGCTCAACCAAATTCCATACCATTCCAACCAACCTAGAGAGAACGTAGATTTTAGTATATTTTTACCATAAAAATAATGCAAAAATTTTTCTATCTATGTATGTATTCGAATGTTTTGTGCTGCATGGCAATGTTGGTTTAGAAGATATTGTCATTTTGCCAAAAAAAAAAAATGTTAAAACAAGACTTTGGTGAGGTAGACAAAATAATGTGATACTTTTTGGGTTGAAGAGAAAATTTGCATTCATTTTTGCATACGAACTGAGGACACGTTTAACTAATTAGTCTTTGAAATAGGACTACCACATCTTTTGGTCAACTTTTATTGTGCCTTATGTATAGGTTTTTTGTATGTGGCCCATATACCCTGTAGAGACAATTGAAATTAGTTACCAACATAATTAATGAAATTATAATAAAAGTGTAAAAAGTACAACTGTGCAAAAGTCGATAGGAAACTCATTTGTGATTGAAAAAAATGGTTTTTATCAAAGTGAAGCCTAAGGAAGCTATAAAATAGTAATAAAATTTTTACACTTCTCAACACCTATTCAAACAACAACTGAAAATAACGGTCTTACAATAAAAAATAGATTATTTGTTAGAAGTGACTTCACAAAAGACCCATTACATATGTTTCTTTTGTGAATCTGGAACCAATTAACCATTGCCCAAAACTTATATAGAATGCCATAGATGCTAAATGTTTGATCAAACTAAAAAACACTACAAATACTTTAAATGCGCAGTAGACCAGACCACGTCAATATGTCTTAAAGACATAAAACAGCACTCCCTCCTGCTCGACTCGTCATGAATTTTAACCAGCGAATTATACAGGATGCAAAGTTTTTAAAGAAACTGCAGAACTTGAGAATACTAATAACTGTATTGCTCAACAAATCGACAACATTTTGTTCAACATAGATAGATAATGTTTCTGAAAGTTTTATAGATAAAGTAAAGATAGTGAAAATTATGAGTTCTTCAATTCTCAATCGTTTTGAAAACAATGCTAGTTCTAGCCTTAGAAAATCACGTTTATTTCTGACCACAACCTCTTGTCGTGTGTTGTTAATTTCAATGCTGGTAGTGAATCGACTCCAATCAGCCCAATCATGAAGCATTTTCTCCCGGGAGTTGTAAATGGGAGTTTCCGGTTTTAAGATAGCAGATGAAGATATCACATTTTTTTATTTTTCACTCATGAACATTGGCGGCTGATGAACAAAACTGCATTAAAAATTTCCAAAAAGTATTTTAACTTTATCTTAAAAACGGAAACGCTCATTTACAACTCCCGGGAGAAAATGTTTCATGATTGGGCTGAATATGTTTTTCGTTTCGAAATGCTCTTGTATCTAATATCACTAATGGTTTTCATAATTGTGTTCTTCTGCGAACTGTGACTGTTGATAATATCTATTGTCCATGGTATACAACTTCGGTTAAATCAGCTATCAAGAAAAGAAACAAGTTAGGTGGTATTTGGAAAAGGGCTTGTACGGATATTCATTGAACGCAATATAAGATTGCTCCTAATACTGCTGTTTCAGTGGATGGGCACTCTAACAAAAATTCTTTCACCGCAATCTGAACTGCTCACTGTCTACTAAATTGCTTTGCAAAAATATTCGCAAACTTGGTGAATGCAGTCGAGAAGACCAAAACTGTACAATAGATCCAAACATCCTAAATAATTTCTTTTTATATAATTTTTCAGCTGGTAATTGTGATTTTCAATGTGATGTTCGTCAATTTCGTGATGTGGACAAGTTCTCAGTTTCTAATGTTAAAGTTTCAAAGACAATTATAAAATTCAAGTCATATTGGTGACTATTGGGAACGATTGTATTTCGCTAAGATTTATCAAACTTATAAGGCCCCTACATAAGTTTGATAAATCTTATAAGATAAGGCCCCTTATAAGGCCCCTACATAAGTTTGATAAATCTTACCCTACATTATAAGGCCCCTTACACACATACGAAATCACTGTTTTACTACGTCATGCTTTCCTAAATCGTGGAAAATAGCATTATCCCTTTTGCCAAAAATTAAAATGCATCTAACGTGAAAGATTCTGGACCCATTAGTATTCTGTACTCGTTCGCTATAATTGGGAACGATATTAAATAACAAGTAGATTCGGGGGACGCCAAAATTAGTTCACATAAAAAAAAAGTACACCAATCGAAAGGATTTTTCATGTACTATTTAGTTTTGGTACCGGAATAATTGGGGGTCAGATTTTCGATACACTTTAGTATATATACTTAGATTCGCATTGTAATGGTATCTTGATATTTGATTTAATTCTACATTGAGTGAATTTTTAAATTTGACGAAAAATGTAAAAACACAGTACAAATGTTGAATCTTAGTGAAAGCGAGAAAAACTTAAAAAAATTTTAAAAGTAAACATTACATAAAAAAAAATTTAAGATTTTCGTGCTTAGAGACCCCAAATCTTTTAAAAAAAATAGTGAGATGCCGTGTACAAAAACAGTGGCACATAGCATTATCACTTTAATAATGAATATGGGTCATTCTTTTCCAACCGTACAGATTTGAACAAAAAATTACCGTCCTATTTTTGATTTGCCTGAAAATTTTTGTACGAGTTCTTTATAGAAATAAAAACACGGGATCGAGGATCATTTTTTCTTTCTTTAATAAAGGGGGTGAAATTTTGAGATTCTCGTGATTTTTGCCTTTGAGACTCATTCTCAATAATTCATAACTCAACTTCTTTTTAAGCTAGAGAAAATTGTTTTTTCTTTATTTTGAAGATAAAGAGTGAATTTTAAGCAAAAAAAGGTTTCAAAGAAGTTTATTAAAATTTCATGTAGTTTAAAAAAAAAATTAAATGTCTTAAAACTCTTACCTACATTACTTTTGAAGTGAAACTTCTTTGGTGGCGAGTGAAATTTCAAGGTCTCTTATTCGTGACGCTAGGCTAACGTTTTCAATTCATATGAAAATTTTCAAAAAATGATAGCCACTAGCGAGAATTGAACCCTGACCATCGGTGCTCAAGAGTCGCAATCTATACCTCTACGCCACGTAGGCACATAATAAACAGGCAAACAAAATATAATAAAAACTGAACGCATAACATTCTATCCGTAACATTAATTTTCATCGGAAAAGTATGCACGGAAAATTTATTTCTTGAAGCTTCAAACGAAAATATTTAGGCATAGAGATACATCCAGCGGGAAAATTCTACTGCCTGTTCGCCGCATAATGGGCTTAAAGCTTAATTTGGTTCGTTGGTTGTGATCAAAAACTTGACAGATGATTGACAACATGCAAAAAACAGTTAAATCAATAAAATAATATAAGCAAAAAGTGTTAAAAGTGCAATATTTCAGACTGCCGAGAATAGTTTTTGCCAGCCAAAAAACGTCTCAAAGCTAAGAAATAGATAAAACAGGAGAAGAACGCGTTCGTGAATATAAATAGCGAATTAGAGCTCTTAAGAATGCAGCCGCAGCTGGGTCTGCAACTAATGATGAAGATAAGATGATTACAACATCGGCTGAGTTCTAAAATGCATTTTTACGAAGCATCAGTGTATTTTGGTGAATCTGCAAAGAACCAATCTCCAGAAAAAACACACTGATGCTTTGTAAAAATGTATTTTGGAACTCAGCCATCATCTCAACAAAATTTTATAGCCAACCAAGATGATACACTCAACAATCAACGTTCGCTGCTTTACGACGCCTTCACTCAACATAGCAATTATTATGATCAGGAAGCATAATAGAGGCTCCTTCAACGAGTACTATGCATATGCAATCTAGCATTCAAAAAGTAACAATGTTGAGATGACATTGGAAAGCAACTAAAACACCAACTGAACTAAAACAAGGACCGAAAAAGAAGAAGAAGAAGAAGAAGAAGAAGAAGACTTTTTTTAAATATGCCATTATGTCACAAATGTCCTCAGCCTCACGAATACTAAGTGCCTTTTAAATTTTAGACTGATTCCTTAAAATTTAAAATTTAAGTGTTATTTTTTTGACTTGTATTTTATCGGTCAAAAATAGCAGTTATTTTGTCAGTTTAATTTTTTCGGTCAAAAATATCAAGCAAGTTGTGTTTTTTTAAAGGCCGCTTGACAGATTGAACTGTTGACACCATGTGTAAAATGTCTCACCGATGAGATGAAAATAATGGTATAAAAATTTTTTAAGTCGGTAAAATGACTTGAACATATCGTCGCTGCGCCTAAAAAATCAGGTATGTGATTTTTTATGATTTTTTTTTTATTGCATAATTGAATAGCTCTACTCAATGTCCACCTGTGCGCTGAACGGCTTTTCGTTATCTCACATTGGAGACATATTTTCATTACTTTTGCTATAAATTCCTTGAAGAATTTTCAAAATTTTTAATTAAAAATTTGAAAAATCAGGTATGTGCTCGAAAAATTTGATCATAGTAAAAACAAAATGCCTGGAAAAAATTCGGTTAAGTGTCTGAAAATGGAAGAATGCATCCTCGCTTCGTGCTGGAGTAAGAAGTTAAAGTTTTTTTTTTAATATTTATCTCTAGAATTTTATAGCAAAAAATACAAAATTATGACATTGCAACAAATTTGGAAGCGCCGAGAATAAATCAGTTTTTTTGCTCTCCTGAAAAGTTGTCGAAAAACACATAACTGAATTTTAAGGCGCAGCGACGATATATAAATTACCTGATATTTTTGACCGAAAAAATAAACGGCAGAAAATAACTGTTATTTTTGACGGATAAAATAAAAGTCAAAAAGTAACTGTTCTGTTTGCCCAAAAATGTGACACTTTCGACAAAAACTATAGCCGGTACGATCCCTGGATGCAAATATTGAATCAACAGATTATTATTCCATTTCGTATTGATTGAATTGCTTTTCAGATACTTTCTCTCTCTATTTCACACTAAAATCTCTCTTATTTCTTACTGTTTAAGAAGTTTCACTTCTGCCACCGGTACGTTGCTACACGCGAGTTTTTTTTTCAAAAGCTTTGCTTCAGCTATTCTATTAGAACATTTAAATTTAAATAAAAGTAATTTTGCCATCAACTGTGGAATTCTTTAACGCATAATATAAAATCCATTGTCTGTATAAATAAATTCAAAATATCTGTTCCTTTATTCTTTTCAAACCTCCAATTATTAAAATATCATATACCTCCCGATGTATTCTATACAATGTTTTATTCTTCTATTCCATTCTGTTCTACTTTTTAAATTTAAGTCTAAAATTTTTAATTAATTTTCATATCTTGAATATTTTAAAATACTTATTTAATCTTAATTACTGTCAGCAAATTTAAAAATAATGTCAGGCGAGATTAGGTACCAACTACATCAAAATGTGTCTACATTCCAGAAATACAAGTTCGAGAAATTGAATTGTCAACATAAGCTATCGGCGTGTTCTCCCAGTCGAACAAAAGTTTTGCTATTGCATTAACATTATTGGCCAATTTAGCTTCGAAAATAAAGACAAAAATTTTTGGAGTTTACTCCTTTTCGATCGGTTTGTAAGAAACGAAATTATATTAGAGGGTAAAGTCAGGTTTTTTAATTTTCAACCGTAACGCGTGTTAGGGTTGAATTTGCAACCATTTTTTTTTTAATATCTGCAAACGGCGCCGTGTTGCAATCCCATATACCATAACCCCATATTGGCTTTATAGCACCAGCGATGTGTTATAGTCCCATATGGGTTTATTTCCTTCAAATAAGTGAGATAATACCATATTAAAAAATTGAAATTTATGCTATAACCCCATATTGGCTTTATTGCACTTATTGCAGACAAAATAATTTGGTTTCCTTTTTATAGAAATAACATAGTATGACTGATTTTAACTTTTCGTAAAAGGGAAAATTCCCTTCTATTATAATATTTTTTTGCAAAATTATGGTTTCCCCTTTTACGAAATGCGCAATATAAGTGATTTTAACTTTTCATATATTTTGAAAATAATTGAAATCAATCCCTTACAACTATTTTTTCATGGCATACTGAATTTTCTGCTGGGTTTTTTTTTGCAATCAATAATAGAGAGTGAACTAACTGTTAAACCTGTTTTGCATTGAATTGCCTAATAACTATGTTATCACATAAAAAGCGAATATTAAAAACAGTTTTGCGTATGCTGCTTAAAAATAAATATGGAAAATTTTAAAAGAATGGAGAGTAATCGTTTAAACGCAAGGAAGATCTTACTAAATAAAAGCGATATTATAAATTTTTCTAATGTTCCCGGATTTATAATTGATTCTTTTTTCGGAAAAAGAACTTATAAAGCGCAACTAATAGCTTGTGCTTTTGCTTTTGTTAATGGAATCAGCGAGTCGCAAATCCTTCAACTCATACGATGGATACCTTTCACAAAAACTCACGAAAAAAAAATAACAGAATTACTCTTATGGCTGGCATATTCTCCGAACGCTCACAAGTACTATAGCTATAATGTCGAACTTAATCAAGTAATATTTTGTAACGGAGATTTACGAAAATATGGCGTAAGAAAACAAAGAAATTAAATAAAATTTTTAATTTATAACTGTTCGTGGGGGCTAATTCGTACACCCTACAAAATCATTTGGTTTCATTTGTATACAAATGCCTAATAATACAATATGAGTTTATTCCCTTCAAATAAGTGAGATAATACCATGTTTAAAATTTAAAATTTGTGCTATAACCCCATATTGGCTTTATTGCATTTTATTTTGTGCGATAACCCCAAACCCAAATTATGGGTTTATAGCATAGGAAAAAGTGCTATAAAGCCAATATGGGGTTATGGTATATGGGATTGCAACACGGCGCCTCTGCAAACTTTTAAGGCATTGCAGCTGCATTACCTCATACAACATGTACTCATACATAGTTCATTGCACTCGTGCCATATAACGTACTACCCCAAGAGCGCTCCTTGATGTATGCAATACAAATATTTTTTTTTTTTTTTGGCCAAATTGCAATTCTTCTCTTAAGGATTATAGGCGCAAAAATAGAAAAATAAATTTCATCATAGCTGATGGCATGAGTTAGTTAAGCTGTTGACCATTCGGATGGCAAGACCCGCTATGTCATACAAGTTTGTACAAAAACCGAAACAACAAAAGTGTATCAAAGCCAACGCATCTGTAACGGCATTCATATCCGAAAGCAAGCCGACAATTGAAAATGAATGCCGCTCACAGGATATTTCAACGGCATACCTTAGCACGGATGCATTCCTGCAACAGCAACAACAACAATAATAACTACAAAAACAACAACCTGATATTAACAATGAGTTGAGTATTTTGTGCTGCGTGCATTTTTGAGCCTTAAAGGTTATGGCAGCACGCGTTGCACACACACAACCAAACAAACACCCACCCATCATCTCTCGCACATGAACACATATACTGTGTGTATCTATGTGTGTGTGTTGCTTTCTTTGGCCATTTTTGTTTGTTCATTATGCTGTCTTTGTGCTTAGCACAAAGTCAGTCCCTGTTGTTACAAATGGACTCGCTAGAGTGTGTTTCTATCGCATGCGAGCGGCACTACTTTGAATTCTTCTCTCAAGCCCAGCCAACAATAACCAGTGATAATGAATGCACGTGTCAGCCACAATCCTGCCGTGCCCGCTCACATCCTCTTGTCGTTTGTATATTTGGGTGTAGCTGTTTTTGTTTTTTTCCAGTTATGCTCTGCATTTATCTAGCATTATCCTGTGTGCGTATATTTTATTTAAAATTAATTTGTATTTTGTTTTTGTTTTGTCCTTTCATTTATTCTATTCTTTCCAAATTTGCAGCTTATATTATGTTCCGGCTCTATTTAACCCCATTTAAAGTGCTCCAACATAGAATATCTGCATTCAACGTCATCCGGGATTTATTCTCTTGTTTTTTTTTTTGAGCATTTAAGTGGTGCCCACCTGTAATGCATGCTGCCTCAATGTTCTTCCAGAATTAAGTCTTTTGTGCTACGTAGCATGCAATACTTTGTTGTTGCTGTTGCTGTTGTTCAAAGGATTTTCTACATGGTTTCGTTTTTGGTTGGCATTCTGCATAATTTCAAGCACATTGTTTTTGGTACTCGTATTATTTAAATATTTTGTTTTATTTTTATTATTTATTTTTCTAGTTATGCTAGAGTCTACTCTTCTCTTGGTCCTGTCATATTCACATAATTTGTTTCTACTCCATACATGTCTTATGGTGGTGATTCAACTGAAAAACTGCAATAAATAATGGAATATTCAAAAACTAAACAAATAGCAGCTTGCAAGCGATTCTTGAAGCAATGGTTTCTGCACTTGCCCATCATATTTAGCCAATTATTTTATTTGAATTCTTTCATTGAAAATGTCAGTGTTTATGATATTTTGTTGAGTTGAATAAGAATGAAATTGTTCTCAAAATATTTTATTTCCTAAACCTAATTTTTTAAAAAGTAACCTTTTATATTTCTGTGTCGACAAGGAATAAAAGCTAAACTCATTTTCAAAATTTCAGAAGAGCAGTTTTAAAATTAAAATTGCTACTTAATATCAGGGAACCTTGACTTTTGCTGTGTGGATATGATGGCCTCAAACATTTTATTTTCAAGATACAATCATAAAAATGTACGTTCTAATGTATTTCGTTGCGAAAAAAACGCAATGAAAGAAATAACCTCACTTTGTCCTAACTCGACTTTAGCGGTTATTCCTTGTCGACACATATATGTATATGAGGCGCTCAGAAACAAAGTGCTCCAACACACAACAATTTTTCAGAATTTTGCTACCAAACCGATTAACTGATAACAGAGAATATATTTTTGGATTGAAATCTGGTCACTAAAATTTTGACATTATTCAAACAATTTTAGCAAATAGTTTCATTTTATCTTTTTTTAAAAATTATATATTAAAATGGAATTGAGAGACAACATGTGCCAAAGTAATGACGTATTTTTATTGATGGATCCATAAAGATGTAACACAATGGAAATATGCCCCCATCAATTCCAATTGTCTATGGCTTCAACTTTAAGGAAACATATGAAAATATGAAATGACTTTTAGATTTGCAATTTTGAATGCCATAAAGATGAACGGCATTATAATGTTCACAAATAAAACATGCGGCAAGATTCTATTCATTGTTAGTATAATGGATAAGACAACAAATATATCTTTATATCTGACTGTACGCCTGACCAAAGAATTATACCCTCTTATACCTATACCTTGTAAAAGTAATTTTGTTATTTACAACCACAGTTACAACCATTGATGGGTTAATAGAATTATCAATAGAACTGACTTTTTGAAATCTCTGAATGATATTCAGAAGGATTATATCAAATTAATTTGAAAAAATCAAATTACTGACACCTACATTTCTTTGGATACTATCTCGCTTCAAATTGCAAAATTATTGAGAACGTGCTCACAACATTCAAAGTTCAGACTTTATTTGACAAAAACAAGTTAAGAAAGTCTAAAGTCGGTCTAGCCCAACTATGAAATATCCTAAACCTACTTTTTCAAAACACAATAATATCATTCATCGGCATATCCGTGAGCGGAAGAAGCACATATTTAATATCTGTGGACATTTGACAAAACAACTTCTCTCGAGATAAGAAAATTTTCCAGGATTTTTATCTTGAATATAGAATTTCAATACGCTCCTTTTGGTGTAATCGTTGTATTTGTACGATTTTTAGTTTCAAAGTTATATCATTACCAAATCAGCCTCCTTTGAGTTTTCATCTAAATTGCATTTGACAAAAATTAGACCTTCTCTCAAACAGTTTAAAAAGTTTCACGAAATCAATGAAAAAAGTAAAAAAGCCTTTTTGACAAAACAACCTATCTTCATTTAATGTTAGCCAATTGAATACAAATTCCTTTTCACAAAACAACTTCTATCGAAAGAAGTTCTTTTGTCAAATGCAAAATTTAAAATAACCGGTTTCTTATCCCACACAAGTTGATTTTTCATGCATGCAACAGCGAGATTTCATTGCGACAAAACGTCTTATCCCGTTACAAGTTATTTTGTGGAAGTAAAAAAGGAAATAAGTGAACATTTATTTCAGTTTAAGCTGTTTTGTCAAGTGCACTCAAGTAAAATTAGAAAAACAAGTTATTTTGATTGATAAAGAAGTGGTATAAAATAATATATTTAAAAATTTTTGAAAATGGAAAGAGGTAAAAAACTAGTTGCTTTGGCCAAAAAAGTGAATAAAAATGACGAAAATCGGCAAGTGTTAGCTAATAGAGATAAATTGGTGTTAAAAGAACTATTAACTCATAGAGATGGGTCGGTGTTTAAGCCACTTCCGAATGAAACGGCCACATCTCATAATGTCGGTGCAGGTGATATGGTGTCTCTTCTCCGTGAGAAACTTAATGAAAAAAGTAACGAGGGAACTGTTTCCATGAATAATAGCTTCGAAAGCATTAAGGATATTTTCCATGAAACCGATTTCGATGATTCAGATTATATTCCCTCATGGAATTCAGATTTAAATACAACTTCTGAGAGTATGCGAACTTTGGGTGTTATATTGGAATCTAACCTTTGTGGCACAGTGTCACCGCAGTTTGACGAAGCACAACTTCTGTCTGAGCCAACCCCAACAACATCGAAGAAAACAAATAAGATGAACAAAAATTTGGGAAAAGGATACTTTACATATAAGAATAAAAAAATCCCTGCCAAAAAAATAGAAGCAATCGGGGAATGCAAGCAATTGTGTCACAACAAGATAAGTTTTCAGCAACAGGAACAAATATTTAAAGTATACTGGGATCTAGGAGATTATAATAAGCGACGCCAATATATTTCAAGCATGATCGATATTCAAAATAAAAAAACCGAAACTCTTAACAAAGCATCAAATTCTCGAAATCAGCAATACGTTTACTTGTACCGTTTTGAGACAAATGGTCAAAGAACTCGAGTATGCAAGAGGTGTTTTTTAAAAATATTTGGAGAGACAGATCAAAGTATCAAAACCGTAAATTATCACAAAATACAAAAACAATTTGGAAGTATTCCAAGTGATTGACGTGGTAAGCACACGCCACCACATAAAACAACGATCGAAAAATGCAACGAAGTAATGGAACATATAAACAGTATTCCCAAGTATGGCAACCTTGTACCGAATGTATACTGAAAAATATTCTGATCCAGTATCAGAATCAAAGTACCAAGATATATTTCGACCCTTGAATATTAAATTTAAAAAACCGCAACTCGATCTCTGCAACAAATGCGAAACCTTAAAAACGCAAATAGGTAATGTATTGGATGAAAATGCAAAGTGTCAACTGATGTTGCAACAGAAAAAACAACACGATGAAGCGGATTTTGCATATGAGTGCAATGTTTTCTTTTGACTTACAACAATGCTTACCAACTCCATATTTACGTGCATCCTTATTTTTCTATAAGCGTCCATTGTGGACTTTCAATTTCACAATGCATAATGGGGCGACGAAAAAGGCTGACTGCTACATATGGAATGAAACAATTGCAAGGCGTGGAGCAAATGATATTGGTTCTTGCATATTTAAATGTCTGTTGAATCTACCAGGAACAGTGAAACACGTCATATTGTATAGCGATTCCTGTCCTGGACAAAATCGGAATTCATATCTATGCGCAATGTTCGAAAAAGTTTTAGAAGATCACAGAAGCATTGAAATGATAGACCATAAATTTCTTGTTGTGGGTCATACGCATCTTGAATATGACACAGTCCACGCACAAATAGAACGCAAAAAGAAATATTTATCCGGATGTATTCAGCATCCACACGACTGGGTAAATGTTATAGCGGCTACAAGTAAGAATTACATAGTCCACGATTTAAAGCAGGAGGATTTCTTTGATTTTAAAGCTCTACTAAAGGAGAAATATATATGGAGAACAAACAAGGTTTCAGGTATGTACGAGTTCTAATTATTTAATAATTCATAATTTTTATTGAACTTAATTTTTGTCATATGAGATGGTCCACAATGTGTTTGTTAAATTGTCCAAATTTAGATTAAAACAATAAGATTCAGTTTAGACGAACTCACAAAGAGTTTAATTACCAAATACTCTTATAAATTCTTAACTTCTTGTATGTATCTATATCTTTCAGGTGAAAAGTTTGAGTGGAAAACGGTTCGTTGGATGCGGTATGAGAAGAGTAACCCTGGTGTTCTGCAATACAAACAGTCATTACAACCAGAAGAGGCCTTCAAGGAACTAGACATTAACACACGTCGTAGAAAAATGCAAACTCCACAACTGGTTCCAAGTTACACGTGTCCGTTAGCAGTATCAAAAAACAAAAAAAAGGATTTGTTAGACATGCTGCCTTTGATCGATACACATTTTCACGGATTTTACCAAAATATAAAAGCTGCAGGCGAATGTCGAGTTGAGATTGCCTCGGATCTTGATGACGAAGAATCTATTTAAGTACCTATAAATTGTTGTGTATTATCGTCCATACATTTGATTTTTTATTGTATCCTTAATTATTATTTGAAGTTTATTTTGAAATATTAACTGTAATGGTTCAACTTAAAAATAAAATTTGTATTAATTTCAAATCTATTTTAAGACATGGGCTGAAAAAACTAAGCAAAAATTTTGAATAAAAATACATACTTTTTGCTAAATCAACTTCTTTTGATTTTTTTCTTACATTTAACCTTAGCAAAACATCTTGTCTCGACATAAGCTAGCAAGGTTTAATTCTTTTTCACTCAAAACCATTTTGACAAAACAACTTGTGTTAATAAGTTGATATTTTTTCCAAAAATTTATTTGACAAAACATCTTGTTTATTTATTTTACCATTTTATAAAAAACCATTGCTCTTATATAAAAAATAGCTATAGGTAAATGTTTTTTGATATTAGTGCACAATATCAAACCATAACACTTCTTTAAATTTCTTCACAAAAAATTCTACACAAGAAATTTAAGCAGTCAAACAGTTTTTTTGTTCTCCTGAAAAGTAAGCCAATTTGAAAGAGGTTGTTTTGTCAAATGTCCACAGATATGCAGTTCAATTTTGATGAAAAATTTACAAAAATTTATTAGAATTTCAAATTTTATTCCCGTAGCTCACATGTTAATGCCTTTATAACAGGCATGCATGTTAACGTTAATTTTAACGATAACCGAAATATTTTTTTTGTTTCGTTGAAACGAAATCAAAACAAAAATAACGTTAATTCAAAAAACGAAAAATATTTATTTCATTTCGGAGAAAACGACATAAAATTTTTCCGTTTTTATTCCCAATCAACCGTTGAAAATAATAACAATTTCAACAACAGAAGAAATTTTTTTTAGCATAGGAGAAAATAATAAAAAATTTTTCGTTTTTTAACGAAACAAAATTTGATTTGATAAATTTTTAACGTTATTTAAAAAACGAAATAATTTTGATAATTTATTTTTCTGCCTCAACGAAAACACAAAATGTTGTTGATTTCATTGTGCATGTCTGCTTTATAGTATTTTCGCTATTGTGGTCTTTTGGGAGATGGGCGTGTGCGTGAACGGATTACATCTTATTATTTTAATGCATCTTAGTTTTGGTATAAAATATATACAAACCAAATTTTCTCTCTGTAGGTTAAATATAAGCTCATTTATTGAGTTTTCAGTTTTTGGATTGTATGGGAGGTGGGCGTGTCCATGGTTGGGTGACATCCATTTTTCAAAACCTTCTTCGTCTTCTTTATTAGTATTTTATACAAACGTGCCAAATTTTATTTCTGTACGTTAAACAAAATCCTTTTAATTGCATTTTAAATTTTTGGGTTGTATGGGAAATGGGTGTGTTCGTGGGCAAATAATGTCCATTTTTCAAAATCATCTTTGGTTTGTTATGAAAAACATGCCTACCAAATTCTCTGTAGATTAAAAAAAAACTTAAATATTGAGTTTTAAATTTTTGGGCAGTATGGTAGGTGGGCGTGTCGGATAAAACCCATTTTTCGAAGACATTTTTGCTTTGATATAAAAAACATACGTACCAAATTTTATCTCCGTAGGTTAAACACGAGCTTATTTATTGAGCTTTCATTTTGTGGGTTGTATGGGAGGTGGGCGTATCCGTTGGAGGATGACACCCATTTGTCAAAGACATCTTTATTTTGATAAAAAATATATAAGTACCAAATTTAATCTCCGTAGGTTAAACACGAGCTAATTTATTGAGTATGGGAGGTTCATATTGTTGGTTGTATGGGAGGTGGACGTGTCCGTTGGCGGATGGCACACATTTTTCGAAGACATCTTTGTCGTGATATAAAATACATATGTTCCAAAGTTTATCTCTGTAGGTTCAACATGAGCTTATTTATTGAATTTCTAATTTTTGGTTGTATGGGAAGGTATGGTTTCGCAGGCATTTTTCTTTGATATAAAATGCATACATGCCTTATTTTATTCTTGTAGTCTAAATATGACCACATTTATGCAGTTTTAAATTTTTGTGTTGTACGAGAGGTAGGTGTATCCGTGAGCGGATTCCAAAAATATTCAATAGTGCAGATTCTTGGGTTCATGTGACTATGTGTACAGAGTTTCATTCAATTATCTCAACTTCTTCTTCTTATCCTGTATATACGGAAAACACACAGACTGACAGACGGAAGGACATGGATAGCTCGACTCACGAGGTGACCCTGATCAAGAATATATATTCTTTTCTATACCGGACTCGCTTCATTCTATGCGTTACAAACGTTTGCACAAAATTAATATACCCTGACCTTTTAGGTTTAGGGTATTAAAATCTTCGCTAATCAAAGATTCAGCCAAAGACCCAGATTTCCCCCACATTTCACGAGGACAATGCTGCATCATAATCAATCCACCTCCGTCAATCACCCTCATATACATTTTTTATCCGAAAAATAACGATTTTACCACTTCTAGATGGAGGTAAACTAAGAACGAAGAAAAACTTTTCCTCAAATTTTTATCTCCAGGTGGTCTGGTTCTTGTTAAGAAAGTTGCGTTGCACAGAGTTTACTTTAAAAATATTTGCCAAGGTAAATTTTAAATTTTGGCGAGCGAGCTTATGTTGCTTGCTGCACTGAAAGCTCTATCGAAGTTATCCATTCAGACGCGAAGCTGGCACGAGAAGTATTATTCTCCTCCGATGGTGCTTCTAAAGTAAATATGTACTTGCGTAGACACCTTGCGGAATAATGAACGGAAATCCAATATAATTCTGAACCAGTCTAAATGTCTATTATACTAGCTCAAAACTTGCTATAATTATACTAGAAATTAATTTGATTTTTTTCCATTGTCCAAAAAACCTCGACAAACATTAAAAAAACGATTGAAAGAGAAGTAGGTTATGCGATGCACTGACGATTCACCCGAAGTTCCTTGGAAGATTCATTGCTTTTGATTGTCCAAGCAAATGAACGCGATTCACAAACGCGATTTTAAAATCTTCCTTCACTCACTCCGGCAATTGCGGTACAAGACATTTTGAAAATACAGCATTGGAATTGGACACAGGTTCGTCAAAATAGTTAAAAAAATCCAAAAAGTTCAACTAGTAAAAATATTCATTCAGCATACTTTGAACTATAAAACAACTTGTAACATTCAACAACGTTGCTTTGCAACAAATAGCTGAGGACCAGACACCTAAATTCATTGAAAAAGGAAGGACGATCCTTCGATAATTTGTGCCTTTTTGCCAATCTTATCAAGTCATCGTTTTGTTCAGACCTTCAACCCTGATGAAGGATACTTTAATTATAATATACAGACTGATCGGAAATATTTTTTAAGTTTGGTTTTCTAAAAATAATATGTTTCTCAATCCAAGTAAATGCCAAACTATGACCTTTTCGCGGTGTTTTTGATAGTAACTTGTCAAACGTTCAACTCAAAAGTAGACTAAAAGCTATTATGTAACTAGATCTATGCATTCAGTTACGTCCTGTGTTGTCCCTGAGCCCAACCCAAACTTTGGTTGGTAAATTTTTCCCACTTTAACTTGATTTGAGCCACTTGTGCAAAAAAGCTATTATAGCTAAACTCTATTTTAATTGCAAGCCGACTTGTTGAAAGTATAAAGTCACTTACCCCCCTGAGAAACTTTCTGAGAACCCCTTAAAACTCTTCCTTTGCCAAACTGTCGGCGAATCGCTTAACACCCCTGACGCCGATTCGAACGCTACTTTTTCTGGCGAATCCCTATTATTCTAAGTATTCTTAATCGCTAACTATTTCCATATAAAATATTTTTCTGAAATCTTCTCTACCTTCTTTGTATATGGGCATTTCCACAGAAAGGTCTACCGGGACCGAAAAAAAAATTGTTTAATAAACAAATAATTTTTTTGTTATTATTTAAAAATTGCTTGAATTTTATAATTCACGGACATTTTCTCTTTATCAATAATACCTTTGTATATTTGAAAAATTTCAATAATAAAAAACGTTAAAATATTAGCATATTATTTGTATTTGGAAGCAAATTATATTAAATAGTTTAACTATAATAAAGTGAAGATATTTTCATTTTAATTATTTAATACTTCAGTATAAACAAAGTTTTTTGATTCATTGGCATTACCAGGAATAAGAAAAATCTGATTATCTGCTGTACCGACTCGTTTACCATAATCTACTTCTACGTTTTTCAAAGTTTTGTATTAAATATTTATTATACTCCATCCGCAAAGCGTAGCGGGCACAATAATTTTGTCACGAAATTTTTTGAAATATGAAAAGTTGGAAAAAATATAACCTAAATAAATCCGAATAAGCTTCAACCTGAATATTTTGACTTCGGGCAAGTCGAAGATAATTTTTTAATGGTTTTATTTTTTATTTGTCTTTTATTCATCATTAAAGTGATGAATTAAAGTATATTTCTATGTATATATTCCTAACTTTATATTCCATAAAGTTTTTAAAAAAGCTTTTGTACTTCAAATATTCATCTTAAGAAGTGCTCAAACATGCTAGTATAGTAGACATTTCATCCAATATCCCAGCAAAATTTTTCGTTAGGTCTTGTTTTTTAATCGATTCTAAAATGCATTACATAAATGCTAATGCAAGAACTTAAATTGAATTCGTAATAAATTCACGGCAATGCATTCACATCAACTTGAAAGTTGTTATTCAAGTATTAATTTCGTGAAATCAATTATAAACCAACCGTTTTAAGCGTTTAATCTTTTCAAGTGACAGCGCTTTCGATTACCTCTAATGACATGGATATATAAAAATAATGGGTTCAGTAAGCGAGAGGGTAAGCGATGAATGAAATTTTCTGGATTACTTTTTCGATTATATGTAAGCGAAGATTTTGCTGGGATGTTCTCCAGCAATACATTTCTCCAGAGCTTTTTATAAAAACGTCCTCGTGTCATAAATGTTAGGTTAAAAAATATACTTTATAATTTTGTGATTACTAAGTTCTGAGACTATACATCGACAAACAAACCTTATTTGCAGCTCTTAACCTGCTAGAACATAATTTTTAATACTAATATGTTTTTGGGTGTCCTGTTACATAAAACAATTTAAAAGCTCAATTTATTACTTACTTCAAAATTTCTAAAAAAATTTAAAAAGGATTAAAATTCATTAAATTTTTTATTTAAATTAAATAAATGGCGTTTTACAACAATTTTATGCCGTTCTGATGTTTTTTTATTACTTACTTCAAAATTTCTAAAAAAAAAATAAATTGATTAAAATTCATAACATTTTTTATTTAAATTAAAGAAATGGCGTTTTATAACAATTTTTTGGCGTTCTGATGCTTTTTTGATTTATTTTGAAAATGTCTATTTAAAACTCTAAGATGGTTTCCTAACTCCTTTAATTTACTAAAATACATAATTATTATTCTGTTCAAATCAACTAACAAAAACTGTCAAAAATACATTTTTTAAGAAAAAACTATTCTAAAAACTATTCTAATTTTCATGACTCTTGGCCTTGTTCTTCCAGGGCAAGTTTGCTTTGGGAATTATGTAGATAATGACTATGAAACAAATTTCTGATATCAATTTGGTATCACTGTGATATTGTGATATTTATGGTCAAGAATAAGGCAGTCAAATGTTACAGTCTTGTCTATTTAAGTCGAAGCTAAAATGTATAAAGAGTACTATAAAGAAATTTATAAAAATTGTAAAAAAAGTTTTTTAAATTAATTTTAATATTTTTTTCTAATTTTCACTTAACTTTTATATAGAAGACGTGGATTGATCTCGAAAAAATATTTAAATTGATAGTTATTCAGGGTCACTGAGGGAAAATTTGTTAACGTTTTACTTCCCGGTCCTATTTTTTCCTCAATTATGCAAAATTATTCAAAATAGATCTTTGGGGAATACTCACTATTGCTAGTCAAAATTTTGCGTAAACAAAACATTTTTGAAAAATTCCTTGATTGCGGAAAATTTTTCAGTTTTGTATAAGTTACCAATTTATCTTTCAAATGATATCTAATATATTACTATCGATGAGATTAATTTTGTATATTGTAACCGACTTTTATAAATACTACAATGAATTAAAATATATATGTTTACTCATTTGCTCTTAACAAAATAATCATAACAGTAAACTATTATTTAAAAAAATTATATTAATTTCGAAGTACTTTTTAAGCATTGCTTGTATGAGGTTTAGTATAACCATTTTAGAGGGTGCACAATTTAGTTTCCGGCCCGGGTGCCAGCAACCCTACGCCACTACCTCACTCCAATCGCAGTCGTGTTAGCAAATAATTGCATGCATAATTTACCAACAATTTTCTCTTTGAGTCGCTGCTCTTGCTCTCCTAGCGCGGAGCATCGCTCTTGCATTTTCTGTTAAACTTGTCAAACTTGTTTTACGTCGAGGCCAGTGTTGCCATCAAAAAAAATTTTCATATCGTAACTTTTGACTCAGTTCGTCGGATTCCCGTCGGATCCGTGAAATTTTAAAAAAGAACAACAACGTAGAAATTTTCCGAGAAGGCAATTGAACATTAAAGAAGAAATATAAAAATCAATGTGGAAGTTTTAAGATTTATTATTAAATAAATCAAATTTTGCTTCAAAAGTCAGTTCATCTAATGTTTCTAACATGATTATATATAAAAAATATTCTGATAAAATATATTGAAAAATACTTTTAAGCACACAAAATAGAAGTAAAAATAAAAAAAAATAATCTTCATTAAATATTTTGTCATTGGTTAAAAAGAGTTGACACAGAATTTTTAAAACAAAGTTTAAAGTTGCTATCTTGCTAACTTGCTATTTTTATTTTTTCATTGCATATACTTAAAGAAAAATACACCAAATCGGACGTCGGATCTATTTTTTCTGAAATCGTAACATTTTGGAGAATTATGGCCATATATCGGATCATCGGATTCAAGACTGAAAATCGTAACAAATACGATATATCGGACCATATGGCAACACTGGTCGAGGCATTTATTTGTAGCTGTGTTTGTAGTTTAAGGGAAATACGAACACTTCATTTTTCAAACTTTTAATTTATCTTTAATCTATACAAAATATGCTATCACACCTGTGAATGCCACATTTTGAAATATAAAAATATCTTTCTTTCTCAAGTGTCACTTAAAAATTTGGAAAACTACAATAAAAATATGTGTAAAGAAATTGTATGCGGCGAAACAAATATGCACACATTGGTTTGCAGCTCATCATTCCACAGCAACAACAACACAGCAAGCTTTATTTAACTTGTATTCCCATCACGTTAAAGAGCGTCAACTGCTTTTGGTTACTCTTCGAATGAGTGTGGAGAGCGAGATCAATAAACTTTAAAGAGAAGGGTTGATAGCAGCGTTGCCGTTTTTACTTCGATCGAAGTTTTTTACTTCACTTTTATGTCAAACACTTCCACACTTCCTCTTTTGTGGAAACACTTCGATTTTGAGTGATTAAAACTTTTTTTAGTTTTTGATTTTTTCACTTACTTTTCACATTAAAAAATCAATAACATGGCATAACTGTTGGTGTAAAAGAATTCATAACTTGTACCTTCTCTCACAGAGTTTTGTATTGGATGAGAGAATTTTAATGATAGTGGCAACACTATGTTCGATTAAATACTTCTTGCAAAAGCGCGCGTTGTGAAGGTTGTTGAAATGTAAGTTTGTAAGAATTAATTACTTCGAGGAAGACTCTGATATTGCAAGTCGTATTGCAATATCAGAATCACGAATGACTGATTCAAATGTGATATATTTACAATTTTTGTCTTATACACTGAGTGCTGTTAATTCACTTAATGTAGAATTTCAAACAGAATCGCTTAGTTTTCATGAGTTGATAAAATCATTAAAATTGTATTTCAGAAGTATTGTTATTAATTTTATTGACATCTCTGCAGTAGAATTTGATATAATTTTTAAAAATGATCTCAATAATTTTAGAATTAAGCTTTTGTCTGATATATATATAGTGCCTAGAGCCCAGATAAAATTTAATTCCTATGATGTATCTGTAACAGATAAGAATGAAATTTTAAAAAGTTGTGTACATTTCTATTACATTCGTACACTAGTTATGAAAAGAATCAATTTCAAATATCCAGTTTTGAGAACATTACAAATTTTGGATACAAGATCTTTAGCTAATAGTTTGGTTCCCCTCATAAAACTTTTTCCTAATCTCATCGAAGAAAAAGATATCGACTGTCTAGAAAAGGAATGGCGTCTTTTAATATTAAATGATTTTTTAGCTGAAAAAGATTTGAAGAGCTTTGGTTCTACGTTTTTAAATTAAAAAGTGCCTTAGAAGTCCTGATGTACCAAAAAATAAAAACTTTCGTAAGAGCGTTGCTAACCTTACCGCACGGTGGTGCAACAACAGAAAGGGTATTTTCACAATTAAAATTAATTAAAAATACAACTACAAATAAGTTAAAATTTGGCACCGTAAATTCGATAATGCTAATAAAGGACCACTTTCTAAATGATAATTTTTTAAATTGGAATCCCTAAACGAATACTTTATCGAATGTTTGTTATAACAGTTATATTTACTTCAGAACCGAAGAAATAGCTGCATAGAAAATAGAAATAGAAATTAGTAATAGATAATTTTTTAACATTGTTAATTTATACATATAAGTGATTGAAATGTATTTCAGTATTTTCTTATTGAACGCATATTTTCTTATTAAACTTTATTGATTGATTTTTATGAAAATATTTTTATTGATTTTTTTGTTATTAATTTTGAAATGTACCTGAATATGCTTAATAAACATTCATGTTAAAAACAAAATTAATTTATTTTAACACTTCGAAATCTCTGAAAATACTTCCATCTTGTAGCCTATTTTACTTCGTTTTAAAATTCTCGAACGGCAACACTGGTTGATAGCAACATGTAGTTGAAACTCTCGTAACACAAACGCGTGAAAAGCAAACGACCAAGCAATGCTTAGCATAGGTGGTAATTTCCTAAAAAACTTAACAACTTAATTAAATATATTTATTGTTAAATTTTCTTAAATAAACCCCACCTATGACATTCTGTAGCACAAATATGATATTTTAAAATTTTTTTCATAAAAATCGGTCCAGTAGTTTTGGAGTCATTGTTGCACTTAATATTTCCACTTCAATTTTATATAATAGTATAGATGCATTTACAACTAAGTTCAGTTTTTATTCTGAGAAAATTGGCCTGATATCTGAGAAATATGTTTTTATTGCTTTTAGCTGCTTTTAAGGACTTTTCCTCTTTAGTATTTTTCGTTTATTTATCAACGTTATATTTGCACTCTTCTTATAAAATCCATCTATAAACTACAAATAAAAAATAAACAAGTAAAGAAAGTCTAAAGTCGGTCTAGGCCGACTATGAAATACCCTAAACCCACTTTTCAAAACAAAAAAAAAAAATTAATTGTAAATGGGCGTGTCCGTGGGCGGATGAAGTCCATTTTTCCAAACCATCTTTGTCTTGTCATAAAAAACATACGTGCCAAATTTTAGCTCTGTAGGTTAAACACATGCTTATTTATTGCGTTTTCAATTTTTGGGTTGTATGGGAGGTAGGCGTGTCCGTGATCGGATGACGTCCATTTTCCGAATACATATTTGTGTTGGTATGAAACACATACATATCAAATTTTATTGTTGTAGGCTAATTATGAGCTGAGCTATGCAGTTTTCAATTTTTGCATTGTATGGGAAGTAGGCGTGTCCGTGGGCGGACGATGTCCATTTTTCAAAACCATCTTTTTTTTGTTATAAAAAACATACGTGCCAAATTTTAGCTCTGTAGGTTAAACAGAGGCTTATTTATTGCGTTTTCAATTTTTGCGTTGTATGGGAGGTGGGCGTGTCCGTGAGCGGATGACGTCCATTTTTCAAAGACATCTTTGTGTTGGTATAAAACACACATATATCAAATTTTGTTGTTGTAGACTTATTATGAGCTGAGTTATGCAGTTTTAAATTTTTGCGTTGTATCGGAGGTAGGCGTGTCCGTGGGCGGATTCCAAAAATATTCAATAGTGCAGATCCTTGGGTACATGTGACTATGTGTACCAAGTTTCATCCAATTATCTCAACTCCTTCTTCTTATCCTGTGTATACGGACAACACACAGACGGACGGACGGACGGACGGACGGACGGACGGACGGACATAGATAGCTCGACTCACGTGGTGACGCTGATCAAGAATATATATACTTTTCTATACCGGACTCGCTTCGTTCTATGCGTTACAAACGTTTGCACAAAGTTAATATACCCTGACCTTTCAGGTTTAGGGTATAAAAATAAAAAGATACGAAACAAAGCATGATTTACGGTAAATTTTTTATATTGCTTTAACTACTATTCGAATGTCGCGTTTTTGTACCTAAGTCATCATATGTTATCAGAACTTCGTGATCGTTCTTAGCAAGTGTCTGAAAATGGTAACTTAAATCAATTTTGGTCGCCTTACTATAAAAAAAAAGTTACTGCAGGTAAAAATCATACCAAACATTTAATATTGATCATCAAAATGTGTCGCGTTCGCGATCATGCGTCGTATTTTTAATACACTTTGTATGGGAAAGTATGGAAAGGTTTCATTCGATTTTTCCGAATTTTTCGCTAAGTGTTAATAGTTAAAATTAAAGCTCATGAGCTAATTCTCAAGTCATTGGATTGATTTTTAGTAGATTTTTAACAAATTTTCCAATTTGAGAACGTCAATTTGTATGGGAGGTATACGTGGTTTTCATCCTATTGGGATTATTTTCAAACATGACCTTTATTTTTACGATATAAGATTAAATATTGAATTTCATTATTATAACTTAATAATAACGGATGTAATAATGTCAACAGATGGGGGGACATCCAAAAACAGGGACGCCATGGTTAAAACAATTTAGAAGGTGATACTGCAGTATAATATATGCACTTTTCTATATATTCCACGCCTCCTTGTGGGCGTAAAAAAGTCTTCATAAAGTAAATAACCACATACGTAGGACGGGTGGTGTTACAAAGAAATATAATATTTTTTCTCACTAGCCTCTTATGTATTTTTTTTTTTTTCATTAATATTACTTAAATAAAACTCACAAATAATATTTACGATGTTTTTGGTATGTAATGCAATTTTAGCTGAAATTACTTTAACTAATTCTTATTAAAAACGTAATGAGAAAAAATATCGCGTGCTAGATGTCGCGTTCGCGATCAGACTTAAGCTCAATAAAAAAAAAAACTAATTGAAATATGTCAAAATGACAAATATTTCTTGAAAGCCACATTAATCTTATTTAATTTACATTTAACCGCTTTAAAATATTATGTTACGTTTCGCAGATATTTGCATTTTTCTAGATGTAGTCGAAAACCAGTTCTATTTTTTGTCGCGTTCGCGATGCCAGGTTTATTGATAATATTTTGGAAAAATAAAATCTAGAGAACCTAACTTTTTTTCTAAATATAGTGCTAATAAAATGCTATCTAAAACTTAAAAAAAAAAGAAAATTTATTTTGAGTTTTCTTTATTATTTTGCTCCTCAAAGGCGTACGAATGTCGCGTTCGCGACTATGGAAATGCCCATATGCAACTCTGGTGGTGCATAAAAAGTGATTATGTGATTCAACTGCTTCATATAAATTTATGCATGTATATTAAAAAAAAATTTGTATCTTGTTTATAACAACAATTTAAACAAGACTTAGTTTTATGTTAAAAACATTTTCTTCTAACCAAAATCCACTCATTAACTTTTCAAATTCAAAATTAACACGAAATTTATAACATTCGGTTTATTTAAGCTTTTTATCTATTGTTGTTGTTGTTTTTATTAAGGGGTGTGGAAGCACTTCTTGGGAAAACACTTAAAACTTGGTAAACCTCACTTTGCTCGACGTTGCTGCAAGCGAACAAAGCGAACGCACACCTGATGCTATTCTTTCAGACATTGGGTTGGTTGGTTGGGTGGAACGGATTCTTAGTATGTGCCACTGAAGCCTCTATGCAGAAATAAACCTGCAGCAGAACAGATAGAAACGATAGACAAGAAAATATAAACACGAACACGTTTCTATGCTTAAAATTCTTAACGAGTAAATCCCAAAAATAAATGCGAGAGCCAAGGAAAACTTTTGGAAAAACTTAAAACTTGAACTAAAACAGGAAGCAAAGAAGAAAGGAAGGAAGTCTTGCTGGGCGAGACTGGATAAAAATGGTAGTGCAAATGCAAAGTGAAGTTAGACAGGAAGCGGCAGCAGAATGAAAGAGATGCTCCATAACAGACAGCAGGGTGGATAAACATGTAGTGGCTTCAAGTGTGTGGTGTGCGGGGAAGGCGTGGAAGGTGGCTGAGTAATCTGCAGGCTTATTTATTGTCACGATGTTGCATATAATCTGGAAGTCGAATAGTTTCACACGAATTGCTAAGATAAATAAATACAAGAAATTGAAAATGAAAAAAAGAGAGCCATTAAGAAAGAAACACCAGAAACTAAGAACTTTATCTAAGCAACAATATAGAGATGATATAGGTAATGATGATGATGATGAAGGTGGTGAAGATGATGATGATGATGATGATGATGATGATGATGATGATGATGATGATGATGATGATGATGATGATGATGACGATGATGATGATGATGATGATGATGATGATGATGATGATGATGATGATGATGATGATGATGGTGATGGTGATAAAACAATAGCTTGGCTAACCCAATAATAAGAGATGCTTGCTAGATTTTATCAAAACAGAACACTTGCAGGACATCTAAAACAGGCCAAGATTTTAACCGATAATGCTCATGCTGTCTAGTTATGAAATTTTAAATTATCCCTCGCTCTTTTTCTTAGTTTCTTCTTAAATCTCCTTTAGTTTCTTCTTTTAAAATATTATTTCAAGCATTTGCTTGATTCTCTTGCATTTCCCTTAACTGTTTACTCGAACATGACAAAAACTTTGCAACTTATTTTACAAAATGATGTAAAAGTAGGACAAAAAAAAACACATTCCATCATAAGTTTGAGCATTTAAGTCAGTTGACAGCCTGTCACTTTGTTTATGCCAACTTGAAGTTCACTTTTTATGGAAGCCACTTAAGTATATCGTTTTCTTATTCGACATGTTTCATAGTCGCGCTAGTTAGCTTGCATCAACACAATAATAAAAAATAAAACATAACAGTAGTGCCCAGCAGGTGGCTCAATTCGAAGGCTCAGGGAACTTGTGTGTTCAAAAAAATAATCCAAGACACTATCGACAATGGCAATGCTCACACACGGTTAAAAATTTTGGACTAGTTTTTAATCCAAACTTTGGTTTAAAGGCATTTTTAATCCTAAAAGTACTATTTTTTTATTCCATATTTTAGTTTAATTTTTTTTAATCCGAAAAAGTTTAAGTTTAAGACTATTTTTGGACAACAAATTTGCAGCTGTGTCAGTAGCAGCGGCAGTGATCAGCTGTTTCGTATTTTACTGCCTGCAAATTACAATCTAGCAGTGGCAGCGTCAGCATCAAAAGCAGTGAATTTTTCTTAGTAGTTTCATAGTAGTTTCATTATTTGCATGTTGGCAGTTAATTTAGAAATAGGGATAACCTCGGCAGTACTGCTTACTGCCACTGCTGCTATGTAAGTTTCACCATTGAACAACAGTATTCCTAAAATAACAGCTGATCAACGCTACTGCCACTGCCGCATTGTAATTCAGGTACAAGATTGAAAACTAATACTACTACGAAATTTAAGCTGAATATAATTCTAAATGCTGTTAAAGCATCTTAAATTTATTTTTAATTAAATGAAACAAATTGTTTATTAAAATCTGATCCAAAATATTATTATATACATTATTACAGTAAACAGTGCTTAAACCTTTGTGGATTAAATAGTAATCCTTTTCGGATTACAATATTTTAAACTTTTTTGGACTAAAATTTAATCCTTTTTGGATTACAATATTTTAAACACTCTGTGGATTAACAATTATTCCTTTTTGGATTAAGAAATTTTAAACATTTAGCGGATTAAAAATAAATCCTTTTTGGATTGAAAAATTTAAAACTTTTCATTGGATTAAAAAAAAATCTGTTTTTGGTTGTGTCCTATATGTCCTATATCCAAAAAAGTTTAAAATTTAGTCCAAGATTTTTAACCGTGCAGTTATTCCACTAACATAAATATGTGCAAAAAACAGAGTAAATGTGCTGCAATGTGCTTGACGTCTGACCTGTAAGATCAGGGTATATGAACCACAGAGAGTATATTATAAATATTATAATATACTCTCTGTGTATGAACTTTGCGCAAACTTTTCGAGCTATCAATGTACGTCCTTCCGTCCGTCCGTCCGTCTGTCTGTCTGTCCGCCTGTGTGTTGTCCGTAAGCACAGGATAAGAAGATGGAGTTGAGATAGTTGCATGAAACTTGGTACACATGTTTAAATTAACAAAAGGATCTGCACTATTGAATATTTTTGGAATCCGCCTACGGACACACCTACCTATCATTCGACCATAAAATAAAAATTGCTGTATAGAGGGTTTTATAAAAGCTACTCAAATAAAATTTGACACATATCTATAATCAATCAAAATTCAAATGCACACAAAAAATGAGCGTGGTCTGCCCATTAACACACCCGGCTCCCATACATCCCACAATATTAAAAACACTATTTAAAAGTTTATATTTGCCCTAAAGATATAAAACTTGGTATGTGTGCATTTCATAGCAAAACTGAGGTGTAAAAAAAAAATGGGCACCATCTGCTCACCGACACTCCCACCCCCCACAAAACCCACTATGGTAAAAACTCTATAAAGAGGTATGCATATGGACTACAAAGAAAAAACTTGGTATATTAGATGACTGAATCAAAACTTAGATGAGTTCACAAAATGGGCGTCATCAGCCCATAAACACGCCCACCTTCCATACAACGCACTATACTTAAAACACTATTAAAAGCTATATATTTGACCTAGAGGATGAAACTTCGTATGGGAGCATTTTATATCAAAACTGAGGTGTGAACAAAAAATGGGCGTCATCTGCCCACCAACACGTTCACCTACCATATAAACCAGATTAGTTAAACCTGTATTAGTTCTATAGGTAGAAAGAATGCATGGATTTTGATAGGAAGTTATGTCTATTTGTTTTAGTATCTTAATATATATTTATATATTATAGAAGGTTAAGGGTATAACATAGTCGGACTAGATCGACTTTAGACTTGCTTTACTTGTTTTTTTATGATAATGAAATTGTGAATTGTCATGAGCTAAAGTTGAGCATTTGATTGTGGGCACCACTGCAAACGAAACATTATTTATGTATGTGGTTTTGTTCACTTAACCAAATATTTAAACGCAACAAAAAACAAAAGAAGAAAAATGTATGCATAAGTTTTGCACAACGACTACAACAACAACAAAAGACGTCATGCAACTTTTTACATCTTGCCGCCAAGTAGAAGAAAAGCGTTTCTTCTTAATTATTTAGCATAAATGTCAAAGTGAATTAACTGCAGAATATTCAGTAGTATTAAAAATATTCACGCTTTTGTCATTAAATGTATTCATGAGGTACCGTCTCTCAAAGGATTCGCAGAAAATGAAAATGTATCAAATTGTGAAGAACTCTTCGGGGTGGATGGTGCTGGTAGTAAGGCGTTACGAAATTAATTAGTAAAAAATGCTGATTGAAAAAGAAACTTAACAGAGAACACAAAGTTTAAAGGACACAAACATATGAGTAGAAAATTTGGCAAGCAAATCTAAGAACTCAATTCAGTAAAGAAAAGCTTAATGCTGTTAATTTAAATTTTGATAAATTGGCATAATGTAACAAAAAACCTCCGAAACAATACAACAAATTTTCGACTAATTATCTGCAATGTTGCCAGCACATCTACAATTATAACAGCAACTCACTGAAAAAATAAATATATGTTACGTAGTATATTATGTGTAATTCTTAATGAATTAATTTTGCTACACACACACACACATACACACACACACACTTGATTATTTTAACTACGTTCAAATATAAAATTGAAATAAAATCCATGAAAGTAAGAAATTATTGAAAACTTTTATTTAAAACAAAAAATGCTTTCATCAATTTTTCAATTCAATGGTTATGAAATGGAAACATAAAATTTGATATTCATTAAAAATTTCCCAGACAACGCAGCACGTATCCAAGTGTGTGTGTGTGTGTATGTGGCTGTGTGATTTTCATTGGCAAAAAAATAAATTAAAATATTTGCAGTTGGCAGAAAATATTGCTGGCCGCCACATTCATTGCACTACCTACTGACAACATTAAGACCAACACGGTAGAGTGTGAAGTTGTTGCAACCGGAAGCGCGTACGCAACGTTTTCATGGCGAACATGCAAATTTATGTTATTCGTTTGTAGAGGAAGTGTTTGCATAAGTAATGGCGGTTTATTGTTAATAAAAATATATAAATAAAATATTCTGTGAAATTGTGCAAGAAAAAAAAAACAAAAAAGTAACGAAACTTTATCTAATTGGACGAAACTTTATCTAATTGTATTTCAATTATTAACTTTTGATTTGGAAAATATAATTTCACTGAGTTTCGTTAAGATCGACCAATGTTTGTATCTTCCATTCAAAATAATGTAAAAAATTAATATAGCCATGTAGGTCACAGGAAGGTACCCCTAGCCATTGACCGATTTCATCCATTTTGCAATTTTTCTTTATTAGGTCAAATGTACCAAGCATACAAAATTTTAGTATCATACACTGAGGAAGGTATGTGTTAAAAATAAATGAAATTGTGTTAATATCAAACACAAATTGGTTTTTAAAATAGAGCTTGGAACAATTTCATTTAAGTCAAACACAATTGTTTTTGAAATTTAATTTAAAACCAAAGTTTTTGTTTTTAAAACAATTTTTTTAGATATAAAAACAAATTTAAAACAAAAAATTGTATAGAGGGTGTTCCGCGAGTGAGTACATTTACGGAGGTGAAAGGTAAAGTCGAGTTGAGCAAAAAATCGTGTGGGAGGGGGGGTCTATTTTCACATTCTTAGGAGAATATACAGGGTGAACGGGAATAACTGTCGCACCTACCGAAGTACCGTATATTTTAAAACTGTAGGCACCAAAATTTTTTTTGTAATTTCTAGCAATCTTGGAAGATCATTGTGAGCGTATGTAAAAAAAAATATAATAAATTGTCTAGTAGTTTTCGCGTAAAAAAGATGAACGCAACACGATCACTGATTTTAAATCTACATTTGGAAGGAAAATCGACTTGCAAAATTATCAACTACTTAAAAGACTTGCAAATAAGCCGGCGATTTGTGCAGCGAACGGTAGCTCGTTTTAGGAGGACTGGCAGCGTTCTTCCAGAATCAAATGGTGGTGCAAAACGGACAGTGAGGACGCCGACCCTGGTTAAAAAGGTGAGGGAAAGAATTCGTAGAAATTGCTCAGTTTCCGGAAGAAAAATCGTACGGGAGCTAAACGTCAGCCAAGACACCATCCGTAAGGTCATTTCTGAAGACCTTAAGCTCAAGGCGTATAAAAAGAAGAGGATTCACGGCCTTACGGAACGCCAGCGACTTATGCGAAAGGAAAGAAGTGAGGTTATCCTTCGGAGACACGCTGATTGCAGTATCATATTTTCAGATGAAAAACTGTTCCTTCTACAGGCAAGTCATAACCCCCAAAATGACAGAGTCTACGCGGCAAGCATGGAAGATATTCCTAAAGAAAAAAAATCCGTTCAAAGGTTTCAAAACGTAACGTCCGCCATGGTTTGGGGTGCTGTTTCTGAAAAAGGAAAATTACCCCTTCTTTTCATAGAAAAAGGGGTCAAAATCAATGCTCAATACTACCTGAACGAGGTTTTAAAAACTCATTTGCTGCCGTTTGCCAAGCAGATTTACGGAAACGAAGAGTTTTGCTTTCAACAAGATTCCGCTCCAGCCCACAAGGCAAAAATCGTGCAAAGCTGGATTTTATATCTACTGAGGAATGGCCTCCGTCTTCCCCTGACCTTAATCCTCTAGATTTTTCTATTTGGGGTATTATGCTTAGCAAATTAAGCAATGTTAAAAATATGACTGTTGATGGATTCAAGAAAAAACTAAGGAAGATATGGGACGATATTCCGGATGAGGAGGTACGTGCCGCGTGCTCATCTTTTAGAAAACGTCTTAAGTTGGTAAAAAAAATGAAAGGCGAACGGTTTGAATTAAATGATGAGAAATTGTGAAGAATAATATAAGGAAAAAATAAAAATTATTTTTTATTAAACTTTGACCTCCATTTTTTAATTATGACGAATGTTAGGTGCGACAGTTATTCCCGTTCACCCTGTAAAACCTATAGCAATTTTGAGAACTCATTGTAAAGGCAATAAAATCAACTTTCTAACGGTATATCAACAAACCCCACCGACTTAACTGTTCCTGAGCTGTGCTCGTCTGAACATGAAATCAATCGATGAAACTTCAACTTTGAGTTCAAATTTTTCAGAATTTCACGTAATAAATTTAAATTTTTACCATAATAAATCTTGTAATTTATTCAATTTTCTTTTCAATGACATTTATAACATAAACATATCTCTAAAATTAAAAAAGTTGACTGTACTAAAAAAATTATAACTGTTTATAAAACAAATGTTTTGAAGCATTATTTTTTCGATGCCATTTATTCAGTTTTTCTGAGTTTTTGACATCAGATTCGTAATCAGCGACCCCTGGGACCCTCCGAATACCAAATTTTAACTTTACTCGCTGAAGTTTGAATTTTCAATATAAATAACTAATAACTAATTAATAAATAAATAACTAATTATTATTTTATCTTATGCTCGATTATGACCAATTCAAAAATTGTCAATTTTTAAACAGTTATTTTTTTTTTTGTTATTTCAAAGACTTAGATAAAATATAAAAAAACAGCTTATAGTTCAAATTTAAACACGTCTGTTTTAAATCTTGTTTTGTAGAAAAATACGTTAAATGCGTTAAATTTCTATTTTAAAATTTTTTGTTTAATATAAAAGTATGTTTATGACATAGAATTACTTCTTAATTTATCATTAGATAATATATAAACTCAAATGTCAGATATATTCTGCGCTCAATGAATATCTATTTTTGGATTTTGTAACTATTAAATTGAAGTCACAAAATAGTAAAATATAAGAAGAAATTTGCATGTGCTTATATAGGAAAATTAATCATCAGCTGCTTATGCTGTGCCTGCTGCTTTCTTTGTTTTTGTTTCGTTATTTTTACTTGTATTGTTTTTGTTTTGTTGTTTTCTTTACAGCATTGTTTCTCTACGCCACTTTAAGAGGTTTATCCAATTTGACTTAACTCTTATGAAAAAAATGACATGCATCATATTTCATTTTATGCAATTACCCAAAAGATGGTGCTATCTTTTCGGCAGATATAATGTATGCATCTAACAGAGAAAGTGTTGGTTATTGCGTCTAGTAGAAAGTAGCAAAACTAAATATGAAATGCACAATTTATTTTTTATTTAAGAAATGAACCAGGTTTCGTTCTGGATAAATTATTGTTTTTTTTTCAATGCAAATTAATTTGTATGATCAACCATATACATCCCACTAATCATTTTAATCTAGATCGCTAACTAAAAATCGGACAGAGAACTAATGGAAAGGACATGTGCTCAGCATGAGATATAGCGAACACCCGATTTCTTGAAAAATCGTGACATTCACTTTATTTTAAAATACGAAGTAAGATTGAGTGTAACTCGCAAACTCTACATCAGAGAGAGACGACAGTGACACCAAGAAAAGGACATTCGCTCAGCCTTCTTCTTGTCAACTAAATCAATAAGCTCAACCTGTCATACTTAACAAAATGATCGAAAGAATTTGAGATGCTTGTTTATTTTTGCTTGCTCTATTTATTATGCTTACTATGAACTTTTTCTGTGTTCTGGTCTCGCTAAGAAGTCTATAACTGGAGTGTTATTAATTTATTTGTTAATTTTCGGAAGATAAATACAAAATATGTACAAAATAGACAAAACAAGCGTACTAGAGAGACAAAGCAGAAAAGGTTACTACTTAAACGGAATTCTACGTCTACACTTTCGATACTATCGAAACTGTTTCCTTTTTTTTCAGACTGTAGGATCACTCCTTCTTTCTTTGTACCAATTTTGTATGATATGAATGTACTGTGCGTCGGCCGCACTTCAACATAAATCAGTGGTTTGTCACAATCTGGACTCTTCAGTAGCCATATTCAGGTTTGCTTTTCTTTCTTCTGGACAGCTCCACTTTTGCTGCGAGTAACCAACTCCTCTATTTATTTGGAATTTTGTAGAGCTACTTTGCTATTGGCATAGTTTTCTTTATAAAGCCCTAGAACACAGCCATGGGTCTGTCAGACTTTTAATCTTTATTTGAAGAATGTTTTTACCTACACTGAGGGAAATATGTGTTAAAACTAAATGAAATTGTTTTAATATCAAACGAATTTGTGTTTGAAATAGAGCTTGAAACAATTTCATTAAAGTTAAACACAAATGTTTTTAAAGTTTAATTTAAAACAAAAGTTTTTGTTTTTCAAACATTGTTTTTAAATGTAAAAACAAATTTAAAACAAAAATTTTAATATTTAAAACAAATGTTTTAAGCTTGATGTCTTCGATGCCAGATTTTCATTTTTTTCTGCGTTTTCGACACGAGATTCGTATTCAGCGACCCCTGGGACCCTCCGAATACCGAATTTCAACTCCACTCCATGAAGTTTGACTTCTAAATATTGAAAAACATTAATTAGTGATTATTTTATCGTTTATGCTCGTTACTTGCAAAACCAAAATTTCAAAAACTGTCATATTTTTCAGATAGTTATTTTTTTGTTTTTTTTTTCAAAGACATAAGAAAAATTATCAAAAAAGGAAGAAGTTGATAGTTAAAATTTAAACACAAAAAAAAAAAAAAACAAATTGGCCATTTCAGCCCTTGAAAGGACTTTGACCGAACTTCTTATGATCAATTGTGTTGTGTGTGTTATTAAATGTTTGCACACAATTGATCGAGAACTGGACCTACATGTTTTATGCCGACTCCGAACGGCTAAAGTTCATGTTCTCAAGAAGCTTTACATGGCATTAATTACTCTCTGAGGTTTGCCATTGTCTGCAGAGAGGTGGTGACCGATCAGAAAAATTTTTTATTGAAAAAAACTTTTCGCCGCGGCTGGGGATTGAACCCGGGCTCCTAGCATGCTAAGCCACACACTTAACCTGCATGCCACGGTCGCCACGAAACACATTTAAACACGTTTGTTTTAAATTTTGTTTTGTAGAAACGCAAATGCTTTTAATTTCTATTTTAAAATTTTTTGTTTAATTTTAAAGTATGTTTTTTTTCTCAGTGTAGGAAAGCGGCTTGTTTTTCTTTTTCGTCTTGTTCTTGCCGGTGACTTTTGATAGGCAGCAATTTCTTTCAAACGGTGGATCATCTGAATTGTTGGGCTAACTAGATTTATGAGAGTGAATAAAGAAGTCGGCAAAGTTCTCAGTTTTGTGCCAGCTTTCTCTACAGTTATCACTGTAGATACCATCGCCCTGCTAGATTCTAAACGTTTTGTCTTCTTTCTACTCTTTTATACAATGAAACAACTATTCATTCGGATTAGGCCACTGTCTTGTACTGTTAGGCTACTGTTCTAGGCTGCGATTATAGTGAACGCGATTCAGACAGGCAGGCAGGCTGAAATCTGTGTGAAAAAACGAGATGCAGATAGCTATCTATCTCGCTTGTTCACATTGCCTGCCTGCCTGCCTGTCTGACTCGGCTTTCACTATAACCGCAATCCTAGAGCATAAGTGCTAATTTGTAGTTGCTATAGTTACCGATATAAGGCTCTGTGGTTACCTGAACTTCGTTAACGCTTGCTTGCTCCACGGAAAAACGGTTAAATTATCATCCGCGAACATCTTATCCTCCAACTTTAATTAAGTTTTTTCCGGAGCCCCGGTCATATGATTCTGATGCCAAGTCATTGTCTCAAAAGAAACCCAGTATTGCTTGAATTTTTAAAATGGAGGTAACTCTTTGCAGAATTATTCTATTTTGCACTCATCTTGAAGTTTTATTTTTAAGTTAAAGTTATTTGTTACAAAAAAATTTTAAATGGCTTACTTTGGCTTTTTTCAAGGTCAATTTTGTCTTAGATGGCCATGACAACGCGTGATTTGGTTATCTGCAACCACACAAAGAAAAATAGTGCCACATAAAATCTATAAGATTTCTTCTTAAAACGTATTTAGAACAAGGGGCATGAAAGACCAAAGAGGACAGCTATTTATACCCTAAACCTGAAAGGTCAGGGTATATTAACTTTGTGCAAACGTTTGTAACGCACAGAACGAAGCGAGTCCGGTATAGAAAAGTATATATATTCTTGATCAGCGTCACCACGTGAGTCGAGCTATCTATGTCCGTCCGTCCGTCCGTCCGTTCGTCCGTCCGTCTGTGTGTTGTCCGTATACACAGGATAAGAAGAAGGAGTTGAGATAATTGGATGAAACTTGGTACACATGATCACATGTACCCAAGGATCTGCACTATTGAATATTTTTGGAATCCGCCTACGGACACGCCTACCTCCCATACAACGCAAAAATTTAAAACTGCATAACTCAGCTCATAATAAGTCTACAACAATAAAATTTGGTATGTGTGTGTTTTATATCAACACAAAGATGTCTTTGGAAAATGGACGTCATCCGCTCACGGACACGCCCACCTCCCATACAGCCCAAAAATTGAAAACGCAATAAATAAGCCTCTGTTTAACCTACAGAGCTAAAATTTGGCACGTATGTTTTTTATAACAAAAAAAAAATGGTTTTGAAAAATGGACATCGTCCGCCCACGGACACGCCCATTTACAATCAATTTTTTTTTTTTTTTAAAAGTGGGTTTAGGGTATTTCATAGTCGACCTAGACCGACTTTAGACTTTCTTTACTTGTTTTTAAATAGAAATCTTCTTGTGAAAACGTTGTTGCTTCATGCCATTCCTTCTGGAAAAAATCAAGAAGAAAAACTAGTAGCTGTATGAAACTTCTTCTTTAACAAAATAAAAAAGAAAATCTATTTGATGTATGAGATTTCTTCTTTAACAAAATCAAGAAGAAAACCTAGTAGTTGTGCAAGATTCTTAAATAAAATCAAGAAGAAAACCTAGTAGCTGTATGCGATTTCATCTTAAATTAATTTAAAAAGACATAGCCAATAACTTTTTGTAGAACATCTTCTAGGATAAAAATCATAAAGAAATCTTCTTAACTTTGTTGTACTTTTTTAGGTTTTTCTGTGGCGATTTTTCTGTATGCAGATCGCCATTTTCACATTTACAAGTGGATGGCTTTCGGGCTGGAAACCTTGGGTTAGACGCTAAACCTGTTGATAAACCTGTTGTTTCGCGCATCTTGCTTACCCTGGTCAACGTCTTTTTCCTTATTCTCACGCTTTTCTTGCTACATGTTTTTGCGTCTGAAAATATGCCTCTCTGCCTTTCTCTTTTCGCGGTGTTTTTAATGTCACAAAATCCGAACCCTGGTTATGTGCAATTTCACTTAATTATTTGTGGAATAATGATGACTTGCAATTTGAGTTTACTTTATTATGTGGAAAATTAATACATGGAAATTTTATAAATTTTTTTTGGAATTTAAAGAGAGATTTTAAAGAACTTATTTCGAAATTCCTTCCAAAACTTTTAAAATTACGGAAAGACAGACGGGCAAACTAACAAAAAGATGGAATTTCTGAAAGAAAATCTGCATTAGCGATTCGATCGAAAAATCATTGTTTCTTCGTTAAAATTGCAGACATAGATTTTAATTTTATAATCTTTTGCAATAACAAAAATTTCTTGTTATTGCATAATAATGTTTTGCAATTTTTATATTTACGACTCTTAATATTTTTGTTAGCAGACATGGATAAAATAACAGTACATTAGACTTAGACTTATTCAAACATGCTACAAAGTTCATTAGCAGCTTGTTTATATAAAAAACAGCTAGCTTTTCAAGCTTTTCTAGCATTAACTTCAACATTTTGGTCTAATCATATTTAAATAATAGCCTTTTAAGTTTATTGCTCTTCAAAGGACAAAAAAAAAAATAACAGGATGCAAGTAGCTCAGCTTGATATATGCTCGAAATAAAATAAAAAACACAAGAATAAAAAGAAACTCGAAAAATACTTGTTTAGTCATTTTACTCAATTTGCTGAATGCCTTTCTGCTTCACCTGCAGCATCCAAATGGAGCGCCCTCGTCAGGAGAAAAGTTTAAGGAAAGGAGGTACACGTCACTGCGGCACGCAGAGCTGTCTTTATTCTCTATTTCATTTTTATTATTCAAATTCGTTTAAGTATGCATGTATTTTAAATCAAATTTTTATTATTTCATTTCTGTTTTTGCTCTTTTATTTTATTTACTTTTTTATAAATTCATTTTGTAAATGTTTTCGCCATTTTTGTTTTGTTTGTTATGCTCCATTTTTTTTTTTTTTTGTGTGCTTTCATTTCACCTGTTGTTATGTTACTTTGCAGACATTTTATTTTTGTTTTTTTTTTTTTTTTGCCAGCACCCCATGCAATATCATAAATACAAGAATTTCCATCAGTTCCTGTTATACTGACAATACGGATAACATTTTTGTTTTTTCTTACATATTTTACTTAACGGAATTGTCGGCAAATATTATACAGCTAATATTTACGTTTTGTTTTTTTTTTCATGCGAACTGCAAATACAAGTACTCAGAAAGGAACAAAAATTAATTACAATTTTTGATTTTTTTTTTTTGTAAACGATTGTGGAAAATATGGCCAATTCATAATTTTCCAAGATTGCTAACATTACAACAAGCAAAACATTTTAACGCCTTAACGCTTTGACATGGCTGCTTTAAGGTGGGACATAACATTCGCGGCAGAGAAAACAGACCTTTTTTTAAAAATTCTCAGTCAAAGAACTCAAAAAACTCAGTCAAAAGCAAACATTTTTCCAAAATTTTTTATTATTGTAGAGAAATGAACAAGAGGAATAACAAGAGAAAAAATTCAAAAAAATATATTTTTCACTACAACATGGTTTTATAGAACTCCAAACTGGCGGCAGAGAAAAAAAGGGGCCTCGTGGTTGCAGCGCTGGGAGTCACAAAAATTGTCCGATCAGAAAAAAAAATTACTTTTTTAAATCTTAACAAAATTGGTTATCGTATGACAAGAGCTTTTTTTTAAAATTTTTTTTAAACTTTTGGTGATGTTCCAAATTTGAAAGTGTGTTTTTTTTCGAAAAAAATATTGACTCTAAAAGTTCATAAAAAATCGAAAAAAAATTAAAAAAGCTCGTGTCATACGATAACGAATCATATATAAGAAAATACAAAAAAAAAAAAATTTCGTCAAAAAAAGAACCCGCTAGTGCCGCAACCAGTACGAAAAACATGGTTTCGAGATAAACGCGTTCAAAGTTTGTGAACAAAGAAAAAAAAAGGCGCAAAATAAAAATGCGCTTTCACTAATCCGGCTGTAACTTTTGAACCCGTGGAAAGTTTTTTCTTAAAATCTTAAGAATATTTACTAATATACAAAATTATAAAAAAAAATTCGATTTGAAAAAACCGCCAATGTCATGTGCCCCCTTAAGTATATTAAAAAATAAAAAACAAGATAAGGAGATATTACAGAGATTTACTTTAAAATTGGTAGATATGTCATTTATTATACGCCGAAATAGCTCAGTTGGGA
Organism: Tetanocera ferruginea; assembly: GCA_958299015.1. Classification (NCBI taxonomy): domain Eukaryota; kingdom Metazoa; phylum Arthropoda; class Insecta; order Diptera; family Sciomyzidae; genus Tetanocera; species Tetanocera ferruginea. Next base: position 137,997,057 of record OY282642.1, read on the forward strand.
GAGCGTTAGACTGAAGATCTAAATGTCCCCGGTTCAATCCCGGGTTTCGGCAATATTTGTCGATAATTTTTTTTTTATAATTTTTATATGTGGGGGAAATAACAAGAAACTTGATAATTTTTATATGAAGTAAATAGTTGCTTATATATCTGATAGAGAGTTCTGTCCGACTTTATATCACTTGCTTGTTCTAATACTTTTCTTGTATTCAAACAATGGCTGCTGCATCAAATGATTTTTCATTTAAATGCCTATCCAAAGTGTGTCATAAATAATACAAAAGATGACCACGCAATAATCTAGAGTACGAAACAGTGTAATTGGAATGCCACAATTACTTTGATATTAATAATAAACATAAGTGCACCGACAACGACCTACTTCTAACTATACTGTTTGTTGAATGACTGCAGGCGATGTTTAAATATTTATTCTGAAATGAACATTGTTGCCACATAGTTTGGCTGTTCTTAAATGTAAATGAAGATTTTTAAAAGGAAAATTAATTTCGACTCAACGGATATTAAAATGCCTCCATAACCGTGCTGAAGCACATATATTCGAATTTATTTTGGTTCTATTATATTGATGACGTCACTAAGTATAGGATATAGGCGTGGTTTTCATTATATTTGTCCAAATTTCAAACTAACAGTACATTCATATATTTAAGTTGAAATACAAGTTTATTTGTGGAATTTATTTTTGTGGTATTTATGAAGGTTTTGATATTTTGATGACGTCACTTTGTGTGGGAGGTATACAGATTGCAGACAGATGGATGGAAAGACGGCCAAGCACTCAGTCATGGCTTAATTGACTAATGACTGATGATGATTTTGATATCGATAAAAAATATATATACTTGTCACTCTTTCTAATGGGCTTTATATCGAGCCATAACCGCGAAAAAGATATAAGCATCAAAACTAAAATTTCAAAAGTGGCGATTTATTATAATTATTTTCGACTTAAGATTTTTAGTAACTACAATATTTTTACACAATCTTAACAAATAAATAATTAAAATATTATAATTACTATTATTTTATAATAATAAATTGTTGATAATGAAATAAATTATAAGTTTTGATAAGAAAACAAATTTTAATAAATTGCAGGTTACATCTTTTTCACGGTTATGGCTCGATATACATCGTGATAAAACTAATAGTTCCTTGAAGTAGTAGATTAAACTGGGCTACCTTTGACTTTGTGGCATATTTGACTTGACGTTTTCGGTGTGATAGAAATACTTTTTTTAATATTTTATATGATGAATTTGCAATCTTTTGATTTCCGTAATCATCAAGAAATTTGCCACTTCTTGCATAACGTTAAGAAAATTAACACATGTTTTTGTGTTTTTGCGCACGCAACTGTTATTTTGCGGTATTCATACGAAAGTGCATTCTGGTCGAGTTTTAAAAGAAATTTTAAAGTTTATTTTGAAAAAGTCAAAAACAATTATTTATGTTTTGGAAAATATAAGTGAATTTTAATAAAACTAAATAAAAAAAAAGATGACTTTAAAAAAGGAGCCGAAAGCATATGGCTACATTTTACTAAATTTGTAAATGGGGCACTTTTAACAAATATCGGTTATACATGATGTTAACAATAATTAAAAATTTTGAATTTTCCTATATTTCTAAATTGGTTTAAAAACGAATTTAAGAAGAAATGGTTCGAAATTACAAAAAAAAAAGAAATCAATCGTGGTGCTATCGATGAGAATAGTAAAAAAGTGGAATCAGACATAAGGAATGGGAACTATCATTAGCCGCAGAAATATAAGGCATCCAGAGAACGTTAGCTAACGACTATAGCTTTGATTCTTTCGAATTGTTCAGTGATTCTGGTCTACTTTTTTCCTCAAGTATTTAGCATCAAAAATTGAATTCTCAAACGCGTAAAAGTCACTTGTGGTTAACTTTAACTGGACCTTCTTAGGTTGCGTTTATAGTGAACGCCGAGTCAGACAAGCAGGCAGACAGGCAATGTGAACAAGCGAGATAGATAGCTATTTGCATCTCGTTTTTTCACACAGATATAAGCCTGCCGCCTGTCTGAATCGCATAAACTATGAGCGCGGCCTTACTGTTAACTGGTATTCCTAACATCTTGGCTAGCAATTTTTATACCCTAAACCTGAAAGGTCAGGGTATATTAACTTTGTGCAAACGTTTGTAACGCATAGAACGAAGCGAGTCCGGTATAGAAAAGTATATATATTCTTGATCAGCGTGACCACGTGAGTCGAGCTATCCATGTCCGTCCGTCCGTCCGTCCGTCCGTCCGTCTGTGTGTTGTCCGTATACACAGGATAAGAAGGAGTTGAGATAATTGGATGAAACTTGGTACACATGGTCACATGCACCCAACGATCTGCACTATTGAATATTTTTGGAATCCGCCCACGGACACGCCTACCTCCCATACAACGCGAAAATTGAAAACTGCATAACTCAGCTCATAATTAGCCTACAGCAATAAAATTTGATATGTATGTGTTTTATACAAACACAAAGCTGTTTTCGAAAAATGGACGTCATCCGCTCACGGACACGCCCACCTCCCATGCAACCCAAAAACTGAAAACACAATAAATAAGCCTCTGTTTAACCTACAGAGCTAAAATTTGGCATGTATGTTTTTTATGACAAGACAAAGATGGTATTGAAAAATGGACGTCATCCGCACACGGACACGCCTACCTCCCATACAACCCAAAAAGTTTAAAACTCAATAAATAAGGTTATGTTCGTCATAGAGAAATTAAATTTGGTATGTATGTATTTTATACCAAAACTAAGGTGTGTTAAAAAATTTGGAAGTAGTCCGTCCATTAATACGCACACCTCCCATAGCGAAAGCACAATAAAGGCATTTACTGTGAGCTACAGGAATAAAACTTGGTAGATATGTGTAAATTGTTCATCAACATTTAAATGCATATAAAATATAGGCTTTATCCACCAACGGACACACCCATTTTCAATAATATTATTTTTTTTTTGGAAGAGTAGGTTTAGGGTATTTCATAGTCGGCCTAGACCGACTTTAGACTTTCTTTACTTGTTTTCTCTAACTTGATGCAAGAACCTATATAATGGTCGACTGTATTTAAATATACGAGTATATAATGATGCTGAAATGTAAGTGTGAAAATATTTCTCTATTTTCGATTACAGTAATTTTCTCTTTTTCAAATAAAATTTTCTTCAAATGGAATAAATTATCACATTTTCGAAGAAATATTTCTTCACTTGTGGAAAATGGAAATATTTCAATATCTCCAATATTGATAATTATTTTTCTCGCACAAAAAAATTCTCATTTATAGAGACAAATTTATTGAAAATGAAAAATTGTTCCAATATTTTGATAAAAAATTCAATATGAGTAGTATTTTCTTCAATAAAAACAAATATTTTCACAAAAATAAAAAGTATTTTTCTCCAAAAACGATATATTTGTATGTTTTCTCTTTGAAGCTTTTCATAGAAGCTTTTTATCATTTTTAGGATCACATTTAGAGAAAAGCATTCTCTGGAGCAAAGTCTGAACCATTTTTCTCTATATATAATGCTTTTTTAATTATATTCCGAGAAACTTTTTTCTGAGTGTACATGACAGAAAATATGCGTCAATTTTGTCAACTTTTAAATTGACGTATTTATCCTTACTTGTATCGCCTGAGGTCGAAATTCGACCAATTTATTGATTGCCTATTAATAATTAATGGTGACCGTGGCATGCAGGTTAAGTGTGTGGCCTAGAATGCTCGGAGCCCGGGTTCGATCCCAGCCGTGGCGAAAAGTTTTTTTCAATAAAAAATTTTTCTGATCTCTGCAGACAATGGCAAACCTCAGAGAGTAAACAATGCCATGTAAAGCTTCTTGAGAACATGAACTTTAGCCGTTCGGAGTCGGCATAAAACATGTAGGTCCAGCTCTCGGTCAATTGTGTGCAAACATTTAATAACACACACAACACAATTGATCAAATGAAGCTCGGTCAAAGTCTTTTCAAGGGCTAAAATGGCCAATTTGTTTTTGTTTTTTTTTTTTCTATTAATAATTATATGCGAGGTGATAAAAATAAGTTCGAGGCTATAATTCCTAATTACTTGGAGGTATGAAGCTATTTTCTTCAAAAAAAATTGTGCTTTTATTTAATTATTTTTTTCAAAAACTGACAAAAAAATTTTTTAAAAATTTAATTTTGTCAGAGAAATTGATTTTTTGATGGCACGGACAGTTTATTAATTTAGTGTAAAGACAAAATAAATTCACCTAAAATCCAATAAAGACTTTGAAAGAAAATCAAAAATGCAATTTTGAGTTTTTGTTTTTTTACAACAAAAATCATTTTTATCCCATATTTTAAGAATAAATCAAATTTTATGGTCTTTTTTTAAAAGGAAACGACATTATTTTCAAAAGTTTTTTTAAGTTAACTGATTAGACTTAAATACAAAAAAGAAATAAATAAAATTTATTCTCAGATGGCGGAGTTATTGGCTTCAGAAATTAGAACATTCAATTTGAGACAGTTTTTTTCTCTCTATTGGCATTTGGTTGAAACACACGCTAAATAAGTAACGACAATATTAAGAAAATTCATTAAAAATACTTTTGGTTTGAACTTTGCTGTAATTTTTATCACATTTGAAAGAAAATTTAACAAACTTTCAGAAAAAATGAGAAAAATTGAAAAACCGTTAAAATTTAACCAAGATATTGATATGGAAAGTCAAATTTTTGAATTCAAAACACATTTTTATACAAATTTTACATATGACGAATGGATAAAACTACATTTTTTTTAAGAAATTGTTACTTTTGAAATAACTTTAAATTCGACCAACTCAAAAACTCTTCCCCAACCAAATTTCATATTAATTAAAGAGCGGGTTTTTTCTCAAAAATGTAATTTCTCTCTTAGAAGGTTGGGAACCCCCTCTATCAGATATATCATTTATATATACATTCTGCACATCTGGGCAACATAGCCTTTCGAATGATATAATTTTCATTTATTTTGAGTTTTAATTACACGTGTTAATATATAAGATTTTTTAGTTTTCGTAAATTCGGATTTAGATTGTTAATTCGGATTGTAAGGTTCAGGTCGAATAAATACCAATTATTAGTATTATCTTCGTTACGGAGACCACTTTACCACATCACTATTGTTTCAAGTAACAATTTTCTGTTCAAAATATTTATACAATACTTTGAAATAAAAGCAAAAACCAAAATAAGTCCGACGGAAAATGTTTTGAGATTTTTTGTGGAATTGAAAATTTCAAAATGACAAAATAAAAAGAGGATAAAAGTTTGCTATAAAATTTTTCAAGCAACTCGAGCATTTTATGACATTTCTACAGTATTATGTTACCCATTAATCAAACGAATTTGCCTCGAATTCGAGATGAATTAGAGATCTCGGATATTTATTTCGAAAACGAAGTGCGTTCTCATTAGCTAATTAACCAGAGGGCGGAAGAAATGCACTCTTCTCTCTCTGTTTGCTTCGGATAATCGGGATTCTACTTTATAAACTACAACTAACAACAAACATGATGCCACTCATGATTTGGTAGTAATGATAACGGTACTAATTTATCTTTATATAAATAGGCGTAGGGAAAACAGTTAAGAACCATTTCTCACATGTTTCTCAATCGATTTTGAAAATTTTTTTTAAATGATTCAGAGTGCAGAGAAGAATCGAATATTTTTAAAAAAATTGTTTGCCAAATTTTTTTAAGAAATTTTTTTTTTCACATTAATTTCGTATCGAACCAATAAAGCATGTATGTGAAAAGGTCGAATTTCGGCCACTATATTTTGACTATCTTGAACTTGAACTTTTTAACTTTTTTAATATTCGATATGCAAAAGTACGATTAAAAAATTTTGAATGTAAGATTTATTCTATTGGGGGGCATTAGAGTCATACTTTGGTCATACTGAAGATCGTTTTTTTCATCAAGTAAGACAACGATGTTTTTTTCCTATATTGATATTTTTAAGGAAGTTTCTTGCTATCATATAATTTCAAGTTTTTTTTTTTTTGAAAATCATAGAAAACCTATTGCCATATTTTGCATTCATTTTTAATTATAAAATAAGTATTGAAAATTTCTTGTATGTGGGAGAACCTATTAACGAAAAACAATATTAATAAAACTGAAATGCATAAAAACATTACCCGTAGAACAAACCATGAGCTAGATAAAATAGGTCGAGGTGGCAACACAATGAATTCTAATTGCAGCTCATTGTCATGCAAAGTATAGAGACTAATATTTTGCAGAATGAGGATAACTAGTCCGTACCAATGTCCACGCTCGTTGCGGTCATCATGTGGCAAACGTGATACCGTTTACCTCATTCCTTAAAGAATCATTAATGCATAAGTAATATAAAAATATTAACAATAATGTTCATGATGATGATGATGATGATGATGATGATGATGATGATGATGATGATGATGATGACGTTGATGGTTCAACTAGGCAGTTGGATAGAAGATTGCATTTAATTTGCCTTCAAACAATGACGGTTTCAGTGCATTAACAAGAGATAACGAGAAACTAAAAGGAAACAACAAACACAACAATAACAACAACAACAACAGCTAAACAGCAACAGTAAAACAACAGACAATTAGAGGAACCTTTGATAGGAATAAGCCCGTTAGTTTTCACTGAAAGTTAACATTTTAATTTATATCGGTATATATAATGTTTTCCCCCTCTCTGTTTTACTTGAATTATTATTGTACACTGATTAAAAAAACTTTGCTAAGGACACACATAATGAATGCATAATTCTCTGATTAAATATAGAAAATAATTAAAAACTATATCATTATCATAGCACAGATATTGAAGTACCCAACCATAACGATGATGATTTTGCAATAAATAAATGTTAGTATGTCAAGTTTTATAAGAAAAAGAGGGTGTTTTATTCTAATGAATGAAGAGCCTCCTTCTTTCTTGCTTGGGTGTGTAATTTTGTATTTTTCTTATGGCGTGCAGAAGAACCTTCTTGCAAACATCACTTAATTTCAATTTAACTTTGAAATTAAATCCAAACAATTTATAATACAACAGAACCTCGGCAACTTAATTTTTCTATTTAATATTCCAAACATGTCTAGCCTTTAACTTCACCTCCACCTCCACCAACAACTCCACCTACTGTGACGGCTAGAAAATTAAATCGAAAGCACTTTTAACTTTCTTAAAATACCTTGTAGCATGTCAACTTTTAAAAATGGTTTTAATGTTCTTAAAATCAACTTGATGCGTATCAAAAAAAAAAAAAACAAAAAACACAACAAACGCAAAAACAACGCCGAACACTTCCATCCAAAGTGTTTGCTAGTTATGCTTAGCTTGAGCAAAACTGCCCGACCAGTACCACGTGGCAATACTATGTTGTGAGTGTCACGTCGCAAAAATAATTCCACGCCATCGAATGCTCAATATTTTTGGTTTTTTCTTTAAAATACCTACAATTTGCCGTGTTTTTTCTGGTAAGTTTTTTTTCTTTCTACTTCTTTTTAGTTGCCACTTTTGCTGTATTTCGTGTTCAATTTCATCAATTTGTCGATTGCTGCATAGCATGAGGCGCATTTCCCAGGCGTCCATCTCTTGAGTTTTTCCGCTATACATACATACCTACATATTTGGAAAAAAAAGCGAAACAACCATCAACAGAAAATAACGCAAAGGAAACACTAAAACTTAGCCAAGTTTTGCGGTGTTGCTGCCTGTCTGTAGTGGGTGTTGGTTAAGTTTTTTTGTCGCCAACGGCAAAGCAAAGTATGAGTGGATATTGACAATAACGTTGAAGAATTAAAATGGATTTTGTAATCCTGTGTGCTGAGTTGTTCGCAACAAGAACTGTTGTCGTCATTGTTGTTGTTGTTGTTGTTGTAGTTGTTGCAGTTGTTGTTGTTGCATACTTTTTGACACAATAACTTTTGCGCTTATCAGGTTTTTCCTTAACAATGCGTGATAAATTGACGAAAACTTTGCACGTTTCCAATTTGGAGTGACAAGTGGTTAGTAAGAGCGGCAACAGTGGATATAGAAAAAAAAAAAAAAATAAGAAAGAGAAAAAAACAATAAGAACATCATCCAGCCTAGCAAAAATAAAAAGAAAAGACTAAATAAACCACTTCGATTAAAAACAAAGTCTAACAAATTGAGTTTTTTTTGCATTAATTTATGATATAAACGCAAATATTAGTGAAATGAATTCACGAAGTTATGTTGATTCTTATTAAATACAGCTGTTGGATATAACAAAAAGACGGCTGTCAATTGTATATGTTTCAAAATTTAAAATCTAAAACCAAACATAAACTTTTTTCTTCCATTTTTGGCAATTCAGAACAACACAAGCTTTTAATATTAACTCATGATATAATAATTTTACCAGGTAGTATTGACAAGTGTTGATTCTCTCAGCTACAAGTAAACGAACTCTTGTCAGAAACAGCTGTTCGTTGTTATATGAGTTGGCCGCATTCAGCTGTGTCAATTGTTGTGACAGCAACACATCGGAGAGCGCTATTATCGGTATTGAAGTTTCACAAAAGTTGTAAGCTTTGTATCAAATACCAATGGAAATTTTACCGACAGATAAAAAATTTACTATTTTTAAATGAATTTTAATGCGCAACTTCATATTTAGGTGCATCAAGTTTTGACTTAATAGTTGCCAACTGTTGAGTACACTGAATGCTACCAGTGAAAATTAATTGTATGCAATGACGGATTGCGAGCGCTCTCTTTCTTGTTATATTTTTTGACAGAAGTCCGTTTCCAACAGAAACGTCAATACTACCTTGGAGTTATTATATCCTGATATTAACTTGAACAGCTCATACAGTTCATCGTTCCAAGGAACTCGATACTAGCCATTGATTGACCCATATTGAACTAAAGATCTTAAGAAGGATTTTTCTCTCGAACGCTCTCAAAGGTCTTTCATCGGAACTGCTCAACGTCCAAGTTTGTGCGGCATACAGTAGGACGAGCATGATTATTGACTTGTAGCATAAGTTTTGTTCGTCGAAACAAGGCTCTCAACAGGCAGTTAAACCAGCGCACTTTAACCAAAGGTTTGCATTGACTGCTACTTTTGAAGACCAAACACATGCTTTCCTCGCTGCTCTTATGAGCACTTCTTGAAGGCCTTATTTGTTTGCACAAAAGGCAGCACAACAAACCTTTTTCCCTTCAAAGATTGACTTTTCATATGCTTCAAAGCAACTTTTTTGTTCAAAGTTAGAATATATATATATCAGTTTTAAAATATGACATGATAATGGCCTTTCTGACTGTTATATCAAAGATTATAGATTGAAATTAATCTGATTTAAAAAATAAAACATAGGAGAGAAGATAAAATGATAGAAAAATAAGCAGAAAAAGGTAAGAAGGAAAAAATATTTTTTCAATACTTTTTGTTTACTCCTTCTTTTAGCCATTCTGAAGAAGTACTTCTGTCAGGCCTCTTTGAAGCAAGGAGAAAAAGAGGGTATACTTGGATATGAGTGTGGAAGAACTTCGAAATCCATATGAAGGCCTGCTAGTAGCGCTTCGAAGTGCTGCCATTGCCGACTGGGCTATGTCTCTTAATTACCTTACTGAACTACTGAACCGAACTACTGAACTACTTCGTCTTATCTCAATGCTGATATCGTTGGAGTATTGTACGCTGGATCCCTAGTAAACGAAATCCTTAACAACCTCGACGGACATGACTTCAACAGTGACTTGCTTTCCAAACGCTGGGACTGTTAGTTTTTTGACACAAGATAATTCGTTTTATCAGCGTTCACTGCAAGATCCATTCGACTCGACTTATATTCTAGCCTGGAGAACTGAACTCACTTCACGCAACATACAACTCTTATAGAATATTGTTTCACTATTTCTCAGATCAACAGCTCAGATGATCTTCTCCATCATTAAATTGAAAGTCATATGACAAGGAATCACCTTGTCTGAAACCTCGTTTGAGATTGGATTCCTCATTAGACTGTTGAAGGTGAATTTGGAATCGCCAAAAAGATGGTGTGTGTCGATATGTTTCTCTAGGGTCTTCTCCAAGATTTGTTGTAGCGTGAATATCTGGTCGATGGTGGAATTTCCAGGTCTGAAGCCACACTGATCACGTCCAATCAGTTGGGCCTCAGTCTTTTTACAAAATACGCTCGACAGGATCTTATAAGCAATATTAAGAAGGTTTATCCCACGGTAGGATCGCCTTTCTTGTGAATTGGGCAGAGTATACTAAGGTTCCAATCGTTGGGAATGCATACTTCCGACCATTTGCTGCATAAAAGCTTATGAATTAAACAGAGATTTGCCTCTTTTTCAAAACAGCCGGCAGGCCATCGGCTCCTGCGACTTTGTTTTGTTAAGCTGTTAAGAACTCGTTACAGTCCGGAGCTTAACGTTGCCATTCATTATTGTGGTTTCCGGGGTATAATATCTTTTCGTGGAGTTGTTATCAGAGTCAACATTCATAAGTCTAGAATGGTGCTTCCTCTACAACATACTGTACTCTGGATATCTGCTACTAGATTCTCATTTTCGTCCTTGCAAGAAGTGGTTCCGGTCTTAAAACCATCCACCAGGTATCTTGATTTGTCACACACACGCTTTTCAGCCTGTCCTTTTTTTGCCTAAAAAGGCGTCTTTCTTCCCTCCTGTTCTCTCGGTATCACTGGGTGAATTTGTATACGGCGTTCTTCTCAGTTGAAGGGTCGCGATGTTCAAGATCGAGCCACTGGTTTGGGCGGAGGCGATGATAACCTATCGCCTCTCAATCAATGATCAAAGGATCAATGATTTTGCGAAGACACTTTCCTCTCAAACACTCCAAAAGCGGCTGCGTCTGTTTACGATACCGCCCATGCCTTAGCGCCATAGAGAAGCGCAGGTACGATCTTGTAGGGTATTAGTTTTGTCGATCGAGAGAGGGTTATGCAACATAATTGATTACTAAGCCCGTTGTAGCGCCTATTTGCTATTGTCACTCTTTGCTATATCCCTAGGCTGACATTGTTGTAGCTGTTTACGGCGATGCCAAGGTATATTAACTCCTTCCCAACTTCAAAGTTGTTCAAACAAAGAAGTTGCCAAAAATTGACTACTTCAAAGTAATATTTGCATGTTCTCACTAATTGCAGAACATGATATCGTATTCTCTTGCTAACTACAAATCCGCATCCAAACACTTGCTTTCACCACATGTTCATGAATAATCCTGTCCCTTCCATCGCATTTCTTGGATTGCAGTGATATCAGCTATTCGAAAATCCTTGTATGTTTTGCGTTTGCGGTAGTCGTCATCAGACTTGGGCATCATTTTTATATGTTATTTTTATAAGTTTCACTTAAATGGCTTTTTCTATGGTTGGCTTCAATCAAATTAGCCGCTCAAACAAAGTAAACATAATATTAAGAAACTAGCTGCCAAACTAGTGGTTGCTTTTTTGTCATTTCAAGGAGTCACCACAAGAACTTTTAAGTCGACTTGAGAAAATTTCGACATGAATAATGCTGGCCTCGCCAAGTTAAGTTAAAATTAACTAACGGATTAACTGGAACAGGTTTTGCTTTATTGAAAGCACGTTATCCTTCACTAAAAACTTAATTACTCTTCCTTTCGATACACAACTACTGAACATATAACCTCAGTAAATTTTTCACTTCACATATCCTTGCAGTATTAATTCGAGAATCAGAATATAATCCTTATACAATAATATATGAATGCCTGAGCTCAGACACACCTTAAGCCAAATGTTTCAGGAAGTATATTTTTACTTTTACGAACTAACATCTAAACACCTGCAGACAGAGAGAAACTGAGAGAAATTTTACAACAGCGCATAAGTCATTTTACAGTGTTTGAAGTATGTAGTTGTTGTTGGTTCTTGTTCTGTCAACGCAAACATGATTTACTGTACAGCTCTTAGCTGCTAAGGTTCTGTCTTAGCATAACGGATTAAGTTAAACTTTTTTCAACAAGAACAACACCAACAAACAACAACAACAACGCATTTCATCGCACTAGTTCTCTGCTTGACTAGCCCGAGTAGAACACGTTCTTTAAATTATTGCATATTTATGTGCATGCTTGAAGTTGATGTGCGGGTGTTTATGGGTATGTGTGTTTGAGTGAGCTAGTGTTGTCTTTGCCGCTGTGTGCAATAACTTCACATTAGCTGCTGCTTCGCTAGATTTACAACATTTTTTCATATTCATTAGGATAAAACAAAAAAGTTTTTCTTCTCTCACGTGAGTGAAAATAACGGAATAAAACAAAACAAGTTAAAAAAAAAACTTACTAAGGGGACACCCGGGTTTGAACCGGGGACCTCTCGATCTGCAGTCGAATGCTCTACCACTGAGCTATATCCCCTTCTTATATAATGATATGTGTGTTTAGCTGTTAAATTGTTGTTTTCGCCTTACAATAATATTTAGCTTTATAGTTTTGCTTTGTTAAGATAAAACTAAGTGGGTGTACTTCGCGCCTTTTAAGCTAAAAAACAAAACTAAAATAAATAAATATTAACTTAGCAAAAAACTTGCTTTAAAAAAGGTATTGTCAACAATATAAGGCGCAGAAAAAAATTTTATAAATGTATGAAGAACAATTTTAAAAACAAACTTGAGCACTGCTGATAAGTCACAGAGTTTTGAATTTTTAAAATATACATAGGTACATACCATGATATAATAATTTTACCAGGTAGTATTGACAAGTGTTTATTCTCTCAGCTACAAGTAAACGAATTCTTGTCCAAAACAGCTGTTCGTTATTATATGCGTTGGTTACATTCAGCTGTATCAGCTGTTGTGATAACGACCCACCGGGGAGCGCTGTTATCAATATTGAAGTATCAGAAAAGTTATCAAGTTGATGAAATGTCAAGCTTAGTATCAAATACCAATGAAAATTTTAGAGACAAATGAAAAATTTACTATTTTTAAATGTTTTTTAATGTGCAACTTCATATTTATGTGCATCAAGTTTTGACTTAACAGTTGCCAACTGAGTACGCTGAATGTGACCAGTGAAAATTAATTGTATGCAATGGCAAATTGTGAGCGCTCTTTTGTTTGTTATATTTTTTGACAGATGGTTGTTTTCAACAGAAACGTCAACACTACCTTGTAGTTATTATATCATGGGTACATGCGTAGAAGTTTGAAAATAACGTAATAGCAAAAAATTTGTTATAAATATTTTTTACACTGAGAAAACTGTGAAAACCTTTCGTAGCACGAAAAGCAGGAACATGAAATCCAACATGAATCGTCAGGTTGAGGTATCTACATGAATTTCATGTCAATTTAATCTGTTTTTTTATCAAACAGGTGGCTTAATCAAACTGATAAATGTGGTTAATCTAATCAAATATTTAACTTTTTTATGATTAAATAAAATACTTAAAAATTTGTAAGTCTTCAAAACCGTCCAATACAAGAATCGAACCTGTACAGTCGTATCTGTCGCATAAGCGTCCGTCGACTTACCAATAAGCCACGCTATTGCCTGTTTGAATGTGAGCAAAACTTAACTTAAACTAGCGTGGATCAGGATATGAAAATGTGATCGACTCTTCTCACTAAATTAGACAGGTAAAATAACGTAGATTAGGTAAGAGCATTTTTCCCTGAGTGTAAAAAGTAATAAAACATATTCTCGGTAAATTGTTTGCAAACATTAAATGACACACACACAACACAATTGATCTTAACAAGCTCGATCAAAGTCCTTTCAAGAGCTTAAATGGCCAATATTTGTTTTTAATAATGAATATCCGTTGTATACGTCTACTCAGTACTCTAAATCTTAACAATAAATTGACGAAACATCCCTATTTCAAAATTCGTGTAAAACTGCATCAAAGAAACATATGGAATTTTCATGAACGAATGTATTTATTACAGAAACATTGAGGAAGAAGGAAGAAAATACAAATTTAGGAATTTTCGTTGACGGTATTCAAATATAGAATTAGTATTCAAATTTGAAATAAGAAAATATTCACGTGAATTGAACCGTAGACCATCGCATGAGAGTCACACGCCTTAACAGGGGGCATGACATTGTCCGTTTTTTAAATCGACTTTTTTATAATTTTGTATTTTAATAAATGTTCTTAAAATTCTAAGAAAAAAATATCATGGAAAAATTCTTACGGGTTCAAAAGTTATAGCCGGACTAGTGAGAGCGCATTTTTATTTTCCCTTGCATTTTTCTTTGTTCACAAACTTTGAACAACGTTTATCTCAAAACCATATTTTTCGTACTGGTCAAAATTTGGTATTTCTTTGTTGTGACCGCGGTCGTGCATGCTAAGTGGGTGGCGTAGCGTGCCAACAAACAGCGAGAGGTTCGTGTTTTAAAAACATATAATATAGAAAGTTCTTTTTCAAGAAGAAATTGATTTTTTCGATCGGTTTTTTCTCTCTCACAATCACCAACAATAACACACTACAGCCAATTATGGCAATATTTTTATAGCAAAAAAAATGTGCTGGTCGGAAGTTACTAAAAGTTTTCAATATATAACTTATTCCGGCGAATTCTTTAAAATCTAGTTTAAAATCCTTAAAATTGTGTTATTCGTATCAAAAGAATATGAATACTATAAAATAAAATATGAATTTATTACTTTGTACTTCTTACGGTCTTATACAGAGTGCAGCACTTCGTGTTGTGCTTGATTTTCAGTACTCACTACACTGCCACGCCCAATTTAACAAAAACATGCCAAAAACCATTAGCAACATGTTTTAATCCTTTAAAATAATGCAGGCGCGCACAGGTGGAAGTAGAACATAGAAAATGTTGAAGTTGTCGGATTTAGACAAACTCAATTGAAGGTGACGCAAGAGAGGAATAAGAAGAAGGACATTAGCAGAGGGCTGCGAAGAGTTAACAAAAAGCAATGAAAGGATTTTAATTGACGCGCGACAAATATAAGTGAAAATAACAACACCAGCAACAGCTACAACAACAACAGCAACGATGGCAATGGCCAATCCAGCTGTTATTGTTATTGTTGGTGAGTAGAAGAAGCACGTCCAGACAGACAGACAAAAAAGCTGTCAGAATAACCAGACAGTACGAAAATATATAAAAGTATTATAAAAAAATCTCAACTAAGTTAAATCCTTTCGCTTATTACAGCATAGTCCTTGCGTAGTCCTTGCGTATTTATATTGTTGTTGTTGTTGTGGTTGCTGTTATTGTGATTGCTAATGCTGTACGCTTCGGCATATTTAAGCCGGATTACAAAACGATAACAACAGCGTGAGCAACAACAACAACAACAACAACAACAACAACAACAACAACAACAACAACAACAACAACAACAAAAACTGCAACAACCTTCTGCACGGGCAGAACTAAATTTCGTTCAATTAAATGCATGAATTAAAAGGATGCTTCATGAGTGCTTCTCTAAGTATTTGTGTTTAAATTTAAATATTTTTCTTCCATGCTGTTGGTTTTAAGTCAATGTTGCAAGTGATTAAAATGTCAACGTAGATTGATGTATGTATTAATTAATGTTTATCCTATGTAGCGAAGTTAATTTTTTAAGTTGTTTTTTTAAGCATTCCAACTGATTTTTGCATCAATAAATGTTGGATTTACATATAAATAAATAAAGGATTAAACACTTTTTTTATCATTACTGTTACATTTTTATACTCATTAATTGGCAATTTAAGTCCGCAAGTCGATTGGCAGCTAAGTTCAAAATGTAATACATAAATATATACATCAACGTATAATTAAAAATTTGTATGGGTACACAATAAGATGGGTCGTTTATGTCATCAAAACTCATCCCTAAGTATGGATTTTCCTTAAGATAGGAAGTTTGATTATTTTAAAAATTGCATTTTAATTTTTAGTTTTCGGATTTTGATTTTGTATTTTGTATTTTGTATTTTGTATTTTGTATTTTGTATTTTGTATTTTGTATTTTGTATTTTGTATTTTGTATTTTGTATTTTGTATTTTGTATTTTGTATTTTGTATTTTGTATTTTGTATTTTGTATTTTGTATTTTGTATTTTGTATTTTGTATTTTGTATTTTGTATTTTGTATTTTGTATTTTGTATTTTGTATTTTGTATTTTGTATTTTGTATTTTGTATTTTGTATTTTGTATTTTGTATTTTGTATTTTGTATTTTGTATTTTGTATTTTGTATTTTGTATTTTGTATTTTGTATTTTGTATTTTGTATTTTGTATTTTGTATTTTGTATTTTGTATTTTGTATTTTGTATTTTGTATTTTGTATTTTGTATTTTGTATTTTGTATTTTGTATTTTGTATTTTGTATTTTGTATTTTGTATTTTGTATTTTGTATTTTGTATTTTGTATTTTGTATTTTGTATTTTGTATTTTGTATTTTGTATTTTGTATTTTGTATTTTGTATTTTGTATTTTGTATTTTGTATTTTGTATTTTGTATTTTGTATTTTGTATTTTGTATTTTGTATTTTGTATTTTGTATTTTGTATTTTGTATTTTGTATTTTGTATTTTGTATTTTGTATTTTGTATTTTGTATTTTGTATTTTGTATTTTGTATTTTGTATTTTGTATTTTGTATTTTGTATTTTGTATTTTGTATTTTGTATTTTGTATTTTGTATTTTGTATTTTGTATTTTGTATTTTGTATTTTGTATTTTGTATTTTGTATTTTGTATTTTGTATTTTGTATTTTGTATTTTGTATTTTGTATTTTGTATTTTGTATTTTGTATTTTGTATTTTGTATTTTGTATTTTGTATTTTGTATTTTGTATTTTGTATTTTGTATTTTGTATTTTGTATTTTGTATTTTGTATTTTGTATTTTGTATTTTGTATTTTGTATTTTGTATTTTGTATTTTGTATTTTGTATTTTGTATTTTGTATTTTGTATTTTGTATTTTGTATTTTGTATTTTGTATTTTGTATTTTGTATTTTGTATTTTGTATTTTGTATTTTGTATTTTGTATTTTGTATTTTGTATTTTGTATTTTGTATTTTGTATTTTGTATTTTGTATTTTGTATTTTGTATTTTGTATTTTGTATTTTGTATTTTGTATTTTGTATTTTGTATTTTGTATTTTGTATTTTGTATTTTGTATTTTGTATTTTGTATTTTGTATTTTGTATTTTGTATTTTGTATTTTGTATTTTGTATTTTGTATTTTGTATTTTGTATTTTGTATTTTGTATTTTGTATTTTGTATTTTGTATTTTGTATTTTGTATTTTGTATTTTGTATTTTGTATTTTGTATTTTGTATTTTGTATTTTGTATTTTGTATTTTGTATTTTGTATTTTGTATTTTGTATTTTGTATTTTGTATTTTGTATTTTGTATTTTGTATTTTGTATTTTGTATTTTGTATTTTGTATTTTGTATTTTGTATTTTGTATTTTGTATTTTGTATTTTGTATTTTGTATTTTGTATTTTGTATTTTGTATTTTGTATTTTGTATTTTGTATTTTGTATTTTGTATTTTGTATTTTGTATTTTGTATTTTGTATTTTGTATTTTGTATTTTGTATTTTGTATTTTGTATTTTGTATTTTGTATTTTGTATTTTGTATTTTGTATTTTGTATTTTGTATTTTGTATTTTGTATTTTGTATTTTGTATTTTGTATTTTGTATTTTGTATTTTGTATTTTGTATTTTGTATTTTGTATTTTGTATTTTGTATTTTGTATTTTGTATTTTGTATTTTGTATTTTGTATTTTGTATTTTGTATTTTGTATTTTGTATTTTGTATTTTGTATTTTGTATTTTGTATTTTGTATTTTGTATTTTGTATTTTGTATTTTGTATTTTGTATTTTGTATTTTGTATTTTGTATTTTGTATTTTGTATTTTGTATTTTGTATTTTGTATTTTGTATTTTGTATTTTGTATTTTGTATTTTGTATTTTGTATTTTGTATTTTGTATTTTGTATTTTGTATTTTGTATTTTGTATTTTGTATTTTGTATTTTGTATTTTGTATTTTGTATTTTGTATTTTGTATTTTGTATTTTGTATTTTGTATTTTGTATTTTGTATTTTGTATTTTGTATTTTGTATTTTGTATTTTGTATTTTGAATTGTAAATTTACAAAAAAAAAAATTTTTCAATTCGTTTCAGTTTTATTTTTAATTATCATCATTTTTTATCATTATCATTTTTTAATTATCATCAATTTTTTCTTTTATAGTAGTTTTTTTATGTTCTCACTAATATTGTCTATTGCCTTAGTGCCTTAGTGTCAAAGCCAATAGTTTATTGCAGTTTTGACCTTGTTTTAAAATTTCTAAGTCTTCAAAGAAACACTTATACAGAGACAATTAATAAATAAAACAGGCAGTCAAACAAACTTGCTCTTAATTTCCTGTGACTCATACCGGAAACATCTTCAAACAGTTTTGACAGGAAAACAAATTACATTATAAATATGCAAGCACACAACTATGCATAAGCAAGAAACAACATTTTTCTACACACATACACGCAGATTAATATCCGAGAAACATATTTGTGTAAAATAAATGTTTGCATTATGATAAAGGTAATGATGAAAACCCGTTTATATTCAAAGACATATTTTGACTAGTGCTTATATGTAGAGAATGCATGTTTATGTGAAAGAATATTTTTCACAACAACAAAATTCTATGCATTTACTATAAACTACCACTACATCTACGTGCTACACCACTCAATACAGCGCCACGCAAGTCAGCACTTCAGATCATTTGTCTTAAGTTAACGAACTTTTAATTAGTTTTGAAGCGCATCAAAAGCATTCACACAAACACACTCACAGGATGGCACACACACCCAGGCACACACATACACAATTTCACACACACAACATTTCCAAACAACGGCATCCTTTAAGACACGTTGCCAAAACCAAGTCAGCGGAAATGCTGTAATTTCGACTGATATTCAAACTGCAGTTATTTCTATTTACTGAATACCCACAATTTAAATAGTACATGACTTCTACAATTTAACCGCAAATTGGAACTCTATGTAGGGAATGCTGCATTCCCTACTTCTTGCAATTTAGTTATATTTTAACGAAAAGCAATCTTAAATTCAAAAATATATGTAAATATTTTTAGTTTTTTATTATAAGTTAGTTTTCAAAATATTTTTAAAAACTTTAATCGAAAATCTGACTTCAATTACCAAACTTTTCATGAAACTCCAAGATAATTATTTTGGAAATATTAAAAATATATGCTTTGTGGTTTAATAATCAAAAAATTAATTTTATTTTAAAAAAGATGAAATTTTTGCAAGAGGATAATCTTATGTTTTCTAGCTGGGTCAAAAAATTAAAAAATCGAAGGCGCGGAAAATGTTCTACGGAAAATTCTGACCACCTTTTCCCAAAACACACTAAGCCTAAAATCGATTTCGAGCCTCTGGTTTTTCGAAATAAAGTTTAAATTTGTGTTTTGCTACAAAATGTGAAGAAATTGAAAAAAAGAAACAAAAAAGTATTGTACTGATGTACAAATTTTAGTGGTTTCATTACAAAAATATTTTGAAAATTTATTTAGAATAGAAGAACAAAATTTGAAATTTTGAATTTCGTTAAATCTATTGTATAATTCCACTTGTTAGAATATATATTATTTTGATGAAAGTTAGTAAATAAATAACAAAATAAGTAAATTTGATCTATAAATTTCATGCCATATTCAAGAAACTGAGAGTAATGTTCAACTTTTGACCAGTGTTCGACGAGTTGTTGAAAAAATCAACAGTTATAGTTGTGACAGCAGATAGTCGAAGTAAAACTCCACGACTTGAAAGCAAACAGGACTTCCTAAAACAATCTTTTCTATTTTATATTGAGTTTTGCTAGATTCTTTTTGTTCTTTTCCTATAAAACTTTTTGTTACTTTTACTTTATTTTGTTTTGTTTATATAACTATTGTTTTTTTTTTCTTGATGAATAAATTTATATCTTAAATTTGTTTTTGTATTTTATTGCTTTTAATTTGAATTTGAATCATAGAATTTTTTTTTTCTTTGACTTCGGTTTTTCACTAGATTCATAATATAACCCTTTGAAATTTTGATTATATACGAAAATTTGATAAAATTGACTTGAAGACTTTTTACCGAAAACGAGGAAATTTTTACCGTAATAAATGTTTTTGGATGTTGGTATGCATTTTTTCACATCCTGAAGTAAAACACAAATTCAAACTTTCTCTCAAAAAACCGGAGGCTCGCAATCAATTTTAAGCCCAGGGTTTCTTGGGCTTATCTGTTCCGAATATTCCGTAGAATATTTTCCGAGCCTACGATTTTTTAATTTTTTTTTTCACCCATACAAATTGGCCCGCCCTATTGTACGTACTTGTAAAATCTAATAATATTGTCGATTTGTCATGTTTTTCGTGAAAAAAGAGATTAGTTATGCGTTAGTTATGCCATCCTCAAACTTCTCTACCATCATTACAACTTTCAAAGTCGTATACATTGATCAATTTTGAATTTCAGTTGTTTAGAAATGAGGACAGAATTAAAAAAAGGTTTCAGCGTAAGACCATGTCTTGTCCGGGATCAAACGCGGTACCTGGAATGGAGGTCAAACACCATTTCCAATCTACTTCTGAGGTCGTTTTATGTTTTTGATTTAGTGTTTTTTGATTTTGTGGCAATACTTTTCTAACACAACAAAAAATAGCTTTAAATAATACAACTGATATAAAACTCTTCATAATTTGTATCGTTTTGCTTTACAAATCATCTAAATAATCTGATCATCTCAAGAATTTTGACCTGAATAGGTTTGACTTTAAGAGTATTTTTACTTATTCTATTTGAGAACATAAAACAATAATTTTTATAGTACACACAGTATACATAAAGAATTTTAAAATACGACATCATGTTTTTTCATTTTAAAAATAATAATGCCTGGAAGGTAGCCCGAGTTCAATCCTCAAATTTGACAGAAAGTTTTTTTTTTCAATAGGATTTGTCCCACCAGCTCTTTCATTTTGTTCAAGTGTTCTGAGAGCGAACATTATTGACAGATATGACTAAGATATGTTTTCAGATTTCATTATCATAAATGGTATCTACAATTCAAGGGAAATTTTTTTGGATATATTTATTGTTTTCAGAATAGTATTAATACACTGATAAAATTAACAGGAAAAAATATCAGCTCAGACAAACATATAGTAAACAAGATTTATGTCGTCAACTCATTTATCTCAGAGTATTAAGTTATGAAGAAAAAAATCTTTAAGTCCTTGAATCTCTGTGCCTGACAACCACTCATAAAGCTGCTTCTTAAAGTACATCTAACCAAATGCATGTGTGGGAATAGCATCAGTTTCTTTTCTACTGTTTTTTAATTTTTTTTTTTTTGTTTTTCTAATTTTTTTTCTCTGTTTTTTCACTAACTTTTTGACTTATGCAAATCTGTTGTCTTAGTTTGTATGAATGTGTTTGCGAAGGCAATCCGATCCTTTTACCTGCCCAGCCTAGGCATTGCTTTGCTTTGCTTTTAACTTTTGCAGAGTCAGCATCAGCAGCAGGCTGTGCCGAGTGCCAACATCTTTTCAGCATTTAATCCGTTTTTAATTAGGATTACAACATTAAATGATTGTAGTAGAAAGCTATTCACTTTCAAGAGTTTTTACGGCTGTGTATAGGTGGCGCAGTTCAATGTGTGTTCTTGCATGTTTGAGAAGAAAAGACTGTGTAGAAAAGTCGATTAAAAACGCTTAAAGGTTCAGAAATATGAAAACATTTTTGCCTTTTTTCAGGCATTCTGTCTGCGAATTAAGGTTAAGGAGAAGGATTTGAAGCACTCTGAAGTTAAGTTAAAGGATTAACCTTTGCCTTTGTTCACTGGTGGTGTGGTATCGTGGTCGAGCTACATAATTAAATCATGCATAAATATAATATTTCTTTAATTGGCAGATATTTTGCTCACTCCGAAAAGAGGATTTAGACAAACTTTGGTTTTAAGAATATTTTCATAAGCCTTGAAAATATACAAAGAAACAGCGGAGACGATATTTTTTCAGCATTTTATTTATTTGTAAACTGAACCAAAAAATTACACAATAATTATTAATTAAAAATTGAACTTAAGTTATAAAATTGTGGCATTTTAATTTGTTAATTTAAGTTTATAATTCTTAAAAAACATATTCTTTAAGAATTATATTTTTAGCATTATGTCAAAAATACATGATAAAAATTATGTGTTTGCGCATATAATAAAAATCTGCTTTCAAAAAAACCTTCTTCATGCCTTCTATGGTTTAATACCTACAAAATGTTAGAACTTAGATGGACACGTGATAGAAAAATAAACAAAAAGCGCAACAACAAAATCTTTGCAGAAGCAATGCAGTCAACTTTTTGAAATTTTGCAACTAGCAAAAGAGTAGAAAAACACTGCTTTGATCAAGTGAAAAGTGCCTGGGTAATTTCTTTTTGCTTTTGTGGCAGTTGCACTTATTAGCTTCTCAAAGTTAGTGGACCACAGAGACTACTGATGAGTCGCAGTAGCGTCCGACGAAACCATGGTCTAGTCTGCTGGGTTCTTCTGCAAAGAATTTTGTTGTTGTAGCAAACCTGTTACTTCATGAATTATTTGGCATAAAGATCAATATATAATTCTTAAGGAATATGTTTTTTACAAATTATAAACTTAAATTTAAAATTTAACTTCATGAATCGGATTCATAAATTTTGGTCCAGTAACCAATAACATAAGATATATTAACTATGCATGAAATCAATGTTCAAAATAAAACACGAACACTTAAATATTTGATAAGTCTAGTGTTTAAAGTTCATAAAGTATGTGTACAAGATACATGAACCAATAAAAAATTTCGTAAATGCTATGAAAAAAATTCAAGATAAACATGAATCATTCATAACACAGGTTTGTTATAATAAGTTTGAAATAAAAACTAAGAACGGCATATATGTGTGCATGTTTGGCAACAAAATTACTTATATATGGACCTTAAATGATCCTTATAAACGCTGACATTATGTCATCTCATCTATTTTTTGACTAATATGACTTCTACGGTAAATATAAAATACATGAAGTGATTTGAAAGTATTACTTGCTTCTCCAAATTTCTTTGAATTGAAATTACTTGTTTTACAGAATTATTTTTACAAAATGTATTTTTCATCCGAAGACGGCCTGGTTTATCATAAAATGTTTGTAAATTTATGGAATATATGCTAAAAATATAAAATAATCCTGATTTGTACTATTTCTTAAAAAAAAAGTTAATTGAAAATTATTTATTTTAAAAAATCTGCATAATTTGAAGAAATTTGATGAGCTGTAGTTTGACGATTTTCTACTCGATCGAAACATACAATATATGGATAGAAATGTAATTAATTCCATTTCCTTTCCAACACTATGCTTTGTTTTCCAATCGAAAACTCGTGCTTCTCCGCATTTCCACTGTTGTAAATATCAAAAAATGCTTGTCGTGAGCAGCCCAGTCCCTTACATCGTATTCCTTGGATTAGACATTGGGCCAGAAATTTCAAAAAGTGGCCAAAAATCATATCTTGGTGATGCAAAGATATAATTAAAGAAAACTTTGTGCAGATACGTGGTACAAAATCTTTTCCAAAAACGATGAAAAGATTGAGTGGGACTAGACAAAGGGGCGTGATGACACTATTAATAAAATACTGTATCATGTCTAGTGAAAGGGCTATTTCATTGAAAATCAATACAGTTGTGGGTGGTATCTTTTCCGAGCATGAACAAACATTGGTCGGAATAAAAGAACTGGGCGTGACATTTTTAATTAAATTCTGTATGTGTCTGTACATGTTGGTACTAGGATATTGAAATTGAATAAAGGAGTGGGTAGAGCACTGATATATAAGAAGTGTATTTTAGTTATTTTTGATTTTTATTGCAGGGATGAGTATGATTTTTTAAAAGCATGACGATTTTTGCAGCACTTAACAAAACTTAATTATCACAACTTACATATAAAAATTTTGATCTAGTTTACTTCGAGCTTCCCTTTAGAATATTTTTACTGTTAACTGTTCTGTTTTTTCCATATGTTTATACCCTAAACCTGAAAGGTCAGGGTATATTAACTTTGTGCAAACGTTTGTAACGCATAGAACGAAGCGAGTCCGGTATAGAAAAGTATATATATTCTTGATCAGCGTCACCACCTGAGTCGAGCTATCCATGTCCGTCTGTCCGTCTGTGTGTTGTCCGTATACACAGGATAAGAAGAAGGAGTAGAGATAATTGGATGAAACTTGGTGCACATGGTCACATGCACCCAAGGATCTGCACTATTGAATATTTTTGGAATCCGCCCACGGACACGCCTACCTTCCATACAACCCAAAAATTGAAAACTGCATAACTCAGCTCATAATTACCCAACAACAATAAAGTTTGGTGTGTATATAACTTATGTCAACACAAAGATGTCTTCGAAAAATGGACGTCATCCGCTCACGGACACGCCCACCTCCCATACAACCCAAAAAATGAAAACGCAATAAATATGCCTCTGTTGAACCTACAGAGCTTAAATTTGGCACATATGTTTTTTATGACAAGACAAAGATGGTTTTGAAAAATGGACGTCATCTGCCTACGGACACGCCTACCTCCCAAATAACATAAAAAGTTGAAAACTCAATAAATAAGGTTATGTTTGTCATAGAGAAATTAAATTTGGTATGTATGTATTTTATACCAAAACTAAGGTGTGTTCAAAAATTGGGAGTAATCCGTCCAAAAACTCGCCCACCTCCCATAGCGAAAGCACAATTAAGGCATTAACTGTGAGCTACAGGAATTAAACTTGGTATGTGTAAATTTTTCATCAACATTTAAATGCATAAAAAATATAGACTTCATCCGCCCACGGACACGCCCATTTACAATAAAAATTTTTTTGTTTTTGAAAAGTGGGTTTAGGGTATTTCATAGTCGGCCTAGACCGACTTTAGACTTTCTTTACTTGTTTTTTATTAAGGTCGTCATTTTTTAATTTTGGAGTAATGCACGTCCTTTCTTTTTTAATAAATTTTTCAAAAGTAATTAAAAACGTGCAAAAATGCATATCCCTCTTGAAGTAAGTATCTCAAAGTAAGTTATAGCATGTTAATTATTTCAATTACTAACGCAATCTCAGGGAATCTTCTTTAGGCGGCGAACACTGGTCAAAAATTAAAAAAACCTGGCCAAAATTCAAACACACGTATTATAACCATAAAAACAAGAAAGAGATTCAGATTAACTAGAATAATGATCAATAAGAAAAATTGGTAGCATTTATCCATGGCCACTGCTAAAACCGTTGGGAGAAAAAACAAAAAGAAATAATGTGGCAAGTTTTATTAATTTAAGGTAGCAGGGCTCGAATCTGTGATTAGTTTTTTCATAAACATCAAAATTTTTTTTTATTTAGTTCCCGTTTTTAAGAAAATATGACTGTTTTTGAAATAAAGAATTATATTTTTATCATAAAAACAAACAATAATTTTATACTTTTGATGCAAAGTAATTCTAATCATCATTGACTTCTAATTCGGAATCATCATCAGTTTTAAAGGATTTACTAAGCAACCACTGCTGTTTAACATTTTAATTACCTATTTTTAACTTAACTATTTGTAACTTATTTTTATGTTTTTTTTAAAGTTCCTGAGAGAATGTTATAACAGGATCGGAGTGTAGAAGCATTCTATGAAAAATATCTTCATTTGCTTGCAGCCTTGACGTTTTGCGGCTATGATCTCTTCTGTAGGAATTGCATAGCCTATGAGATGTCTCCAGAGCTTCCTCAGATAATTGACCTATCAGAAGAATGCAATTCTTGACTAGCGATGGTCCATGTATTAGAAGCTTGCGAACACTTGGAGTCATGAAGTATCAAGGATAAAGCTTTATATATAATTTAGCAGTGTCGGAGAAATAACCTTTAAAAATATCAAAATTTATATCTAAGCCGCATGAAACCACATTTAAAATTTTATGAAACCTTTCAATTAGTTAAATGTCTATGCTTGGAAAGAGTGAATAAATGGTCAAATCAAATATTAAAGTATTTGGTTGTAAATTGAACAAATTTTAAACTTTGTTTACCTGTAATTTCCGATGACTTTTCTTTTCAACGACTTTTCAACGGCTTGAGCCATAATCGGGTTTTGGAAAGTCAACATGAAGTTCTAGCTCATGCACTGGGCGGGTACATTAAAATTGAATATCGTAGTTACACCACAAAATTAACTTATGCTTACCATTCAGACGTTGATTAATAAAATACAAGTGATCAAGAGATCATCGTGTTTACTGAAAATTAAACTCAATCAAAATTACTGTTAATATGCAGACATTTAAAAATCATATCAAATTTTTTTTTTTTTTCATAGTACTTTTTTAAATTGAATTATATTTTTTTTCTGGTGCCAAGTGGAAACATCAAATTTAAGTAAAAGCTTTACAGTACTTACCATAATTTCAGGTCGTTCAGTGATACATTTGAGAAATTTATAGTTATATTTTACAATTAAAAAAAAATATTTTATTCTTAATTAAGTATTTATATCTTCCGCTTTACCTAAGAAAACAAAATTTTATATTCACCTTAATTTTCTATGAACTATTACAACAACATGTCTGTCAAAAGTTTTTGGTTTTGGCAAAGCTTTTGTTATAAAACCGTTAAACTGGCAAAATGCTACATTTTTACGTCTTTGACTATTTTTATGAATAAAGCAGCCATCGTGGCAAATTTTTCTGTTTAATTTTTACTTTCAATTAAGTTTAATAATCATAAAAGAGATGTCTAAATTTATTTTTAAGTTTTGACCACTTTTGGTTTCTTTAATTTTGGACAACTTTTTTTAATTTTAGACCAGTGTGCGCAGCTACCATATTTATACCCCACGCGTACTGCGTAAGGGGTATATTAATTTTGTCACGAAGTGTGTAACGCCCAGAAGGAGGCGTAAAGTATATATATTCTTGATCAGCATCACCACCCGAGTTGATTTAGCCATGTCCGTCTGTCTGTCCGTCTGTCCGTCTGTCTGTCTGTCGACACGATTACAGCCGTAATTTTCAAGCTATCGTAATGAAACTACATATTTAAGTTTTTTTTTAAAAAGCAAAGATCAAGTTCGAGAATGGGCTAGATCGGATGAAAACCACGCCCACCTCCCATACAACCTCAATAATGAAAACTCTATAAAGAGGCTAATATTTAAGCTACAATACTGAAATTCGGTATTTGTGTATTCTATGCCAAAACTAAGGTGTGTAAGAAAAATGGGCGTTATCCACTTACTAACACGCCCACCTCCCATACAACCCCAAAATTGAAAACTATATAAAAAGACTTCTGTGGAAGCTTAATACACAAAAATAGGTATTTATTCATTTTATATTAAAACTAAGGTGTGTTAGAAAAATGGGTGTCATCCACCAACGAACACGCCCACCTCCCATATAACCCCAAAATTTAAAACTATATAAAGAGGCTTCTGTCGAAGCTACAAAAATAAAATTAGGTATGAATTCATTTTATATCAAAAATAAGACGTGTTCGAAAAATGGGCGTCATCCATTCACTCTAAAAAGTAAAGCGTATTTTAAAGACTGCCTTTAAATCAACTTGTGCCTGAATTTAAGCATGTTTTGAATTGTAATATTCTAAATGCTTGAAAACCCAAAGAAGCATATTCAGAAGTCAGCTTTTGGATGTTGATTTTCAGACAATTTATTGGTTTTTATATTAAAAATGTCTAAAATTCATCATATGAGTCTTAATTTAAGATAGCTTGCATTGCTATTCAGGCCAGTTTGTTTACGATAAGAGCTGAAATTCAGCGAAGGTAAGGCTGCATTTACCATTTAACTGCCTTTAAGTAAGACATCATTGAATGCTGTTTTACAGCATAAAAAGGCAAAAGTAATTTCAGCAAAAGCTGTCTTAATGCTGTTGCAGCTTATTTTAAGACAGTTTTTTTACCTAATATTAAGATTTACTTTTTACAGTGTTCACGAACACGCCCATCTCCCATACAACCCCAGATAGAAAACTTTATTAAAAGGCACATCTTTAAGATTGTTTTACACTTACGAATCAGCCGTGGGGGTATTTTAACTTTGGCCAAACCGAAGATATACCTTACTAGTTTAATTATTAATTATACCCTTAACCTGAAAGACGGAGTTGAGATAATTGCATGAAACTTGGTACACATGTTAACATGAACCCAAGGATTTGCACTATTGAATATTTTTGGACTCCGCCGATGGACACGCTTACCTCCAATACAATCCACAATATTGAAAATATTCATAAAAATGTTTACATATGATCTACAGGGATTTAACTTGGTATGGGAGGATTTTATATCAAAACTAAGGTGTACACACAAAATGGACGTCACCCACCCACGAACACATCTTACTCCCATACAAGTTACAATATTGAAAATATGATAAAAGGGTTTAAATATGACCTACAGGAATAAAACTTGGTATGGGAGGATTTTATTTCAAAACTAGGGTACGTACACAAAATAAGCGCCATCCGGCCACGAACACGCCAAACTCCCATACAAACCACATTAGAGAAGCCTGTTAAAAACTGTAGAGTAATACATGGATTTTGAAAAAATATGAAGTTTAGATTTGTTTAAGTATATCAATATATATTTATATATGATAGGTGGTTTGGGGTATTCCATAGTCGGGCTGGACCGACTTAAGAGTTTCCTTACTTGTTTTATACAAATAATATTTCATCACAGGGTACCATAATGTGTTCCGTTACCGTATTGACCACTTATTGAAATTCTTGGCTTAATGTGGATTGCAGTAATATTACTATAATATAATTCCGTAAAATGTGAGTGAGGAACGCTTGAATTTTTTGAAAATTTTCACAGCATATTTTTAGGCATTTTTTGTTTTTTGATTTATTAAAACTTCAGAAACTTTCTATATTTTTCATTTTCAAATTTTCAGTTTTAAAAAAAAATTTTAAACTTATTTCGTCGTACCTACTATGATTTCCGTTTTTATTTTTAAGTATTTTATAAATATTCGGAACAAAAAATTGCTGATTTCAATATTTCATTTTTTTTCCTCTATTGAAACCGGCCCGTAATTTTTGACGGGAAAGAACTAGTAATTTTTATATTTTTCCAAGATATCAACTACTTAGTTGGATAGAGTCGCCATCGCAATTAAGGTTTCGAACATAGTGCTCAAAAGAATTTCGCAAAGAAAAGCCTGTGTAATGCGGAGTACTTTAATTAGGTATTTAATTTATTTAAGAATCCTTTACATTATTTAAACAGGACGTTGTCCATTGCTAGTAAATTATCTTAATTGTTATGGTAAAAGTCAGTTCGGAAACAAAAAAAAATGCTCAGCTCAAGTCGTCCATGCTAAATATTTGATTTATAATGACAGAATTAGGCGGAAGTACAAAATCAATCAAATACATTTTGTTGTCTCTGCCAAATATTAACATTTTTACTGGATATCTACACACCATTGTGTGCGTGTGTGTGAATGTATGGCAGTTTCCTTGTGTGTCGACTTGCTGTTATTGGCAGCATTCTTGCATTTTAGGCATTTTAGGATTATTGCTTACTGAAGTGGCTTAATACGAGCAATACACAAATGAAAGGAACGCATTGTAGGCCATAATAATATTTAGGAATATGAGTAAAGAAGGTCTGTCAAGAACTGAGCTGGCAACAGCGTTTACAATGAAGAGTTCAACGACATTTGCCATTGTTTCCACACGTTGCCTTGACCTTGCCTTGTTTCAAGTTTTACATACAGTAAATTTTGTATGGAGCGGGTCATGCATTTGTTTTTGTTTCAAATTTGAAAACAAAACAAAGCTGTTGCCGTTAAGCGCCAGAAGCTAACGAAGGTTAGCAGTTTGTTTAGGTTTTAATATTTTAATGAATTAGTGAAGAAGAAATCCAAAAAAGTATAAAATCATTTTTAACAAAACTTACTTCTGCGACCATATCACACAGCAACTTCTGGCCAAAAAATGAAAATTTATGAATTTCTACAAAACGATGCGTTCCCCAAGTGATGTGATATCAAAATTTAAAGTTGACAACAAAAATATTTTCACAACATTTCGGTTTACGACAAATCATGTCTGTGAGATTATATTTACGAGCTGAAGTGTTCCAAATTCGGAAATGACAACAACAACGAGAACAAAACTTGAGCAAAGCATTTTAAATAAATACATAAAGAAAAATAAATAAAACAAACACACACAGACACTTACACATAGGGCAGAGCACAAAAGGCGTTACTCTTGAGGAAGAACAGACGATATAAAAACAAAAACAAATATCTTAGCAACCATTCCGCCACACAGCAGCAACAACAAAAACAAGCAGACATTGTCCTGTGAAAAATAAAAGGGTGGAAAAATGGGTGTAATGACTGTGCGGTAAATTTATTTGAGTAAACACGAGGCTTCTTAATCGGTTGATGTTTAAGGCAGAATCTGTGAGCGGTAGACGCGCACGTAGCATTCAGACAGGAACAGGTATCAGGTATACCTGAAACGAAGATGGCTGCCGTTGGTTGGGCTCTTGCGAGTGCTGCCACTACTGCTGCTGCTGCTGCTGCATCAGGTGTGCGCTCAGGAAATCGTAATTTCCTGATGGGTTTAAAGTGACACTTAATTACACTTTTATGCCATATAAATGACTGCTAAGAGACGCTGCGCTGCCATTGCTAGCTACTCTCCAGACGAGTCCTAAAATGTCAAAAAGTTTTGTTTGCGCGTTAGTCACTACCGCTTCGCTTCTTCGTCTTCTACTGATTCTACTTGACTACAGTGCTGAAGTAGTCGCAGTTATACTGGCAACGTCGAGATGCAGAATGCCAGTCAGACCGCACCGCAACAGAGTTAAACGCGGTCTTGTGCTGAGTTGTGGTTAGGTTTTCTTCTCAAGTCCCAAGCGTCTGTAGCGTCTGATAGCAAAACAAAATAACATCCACTGAACATAAACAAAAAAAAAACAACTACAGCCAGTTGTTTCACAACAAATAATGGAGATGGATACCGTTTGTTGGGCTTTGAAATTATTTATTGCCTTGATGGAAATGCATTAACGCAGGACACTGGCTGGCAGATAGTCAACCGAACAAGTGACTCTTGTTGGAATTTGTAGAGTTACCAACGTAGCATAGAGGCGAAAAGAGTTGCCAGGAATTATGAGAGCAATAGAGCGAATGTGTCTCATCTATTAACAAGAATAACAATATCGAGCATATGAATGAAGTGCGTGAGAAACTACAGTCGGTCGTTTCTAACTAACAATTTCGATTCATTATTATTGCCTAATTTTTTTATATCAGTGCCTAAAAATATGTTTATTTCAATGTTTTTTATATATGTATTTCAATATATTTTTTCATACCTGAAAAATTTAAATTATGAAAATTTCTTCTAGACTAGTTCTTTAAAAAATTTCGAATACATACTCGGAGAGGACGTTTCACCCTAAATTTTTGTTCAAAATTAAAATATAAAATAGCACCTATTGTGGAGTTATTTTAGAAAATATGTATGGTTATCCCTTTACGGCCCGGCCCGTCTGAAAGAACTGTGTGATCTAAAGAATTCAACTTAATAAACAATTTTTTTATCACCAAAAAACCTAAGTTACACAAATGTGCGATGTTCTTTTCGGTGTCCACGGTTCCAAAAATTCCTTCCATTTTGGAGAACCTTATAACGTTTGTTCTGGAAGTTTTGTCAAATGAGCTGTTTTGAAATGGCAGCAAACTTTTTACGTAGGCCGTAAAGGGTTATATAAGAAAAACCATAATTTTTGCTATATTTCGGGCATGAACAACACAATAGGAGTATTCACGATTCAGTGCTACTCCCAGTGTAGCTGAAGACTTGTGCACTTTAGAAAAACAAAATATACGTACGTCAAAAATCTTCACAAATACATTACTACTGTAGCCTTAAACTTGAGGACTTGAGCAGTTCTGTAGTTGTGTACATTGAAAAATTTGACAGGTTTGAAAAAGTGATGCAACATTTAAGAGTTTAAATACCAATTACTTGATAAATAATAATCTCAGTTAAATTACTCAATTAATCTCAGTTAAAATTGTGGTGTGCTCTCGAAAACCTAACTGCACAACTGCACAAGTCCTCAAATCCTCAACTACACTGGCAAGCGCACTGAATCGTGAATACCCCTAATACCTTATCTCTTTGATCGAAATGTTTACAAAACTTACTTGGTATAGCGAAAGAAATATATTTTGTTTTGTAAAAATTAGACATAATCTAACAAGTTCTGACGTCTAGTGCTGAAAATACTACAAAAAACCGCGGAAAATGCAATTTATGAGGTATTTAGACCTAATAGGACCCAAGACCATTTTGCGTATGTTTAAGATTTTTGTGTGGCAAGTTTTGGCAACTTTTAAACTAAAAACTGTGATAAAGTCAAAAAATTTAATATTTTTGAATTTTGGCCAAGAGATGACTAAGACCTATTTTTTGGTGTTTGGTATGTTCACAAAAGCTAATGCCTCAGACATTCTGAGCAACTTTTTCAAAAAAATCTTGCCAAAGAAACCAACCAGATACAAGTTATAAACCATAAAAAAGAGGATAAAATCAGGAAACCTTCCTTGAAGGAAAAATTTTCAACAAACAATTTCAAGGTGTGCTCAAAACCTAAAAAACTAATGATGCAAACGAGTTCCCATGACCGAAATAAGTTAATGCCTTCCTCTCGAGCATGCATTTTTATACCCTTAACCTGAAAGGTCAGGGTATATTAACTTTGTGCAAACGTTTGTAACGCATAGACTGAAGCGAGTCCGGTATAGAAAAGTATATATATTCTTGATCAGCGTCATCACGTGAGTCGAGCTATCCATGTCCGTCCGTCCGTCCGTCCGTCTGTCCGTCTGTGTGTTGTCCGTATACACAGGATAAGAAGAAGGAGTCGAGATAATTGGATGAAACTTGGTACACATGATCACAAGCACCCAAGGATCAGCACTATTGAATATTTTTGGAATCCGCCCACGGACACGCCTACCTCCCATACAACGCAAAAATTGAAAACTGCATAACTCAGCTCATAATTAACCTACAACAATAAAATTTAGTATATATGTGTTTTGTATCAACACAAAGATGTCATCGAAAAATGGGTGTCATTCGCTTATGGATACGCCCACCTCCCATACAATCCAAAAATTGAAAACGCAATAAATAAGCTTGTGTTTAACCTAAAGAGCTAAAATTTGGCACATATGTTTTTTATGACAAGACAAAGATGTTTTTGAAAAATGGACATCATCCGCCCACGCACACGCCTACCTCCCATACAACGCGAAAATTGAAAACTGCATAACTCAGCTCATAGTTAACCTACAACAATAAAATTTGATATGTATGTGTCTTATACCAACACAAAAATGTCTTCGAAAAATGGGCGTCATCTGCTTACGGACACGCCCACCGCCCATACAACCCAAAAATTGAAAATGCAATAAATAAGCCTGTGTTTAACCTAAGGAGCTAACATTTGGCACATATGTTTTTTATGACAAGACAAAGATGGTTTTGAAAAACGGACGTCATCCGCCTATGGACACGCCTACCTCCCATACAACCCAAAAATTTAAAACGCAATAAATAAGCCTGTGTTTAACCTACAGAGCTAAAATTTGGCACATATGTTTTTTATAACAAGACAAAGACGTTTTTGAAAAATGGACGTCATCCGCCTACGGACACGCCTACCTACCATACAACCCAAAAAGTTTAAAACTCAATAAATAAGGTTATGTTTGTCATAGAGAAATTAAATTTGGTATGTATGTATTTTATACCAAAACTAAGGTGTGTTCAAAAATTGGGAGTAGTCCGTCCATGAACACGCCCACCTCCCTTAGCGAAAGCACAATAAAGGCATTAACTGTGAGCTACAGGAATAAAACTTGGTATGTGTAAATTTTTCATCAACATTTAAATGCATATAAAATATAGGCTTCATGCGCCCACGGACACGCCCATTTACAATAAAATTTTTTTTGTTTTTGAAAAGTGGGCTTAGGGTATTTCATAGTCGGCCTAGACCGACTTTAGACTTTCTTTACTTGGTTTTTTTCTCTTATTAATATTTCAACAGACAGACAGTCTAATTAATATTTTAAAAATAATCATATATATGATGGTTTTCTAAGCGCTATATGCGTTTAATACTTAATGGAGGGAATAGAGTCATAAAAATCTATTTTGTTTTCTGATGCTATAACTTATGAGAAAAATTATCAATTAAAGTTGAAGTCATTTGAAGCAAAACTTTTCAAGTTACAGACAATTGAATCTCCGCCTTACTAAATCGTTTTTACGCTCGGCGCTTAAAAAGATTCAAAACTTTTTTAAGTTGGTAGTCAAACTTTCTCATAAGCTTTTGAAAAGGGTTAACCTTCGTCCAAACCTTGGTTACTTCTGTTTCACTATTCACTACTCATTTTTCACTATTCACTATTTACTCAGTTCTGAAAGAATTTTATTATTTTTTTAATTTTAAAATATGTTTTGAAGTTATATTAATTATAATAAAACGAGAAATTTTTGTCAAAAATCAGAGGTTTTTATTGTTCTTTTACCAAAAATTAATATTTTGTTAATTCCTTCGTTAAAATCAAACAATAGACAAACGTATGTTCCAAAAAAATTATTTTTCAGATTTTTTTATTTTACATGCAGCAATCATGAAATTTTTGAGATGATTCGGTTGTCATCACTACCCCTAGTTTAATTTTCAATATTTATTCATAACATTATATCAGAATGTTGAAGAATAGTGCTTAAAAAGGTATTAGGAGGACCATTTCTTTTTTCTACCTCAGACCCTTTTCCACCCTTATGATCAAATTGTGAGCACTCTTGAAGTTTTTAGAATTCAGATTTGTTACTGGTCATCATTCAATCCTTTTTGCCCCAACTGCTTAAAATTTTTTCTTAACTTTAATGCCCATAACTATTTATATTTAATGCCCTAAACATCAAAAAAATTATTTTTATCTGAAATATAATAATTGAAATCTATAATAATTGAATAATTTATTCAATTATAAATTATTATATATAATTTTAATGAAATCTATAATAATTGAATAATAAAATTATATATAATAATTTAGGGACTACTTATGATGTCTAACAAAAAGGAAAAGGTATCAATTTGTCTTGCTTGATTACTATTGTTTTTTAAAATTATTTAAAATTCACAAATATTTTAAATTATGTATATTGAATGTGATGTTGAATCAAATATAAAAACATTGCAAGAATAGCAGAATAGTAAAACCAAAATATCAAAGTATAACATTTTAATGCCAACATATTTTCAATTTAATTTTATTTATTGTAAAATTAAATATGAAAGCAATCACTCTAAATGCGAACGTATTTAAATCAACTACATTCAGAAAAAAAAACTCATACCTTGCTCCGGTAAAAAATTTCTCTATTTTTGATAAAAGCAATTTTCTGTTTTTCGAATAAAATTTTCTTCAATTAGAATAAATTTTCACATTTTCGTAGAAATATTTTTTTGCTTCTAGGATATGCAAATATTTCAATGTCTCTAATATTGATAAGTATTTTTCTCGAACAAAAAATTTCTCATTTAAAGAGAAAAATTTATTGAAAATGAAAAATTTTTCTCATATTTTGACAAAAAATGCACTATATTTTCTTCAATAAAACCAAATCTTTTCTGAAAAATAATAAGTATTTTTCTCTAAAAACGATATATTTTTATATATTTTCCTTTTTCATGGAAGCTTTTTATTATTTTTAGAGAATTTTTAGTATCGCAATTAGAGAATAGCATTCTCTGGAGTCTATAGGTACCATTTATCTCTTAATATAGTGCCTTTTTTTATCATATTCCGAGAAACTTTTTTCTGAGTGTACGTTTTCAAATAAAAATAAACTCATCTCTTCATAGTTAAATTACATTTTTTCATACTTCATACTAATAATTTTGGCTTTAGGTTGAAAATCTTAATAAACGTATTTACTTAAAGCATTTTATTATTTTTTTAAAATTTTTCAATTGTATAACCAAAGCTTCTCTAGTAAAAATTCTCCAACGCACTAAACGTAGCGTGCTCCAAACCAAAGTAAAAAAAGTGTTGTTTATAAAGCAGTGAGCAAGTTTAAAATTGAATTATTGTCTGTTGTTGTAACGCGTTTTAAGCTTAGAGTAAGATTTATGCTACGAAATGATTTATTTTTTTAATATTTTGAAAAGAACAGCAAAACTGAAATGCACAAAAGATGTTTGAAATATTACTAATATATATAAACATATGCATCTAAAAAATTACACAGGGGACACCCGGGTTTGAACCGGGGACCTCTCGATCTGCAGTCGAATGCTCTACCACTGAGCTATATCCCCTCTTTTAAATTTCGAATTAATAAGTTATAAAATTTATAATTTAAACAATATTAAATTTTACCTCTACTATTTTTTTATAAACTCATATTTCAGTCACTTTTTTGAAAATATATCTAACTTCCGCTGAAATAGAGCAGGAATCATATTATTATTATTGTTGTTCAGCCCGCCAGGATATGTTATGGAAGCCAATTACGAAAATCCGATTCCGTAAAACTCAATTCAAACATTTGGCTTTTTTAAACAATTTTTTTTTTTCTCCAAACGTAACAACAATAACTTCTGTAGCCTGAGGGCGCTGCGTACCATGCAAAATATTGAATTTAGTTTAGTTTGAGTTGTTGTAACAACAACGTTAAAAAACACGCAATAAAAGACATGCAAAACATGAGCATATGTGTATGGGTGTGTGCACAACTCGCTCAGCTTGTAAAATTTAAAATAGCACAAATCTACTCACACACATACACACACACTCACACACTCACTTAAAGTCATTCACAACTGAAGCAGATTCAAATTCAGCGAGCTCGGCACGTTGCCAAAAATATTACTGCAACAACAAATATTGCTGCGTGCCAAATTTTACAGCAGCGTCTTCACCATCGTCATCGTCACCTAAGTCGTCAACGTTGTCTTCTTGATTTCCTTTGACTTTGGAAACGCATTGACATCCGTTTCCGTATCCGGTTTCGTGCACATTCAACACTTGTGCGTGTTCGAAATATTTTTTTTCTTTGCATGTCTAGTGTGTGAGTATGTTTAGTTATGTGTGAGCCACCAAATTTTTTGCTTCAAGTGTTTTGTTCTTGTTTCAAATTTTTTCTGTTGCTTCTTTCAGGACATTACGAGAATGAATTTTGTTTTTCGCCAGAATTCATTGAAGAATTTTTTTATTCAATAAAATCCTTTTAGCAGCTTTTCAACGGTTAGTCCGCCCCACATTGAAGTGCATATGTATGTTATATGACATTTGGTCGTATTTTCTGAGTTTCGTTTTATTATACCCTAAACCTGAAAGGTCAGGGTATATTAACTTTGTGCAAACGTTTGTAACGCATAGAACGAAGCGAGTACGGTATAGAAAAGTATATATATTCTTGATCAGCGTCACCACGTGAGTCGAGCTATCCATGTCCGTCCGTCCGTCCGTCCGTCTGTGTGTTATCCGTATACACAGGATAAGAAGAAGGAGTTGAGATAATTGGATGAAACTTGGTACACATGGTCACATGCACCCAAGGATCTGCACTATTGAATATTTTTGAAATCCGCCCACGGACACGCCTACCTCCCATACAACGCAAAAATGTAAAACTGCATAACTCAGCTCATAATAGGCCTACACCAATAAAATTTGGTATGTATGTGTTTTATACAAACACAAAGTTGTCTTCGAAAAATGGACGTCATCCGCTCACGGACACGCCCACCTCCCATACAACCCAAAAATTGAAAACGCAATAAATAAACCTCTGTTTAACCTACAGAGCTAAAATTTGGCACATATGTTTCTTGTAACAAAACAAAGGTGGTTTTGAAAAGTGGACATCATCCGCCTACGGACACGCCTACCTCCCATACAACGCGAAAATTGAAAACTGCATAACTCAGCTCATAATTCGCCTACAACAATAAAATTTGATATGTATGTGTTATATACAAACACAAAGATGTCTTCGAAAAATGGACGTCATCCGCTCACGGACACGCCCACCTCCCATACAACCCAAAAATTGAAAACGCAATAAATAAGCCTCTGTTTAACCTACAGAGCTAAATTTTGGCACGTATGTTTTTTATGACAAGACAAAGATGGTTTTGAAAAATGGACGTCATCCGCCTACGGACACGCCTATTTCCCATACAACCCAAAAAGTTTTAAACTCAATAAATAAGGTTATGTTTGTCATCGAGAAATTAAATTTGGTATGTATGAACACGCCCACCTCCCATAGGGAAAGCACAATAAAGGCATTAACTGTGAGCTCCAGGAATAAAACTTGGTATGTGCAAAATTTTCGTCAACATTTAAATGCATATAAAATATAGGCTTCATCCACCCTTGGAGACGCCCATTTACAATAAAAATTTTTTGTTTTTGAAAAGTGGGTTTAGGGTATTTCATAGTCGGCCTAGACCGACTTTAGACTTTCTTTACTTGTTTTATTATGCATTTCTTTCTGCTCTATTCTATCGTTTTTATTGGCTGCCAAATTGCAAAAGCTTCAAAACCTGCTACAAAGTGTCACTTGGCATAGATACATTCAAGATCAATATCATCGTCATATTCACCTAGTTCAGGTTTTTTGTTCGTGACATCATCACAATCCTCATCATCATTATCATCATCCTTGGCTTAGTCAATTGAAATCAGAAGTAAATTTCGTGACTGAGACGCTGTGATTTTCACCTAAAAAAAATACGTATTTAGTATAGATGATGCTTTGGGCTAGGCTTAACCCTTCATTGCATTGTGAAAAAAATTTTCATCAAACCATCAAAGCGATAGAATTACTCACAACAGTTAGTGTGGTGATTTTTTTCATATAGCAACTTTTTATTTTTTTTTTTAAATCATGCAATAAAGTGTTAAGACCGAGAAGCTAGCACTTAGTCTGATATAAACAATAACATCTAAGTTAAAATAGTCAACATTTATTGCTAACATCTAAAAATTCAGTGGAAATAACCAAAAACTGCATAAACTATGACTCAAGTTGATTAACTTGTTGATTAACCAGTTGAAATAACTGTTATTTGAATTGTTTGATAACCCAGATGCATCAGAAAAAAACAAGTTTTCTATTATTGCTTTTTAACAGTTATCGAAAATAACTGTTATTTTGAAAATTTTGAAGGAAAAAATTATTGCGTTAAAGGCACTACAGAAGAATATCACGCATACCAACTATATACTTGT
The DNA here is from genome assembly GCA_958299015.1 of Tetanocera ferruginea. Taxonomy (NCBI): domain Eukaryota; kingdom Metazoa; phylum Arthropoda; class Insecta; order Diptera; family Sciomyzidae; genus Tetanocera; species Tetanocera ferruginea. Next base: position 138,036,614 of record OY282642.1, read on the forward strand.
TACATTTACTATTAAAAAATGTTAAGATTTTTAGTTTTTTGAGTTTTATACTAAAAATCATAAATAACTGTTATATTTAAATTTTATTTTTTCGGTTTTTTTTTTATATTTTTATATATTAGTTTTAGTTTTATTTTTTAACTCAGAAAATAACACTTATTTTTTCGTTTATATGTATATGTCACTTAGTTCTGGAGTTTTATTTTATTAATCAGAAAATAAAACTTATTTTCGAGTTTTATTGTTTCACTCTGAAAGAAAACTTACATTTTTAGTTTTATTTCTTAACTCAGAAAATTAAAGTTATTATTGAGTTTTATTTTTTCGCTTTGAAATAAAACTTATTTACTTTTTTACCCAGAAAATAAAACTTATTTTTAAGTTATAATGTTTCACTCTAAAATACAACTTATTTCTTGAGTTTTATTTTTTTACTCTGAAAATAAAATTTCTTTTTAAAAATTTTTTTCTATCTGATGTTAATTTTTGAATTTTATTTTTACTCTGAAAATGAAATTTCTTATGAAATTTTGTCAAAATATTATGATTCCATTTAAAAAATTTGATTTTAAATAACAGGAGTTTCATTTTCTGAATGAAAAAGTAATACTCAACAAATAAGTGTTATTTGCTGAGCACAAAACTAAAATTAAAATTCACTGAGTATTATAAGTATTATTCACTGAGTTAACTCATATTATAAGTCAGAGCGGAAAAATAATGTGAGGTAAAAAATATAACTAAAAAATAAATGTTATTTCCTGATTAAAAAAATAAAACTCGAAAAAATAACTGTTAAAAACGGATTATTGCCTTATATGTTCCTCAATATATAACATTGTTCAACACAAAAAAGAAAAAAAAAATAATAATAAGGTTACGACAACGCATTCTGCTAGAGAGGACCAAAAAAAAAATATGCATGTATCGGTGTTTTGAATATTTTTCTTACAATCTCCATGAAATAATTTTTAATTACAAAACATTTTAAGAAATTATTAAGATTTTTTTATCTTCCAGAAAAATTCTGAGTTATGTGCTTTCTATATTAAGAGGTGACGATATACATCTATGTATGCACGAAAAAATTTTTTTATCGGTCAAAAATAACAGTTATTTTGTGACTTTTATTTTTTCGGTCAAAAATATCAGACACTTTGTATTTTTTTAAAGGCCGCTTGACCAATTAAAAACTATTGATGCCATATTTAAATTGTGCTCACCGATGAGACCCAAATAATGGTACCATTAGTTTTTTAGTCGGTAAAACAGCCTTTGAAAAAACACAAATTGCTTGATATTATTGACCGAAAAAATAAAAGGTAGAAAATAACTGTTATTTCCGACCGATAAAATAAAAGTCAAAAGTAACTGTTATGTTCGCCCGTAAAAATATAAGGCACAAAATAACTTTTATTTTTGTCGGAAAAAATAAAAGTTAAAAAATAACAGTTAATATGTGACTTTTTCGATAAAAACCATAACCCTGCTAATTTCAGAGAATAGAAATTGTCATTTAAGGCTTGAGAACATGAACATTTGCCGTTCGGAGTCAGCATAAAACATGTAGGACCTACAGATGAAAGAAATACTTCATCATTTTTATTTTATCCTAATGTAGGTCCAATTATAGTTCAATTGTCTACAATCATTTAATAAAACATTTACCACAATTGATCATAAAAATTTCAGCCAAAGTCCCTGCAAGGGCTTAAATGGCCAATTCGATGTTGTTTGTTTTGAATATTTTAACTATTTGAGTAGGCAAAAAAAAAAGCTTAAAAAGTGCACCCCTTACTTTAAAGATGACATGGAGACAACTCTCGAATAGTCTCGAATAGTCGCCAAACTGGCAAAATAGTCGTGTCGTTTATGCAATATCTTATGCATTTAATGTCCGATCTGTCCAGAGTTTTCGGATTTCCAAAGTCATATTTGACTGATAAGCCCTATAAGCTCGATTGATTCCCCTTGAACTCCATCTTTTCTCATAAAATTAAATTTCTTAAAAATATGCTCACTTTTTACACAAAAAGTGTTTTATCTGGTTTTGAAACAAAAAATTTATAGATTTGCTTTGGATACTGTTCAGAATGTAGCATAAAATTTTTTTTTTTTTTAAATAATAAAGTGTTAATTTGAAGAATTGTAATATCTATTTTCTGATCTTATAAGTGTGGAGAGGGAGCTGCTCAACCTCTTATAGTCCGGCTTTACTATAGCTCTTATCTACAATGAACTCATTTGGAGGCAATTCACTGTGTGGAGCACAACTAAAAATTTCAACTTAAATTTTTGGTACGTGCGTTCTTACTATATTTATCTCTTATTTCTTCGAAATTTTTTCAAGTCTTGATAAGCTTTTTGCTATTTTATGTTTCAAGTTGTTAACTATTTCCATAAAAAAAAATAATATTTTTATTTTTTGTTTTGTTTGTCATTTCACTATTTTGTTTACACATTTGTTTTTACACATAAATTAAATTCTTTTTATCAATTATTTGCAGTAGGCGTTATTTTAAGGTCTTCGACAACAAACAGAATTATTAATTTTTTAGCTTTTTTATATAAATATTGTGAAAAGGGGATATAGCTCAGTGGTAGAGCATTCGACTGCAGATCGAGAGGTCCCCGGTTCAAACCCGGGTGTCCCCTGAGTAGTATTTTTTATTTTCTAGCAATTTTTCTGAGTAGCAACTAAATATGGTCTGCTCAGATGGAAATCGAATTCATATTATCATCATATTATTGGCTATACGGAACATCATACATATTAAAATTCACTGCATCCATAGTCTATGCCAAGAAAATTAAGATGGTAGAGAGCCACAGTCCTACGCCTGCAAGGGTTGATATTACATAATAGAAATGGGAGAAGTTCTGGCAGCTTCATGTCTGCGTTTTTCGACAGTTTTTATGTTAGTCAATATCAACCAACTTCAACTTCAAAGTTGGTAGATTGACTAGAATCGAAAAGCACGTAAAGCAAAACCAATGTATCTCCGTTGTATGTCTTCAAACTGAATCGAATTAGAGTTAAATGTAGGTGACCAAGCCCGGCTAACATTATCAGGAATGTGCCTTACAAAGGCAAGATAAAAAGATTTCATACAGTGCCGTAGGTGCTGACTGATACTGAGCACCGGTAAATATTTGACGAGCAGCGGTAAAAATTTAAGTTAAGAACAAAATTTAAAAAACCCCGGAAATTTCAACATGTAAGAAACATTATTTTTCTTATACATAATGAATTTTTACAAATCGGAAAAAATGCTCCTTTGTCATAGATTTTAAGTAGAGAAAGGATTTTATTGTGCAATTTTTTCAGAGATTAATAAAAAAAAATTTGTCCATGAAAAGCATTCTTATTATGGAAAATTTAAGGCCGTGGAGGTGAAAAATATGAGTATTATAAAGCGAAAGTTTTTTGTTGCCAATTTCCCAGAAGGAAATTTTGGCTTAGAAAATAAACCATGTGGTCAACAAGGTAACTGTGTTCATGACGATGAACTTCGAAATTGAGCAGAACACATCGACAACCTTACAATGCCCTGTTGAGACCTTCACTGTATCAAATCTAGCCATAAGTCGCCATCTCAAAGAAATTGGAAAAGTAAAGAAAGTCTAAAGTCGGTCTAGGCCGACTATGAAATACTCTAAACCCACTTTTAAAAAAAAAAAAAATTTATTGTAAATGGGCGTGTCCGTGGGCGGATGAAGCCTATATTTTATATGCATTTAAATGTTGATGAAAAATTTACACATACCAAGTTTTATTCCTGTACCTCACAGTTAATGCCTTTATTGTGCTTTCGCTATGGAATGTGGGCGTGTTCATGGACGGACTACTTCCAATTTTTTGAACACACTTTATTTTTGGTATAAAATACATACATACCAAATTTAATTTCTCTATGACAAACATAACCTTATTTATTGAGTTTTAAACTTTTTGGGTTGTATGAGAGGTAGGCGTGTCCGTAGGCGGATGACGTCTATTTTTCAAAACCATCTTTGTCTTGTCATAAAAAACATACGTACCAAATTTTAGCTCTGTAGGTTCAACACAGGCTTATTTATTGCGTTTTAAATTTTTGGGTTGTATGGGAGGTGGGCGTGTCCGTAAGCGGATGACGTCCATTTTTTAAAGACATCTTTGTGTTAATATAAAAAACATACATACCAAATTTTATTGTTGTAGGCTAATTATGAGCTGAGTTATGCAGTTTTCAATTTTCGCGTTGTACGGGAGGTAAGCGTGTCCGTGGGCGGATTCCAAAAATATTCAATAGTGCAGATCCTTGGGTATATGTGACCATGTGTACCAAGTTTCATCCAATTATCTCAACTCCTTCTTCTTATCCTGTGTATACGGACAACACACAGACGGACAAACGGACGGACGGACGGACGGACATGAATAGCTCGACTCATCGGGTGACGCTGATCAAGAATATATATACTTTTCTATACCGGACTCGCTTCGTTCTATGCGTTACAAACGTTTGCACAAAGTTAATATACCCTGACCTTTCAGGTTTAGGGTATAAAAAACTCAATCGATCGGTATTCATGAGCTAACAGAAAGAAACAAATTCCTCAGAATCCCGGTAGACTCTTCATTGCTCATGCGACATAAGGAGGAACCGTTTTTGAAGATAATAGTTACTTGTGACGAAAAATGGATCATATATGATAAAAGAAAACGTTCAAGACAGTGGTTTGATCACGGAAAAGCTCCCACCCACCAGGCAAGCACGGGACTGCACCCAACGAAGGCCTGAATATTTTCAGGAATAAACACATTTCCTTTGAAAATAACCGAATTTTTCTTAACCCTTTAAGCCCTTGTTGAGTCTACCGTTGAGTTGCGTTGTTGAGTGTTAACTTTGTATACAAATCTGTTGATAAAGTTTAAAGCAATAAATTTTTAAATGTGTCTATTCACACTAAAAAATTTGTATAGAATTTTTACACCGATCGGTGTTCCAGGGAATCCTACACCGTTCGGTGTTAAAAAACACCGTGTAAAAGTGCAAGAATTTAATATCCGAAAGAGTATATTTTTTTCACACCGATCGGTGCAAATAAGTAAATTTCCGATCTAATGTTTGTTTTGAACCCAGTTAGATGTTAATTTAGAATACTCAAAATAATAATTTTTAGCAACGAACGGTATAATTTTTTAATATGTATAATTGTTATAAAAAATATTGCTATGCCAAATAAAAGGGCACACATGCTCAAAAATAGATTTCGATTAAGAAGTGTTAACATAAGTTTTCATTCAGTCGAATGAAAAGTTTTAATGTCAGTTTTTGCCAAACATGACTTATAATTCCAGATTTTCAATTTCAGTCTTGTGAAAATTCAATTTTTAATTTGTTTCTCAATGATAATGTGATTTCTAAGTTGTTTTCTTTATTGATTTTCTTATTTCACACCGATCGGATAAGTTTGTCATTTCACACCGGATAAGCGGTGTAAATTAACACCGTTCGGTGTAAAAAATGTAAATATCCGCTCACCGGTGTGGATTTATTTTGAAATATTTTTAGTGTGTTAGAATCAAATATGATTTATTCATATCAAATATTTTAATTTTCGCCTAAGCCCGAAATTAATTTTTTTTTTTTGTTTTTACTAAAAGGTTATGTAATACATTGAAAACTGGCATCGGTAGAATTTGGAAGAGGTGATCGGATCAATCGGAATTTGGTTTTTTACGGAAAATGTAATTGCTTATGGCTGATCCCAATAGACGTAAATATGCTTTTTCTTCTTAAAAAATTTTAAGGTTTTACAATTGGGCCAAATTAGTTGTCAAATTCAATTTTCTAAAAAAAAATTATTTGCTATCCAATGCATCCCCCTACAGCCACGGAAAGTAATTTTTAATTTTACAATTTTTTTTTGTTTCTTCTTGGGAGAAAGTACTTTTCCATTTCCCAAAAGAGTTGTGGCCACCGATTCAATCGATTCCGTGCAGTATGAAGACGTCTCGACTTCTGCTGACTTTATTCCGCCAGACATCTCAAAAAGCACGAATGAAAATAGCTCGCAATGTGCAAGTATTACAACTGTGTATTTCCCAAAAAATTGTGAATGCGGTCATTTCAGTTCGATTGAATAAGATTTTGTTGTATTGCGAATTCAAATGAAAAAATCAGTTTTTTGTTATCCTTGTTGCGAATTCTGGATATGAAATTCTACTTATATATTTTGTATAATAAGCTTCAATAGTTGACGCCATTTTTAATTCAACGCATGATCTTTTTGATAAAAGTCTTGATGTGTTGAAGGTACATAATTGCAATAGTACATAGTTTTTGCCCAGATTTATTGCTTAACCGTTTTATTTAATTTATTTTTTATGAAAAAGTTAGCACCGGTAAAAATTGGTCAAGCACCGGTAGAAATTCAATACTGGCTACGGCACTGATTTCATAACTTTAGGGTTGAATAATTTTTGAACCAATATTTCACGTAAGCAAGTTCAGAGTTATATCTATTAATGATATTACCAATATGGATCCGAGAATGCAATTCTTTATCGAAAATTATATCCGAAACCCCATCCCAATGAGAACAAATTTGATATAATTTATCTAATTGGGAACAATTTTTTCTTCGCCTATAACATTACCGCACCTATTTTTATGGCATATGACAACGCAAATTCTATAATTTCTATTATTAACAATTTTCGAAACTATATAACAGTTATCGTTTTAAGGGAAAATTATTTAAAATTGGAATAAAATTGTTGTTGTAACATTGCAGTAATTTAACAATTTTTTTAATGTTTTAATTATCTCATTGTCAGGGGCCCTATTCACTAACCGTGTAAAAAGCAGGTGTACACGATATTTATGTACACATTAGGTCTGTTCCCGTACTTTTTGGACTAAAAATGGTAAAACTGTCACAAGTCTGAGAATGAGATAAAATGTTTCGAAAATAGAGAAAAACACAAAAAAGTACGGGAACGCTTCTCGGACTAAAATTGTAAAAACTGTCAAATAAGATAGTTTGTCCAGCATTGCCTTGATGTGAAGCATCGGCATTGCAGACGAAATGCCTAAGATTTTTAATAATATTGAAATTAATTCTAAAGTTAAGTATTTAAATTAGTTTTTACACATTTTCCCATGTTTCTGGGTTGCATTTAAATAGTTTCAAAGAAGTTTTGATGTATCGCAATTTCTTTGCTAACTTGTAAACAGCTGATTTTAACCTGTTTGACACTTTTACCATTTTTACCGGAAGAAATTTCTCGGACTAAAACTTGCAACTTCTGACAAGGGGGGAAATGTTTTACTCTCTCGATTGCACTCTCTTTTACCATTTTTTCGTGTACGGGAACGCTTTTCGGACTAAAACTAAAGGCAAAAGTTGTGGCCTTGGGTAATAGGTTGCCTAGCCCCCATAGAAAGTAGGATGATATTCAAAATTACTTAGCACCACTTACTGACAAAGGATTTCATGTTTCTTAATAGGCAAATCAAATCCATGTTTCATCTCATAATATTAGGCATTGAAGGACCTTCTCAAAATCAAAGGTAAGATTTGTAAAAGTTGTGTCAACAGAGACTTCAAAAAACGTGTTATATGTATGTAAGTTCCTTATAGCGCCCAAAACTTAAGCCACAATTATAAAAAGGAATATACGATGGTATCTCACAAACGACTAGAGATAAAAACTTCATCATTTGTACACATTTTAAATTATAAAAAACACAAGTTTGATCTAAGTGTAAGTATCATATTGATGCGAGCCCCTTTGAATAACAAAATCCTTACGTGATGAACCAATTTTTGGAATGGATGCAGATTCGACAGAATAAATTATTTTATTAATGAACATCAGCTGTCCAAAAACTATCACAACCATATATTTTGCAGGGCCTGTGTAATAAGTTGATGGCTTGGAAAAAGCATTAAAATATTTTTTATAACAATTGCACTTATCGTATATATGAGAGCATACATATTTATTTTAATCGGACTATCAGAATTATTTAAGCATTCAAGGGGTTCAATAACTGAGTCATATTTATAGTTTTTTATTAATATTAAAAATTCTCCAAGTGTGTGTTTTACCGCTGTTGCTATGGCTTTGTTTGTGCAGATTGTTTTGTGCTTTTTTAAGAATGAGTCATGCTAGGAAAACAAATTATTAGAAAAAGTTGACATTTTTTTTTAGAGCAACTGTTGATCTTGAAAAATATCAATCTTAAAAATTATTATATTTTTAAATATAAAAAAATGCATATAAAAAAATTTACACAGGGGACACCCGGGTTTGAACCGGGGACCTCTCGATCTGCAGTCGAATGCTCTACCACTGAGCTATATCCCCACACAATTCATAAGCTGTATGTGTTGATTTTAATACACGTGTATTCCACATAGCAACAAATTTTCATTCTGTTCTTGACTGTTCTCTGTGCTTTATATTTTGTTTTTTATTCTGGTTCAGAACTTTGCTATAGTGTTAGCTTAATTTGGGGCAACAACCTTGGCAGCCATGTAGTATTTATTTTTATTATTTCTTATATTCTGTATGCTTGAACATTTGAGTCATTTTATTAACCTTGCGTGTGACGTCATAAACGTTGTTGCTAGGTTGACTGTTGAAATTGCAGATAAAATAAAACATCTGCCAACACGTTAGTAGGTATGTCATTTAAAATTGAAAATTAAAATCAATTTTTTCGGAAACTATAATTAACACTTCAAAAGCTGAAAATAATTTATTGTTAGCTGCCTCAGTTGAAAATAGATATGTTTGCAAAATATAATAAAATTTAAAACTGCTTTGAATTTTACTTAAAGAATATTTTTCGAATTCATTAGACTAAATGTAAATAAATACAGATAGTCAAAACAATGACAACATGGAATTTTGATTTATTGTGAGTATTAAAGTTAAATGCAGTGCTTAGTTCTGAGCGTTATAAAACATTTTAAACTTATTTGAAACAAACCGATATACCTACAGCTTAACATCCATCATTAGCAAATTTTGCCATTTCCAATCAATATCGGCAATATTTGAATAGTATTTGAAAAGTTTTGAAATCACCTGAGAAGCTAAGCAGCAAATCACACTCACACATATACTTAGTTAGACACACACAAACATTAGCATAATATTTGTGCCAACTTTACGGATAACTAAATTAATGATGATGTCGGGCGCGAATGTGGTGAGTAGCCTTCCTGGCTCCAATGCAGCCACCATTTTTAATATTTTATGTCAGTGAAAACATCCTGCGGACACGCGCTGTTGAATTATTTATTTACACACATACTGACATACAATTATATTTGTATTGCCTTTAAAACAAAGCTAAAGTAAAACAACAAAACAATGCTTGATTGTGTAATTTTCAAATGTTGCTGTTGTTAGTATCAAACATAAATTGTTGCTGTTGTTGTTATTGTTGTCGTGCTTTATTTTGTTGTTGTTATTGTTGTTGCGTGAACACAAATCGCCATTGGCGCTAATAAAGCGCAGCAATCATTAAACATGATTTATCGCCATCGAAATGCACATAATTCAATATTACCTTTATTTATATACATATAAACATATGTATGTATGTATATTCTAAAATATACATTAGCTTACATACATTTGCTTGTTTGTAAACATGTAGAATATAGAATAATATTAATTATTTTGACTATCGAGATTTGACAGCTTCCGGCTAAATTCATCAGCAGAACTTGGCTAAAAAAACTAGAGTTTTACTTATAATAATTTTAACTGTCATTGTCTTTTTTTCTCTTTATAAAAGGAAGCGCTTTAAAATTTGTTTAAATATTTGAAAGATAGCTAATAAAAATAAAAACATTTAAATACTTCAAAGGCAGTCTCATTAATTAATAATTAACTTATATAACAGTCGTACAACTAATATTAAAAGATCACCGTTTCAGTGAAATCTATTCAAATGCTGATTTAAAAAAAAAAAACAATAAAACAGTGAGCGAGTAATTCGAATATTCCCGACAACAGTTTATCAATTATCTCCTATGCTCTCTTCTTAAACTCTTGAGTCAAACTTTTCCATTGAATGCTTTGGCCTGAATTTTATTGCTCAGTAGTTGGTGGGTTCGCGAATGACGAATCTGAAGTCTCAATTAAGTTTTCAATAAGAAATGTCATTCAATATGATGAAAATACTAAAAAAACTGAACGTGCGAGAAACGTACTGCGGTAGCCCGAGTTCAATCCTTACATATGGCAGAAAGTTTTTACAAAAGAAATTAATTTTTCTGATCTGCCGTCACCTCTCTCCAAGCAATGGCAAACCTCAGAGAAAAAAGCATCTAGAGAATATGAACATTAGCCGTTCGGAGTTGGCATACAACAAGTAGGTCCAGTTTTCGATCAATCGTGTGCAAATATTTTATAACGCACTCAACACAATTCCTTTATGAGAAGACTCGGTCAAAGTCCTTTTAAGGTCTGAATTGACCAATTGGTTTTTTTAAGACTATGGCAGTGAACATCGAAAAAATATCAACACTAAAATCAAGTGTTTTTAGTTAAAAAATTTTTAAATCCAATATGTTGGATACAGTTTGACAGAAATAAAATTTGATAATTCTTGTATCTTGTACACAGTGTAGTATCCAGAACAATTTAGTTGGACAAAATTATTTTATGATTTTAAGCTATGGGAAATGCAAAAACAAGCAAAAAATGTAAGGCAAGTGAGGATCTATATAGACCCCCTGGTTAGCTATGGGTTAATTTGTAGCTTATAGGAGGTTGTTGCACTAAAAATGCTCTATCAACGAAAGTTTTTGATGCAGAACATTCTTCAAAGACATTTTATAAAGATATTTTCATAGACTTTCCAACGATATACATTATTAGTTGAAATTTTTGTGAAATATATAATTCTTTTGTGGTCAAATCAGGAAATTTTGGAAAAAAATCAAAATTTTTTAGTTTAAAGTCATTTTGGCAAAAAAAAATAATGTGTGAGCCTAAATTTTTTATTTAAAATTATAATTCCGTATAAGTGAAAGAATACGACAAAACAACAAAACGTAGCAAAAAACAATTTTTTCTAATTTTGGGTTTATACAGTTTGTAGAAAAATAGGAGCACAAATCGGATCGTGTCATTTATGTGGGAGGTCAATTTGGTTTTGTCAGATTTTGATAGTTTTTCACGTTGACTTTAAAGAAAACTAGAAAGGTATATCTTCGACTTGGCCGAAGTTAAAAGACCCCCACGGCCGATTCTTAAGGGTAAAAGAATCTTAAATTGGTGAGTTTTTTATATGAGATTTTGAGAGAATTTAATATTTTTATGTGTCTAAAATACATACATATCAAATATTTTCCTGCAGCTTAAATATAAGCCTTTTTATAAAGTTTTCAATTTTGGGGTTGTATGGGAGGTGGGCGTGTTAGATTGTATATGACGCCCATTTTTCTAACATACCTCAGTTTCGACATAGAATACACAAATACCGAGTTTCTGTCTTGTAACTTTAATATTAGCCTCTTTATAGATTTTTCAATTTTGGGGCTGTATGGGAGGTGGGCGTGTTAATGTGTGGATGACGCCCATTTTTATAACACACCTAAGTTTTGACATAAAACACACAAATATTTAATTAAAGTATTGTAGCTTTAATATTTGCCTTTTTATAAAGTTTTTAATTTTGGGTTGTATGGGAGGTGGACGTGTTAGTGAGTGGATAACGCCCATTTTTAAACTCATCTCAGTTTTGACATAAAAAACACAAATACTAAATTTCAGAATTGTAGCCTTAATATTAGTTTCTTTATAGAGTTTTCAATTTTAGGGTTGTATGGGAGGTAGGCGTGGTTTTCATCCCATTTAGACCATTCTCGAACTTGATTTAAAAAAGGCTTAAATATTAAATTTCATACGATAGCTTCAAAATTAAGGCTGCAATAGTGTCGACAGACAGACGGACAGACAGACGGACATGGCTAAATCAACTCAGTTGGTGATGCTGATCAAGAATATATATACATTTCTATACCTACCACGCCTCCTTTTGGGCGTTACACACGTCGTGACAAAATTAATATACCCCTTACGCAGTACGCGTGGGGGTATAAAAATGTATGCGTCAAGCTTCAAGTCGATATCTTAAAAACTATGGAATATATAAATCTTTTATCATGTTGATGGCTCCACTTTATATAGGAGGTAGGCGCAGTTCTTATCCCATTTTTTTACATTTTTAAGCCTAACATTAAAATTGAAGCAATAAGCTTATGTACCAAGTTTCATGGCGATATCATGAAAACTTTGGGTTTTATGAAGGTTTTACCAGGTTTTTGGGTTTGAGCGGTTTTTTTAAAAATTCAATACTTTTCGGAACGACGTGGACAACGAGTTTATATTTTTTTATAATGTTGGCACCTGATGTGTTAAGTTAATGAAGAAAAATATACAGCCACGGACAGCCGCATATAACAAAACCCTTTGGATATCCAAAAATATTTTTAAAAAATTCTCAAAAAACACCCGTTTTTAAAATAAAATTACTAATTTTAAAAAAATACTATAATAATATATACTAAAATAATTTTAAAAAATCCAAACCTAAAGAAAAGTTGTAAAATGACAAAGTTCAGACAGCTAAAAAAAATGTTTGAGCAAGGAAGAAATACTCCATAGTGCTACGGTCAAACCAGAATAGATCTTCTATGGAAAGCTTTCCTTTTATGGTGACTTGTAGGAAAGCTTAAAGAGACAAAAAAGACCCATACACTGTAGGGCTAGAGGGTTAAAATGTTCTACCAAACTGTTCCCCGTAGTTTTTTACATAAGTCTCCCCAACATATGTTATCGTTAAAATGTAATGACATATGACATTCCTGTTACGATTCACCATAAGAATCCGTTGTCGGAACCTTTTATTTTGAAAAAAAAAATTGATTTTGTTGAACATTGTTATTTGCCGAAAAATTTTATATGGGGATATAATTTTATTGTAATTTTTGTGCTTCTTTTATGACAGTATTGCAATGAGCTCAGAAGGTCCGAAAAACACGAGTTTAACTGCAGATCATCCAATTTACGAAAGGTGTGATCTATTTTCAGCGTTTTACCGCATACCTTGAAAGGTCGAAGGGCACTGACAATCTGTAGCATAATAAGATTTGAATGTATCTAAAATTTTTTAATACGTTTTGATTTAATTCATAAATAACATTTGTTAATCAATCGTACAATTTTAGTATTTTATGTTCTCATTCTCATACACGCGGGTCACTTCATATAGACTTCTGCCACGTTGGCCATCGTCGATTTTATCAACCGTATAATCAAAGAAGAGACGACGGGATATAATCATTATAAAAAGGACGTTCTTTTTAGTTATGTTCTTATATTTGTCACAATTCCGTATATATTGAGCATTCATAGAAAAGTGTGGTTGCCTTTAAATTATTTATAATAAGTTAAATAAAGATTTCCACATTATATAAATAAAACTACCATTTCTTAAAAAAATTAAATAAATTCTCGAATGCAATTTATGTTCACAAAAATTCAATTTTATTGTTTTTTTTTAATAAAAACAATAATTCCCTTAATATTTTGTACTATAGTGTCTCTAAGGGCCAGTTTCACCAACTTAAGTTTAGCCTCATTTAAGTTCAACTTTTTCACAAAATATATTCTGCTATTTGCTGTCGACGTCTTAATTATAACTTAAGTCACGCATTTTCCATACTTAAGTTGAACTTAAGTATGGTTAATGAAATGCATTTTCAGAGCTTATACTTAAGTATAACTTAAGTAAAGTTGGTGAAACTGGACCTAAGTTCACGTTTGTCAAATAGCATGGCAAAAATAAGGCTAACAAAAATGTTATTTCCTTTTATTAAACCTATTTAATTTTTCATAGGTAGTGACAAACACACACATACACCATAAATAAATACTCCTTATTTAGTCCTTATATACATAAAATTTACTATATTTCCGCTCTTACAACTTTAATAAATAATTCGGTAATATTCGTAATCGAAATAGGCCTCATTCATAGACGAGCAACAATACAAACGTTGTACACACCGGAAGCTTCAAATAAACAAACACTTCCATGATAGGTTCTGAGAACTGCTAATGCTAGTTGCTGCTTGAGTTGTTTGTCTAAGCAAAGGTTGGTGTACCTGCTATGTAGTGTGAGAGGCACTGAATCTATACTGCACTCAGCGTTGCCAGAATGTGAAAAATTTACCAAAACTGCTAAATTTTTTTTTCGATGTGAAAATGTGAAATTAAGTTTCATTTTGGTAAAATTTCTAGTGAAAACGAAAAACATTTTTATGAAAATTTCTCAAAAGCTTAAGGGCGAAGTAAGAGTTTCAGCGTAAAAAACAGTTTTTTTGTGAATTTTTTTAAGAGTATGAATTGAGCAAATTTATTAAAATTTTTGTACATTATTTAGTGTACTTTCAACAATACTCTTTTTCTTCCAGAAATATTGAAACACAAGCTGGTGACAGAGCTTTTCCCAGAGCGTCTTGGAAAAATAGCATTTGCGGTGTTCACTATGTCTCTGAAATCAAAAACAATTAAAATTTAGTCAATGTTGGAGGAATGTATTATATGTAGAAAATGTGTACCAAGTTTGAAATGAATCGGTCAAGTAGTTTCTAAAAGACTGGCAGTGAAGACGGACTTTGAAAACACAACTTGTGGGAAAACTGCTTTAAAGTTTTGTAACGTACGTTTGTACTTTCGAGGTACACTTACTTAAAAATTTGTACCTCCGTTAGTTTCACTCGGATTGACTTCAAATTTGGACACAATATTCTAGAGATGTTGAGCATTCATATAAGAAATGGTTAAAAACCTTACCGCCCTTAAATGATCGTCACTTTTTTTATCTATATATAAATAGGCATAGGGAAAAAGTAAAAAACCATTTTCTCACGTGTTTCTAGCCGTTTTTGATTAATTTCTTTTAAATGAATCAAAGTGCGGAGAACGAGTGCACCGACTATTTTTTGAAAAAATTTGTTGCCAAATTTTTATGAAGAACATTTGTTTTTCACATTAATTTTGTATCGAGAGAATGAAAGCGAATTTCGGCCACTATCGAACTCCAATTAGTTTTAAAAACGTATTAAAATTATTGGCCTTCATCATATTAGAAAGAACATTTTTAAATTTGTACTATCGTAATACTTAATAATTTAATTACATTTTAGGGTTAAAGGATTAGAGTCGCGGTTACGTGTCATGCACAAAAACAAGATTCAGATTCTTCAGACAATGACACTGAAAACAGGTATTTAAAATATAAAAATGGGGTAGTACCAAAGACCGTAAAACTCAAACTCAATATAACTCGTTTTCTTCAATATCATCGCAACAAAAATAAAGCGCTTTTCAGAAGATGAATTTTAAGTTCCCAACACTGTTAAGAAAAATCATTGGAAATTTCTCGTTTAACCATGATATCTGCTACATGTTTTAAAATATTTGAAACCTGAATACATGAATACTAGTATACAACAATATTAGTTGTGTTCGATGACAAATACTCAGTGCCAAAAGTAAACAAATTAAGAAATAAGCCAGAAAAATTACTTGTTTTCATTAAACTGTTGAAATAGGTAAGCAAAGAACCTATTTAACGCTCTTTCAATTTTTCGAATTTTTCAACAAGAACCAAAATACTTGATTTATTTAAATGTTACTCTTACTTACACCACAAAAAAATATAAGTGTACAAAAGAGCTGAAAGCGTAACTTAGAGCAGCTTCAAAAAACAAAGAGCAATTTTAAGTAAGAGGAGGTAAAAAGAGAAAAATGTCCTCAACAAACAGATTTTACTGATCTGTAGTAAGAAATCTAAATCTAGAGGAGTCATTAAACACAGCTTTTGTTATTACAATTATATTGGATGAAACATATGTCAAAAAAGTAAAAACATTTCGTTTTTTTTAATTGATTACACATATTTGATATTTTTTTTTGTGGATGTGAAATTTTTTTCTTAAATGTGAAATATTTTTGGGAATTTTGGTAAAAGAAAATTTTAGGCTGTGGCAACCCTGACTGCACTACTTCTCAACTTGCTTTGACATAAACCTGTATCATTGCCAGATCTAAAATGTGTAATTTTAAATTAAAGTTTTAATTATTTTTTTAGAAAAATTATTTCACCTCAAATTTGTATGCTAATACAATGCAAATGCAATGCAAAATGTTACTGTTGCTTAAAATACAATAAGGTGATTCATATCACTTTGTAAGTTTTCGTATGTCGTAAGTCGTATTGTTCGTATTTGAAATTGACATGAACAACCTTTCAGATTAAGATTTTTTTGTAAACTTAAATTGATTGCATTCCGTTTGATTGAACGCTCAGGTAGCGATGGAGCACAAAGCTCTTATTTCGGGTAAATTTTTTTCCAAACGAAATACAACGAAAAGTTGTTCGTTTATTAATGATCTGTATCTTTAACGATTTTATAAAATATAAGTAGCCGAAAAACGCCTAGTCCTTTCTTAAAATGATAAGAATATGAAACAATAAATTCCATAAATGGTCTAAATCTACCCGTTGTTTAATTCTTTAACAAGTTTTCTAACTAATAAATTTCTTTAACTAACATAAATATAAATTTGTAATGATTATGTAATATTTACTGCTATTGGAAGCCCTTAATCTAATGAAAGGCTCTTCAATAAAGGTTCAGCCCTAAGCAAATCCTCTGATCGAGAAATAGTCACAAGTTTTCTTTATAAGAATAATAGTGAGTGTTAATCAAAATAACTCTGCACGAGATAACTATTCCAGAAATCCATCGCTGTTTCAGTTTCCATCAGACAACGGCTTGGATATTGAATGAACTCAAAACACTTCATATGGCCAGGGTTAAAACCTGGGACGTCGGAGAAAGCACACTGCCAGTTATGGATGAAAAACTATCCTCAGATTAAATGCCCATTGCTTCAGGAGTCCAGGAAAACCAACTGAGTTCCAGAGCCACATCTAGGATATTATTGCTATTTCAAAGTATCGCTATAAAGAGCAGCTACTGGTCAGAAACAACCCTCGAGACGAAATGTTGCGCCTGAAATCAATTGCCAAAAACGTCCAGAGATCTGTCACGGAATATGATAACAAAATAAACAGTGAAAAGGTAGACAATCCTTGATCTTTGGTACTGACCTCTGATTTCTTTTATGAGCGTCCAACGGGAACAAACGGTAGAAATAGCAACATATGTTGAAACTCCAGCTAGATTTGGTAGTGATTTGCACCGACAAAAGATGACTTGCGTTCGGGCACCGCAGCGATGTCGACTGCTTCTTGTGGAATGAGTTCGGTAAATCGCGGTAACACCGAAACTTTAGTGTATTATGTTTTAAGGTAATTCAACTAAATATATTCTGTGATTAAAAAAAAATTCAAATAAAATTGTTTATTTATTTCATTTTGACAGATAAATTTGATTCGTATAGTTGAAAAATATTCGTATCTCAATATTCATATAAAACTATTTTGACGTTTCGTAAGTTTTTACGAAATACGAACATACGAAGCACATACGAAGTGACATGAAGCACCTTAATGTTATTGTGCTCATCGTAAGACTTTTCGTAAGAGTTAACTAAAATATGAAGTTGATACAAACAATTATTGAAAACAATTTTTTCGAAAAATCTATGCGAAGCTCATTAAATTCTGAGTCTCAAAAAAATCACAAATTTTCCGTTTTTTAGGCGATTGTCTAAACTGAAAAAATCAATGTTTTAAAAAAGTTCGACATTTTGTTTATTGAAGATATGTACTGCTCTTTCTTGAACGTACTATTGCTACTTTAATACCAAATAATTTTTTTCTGTTGACTTTTTTGTTGTTATTGTAAGTTGTTTTTTTCAAAAAAATAGTTTTTAAAATATTAAAAAAAAAATTATTTACAATTTTTGAAAATGACTCCAATTTTTGTGATACCTGCAATAGCACTATTTTTAATGAAAACTCTATAACTTTTTATTCTTGAACTCTAAAAGAATGGCTTAAGATCTTTCAAACCTTTTGTTTATATTACATAAAATTGATTAATTGATATAATAGTCATCAAATAAACAAATTTTAAATTTTTTTATTATTTTTGTAAGTGAACTCCTTTTAAAATTTATGGAACTTCACTAAAAAGAAAAAAAATTAATTTTTTTTAATTTTTCCTGATCCTATCAGTTTTCATAAGGACATGCAAATCTAACTGTCTTTATGTTAGAATTTTGAACCTCATAATTCTTATGTTTTTCTTTTATTATATTAAGAGTCAAGTGAGATCAATAGCATCGCCATAAAGTCAGTATTCTGGTTCTCCATTTCAATTTTTTTTAAAAGACTTACCGCCCTATTCTGCTTGTTAACTTAACACGGCGCACAGTGGGGTATTGGACCCCCAAAACGGAGATCAATTAAACTACTTATCCGATTTGAAAAATTCTTTCACTTTAAGAATGATACGTTATTCCTGAGTGACATATGATACAAATTTTTTGGAAAAGTGGGCGGTGCCACTCCCCCTTATTAAAAATCGCTATGCAGGCCATAATAATAGACCGATTGTCATGAAACATTCCCAATGTGGTACTGTTGACCGTGTAATAGTACTTGGTTGTGACTGGATAAAGGGGCGTGGCACCGCCCATATAACCTAAAAATTAGAACGGTTATATCTCATGAAGAGAGAGTTATACCTCATCAGAGGTAGGAAGATGAGATTTGGTATATATGTTGATCGTACTGTATGAATTACAGCCAAGGTGGAATAGGGCGGTGCCACGCCCCCTTTGTTACAAACAAATTTACCTAATGAAAACAATAAAAAAATTTAAATTAAACTTTGAAATTTTCATTCTTTATTTATATTTATAAACAATTTCATCAAAAGTAAATGGTTGTATCATCTGAAAAAAATAGACATAGTTATATATATTTTTAAAACCCATATAAAATATTATGACCTGATTTTCCATTCAAGTGTTATTTAGTTTAGTCACTGTAATCGGAGCTACAATCCTCTAGTTCCTCAATATGTGCATCTCCAGTTTCATCATCACTATCATTAGATCGAACAGCACTTACTGAAATAACTATTGCGGAATAAGCAATTGTACTACTGATTTTGGTAGGGCTTGAAATTTTTTTTTTGGTAACTTAATTTTGCTAAAGATCGGATCGGAGCTCAGTAGCAACCTGTTTAAAATGTCTTCATTTGATTTCTCACGGTTACATTTACGTGAAAAGTGCTCCCTATAGCATTTTAAGTCCTTGTTTCTAGCTTCTTGGGCTAATAGATATAATAGTTAATGTAAAGTAACACTACACACTTATTTTACACATATAATCTGTTATTTAAATTAAGTTATACAAAATTGTTTAAGAACACGAGCGTGAAGACAAATAAACTTACCCTACACTTTAAATAAACCAAATAACACAATGAACAGAACACACATATTATTTTTGTGTAGAGTGCATACCAATATTGCAATAAACAAACATAAATAACAATAACAACAATATATGATGATGATAACGAAAGCGAGAACAAAACAAAAACTACAGCCACGGTTCTTCTCCACTTTGGACGACATGAGTTTTTTTACTAAATTTGTTAAAAATCGAATTGGCGCAAAAACGCGCAAAATGTTTTTGTTTATTATATTAGTACAGTTCCTAAGCTTTAAAAATATATAAATTTCAGAACACGAAGTTGACCGGTACCACTTTAAAACTCTACATACTTCTCAAGAATGGCTAAAATTAGACCTTTTTTCCATAAATGATTAAAATTAGTTCTGACAGGTAAATGTCGACCGGCAACTGCTTTTTTGTTCGAAATTACCTGAACTTGAAGGATCCATAATAATATTGGGCTTTTTTTATGGCAAAAATAGAAAAATTGGCACTTGAAAATACAAAAAATTCACTTTTTGTAAAGACGCGAAAAAATCGAAAAAAATTACGAACTTTGAACTTACGAAGCAAAAATTGAATTAAGCAACATATGTTATCGATTCTTTTGCCTAGTGATGGAGAATTTTGTCTACAATAATCGGGTATAAAACATTAATCGGATATCCCAATTTTCATTTTTCAATTAATCTCCGCTTTGATGATCAAATACCCCAATGTGCGGCGTTGTTAAGAATATCTTGTTAATGTTCTTGTTATGTAATGTAAATATTGATATTCTAACAAATCATTGACAACTTGGAAGCTTTCAAACGCTTTGAAAGTTCACCACGCATGGTGAAAATGCAAGTGGCGTAAACGTCAAGCGTCAGCTGTGGTTTCTTTTTAATTTCAGTGCTTATTATTTCTGCAAGAAGGATAAAAAATGTTATGTAGTAAGAAATTTAAAAAATATATTCATGCTTAATGTTTTAATTGATATTTTTAAATGATAAGACATAAATTCTTCTTAACTCTTTGAATTTAAGACGTTAATTGAAAGGCGTTTGAAGTTTTTTCGTTCATATTTTTCAGTGTGATCGCATAAAACATGTAAAAATTCTTTCATTATTCAATATTGTTACATTTTCAAATAATTATTCAATATTATATTGTTATTATAGAATATGCACATTAATAATTTTGCCTAATATTGAAATAAAACTCGTTGTGAAGATGCTTTCTCTAATTAACAAAATAGTAAAGAAAAGAGCTTTTAATTTTTCGTCAGAATATGACACCTTAACAAGGTGTTAATATTTACAATTTTGTTAATATGGTGAGCTTAGTTAAGTTGCCAGAATAGGACTGTTAGCCTGTATTTTTTGTAGTCCTTATTTTTTGCTTGCTAAGCTATTTCCGGTAGTTCACCAATTAGAAGAACATGGTTTTTTATTATTTTCTTCCCAAACGAAAAAACTTCCAACTTCTATATAAATATTGGTTTTAATCTATCTTCTTCTAATATATTAATACGTGAACATTAAAGTTTGTCGTACGCTTTTTTGGTATTAATTAAAACTCAAAATAAATGAAACCTATATCATTCGAAAGGTTATGTTGGCCAAATGTGCAGAATGTATATATAAATGATATATCTGATAGAGGTGGTTCCCAACCTTCTAAGAGAGAAATTAAATTTTAGAGAAAAACCCCGCTCTTTGATTAATATGAAATTTGGTTGGGGGAGAGTTTTTGAGTTGGTCAAATTTGAATTTTTTTTAAAAGTAACAATTTTTAAAAAAAAATGTAGTTTTATCCATTCGTCAATTGTAAAAAAATGTGTTTTGAACTCAAAAATTTGATTTCCATGTAAATATCTTGGTCGAATTTTAACGGTTTTTCAATTTTTCTAATTTTTTCTTATAGTTTGTTAAATTTTCTTTCAAATGCGATAAAAAATACAGCAAAGTTCTAACCAAAAGTATTTTTAATGAATTTTCTTAATATTATCGTTAGTTATTTAGCGTGTGTTTCAACCAAATGCCAAGAGAGAGAAAAAAACTGTCTCAAATCTTGATAGAATAATTTTACCAGGTAGTGTTGACAAATGTTGATTCTCTTAGCTACAAGTAAACGAACCCTTGCCAAAAACAGCTGTTCGTTGTTATATTCGTTGGCCACATTCAGCTGAGTCAACTGTTGTGACAGCAACACATCGGAGAGCACTGTTATCGGTATTGAAGTTTCAAAAAAATTGTCAAGTTTATGAAATTTCAAGCTTTGTATCAAATACGAATGGAAATTTTACCGACAAATTAAAAATTTTCTATTTTTAAACGCATTTTAATGCGCAACTTCATATTTATGTGTGTCAAGTTTTGACTTAGCAGTTGGCAACTGTTGGGCACGCTGAATGTGACCAGTGAAAATTAATTGTATGCTATGACGGATTGTGAGCGCTCTCTTTCTTGTTATATTTTTTGACAAACGTCCGTTTCCAACAGAAACGTCAATACTACCTTGGAGTAATTATATCATGGTCTCAAATTGAATGTTCTAAATTCTGAAGGAAATATCTCCGCCATGTGTGAATAGATTTTATTTATTTCTTTTTTGTATTTAAGTCTTATCAGTTAGCTTAAAAAAACCTTCCTATTAATATTCCTTTTAAAATAGACCATAAAATTTGATTTATTCTTAACACAAGTGGTAAAAATGATTTTTGTTGTAAAAAAACATAAACTCTAAATTGTATTTTTGATTTTCTTTCAAAATCTTTACCGAATTTTAGGTGAATTTATTTCGACTTGACACTAAATTAATAAACTGTCCGTCCCATCAAAAGATCAAGGCTACCCCCTATGATTTCTTTGACAAAATGAAATTTTTTTATAATGTTGTTTTTCTGTTTTTGAACAAAATAATAATATAAAAAAATAATTTTTTTGAAGAAAATAGCTGTATATCTCTAATCAATTAAGAGTTATAGCCTCAAACTTATTTTTATCATCTCGCATATAATTATAAATAGGCAATCAATAAATTGGTCGAATTTCGACCCCAGGCGATACAAGTTCTATATAAATATTGGTGGATCGGTTAAGCGAGTTTTCTAAAATTTTCTCTATCAACTTAATGATAATAATTAATGACGTTCAAATTTTCTTCAACAAATAATTTAAAATTTTAGCCATATCTATAACTTATTTTTGGAAGATATCATCAATCGAAATTTGCCAAACTAAGAATGTGATGTTATACATAGAAAAACTAACATCAATATTTATGGCAAACTTTACTTCAGTAGTACCAAAATTTAAAAGTGAAAATTCAATGGAATGCTATGTTACTAGTCCAATTCGTATACTTCAAAATCATAGTTTCGTAATAACCCAGATAAATAGATGACAACGGCAATTCACACATAAATCTAATAACGAATAGTGGGATTTAATTAACGCAACAATTTAGAAATAGTTTAAATAACTACTGGAAACAGCTCAAGGAGCAAAAAACTTAAGCAAATTTTAAATTATGTCCAAAAATAAACCAAACTTTAAAGAGCCGTTGCCATAATACTAAACCTGAATTGAAAATACCTGTATCGTCAAATGTTCTTTTGTCTCAATCTGGAATTGAGGTTGTTTCCATACCTATGCTTGAAAATCTTAATATATAAAAGACAAGCGTCCTGCTCCGTGCTCTATATCGCTCAAACTGTTATAGTTGTTATTGCCATGTATAGGTTGAACATGCTAGCCTGGACCAGAACCTGTTTTGCTATTACAGTGCTTTTTATATGAAAAAATTGGTAACCTAAAAGTATGCACACAAAATTTATTTGATATTTATCAGAAAGGACACAATGACAACGACTGGAATAAAACAACATTTGAGGTGAATTAAAAATGTCTTATCTTCGGCTACTTAATTATTTCGAAAACGACCGATCGTATGACGGGCTTCTATACTAGTAACTTCATAATAGGCGAAGATATCTAAAAAATTGAAACGCATTTTAAAAGTTACATCATATAAGAACTTTTCCAAATAATACTGAAGAGTTAGTCAATGCTGAAAAGTCAAGATTTCTCAATATGAATAATTACTCTCATACTCTCTTAATTTTTAACGTTGTCTGAAAATCTAACAATTTAACAGAAAATCAAATAATAAATGACTTTACAACGATATCAGAACTAAAAAATTCATTATGTCATCCAACCTATTTTTCGACCAAAATTAAGTAAACGGTATATATAAAGTACAAGAAGTGAAATTAAAATATTATTTGCTTCTCAAAATTTTCCTAGAATTGAAATTACTTGTTTTACAAAATTATTTTTTCAAAATGTATTTTACATCCGTTGATGGTCGGGTTTATTTAATAATGATTATAAATTAAAGGACTATATGCGAAAAAAATAAAATATTCCTGATTTGTACTATTTCTTAACAGAAAACGGGATTCACTCATATTATTTTGTCATGGCTGATAGAAGATGGGAAAGACTACCAACCTGTGCCAAAGCCATGAAGCTGTGGCCTATCTACAACCCAAGTAGAACCCGTGAGCTGCTACTAAGATCCCGCATTGACACAACAAGGATCACGGCAGTCATCACTGGTCATTGGCTCATTGGGGTTCATGCCGAGAGAATTGGAATACTATTTAAAGCCTACTGTCGCGGTTGCGACGACTCTAACGAAAAGGAAACTTTTCAAATTTAAAAAAAAAATTTGGTTAATTCGTTTTTAACAGCACTACAAAAATTGCTTTTCCAGTGTTTCACGTACTCCAGTTTTCCATTTGTAAGTAAAAAGAAAACATCATATTCAAACTATAGTTGAAGTTTTAGAAAAATTTTTTTTTATTTTGATATTATTTTCGTAAATGTACATAAAAAATGCACTAACTTAAAACTAGTTATTCATCGTCTTAATACTAATTAAGCTAATTAAACTTATAAACATTTAAATAGCCATACAAAATATATGCACGTTAGGGATTCAAAGGATAGTTTTCTTTACACAAAATCTTTTCAAGCAAACTTTACAGAAATTATTATCTTTAGTATAAGAAGTTGGAATTATTTTATAGTTTGTTATCGTTACGTTACGTATCGTTACGGTATAAAAAGTTTATGTTCTTCTACGTTTACAATGGATATAAAAAAAAAAAAATACTGTCCTGGTTTGTACGACTGTATGACTGAGAAAAACGCATTTTACATTTTAGTATAATTACTTTTTTTGTTTTGTTCCAAAAATTGTTTTTTTTTATCTACCTAAAATTTGTATTTGTTTTTGCTTTGTAGCAATTTTATGGAATTTTTACTCTTGTTATCACAGCGCAAGAAATGTCGACTTTAAAATAAAATTTTTTAGAATTTTAGTCTTTTAAATAACAAAAGAAAAATTGCTAAAATTACGTTAAACTAAATAAAAAAATATGCAAGCGTGCAAATTACTGTTTTATATATGTATGTTTTCTAAATTTTTTTTTATAAAAAAAAAACTAAATCATAATATTTGGTTCTATTGCACTTTTGTGCAGTTCGATAACGTCTTAAAACAAAAACTAACTTTAAACTAAACTTATATAAGGATAACTAAGTAGCTAGACACGCCTACTATGTACACACCAACAAAGCAACTGCAGTACACATTCATATGTTAACCGCTAATCAGTTTGAGCTGTCGCCAAAAGAAGTCGCAAGCAATTTGCAAAAAATGCTAAAACTATAACTACGAATATGTTTAAATCTACGCTTCCCCATCCACAACTCCTCATCTCAACCACCTACACCACTACTGACACAAATGTACACAAATTCGTAGTTGAAACGAATAAATAAACAAAATTAATATTTGTTCAAACAAGCAATTCTCCGCATGAGAATAAGGCGAGCTTAATCCTTTTTCAGAGCTGCCTGCGCCTTCTGCTCTTTGTTGTAGTTCTGAATGTAAAACGAGCTGAACATATAAGTGAAGAAACCGGCATTAAAGGTGAGCAGAGCCGCTATAGATTTGGGGAAGTTACAGCTGGGCTGGAACTGAATTTGCAGTGTGTGCACGAAGATGATCAGAAATTGCACCTGATCAGAGAGAGTGAGAGAGAGAAAAGAATTTTTATTTAATCCGACTGTTAATTAGAAAAATACTTACAATTTGCAGAATGGTAATGTACTTCTTCCACCACAAGTATTTTTGAATTTGAGGTCCCATGGCAGAGAGCAGGTAATAAGCGTACATGATGATGTGAATGAAGGAGTTGATAAATCCGAGCAACGTTCCATGGCCACCTTAAAATAAATGTACACAATTTAAAGCAGTTTAGCACAATTTAAATAAATTCTTTAGTCTTAATATAATGCTAGTATCCTAGTTTTTAGTGACTTTAAATAGAACCTAAAACTACCCTGGAAGTATACATCGTCAGCCTAATTCTAATAAGACGTTTATAAAAACAAAACTGTTTATAATATACATTATATTATATGGAGTTCATACGTTATCACCCCATGTTATTTTGCTGTAATTTTTATTTAATTGCAAAATTTTGGTTCTGCTTGTGAAATTTGTTTATTTAATCGAATCGAATTCAATAGAATTTATTCCATCAAGTTGAGAAGATCATATTGGGATTTTCCCATCACTCTTGCAAGAACTTCGGGCGAGAGGTTTTCGCATTCTTGGCCAATATTCTCCTTAAAGACTTGAAGAGTCTGAAACTTCAAAAAACCCCATAAAAAGAAGTCTGAACCAGTTAAATCGGGTGATTTAATCGGCCGGCCAGTACAAATCACCAAAAACGAGAGATAAAGCGACCCGGATATGCTTCCTTCAGAATATCGGTTGTGGCTCGAGAAGTGTGTGCCGTTGCACCGTCTTCTTGCAACCACATGTTCTCCAGTCCCAATTCATCCAATTGAGGAAGAAAAAATTTGATGATTATGGCTCTATATCAAAACTGTCCCGATAACTCCTCCAGCGTAAACAGCACTCCACGCAGTATCTTTGAGCGGGCGTAACTTGGTAAGCATTCGTATCTGTTACTGAAATAGATCCCATGCTTTTAAAAGTTCTTTCGGAAAAAATCAAGGAATGAGAGGAAGGAAGACAAAGTCAAGAACCAAAAAGTACCAAAATACGAGCGGAAGCTATATAAAAATTAACAAAAATCAACCGAACAGTATCTACCAAAAGTGATGTTGCACGAAGACAATCCAAAAATCGATCCCAAAAGGATTTTTTAAAATTTGAATTTTTTCTGGGATAAAAAAGTATATTATATGCATGTAAAGAAAATCTTTAAACGTATTTTTTTCGAAGCAGCTTTTTTCAAAATGCGAGACAAATTTTCTCGGCAACCAGACGTCGAAGCGAGACCTGGAAGATATCATTTTTTTATAATCATGTCCGGCAGGTACTGTTTTACGGAAATCGAACCCAAAAGGATTTTTTAAAATTTGATTTTTTGTTAACTCCAAAAAACGATTATTTAAAAAATTTAAAAATTCAATTGATAATTTCAAAAATGTTAAAATGAGAGCAGTTTTAATAATCGTCCTTTTTCTGTGCTCGAGGCACAACCCCGAGTAACAAGGGGTAACATTCGCTAGTTACCCTGCGAAGAGTGTTGTACTCTATATTTTGTAAACCTATGACTGAGTACAAATTTGGGAATAACATTGCAGAAGTGGCTTTAGGTCAGAAAGAGTATCATAAAAAATAATTACACAACTTGTTTTAAGTAACGCTTGTTTTTTGTGTTTCTCTATTTTTGGAGAGATATTTGCTTCTTCTCACACTTTTGACAGATTACCAATTTAAGTGCAAAAGGAAAGGGAACAGACCTTATTATGTGTGGAGACATGATGACCAAATCGGGGATTAAATGTTTGAAAGCAGTGACAATGCTTACAACAAATTGTTTTTTGAGTTACAATAATGTCCATTGAGTTCATTATCAGAACAATTCTGCAAGGAAATTGTTAGTAGCAACCATTTTTTAAAACTTTCCAAAGAACTACGAAGGCATAAGATTATGAAATAGTACTGTACTTCGTATGTACGACAAGTTTGAACTGCGAATGAAGTGATTGCTAGCATGTATCCTTTATGCAAATCTTCGGCACAATTTGTACCAAAATACACGAAATTTCGACATGTGTTAATTTGGATTTGATCCATTAGAAAGAACAATGTTTTGGAAAGAAAAGTATAACCAACTTTAAATATTAACACATTGAGATATATTGATTATCTAAACTTTGAAAAATTGATGAGATACAATTCTCAACACCCAATAGACCTATATCTTATATAATGTGTGGGCGGATAAAGAATTTTTGGTCTTCTCTCCTGAGGCAAATCATGAAACGAGATGTTTTTGGGTAATAAATTAATTTGTTATATCGTTATAGTAAAAGGTACACAGCACGGTGTGTCAAAAATTAAAATCTATTATCCATATTCGCGAATCGGTATTGGAAAGCATTACATGATCAATTTGAACTTCTAAATTTTTATTGATCTTTTCTGAATTTCAATAGATCTTTTTTTAATTTCAATTGAAGTTTCCTAAATTTCCATTGATGTTTTCTAAAATTCAATTGATTTTTTTTTAAATTCCAAATCGTGTTTTCTGCAATTGAAATGAAATTTCAATTGGTTTTTTCTAAATTTCTAATGGAATTTCTGATTTTCATTGGTTCTTTCTGAATTGAAATAGTGCAGATTAAATCTCAAACAAAAAGCTGAGTTTCGATTACCTTGAAATATTGAAATTATTTTGATACAAACCCATTTTTTTCTAAAATTCTTACCAGCAAAGTATTTCACACCGATGAAGGCACACACAGGCATCAATGTGTGATGATACAGATGCAGGAATGAGATTTGGCGTTGTTTTTTGCGTAGCACAAAGAAGACCGTATCCAATAATTCGGTGATTTTTGCAATATAGTATAGCCAAACGGCACCAGCCATCTGTTGGTAAAAAATAAAAACAAAAAATCAATAAAAATTACAGCAGCTACTTGACAGTTTCTTACTCTCATCGAAATTGGATCGGTAGCATAGGTAACTGGTTGACATTTGAAGTTATAATGACCACCCCAGCCGCCTTTATAGCCCTCATAGAACAGCACCCAACTCAGCACCACCTGCACAGCATTGTACACCAGCAGCGTGCTCTTCAGATCATATGGCTTGCGATCGCGCATAAAACGTGGTCCAGCATAGAGGCAAAAGTACAGATAGGCACCCAGAATCATAAATAGTGGGCCAGGTGCATTCGACAGAAACCAGCTCTTTGTGCGCATATCTTCATGCTCCACCAGAAAGCTGACCATTCTGTCCACAATTGTGTGAGTTTCATTCATTCTAGCAGTCATTCTGGCAAAGTTCCTCAAGTTAAGTCGTCCGGTCTGTGATCAACGAAAAATCTAGAACAAGAACAAAACACAAAGATATATAAATTAAAAAACCTTAATGCGTGAAACAATTAAGCAAATTAGGGTCAGTTTGCACTGAGGCTTGCGTAAGTTTCGAGCTTATTGTGACGCAATGTCGTGGTAATTAAACGCAACTATTGCCTATTTGACGAATACACACTTAATTACATCCTCTCGCCTGAGATGTGCACTTAAATGTTCGTTGATGTTTTGTTTTTTGTTTTATTCAAGTGTTTTCGAACATTATTAATGAGCTGTCCGATTGCTGTTACTGACTGTTATAAAGTATTTTTTTGTCTTGAACTTTATACAACCTACAACTGAGCTTCTTTTTCTTTTTGAGTATAGAACTTTTTATATCTGCTAAAGACTAAAAAACAACTTTATTAGAAATTAAGTTTTGATTGATAGTGTGATGTGAGTGTATGTGTGTGTGTGTTAGGCTAAAATAAAACATGCAGACATACGAATGTTGACAACATTTGTTTTGATTATTTGACTTAAGGTTTAAGCCATAATGGGCTACATAATGGCTTTTAACAGCTTTGTTTTTGCAGTTCTATAACAAATTTTTTTTTTTTTTTTGGTTAGCAAAAAAAATTTTTACACATTAACATATTGACTGGTTTTTTGTTGACTTGAAGATTTTGCCTAATTAACATAATACCTAATTAAATAAAGAAATATATTGCAGCCGGTAACGCTCCTGGGCTATTTTTCAAATAAATACCATTTTGAATACAAAATATTTACCGGCCATGTCTATGACGCCAACATTAACTATTATGCTATTAAAAGCTGGCAATTTTTGAATCTTTGCTCAAGTCATAAAATCGGATTTAGTTCTTCTAATGTTATTCATTAAATTCACTTGACGAACTGTCAAGCAATACTTAACAAAAATACTATCACAGTTTGGCACGCCTTATGCGTGAACTCTCATAAAATCTCTTCCAAAAAAAAAGTAAGCCAAAATGAATCATCCTTTGTAACAAAAAAAATTGCAAATAAAAGAAAGCATCTAAAACAAAATAGCCCAAATTTAAATGCAAAATAAACTAAAGACGAAAGTTTACGACACCTTTTTCACTTTTGTCCAATTATAAAATAGAGTCATTAGCATCATTAATCACTGCTTTTTCTTCGTTGCTACTTTAAATCACTGACAACAAATTAAAAAGTGCGCAAATCAGAATTTTAAGATTATGCAATGCGGTAGTTCACTGTCAAAAGCTTGAATTTGCATAAAATTGTACACAGACCACAATAAGAATTACAACAAAAGCATCAACAACAACAATAACAACAACAACAACTGCTAAAGTAACGAAAAAATAAACCATAGAAAGACCATGCATGAAAATATAGTTAAACATGATGGCATTATAGTCGGTCAAAAGCGACAATGAGATATTTTTGATACTCACAATGATGATGCTCACAAAGTAAACTGTATGCAAGAATTTTATCAAAAAATTACTTTTATGTGAAAATATTTCTAATTCTTAGTACAATCAATTTGCAACTGTGACAGTTGCGGACCCAAAAATCGAATTTTTTTTCAAAATTTACAGAAAACCTTCCCTAGAGGGTACAAAAATAACCCAAGGAATATTTCAGACCTTGAATGGACTTTAGAGCCCGTTTATCTAAAAATTTAGAATATCGTTTATCTAAAGCTATGAACAAATGTCTGCTAACAAATTATTATCCTTAAAAATTTTTGCAATGTTTTAATCCACGTTAACAACATTGAATTTTGTGAACATTAAACTTTGTCGTACGCCTTTTTTGGTATCAATTAGAACTCAAGACGAATGAAACTTTTATCATTTAAAAGGTGCTGTTACACCGATGTGCAGAATGTATACATAAATGGAATATCTTTTTGAGGAAGTTCCTAACATTCTAAGAGATAGAAAATTTACGACAACTGCCACTTTTCACATCAAAATAAATAGGCAGTTCTATTAAATTCTCGTGAAAAAATGTTGCGAGTAGTTATCACAGCGGAACAGAGTACTACTTTGACGAACATGTTGTGAAAAAATTTAACGCGTATTTCACAGCTATCGTTGTTTGTATTGAGAATTGAGTGAAATTTGGCATAAAACTGAATAGCACTCTGGACAGTACTATGAACAGGACCTACTCTAGCCTAAGAGTAATAATAAAACATTTTTATTCCTGTTTTTTTTTTTGCTTATAGGAAAAGACATAATTTAATAAAAAAGGTTTTTTTTCCTTTTTTTTTGTAGTTTCTTTTTAATAAGTACTTAGCAGGATTTATTTAAAGGCTTTGAAAATTTATGCACTTAAAACGTTGTTAGATTTTATATAAATATACTAAGTTAAATTTGAACCAGAACCTATTCAAAATAGTAGATTTTGGAGAGAATTTTTAAAACAGGAAAAAATAAAAAAAGTGGCAACAAATTATTTTGAATCATAAAATAGGAATGTTTATTACTGTTTATTTAAGTACTAGTTTTTTCCCGTCAAAAATGACGTGCCGGTTGGTTTTAATAAGAAAAAAAACATGAAATATTGATTTTCTTTTAGCTAAATTAGAAATTAGCGATGGTAACATATTCAATTTTAAATTGTGCAAATAAAAGTTTTTAGTTCCAAATATTTATAAAATACCTTAAAGTAAAAACGAAAACTATAGTAGGTACGACGAAATAAGTTTAAACATTTTTTGTAAAACCGAAAATTTAAAAATGTAAAATATATAAAAAGTTTTTGAAGTTTCAATAAATCGCAAAACAAAAAATGCTTAAAAATATGCTTTGAAATTAGTCTTTTAAATCTTGAAATCTTTCAAAAAGATCAAGCGTTCCGAACTCACATTTTACGGAATTATATTATTGTCATAATAATTGCACAAGAATATTGGTTGGGAGTCACTGAAAAAAAGACTTAAGCCCTTGCTGTGTCAGAAATACATTGTATATGCTACATTGTATTAAGGAAATTGTCGGAATTGGCATACTTCTATTTACGACTGGGTATATGTATGTATTTTCAAGGCTTCCACCCACTCTCAGAAAAAACTTAAAAACGAAAATCATCAAAACACACGTATAGCAGCTTATCTTCAAAACACGCAATAACCCAGTGTGCCATACGGATCCGTTTCGAATTCAAAACGAACTTACTTCTTTGTATATTTTATTCCAAAACGGATCCGTTTCTGTATGAAATTCCTTTCAGAAACGCGAATCGCTTTTTATGGATTCATCTTGAACTTGGAACGAACTTCATATACGAATCCGTTTCTGACTCGTTTTATAGATTCGAGACGGATTCGTTTTTTTTAATAATGCGAGTTCGAATTTTGTAGAAAACCGAGGTCAATATCTTAAATAGATAGGTGGTCAATGTCTTAAATAACATTTTACAGAGCTCAGAATGTTTTTAATGTATATTTTATATTGGATCGATTGTGCTACGAAATACTTTAGATACTGATCGATATAATCATTTCCTCACTTTGAGTGCAGCAATACAAATTCTACTTTCTGATAAAAGCAATAATATTGATCAAGCTGATAAATTTTCACTCAGAAAATTCCAATTTTGTACAACGAATTGTTTTAAACGTACAATATATATTTTTTGACCCATTTAGCTACAGATGTTCGAAATATATGTTCGATAAACAAGTTTGACGCATTCAAATTGGAAAACGTCTTGCAGGAACTCAAACGTAAATTTTAACAAAACAAATTTTTTTGCAATCAAATTATAAAATAATAGTGGAGACTTAACTTGAATGTTAAAAAAATAATTCAAATTCTCAAACAAACGATTACAATGTTGGTGAGTTTAAGGATAACTTTTAAGGCCCTATTCTGGCAAATTAACAAATTGTTAACCAGTATTTTTATATATCTATATTTTTTGTTATAATTTCTTAATTTCAAAACAAAATTTAAAGCTCAAAAAACAAAATTTGTTAATGAAATTGTTAAGCAGTTGACAATTTCTATCAAAATGTATTATTTTTGAGCTTCAAATTTTGTTTTGAAATGAAAAAATTACAACAAACACATAGAAATATAAAAATACTGTTTAACAATTTAAAACATCCAAATAACTTTTATTTCAAATATTCCAAACATACAAATGTTCCAAATATTAATTTTGACAGACTTGTAACGGGTTCGAAACGGATCCGTCGAAGCATAAAAAAACCAATTCCGCACTGACGAACTCGTAACGGGTTCGAAACGGATCCGCATCCGTTTTTGTGCATATTGGGAACTAATACTTTTTATGGGTGCATGTAGTGTTGGTGTTGATGTTAGAATGTGTGAATGTAGGGTATAGCGTAGTAAATGTTATCAACTGAACAACTACAACAAAAAATATTTTCATTATTTAATTATTATTATTATTATTGCAATCAGCAGCTTTGTAATACTGATCGATGTCAAGTATTCACCAACTGTCTGTTTTACGTCCGTTCGTTCGTCCCTCTGCCATATTTTCTGTCTGGCAAACGGAGTGATTTTTCTATCTCCCTTTATTGCTGTTAAGCTATAATTGTATAGCTATTTCTTTGGCAGCTTGTAATTTTTTTGATACAAAATAAGTGCAAATTCATTGCGCTACAAAAGCGTAGCTAAACAATTTCGAAGGATTTTCATGGTTTTTCTTCTTTTTGCTAAAAACGAGTTGAGCAAATTTTTATTTTAATATTTTTGTATTTATGTTTTCATGCTAGAGATCAAGATTTTATGCTGTAATATTGTACTTAAAATATGTTGTTACATTGGCAACAACAAGTTTTTACCGACTTTGTTGCAAAAAATGTTGGTAAACTTTTTATGCTTTTATTTTTAGTTTTACCTGCATAACATCACTTATTTTATCTTAAGGCGCGTTATTTCTTTGCAAGCATCTTTTGCGCATTTTGGCGCTAAAAAGCAGATCTTCCTTGCAACAGCGTGTATCTCTTTGTCGCGTTTTTGTGTTTTTTAATGTTTTGCATTATTTATCTATCTTTTGAAAAACTAGTTTTTATGAAAATAACTTGTAAACAGGTTGTTTTTCAGGACTTGATTTTTAAAGCATTTTAGTTATAACCTTGAACTAGCATACTTCAATGTGTTGATATTCTATACATACACACATATGTACATACATATAGATAAAATCATGTTCTTATATTAAGCGTTATAAATTATTCGTAACTATAACCGGGAATAACAAGCAAATTAAAGTGCTTGTGGTTTCTGCGGTTTTATGTGTTTAAAAAATTGGTAGATAATATAAATAAAAATAATAAAAAATTTATTTGGATAATTAATCAGATCTTCGTTTCTGTCAGTTACTTTGGAAAAAGCCATGGTTGGTACCATTAAATGGACTATAAAAAAAATGTTGTTATAAAATAGAAAGAACATGCTACTTATGACACTTAAAACAAACAGAGTACATACAAAGATATAAATTTTCGAATATACAGTCATGGAAAAGTAATCAGCACACTTTGAATATAATTTGAACGATTTTATTTAATGGCAAGGATAACAACTAGAATTTTAAATTGAAGCCGTTTTTTATACAAACACAAATTAATTATTATACTATATAACGATAATTAAGCTGACTTAAGTGTAAAGTGACCTTTTGACGAAAAGAGGTTAACTGCGTTTTTCAAGCCATCAATATAATATCTACCTTGTATACGTTTGTTCAAAATGCATAACCAAGGAATGCAAGCAATTTTATACAAATAAAATTAGTATTTTCTCATGAGTTATATTGAAATTAAAAAACAAAATCGTCGTTGCTGAACATTTGAAATTTGTCACTTATCGGTTTAGTGAGCTTAACCATGGAGATATTTTGTTACAGTTTATTATAGAAAATTTTCATACAGCCCTGGGCTAGCTACTCTACCAAAAACCGCTGATAAAAGTCTATATAATGAAAAGTTGCTTGAAATTATTGTACTGTTTTATTTAGACCCGCTCTTGTTCAATTATAGAAACAGTGAAATGTATTGTTCCTGGCATGAATTTCAGTATTTTTAAACTTTTAACTTAAAGTACACTCCAATTTATTTTCAGTGTTGATCTTTTATTTTAAGCTTTTATCTTAACAACTGTTTCACTTTTAATGATCTTCAAATTGTTATTTCGCATGTCATAAAATCAATTTAAACAAACGCCTTGCATGCAATGTGTGCTATTTTTTTTCACACAGCTGTATGTTTTACAACTTTATTTAACTATTCATAAAACTTCTAAAACTATTTTTTATGCTAAAAATTCACTAAAATTAGTGAGCAAATTTTTTGTCATTACAAAGATAGGTTCAAATGTCTTTGAAGTTAAACGTATGTAGCTGATATATGACATGTGTTGTGTAATAAATATTCACAATAAAATATGGTAATTAAATTAAATGTTAAGTGATCAAAATATAAAATTTCGTCTTTTGTTAATTTATGAAACTCAAAACAACAATAAAAAGATAATTCACAAAAAGTAAAAATCAAACGCTAAACAAGCATTAAAGTTAAAAAAAAAGATCGTTAAATTCTAACAAACAAAACAAAGGATAAACACAAAAAAAAAATAAGAAATTTATGATCGGTCTTATATGAGTATTACAAAAGTTAGGATTTATTACGGAAGTCAACAAAGTAACTGTCGAAATTTAAACAGAAATAATTAAAACTGTTAACAAAAATTAAAAAAAAATTTAACAAAACAAGATGAGAAGGAATGTAATGGATGCTGAACATTTATACAGATACTGCCAGAAGCCGGTTTCAGTTTCTTAAGACACGAAAATTATGACAACACTAGCCGCCAGATGTTATAATGTTCAAATTCCAATAAATTTGATGGTGTTCGTTTTGTTAGTTTATCAAAAGTTTTTTAAAAGGCATAAACAAGGTAAAAATGAGATGAATAAACTTATTTCTGAGTACTCAGTGTATATTCAGAAGGACAAAAAAAAAAACAATGAAATATTTACATGTAAGATGAGTTCTATCGTTATAGTATATTGTGACACACACACACACATTGTTAGAAAACTAAAAAATATTGATCAAGGTATATTATATTTTGGAAGATATTGGACATACCACGCAATATCGAACACTATTTTACTGTTGCACTCAGATAAAACAATTTTTTTGTTCCTTAACCCATTTTAGTCAGCTGGTCGATTTTTCGACCACTAACGTTAAAATTAATTTATGGAAAAAGTATTAAAAAATATTACCTGTTCATGTAAAATGGAAAATTTGGAAATTTTTATTTATTTTCTGAATTTCCATTTAACCAAATTATATCTTTGCAGAAAGAATTTGAAAATATTTTTAATATTTTTTTCAGAAATAAGTTTTGAAGTCAGTGGTCGGGAAATTTACCAGCGGACTAAAATGGGTTAAGAAGCTAATGTAGGTGGTCTTGATTATTTTTGAAGCACAACAAATAGACTTTACCATTTTTTCTTAATTTAAATAATATATGTGTTCTGACAAGTAATAACTTTGAAAGATTTAGGTTTACATTCAATATTAAAAAAAAATACATGTTTAACACTAGTGTCCGACCGATTATTCGGCTTCGGCTTCGGTAATCGGCATAATCGGCCGATATTTTGATCTTCGGCTTCGGCTTCTGCTTCGGCCGAAATAGCCGATTATTTTTGCCGAATGTTTTTGCTTTGCTAAACAATTTTTTTTATAAGTTTTTTGAATTTTTTTTAATTATTCAGTAAACATTTGAAACATTTTCATTGTTCGCTTTGTGTTTCTCTCCTTTTCTGTTCTTTCATGAGTAAGTGTTCATTCTTTGAAAATTTTATTCAAATGATAAATGCAGCGAGTCCGACTGTTACGTTTTTGTTATGGACTGAAATATAATAGCCGAGTTAACGCTAGAAATTTTCTGCCAGATTTCAGTTAGTATTACATTTCTGTAGCTTTTCTCGACTGGATCGAAAATATATTAAATTTTTTCCTACTTTATCCTGACGTCAATAATTCGATTACAGAACAATTCGAATTTTGCAGAAAAACTCTTGCGTTTAACTCGAATTCAATGATTTCAGTAATTTTTTTTGTGCTGGTGGTTAAATTTTAAGGGCCGATGTTGTTTTTGAATAAAACACAAATTATTCAAAAAATTACTGACATTTGTTTTTATTATGATAATATTCGTATGGTTCAATTATGTATGTAACAAAATATCGGCGAAATGGCTGCCGCGAACTCAGCGGCACACCTCCATCCGATGGTCTAAATTTTCGATGACGCTCAGGCATAATTGAGGTTCTATGCCGTTAATGTGCCGAATTATCTCATCCTTTATCTTGAATTGTTGCTGGCTTATCAACGTACACCTTTTCTTTCAAATAACCTCAAAGAAAGAAGTCCAACGTTGTCAAATCACATGATCTTGGCGGCCAATTGACATCGCCACCACGTGAGATAACACGGCCATTGAATTTGTCGCGCAAAAGAGTCATTGTTTCGTTAGCTGTGTGGCAAGTGGTAGCGTCCTGTTGAAACCACATATTGTCCACATTTATATTTACTAATTCGGGCCTTAAAGAGTTCGTAATCATCTCACGATAGCGAACCACATTCACAGCAACTACCTGACCGGGCTCATTTTGGAATAGATACGGCCCGATGATGCCGCCAGCCCATAAACCACGCCAAACAGTCACTCTTTGCGGGTGCATTGGTTTTTCGACAATCACTCTTGGACTATCATTCGCCCTAATGCGGCAATTCTGCTTATTGACGAATCCACTGAGGTGAAAATGTGCCTCATCACTGAAGTTGATTTCCTTCGAAAATTTACCATCCACTGTTGCCACTTCTCGAATAACTTTAACGCGTGGCTCGATTATGTATCTTTCCATGGTTCAAATTGAGTTAGTCTGAAATTGAAAAATGCCAAATTAAATGCAGAAAAAACTTGACGTTTAGTCCACACTCAACATAGGTCCTTAACAAAAGCAAAGAATAAATTGTATAATTTTTTTTACTTGAAAACATTTCTTACTTATTCGGCTTCGGCTTCGGCCTT
The DNA here is from genome assembly GCA_958299015.1 of Tetanocera ferruginea. NCBI lineage: Eukaryota > Metazoa > Arthropoda > Insecta > Diptera > Sciomyzidae > Tetanocera > Tetanocera ferruginea. The sequence continues at coordinate 138,074,597 of OY282642.1, forward strand.
CGGCCGATTATATCCAATTTGCCGAAGAATCGACTTCGGCTTCGGCAAAAATTCACGTTGGGTCGGACACTATTTAACACCTTTGTAAAGGGTGATTTTTTAAGAGCTTGATAACTTTTTTTTTTAAAAAAACGCATAAAATTTGCAAAATCTCATCGGTTCTTTATTTGAAACGTTAGATTGGTCCATGACATTTACTTTTTGAAGATAATTTCATTTAAATGTTGACCGCGGCTGCGTCTTAGGTGGTCCATTCGGAAAGTCCAATTTTGGGCAACTTTTTCGAGCATTTCGGCCGGAATAGCCCGAATTTCTTCGGAAATGTTATGAAATACAAATAAATATGAACATTTTTTTACAAAAGTTTAATTTGGCCTCAAAATAAAAAAAATATACTTACAAAAAAAAAATATATGTATATGTTATTTCTATTCTATTTAATCTATTCTATTTATGCTATTTGATTAGGCTCTATTTTTTACATATATAAAAATGTATAAAAAATGGCTATTTTAATGAAATTCCTTTCCAGAAATTTAGAAATTTAAATTAGCTTCTCTAAAAATTAAGTCACTAGGACTAAGTAACTTTTGAAAATAAGCATTTCTTACTTTGACCAGTTTTGAACTGAAACTATTTTAATAATTAACTCTTATTAACGAAAAATTTAGAATTATTTTATATTTGACCCAAAAATTTTTATACTTGCAGAAAATTTCTGAAAAAACTTGTTGCGCAAAATATTTCTTGTCTTTTTTTGGACTGAGCCGCTCTATTATTTTAGAAAACGGTCAAACTGTACGATATTTCAAGAATTCTAGTTCTTACAGGTTTTTTTTTATTAAAAATATCGAGATAAACTTATATTTTGAAAACATATAAAACATTATTTTTAAGAATTATTTTTTTTGGAGCTTTAACCAAATAATTCATGAAATAACAGGCTTGCTACAAGTTCAAAGTAGAAAAACACTGCTTTGATAAAGTGAAAAGTGCCTCGGTAATTCCATTTTGGTTTTACTGCAGTTGAGCTTATTAGCTTTTCTAAGTTAGTGGACTGTATGAACCACAGAGACTACTGATGAGTCGGAGTAGCGTCCGACGCAACTATGGTCTAGTCTGCTCGGTTGTTCTGCAAAGAACTTTGTTGTTGTAGCAAGCCTGTTACTTCATGAATTATTTGGCAAAAAGCTCTAAAAAAATAATTCTTAAAAAATATGATTTTTAAGAATTATTATTTAAACTAAAAAAATAAAATGCCACAATTTTATAACTCAGATAAATTTTCTTTAAATTTTTTATCAAAAACAGTTTATCATTTAAACAATTTTAAGATTTATCTGATAACGGGCAAATTAAATTTTCGAAAGTTCTAATTAAATATGATTTTTTTTCAAAAATGTCTTCTCCGCTGAAAAAAATTATTTTAAAATATATTATAAACGATTTTTATAGAAAATTTTTAAAACTTAATTAAAAACTACATAAATTAAAATGTCTTAGACCCGTTAACTGATCTCAATTTTAAACAAAGTTTAGCTTAAACAAAGTTTAAAATTCCTTAACCTCAGTTTAAATTTTAACGCCGATAACTCATCTCAAAAAATCTAAGTTTAACTTGGTGAGGCAAGTTTAAATTTAAACACAGAAATTCTAGGTTTAAAAAATTTAAACTTAGATTTTGTCAAAAATTCTCTGAGAACATTGGAAATATTCTCAATCATAAACAAAAAATAAAAAATAAAAAAATCATACTTCAAAAAATCAAAACAATAAACAAAAACAAACATATTTTAAGTTTTGAAAAAAAAAATATTCCAATGAAACTGACAATTTGCATTATTTTATCAAAAATTTTTGAAATATTTGATGTTCTACGTCAAAGTTGTAGAATTTTTACTACAGTGCCGCTCAAATATGTTTTTTAATCTCAGTTTAAATTTTTAAACAGAGTTTAAGAAAACTGCCGATAAAAATGAGATAAGTTACGAAAATAATTTTAACTGAGTTTAAAATTTAAACTCTGTTTACGAAATCTGAGATTAAGGAATTTAAACTTCGGAGATCAGTTAACGGGCCTTAAAGTAAAAAGGTACTTTTTAATAATTTTCAAAATATTTTGAATCTACAGAAATTTATCTTTTATAATTTTAATCGAAGATAAAAAAAAATTAAAATAATGATTTTTGTTTATTTAAACAAATAATGGTTTGATTATTTTTTTATATAAATTTTTAACTTTTAATACATTTTAATACGCAATTGAAAAATTTATATAATTTTTTCACAAAAATCATTTTGAAAAATTTATTATAACAATTTTTTTATGAGAAATAGTTTTCGAAAAGTCATATTTTGATTTGAGATGAATTTAAGAAGAAACGAATAGGAACAAAAGTATGTAATAGTACTTAAAATGGCCCGTTTATATTACTTTTCTGAAAGCATCAGCTTATGCAAAATAAATTTATGGACAAGTATTTTACATCAGACATTTAATAATTGTTGAACACAAACAACTAAGCTTGTCCCGGCAGGACATCGAAGCCATAAGGTTTTTCACTCTTTTGGCATTTAAATAAAAAAAAAAACATTAATTTTTTGTAGTTTTAAAGGAAAGCAAAACAGTTTTTAGAACATTTATTAAGGGGAGGTAATAGTAGAAATCGACGGAACATTTTTGTGTTATTTTTTAGATTTATTTTCATCCTTAGGATCTTGAAAATATGTAGTCAAAAGGATATTTTCGCTATCTAATTTCTTTTACAAGTCATAGCGTATTAGACAAGAGAGTGCGTCGGCCGAAAAATAGATATAAACGCGTTTTTCTCGAAACACCTTTTTAAACACAATTCTGTTTGAACGACTCGACGGAAACTTTTTTCCAAAAAAATTTATTCGTATTACTTTTTTTACGTTAAAGCAAAAGAAAATGAGGAAAAACAGGGGTTTTTCAAAGGGTCGCTATTTTTTTTTAAAGTGTTTAATTAAAATCGGAAATCTACAAGGCCCCCTAAGTTTCATCTAGGTTAATTATTTTTTTTTTTTTTGTTTTTTCGTTTCAGATTACTTGGCAGGGCTGTAGAGTGTACAGCGCACATCGACTTTGATCAGCGAGACTTTCAGCCGCCATTATGAATTAGTTTTCATCGCAAAAATTATATAATTTTCTTGAAATATCTTAATATATAAAAGACAAGCGTCCTGCTCCGTGCTCTATATCACTCAAACTGTTATTGTTGTTATTGCTATGCTTTTTAAAGCATGTTTAACCTGAACCAGAACCTGTTTCGTTATTATAGTGCTTTTTATATGAAAAAATTGTTAGCCTAAAAGTATGCACACAAAATTTGTTTGATATTTATCAGTAAGACACATTGATGACGACTGGAACAAAACAACATTTGAGGTGAATAAAACATGTCACATCGTCTACTGCTTAATTATTTTGAATGCAACCCGTCATATGACGGGATTCTATACTAGTGCACTAATAAATGCCACAAAATATTTTTTCAAGAAAAATTTAGGTTCCCTCAAAAAAAATAGTCCTAACATTTCGTTACGTTTCTACTAGAACCTGCTCTTAAAATAACTTTTGAAAAGAGTTTCATGCTTTAACATCTCAAAACTAAACACATTCTAAGAAAAAATATAACAGGTTTGAAAACCGACTGTTTGATTCGACTGCATATTTTATTTTGTAATGTCGAATTTTTTAATTTTAAACCAATTTTTTGAAAAATAATGATTGAATCTTGATGAAAATTTTCGGTTTAAAAAAACTTAAGATCTATCGGCTTTAAGGCTATTACTCATATCGATCAAAACGCGGCTGTTTTCACAACTATTTTATTTATTATTTAGAAGTTTGGAAACCCCTCTAGCAAATAAAACATTTTTTTAGATCTTATTGCTTATCTACGATAAAAACTGATTACATGATATCGTGATAGACCAAATCGAAAAAAAAAAACAAAAGTCTTTATCTGATAAAGATGTTAGCTTCAGTAATATTTACAAATAAATTTCCAATGAATTTTAATTGTAAACATTTGGTTTTAAATATTTTTATAACCGTCATTAATCAACTTCGTAAAGGTAAAAATACGTGGTTCAGCAGGTTGGGCTAAAAAACCCATTCAGCTGATCCAACTGCCAAATTGGATGCACATTACATTTTTATTTTTTACAGCTAAAGCCCGTCAAAACAAACAATATACAACAACAATAAAAACAAAAAAATTTAAATATATTTTACTACTTATGTGCTAACCACGTTCAGCACTTTTGAAACGATGAAAAATGTTCACTCGTAAAATCTATGAGAGTGTGAGTATAGCTAGGTATGGCTATAGCTTCAAATTCTTTGAATATTCAATTTAAGCATTTGTGTAAAGTCAGGATTCCTTTTTGTTAAAAAATGTTATTTACTGTCTGCTTTAAAGTTAACCTTTACAGTAGGTATTACTTAAAAAATGTGAAAGAAAAAATAAAATTATTTCGACATAACTCATAACCAAAACATTAACATAGATAGAAACAGAAAATGATTCCTTTTTGGGTTTGTAATTTTTTTTTTAAATAAATATTTGTGTAGCTCTTAAAAAACGTCAGACACGAAGACAACTAGCACGTTCTTTAATACAGTTCTAATAAATATCATAAACTTCTTCATAAGGAGAACAGCCCAGCCCGTTGCCAATAGTTTTAAACGATCGGATATGAATTTAAAAAAATTTGTATAGCTTAGCGGCTCATTAGAGATGCCACACTTTTAGGCACTGTTGCCAAGGTAATAATTTTTAATTTAATTTTGTATTCTAACCGAATTTCTGGCTTGTTAACGACTTTTCGTTTTCGTTTTCATTAAGGTTTGACAATGATGCTAATAAAATTAAATTTTATTTTTAAGGCAGATTCTTTTGCAAACAACATTACAATCGTTAAACAAGATTTTATAGTATGGACAGCAGATATCGAATTTTTTTATTTGTTTTGCATAAAACTACCTAGAGGTATGTATAAATTCTGCTTATTTTCATATTATTTTTAACCTTAGAATAGCCAACAGGGTCTGGCTAGACCAACTGTTCTAGCCTTATAGAAGGCTTATGGAGCATTATTCAAATTGTTGCTTATGCTAGGGTTAAATTGTTGTACTTCACGCAGAATTCTAAATCAGGCTTGCGTTTGTTTTGGATACACAGGACTACAAGGTTTTGTTACTGAACTGCTTGAGATCATTTCGAAAGTTATCTTTTTACGTAGATTCCAAAAACGATAATTGTTCCTTTTCGTCAGAACTTTAAGTTATTAGAAGTTATATGCCCGAAAAAGACTTTCTGATGGTATGCACAGCATGCGCAAACTGGTTTACTTCTTTTCTACCAAATTGCTTCATTTAATATTACTCATTGGTTTCAAAATGAGTTGTCAGATGGGCATGGACGGTCGACCTTCCATTTGTGGATGATCTGATTAATTTCAAGTCATTCCCTTTAAAGTCTTGTATAGCAATTCGCCTTAAAATTGCCCAACTTTTGATCAACAAAACAATCCAATCAACTATATAGGAATGTATTAAGCTTACATGCAATACAAAAAGCAAGCCTTTTCCAAGCACGCTTTACAATTACTAGCCTATGTAAAAAGTTTCCAAGTTACTTTGCAAAACTATTGCAAAACAGACAAAAATTAAGTGTTGCACTATCATATTTGGATAGTGTTTTGTAATCAGACTTGGAAAACGTTGATAAATGTAATAGTTATACAACTGTTCAAAGTTGCAATGACGTCATATATATGTACATTTATGCATGTTATTTGTTTGTATTTTGTTCGTTCATTAGTCATAATACCTACGGCACGCCGCGGCGCGCCGTCAGCGTGTTCGACTTTTGTGCAATGATTCATGGGGTCAATCCATGGTGATGACAGACACCAGGGGCGAACGCAGGAAGGTGTTTTGAGGGTTAAAACCCCTCAAATGAATGAAAATAAAATGTATAAAGCAAAACTATTCAAAATTAAAAGATTTAAGTAAAAATACTTAGAGTAAAAAAACTTGTTATGAAAACTTATTGTTGTGTTATATATTGTTTTGATAATTATCGCTAAATATTTGTAGAAAGCACTACTTAGAAAAGTATTGCCACACAATTAAAAAGCACTAAATCAAAAACATAAAACGACATCGAAAGACGATTGGAAATGGTGCTCAACCATCATTCCAGCTACCACGTTTGAATCCCGGGCAAGACATGGTCTTACGCTGTAACTTTTCTTTAATTCTTTCCTCGTTTCTAATCAACTGAAATTCAAAATTGATCAATGTATACGACTTTGAAAGTTGTAATGATGGTAGAGAAGTTTGAGGATGGCATAACTAACGCACCCATATCTTTTTTTCACCAAAAACATGACAAATCGACAATATTATTAGATTTTACACGTATGTACAATAGGGCGGGCCAATTTGTATGGGTGAAAAAAAAAAATTAAAAAATCGTAGGCGCGGAAAATATTCTACAGAATATTCTTAACAAATTTGTTTTTTGAGAGAAAGTTTGAATTTGTGTTTTACTTCATTATGTGAAAAAATGTATACAAACATCCAAAAAACATGTATTATGTATCCAAAATTTCCTGGTTTTCGGTAAAAACTCTTCATTGAATGTCCTCATTTAAGAAAAATTTTATCATATTTTCATATTTAATCAAAATTTCAAAGGGGTATATTATGATTCCAGTGAAAAACCGAAGTCAAATAAAAAAAAATTCTATAAATTAAATTCAAATTAAAAGCAATAATATACAAAAAATGTGGTGACCGGTGATCGTGGCATGCAGGTTAAGTATGTGGCTTAGCATGCTCGGAGCCCGGGTTCGATCACCAGCCGCGGCGAAAAGTTTTTTCAATAAAAATTTTTCTGATCGGTCACCACCTCTCTGCAGACAATGGCAAACCTCAGAGAGTAAATAATGCCATGTAAAGCTTCTTGAGAACATGAGCCGTTCGGAGTCGGCATAAAACATGTAGGTCCAGTTCTCGGTCAATTGTGTAGAAACATTTAATAACACACACAACACAATTGATCATAAGAAGCTCGGTCAAAGTCCTTTCAAGGGCTGAAATGGCCAATTTGTGTTTGTTTTGTTTTTATACAAAAAATGTAAGAAATGAATCAATTCATCAAGAAAAACGCTTGATTTTTTTTTTAAACTTCATAGCATATTTTTGGGCATTTTTTTGTGATTTATTGAAACTTCAAAAATTTTTATTTTTTTTTTTTTTCACTTAAAATTGTCAGTTTTACAAAAAAATTATTAAAATTATTTCGTCTTACCTACTATAGTATTCGTTTTTACTTTAAGGTATTTTATAAATATTTGGAACTAAAAATTGTTATTTGCACAATTTAACATCGAAATGTGATCATCGCTGATTTCTAATTCAGCTTAAAGAAAATCAATACTTCATGTTTTAACCTTTATTAAAACCTGACCGTCTTTTTTTACGGGAAAGAACTAGTAAATTAATAATTTTGAAATATTTTTTCGAAACCACTAAAATTTTTACCTTAGTACAGTATTTTTTTGGTTCTTTGTTTCAATTTCTTCACTTTTTTAGCAAAACACAAATTCAAACTTTCTTTCGAAAAACCGTAGGCTCGAAATCGATTTAAGGCTTAGTGTTTTTGGGAAAAGATGGTCAGAATTTTTGCGTAGAACATTTTCCGATACAAGGCTTGAGGCCACAAAGACTCAAAACATATGCAATCAACTCATTTGCCATTGGAAAACCCATTTGGATAGAAAAATACCCATGAAAATATTTTTTTTCAAAAAATCACTAAAAAGTTTGTATAAGAAATATCGCAATACTTTTGATGGGGATGGTTAGGTAATAGATCAAAATTTCTTAGACTACTAGATGTATGTTTGAAATTCTGCCATTTGACTAGAGTAACCGACCATAATTATTCTGAATTTTCCGATGGTGGAAAGAGCGGCAGTGGAAAGCAGAAAATATAGAAAATAAATCAAAGCACAAAAGAAATATTAAGTTTTTTATCTTGCCTTTTCATCGACACCAACTTTGGCTCGACCGCATTATTAAGAGAGTAAGAAAGTAATAAGTAATTAATTGATTTGAGTATTTTTCTATCAAATCAGCAAGTCAGGTATTAGTGGAGGTCACTCCACCGCGAAAAGTAATCGGTGCAGATTTCAATAAGCAGTTTTGTCGTAAAATACGCATTGCAATTATTTAAAAAAAAATTGCAGAAAAGCTATCACGATGGCCTAATGGATTGAAAAATACCCAATGAATATCTCAGCAACGCATTGAGGTATGGCGCTGTATGTCTGTTTTTGATCATTTTGTATCAATTGATCATACAATTGTGTATGAAATTTTATCAAAATCGTGTGAGCGGATCTGGTTCCAGGCAGAAATGGGTTAATAAAACAGGGCAGACTAGGTTAATAAATGGTCTACCTCTGTTAAGTGTTCGTAAGGGTCTAGAAAATAATATTGAAAACATTTTAAGTGCAATGGTCCAAAATAAAAGTAAAATGGACAATGTTCTCTTAACATTATTTAATGAATAACAAATTTAAATAAGTTAGAAAATAAAAACATAACACCCCACAAAACTTTTTTCTGGGTGCGCGCCTGACAGACACAAAAATTTTTGACGGCATGCAATTTTTTCATATAAATATTTGCTTATATAAAATTTTAATAATCGAAAATAAATTAAAATAAAAAGTTCTGGATTGAAGATTGAAAATGGAATACTCAATCATCAAATTAAATTAACAAGATGCTTACCAACTGATCAACGAAATACAAATTTTTTGCAAGCGCTAATTGTTTACTTGAAGATTGAGCACTTGAAAAACGCGTATTTAATTGTAAAAACAACACTTGGATTAAGCTTAATTAAACACTTATATTTTATTGTATTAAACTTGAAGTAAGGAATATCATTCCAGGGTTTCGTTTTCGTTTAACCAACATCTAAGCGTTCTACAAAAGTACATTAAAGCATTTTCCCAGCTTGAGGCTTACGTTTCTAAGCTTCCTTAAAGCTTACTCCAAGCTTGTAAGGCTGATTGCGAATAAATGTTCATTCAAAAGACCCTTTTGAAAAATAAGTAGTGATATGCATATGATGCAAATGATGCAAATGATACATATGATGCAATTGGCAGGAAAAACGTCAAAACGTTTTGTATGTCGTAAGCTTGGCTCTAAAGAAGTATCTCAAAATTTTGTCATGATGGGCCAATTCTGACCACAACATCGAATTATGGAAAAGATCATTAGCGACATTTTTATGTAGACCTGTATTATTTATTTGTCAACAAAAAATTATAAATTTTAATTTTATGGCAACTAGTTTATTTTGTTTTTAAGTTTTTGTCATATATTGATTATTGTTGAACTGGTTCTGTTTTGTCTATTTTGCACAAAACTGCTTAATCTAAAGAATCTACCATTAAATAATCTACGTTTTACGGTAGAAAAGCGGGAAGGTGCTTTCATATAAGATCTATAATATGAAAACAATCAAACTTGTTCCTTATTGTATGATTTGTATGAATTTTTGTCAACAAATTTTAATGAATTAAGATCATTGATTAAATGCCAAAGTTTAAATAGAACTAGTTTTTTCTTAGAAAAAAAATAATAAATAGCAATAAATGAGACATTAATGAAATAGTAAAAAAAGTTTAAATTCTATGATAGCATGAAGAAATATTTGTAAGACGATTTGAGCAGCAGAAAACATTAATGAACCATATTTTGAATATGGCAGTTGCCCAAAAATGTTCGCTCGGTAAAGTCTAAACTGAAGCTTAGAATATAATTTTCAATATTATTTAAAATAGATTCTTAAATATTTTTTTCATTAATTAAATTTTGAATTTAAAATTCTTATTCTTATTCTTAAAAAAGTCAAACCTCAGAGGGTTAACAATGCCATGTAAAGTTTTTGAAAACATTAACTTTATTCATTCAATTTTGCAGGCCTTTCGATCTTATTGCTCAAAAGAGGCCTGATGGAAGCACTTCTTAAGAATGGCTAAAAGAAGGGGTAAACAAAAAGTATTTTATTCTTTTAAGCCTTTTTCTGTGTATTATATATATTCTATGATTTTATCTTCTCTCCTATGTTTTTTTCAAGTCAGAATAATTTCAATCTATAATTTAATATAGCAGTAAGAAGGGCCATTCCTATGTCATGTTTTTAAACTGATATATATTCTAACTTTACCGAAAAAGTTGCTCTGAAGTATATGAAAAGTCAGTCCTTGAAGGGAAAAAATAATTGTTGTGCTGCCTTTTGTGCAAAAAATGAAGGCCTTCAAGAAGTGCCAATAAGAGCAGCGAAGAAAGAATATGTTTGGTCTTCAAAAGTAGTAGGTAATGCAGGTCTTCGTATGAAGAGCGCTGGTTTAATTGCCTATTGGATAAGTTCGGTCAGGCTTGGTCAAAGCTCGCAGCAAGGTACCGTGCGATGATTATAAACTTTTTTTGGCCAAAAGGAAGAATTGAACTTAGTTGACATGTGGTTTTAACTAGGCGGTGCTTCATGCCACACGGAACCATTAATGTCATGAACCTGTGGAGAGGCGAGTTTGTTGAGCAATTAATCTCATCTTTTGGAATAGTACAATTCCCGCCAAGATTATGCGGTTTGATCCCACTAGACTATTTTTTATGTGGCTAAGTAAAGTTTCTCGTGTACAGGGACAAGCCACAATTGCAGCCCTGGAAGACATCATTACAGATGCCATTGGTGAGTTACCGGCAAAAATGCTGGAAAAATATTTCATAATTGTAGCTTACAAATGGACCGACCACCTCATGCTTGAGCACGGGTGGTTTTTCAACATTAACATGAAAAAATCATTGAAAAATAAATGACATGACTGGTGTTTGATTGGTGCTTGATTGAAATTTTCTGTTTTTTTTTTTCAATTTTCAAAACCAAACTCTTAAAAAATCACCCTTTAGAGCCACGGAAGATCCTGAATGATTGTTAGTCCTTAAGATTGGCATGGCGCCAATCTCTTTATCAGCTTTGGTTTTTTGCATATTTTTTTTATTTTTTTTTAACGTTCAAATGTATTTTTCAATTGTTTGATAAGTAAAAATTACTTTGAAAATTTTTTTAAAAAGTAGGTAAATTAAAAATTGAAAAATGAATGAACTTCAGCCCGTTTCAAAAGAGAAGAACTTTTTTTAGTTTCATTTTTCGATGCGCAGTGACATGATATAAGAACCAGGTAGTATAAATCGTGAGTGCTCAACTGTCATTGGAGGCATAGAATGTCAAAATTACAATTTGACAGCAAAACAATAATGCTTCTTGTACTATAATATATGAAAACAGGGAAATTTTCATTTATGTGTTTTACTTGAAGTTGGAAATGTTTTGCAATATTTATTTGTTTTGATATTTAAGCCACATATAGCACACATGTTATGATTCTTGCTAACAGTTTCCACGATTTAATATAAAATAAAAGTGAAATTGTTTTAAAATAACGATGAACAAATTTTACTTGTTTACTCTAGTTGGAAATTTTGCTTCTTAATAGAAGTGTTTACCTTTTATGAAATATTCCAAATGTGCAAGTGCAACAACAGAAAACTTCCTTTCTTTTAGAGCAAAAGTAGCCAAAAGTATATATATTCTTGATCAGCATCACCACCTGAGTTGATTTAGCCATGTCCGTCTATCTGTCTGTCCGTCTGTCTGTCCGTCTGTCTGTCCGTCTGTCTGTCCGTCTGTCTGTCCGTCTGTCTGTCCGTCTGTCTGTCTGTGGACACGATTAAAGCCGTAATTTTGAAACTATTGTGCTGAAATTCGATATTTAAGCTTTTTTCTAAAAAATTAAAATCAAGTTCGAGAATGGGTTAAATCGGTTGAAAACCACGCCTACCTCCCATACAACACAAATAATGAAAACTCTATAAAGAGACTAATATCAAAGTTACAAAACTGAAACTCGGTATTTGTGTGTTCTATGTCAAAACTTAAGTGTGTTAGAAAAATGGGCGTTATCCACCCACTTACACGCCCACCTCCCATACAACCACAAAATTCAAAACTCTATAAAGAGACTAATATTAAAATTACAAAACTGAAACTCGGTATTTGTGTGTTCTATGTCAAAACTTAGGTGTGTTAGAAAAATGGGTGTTATCCACCCACTAACACTCCCACCTCCCATACAACCCCAAAATTGAAAACTCTATAAAGAGACTATTATTAAAGTTACAAAACTGAAACTCGGTATTTGTGTGTTCTATGTCAAAACTTAGGTGTGTTAGAAAAATGGGCGTCATCCACCCACTAACACGCCCACCTCCTATACAACCCCAAAATTTAATATTTTATAAAAAGGCTTATTTTATATTTATGCTTCAGAAAAACAATTTGATATGTTTGTATTTTAGACACATAAAAATAACAAAATTTTCTAAAATCTCATACAAAAAGCTCTCTAATTTAAGATAATTTAACTCTTAAGGTTCAGTCGTGGGGGTATTTTAACTTCGGCCAAGTCGAAGATATACCTTACTAGTTTTCGCATATCTTGCTGCTCAGAGAAAATTACATTTTATTTTGAATGTCGACCAATCAGAATGAAGAACACACTCAAAATTATTTTCTTATTCTCAAACATGCGCAAAAATGTTGTTCTCTTTTTAAACAGGCTATAATACAGAGTACACTGAATAAGGTAGCCGCAACACGGAGAGCGCGACTGCCGCAAATGTCAAAGCGAACTGATTCAGCTGTTGTTGTTGTTGTTGTTCTTTTTTTCGACAGCCAGTTGATTTTTGACACTTTCGGATATGTGAATATAATATACATGTAATATAATATACATGCTATAATACATGGTTGAATAACAAGGTTGCCTCAAAACTGACTGTGCTCTCTTTCGCTTATCCGAAAGTGTCAAAATCAACTGGCTGTCGAAAAAAAGAACAACAACAGCTGAAGCAGTTCGCTTTGACATTTGCGGCAGTCGCGCTCTCCATGTTGCGGCTACCTTATTCAGTGTACCCTGCTATAATATACAGTTAAAATAAGTATAGTCCGTTTCAAAAGAGAATAACATTTTTTAGTTTCATTTTTCGATGCGCAGTGAGAAATTATTTTAAAGGCTAGAACATTTTTTAGAGCGTAATTTCTTGCTCTTTTCGTACTGTTCGCTGAACTTTATGCTTTTTTTGAGTGTTTTTTACTTTTTTTCTATATATTTTAATGCGCAAACATTCAGAACAAATGATCGCACAAGTACGATGTTGCACCGACGGCCTGCAGCAACCTGCATCTTGAAAGAGAAATCAAATACAAATTACATAAAAAATAAATTATTTCTCAAGAAAAAATTGTGAAGTGAAATTTGGCTAACAAATTATTTTTTGACGCCTGAAAAATAAAATTCAGTACTTCCGCAGCGCAGTTGCGATGAACAACAAAATTCAGGGATATACATTAATTTTTTTCATATATTTTTCTGCTCAGAGAATATTCAATTTTTTTTTATGTCAACCAATCAGAACGAAGAACGCTCTCAAAATATTTTCTTATTCTCAAACATGCGCAAAAATGTTCTTCTCTTTTGAAACAGGCCATGATATAATTACTCCAAGGTAGTATTGACGTTTCTGTTGGAAACGGACTTTTGTCAAAAAATATAACGCTCACAATCCGTCATAGCATAAAATTAATTTTCACTGGTCACATTCAGCGTACCCAACAGTTGCCAACTGCTAAGTCAAAACTTGATGCACATAACTATGAAGTTGCGCATTAAAATGCAATTAAAAAATAGAAAATTTTTAATTTGTCGGTAAAATTTCCATTGGTATTTGCTACAAAGCTTGATATTTCATAAACTTCTGAAACTTCAATACCGATAATAGCGCTCCCCGATATGTTGCTGTCACAACAGTTGACATATATATTTTCAGTGAACACTCAGAAAAAAGTTTCTCGGCATCATATTTGGAGAAAAATCGTATAGACTTTGCTCCAGAGAATGCTGTTCTCTAAATGTAATCCTAAAAATTCCCTAAAAATGATTAAAAGCTTTCATGAAAAAGAGAAATAAACAAGAATATATATCGGTTTTAGAGAAAAAAACCTTTTTTAATTTTGAAAAAAGACTTATTTTTATTGAAGTGAAGTGTGACTTTTTATCAAAATATAGGTAAAAATTTTCATTTTCAATAAAGTTTTCTCTAAAAATGAGACTTTTTTTTGAGCGAGAAAAATACTTTGCCATTATAAGAGACATTGAAATATTTTCATTTCCCACAAATGAAGAATTATTTTTTCGAAAATGTGAAAATTTAATTTTCTAATTGTAGAAAATTTTATTTGAAAAAGACAAAATTGCTATTATCAAAAACAGAGAAATTTTTTATCATAGAAATATATTTTTTTATGTATTTGTATTTATATGTATATATGTATTTTTTTCTGAGTGTAGTTATCATTTGCATATCAGATCAGACAAAAAACGACTAAGTTTCGTTAATGTTGTTTATATTTTGAATTTAGCAATTAAAAATATCAGCTGTTTCAATTTGATATTAATTTTTTAATATTCTTAAAATGACTATAAAAATGCTCATTACGAGTAAGTGTTAAAATATTAACATATAACAGATATTTTTATTAGATAAACATTAAAGCACTTCTTAATGCAATATTTCGCTTAATTGATAACGTTATTGACGACGCATGCATTAAATTATAAATATGAATAAATAAAAAAGAATAATTATGAGTTTATTACTGTTTGAGTAGCTTATAGTAAAAGCACAAAATCTGACTCAGATTTGAGTGATGTGTGAAAAAAAAACCCAAATGAAAGACAAGCAAAGGTCATGATTTTAAAGTAATAAATATGTTAAAAAGAAATACACAAAAACAAATAGAAGTTCACATCAAAGCAATATTAAATAATTATGTTGAATGTAGCAAGTTATAAGCGAGACTTTTTGGCGCTGAATTCATGGTGAACACTGACATAATTAATCTAGTTTTATAGACATAAATTAGCAGCAGGTGGAATTAAATTGTTTGTTGTGTTTTTTTTTTTTTTATCAATTAGTTTGACAAGAAAAAGAAATGTCACAATTTTTACAAAATAATTAACAACCTGCAGATATTTGAGACAAAAGCGCATAAATTTCAAATATGACAAATTTATGCGACCTAATATGAGACAAAATGCTTTTAAAAAATTTATTCACTCAATGTCGAATGATATAAAATAAAGTTGAATAAATGTTAAATATATTTATTGATATTAATGTGAACAATTTTTATTCAAATGTTTAAGATTTCATTTGAATTTTTTTTTATATATGCCTGTGAACCTTTTAATGCACGCATTATTTTTTCTACCATTGAGCTATGATAATAAAAAATATTAAATGCGATTTTATTACAAAAACCAAATGCGTATGTCTTATCTATATCTCTAGCCATTTTTATATGCGTGTGAGCATCAGCAAGACAAGCTGGTCTATGTTCGCATATGCTTATGACGTCATGATAGTTGATGGTTTTTTTTTTTTCTTCTCTTAGACATACAAAAACGTGCTGTTTATTAATTAAGCTCGTCTGCTGCAAACTTCATTTCATCTGAAATTGGTTCCTATTTCCTCGTTTTTGCACCAAACAAAAAAAAAAAGAAGAAGAACATAAGTGGCGCGCATTCTTGTTCGAATTCACTAAAGAATGAAACTGACCCACTAACATTCTAGACACGTAATGCGTTTTTTCCAACTCTTTGTTTTATTTGCTTCATTTAAAACACATGCTACTTTTTCGACAATCGCACCGCACCATATTGCGTCGGCCTATAGTTTGCATGCTTAATTTTTGCTTATTTATAGTAATAAAATTTAATGAATTTTAATTTGATTTTTTTTTTACTTCGCTAATTTAACGCAATATATTTTGAGCTAAAATGACGAGTTTTTATAGCTCATGCGTGGACATTCAACTTGAAATATCTGCTAAAGGGAATCATCAATGTGCGTTGTTGGGCTTTTTGGCTATGACAAGTTCTAGTTGATTGTGTGAAAAAGCAATAAAAAAAAGATTTTTCCAAGGTCAGTTTTTATTAGCAGAGCAATAAATATTCAACACATTAAAGGTAAATTTGGTTTTAAGCAATCTTATAGATTGCAAGTTTTTTGTTGACTGAAAGTAAGTGATTCTATTAAATTTCTCGAAAATGTTAACTCCCTCTATTGTAAATTAGAGTTTATTTTTGCAAGTTATGTGAAGTTTTCTCGTGTTTATGACACATTTTAACAGTTCATTAAAAACATATTTTAAGTTAAGTTAAGTTTGTTTTATTGCTCAGCTTTGCTCAATTAATTCAATTTGAATTGCAACTTTTTTCACTGCAAATGTTTTCACGTCATTACTAGCTTTATTTGCATTAAAAATTGGTAATAAAGTTAATTAAGGGTTGTTTTTGAGTTTTGATGAATTCGAGTTCATTGCTTTGATTCGCGTTGAAAGCTTTTCAACATGCTATTTACTATAATTTATTCTTTGAGACAGATACTGTTTTTAATTGCTTTTTACATAAATTAGTTTAAAAAGTAATGCATAAAGTTACGTTACCTTTTGTTTCATTAGCATTCAATATTTTAAGTCTCACTTCAGTTGTAAACAAATTTAACTCTTCATGCCCTACAATAGTGAAATATTTATTTGTAGCAATATATCTATCAATGCCTACCATTTAGTTTGTAAAGATTATTTCATGAAAATTTTGCCACGGCTACGCCTGTGTTAGTCCATTCGTAAGCTCCAATTTTAGCACACTTTTTCCAGCATTTTGGCCGGTATCTGCATCTGGCTTGTCCCTAACTTCAAGTATCTTGACAAAAAATAGTCTAGTGAGGTCAAATCACACGATCTGTCGGCCATTGGACTGCTCCAAAACATGAGGTTGATTGCTCACTAAACTCACCTCTCAATAGGTCCATTCATTAAACATTCAACGCTGTGGTTAGTCATCACTTATTGCACCAACTGTATTTTATATGGTTTCATACCGAGGTCCTTACGTAAAATTTTCCAGGTGGTCGAATAACACAAGCCCAATATTCTCCTCGGTACGCACTCTCCGCATATGGGTTGGTGGATTGATGTCAAAATTGAAAACTCCATATATATTTCGAAAATAGCGCAAATTTTCAATTTATGAATTTATTTTGTATGGACGATAGGAGTGGTTTTCTTCCAACTTTTCCGAATTTTAAATTCAGAATACTTTTTAATTATAATTTATGAATGTTTAGATGACGTCATTTTGTATGGGAAGTAGGTGTGGTTTTCATCTGATTTTGCCGAATTTCATTATAAGGCAATTCTTTAATTTTTGTAGATTTTTAAGACATTTTACGTTTAAAATAAAGTTACTGTGTATGGGAGGTAGGCGTGGTTTTCATCCGATTTGGCTAATTTTTTAACTTAATTTTTTATATTTTAGATACAAATATCAGAGACTGAAAATAACAGCTATTTTCGAAATTTCAATTCAAAAAGTCAGACGGAAAAAATTTGTTTATTCAATATTTGAAAATAGCAGTGCGATGCTTGTTAGCTTAGGAATAATAATCTTAAAAGCTTTTTATTTGTTTGACTTTTGTAAAAAAAGTCAAAAATAATAGTTTCTTTTTGACCGATTTTTTTTTCGGTCAAAAAAATAAGTTCAAATTTGACTTTTATTTTTTTAGTCCAAAAAAAAAATTAAAATATGACTTCTATTTTTCCGGTCAGAAGTATAAATTAAAATTTCACTCTTATTTTTTCAGCCAAAAATAACAGTTAAAACTTGATTTTTTCGGTCAAAAATAACAGTTAAAATTTGAATTTTCTTTCTTCGGTTAAAAGGTGTAAAAACATAACTCATTTACAACATTTGTAACTTTTTTTTCTCGCAAATTAATAAATTTGAGGGAATTTTTAGGCGTTTTGCTTGTTGAAAGCTATTTTTTCCATCTAGCTTTCGTCTTGAAGTGGTTTAGGTTCTTGTTAAGAAAATTGTGTTGCACAGTATAATAATTACATATTAATAGAGATCATTTTCAAACCAGCTCAAAATCGCGAAAATCCAACCATATTATTATGAAAAATTTTTATTTTAAATTTTAAAAGAAGCACTGCAAATAACAGGAAAAATAAAAGTCAAATTTTAACTTACATTTTTGACCGACAAAATAAAAGTTATATTGCAGCAACTTTTATTTTTGACTGAAAAAATCAAAGTCAAGCTTTTACTTTTATTTTTGATCAAAAAAAATCGGTCAAAAAATAACTATTATTTATTGACCTTTTGGAAAAAAGTCATTACAGTTACGGTTCCTAACAAATATCAAATTTCATGACGATAGCTTCAATATTACGACTTTAATCATGTCGAAAGACGGACAGACATATTTTTTTCTGATTTGTACTCAATCTAACTAAAACAGCAGTCAAAAATTCCCTACATTTTTTGGGATTTCAACCCTCTTTGGCGAATATCAGCTTAAGTGAAGTATTTCTTGCACCGTTTTAGAAAAACCTAGGCGCTTGGTGGCTTCTTTCGACACATCGAATATATGATCATTTCTGTCGGTGAAACCAGTTTGCAATTAAAGTTACGGTAAAAATTATTTTTGCTGACAACAACAATTTCGCTGTCGGGGATCAACTCAAAAATGTGCGTTATAAATTCAGATAGAGAGAGTCCAGTTTTTGCCAAGAATAATATATTGCCAGAAGAATTTGTTTGGGAAAGCATTATAAACTATCTGCGTGCATTCACCAAAGACCAGCTGGAACTATTGAAGTTTTAGAAAATATATGTGACTGTAGTTACATAAATGTTTTAGATAATATAATAAAAATTTAAAAGTTTCAAAAAACTTATTAAGACTTAGTGAGATTGAATTACACTATGTTTATGTACACAGCAACTAGTGTCCGACCGAATATTCGGTTTCGGTTTCGGTTTCGGCCAGTTTCGGCCCTTTTAATCAGTTTCGGCTATTCGGCATCAATATGGCCGAAACCGAAACCGAAACCGAATATTTGATCGGACACTACTAATTCGGTTCTTACATATATTTCAATGGTAGATGTGAGTTCGCTTTCATCAAAATTTTTAATGGTGTTAAGTAGAACGTGAAATTCAGTCACTTGATTGACCGTGTGGGTTGGGTCCAGCACAAAACGATAAATGTAGATTTTTTTTTTAGATTATAATATTAAGTTATTTAACTTTAAATACTAAAAAGTTCCTTAAAGTGATATTAAAATGATCTCTTTATTTATTATTTTAAAGTTGAACATTACTGTTCAAATATTTATATTAATATATATAAAAATATCTTGAAATAGATTTAAAGTACTCAATAGTCAAAAAGCTTTTTAGAGATAAAATGCTTTTTCAAATTTTGTTATTCATAAAAATATTGTCTCAGCTTATTTGTTACAATAGGAACACTCTTAATTTGAAATGGGAACAGTGCCAAGAATGGTTTGTGAATTTGATAAATTCAATAATTTTTTGTTTATTTTTCATAATTTTATCAATATTTTGACATGCAAACAGTCAAAAAAATGTTTAATCTATGTTCTTCTCTGAAAAAATTGTCACTTATAATTTTTATTCCCAATATTTTGAAATGTTTTGGCATGTTTCCATATTTTTTGAAACAGTTTGAAGTACTTTTGACAATATTTGTGCTCACATTAGAGTAAAAATTTTAAAAAGGCTTTATCAAGGGTTTATTGAAGGTTACTCATTTAAGAAGCCTTTATAAGAAATTTTTGTCGTTATTGGACGTTTATGAATACTGTTTTTGAAATTTTTTCTTTGTAAAGGCTTTATAAGAGGCTCGTAAATTTTTATGAATAAAGGCAAAAGAATATTTATCGTATATATACGTTATTATAATATGTTTCAATTGTTATATATTTGAAAGCTTTTAACAATTAACAATTTAACAATTTTCAAGTAAACATTCAGTTTCGGTTTCGGTTTCGGTTTCGGCCGAATATTACAAAAATGGCCGAAATTCGGTTTCGGTTTCGGTTTCGGCCAAAATTTTGGTTTCGGTCGGACACTAACAGCAACCCACTATTTTTGACATAGAATTACGCCTTACAGCGCGGTTTGTATGGGATCGTTTTAACAGATTTTTTCAAGGCCATGAAACTTTTTTGACGAATACTTTAGGGTATGCCTACAACCTTTAATACTCTTCGTTCAAAGATTATATATATACTTAAATATTAGATAAACCCTGCGCTGAATGAATATCTAATTTTGGATTTTGTCACCATTATATTAAAGTCACAAAATAGCAAAAATATAAGAAGAAAAATGCATGTGTTTATATAAGAAAATCAATGATCAGCTGCTTATGTTGTGGCTGCTGCTTTCTTTGTTTTTGTTTCGTTGTTTAAGCTTGTGTTGTTTTTGTTTTGCACGAACTGATTCGCAGGCTTCTTCATTGAGTTGTTGTATGTTATACCTCTTAATTGGCTTCTTGAATGTACTACTTAGAAATGAGTGCTCTATTTTAACAGCAGACGTCAATCACAACCTCTTTTCAACTCAGTCAATGAACTCAAACTGTCAAACTTAACGAAATGGGTCTGTGATCCGGTTAGATTTAACTCTTATGAAAAAAACGAGTTGGATCATATTTCATTAAATGCTTTTACCCAATAGATGGCGTAAAATTTTAATTTTTGTTTTTAATGCAAATTAATTTGGATCCGACAGCACTAGCGAGTGTAGCTCGCAAACCAAACATCGGAAAGAGACGATAGTGGTACTAATGTAAAGGACATGTGTTCAGCGTGAGAAATAATCACCATACGATTTTTTAAAAATTGGGATCTAAATTTTATTTTCAAATTAGTAGTTAAACTGATTGTAGCTTGCAAACTATATATCGAGCAGAGAAGAAAGTGGCGCCAATGGAAAGTGCATTTGCTTCGCCTTCTTGTCAACTAAGTCTCAACTCAAATCAACTAATGAACTCAACCTGTCAAACTTAACGAAATGATCGAACAACTTTGAAATTTTGCTTGCTCATTTTATCATGCTTACTTTTAACGTTTTCTTTGTTTTGGTCTCGATACACAGAGGGAAAAACCTATGGACTCAATACATAAATTTATGTACTCATCGCATAGTTTTCTGCACACAAAAATTTTACATTTTTCATGTATTGAGTACATGTTGAAATCTTTATTGACTACATAATGCTTTTAAGCGGTTATGTAGTCAATAAAGAATTTTATGTACTCAACGCATAAATATGTGTCGTGAATTCATGGATGTATGTGGTGAGTACATACACACTGTACTCATCGCAAACTGTTACAAATAATTTTATGTAATGAGTAAAGATCTTATGTGCGTATTACATAGATTATTGACTCAGTACATACGTAATTTACTCATTACATATTTGGAGTACATAATTTTATACAATGAGTACATACATTATTTACTCATTACATATTTTAAATGCACAGTTTTATGTAATGAGTACATACATAATTTACTCATTACATATTTTTAGGGCATACATTTATTTAATGAGTACATACATAATTTACTCATTGCACATGTTAAAAACATAATTTTATGCAATGATTACATACATAATGTATTCATTATATATTTTTTGTTCATAATTTCATGTATTGAAATATACACAATTCATGTCTGTGCCTAAATCACGCTCTCAACAAATGCAATAAATAACTTAATAAAGAAATGACTAGATTTCACAAAATAATTGCCAATTACTTATAGAAACCCAGCCATTTATTTCTTATCCAATCATCGCTTTTGTTCTAGAGTACAGTGAATAAACTCATTCCCGACCTGATGTTCTACAGGCTTTAGAGGTGTTGCTTATTTGAAAATCAAGAAACGAATGACATAAAATAGCAAAATCGTGTGCCGATGTTCAACAGATGCGTGTACTGAGTCCACATGTTAAGTACTGAATAAATATGTCACTTCAATCGTAAAAGAGGGACGTGTACTGAGTCTATATTTTATGTATTGAGTAAAGTTTTTGTAAAAAATTACATAACACGTTGATTGAGTACACGTTGCTTGTATCTATTGAAGTCTGCTATGTATTCAACACATAACATGATGTATTGAATACATTTTTTATTCACTTTAAAAAGTGAATAAATTGATATGTAGTCAGTACACGCTCCCTTTACTCAGTAAATACTGCTCTCGTTGCGTTCTCATACAAGTTGCAGTGCATAGATTTTACATAGCT
This sequence comes from Tetanocera ferruginea, assembly GCA_958299015.1. Classification (NCBI taxonomy): domain Eukaryota; kingdom Metazoa; phylum Arthropoda; class Insecta; order Diptera; family Sciomyzidae; genus Tetanocera; species Tetanocera ferruginea. Next base: position 138,096,981 of record OY282642.1, read on the forward strand.
GTCTCTGTACTGACTACATAACTTTTTCCCTTAGTGTAAGTAGTCCATAGTTGAGTGTTATTAATTTATTTGTTAATTTTCGAAAGATCAATAAAAAATACGTACAAAATGGACAAAACAATCGGACCAAAGAGACAAAGTAGAAGAGGTTGAAACTTAAACGGAATTCTAAATTTACACTTACGATACAATCGAAACTGTTTCATTTTTTTTCTCATAGATTTGGGGTCTTTAACAGGAAAAATTAAAAAAAAATGTTTTATGGTTATTTTTTTTTTAATTTATTTAAAGTTTTTCTCTCTATTTCAAATATAGTCTCATATATTTATTGATGAGATATTGTGTTATATTTTGTATTTGATAATTTTTGTTAATTTATTAAAAAAAAGTGCAATAAAATCTTACGTTGTGAATTTCGCTGTACTCGATTAAAAAAAGCGCAGCTCAAAACGAAAGACTTAAGACACAAACTTGATTTTATTTGTATTACTTTTGTTGTTTCATCTTATTGTGAGTGAACATCAATTAGAAATATTTTGTTTCCTTTGACGGCTTATTTGAAATACAAGCAAATAATTTCAGAATAATATTAAAGACTTAAGCAACGAATTCGAAATTTAAACAAAATTTTGCACTCACGCTTATAGCTGTATATATATAACAATTTGTAAATATGTTAATTTTTAATAAAAATTAATTAATTATTTTCACATCATTATCATTGAATAAGTGCTTGTAGTAAATTCAATTAATCAATTGTATCGCTTTAATTACTGCATGTTATTTTGAAATAAGCCGGAAAAAGAAAAAATGCAAAACATTTTAATGAAATGTATTAGAATTAAAAATTCATAAAAAAGTTTAAAGTAAACAGTAAAAGAACTACAATCCCGATATATTAAACATATCGCTCATTTACTCAAATAACGTCATAACTCAAAAAAAAACACAATTTTTATCAAGTTATTATCTTGAATACTCTCAGCGTGAGAAGACAATTCTGCTCTATTCTATGCAAGGTGTTTGTAAATTGAAAACTTTAAAAGCGTTTTCTGCAAAATTACTTTTTTTGAGTTATGACGTTATTCCAGCAACTGAGCGATATGTATATCTTTAAATCTTTTGACTTGAATTATTTATAAATTTTAAAAATTTTTGTAATTAACTTATTTAAGCATGCATGTGTAGCAATCAATTAATCTCATTTTAATATAATTGTCATTAAATTAAAATATAATGACATTTCAACAGTTATACAAGTTGATCTCTTTAATGAACTCATCAAATATACAAAGTTATCACACTTGCTTCTTGGCAAAGCACTTCATTAAAGCTTGTAAACTCTGCCTAGTTTGTCTGAAGATAGTTATTATTTTTAAGTAATTTTGAGCAATATTTATGTATTATCCAAAGCAAGTTCACACAATTTTACAATTTAATATCTAACTCATGGCTATTCGAAGGTTCTTAACATTTTCACATATAACTAATTACTTTTGATTAAATTGCATGAATTTCTAACAATAAATTGTATCCAAAACATGACCATGCTTAACTATTATAACACGCAAATATTGTCAGACTAAATTTTTTTTCACTTTATTTATTTTTCCTCTCTATATGCGTTCTTCTTAAAACTAATAGTGAGTGATAATGTGCTGCACAAGGTTAGCACGAAGCGCTGGAATCTTATTTACAAACATTGTTAACAAATAATAATCTGCATTACGCACATAGAAGTGAAGTGCAAACAGACACACTTTAAACTGGTCAAAATAAACGAAAAGATCTTCAAGAAAATTGTTAATAACTTAAAAAGCCATTTCCGATACATACATCATCAAAGCCTAACCTTCAATGAAAATCTGTTTGTATGCATAAAACATTAAAAAGCTGCTGAAAGTGGTTTTCACAAAAGGCATTTTTTTTTTCAAATTTCATTTCAACCAACTAATCTTGTTCTTATCATTCATTTCCTTAAAAAGCCACATTTAAGTTAAGAACTTCCGTATTAATAGGAATTTATGTTCAGACTTGTTGACAAATTTCAAACAAAACTGGAAAAAAATATTTGAAAAAAATTACCATTTGATAGTTCTTGAAATCGTTAATACATAGCATATTAAAATAAATTAATGCTTGAATAATTTAAGAAAAACACTTAAGTAATCAACTAGATGCGTTTTAAAAGGTTCTTTTTTCAGCCTTGATTTCAAATAATAAACAAACATTTTTAATATCAAAAATATCATTAAATAAAACCATTTTTATGTTCTTTTGAAATATGTTTGGATAACTTGCTTCAAGTTCACAATTTTTCCAATTTATTCTTGCTCAGATGATCATATGTAATACTACAAGTTTATTGATTGTGCATCGGTGTTCTTAAAAAAAGAAAAACTATTATAAGATTTTTATAAAAAGCAAAACTGAAAACATATTCTTTAGAGAACTCAATGACTCAAGCTTCATTCATTCTATACTTACATATCATTGTAAAATATCGGAATAAGCTTATATTATCGAATCATGAATCAGTCGAAGTTTTTTTCCAAATATGCAGCATGAACATTTTGTTCAGTGGCTAATAAGGAAATATTTTTGAAAACATTTCAAAACATATACAAATATTTGCCCGTCAAAAGAATTCCTTCACTTTAAATCTTTTACTTTCGACCTAAGAAGAAGTAAGTCCAGAAGAAGTAAAGTCCAATGATTTTTTTAAAGCTAGCAACACTGTTATAGGCTTGGAAATTGATTTTTTTTAGTGATCTGACACGTGTTTTTTTTCTAATTGCTTTTTAAACAAGTTAACCTAGAGTCTGACCTGCGAATTTCTTGAAAAAAAAATATAAACAAAGGATTTGTTTTCTTGTGCGGATGCATTAAAAATGTTGCAAAAAAAATATAGGGTGTCTGCTCTTGCACGTTTGCAGACATTTCAGAAATAAAAATTTTTAAAAGAGGGTCATACATCAGCTGACAACTTGCCTCACACTTCTTAAGTGATGTTGACATTTTTTCTACAATTTTCAAGGTATCATACACTCGGAATTCCTTCCGCAAGTCAATCGATTGAAGTTGAATATTATTTGAGGGTCTAAAAGTGTTTTTGCGAGTTTATTTAGCGTAAGAGGCCAGAATTTTCTAAGGACAATTGAAGGTTTTTGCACACACCATATTCACCAGATAGGGCCCTGTGTTACTTTTTTCCCAAACTCGAATTTTCGCTTCTTAGAAAATATTTTGAGCTGATTGAAGTCGTCAAAGAGAGGAAAATTCGCAGAGTGAGCTAAAGAACAAATTTTTGAAATCAACCTACCAAAACTGCTTTCGATAATGAAAAAAAACATTGGCATATGTTTATGATAAAATATATATTAAAAAATAACACTGAACAACAATTTTACAACTTGTTTGTCCCACACGAACTTTGATAACTTATACTGTTTAAGCGTTCTTCCCTCGTTATAAAACTGAATGTTTTTATTTTTGTTGGCCTCAGATTTTTTGTGATTTCGGACTTTGTGCTTTTATAACTTTGATCCTGTTTTAATGTTCTGAAATCTAAGCCACTTAACGCAGAGAAAAAGATAAAAACTATCTGATATAAAACTAAGTGGGTTAAGTGGCCTTTTAGTGAAGTATTTTCTGCCCTATTTTGTCTGAGATATTCAGGTTCAAAGTAAATTTTAGAATTTTTTTGTTATAGATTTTAATTGTTACGAGAGGTTTTGTTCATATTTAAGCCATATTTCAATAAAAATTAAAAAAACAAAATCTTGTACAAGTCAACATTTTTTAAAATCAAACATTTTACTTGACATCTGAGATCTCATAGACTAAATGTGTCAGAAAATTAAAAAATACCGCACTAAAAAGCTTTTTTAATTTTATATCAATTAAGATAGTTTTTATCTTTTTGCTCTGCGTTAAGTGGTTTTAATTTCCAGAGCAGAAAAACGAAATCAAGGTCATGAAAACACAAAGTCCGAAATCACAAAAAATCTGAGGCCAACTGTGATGAGTACATCAAATCTTTCATTGACTGCAACACTGCTAAAACGCATTATGTAATCAATACAAATTTCAATATATAAAGGCAAGTTGTCTATAGTTGAACCTCTGCTAACTCGAACGTTTTTCCGATTATCTGCACAGGCAGCACTAATATTTAGACCAAGGACCGTAGTAATCATTTTGAGCAATATAAAAAAAAAGAAACAGTTTCGATAGTATCGTAAGTGTAGACGTAGAATTCCGTTTAAGTTGTAACCTCGTCTACTTTGTCTCTTTGGTCCTATTGTTTTGTACATTTTGCACGTAGTTTTTATTGATCTTCCGAAAATTAACAAATAAATTAATAACACTCAACTATGGACTACTTATTGAGAGAAAAACAAAGAAAAAGTTAAAATTAAGCATGACAAAATAAGCAAGCAAAAAGAAATTAGCAAAATGTCAAATTTTTCGATCATTTCGTTAAGTTTGATAGGTTGAGTTCATTGATTTAGTTGATTAGAAGGCGAAGCAAATGCACTTTCCATTGGTGCCACTTTCTTCTCTGCCCGATATTTAGTTTGCGAGCTACAGTCAGTTGAACTACTAATTTCAAAATAAAATTAAGACCCCGATGTTTTAAAAAATCGTATGGTGACTTTATTTCACGCTGTCTTTTCCACTAGTGCCACTCTCGTCTCTGTCCGATATTTAGTTTGCGAGCAATACTAGTTACTAGCAACACTATCGAACTACACTCGCTAGTGCTAGTGGGATGTGGGATCCAAATGAATTTGCATTAAAAACAAAAATTAAAATTTTACGAAAACGAAATATGATCCAACTCTCTTTTTTCATAAGAATTTAATCTAACCGGATCACAGACCCATTTCGTTAAGTTTGACAGTTTGAGTTCATTAACTGAGTTGAAAAGAGGTTCATGACCTCTCGTGTCAAAATAGAGCACTCAGTAAACTAGAACAGTAGTGCATACATAAACCCAATGCGCCAAAATGCACTCTCAACGTTGAGAAGCGAACCAACTTTACAATTCAACCAACGCTAACCAATGCAAACCAATCAGTTCATGCAAAACAAAAACAACACAAAACAACGAAACAAGAACAAAGAAAGCAGCAGGCACAGCATAAGCAGCTGATGATTGGTTTTCTTATATAAACACATGCATTTTTCTTCGTATATTTTGCTATTTTGTGACTTTAATAAAATAGTGACAAAATCCAAAATTAGATATTCATTCAGCGCAGGATATATTTGATATTTTAGTATGTATATATTGTCTTTGAACAATGAGTAATAAAGGCTGTAGGTATACCCTAAAGTATTAGTCAAAAAGTTTCATGACCTTGAAAAAATCTATTAAAATGACCCCATACAAACCGCGCTGTAAGACCTATCTCTACGTCAAAAAATTACGAAAATATCATTATTTCATTCATAAAAAATAAAAATTCTATTATGTGGCTCAAAAATAAAAATCATATTTTGATTGGTTTGATATAAAACTCATTTCTTGATTTATATTATTTTGCTCAGTATTTAAAATAATTTTTTGATTTTTATTTTTTTGTTCCGATATATATTAATATTTTTATGATTTTTATTTATTTTTGATCAGAAATAAAAATCGACTTCACCAGCAGTTCTTATTTTTATCTGTATTATATCTGATAAAAAAAAAAAAAAAAAATCAAGAAATGAGTTTTTATTTTAAGCGTAGAACTCTCCTCGTTTGCGGCAAATTCCACTGGCAACATTATTTTTTTTTTGTTGCATGAAAATTCTGACAAATATTAATATTTTGTTGCGTAGAAATTGAAAAATTTGAGAGAGTCATGCTTTACTTTTCTAAATAGAGAAAAATAAATATTTATATAAAAACAAAAATTTTACCACAACTGTCACTTTTCACTTCAATATTTATTTTGCAATTCAATTAAATTGTTGTGAAAAAATGTTGCAAGAGAAATGTTGCGAGTATTTTTCACAGCGGAACAGAGTAGGTACTTTTTTGACGAACATGTTGTGAAAAATTTCACACATATATCAAAGCTATAGTTTTTTGTACGCAAATGCGATTGAAATTCCACATGAAAGTTAGCACAATACTAGGCTTTAAGCAAAAAACTATAAAAATCAAATATAATTTTTATTTTTGAACAAAATAAATTTATTAGATTAATTTACTAGAATAATTTAGGTTAGATGTATATATTATTTTATATCCATCGCCGGGTAGAAGTTATTTATCATTGGAAGAGCATGGTCAGAATCAGTTACGTTACTTTATAAAATTTATTATTTTCTGTTTAATGTTACTCAATAAACATGGAGTGTTAGCAAATCCATGTTAAAGTTTTATAATCCAACTAACTTTAAGCATAATTCTCCTATTTTTTAGAAGGTAGATTTATAAACTGTTATCGATATTAAAGTTGGTAAATCAAGAGAGTAAATTTAAGTTTAAAGCACTATATAGATCGCGTAGGCAGAATAAAAAAAATAGTTTTTGTACAGATTTTATATCGTCAATATAACACTCATAACGGGGACACCAAACAATTGACGCGTATTCTAGAATGGGAACCGATGTGAATGAGGTTACGTCATGGGAATTAACAACTACAACTACCGCGTTCATTTGAGTTCAATGAGGAGACTTTTTAAAACTAGGAACAAACGTAGCTGTATAGAACGCCTTCTTGGCGGCATCCTCTGGTTGTGGTTGCTTTGAGGAAAGTATCATTCAAACAGGTTTGTATTACTTACAACTAAGTGTGATCACAATTCATCTTAGTTTGGTATAGTAGTGGCTCAAAAGTTGTATACATTTGGGCCGAAAGGGCTATACTAGGGGCGAACTCAGGGGGTTTTGGTGGTTAACCCCCCTCCCCCAAATGAATGAAAATGAAATGTATAAGACAAAACTAAAATAATAATAAAAAGATTTGACTAAAAATACTTAGAGTAAAAAAACTTCTTATGAAAACTATTAAACAAAAATAAAGAGATCTTAACACACAGGATTCAATACTCAGAGTATTATACTCTTCATAAAGAATTCCAGTCTAAAATACAATGAAAGACAAATAAAATTTGTATAGCAAAACGATAAAAATTATGAAGTATTTTATATGAGTTGTATTATTTTAAGCTATTTTTTGTTGTGTTAGAAAAGTATTGCCACAAAATAAAAAAAAACTAAATCAAAAACATAAAACGACCTCGAAAGTCGATTGGAAATGGTGTTTGACCATCATTCCAGGTACCGCGTTTGAATGTCAGGCAAGACATGGTCTTACGCTGTAACTTTTCTTTAATTCTTTCTTCGTTTCTAATCAACTGAAATTCAAAATTGATCAATGTGTACGACTTTGAAAGTTGTAATGATGGTAGAGAAATTTGAGGATGAGAACTAACGCACCCATATAATTTATTCACTAAAAACATGACAAATCGACAATATTATTAGATTTTACAGGTACGTACAATAGGGCGGGCCAATTTGTATGGATGAAAAAAAAAAAATTAAAAAATTGTAGGCGCGGAAAATATTTTACGGCATATTCTGAACAGATTTGCACAAGAAACCCTTGGTTTAAAATTGATTGCGAGCCTCCGGTTTTTGGAGAGAAAGTTTGAATTTGCATTTTACTTCAGGATGTGAAAAAATCTATACAAACATTCAAAAAACATGTATAAGGCTTAAAATTTTCTGGTTTCCATTAAAAAGGGTTCATTTAAGAACAATTTTATCATATTTTCATATTTGAAAATTTAAAAGGGGCATATTAAGAATCTAGTGAAAAACCAAAGTCAAATAAAAAATAAAAATTTTTATAATTCAAATTCAAATTAAAAGCAATAAAATGCAAAAAATATAAGATATGAATCAATTCATCAAAAAAAAAAAACAATAGTAAAAAAACAAAACAAAATAAAGTAAAAGTAACAAAAAGTGTTATGAGTAAGGAACAAAAAGTATATCAATATAAAATTGAAAAGATTGTTTGAGGAAGTCCTGTTTGCTTTCAAGTAGTGGAGTTTTTCTGCCACTATTTGCTGTCACAGCTTTAACTGCCTCCATAACTGCTGATTTTTTCAACAACTCGTCGAGCACTGGTCAAAGTTGAACATTACTCTCAGTTCCTTGAATATGGCATGAAATTTATAGATCAAATTTACTTATTTTGTTATTTATTTACTAACTTTCATCAAAACAAAATATTTTCTAACAGGTGGAATCTATGCAATAGATTTCACGAAATTCAAAACTAAAGAATGTAACAATAATAGCAAATATATAGAATTCCAGTCTAAAATACAATGAAAGACAAATAAAATTTGTATAGCAAAACGATAAAAATTATGAAGTATTTTATATGAGTTGTATTATTTTAAGCTATTTTTTGTTGTGTTAGAAAAGTATTGCCACAAAATAAAAAAAAAACTAAATCAAAAACATAAAACGACCTCGAAAGTCGATTGGAAATGGTGTTTGACCATCATTCCAGGTACCGCGTTTGAATGTCAGGCAAGACATGGTCTTACGCTGTAACTTTTCTTTAATTCTTTCTTCGTTTCTAATCAACTGAAATTCAAAATTGATCAATGTGTACGACTTTGAAAGTTGTAATGATGGTAGAGAAATTTGAGGATGAGAACTAACGCACCCATATAATTTATTCACTAAAAACATGACAAATCGACAATATTATTAGATTTTACAGGTACGTACAATAGGGCGGGCCAATTTGTATGGATGAAAAAAAAAAAATTAAAAAATTGTAGGCGCGGAAAATATTTTACGGCATATTCTGAACAGATTTGCACAAGAAACCCTTGGTTTAAAATTGATTGCGAGCCTCCGGTTTTTGGAGAGAAAGTTTGAATTTGCATTTTACTTCAGGATGTGAAAAAATCTATACAAACATTCAAAAAACATGTATAAGGCTTAAAATTTTCTGGTTTCCATTAAAAAGGGTTCATTTAAGAACAATTTTATCATATTTTCATATTTGAAAATTTAAAAGGGGCATATTAAGAATCTAGTGAAAAACCAAAGTCAAATAAAAAATAAAAATTTTTATAATTCAAATTCAAATTAAAAGCAATAAAATGCCAAAAATATGAGATATGAATCAATTCATCAAGAAAAAAAAAAAACAATAGTAAAAAAAACAAAACAAAATAAAGTAAAAGTGACAAAAAGTGTTATAGATAAGGAACAAAAAGTATATCAATATAAAATTGAAAAGATTGTTTGAGGAAGTCCTGTTTGCTTTCAAGTAGTGGAGTTTTTCTGCCACTATTTGCTGTCACAGCTTTAACTGCCTCCATAACTGCTGATTTTTTCAACAACTCGTCGAGCACTGGTCAAAGTTGAACATTACTCTCAGTTCCTTGAATATGGCATGAAATTTATAGATCAAATTTACTTATTTTGTTATTTATTTACTAACTTTCATCAAAACAAAATATTTTCTAACAGGTGGAATCTATGCAATAGATTTCACGAAATTCAAAACTAAAGAATGTAACAATAATAGCAAATATATAGAATTCCAGTCTAAAATACAATGAAAGACAAATAAAATTTGTATAGCAAAACGATAAAAATTATGAAGTATTTTATATGAGTTGTATTATTTTAAGCTATTTTTTGTTGTGTTAGAAAAGTATTGCCACAAAATAAAAAAAAAACTAAATCAAAAACATAAAACGACCTCGAAAGTCGATTGGAAATGGTGTTTGACCATCATTCCAGGTACCGCGTTTGAATGTCAGGCAAGACATGGTCTTACGCTGTAACTTTTCTTTAATTCTTTCTTCGTTTCTAATCAACTGAAATTCAAAATTGATCAATGTATACGATTTTGAAAGTTGTAATGATGGTAGAGAAATTTGAGGATGAGAACTAACGCACTCATATAATTTTTTCACTAAAAACATGACAAATCGACAATATTATTAGATTTTACAGGTACGTACAATAGGGCGGGCCAATTTGTATGGATGAAAAAAAAAAAATTAAAAAATTGTAGGCGCGGAAAATATTTTACGGCATATTCTGAACAGATTTGCACAAGAAACCCTTGGTTTAAAATTGATTGCGAGCCTCCGGTTTTTGGAAAGAAAGTTTGAATTTGCATTTTACTTCAGGATGTGAAAAAATCTATACAAACATTCAAAAAACATGTATAAGGCTTAAAATTTTCTGGTTTCCATTAAAAAGGGTTCATTTAAGAACAATTTTATCATATTTTCATATTTGAAAATTTAAAAGGGGCATATTAAGAATCTAGTGAAAAACCGAAGTCAAATAAAAAATAAAAATTTTTATAATTCAAATTCAAATTAAAAGCAATAAAATGCCAAAAATATGAGATATGAATCAATTCATCAAGAAAAAAAAAAAACAATAGTAAAAAAAACAAAACAAAATAAAGTAAAAGTGACAAAAAGTGTTATAGATAAGGAACAAAAAGTATATCAATATAAAATTGAAAAGATTGTTTGAGGAAGTCCTGTTTGCTTTCAAGTAGTGGAGTTTTTCTGCCACTATTTGCTGTCACAGCTTTAACTGCCTCCATAACTGCTGATTTTTTCAACAACTCGTCGAGCACTGGTCAAAGTTGAACATTACTCTCAGTTCCTTGAATATGGCATGAAATTTATAGATCAAATTTACTTATTTTGTTATTTATTTACTAACTTTCATCAAAACAAAATATTTTCTAACAGGTGGAATCTATGCAATAGATTTCACGAAATTCAAAACTAAAGAATGTAACAATAATAGCAAATATATAGAATTCCAGTCTAAAATACAATGAAAGACAAATAAAATTTGTATAGCAAAACGATAAAAATTATGAAGTATTTTATATGAGTTGTATTATTTTAAGCTATTTTTTGTTGTGTTAGAAAAGTATTGCCACAAAATAAAAAAAAAACTAAATCAAAAACATAAAACGACCTCGAAAGTCGATTGGAAATGGTGTTTGACCATCATTCCAGGTACCGCGTTTGAATGTCAGGCAAGACATGGTCTTACGCTGTAACTTTTCTTTAATTCTTTCTTCGTTTCTAATCAACTGAAATTCAAAATTGATCAATGTATACGATTTTGAAAGTTGTAATGATGGTAGAGAAATTTGAGGATGAGAACTAACGCACTCATATAATTTTTTCACTAAAAACATGACAAATCGACAATATTATTAGATTTTACAGGTACGTACAATAGGGCGGGCCAATTTGTATGGATGAAAAAAAAAAAATTAAAAAATTGTAGGCGCGGAAAATATTTTACGGCATATTCTGAACAGATTTGCACAAGAAACCCTTGGTTTAAAATTGATTGCGAGCCTCCGGTTTTTGGAGAGAAAGTTTGAATTTGCATTTTACTTCAGGATGTGAAAAAATCTATACAAACATTCAAAAAACATGTATAAGGCTTAAAATTTTCTGGTTTCCATTAAAAAGGGTTCATTTAAGAACAATTTTATCATATTTTCATATTTGAAAATTTAAAAGGGGCATATTAAGAATCTAGTGAAAAACCAAAGTCAAATAAAAAATAAAAATTTTTATAATTCAAATTCAAATTAAAAGCAATAAAATGCAAAAAATATAAGATATGAATCAATTCATCAAAAAAAAAAAACAATAGTAAAAAAACAAAACAAAATAAAGTAAAAGTAACAAAAAGTGTTATGAGTAAGGAACAAAAAGTATATCAATATAAAATTGAAAAGATTGTTTGAGGAAGTCCTGTTTGCTTTCAAGTAGTGGAGTTTTTCTGCCACTATTTGCTGTCACAGCTTTAACTGCCTCCATAACTGCTGATTTTTTCAACAACTCGTCGAGCACTGGTCAAAAGTTGAACATTACTCTCAGTTCCTTGAATATGGCATGAAATTTATAGATAAAATTCAATTATTTTGTTATTTATTTACTAACTTTCATCAAAACAAAATATTTTCTAACAGGTGGAATCTATGCAATAGATTTCACGAAATTCAAAACTTAAGAATGTAACAATAATAGCAAATATATAGCTTTCAAATGTTGTTCTGCTATTTTAAATAAATTTTTAAAATATTTTTTTTAATGTTATAATTAAATCTGAAAGTTTTTTATTTCTTGTTGACACATGATGAAACACGTGAAATTTATATATAAATTAATATTTTTTAAATCTTTGTTCGAAATCACTAAAATATGTACCTTAGTACAGTACTTTTTTGGTTCTTTGTTTCAATTTCTTCACAATTTTAGCAAAACACAAATTCAAACTTTCTTTCGAAAAACCGTAGGCTCGAAATCGATTTAAGGCTTGGTTTTTTTTTTGGTAAAAGATGGTCAGAATTTTCCGTAGAATATTTTCTGCGTCTACGATTTTTTGAAAACAAAAATTTACCCAGCCTAATATACAAGGCTTGAGGCTGCAAAGACTCAAAACATATGCAATTAACTCATTTGCCATTGGAAAACCCATGAAAATAATTTTTTTCAAAAAATCACTAAAAAGTTTGGATAAGAAATATCGCAATACTTTTTATGGGAATGGTTAGGTAATAGATCAAAATTTCTTCAACTACTAGATGTATCCTTGAAATTCTGCCATTTGACTAGAGTAACCAGACCATAAATATTCTGAATTTTCCGATGGTGGAAATAGCGGCAGTGGAAAGCAGAAAATATACAAAATAAATCAAAGCACAACAGAAATATTAAGTTTTTTATCTTTTCATCGACACCAACTTTGGCTCGACCGCATTATTAAGAGAGTAAGAAAGTAATAAGTAATTAATTGATTTGAGTATTTTTCTATCAAATCAGCAAGTCAGGTATTAGTGGAGGACACTCCACCGCGAAAAGTAATAGGTGCAGATTTCAATAAGGAGTTTTATCGTAAAATACGCATTTAAAAAAAATTCGGAGAAAAGCTATCACGATAGCCTAATGGATTGAAAAATACCCAATGAATATCTCAGCAACGCATTGAGGTATGGCGCTGTATGTCTGTTTTTGATCATTTTGTATCAATTGATCATATAATTGTGTATGAAATTTTATCAATATCATGTGAGTGGATCTGGTTCCAGGCAGAAATGGCTTAATAAAACTTTGCAGACTGGGTTAATAAATGGTCTACCTCTGTTAATTGATCGTAGAGGGTCTAGAAAATAATATTGAGAACATTTCAAATGCAATGGTCCAAAAGAAAAGTAAAATAGACATTGTTTTCTTAACATTATTTAATGAATAACAAATTAAAATAAGTCAAAAAATAAAACCATACAACCCCCCCTCAATGCTTTTTCCTGGGTGCGCGCCTCGGCTATACTTCTATTTATAGCAGTTATGAAAAGTAAATATAAAATATATAGATTAAGCAAATTTTGTTCCTGTTGACGCAATTTTTAAGTCATTGTCGCAGCCGAATGTGCTAGTTTCTATGCAAAACAATAAAATAAGTATTTGTGTTCAAATTCAAAACTTTTCAAACACAAAAATTGATGTTTTGCGAAACTGAGCTGATTATTTTTAGAGCTCGTTTAAAGATTATAAGACAATTCGTAGATAATTTTCACATAAAAAAACACTTTAGAACATTTAGCACTACTTTCTTAATTTTTATCCACATTTACTACCATTACCGTCTCATATGCTATGATCTTTTGGATATCGAAATACCATTAGTTCTAAATTTGTCATCTTATGTTTCATAAAAGCGACATTGAACATTAGTTAAATGTTTCTTATATGTGCTTTTGGGTCAGTTCGATTTATGTTCTTATTTATTCAAAATTCTACAACAACATTAAGTGAGCACATTATTTGTTTTACTAATGTACTCTTCGTATACCTTAGAATTTAAAATCTTCAAAATATGATGTTGGTCTTCTTTGTGTCAACGCGGCGCCTGAATTGAGAATTATAGATTTTTCTGCGTTTTATTTATCTTTAAGATTTCAAGTTATTATTTGTTCACTTTTCAAAAACCCAAAAAAAAAAACAAAAATTAGTATTTTAAGCGTGAACGTCCCAAAAAAAAGTGAAATAAAAAAATTCAATGTCAGGCACAGGTTTCAAGTGGATGAGCAAAAGCATCCACATAAAGAAGATAATGAAACTTGTTTTAATAAAAAAAAAACAAATTCCATCATTTATTTAAGTAAAACAATCGAAATGTTGCCATGCGTGTGCGTACGAGTTGTCAACGTTAAAACTAAAACAATAACTAGCTGTTGGCTTTACAATTTCTTTTTTTTTTTTTTGTTTTTTGTAATTTTCTTTATATAATCAATTTAAGAAAAGAGCAAAAATTTCATATTTCATGTACTCGTGCGTCCCATGGATCATAAATTAAAATGTAATTTTTCACATAAGTTAAAACTGAAGATTATGCAATTCTTCTACAAAGCTTGTATGTCACCTCGATAACTTAACTAGGCGTGATAATAAGCGGCATTTCCGTTTGAGTTGCAAAGTTTTATTTTTTTGGGAATAAAATTTGTCTTGCTTGTAGATCGTTGTTTTTTTCTTGTTTCTTTTTTTTTTTTGACCAAAAACTTAACTGACTGAAATGTAAACAAACTGAAATTTTGAAGGGCATTTTTTAGGCTATTTGTATGCTTTTCAGTTAACACAGTTTCAGCTTAAATTTATTTATATACGTTATCAATTTTTATTTGCTTAAGAGTGTTGTTGCTGTTGCTTTTGTTGTTGTTGTTGTTGTTGCTATAAGGCAATGAAAGCAAAATTGTGCGAACCATGCGTAGCGCGCTGCTAAAGAGTTGAACTGCTTTTTATCTGTCTTCGGATGCTGGTTTGCATTGAGCACTGTTCCGGGCGGGTCATCAGCGACTTGATGCACTATTTATTGAAGTCTTTTTAAATTCAAATTGATGATTTCTAAGTTGTTGGCTTTGAGAGCAGCAGCTAGTTTGGTTTTTCTGGCGTGCTATTTCTATAGCTTTGAGATTTTATATATGTCGTTGTTTTATGAATTTTTGTTTTTTTTTTGTTTTTTTTCTCAATATTTTGATGTTGCTATTTAAATAAAGATGAGATTGATTGGAAATTTCGCAATGCTATTGATGTTGATAAATATTTGTAAATTGAGCTTGAACTAAAAATGAGCATAAAAAAGCATTTTGTAACCTTATTTCGAATAGTTTTTGCATTTTAATAGATGCTCAAAAATGTGCGATAAAGATAATGATGGTATTGATTATTTGCATATAAAAATTTTTCTTGTTTTCTTGATTTAATTATGTTGGCATTAAAAAAGTCAACAAACAAAAAAAAAAAACATATAATAAAAAAATATTTTAAATGAAATTCTCATATGTGCCGAGTTCACTCTCTAAGTGCTTATTTATAAATTTTTAGTTTTTAATTTTTACTCAAATTTTGATACTCAACATAAAAAATATTGCAACACTGCAAAAATGTGTTCCCTGAATATAGCATAAAGCTCGAAAATTACGCCTTCTTTATTTACTATTCTCGGTAGTATTATTTTTTTAACTTACCTAGTTATAGAATATTGTTCGAACAATTTTGTTTTTGTCTTTGAATTTTCTTCAAAAATTCCACAATATCCTGCAAAGCACTGATGATTGTCTGAATTTATCTAAGAAATTAAAACAAATATAAAAAAAAAAAGATTTCTTTGAAAATTTGGTCAACACTTTTGCACACTTAAAGAAACTCTAGCAAAAACAAACACTTGATATATTTTGTGTTTTTTTTTTTAAATTATTTTTGTGCCACTCAAAACTAACCCGCAACCGTTTGTTGTTCAAATTGAACCAGTCAAAGAGCGTTTTATTAAAATTACAAAAATTCAACTCTCTTCCAACACACTGTGCAATTTTTGCTGATTTTGAATTTATCTGAATTTTTTTTTTTTTATTTTTCCGATGCCCCTCACTTTTTTATCGTACTTAACGGTTCGAATAACGTCCACAGACTAACTTCTACCTGGACGCGATGTTGCGTCTTCTATTCGATTCGCTTCGATCTTGTCACCTGCTTCAGCTTCAGCTTCATTCAGTTCAAGCAAAGTCAAAATCTTAGCCGCTGTTTAGTAGTAGTTCTGGTTGTGGCTGTTGTTGAAGCTATTGTTGTGTATTTTCTTGTTGTTGTTGTTTTTTTTTTTTCGCTACTACCACTAAAGTTAGTACCAAGTGCTAAGTTTTGCATGTATGCGTTTAGGTTTTGTTGGTTTCTTTTATTTTTATCTTAACTCATATGTGTGCGTGCATATTTTTGCTTTAAAATTTTTGCTGCTTTCGCTGTTGTTGCTTTTGTCGTTGGTCGCTGCTCGTGTTTTTTGTAAATTTGCTGATCATACATAAATCACTTAAAAAAAAAAAAAAAATAACCATACCAACTACCCAACGAAGGGAACCTCATTAATTGTTACGCTTTTTGCAGCTTTACCATTGCATGTATTTTGTATACTTGTTGTTGTTGGTGTTTTTGTTTTTGCTTGTCAGTTAAATTTAAAATTTTTGCCACTTTTATAGCTATTTCATAAAAATATGTCTTATAGCTGATGTACTCGCTGAACATATGTTTCAAGAAGTTCAAAACTGTCGACTAGAATTTAATTATTAAAAAAATATTGAGAATTTGAGGTGAAGTTTATGCCGCTTATCTTTATTTTACTTAAGTCATCGTTAATTAATTAACATGAATGACTAAAATTTTTATTGAACTGCCAGCTTAAGCGTTTTTTAAAGCACTGAAATTTGAAATACAATGCCCGTTAGCATTGTAAATGAAAAGCAAAAAAAAAAAAAACTTTACTATTACAACTTAACATACATTTTATAGCTCAAGAGTCTTTGACATGTACACACTTTGGTAACATAACTGCAGATTTTAAGCAAACGAGTAAATATAAATCGTACACTCAGAAAAAATTGTCTCGAAATATGATAAAAAAGGCATAATATTTAGAGAAAAATGGTATAGACTTTGCTCCAGAGAATGCTATTCTCTAATTGCGATACTTAAAATTATCTAAAAATGATAAAAAGGTTCCATGAAATAGAAAAATATATCGTTTTTAGAGAAAAATACTTTTTTTTTTTTGAGAAAATATTTGTTTTTATTGAAGAAAATACTTCTCATAGTGAATTTTTTATCAAAATATAAGAAAATTTTTTCATTTTCAATAAAATTTCTCTATAAATGAGAAATTTTTTGTGCGAGAAAAATACTTATCATTATTAGAGACATTGAAATATTTCCATTTCCTAGAAGTAAAGAAATATTTCTTCGAAAATGTGAAAATTTATTCTAATTAAAGAAAATTTTATTTGAAAAAGAGAAAATTGCTATTATCAAAAATAGAGAAATTTTTTACCGGAGCAAGGTATGTGTTTTTTCTCAGTGTATTCTTCAGACTTAAATTGTTTTAAAAATCTTTTAAGGCGGCCGAAAAACAAGTAACTTTCTGCAGAAAACTAATTCTAATAAATAAATGATAAAATTCTTTAAAATTTACACGGTTTTTATACCCTAAACCTGAAAGGTGAGGTGGTAACGCGGTAACGCATAGAACGAAGCGAGTCCGGTATAGAAAAGTATATATATTCTTGATCAGCGTCACCTCCGTCCGTCCGTCTGTATGTTATCCGTAAACACAGTATAAGAAGAAGGAGTTGAGATAATTGGATGAAACTTGGTACACATGGTCACATGGACCCAAGGATCTGCACTATTGAATATTTTTAGAATCCGCCCACGGACACGTTTACCTCCCATACAACGCAAAAATTGAAAACTGCATAACTCAGCTCATAGTTAACCTACACCTATAAAATTTGGTACGTATGTGTCTTGTATCAACACAAAGATGTCTTCGAAAAATGGGTGTCATCCTCACACGGACACGCCCACCTCCCATACAACCCAAAAACTGAAAACACAATAAATAAGCCTCTGTTTAACTTACAGAGATAAAATTTAACACATATGTTTTTTATAACAATAAAAAATTTTTAGAAAATGGACTTCATCCGCCCACGGACACACCTACCTCCCACACAAAACAAAAATTTAAAACTGGATAAATTCGCTCATAATTAACCCACAACAATAAAATTTGATGTGTAAGTGTTTTATCTAAACACAAAGATGTCTTCGAAAAATGGGTATTATTTGCGCACGGACACGCCCACCTCCCATACAACCATAAAATTGAAAACCCAATTTTTAAAACTCTGTTTAACCTATATAGATAAAATTTGGCACATATGTTTTTTACGGGAAAACAAAGATGGTTTTGAAAAATGGACGTCATCCGCCCACGGATACGCCTACCTCCCATACAACTCAAAAAGTTTTAAACTCAATAAATTAAGTTATGTTTGTCATAGAGAGATCAAATTTTGTACGTATGTATTTTATACCAAAACTAAGGTGTGTTCCAAAATTGGGAGTAATCCGTCTATGAAAACACCCATCTCCCATAGCGAAATAGCACAATAAAGGCTTTAACTGTGAGCTACAGGAATAAAACTTGGTATCTGTAAATTTTTCATCAACATTTAGGCTTCATCCGCCCACGGACACGCCCGTTTTCAATAATATTTTTTTTTTTTTTTTGGAAAAGTAGGTTTAGGGTATTTCATAGTCGGGCCTAGACCGACTTTAGACTTTATTTACTTGTTTTATTTAAAAACTAGCTGTTACCCGCAGTATATCAGAATTATTTATATCAACATATTCGAAAGTTTAAAATTCATGGTTATTTATATATTTAAATTTTTTTAATGACAGAAAAAATGTTAACTAATTTCTTAAGAAAACATAAAATATATTTAAATTTTTTTTTAAAAATTTAACTTAACTAACATTAGACCGGTTCATTTTGCAAAACTGTTAAAATACTTTGGTGCGCGTCAACATTCTAAAAGTTCAACCCTAAATGAACTCAAAAATACCTTCAGACCAAAAAAATTTGACCCCACTGACCTTTACAGAAATCGTTTCAACAAGAAGAAAAGCGGAAAGTAATTATTTGCAAATACCTGGAAAATCCAAACACCACTTACAAAAATATCGCTAAGGAAGTTGGCGTGAGAGTAAAAACTGTAGGAAGAACCATAACCCTTTACAAAAAGCTTACCCCTTTATTAAAATGCCAAGCTTAGGGAGAAAAAGTGGTCCAGCAAACCAAGCATTGGCCCAGAGCGGTAAGCGGCTGTTTACTTAGAATCCAGGCACTTCGGTTCGTGGTATGGCAGCAAAAACGGGAACATCGAAGTCAAGTGTTCAACGGATTAAAAAGTTTTACAACCTAAGAAGCTATAAAGTACCTGATAAGTCAGAAGAAAAGGAAACCGAAGCCAAGAGGAGGGCTCGAAAACTAAATCGCCATTACCTGCCCAAATTTGATTGCGTGATCATGGACGCTGAAACGTACTGCAAAGCGGATTTCAAGCAGTTGCCTGGACACGGAGATTATACTGCGGTTAGAAGGGTGGAGCATCTTCTAAATTTACCACCGAAAAACATAATAAATTTCTACAGAACTACATGGTGTGGCAGGCCATTTGAAAATGTGGCCTTCGAAGTAAGGAATTTGTGACAGATCGCACAATCAACACCGAAATTTACATCAGAGAGTGTCTGGAGTGGCGTTTGCAGAACCAAGGTTCAGTACTTTTTTGGCCTGACCTAGCAACATGTCACTACGCCCAGAGAACGATGGATTGGTACCAAGCCAATAATGTCACTGTGGTACCAAGAGAAGCCAATCCTCCGAATTGCCCCGAACTTCGTTCAATCGTAAGATATTGGGCTTTAATGCGAAAAACATTGAAATATTTCGACGTAAATGGCGTCGGACATACACTAAGGTCAACGAAAGGTCGGTAAAAACCTAATGGAGGACCTTATCAAAAAGTGTATAATTTTTTTAAGTGTATTTTTTTCAGTGTAAATAAAATTATCATTTATTTTGTAATGTTCACTTTATAATAAACTAAAAGAATTTTTAAAAAAACATAATTTATTTTTATGTTTACGATAACATAATAAACATATGATTGAAGCAATGAAACATATGAAGCAGTAAAAATATACTACAAAGATATGGTCATTAGAGCGTATCACCAAAACTAATCTATTTTTGACCCCGCCTCAATCGTTAGATATTTGAAAGACATTTTCGAAAAAAATATTTTTTTTTTTTTTAAAGTGGTCCCTATGGTGCTATTTTGGTTTTTTCGTTATATCTTCGGTGTTTCTTGTTCGATCCGGAAGATTTTATATCTGTGTGTTTGTTGGTGTTATTCAAATATTTTCTTATGTTCTTTTTACCTCAAATGTTTTTTTTTCTACTGATTACACAATCGATCTTCGTTCCTACCATCTTATCCTGCTTCCAAAAGTCCAAAAAATTAAAGATTTGAAAAAATCATTATAACCATGGGAAGAAGTGAAATCGAAAAAATGGATTTTAGAAGCACTTCCGACCTATTTTGAAAAGAATAACACTTTGGATCATAATAAAATTTTTTTTTGTATTTTCGAAATCTTTTCGGGATTCAAGGTGGCTGTAACGCTCGCAACTGTCAAGTTTCGCGAAAATGTGCCCCAATCGATTTTCGTCAGTGACTGCTGTGGCCGACTTATATACTATTTGAACGAAACGCTCCGTGTTTTGCAACTGGCAACGATAATCTGTCGAAAATAAAACGTGATACAACGGATTAAATTATGACGTCAACATTACATTATTCAATTATTTAACTTATGTTTTCTGTGGTGCTCACCTGGAATTTTAATGATTTCGTCTGAATACTGTAGATCAGACAGTTGGTCTTGCTTGTAAAACTGGAGACATGGCGGCTTAGTGATCTGAACTCTTGACCATTTCAGTCGATCATTTCAGTGTAAGTTGTGCTGCTATAGTTGATGTGGGGTTGTAGTTGGGACCACGAAATTGCCGAATTTGGCTTCGATTGTAAGTTCTCGACACTATTGGTATTTTTGCGCCATGCCAAAATCTTGAAACTTCGTCGTATATATTTTCTGTGAATGCACTGCGTTTGACTTTTTAATTATGCTGAAGAAACAACGCGTATTCCACCACATTTCGTTTTGTTGGTAATTTTGTTCTGTCCAAGTCGCTCTTACGGAAATGCATTTTGTTTAAATTAAGTATTTTTGCACGTTTCATGCCAGCTAAAGCTCGATTTTATTGATCAAGATTGAAAAAGACTGAAAAAGATTGATTTACTTTTTGATATGAAGTGACCGCTACAGCCACCTTAAATCCGAAATTTTAAATCTTAAATCCGAATTTCCGATTTCGAATATTTAAAAAAAAATTTATTATGATCCAAAGTGTTATTCTTTGCAAAATAGGTCGGAAGTGCTTCTAAAATCCTTTTTTTCGATTTCACTTCTTCCCATGGTTATAACGATTTTTTCAAAGCTTTAATTTGTTGGACTTTTTGGAGCAGGATAAGATGGTAGGAACGAAGATCGATTGTGTAATCAGTAGAAAAAAAACATTTGAGGTAAAAAAAACATAAGAAAAAATTTGGATAACACCAACAAACACACAGATATAAAATCTTCCGGATCGAACAAGAAACACCGAAGATATAACGAAAAAACCAAAATAGCACCATAGGGACCACTTTAAAAAAAAAAAAAATATTTTTTTCGAAAATGTCTTTCAAATATCTAACGATTGAGGCGGGGTCAAAATAGGTATATTTTTCTGCCATACAAGGTGATACGGTCTAATGGTCTAATGGCAAGTGTTCCTTGTCCCGACCGTAACAACAAAATATACATTGGCTTTTACTAACCTTAAAATTTACCTGTGAGTAAGCAAAAAATCATTTCAAAGTAAGAGGGAACTAAGAACACATAGCTTTGGCTTATATTTGTATTATTGAGAGCTCAACAGAATTTCTAAATGGACTCTTAATTCTATCCCTACCACCACAAAAATTACTACGAGATTTTTCTGTCGACATGAAATGTTTCATGAGACATTTGACAGGTTCACATTTTTATGGCAGCACAAATCTCTCCACGGTCCATGTTAATAACATGATGTTCTAGACTTGGGTAGTTCACGAACGAACTCGTTCAATTGAACGATTCCCACTCATGAACTATGCGAACTAGTTCGTTGATTCTCGTTCTTGTAGTTCAATTTGTCGCATCGAGTGAAATCAAAATGAACGAAAGAAAACTAAAATACTCATCCAGTAATGGTTTGAGTCCGTACAAATTCTGTTTGCATATTCGTTAATTAACTGAAATGGTAAAAAACAGTTGTAACATCATGAACGAGTGCACGAAACGAACTAAAAGAAGAAATGAACTAAAAGAACTATATGAACGAACTAGTTCATAAAACCCAACTGAACTAAAAAGAGCGATCTTTTTAGTGAACTAAATTGCCCAAGTCTATGATGTTCATACATTAAGTGGTAATGTTTTTCGATAGCACGGATGCAGCTGAAAGAAAACGTCGCTCAGTGCAGAAAATGAAGCACAACACAGAGGTATGGAGGCAAAAAATTTTTGAAGGAAAGGGAACGAAGTCGTAAAATAAGAAAAAAAGCTAAAGAAGGACGTGTAGATGATGACGCTAAAGAATCGTGGAAAGAGAAAGAGAAAGTTCGAAAAAAGAAATATAGGAAAAGGAAAAGGCTCCCCAACTTGAGTCTGGTAAGGTAATACATATGGGTTCATATTAGTGCAAAAATAAAAGACTGTGAAGTTATTTTTCCTATGAAGGTGTTGACCATGGCATGCAGGTGAATTGTGTGGCTTAGCATGCTTGGAGCCTGAGTTCGATCCTCAGTCGCGTCGAAAAGTTTTTTCAATAAAAAAATGTTTCTCATCACTCATCAACTCTCTGCAGACAATGACAAACCTCAGAGAGTAAACTAATGCCATGTAAAGCTTCTTGAGAACATGAACTTTAGCCGTTCGGAGTCGGCATAAAACATGTAGGTCCAGTTCTCGGTCAATTGTGTGCAAACATTTAATAACACACACAACACAATTGATCATAAGAAGCTGGGTCAAAGTCCTTTCAAGGGCTGAAAAGGCCAATTTGTTTTGTGTTTTTTTTTTTAAGTTATTTTCGAAAAAGATAGCATTGGTTGAGCTGCTCCTGGCAGGAAAGACACAATTTCAGTAAATGATACAATTTCTGGTAAACGTATGCATGTGGCAAAACGCCATTTAATTATGACTGTTTCTGAAGCTTACTACCTATTTCAGGAGTTGTCCCCCTTATCTTAAAATAGGTAAAATCAACTTTTTTGATTGGAGACCATCTCATGTCTGCATGTACCAGCAAACTTTGAATACATAGTTGAAGCTTTGTGTAAAAATATACAAGATTTTTCTGCAACTTCTAGGGAATTTTTTAATGAAATTACATGCGACGTATGTTCCAAAAAATGCATGTCAAACGAATGTTGAAATTGTTTGGGTGTACACGACATAATTAAATTAAATAAGTAGTGGATGAAACAGGACAACTACCTGCAATTACAGACTATAACCGCTCTACTAAAAAACGCTCTTGCAGAGATGTATAAACAAACAACAAAGTTTAAGGATCACTTTTTGTACAAAACCAGCAAGCATATCATTTTGAAAACAAAAAGAAAGAATCCTGTTTAACGGAAATTGTACTTCAGGTAGACTTTGCAGAAAAGTTTTCAATTCTTACTCAAGATGAACTTCAAAGAGCACAATAATAACACTCGCAAACAACTATATTTACAGGATGTTCTTGGGGAAACAAGGGTGAAGAAAAACACTCGTATGTTGTCCTTAGCAACGAACTATCTCGTGACAAATTCGCAGTTTGGGGTTTCTTAAAAAGAATTATTCTAAATTAGAATTAGAAACTTTGTCTAATATATGCCATTCGAAGTCTGACTGAGGTGTACTAAAAAATTTAGAATTTCTCATCAAGTCATGGTAAAGCCGCAGCCATTGTCGGAGCCACAACAAAACGTATATTGTGGTCAGCTATAATGAGCAGGAAGGCAATAATAAACAACAGTTGGGATTGCTTTGATTATTTAAGGTCCAAAGGAACCTTAAGGAATGCACATTTTGTTTATTTCTATAGCAGATATTGATGTACACCGTAAAAATCTTGAACGCTGATAGGGCCACGTACAACCTATCCCATATCTTTACAAACAAAATTATTTTCGGGCTCTAAGTTGCAACTGTTTAGCATATGGCATAACATCTTATTCCACTAAAAAGAATAAACTGCCATTAATTGAATGCAAGGATTTGAACACGTCAAGCGTAATGAACATGGAAACACTTAATTTACGTATTTAAAGGCTCCAAAATCGAGAAAAAATCAGCAAAAACGTTGAAATAGTTTTTCGGGGTAATCGCGCAAAACTTTCTAAAACTATTTTTATACCCTAAACCTGAAAGGTCAGGGTATATTAACTTTGTGCAAACGTTTGTAACGCATATAGTCGAGCTATCCATGTCCGTCCGTCCGTCCGTCCGTCCGTCCGTCTGTCCGTCTGTGTGTTGTCCGTATACACAGGATAAGAAGAAGGAGTCGAGATAATTGGATGAAACTTGGTACACATGGTCACAAGCACCCAAAGATCTGCACTATTGAATATTTTTGGAATCCGCCAACGGACACGCCTACCTCCCATACAACGCAAAAATTGAAAACTGCATAACTCAGCTCCTAATTAATCTACAACAATAAAATTTAGTATATATGTGTTTTGTATCAACACAAAGATGTCATCGAAAAATGGGTGTCGTCCGCTCACGGACACGCCCACCTCCCATACAATCCAAAAATTGAAAACGCAATAAATAAGCTTGTGTTTAACCTAAAGAGCTAAAATTTGGCACATATGTTTTTTATGACAAGACAAAGATGTTTTTGAAAAATGGACATCATCCGCCCACGCACACGCCTACCTCCCATACAACGAGAAAATTGAAAACTGCATAACTCAGCTCATAGTTAACCTACAACAATAAAATTTGATATGTGTGTGTCTTATACCAACACAAAAATGTCTTCGAAAAATGGGCGTCATCTGCTTACGGACACGCCCACCGCCCATACAACCCAAAACTTGAAAACGCAATAAATAAGCCTGTGTTTAACCTAAAGAGCTAAAATTTGGCACATATGTTTTTTATGACAAGACCAAGACGGTTTTGAAAAACGGACGTCATCCACCTACGGACACGCCTACCTCCCATACAACCCAAAAAGTTTAAAACTCTATAAATAAGGTTATGTTGGTCATAGAGAAATTAAATTTGGTATGTATGTATTTTATACCAAAACTAAGGTGTGTTCAAAAATTGGGAGTAGTCCGTCCATGAACACGCCCACCTCCCATAGCGAAAGCATAATAAAGGCATTAACTGTGAGCTACAGGAATAAAACTTGGTATGTGTAAATTTTTCTTCAACATTTAAATGCATATAAAATATAGGCTTCATGCGCCCACGGACACGCCCATTTACAATAAAAATTTTTTGTTTTTGAAAAGTGGGTTTAGGGTATTACATAGTCGGCCTAGACCGACTTTAGACTTTCTTTACTTGTTTAAATTAAATTTTGTTTAATTACATTTTCGATGATAGTTCAAATTTAAAATCCGGCTCATAACTGTTTGAGGAATGAATTTTCGAATAAATCTATTTTCAACATTTTTGCTGATTTTTGTCGATTTTGTGGAGCCTGTAAATCCGAAAATTAAGTTTTAAACATCCAATAAAAACATCTAAAATACCACTTTATTAAAATTTCAGAATCTGGCCTTGCAGGGAGGTTCTGGAATATGTTAAGAAAATGTATGGAACACAGAACTCAACTAATGTACGATGATTTTATTTACTTTAATTTATATTTTGGCTTAACAGAGTAAATAAGTATTCAATTTATTTTTTTCTCATTACAATTCTTTATAACAAATTATATTTTTTTTTCTTTCTTTATTCAGTAATTGGAAAATTATGTTATAGACTAATGGGAACAATTTCAAATATATATATAAGCTATTAACATAATTTTAAATGCCTCCTTTGAAGCAGAAAAACCAAAAGATGACATCCTGGTTATTGGCTAATTTTTAACATAATTTGTTTTTAGATATTTAACAAAAAATAATTAAAAAGGATGCAGCTGCAAGAAGATGATTCGAAATATATATGTACGTAGATACTGCGCTTAATGAAAGTTGTGTCCCTGCAAACATTTGGAAGACGATTGGAAGATTAGAAGATTTGGCGACGCGCTAGCGATTCGCCTAAGGGTTCTTTGGAAGATTGATCGCTTTTCGATCGCCGAAGCGATGAATACGCGATTCTCAAAAAATTTAAAAATCTTCCTTCGCTCATTCCGGCGATCGTTGGAAGATGGATCGCTTTTCGATCGCCCAAGCGATGAATGCGCGATTGACAAAAAATTTTAAAATCTTCCTTCGCTCATTCCGGCGATCGTTGGAAGATTGCTTATTAAAAAGCTTTTCAAAATCTATCATTGTTATATGAAGTAGGCTCTGAAAAATGGTTTAAATTAATCAAAAAAATTTAACTTTTAAAAAATTTCATGAAACTGGGACATGAAACAAAGTCTGAAGAGCCCGCTAGTTCAAACATGCAACAACTTGTAACATTCAACAACGATGCTCTGCAACAAACAAAAACCCCTTCTGCCATTCGTTGGCGAATCGCTTCTCCTCCTCCTTTCAGCGAATCGTTCGCGACTCTTCCTGGCGAATCGCCTAAGACTCTTCTCGGCGATTCGTTGGCGAATCTTCCCCGCGAATCGCTTAAGACTCCTCTCAGCGAATCGTTCGCGACTCTTCCTGGCGAATCGCCTAAGACTCTTCTCGGCGATTCGTTGGCGAATCTTCCAGGCGAATCGCTTAAGATTCCTCTTGGCGATTCGCCGGCGAATCTTCCCGGCGAATCGCTTTTATGGCCTCAGCTGCTTACATTCGGCGATTCCCGGAAGACTCTCAGAAGAGCTCGCCGGCGATCATTTCATCTTCCAAGCGATTCGCTGGAGATTCTCAGACGATTACAAATGTTTGCAGGGGTACCGATCTAGGGTTAAAAAAATTAATTTTTTGTAACCAAACTTGTAATAATAAGTTTCATTTATTCAAACTATTTTTATGAATCAACATGAAATAATAAAATATTCACCTAGTCACATATGCTGCCATCCAAATCAGTATTTTTGCAAATTGATTAATATTTTTTGCAATCACTTCCAATCGGCAGATGGAATAGTTTTGAATATATTTATGGTATTATTATTTGAATATTTGTTTGTTTAATTATTTCATGTGATAGTTTTTTTCAGTAAAATAAGTACAAGTTCACATGAGCAAAAAAAAAAAACAGAATATATTAGTATTCAAAGAAGAAACAAAATAATTTTTAAAAATTATTAATTAAAATAATAATTAAAAAACTTAAAACGCATAATTAAATAACAATAATCAATTGATAACTCAATAAATAAAATAGAATAGCAATCATAAGTAATGAAAGAAGTTTTGAGCGAAATTTGTAGTCATAGCCACGCATGGCCTGAGTCTCTATGTGTGTGTGTGTGTGTGTGTGTGTGTGGGTGTGTATTTGGAGCGTTTTCAGCTGGTCTCAATTTCAAAAAAATTCTGCTTTTTACTACTTAGTATGACGACTGCTTTTGGCGCTACATTGTTCTCATTAGTTCCGCACTAAGTCTGGCTGTCTGTTTTTTTTTTTTGATTATATTTCTTCCGTATAACGAAGGCCGAATAATTGCTAAAAAACTTTTCAATAATCATATAGACGAAAAACATCATTCTAATCAGCAGAGATATGCATAGAGAATTGGTTATAATTGCCAATGTCTTCAGGCGAAGTACGTATGCATTTCTTGTGTATTTTAATGCAAACGTGTGAGTGTGTGCTCAGATAAATTAATTTCAAATTTTGTCATTTGGCTGCATATTACAAATTTATGCATATCTGTAAATTCTTCAGACAGACTTTATATTTTTTTTAAAGTTGTAGTTGTGTTATTTTTATTGCTACTTATTTGAAAAACAGAAACCAACAACCTGGTGACAATAAAAACAAAATTATGAAACATGTCTTGGTTGCTTAATTTAATATGTTGATTTGTGCATAGCAAACATTAAACAAATTTATAATGGCTACTTAAAATGTATGAAAATGTTTGCTATCAATTGATTTTATTTAAAGTACTTTTATTATAATAAATAACAAAAGCATTTTTAAAAGCGAACTCGCAAAAGGCACACATTAAAAAACAGCCTCATGCGGAAACGAAAGACTTAAGACACGAACTCGACTCGCAGCTGGCGCTACTTTGAAGTCGATTTAGAAGTTGAAGCTTCTTTACAATATGTTGTCTAGTGCCTTTGCTGCGTTGTATTTTGTTGATCAAATCGAAACATATTTTATAGCTTTTTAATATTCGTATATTATGCCAGATATGTTGTGGTTTTAATTTTAGTCATCTTGGTTTGAACTTGAAAAACTTCTTAATTTTTTTAAGCGTTATAAATCAAAGTGTTATTGACAGTTTATTGTATTTGCAGCAGTTATTATAAATATTCTGGTTTTATTCTTTATTAGAATTGTGAGTGTGTTGAGAAGGCCACAATTTAGAATCAATAGAATATCGATATGTGCTGGTTTTTTTTTCTTAAAGATCTTTAAATATTGATAGTATTAATATTGATGTAGTTCCGGGTAAGGCCTATTTTGCATTTTGAACAAAACAATATCGTAACTTTTGTTTATTTTCCCATCAGCACAATAAGCGGAAATGTATTGTAAAAGAAATTCAAGTTTTAAGGAAATCCTTAATTTAAAAATTGTTTGTGTAAAACAAACAGTTGTAAGTGAAGAAGACTATATTTTAAGAGACTTTGACCCACTTAAATACTATGAAACATAAGCGACAGTTTGACGACTGTTTGAGTTTGTGAACATTTTCGGGTAGAATTTTGGTTTCAAACTTCGTCTATATGATAGAAATTCATACATTTAAGTGTTCCTTAAATCCTTGTTTTGTTCACGACATTCTTAAAAGATTCACTTTTGATATCATAAATGACACTTTTTCTGTTGAATTTAATTAATAGAATAAAAAACTTTAGAAGTCATTTTTTTTTCTCACAATACTTGTGTTGATGCAATGAAACACAATGGTCGATGTTGGTTATAAAAACAATAACTGTTTGGTCATAAAAGTGGAAACAATGTATTAATCAAAACAAATCTTCCGAACACTTTCTTCGATTTTAAAAAAAAAAAAACACTGAACCACAAGCGAAGCTAGAATAATGCAAACGTTATCGGGTGTAATTTTTTTGTGAAACTTCCAAGTGTTAGAATTAAAGTAAGAGTTAGAGTGAGAGGTAGAGTAAGAGTAAAAGTTAGAGTTAGAGTTGGAGTTAGAATTAGAGTTTGAGTTTGAGTTTGAGTTTGAGTTTGAGTTTGAGTTTGAGTTTGAGTTTGAGTTTGAGTTTGAGTTTGAGTTTGAGTTTGAGTTTGAGTTGGAGTTGGAGTTGGAGTTGGAGTTGGAGTTGGAGTTGGAGTTGGAGTTGGAGTTGGAGTTGGAGTTGGAGTTGGAGTTGGAGTTGGAGTTGGAGTTGGAGTTGGAGTTGGAGTTGGAGTTGGAGTTGGAGTTGGAGTTGGAGTTGGAGTTGGAGTTGGAGTTGGAGTTGGAGTTGGAGTTGGAGTTGGAGTTGGAGTTGGAGTTGGAGTTGGAGTTGGAGTTGGAGTTGGAGTTGGAGTTGGAGTTGGAGTTGGAGTTGGAGTTGGAGTTGGAGTTGGAGTTGGAGTTGGAGTTGGAGTTGGAGTTGGAGTTGGAGTTGGAGCTAGAGTTAGAATTAGAGCATAATCTTCTGTGACTGTTCTTCCATTCTGCAGATAGTGCCATGCGCATCCAATAAAGCGGAGTTTTTAACGTTTCCTGCCAAGTGTTGGTTTTTGGCCACTTGGGGCAGCTTTCCAGCCATTCTGTAGACTGTCTATTGGACTCGGGCGTATGGTTATGTATCCATATTTCATCCATCGTCACAAAACGTCGAAAACAATCCGCACGATTACTCTGATATATCTTGTGAGATGCCCACGACCTCAGCTAGCACGCGAAACTTCCCTTTACGTTCATTCAAATTTATTCGGTATATTTGCTTTACTTTTTTCGCACTCTAAGTCTCTTTTGACCTTCCAGAGCAAGGGGAGTTTCAAGAACTTGTGCGACCCATTTAAAATGCACTTTACCACCGATAATTTACAAGTCATAGTGATATCTTGACTATGCATACCTTTCTTCGTTTAGGAACTGAGCTCAGACTATACTGACTTCTGTGAAATTACACTAATTGATGTCTAAGGAAATATATATTATCTAAATGATAATTTTTCTTCTTAATCCAATGGTTTGCCTGCTAATGTCATATTAAAATTCGCGAACTCAAGTGTAGATTAACTACCAATAACCTCACATAATATAGTTCAAATACTTATGCTCGTTGAAAATCTATTACAAAGTTTATGCTTTTTCTACCGATTTGGGTAAAGCATTTGACAATATCTTGCACACTATCGTCCTTCTTAAGCTTAAAGCCTATGGTTTTACATCTCTACTCGGCAAACCACTTTCCTAAGTATAATATTTATGGAACTTAGGTGTTATTTGCGACAAGGAACTTCACCTTAGGTCTCATATTGATAATATCGTTAGAAGAGCCAACTCTGACTTGGTTTCGTGAAACACTGGTCGAGAGAGTTCCCGATGCTTAATTCACAAAATCTCTCTATCTTACCTTTGTTAGACCCATCCTCGAACATGCCACCCATGTTTGGTGTCCCATCTACAACACCCATTTCATGCAAATGGAAGCCCTTCAACGAAAATTTTGTTGTTTATGGTCTTCCCGGTTCCGACAGTTTCAACTTAACTCCTTATACTGACCACATGAAGTTGATTAACATGTAGTCGCCGACGCACAGTGCTTTGTTCCATAGGCAAAATTCAAATAAAATAAAGTGCTTAGAATATTTAAGTAATATACATTTTTGTAAAGCTAACAAAGTACCTTAAATAAATTCATTAATAGAATTTATCATCTCGTCTTTTTGTTAACAGTACAGGGCTCTAAAGTCAGAAAACGTTTGAGGTAAAACTGTTGAACGGAAAAACTGTTTTTACTGTGTTTCAAATTTTTTTTTTTTAATTTTATTTTTTATTGTATTGTTTTGAAACTTAACAGTTTTGTTTATAACTATAGGTACAAGAAACCAAAAATAATTGTTTGTAAATATTTTATATAGAAAAGTTGTTTGTGCCATCGAAAACTTTTGCGATTTTTTGTTTGGAATTCCCAAAATGCAAAAGTTTGATAGAGTGAAAATTTTTTTTTTTGGAAGAGTAGGTAATTTTTTATTTTTGATTTTAGTACACTTGAAAGGGCTTTAATGGAATATGTAAACAAGTTTCAGATTTTTCACCCGGAAATGTAAAAATGATATGAATTTTTTGAGACATATTTCGTAAGTTTCAGAAAAAGTTGCAAAGACCTAAGTTTATGGTACTGCCAAAATTTAAAAAAATAAGTTTATACAATTTTTTGATTTTATTACTGTTAAAAATGAATCAAATTTTGATGTAGTGTATAATTTTTATTAAATAGTGACAAAAACTTACCAAAAATTGAAAAAATATATTTATTTTTTTTGGCGGAAACCCTAAATTTTTGCAAACTTTGAAAAAATTAAAAAATTATATAAATAAAAAGTAGGCGATTTTTTATTTTTTATATATATACTTTGTTAACAAATCTATCCACTAGTAAAAAAAAAATTTAAGATTTTTAACCGGAAATTTGAAATTTTGTATTTTTTGAAAACATCTTTATTTTTTAGTTTTACAAAGACCAAAAATATGATTTTATAATTTTTTCCAAGTAAAGGGCTCCAGCGAAGTCTGATTGATAATTTTGGCATAATATTAAGAGTTTTATCTTGCGGAATCCCGGTTAATGTGACAACGTTTAAGGAGCTGCTAAGTATTACTAGAAGCTCATATATAATACAGTATGGCTGGTATTACATGCCAAGTACTGTTCATAAGGTTTTAGTGCATGGGTGCGATGTTCTGGAATACGTCAACTTGCCAATAGGTAATAAAATATTAAAAAAACGTTCTACACATTTGTTTAAACTATGTTTATTCTAGGGTGTTTGTCCGAAGAAGCCTTAGAAGCTAGTCATAAAAATATAAGGAATGTGCGATTATCCCATGCAAGAAAAACGACGAGAGAAAATACAAATAGAGATTTAATGGATCATTTGTTATTAATGTCGGATCCGGAACTATCGTCACTAAGGTCTACAAAACACATAAAAAAAATTATGAATTCAAAGAAATTGACAAATACATTTTGAAAGAAAACATCATAAATTACAATTAAAATTAATTATCTTATTTGTTGAGCTAATTTAGAAACAAATTTATTTATGACCCTTTTTAAAGAGAATATTAAATTATTTGCATTCTGATCACAAATGTTGCTAAAATTTAGATTTTGGTAAAAAGGATATATGGGAGATGGTCATGTCTTTGTATCGAATGAAGCGAAATTTCCCAGAGAGCCCAAAAATATAGTTTTATAAGTTGTTATAAGTTTTCAGTGCATTCTGATCACAAATGTAGCTAAAATTTAGTTTTTGATAAAAATGATATATGGGAGATGGTCATGTCCTTGTATCGAATTAAGCGTAATTTCCCAGAGAGCCCAAAAAATATAGTTTTATAAGTTGTTATAAGTTTTCAGTGCATTCTGATCACTAATGTAGTTACAATTTAGTTTTTGAGAAAAATTATATATGGGAGGTAGTCATGTCCTTGCACCGAATGAAACAAAATTAACCACTAAGCAAAAGACATATTTTAACAGATAGTTACCAACTTTTGATTTATTCTATATACAATTATAGCTAAAATTAAACTTTTAAATTTAAAGGTGTATGGGAGGTAGTCATGTCCTTGCACCGATTTTTCTGAAACTTCAAATTTTTCTTAATTAACATATTTTTAACCAGCACACCAAGTTTCATTTTTCTGCGATAACTTCTCCAATTTTGCCGATTCACTATATGGGGACAAAGCACTGTGCGACGTACTCTTCATTGACCAACAAGTAAATAACAAAGAGCGCCAAAAAAAAAATGTTCAAATACTTAATTACATTTTTTTATGTCCTGATGTTATTTGGCTTCATCGTTGACTTCGAATCGGAGAGAAAAAACTCGAAAAATAAATTAAAACAATTCTCAAAATACATGTAGTGCCTTGAGTAAGCAAAACAAGTAAACTTTTGGAATTTGTAAAAGCTCGCTTACGAGCAAAAAGAGTTTCGTTTCTAAGAGAGATTTAGTTCTCGACAAATCACTCAGAAGTGCTTTTTTTGCGAGTGCTAAAAAATGAACATTTCAACCTGAAAAGATGCATAAATATCTAGGAAGGTACTTTTAGTTCATTGCTCAACGAGGAAGTCTTCAGTATTAAAAAAGCATGATTCGTCTGTGAAGTTTTGCTTTCTAAACACAGACGCACACACACTCACATTAATGACGTTTACACCGGACTGTGTCTTAATTTTGCCAACGTGCTGGTGCCATTCATGCTTTTATATCGAATGCAACGGCACATAGCCTCAAAATGCCAAAAATCAACAAACGAAAATTGTTGAAACCTTGACCATAACTTTTATACAAGAGTACCTGAGAAACCTTCACATTTTTAATATTGTATAAAACCACACACAAAAAAATCATAGCAATATCTGCGTTCAATAATAACTATGTATGTATGAGCATTTAAAGCAAACGGCAAACATTTCAACAAAGACGGACAAATTAACAAATGCACACACACGCGCATACATTTTCGTTGGCTATTAATTAATGGCAGCTAGGTAATGGCATAAATATTAACAACAACAAAAATCCGGGCATCATAGCATGAACCCAATGATCGAGTTCAGCAGCATCCGCAGCGTTTGCTCATTGAAGATTACTCTGCTGCCCCTTCTCTAACGACTTGACATTGAAGCAGTACAACTTCTCACGTGCAGAGAACGTCAACATGGCGGCGGTGGCGACGACAAGCATTTCCTTCCGCAACCAAACAAGTTAATTATGATCGCATGCAGCTGATTCTTCAAATCGAACGGATATTTAATGATCATGCAAGAGAGCGAAATTCTGTCAAAAATTAACAAAAAAATAATGAAAAAGAAACAAACCAGTAGTATTTCGACAATTAACGTTTATAAGCCTTTAAATAAAAAATATGGCCATGAAAGTTTATTGATTAATTAATTTTGTACTGAAACATAGTTTTATAACACCCTCTCTCCCTCTCACCCTCTGCAGCATTGGTGGAGACAATGCATGGGCTTGAACTTGAAGTGCTAAAATTGTTATCGAGTGTCTCTCGCGCAACTCACTCTTGAAAAATTTATACTCCATCTGATCAATTAACAATAATGTGCGTTATAATGAGCGTTCGGCATGGTTTTTTGGCCAACTAAGTAGTTGTAATATTTACTGTTATTGTCACAAATCAAGCTGACGAAATGCGTTAAATATTTTCTATCATTTAATAAAGTGGAATATGAATGTCGGCGTTGTTTTACTGTCATGTGACTGGCATGTTCGTCTTTGCGGAGGTCAATAGACCTACAGCAAAGTCGCGAAAAAGAAAAAGACGAAGTCCAAAACCTTAAAAAAACAATTTTTAACAAAATTTGCGTGATTGATTTTGTGTTGTGGCATGTAAGATTGTATATTTTTTTTTTTGTATTGTTATTGCTTTGATCTCGCACCTCTATGAAAGATATATGCGGGATTTATCTTGTTTTAGTTTTGTATGTTAATTTTATGCTAACAACAACAACAGTACATAATTGATTGTAATTTGGTTTTTTTTTTTATTATTTGATTTGATGATTGAAATGGCCCTCTGAGCTGATAATTTGTAGATAAAGTATTTTTTGGCAAAAGTTTTGCATAAGCATTAGACTTATTTGAACTCGAAATGGTGTTTAAACTGTTTACAATTCTAGTTTCGATTTTTGTTTCAATAGGCAAACACCGACTTGCACGCGAAGTAGTACACAGCGACTCTGTGGCTTTTGGACCATAGAAAATGGCACGGAGAAATCTATATTTTCACTTAGTCCTTAAAACTGCACCCGCTCCGAAACTGAAGGCGAGATGTTGACTCCGGTGTGGCGCTCATTGAGACGGGTAGTGTAGCAGTCACTAGCAGTGCGGTGTTGATTTTTTAACAAATATTTATTTTTTGTTTAATTTCGTTACGGATAATAAATTACATATTATCAAATGCTAGCGTATCTTCTGCATTGAAATAATGTTTTTGAAGCATTAAAAAAACCATAAAAAACTTCGTTTGTTTTATTTTTTTTATACACTTTTCATAATTTCAAGAAGATGAAAAAAAAACAGCCAGACGTCCTCAAAAGAACGAGTGCAAGAGTTTATACGTTAAGGTTAACTCATAAATACAAACATATAAAATATTTGCAGTTCAAATTTCAACCTTAACCAATTATTTCGAAATTAATGGACGCAATACCGTAAAAAAACGTTGAGTGGCAAGAGGGGTTGCTAGTCTGGAGGTGCAAAATTTTGCAAAGCAATAATATTTCAGCATCAGTTTGTATCATAATTTGAATATTTTTCAAGTGAAACCTATATGTCCAGAACTGAAACGCAAGTAAACAAAAATCTCTGTTATTATGACCCAATCTAGAGCTATTGTAGAGCTGTATTTAGAAATAGGATTTATATTTAAAGTTTTTTGATAAAGGTGCTTAATAGGGTTTCTGAATGAGATAAGTTTTAAAAAAATAGCTGTTAACTGCTTTAGAATTTATTTAAATCTTATTTTTGTACTGAAGTTAGTACACATTGAAAATGCTCTTTACACGTCCGTAGATGTTATCTTAGTTGCTAATATTGCATCATTAAGCTTCTGAAGATTATCTGTACGTTGGCCTGTCTTTCTGAAGAGAGTAAATTCAGCTTTTAACCAGTTGAAATTATCTTGTCCAGGAGCTACTACTGGTTATTTATTTTTCTGATGCAATACATAAAGTTCTCGTCATAGAATTTTAAAATTTTACTTGTGGAACTATCGACAGGTATTTTAATTATTTCAACATCATTTACACCAATAATTCCAGTGCCGACATGCCTGCAAAATCTTTTGTAGCTCTGCATGGCGTGATCGTAGAGTTACGATCGGTTAAAACTTCTAAGCAATCGAGATCCACATTATCAACTAAATCTAAATCTGCCTTAAATTCCAATAGTCTCTCGAATTGCACTTTCTGTCTTTATCAATTGCTCCAACTTTGTTGGGCTTGAGTTCCTACGAGTTTTAACATCCAGACGCAGCACAATTTCTCGTCTAAAAAGAGATTTGACTGTTTGTTGAAAAACATGATTTCCACCAGTTGAAATTTTAATGTATTTAATTAGCTTGCAAGAGTTCTTAAGTAAATCATGGTAATCGATACATTCTTCATTCTCACAATTGATCATTTCAATATCTGTGCCATCAAATTAAGGAATCAGTTTTGTTGTAATCATCTTCACAGGTGTCGGTCAAGTCTTCAGTAATCGATTTTTTTCTTATAAAGAGTGTCACACACTACAAGATGTGGGCAATGATTATGGTTAAATTGGCCAATGGCATTGATACCTGAACCTGTATAGATGCAACCAATTTGTTTTCATCGATACTCCAAAGCAGTGGTCGGCAAAATTTCAATACTAGTCCAATTACAATAACCTTTTGCATTGATCAAACTGACTGACGCTTTTTACGGGTTGATGTCATAAGAAACAACAATTGTTCCCAAATACATTCCTTTTTCCCTATATTTGTACTAGGTCCGTTGTGAATAGTTCTAAACTATAGTTCACTATTGGTACAGTCAAGCCGAACAAGCGGTTCGTTTTCGCATCATTGTTTGGAGAATGGGTTCGTACAAAATAGTATTATGAATGAGCTATTATCTGATAATACCTCAAAAACCTTCGCAAATGATAAAAGACGTTGCAGGACCTTAATAAAAAGAAAACCAAAGATACGTTTTGAACAAATATTTTTTTTTTCCTTTTTATAAACAAAACCAAAATATTATTTCAAAAACAATAACATAATATTTTTTAAAATATAACTCCAAGAAACAAATTTTTTACGCTTAAATCACTCTTTTACCAAGTATGACGTGTGTTTCCGGTTATTATCTTGTTGAAAGATATATTCCCTCAGCAGTCTCCATTTCTTTACACTCGACTCCAAATTGCAATATTTTCAAGTAATCGTGCTTATTCATAGTGCTGCCCATAGAGACAAGATTGCCAACTCCATATACTCCATAGCTTTTTACTCCATAGCTTTTCATTATAATATATTGTGTCCAAATATTTCGAATTTGCTCTCATCCGAAAATGAAACTCTGTTCCAGAAGGACTGGTCGCAGTTTTTGTTAATTTATTTTTGAAATGAAAGGCTTTTTCTTGGAACCCTACCACGTATTCCCTTGCTTGATTCGTTTAATATATTTTGGGCTATTAACACAGCACTTGAACCCGGATGGTCATCTACTAGACGTATAATACAGAGGGCCTCTATTGGCGAAAGTCGCCTAGGTCGTCAGTTCGTTTGGAATTCTCTAATTTTCTAGTTTTTTCATACTTATCACAAATTTTTCAATTTGGTTTTGCGGCTGTTGCACTTAATAGCTTTTCAAAATTGGTGGACTGCATGAACCACAGAGACTTCTGATGAGTCGGGAGTATCTTCCGACGAAACCTTGGTCTGGTCTGCTCGGTTGCTTTGTTGTTGTAGCAAACCTGTTGCTTATTGAATTATTTGGCATAAAGCTCTAAAATATAATTCTTAAAAAACATGTTTTTTAAGAATTATTAAGTAAAATTAAAAAATTAAAATGCCACAATTTTATAACTCACGCGTTTCTATTGACGTTTCTGTTCTCATTTTAAATTTGCGTTATTAATGTTATTATGCTTTGACCGAACGCTTTCAAAGCTTATTTTCGAGCTAACTAATAAAAATTTTACATTTTTACAACATTATGTCTTATTATGAATAATTTTTCGCCCGGAATTGGAAAAGGTAGATTTAATTTTTAAGATAAAGCTGAAGAACTTTCTGAAAAATTTTAATGCAAATTTATTTATCAACCGTTGATATTCATAAGTGTAACTAAAAACGATGCGATGTCCTTATTTGCTATATTAAAAATCCAAATTCCCTTTTTCAATGCCGCATGAAAAATTATTCAGAATAAGGTTGAATATTTCTTTGCTTTAGCATGTGCACTAGGCTGGGTCGATTTTTAAACCGATGTTGCCTGGGCGATTTTCGGTTCGGGCATGAAAAGTTATTAAACAAAACACAAAAAAAAAGGTACTGGGGGTACACTTTACCCCATCGCAACCTCAATTTTGTGAATTTTTTCTATAGGAATTTTTTCAAAATTATTTTTTTTAAGAAACGTGCACAGCTAGAGAAAAACTAACGCCAGATATGAAATCCTCACACCCGATTCAACCAAACAACGGTCTAACATTTATACGTTGTCATGCAAAAATTTACCGTAACAAATTCCTAAACAAAAAATTTCAGTAAATTCAAAGTATATTCTTATCGTTGGTGCGTATGTAATTGTGAGCATCACGGCTGAACCACTGCAGATATCCACCTTATTCACACCATATCTTTGTGTGGTGCTCCGGAATTTTTTTGCTTTCGAAAATCCCTCCTTGGTGGCGTTGTAGGCACAATCTTTATGCAGTTTCATTACCGATTTATATGATATACATATGCTTATATATATAATACCATATATATATACCATATATATGATACCATTCGACTGCAACATTCGACTCGCGGACGGTGATAGGGGCATTAATCTCTTAACCGAAGGTTCGTTTTTCCTTTTCTTATCCAACAAGCTTCCTGCATTTCGAAAACCCTCTCGACTCCAGACTTGCTGTTCATGTAGTAAGTACGGCTAAGCTAGTGTAGTTTTTGCATTACCAATTAACTGTCTCTCATGCAGCAGATTTTCTTTAAAAGGAACCCAAAATAAGCTTTAGTTTCTTGTCTAACATCTAGCATTTGGCTGCATAACAGAAGACATGCCAGATTAAGAGTTTTTAATTGTGTTATTTTCGATTTACTTGTTAATACTTATCTGTTTTAAATACCCGAATTAGAAGCTGTGATTCTCCGTCGTAGCATCACTGAAGTGTCATTTGTGGATTTTTAATTTGTCCTTAACTTTATCCTGAACTTAAGGATTATTAACCCTTTTAACGAACCTCAATATTTTCAATTATCATACCCTTGAATTTCGGAGGGCCTTCCAGAAGTCTTTTTATTCTTATTTCAGCTCTACCGGTACCGTTTGCTGCGCTGAGGGTAGATTTATGGCTCGTCTTTTTAAAAGACTATCTGTCAGTTTATTATGAAAGAGAACTGCAAGAGAAAAAAATCAAAAAATTTTTCAGTGAATTAAATCTTTTAAATAAAAAAGTAAAAATTACCTATTTGTAGGCTTCCTGCTTAGCTCAGACAGCTCGTAAATGCTATTTACTTTAAGCCGAGCTATAGCTGTTAAGACTTCATTAGAGGTAAGCAGCAGATGAACATCTACGCTGTCATTCGTAGTTTAGGCTTTCTAAATGCTTTCTCTATTGTCAGAATTTGTCAAGGTTACCATTCAATAGACTTAAGAAGAGTTTCCTAAACAAAATCAGAGTTTAGTACTCACCAAAGCTCTAGATAACTGATCAAATTAATAACTGATCACATCTTTTCAAAATTCAAGGTATTTAATTTTGGCTGCTGATGTTTTCATAGCATTTCCACTTAAGTAATAAGTGAGCTTTTGACAAAAATAGGCTTACAGCATTTTCCAAGTTATCAATATAATACCAACATTATATAAATTTGTTGAAAATACATAACCAATGAATGCTACTCAATACACAGTTGAAATTAGTGTTTTTTTTTACTGAAATGTATTGATATTTAAAAACAAAATCGACTTTTCTGAACATTTAAAATTTTTCACTTATCACTTTAGTGCGCTTAACCATCGATATGTATAGCTTCCTTGCTTAAAAGTTAATGAGGAATGAATACTAATTTGCAT
This sequence comes from Tetanocera ferruginea, assembly GCA_958299015.1. Taxonomy (NCBI): domain Eukaryota; kingdom Metazoa; phylum Arthropoda; class Insecta; order Diptera; family Sciomyzidae; genus Tetanocera; species Tetanocera ferruginea. Next base: position 138,137,360 of record OY282642.1, read on the forward strand.
ATTTTCATTTGAAATGTTTTAAAGTAAACGTTCTTTATTACTGAATGCATAATTTGTTTTGTTTTTTTTTTGTTTTATTGTTGTGATTGATTTATGCGTTTTTGGTATATATGAATGTATGCGTATGATTTTTTGAATAAATATAATAGTTTGGTTACTATGGATTAAGTCTGTATTATTGGCTTTTATTGAGGGAAGTTAGAAGAAAAAGTGAAATAGCTATTCATACAAAATAAAATATTTAAACATTGCTTAAGTATTCAGAAAATTAAATTAAAATAATGCAACAGCTATAAAAAGTTCTTATTTTATAGTTGATTTTTTTATGATATCGAAAGTTTTACTTGATAGAACAAGAAATACACAGTGAATTTAAACAATAAAAACTAAAATACTTCTTAAAGAAAAATTTATAATCACAAAGTTAATTCAGTAGATGAGGCGCAAGGATATGAGCTTAAGCAGTTGCAAGCTAGCTCATAAGATGGTATTAATTAATTGAATGCTGCTGAACATATTGAAATGATCACACATTTTGTATATTTATTTTGTTTTTCTTTTTTTTTTTTTGTTAATTGAAAATAAGTGCAAACACAAGAAACTATATTCGAATAAAAGTAAAGACAAAAAATAAAGTTTTAACTTCCGTTGCCTCTTAACAAGCCTGCGATCTTAAAATAGCTTCTGTTCTATTTACTAGTAACGCTAAACGTTAAACAAATGTTAGTTTATATTGGAAATAAAATGTATAACCTGGCCATGTGAAGCATAAGTAGATTATTATTGTATTCATATTCAGCTTAATTGCCATTCGTACATATTTTAACTTGATTCTTTTTTCGTTTTTTATGTATTTTTTGTTTCTTACTTAAGTAGTTTTTTTTTTCTCTATTTAATTAATTAATTGCCACATAGCTGTTTATAAAAGTCATTGGAATTTTTTTATATTAGAAAGTGATGGGTTCATGTGGAACAGTGCATTCTCCGACAGTTACGCGATACATTGCCATCTCCGAGATGCCATGATAGTGCACAAAGGCAGCCACAATGACGAGTATGTGAAACAGCTGATGTGATTGAAACTGCAAGTTTGATGATTCCATTCAGAGAAAGATAAAAGAAAAAAATTAGATTTTTAGAAAATTTGAATTTTTTATGAGCATTTAGTTGCTACAACATAAGTTGTAGTTGCTACAACATAATTGTAATTAAAAAATATATATGCTGCGATATCATACCGGTTTTTGCTAGCGTTTTCTAAATAAATAAATAGATTTATAAGTGATGTTTATTTTTTAAAGTAGACTGACTGATTTTCACCGTTTTTTTTTTCAAAAATGCTGATGTGTAGTGCTAGGACGTTGCTTTAATGTACCATAGAAATTAAAAAAAAATGCACATTTGCTTATTTTAAGAGCGAAACGAGCAGTTATCTATGATACATTGCAGCATAACACAAGCACATTATGGCACAAGTTCAATTTTTTTTTCAAATAGAAAAAAAAAATCAAGGCGGAGCACACTTCAGCACATAAAAAAAGTCATATGACACCTTACAGGAACATCGCAGCACATTTTATTTTTTTAAATTAAACAAGGAATGGTGGAGCTAACAAGCACATGACATTTTTTAATTGTAACGCACCCAGATATCAAATTTGCCAGGGAACCATCTTTCCGGTACACGCAGAGCGTATAACAAAGCACCGAGTATGTAAAGCGTACCTAAAAGAGAACAAAAAAACAAATCAAGTCAGTACTAATGCGAAAAACATATACAGATATATAAATACCCATCAGTATGAGCCAACCCAAGCTAGCACGACTAATGGTGCTAAACCAACCCTCCATCAGGCTATAGTGAATCGCTGGTATGATGCCAGATAGGCCAAAGCACATGAAAACACCAGCACGCAATGGACGCAATGCAGGCTCTGAAAATTTATCCCACAACGATACAATTATCGATAGGCAGCCCAGCACACAGACCACAGAGAGATAAATCACTTTGGGCTGGTAGTGACAGTAGAAGCCGTAATAAAGCCAAGGAACAAAGGAGCCCATAATAAGCAATGCAATTCCACAGTAATCTAATCTGCAAGTTGAACAATGTTAATATAACATATAACATATGTGAATTTATTTAAAAAAAAAAACTGCTCCGTAACATACTTTGAGAACAGTCTTCCAATCTCTGCAGAGTGACAACTTAGTGTGTGAAAAGCAAATGAGAAACCAAGACAAATAATTGCGCCTGCAAAGAATGCTCCAAAGATCATCTTCTCCTGAAATTGTACCTCTACGGATGGACGTGAGAGGAAATATAGCGCTACACCGATAAAGGCAACGCAGCCCAACAAATGTGTCCAAATGTTACCGGTTTCAGTGTGCAAACGGAAAATCGATTTGAAGCAAGCACTGAACGATGGCAAAGGCGGACGATGACCGCGATGTAGAAAATCGTTGTCCTGTAGCCATTTTGGAAGATTCTTGTAGTGGCATACCTTCCAACTAGCTTCCCAGACCTGAAAATAAATTTTAATTATTTATGTTGCTGAAATTTCTGATGCTATCCAAAATATATTTAAAATCAAGAAACGAACAAACAATATTTTAAGCAAGTTTAAGAAATAATTTAGATATTTTAATTTTCAAAAGAATTTTACTTGTAAATTGAAATAAAAATCAAAATCATTTTGGTTTTAATTTAAAGTTATCTCCATGAGAAAATTTATTTAATACTGATTTTTGCAAAAAGACATGAACGTTTACAAAATTTAAACATATAAACAAGTAGAAAATATTTAAGTGTTTTCTTGCGTTTTCATTTATATAATTCCTCCATACCTTTCGTACAAACTCTTCCGCCTGCTCAGCAGCATTATGTGCCAATGCACCCAAATCTATTTCATCCGAGAGTACACCAGCTTTGAGAACTTCAGTCATCTGGAATGTTTTTTAATGTAATAAAAAGTGTGTGATTAAAACACAGAAAAAAAATAAATATGGTTAAATTGACGCAGATACAGCGTTATCACAGGTCAGTGCTTTAGGTCAGATTGTTGTTATTGTTAATAAGTTTACACCAGAAAAAAATATGAAATGATATTCTGGAGTGAAATAAACACACAGACATATATAAAATAAGAGTTTGTTTCGTACGATAGAATGGGTGCGACAAGTGGCATAGTCCTAATTTTTTTGGACTATGACACATCTTGTCAAATGTCATTAACACAAATTTTTTTATTTGAGGTTATGACACTATTTCAATATTTTTTTTTTCTTTGGAAACACATTGTTGAAAATGAATCCAATGGAATGCAAAAAGCTTTCCAATTTCGAGAAAAGTTCACCCGACAACCCATTCTTAACAATTGCAATTGGTACCATTCAAAATATATCAAAGCCGGCTTGCCACAAATCCATCAACCTGTCGATCAACTTAAATGTCAGCTTGAATGAAAAATTTTTTAGATTCTTATCATCTGATTGAAAAACGAAAAATTCTACCCTAACTTATCTAAACTCGACTTGTTGGCAATCAGTCTTTCAACTAGTTTTGCCATTAGTTACTCATCTATAGGACCTTTAAACTGTACACTGTAGAAACACATACACCTACATTTAAAGTTTACAGTTTTAAGCATGGATCGAAAAAGCAGGACGATTTAGCCATTCTTACTTTATTCTATGTTATTTTACAAAAATTTTTAATTTTTCAATCAAATGAAGAAAAAATCAAAATCAATAATAAAATCTACCATCACAACCAAAAAAAAAATTTAAAATATCTAAACAACTCGCTCCTGACTCAAAGTGAACAACGAACTGATCAGTTAAACCTCTTCGATTTATCCGCGGTTTAACTATACAGTTGAGTTAAACTGAGACTCAACTCAAGTAAAACCCACAGACGCAGAGGTTAAACTATATAGTTCAAATTGTGATACAATTTTTTTTTTTTGTGACAATTTCAAAACAAATTTTGTTACTTTCACACATTTAAAGCAAGTTGTAAGATTCAATTATAATTTAGGAAGTTTAAATATAAAGCAATACAAATTATAATCTATTAAAATAAAAAACCTAGAACTGCTTAAACTTTTGCATTAGAAATTATTTTGGTTTTAGTTGAGTCAAACTAACATTTATATCAATAACGGAATCATTGGTAGGCTTTAGCTTTGCAAAATTGATTTCTATGTTTGTTGTAGGCATGCAATCAATTGTTATTGCATCTGTTTTTCTTGCATTTTGTAGTTCTTGCATTTTGTAGAAGATATATTATATTTAACTCTTTAAAATTTAACACTTATCCGAATTTTGAAAAATAAACTTTAAAGAATTGATGTATTCGCCGCTGTTGTTTTTAAAATTACGGATAACATCTATTTAAATCACACAAACAAACAGCTGATAAATTTAAAGATTTGTTGCTTAATTTTTAAATTGATTAATTAACTTTTAAATTGCCGTTTAGACATGCTTTAATTGGCAATACAACAAACTAACTCAAATTATTATGCATTTTTTTGTTTTACAACAGAATACCAACTAGAGTAAAATATAGGTGTAGCATTAAGAAACTCATTGTTGCACCGCACAAGTGTTTTTTACTATTTTTTTTTTTTTGTTTGTGTTGTTTGCTTGATAAGAACAGTTTTTATCGTTTAATGAAAATTTGTTGTTAGCAGCAGAGAGAAGGGAACGAAAGAAATACTTTCAAGATGTTTAACATATTCAAATGCAAAATTAAATTAAAAAGCAAATTTATCATTTACTAACAGCTAGAAGACAGATTGCTCAGTTGAATAAAAGCTGGTATCAAAATCAAACCATGAAGACAGATTCAGATAGTTGTTAGGTGAATATTATATGTATTAATAAAATATATTTTCAATAATCAGCTACGTACAAAGTAAGCATAAAATGCTACATGTGCAAAAATGAATTCATTTGCAACGGTTCGAACACAAATTAAGCTTGAAGTTTGAATAACTTAAGCAAACTTTCAACCAATAGTAAGTTTCACGATAGTAAGGAATAAAAAAATATTGCATACTTTTGGACACAAGAAAAATACTGTTTAAAGTCATATCTTTTAATGTGAAAATAAGTACTTGAACTAACGTGGCTATTAAAATAGCGACATTTTTATATACTTTTAGCTTAAGTTTCATTTAATCATAAACAACACCTGCCTGAATATAGATTAAATAAGTTTGCTTTAAAAAAAAACTAAGTCGATCAAAGTGCACTTTAAATAAATTTAAGCGTGGGAAATGTGTAATTGAAGAAGTTTGCGACGCTTAAAATGAAAAGGTCTTAAGTTTGGAAATTCTTATAACTATTTATTGTATATTAATTTCGGTTTTCAAAATAAAGAAATCAAGACAGTTTTCACATTACATGCTTCTAAAATAAGCACTTGGCATTTATTTAAGGTCTAAAAAAACAATTAAAAAATTAGTTATAATTTTCGTGTGAAATACGATTAGATGCTCACGCACTAATATCGTGTACTGGGCATGTACAGCAACTGTATTAATGCATTGCTGATAGGAGTACATACTTGAAAAATTGTCCATAGATAAAAAATTGCTTGTTAAACAATAAACAAAACTAATTCATATTAATTTAAAGTATTTAATTTAAATTATATAAATTTTTATCAAAAAATTTTTTAGTCTATTTTTTTGCATTATGGCGGCAAGTCATTTATTAGAAAAAACAAAACAAAAACCGGATGACTTTTGGTAATTTTTCAAATATGACAAAAAACGTTGTACAAAAGAAAACAAAACCAAACCTTCATAAATTCTACAAAAATTAATATATTCACTTGATATTCTTTTCACCTAAATAAATTCGAATATATTTCAACACTTATTTTGATGCACGGTATTTTGACTTCGGACAAGTCGAAGATAATTTCTTAATAGTTTTAATATGGAATAAGGATCAGGAAATGGATATAAAAACTTTCCAAAATATCTAGTTTGGTAAAAATCTAGAGAGAGTCGTGAGTAGATATCGAACAGATAGAAACCGGATAAAGAATTTTAAGAATCATAATAAATAAGTTTAAGGAAGTGTAAGATGTAAAATCTGAAAGTTTACAAATATCCAGAGATAGAGATTCTTAATGGTGGTTTTGCTGTTCCTTAACAGGGGGACATAACATTGGCTGTTTTTTAAATCGACTTTTTTTTATAGTTTTGTATTTTAGTAAATATTCTTAAGATTCTAAGAAAAAATGGAATATCATGGAAAAATTCCTACGGGTTCAAAACTTACAGCCGGATAGTGACAGCGCATTTTTAATTTTCGCCTATTTTTTTATTTGTTCACAAACTTTGAACGCGTTTATCTCGAAACCATGTTTTTCGTACTGGTTGCGGCTCTAGCTGGTTAATTTTTTAAAGAAATTTTTTTTGTTTGTATTTTTTAAACTTGATTCGCTATCGTATGACACGAGCTTTTTTTAAATTTTTTTTCGATTTTTTATGAATTTTTAAGTTAATATTTTTTTCGAAAAAAACACACTTTCAAATTTGGAACATCACCAAATATTGAAAAAAAATTAAAAAAAGCTCCTGTCATACGATAACCAATTTTGTTAAGATTAAAAAAAGTCATTTTTTTCTAGATCGGAAAATTTTTGTGACTCCCAGCGCTGCAACCACGAGGCCCCGTTTTTTTTCTCTGCCGCCAGTTTGGAGCTCTATAAAACCATGTTGGAGTGAAAAATATATTTTTGGAAAAATTTTAAAAATTTGTTTGTTTTTGACTGAGTTATGAATTTTTAAAAAAAGGTCTGTTTTCTCTGCCGCGAATGCTATGTCCCACCTTAACGCCTCAATTTGTCATCAATCTGCTTTAAAAGCTGATAAAGTATTAAGGCCCGGTTTTTTCAGTAACAAAGCGGGTTGTTTTGAATGATTGTATTTTTTGTATTTTATTCAATAACAAAATAATTTATATAATTTATAAAAAATAATTATAATTAATAATTATATTTTAAGTTGAGTCTTAAATTTACAATTCTTTTCGTTTTTCTTGAAGTTATCTGACGACGAGATGGACGAATCGTCTGACGACGAATAAAGCGAGATGATAGAAGTTGTAGAGGAAGATGATATTGTAGATGATATCAAGGAAGAAGACGAGGAAGATGAAAGCGAGGATAGCGGTGGCAACGGAAATCAAGTACGTGCTCGTCCAGTAAACGTTGTTGGCTTTAAAGATGTAAAAAGGATTTAATTGGCTTCGAAGAAAGTGAATCAGGAATTGAAAAAAGATTTGAGCCATAAGGTCACACCATGGCTCCATTAGATGAAAAAATAAAAAATATTTTTACATAACTAAAATCAATGGATTTGAATCAATTTTACTTACAATCCATAATACCAAAATTTCTTAATTCTTATTTACGATGGAAAAAGGGGGTAGGTATGCTTAAAAAATTTGGAGAAAAAGTTAATGTGGGTAAAATTTAAAAAAATGTTTGAAATAAAATAAAAAAAATTTTTGGAGCCCCCTTAAGGGTTGGAAAGAAAAAGCAATGGGGGTCAGTCACACATTTTACTTTTCTAGGCGCACCCTGAGAGCGGTAAGGTCCAATTTGCTAAAAAGATAAGGAAGTCTCTTAGGGAATGGAGATAGGGGATAGGTTAGTTCCAGAAAAATTTCGGGAAAGAAAATTAAAAGGGAGCCAGTCGAAGACTGTGCCCCTCTAGGGGCCACAATTGGTTAGTTATGGAGGTTGTTGTATAATTTTTCCACTTTGTACCAACCCTTATAACTCCGATGAGGTCCTCACGCCTCCTCGAATTTTTTTTTCAAAAGCATTTGTTTGTCAAGCCTAACAAAATGTAGAGTTCTTGGGTATCAAAATCTTGTTATTAATGATATCCATGCATCACTAACCTACCCATAGTACATATGGCTTGCCATACCACATATTTTTTCCATATTAATCCATCCTCTTTTGCTTACAATTTTTCTTTACATCGCCTTTAAGGTATGCGTTATAGTAACTTTTGCTCCGGAGTTGCTTGAAATCTTATTTTGCGTCAGTTTTATTGTTTTATTAAAACGAATTTCTGAAAATGGAGGAGATCGTTGTCTAATCCAGAGTTACTATTGGAACTTTTTGGCCGACAAATGATTTCACGTTACACTGCGATTTTATTTGTGCAATACTTTGAAAATCTGGACCCAAAAACATAAACATTCCTATTCCTATTCAGAACACTTTTTGCATGTTCCTTTTTGAATTTAAGTATGACATTTCTAGCAGTGGCCCTGGAAACATTGGCTCTTTTGCCATAGAAGTATGGAAAGCAACTGTATTCTCAAAATTCTACACAATTGTTTTAAGAATGTGTTCTCTCTGCTTATCATCAGGGCTGCCACTCTCAAACATTTTTTTCTACCAAATTTCATCCAAAAATTTACCAAAATGAAAAAGAATTTACCAAAAAACACAAAAAAATTTTGTTTTTGAGTTAAAGAAACAATACTTTTATACATATTTTTTAATTAAATTAACGTTTAGATGAATCCTGAAGATGTTTCATCGCTTTTCACATTGGTCGCCTTCTTTCTAATAACATATCTAAACAGAAATAACATAATCGCTTAAAATATAAATTTTAAGAAAATTAATTTATTAAAAATAAAAACTTACATGTCCATCTTAGCTATGATACAAAAATACAGATAGCATTGACAGCTGCTAATTTTCTCTTCAGAAGGGAACTGGCTGCTGTCAAAAACGGCAGTCAAAGCAAAACAGTTACTGGCCACATTCAGCGTAGTCAACTGTTGTGACAGTGTACTTAGGGTCGTTTTATTCACTATTATAACTCGAGAGTTATCAATAACTTTAGAATTTTTGTATGGAAAACTTGAAAGTTATTCAAAACTTTCGAGTTATAAAAGTGAATAAAACGGCCCTTAGGTGAGCTATGTTTTAGCTGAATGGGTTGCTATATGAAGCGTCTTTTAGTTGTCAAGTTGACGAAATGTTAGTCATGTACCATTTATGTGTAGCCTATTATACTATTACAATAATTCATACTATTTATTTATAATTTTTCTATTATACGTGCATATGTAATTCATGTGCATATTTTTGATTTTTAAGTACTTAAAAATATCCAATATTAAACTGCACTCTAAAAAAAATCATATAGAAATTATAAGTATTTTACTACACTCTCAAAAATAAATTGTTAATTCTAACAATAAAATAACAATAATCTTGGTTAAAATAGCATTAACAATCGTTATTGTTGATTTCTTGTTAGAAATAACAATCAAAATTGTAGATTTTTCGAAATTAAATTTTGATGGTTGTCTTGTTATTTATGAATGTAAAAATGTCAAAAACTTTAAACGTCAAGAATTAAATATCAAAATATAAACGTCAAGAATTAAATGTCAAAATTAAAACGTCAAAATTTAAACGTCACAAATAAAATGTCAAAATTTAAACGTCAAAAAATTATCTGTCAAAAAATTAACTGTCAAAAACATTACCACTTAAAAACTCTTGCATTTAAAATACGAATTTTATTTAATAATAAATATTAATCAAGGCCATTTTTTAATGATATTAATCATCCGAGAACGCGTGTCTTCCAAGGAAACTTCAAAATTTGTTGTGGCTGCCCAGCACCACCAAACACACTGCAACTGATATATTCAAAGTGGCTGTCTTGGTTTTTATGTGATTTCCCTCGAAAAACTCACTGTAGCATCAATGGATGCAGCATGCTAATAAAAGATTAATGACGAAATGCTTTTAGTATCCACAATTCATCTCCACAACTCCATTAAAATTGCACAATTTACCGAGTTATTTATCAGCACCTTCCGCCATCCAATCAAAATATTTGAAAAAAGTTATTCGCCACTTGGTTGTCCATCGGCCCACAGATGTACTCAACGCCATCTTCTTATGCATTCAAAGATTATGTGTATATTTTTTTAATATCCTTATTTTTCTTTTGATTTTTCTTCAACTCACAAAAACACATTTTTGATATTATTTGAATTGCCTGCTGCGAAGCCAAATTTTCGAAGTTTCAAAATTGACAATAGTAATTGTCGATTTTTGAAAATAAGCAATAAAAGATCAAAATCAAAAGAAAATTATAGCAAGGTAATTGTTAAATTTATTAACACTCGTAATTGTTGAATTTTAACAATAATTTTTGGAGAGTGTATATGTTGAAAATTATTTCCCACAATCTCAGATTGATGTATATGTAATTAATTAACACAGATTCAAAGTTAAAGTTTTAATTTCTGAACAGTTGAGACATTAGCGTACATTTTAGCGTATCCCACCTGATCAGTTTTACTGAACGCTATCAAAATTTAATTTTACTCAAGTTTTGGCAATATTGAGTATGCTGAATGTGCCCTTTGTGTTATGTTGTTTGCTTATGAGCGCTCTTTTCTTCGATATATTTTTTGACAATTTGAAGTAGTCGACGAATACGTCAATACTACCTGTATTTTTGTATCATGATCTTAGCGATCCATCAATTTCTTTCCTAAGCCGACCATCTACGCAACTGCCGAATTCAAATTTTTAACATTTTGCTTTGCGTTCATTCGTGTAATTTCACTTGATGGGTTCAATTATATATTATTTTCAATCATAAGGATGGTGGTGCAGAATGAGCATGATTTATATAATTTTTATACAATCATTTTTTGAATTGCAACTTATTTTAAATTTTCATTGATTTTAAATTTACCAAATCAAAAAAAAATTTACCATTTTACCAAGTCGAAATCTTTTTACCAAATTTGGTAATATTTCACCAAAACGGCAGCCCTGCTTATCATTTTGATGTTAAGGATTTCAAATTGAATCACGACTAAATCTCTTATAATAGAAGCTCGGCATATTAAAAATTTAAAAACTGTTAACTTTTTTAACGCCACCTTATATAATTTTTTAATATTTTAGTTTATAAAAGTTATTTTGTAGACAAGTCTTTTATGAAAATAAACAAAAACTCATTTGGAAAAAATATCAAATGGTTACGATAGACAAAAACATTCGGAAAAATTTCTTCAAAAACTGCCAGCAAGAACCACCGTTTAGAACAACAAAAATTTTAAGTACTTCAAAATTTCGAAACAAACACTATCGACAAGAATAAATTATTGTGACATCCTTAAGAAATTAATTGTTATTTCTAAGGTTAATGCTAAGGTTGAACTCGAAAAATTTAATTTGATTTTTAATAAGTTTTTTTTTTAACTATGTATGTTAAGTTTTTGTGGCAGACGTGGCTGTCTTGCTAAATGAGTGGCATGCTAGTCTACAAATCTCGACAAACCCTGACATCTGACACAGAAAGTTTTTTAAAGGAAATTAATTTTGACAAAGCTCAAAGTAAATGCCATTTTAAGCTTATTAAGAACATGAACTTTAACCGTACAGATTTAACATGTAACATGTAGGACCAGTTCTCGGTCTCAGTTGTGTACAAACATGTAACAACACACACAACACAATTGATCATAAGAAGCTCAGTCGAAGTCCTTTCAAGGGAGGAAATGGCATATGTTTTTGTAAAGTTTTTTGAACTGTAAAAAGTTTTTTATTTTAAAAAGTTCAATTTAAAGTTGAAAATCTGTATCTTGGTTTTCGCAAAACTCTGTTTTCAAAAACTTTGAATCATATGTTTTATTGTCATAAGAGTAATATATATAAATACATAAAAGTTTATTGAACTGCCGCATTTATGCCATTACCTTGGATTAGAAAGTAGCTTAAAAGTAACAGGTTGTACTAATGCTATTTCCTATTTTTGCGACATTTGTGCACACTTTTTTCGAGTAATTTTGTCTAATGATAGTTAATTAAGTTTTTTATGAACACAAGGATAAATTCAACTGCAACAAAATAACAAGTTAATGTCGGACTATTTTTAAATCGCAAATAATAAAGACTATCCATGTGCCATTATAAGTTGTATAAAGGTTTCCTTTAACGTTTATAAAAAAGAAAACAACACAATGATGGTTAAATAATGCAGCAACAATAATAGCTTAAATTAATTTTAAGCTATGTAATTGCTGTCATTACAATGTTCAGAATATTGATTATCGTTAATGAGCTGCAAGAACATAAGAATTTGTTTAGTACTTTATTTTGACATGAAAAGCTAAAAGAACTATAACCTTCAATTTGTAAAGCAACAGTTGATAAGCTTTAATTTGCCGTTAAGCGAAAAACAATTCGAGACGTGTAAACAGAAACAGTAACAACAATACGGTTAATTAAGCTGTCTATAAACGGCATAAAGTCTAACAGAAAAGAAATGAATACGATTAACATTATAAGCAAGGAATTCTTATCACTGACTTCAGCCTTTATTGACGTACAACAATTGTTTCATAACGTTCATTATAAAAATATGCACAATCATTTGCACATAAATACGCAGTTCACATAAATATCGTTAGAATGAATTCTAAAATATGCAAAATTGTATTCAAAATTTTTACAGAAAAATGCACAATATTACGAGATATAATGTGTGAGATAAGCTTAAAATGCAAAGTACTCTAAAACTCAAACACAAGACTCACCTCAGCTTCAATTAGCTGTGTATCCTCGGGCGTCGAGGGCAGCGGACAACCAGCATCATCCTCTTCGACAAGCACATCATCATCTTCAAGCAAATCCAAATCATTGGAATTCATTGAATCCTCTGGACCCCAGCCACGACGTTTACGCAAAATCATTTTCACCTGTTCGAAAATATCGTCGTAGTCTTCCTCGCAGCGCAATTGCTCATTTCTATCTGAGGTCAAATGAACAGGTGTCACAAAGGCGCTCAAAGTCTCCTGTGCATCAGTGTATTCTGCTGTTGGAGTGCTGCATGGTAGCAAATTCGTAACAGACGACTCCGATTCCAAATTACGATCCATGTATTAAGATTGAATAAATCAATGAACTTTTTACTTTAAAAATTCGAAACAACTCTATAACTCTATCCGTCAATGCAATTGTGATGAGCAACAGGATATTTAAAAACAAAGAAATAAATGCGCAATGATGAGTTTTTGTTTTATTTTGAGGGCTTCCAGTATAGTTTCTGCAGCGACGATTTTAGCTATAATAAATATAAGAAAAGTATTAAAACATATGCCAGCAATGAGGAAAGTTAAGGAAAAGTATATTAAAGTCATGTTAGCTAATTCCAATTATTACCAATAACGCATTTCTTTTCAAAAATCAAAGTGGACGTTTGCTTTTTGTGTTCTATTGAATTGGAATTCGAGCTAACTGTGTAGAAATTTGCAATTTTTTTTGTAATTTTAATCGAAAATTAGCGACGAATTTTTAAGTATAAATTTTTTATTTATTTATTTTTTTAATTTGAAAGCTAAAGAAAAATGAAATTTTCAGAAATATGTCAAAGTTTTCAAAATAAGGTAAAAGAGCGTCAAGTTGTTTTTTGCGTTATTTAGAGTGGAGTTGTAGCAAGTGAAGAGGATTTTTATGACCAAAGTCCACGTGGATTCGAAATTCGATGATGGGTAAGTGGAAAAGGAAAGGGAATCAAATTAAACAAATGTTAGATGTTCCATGTGTGGAGGAAAGTTGTATAAATTTTTGTTCAAAACACTTTCTAGTCATGATAGAATAATTTTACCAAGTAGTGTTGACAAATGTTGATTCTCTCAGCTACAAGTAAACAAACTCTTGTCAAAAACAGCTGTGCGTTGTTATATTTGTTGGCCACATTCAGCTGTGTCAACTGTTGTGACAGCAACACATCGGGGAGCGCTATTATCGGTATTGAAGTTTCAGAAAAATTGTCAAGTTTATGAAATATCAAGCTTTGTATCAAATACGAATGGAAATTTTACCAAATTATTTTACAAATTAAAAATTTACTATTTTTAAATGGATTTTAATGCGCAACTTCATATTTATGTGCATCAAGTTTTGACTTGGCAGTTGGCAACTGTTGGGTACGCTGAATGTGACCAGAGAAAATTAATTGTATGCTATGACGGATTGTGAGCGCTCTCTTTCTTGTTATATTTTTTGATAAAAGTCCGTTTCCACCCGAAACGTCAATACTACCTTGGAGTAATTATATCATGCTTTCTAGTATAATGTGCTCAGCATGTGAGATCATATGCTCTACTGCTATCAAATATAAACTATAGCAAATTTTGACTTGATTTTTTTTTTACTTCTTCTTAAAGGTGTGTTTTTTAGTAATAAAACTAATTTTATTAAGTTAAGAAATTATAGTAACCCGCCATCACTCACTCCTACGCAAATATGGAAATCTACAGACAATAGTTCCTTCATTAACGTAATATTACTGTTATAATTATATACATTTAGCTGGTCTTTTTGAGGTGGAAATTTGTTCTTAAGAGAAAAAAGTACCTACTTATACATATAAATTTTTTTCTGTATACTTTCAGCTCAACATTCATATATAACATATTTCACTAACTCTACATGCATATATTACATATATCACTTTATATCACTTTCGAAACCTATTGTTTTTTGTTTTGAAATTAAAACATGAACTAATTTTTATATTGGCGAAAATATTCTACAATTTATTGAAAACCAACACATTTCTTAGGTTTAATAAATTATGTCCTTATTAATTGAGAATTTTTTGTGAGTGGAAAACAACCAGACAATTGTGACGGAACTCAGGAATAGGTTAGTGATCCGTGGAAGAATTCACGGACAAAAAAATGTATTAAGAAAAATCATTTTTTTGCAACGACTTCTTTATGAAAACATTTTAAATTTTCGAAAATTTAAGTCAATAGGTAATTTATTTGTATTTTTTATCCATCTTGAACACAAGAGGTTAGTGATCCAGGGCAAAACAAAAAAAAAAAAAAACAAAATCGCCAAAAATGTCAAACTGTTGATTCGATTAACATGATAAATTGTTTATAGCGGTTTTTGAGTAGGTTTTGGTGCTATCTATTATAAAACATATTGTACATCAGAGGTCACTACTGCACAATTTTTTTACAAAGCAGACATAAACTCCAAAATCAATTCCATTTTTCATACATATTGGCAGTCGAATTTTCTTTACATAGATTTCATCAAAGACTGACCGGAATCCAGCTGAAAATATTTAAAAGCTGCATGAACTAATAACCACAACTCATTACTGTTTGATGGGTTTTAACCTCTGAGGGCTACTCTCACTGCATGCCCCAACTTTTCAATAGAATTCAAGTTTGGCAATTGCGAGGGCTAGCTTTAAACTATGACTGTTTCTGATCATTATCCTGCTGAAACAGTCATCGATGCACCATATTTTTTTCGCAGTGGATAACATCAAATTTCGTAATGTTCTGTCGTAGTCCTCAGCTTTCATAACGCCATCAAAACATTTTAGAGGATCTACGCCATAGTATGAGAAGCACCCCCATACAATAAAACAGCCACCTCCGAGTTTATCAGTTTGTGCAATAGTGCAGCTAACTTGGTAAGCTGTATTCGGAAGACGGCGTACTTGTGGTTTTAGACGATCAGAGTGGAAGAATTCAATTTTGTTTTATCTGACTAGAGTATATTGCGCTAAATATAGAGTATATTTAGATTCTGGCGTCTCTATGACAAGTTCGAGTTGACGACGACTATTGCATTCGAATGAAACATGAGCTATACACTCTCTACGACGACATTGAATTAGTTCAGCGTATAACAAATGATGTCTATCGTGTGTATGAAGAAGCTATAAGAATTTTTCCGTATGAAGTTTAGTGTCCCTATTTCATTGCACTTCACTTTCATTGTATATCATTAATTTTTGACATAGGTTTGCCAATAAAAAATTGTTATAGCATTTTCAGAGTTTTAACTATTACCCAACCTTAACCAAATTTGGGTCGAAACCGAATATTTGTTGGGATACTCGTTTGTGAATCTAAAACAAGACAAATTTTTATATAGATAATTTCTAGTAAAATAATTTTAAACATACAATTTTTACAGTAAAAATAACTGCAAGTTCAAAATAACTAACAATAAAATTATTGTCTAATTGAATTCGAAACATTCATACGATTTACTTAAACTTGCAACTTGCTGAAATCTAACATACGACCTTATTTTAGTCGGACAATGATTTGTAAAACTAGTGTATTCAATTAACACCGAGTACATCAACTAGCATGTATTAGGAATAATTTTATACAACTTCAAATACCTAGATATGGTTTATTACGCCAATTGATATGACTATCAAAGTGCAAAATTTTGCTTGAATTCATAACTGCTTATGACAACAAGTTACAATATTTTCAGCCGTTGAACTTTGCAACTGGCAATTAGGTTTTTTACACACAAGTTGAGGGTAAAAAATGTGCGGCGAAAGCGGAAAACAGCAATCATCGAGCACTTACCAAATGAGCGTTTAGAAAGATATATTTTTGTTCACTATTTCGGCGAAAGTATAAAATTGGAGTATGTATTTAATTGTAGATATGAGCAAACTTCTGCACAATACATTGTTGAAAATTTATTTAATAAAAATTAATTTAATCCAATGTTGCTTCAAACAAAGAAAACCTTAGGTCAAACTTTTCATTAATACCATTAGCGATATGGGTAGCGATAGGCTTATGTATGTGTTTGCATTGCAAATCTTTGTCACACAAATCAGCGCTTATGACGTAGTTACTATCCGGAAATGTTATTTTACTTCAAAGTTGCATTTCACTTTGATCAATCAATAAATTTTTCATGCAGTTTGAATCAACATCTACATGAAATTTCATTGAAGTTGGTAATCCAAGAATGTATTAATATTAAACGCCACGACAATTGCAATAACAGCTAAAAGCAAAAGCTCAGCTGTTGTTACGTAGCGACTCCCTGTGGAAGCTTGCATTACCGTGACTGCAAACGAATGATTCTATACGTGTCCGCAAATGTCAAGGCAGCCAGCCAACAACATGACCACAGAGCAGAACGATTTAAGTAAAATTTTTTTCTTTCAATGCCATCACTTCTTTTATCGACACATAGCCAGAACCTTTTTTTACTTTCCCAGTTGTCCCAATTTTATTTTACTTCATTTAGCTTCGACGCAAAGCCTCTGCCCGTCGTCGTCGTTCTACACTGATGCAACTTTATTTTGACTCATAATATTTTGTCACAATTACCTGTTATTTATAACAACTTGCACAGTAGATAATTTAAGTTAAACTATTATACCGAAACGGCACTGTTAATTTCTTTTATTTTTACTTCAACGAAGGAAGTAAAAACAATTTAACCCAACTTTATAACTCCGGATAGAAAAACTTTCAACAATATATTAATAAGAAAATTCAATTATGGCGCACGACGTACATCGCACTCCAAAAAGTCAAAGCAAAGATGAAAAACCAGAAGACATAACTGACAGCTGATCGAAGCGTTGCCATTTGGCAGAAAATACAGATGAAGGTGTGTTTAATTTTTGTAAATGTTGCATTTGCGTTGGACTACGCGATTAACGCAGAGGAAAAGAAGTTTATGAAATCTTTTGGTGCGAACATTGGAAAAAGTATTTTATACCATGTTCACACTGAGATCAAATAAGGTAATTTCGACTGAAATTATCTAAAAACTATGGTAGTTTCCCAAACAATTTGTTGATTTTTAAATTATCTCAAACAAGGTAATTTCGTTTAAATTACTCACGAAATTAGGCAACCCTGAAATCTGAATATAGTGTGGAAAAAACACAGCCTTTTTGTGACATATTAACAATCTTGTTATCCATTTCAGCTGAGACGTCAAAATTATATATGACACATGATAATGGCCACATTCAGATACTTGGCTGTTTTGACCCGTCGATTAGCAACCCATTCAGTGAAACTTAGATAAGCGATGTTTTCAATGAATTAAACAATTGATAAGATGTACGGCTATGTGCGAAATAATTTTGCAAACTTACTTTGAGTAAGAATTTTCTATTTTTAATTCAACATGTAAGTTGGCAACTGTTGAGAGTACTGAATGTGGCCAGTATTGAGTTGACAAAAAAATAAATCAAACGTCAAACGAAATTATCCAAGCTTAGTGTGAACACTTTTGCACAATTTCGAAATTATCTCACGAAATTACCTAATTTGATCTCAGTGTGAACATAGTATTACATTTTTTAATAGATAGCAAGCACCAATAAAAAATACTTTATTTGATAAAAGGGGTATTCATGCAGTTGCATCACAAACACACCATACTTCTTACTGAGATAATTATTTAGATTATAATTATAATTGAAATTTAAATTAATACACTCTTCCAAAATTATTGTTAAAATTCAACAATTACAATTGTTAATAAATTTAACAATTTCCATGATAAAAGTTTCCCTTGATTTTGAGTTTTAATTTTTTCTTTTCAAAGATTGACAATTTTTATTGTATCATTGTTAAATTTATTGTTGTTTTTTTTTATTGTTGAATTCAACAATTCAATTGTTTATTGAAAAAAATTGAAAATTCAATTTATACAAAAAAAAAAAAACAAAAAGCTTTAAATTTTTTTGTTTTTACTTCAATTTAGCAAAATATAATTCGGAACAATTAAAATAACAATATCAAACATAACGAAAAGGAACAAATTATTAACGAAATAAAGGTAAATATTGTAATTATATTTTATTTCATTGTTCATGGTGTTCATTCATATTTCATGTTCGGTGCTTTGGTGTTTATCCATTATTCTGAATGCAAACGATTCTTTGGGGATTCTACAGACATCGTCCTGACCTTCGAAGCAGAGTAGCCAGAAAACGTGAATATAACAAAGCTATAGTCTTGTAATTTGTAATTGTTACAAGCTTGTTAAATATTGTTTAATAAAATTTGTATTTTAAATACAGCAGTTGTAAAGATGTCAAATTTTTTGAGAGTTTAGTTTTTGACAGGTAATTTTTTCAATTTTTTGACGTTTAAATTTTGACATATAGTTTTTGACTTTTAAATTTTGACATTTAATTTTTGACGTTTAAATTTTGACATTTTAACATTCATAAATGACAAGACAACCATCAAAATTTAATTTCGAAAAATATACAATTTTTATTGTTATTTCTAACAAAAAAACAACAATTGCTATTGTCAATGCTATTTTAACCAAGATTATTGTTATTTCATTGTTAAAATTAACAATTTTTTTTGAGAGTGTATTTATCAAGCAATTAAACTCAAGTAATAAAACTCTTAAATGTTACATCAAGACATCAAAGTTGTCAAATTTTTCAATATACACTACTGATCAAGTCCTCATGTTTGGGCTCTTATAGCAATATAGATTTTTGACGCACGTGTATTTGGTTTTTGTTAAAAGCACAAGTTCTTAAGTCCTTAACTGCACTGGCAACTGCATTGTTTTATAAATACCCTTAATATTAAGCATCGTGACAGTTGTTCATCACTTTCAGGGAAATTTTTCAATGTAAATTTTAATTAGTAAAAGATTTAAGAATTTTTATTTGTTATTTAGCTGACATATCTTTTTGTTTCTCAAAATTTAAATACAAACGCATTGAATTGTCGATTGAAATAATTGTAAAGAATTTTCGATTGATCTGAACTCTAAGCAATCATGTGAATTGATATGTATAAGCTTTCAAGCATTGGTATTTATTTATTCAATTCATGAAGTGTTTCAAATTGGAACAAAATATATGAGAACAAATTGTTCTTGATAACAGTCTTGCAATGGAGAAAAATGCAAAAGTTCTCAAACAATCTTTTGCTATGGGAAGCAAATTGAAGGCAAATAAAAAGAAATTTTTGCAAGGATTTTTGCATTTTACTCCTAGTACATTCGAAATCGTGACCTGTTTTGCAGTGCTATTGCTAGTTAAAATTTTATTTAATGTAAGTTGAGTTAAACTTAGATTAAAGTTATTCTAAGTTAAAAAAGAAAATGCATTTTTCAGTGCAGGCTTTTATAAAACGCAGGTTGTAAAGTATCTCAATACCTTCAAACGATAAAAATCGATTATTTTATGCCAACAACATAACACTTGCCAAATTGGAACGGAATCAGGCTAACTTAAAGGATATATGTAAATATAACAATTAACACATTATGCAATTTAACTTATGATATGCAAAAAATAAAATACAAAACGCTCTTTTTTTCCAATTAACCAATGCAAATTATTCGAACGTCCAGTTGGCGAGCGCGGTTGGACTGTATTTCTTTTCATCTTACCTGCTTTTTTTTGGAACTTTATTTAAACCAACTCAAATGAATTAAATATTATTTACGATTTTATTTTTTATAAGATTTATTGCAATTTTATTTTATATATGAATTATATTTTTTATTCTGCAAGCTCGCGCTTATATTTTGATAATAATTTTTCGACTCAAAAGAAATTCTAAATTTTTCATATAATAAAAAATTTTCTTTTTTACAATTTAGACAAAGCTACGTTTTCTTTAATATATTTATTGTACAGTAATTTTTGACCTAGTAGTCATCAGTCGGCTTCAACACAAATAATAACAATTTTGACCAATTACAACTATTTCAATACTAATAATATGGTCGCAGAATTTCAGTCTTTCTTTTCTCAAAAAAAATTTTAATATCTTTAACTAAATCGTGCTCAGTTCCCGAAAATGCATCAAAAAGTGACATGTAAACAATATATGGAACATTTTCATATATATTTCATTAAAGTTTGAACTACTTTACGAATCGCAGATTAAAATGGTTGATATACATTTAGAAAATGTTGCATTTTTATACCCCCACGCATACTGCGTAAGAGGTATATTAATATTGTCACGACGTGTGTAACGCCCATAAGGAGGCGTGGTAGGTATAGATAAGTATATACTCCGATAAGTATATGTCCGTCTGTCCGTCTATCTGCCTGTGGACACGATAACAGCCGTAATATTCAAGCTATCGTAATGAAATTCGATATTTAAGCTTCTTTTAAAAAACTAAGATCAAGTTCGAGAATGGGCTAAATCGGATGAAAACCACGCCTACCTCCAATACAACCCCAATGATGAAAACTCCATAAAGAAACTAATATTTACGCTACAAAACTTAAATTCGGTATTTGTATAGTCTATAACAAAACTCAGGTGTGCTAGAAAAATGGGCGTCATCCACCCACTAATACGCCCACCTCCCATACAATCCTATTATTGAAGCCTATGTATATAGGCTCCTGTCGAAGCAACAAAAGTAAAATTAGGTATTTATTCTTTTTATAATAAAACCAAGATGTGTTAGAAAAATGAGCGTCATCCATCGATGAACACGCCCACCTCCTATTCAACTCATAATATTGGAAACTCTATAATCAGGCTGATATTTATGCCGCGTTTCCATGTGATATTCCAGTATCTTATCTTATCACATATCACCAATCACTTGCTATAAAGAGTGAGATGTATATATGTACCTATTGCTATAAAACTTTGACATTTGGGAAATTTGTAAACAAATAATAAATTAATTAATTTTTGCAAGTTTCGAAATGTGGTGCTGTTCAGAATACAACTGCCGTTTACGCTCAAGTGTAGCAGATCGTCATGATGCGATTCAAAAATGTAAGGCCCCACTAATGGGACTACTTTTTGGCATTGGGACTTAAATTCAAAGAGCCGGTGAACATGAAGGAACAAACACTGATGTTGCTACCGACTAGGTTGCGACGCCAGCGCATTGCTGCTGTTTTTGTTGTGTTGTTGATTTTGTTGCTGCTGCTGGTGTTGCTGTGCTGCAGAAACAACCCTTATTCTGGTGGCGCTTTGTTGCACATAAACGCCTTGTGTGTTTGCTGTTGGCAGGGTGCTGCTGCGGCCGCATTTGTACTGCTTAACATGCTTAACAAGGAAGATCCTGAACCAACACCAGCTACCAGCTCCTTACAGTGACGGTGTATCATTGATACGTAGCAAAAAAGCTGGCGTCTGTGAAATTGCATTGTGGCAAGTAGAGCAAGTCAGTTGGCATGACAGCAAATAGTTGAGCGTTTTTGCTTTGATATTGGGCATTTCCTGTTCCTTAGAGCGATGACGACCTGGGGGGAAAAGGTATAGTTTAGCTTTCGACGTGGAAAGGAACAGTTAAAAACTTACTCTCTGCAATTTCGTGCTGCCGTTTGTCTGTTGAATTTATAATATTGTTTATATTTTTTTAAGAAATGTCATTCAAAATTAAAAAAGCCATGTAGCTATAAAAACGGTTGTAAAATATTATAGCATGTGATACACTTTTATGGAAAAAGGTCAAAATTTTGAACTTTTTCTATCTACTAGTACCTCATGAAATAACAGAGGATATCACATGCTATAAAAATAGAAAATGTATGCCTGATTCACACTTATGCATTATGCCGCGTTTCCATGCTATCTTCTACGATCTCCCAAAATCACATTTTTTGTGAGAAAGAATGCGCATGCAAGCCCTTTCTTGTGGGATTGGCTAATGTAAGTGTGAAGCAGCACTATATAAAAAACAAAGATGATTAAAACAAAACTTAAAAATTAAAAAAGCTAAACCATATTTAAAATTAACACAGTTTTTTTGCAGTAAGTTATTAATTAAGACTATCTTATTATTTAAACAATTTTTTTCGTATTTTTCTTTCTTTCTCTTCGCTTGCTAAACAAAATTAACAACATTAAAAAAAAACATTACAAGAAGTAAACTATTGCTTACCCTCGCTACTCCTGAACTTTCTCTCCTTCTATATGTCCTGAATCCTTTTTCCTTATTTGCAATGCTGAATTTTTTGTTATGTTTGAAGTCTTGAATCCTTTCTTCCACTTGTCCTGAAACTTTCGTTATTTTGATGCCCATAGTCCTTTGCTTTATTTTCGCAATTCACTCTTCTAATTTTCACTTTTTTTTTATTTTGATTTTAGCTTTTTTGATCTTTTCACTTTGTCTAATATATTCCATTATCTATATAGTTACCCGATTTTCTAAATCTATGTTCCCTTTTCCTCACTCCCTCTAAACCTTTTCAGCTCCTATTTCTGTTATTTCTGCGATCTGGCATTAGCGAATGAAAATTGCTTCAACAATAGCCGATACATATTGACTGCAACATGCGTCCACCGACAAAACGAAAACTTAACGTCAGAGAGAATTGTCGCAGTGTTCTCGACGACTTGATTATAATGAATGCAACAGCAGCAATCTGTGTATCTGTATTTCTGATGAATTTTATTTAATTTATTTACTTACTTTCAAACTGAATTAAACATAACAATAATCACAAGACTCGCAAAACGAAAAACGCACAGTTAGCTTGAATATATTTAAAACATGGGGAGATTACGATTTCCGGGGTGCCGCGTTTTGATGATGGATTCGAAGAGTACTCTTAATAAAAATAAGAATAGTCAAAGGAAATGTTGTGTTATCGATTTGTTTTTGAGTTATCGATTTTTTAAATTTTATTTTTTGCTATAAAGTCTATGAAGAAAATCGGTTATTATTATTCTTATTATTCTTAATATATAACCGATATTAGCTGTATTTTTTACCAAGCGAGTAGTCAAAAACCGACTGCTTACTCGCTTAAGAATTTTTTTAAAACTTGGAAGCATTTTCTGAAAAGTCAAAAAACGTTGTTTATGTTCTGATCAAATTTTTGTAAACAGTTTTTGACAAATTTATTTTATATATCAAAGTTTTGACAATTAGTGATGCATAAATTTTCATATTTTAAGCATTGGAGACTCGGTTCTGAAAACAAACCCGATACTCAAAAGATTTTCAGTGCTAAAAGCTTAAGCAAACAACATAGTTTTATATAATGAGTATATTTGATAAATTTTGTTTATCTTACCTGTTAAATTATTATGTATTTTTATTGAAATATTGATCTAAAGCAAATTATGAGTATTTCGTGAAAAGTATTTGGTACAAAAAATTTTCATTTCATACATCACTATTGACTATCAATCAGATATAGTTGCCACCTTTGTAGGAAATTTATACACTTATTGAAAAATAACTTGGAAGCATTTTTTTTCGTTTGGTCGGCAAACTTTTAAGCGAGTAACAGTTTCCTGTGTTATTTAAGCGAGTATACATATGATAAGCGGTCGTTTTTTAACTTCTCGCTTGATAAAAAACACAGCTATTGTAGCTACAATAGCTGTGTTTTTTACCAAGCGAGTTCTCAAAAAACGACTTAGTCGCTTAAGAATATTTTTTTAAAACTTGGAAGCATTTTCTGTTATGTCAAAAAAGTATTAAAAAAAATAAACAAATCTAAAACAAAAACAATTCAAAAAAACAAGTTGCTAAGCATTTGCAGAACTGGTGAATTTCTGATGATGAGCAGATTTAAATTAAGATTAAAAGAGTGGAGCAGAATTAAAAAAGTGTTGTGATTGTTTTATGTTCAAATGTTTTATTTCATCTGTTCACTGTGTTGCTAATAAAACTGTTTCATTTATTTTCTTAATTTTTTGACTGTTTATGTTTCAATTTCAAAGCTTGACAGATAGTGCTGCATAAATTTTTCAAATTTAAAGTAATCGAAAGTCGGTTCTGTAAATATACCCGATACTTAAAAGATTTATAAAATTAAACGCTTGAACAACCAACATTTTTTTAAATAATGAGTATATTTAATCTATCTTGTTAGTTAAACTTATTAAATTTTGTTGTTTTTATTGAAATAATGATCAAAAAGAAATTTTGAATATTTTGTAAGGAGTATTCGGTACAAAAAAATTTTGATTTCGTGAATCACTATTGACTGTCAATAAGTAAATGTTGCCACCTTTATGGGAAATTCACATAATTATTGAAACATAACTTGGAAGCATTTTTTTTCGTTTGGTCGGCAAACTTATAAGCGACTAACAGTTTCCTGTGTTATTTAAGCGAGTATACATATGATAAGCGAGCGTTTTTTTACAACTAGCTTGTTAAAAAACACAGCTAATATTTATATGAATATTGAACGGGATTTTCGAGTCAGTGAAAAAAATTTGTATTTTTTATTCGATCAGTTAATAAAAAAATATACATATTTTTATCTATCGAAAAAAAGGTAAAACTTTCAGCTTTTCAAAAAAATATATATTTTTAGTATCTTAAAACTTAAATTTGGTAGAAAAAACGGTTCTTTTAATTAAAAAATTCAAATCTGATATTTATTCAGTAATAAATTTAAAAACTTTTTTGAAATTATATTTGTATTATATATCGTTGAAAAGGCATTTAATTACCTTTCGAATAGCATGTCATTCTTTAAGATTCATTGGATATTGGCAAAGATATAGAAAATTTTGTGAACAGATTTTTTAACAAAGAAAACACTTGGAATATTTAAATTTTATGTAATATAGTGTGAAATTAAATAAAAGATGTATATTTTTATAAGTCAAACAAAAGGTCTAACTGTAAGCTTTTCAAAAAAAATATATTTTTAGTAATTTAATAACTTAAATTTTTCAGAAAATAACGGTTCTTTTCATTAAAAAATTCAACTCTGGAATAAATTCGCTAATAAAACTAAAAATATTGTAGCAATGATATATATAACAAATATATTTGAAAGGTCATTTAATGACCTTTCAAATGAAATATCAATCTTAAAGATCCATTTAGTAACGGCAAAGATATAGATGTTTTTTGAACGGATCTTTTAACAAAAAAATTTAAAAAAAATCGATAAATCGATAACTAATAGAGCTATCGATTTTTCGTTGGGCGAATCATGTTTTTTTGTTGTTCTCTACCAGAAAACATCTTCAAATCGCGGCGCTCCGGAAATCGTAATCGTGACTAAAACATCAACGTTAACAAGTTTCAGGGTCCTCCATTTTCGTTTGTCAAATTAGAAATAGATTGAAGTTTGAGGCTTCAACAATTGTAGTCGTATCCTCTTTTTGTCGTGCTGCATCCAAAAATTATATTTGCATACGAAAACATGCGTTCTATGTTTGGACGCTTGTCTTTTGTTCAATGTTGCAGTCAATGTGTATCGGCTACAAGGCGCACATAAATGGTAGCAAGTTTTTTTTTAATGAATTTCCCAAAGTGTTCCTTAATTATTTTCATGTCGCACTCTATGGACTTTCCGATCTGGCAGTACTGTTTTTTACTGCGATCCCAGTTACTCATAGATGCCAGTTTCGTGTGATAAATCACTTTTCGTGATTTTTTGAGGGCTGTGTGACAATGTGTGATTTCTGAAATGAAGCGAGTGATTTTTCACTCATGCGTGATTTTTTTTATCACTCACTTTATTGTTGAAGAGTGCGTTCAAGTAAATGCGAAAACACGTATATTAACGAACAAACCCAACACTGCAATTGAAATTTGCTAGCACAGGTATAAAGTTTAAACTTTTAAAAAGTTAATATTAAGTTTATATTACAAATTCAGACAATTTAAATTATTTCCACTAATATATATTATATTAAATTACAAAAAATATTAATTTCTTCTTAATTTTGATCTACTAAATAAGATATTAATGAACTTTTAACAATAAGCTTTTGTTAATATTACCAAATAACAGAAAATATCTCATTATTTGTAAAATTGTATGGCATTAAATGCTCTTTTATGCTGTAAAATTGGAATTGCTTCTGAGTGATTTTCTGTTCTGTGTGTGATTTTTGCGTGATTTTCTGTTCTGTTTGTGTGATTTTGCGTGATTTTTTTCTATGCGCGTGATTTTTTTGCTGTGAGTGTCACACGAGTGATTTTTACATATCGCACACTAAATACAAAACAGTCACAACTCAAAATTTTTTATATAGAATTTTTGTTATAAATCAATTTATAAAACAAATATCTGACCATATTTTTCGTTATTTTCTTCATTAACTGGAAGAATGAAGTTTTTGTGTTAAATGAAAATTGTTTTTCTTCTGCAGTTTCAACCAAAGAGTTTTATTTTTCGCTTTTCCTGAAAAGTTATGTTTTTTGAGTTGTGTCTGTTTTGTATTTAGTGTGCGATATATGTTGTGTGATTTAGTGATTTCGAGTGTGAATTTTGGTTGGCATCTATGCAGTTACTTACTATGTGGAACGTATTTATTATGATGGCCGACTAGTTGTCACTTCGCGGAAAACATCAACAACATTCGCTGAGGTAAGTGTGCTATTTCATAATTATTGTTTTTATTCATTATATAATTATAATACAATAATTATTGTATCATGGGTTTTTAATATATTCTAGGTCTTCTACGGAAAAAAAATAAGTTGGTGTTGCTGCCTATGTTTTTCGGTAGTGCCGGTAAGTGTTTGTTTGAAATTTATTAGAAGTTTTTTTTTTAATTTTTGTACGTTTTTTAATCTTTCAGACCAAGTGACCAATAAGGTGAACAGCGGAGTAAAAACATTTATTTTTGAAAACAGGTATTTATGTTCATATTCTTTTACGCATATAAATGCTATCAATTGTTTTCATTTTTAGCTCTAATCACACGCAACAACTGGAATCCACTAATAATCCTGAATAATAGAAATGGCACAAAGTAGATTGGAAAAAATTGGAACATTATACAAAAGGATTTCAGGTTTAATACAGTCTGATGCACTTAAGATGGCCGATCGTCCTCTTTGGTATGATTTGTATACATCGTACCCGCCAACATATATAGTGCACTTTAATAGCCCTGTTTCGAATATTAAGATCGCAAATATATTCTATGCCGATGATTTACACCGAGCAAAGCATGAAGGAGAAAACAAACTCCAGGAAAATTTTGATTTAAAGGACCACGGAACGGCACCGCAAGTTGGCGGTGTACATTCCAATAAAAGTGATTCTAACTTTTAAGATGTAGTTCGCGATAATCAGTGTAACAACATATCTTAGTTTTTTCTGCACTTGTTTGCTTAATTAAATCACGCTAATCACGACCATGTTGTTGGGAGATTGGAAAAAAAACATGATGTTCATTTTCGTTAATTTTGTCTCTTCGCTCAATTGTTTGTTAAGTATAATAGGGATATAAAAGACAACTGAAGAATATACAATACGGTCGCATTCAAATTAATTAATAAGCATACGATATGACTATATTTTTACATTCACCTCAAATGTTGTTTTGCTCCAGTCGTTTTCAATGTGTGCTTACTGATAAATATAAAATAAATTTTGCGTGCACACTTTAAGGCTGATAGTTAGCAGTTTAAGTGATATTTGGTCGTATGAGCGAAACAGGTTCTGGTTCAGGCTGAACATGTTTTTAAAAGCAACAGTATGGTTCAGTGAAATAACGCCCAAAATAAAAAATGAAATAACGCCCAAACTACAAAATGAAATTAAGCCCAAAATAAATGAAAAAGCTCCCAAATAAAATGAAATAGCGGCCAAAATTTGTAACAAATTATAAGAAAAATATTCAAAAAAATATATTTTTCAGAGAGAAAAAAACGGGGCCACGTGGTTGCAGCGCTAAGAGTCGCAAAAATTGTCCGATCTGGAAAAAAAATTACTTATTTTAATCTTAACAAAATTGGTTATCGCATGACAGGAGCTTTTTTAAATTTTTTTAAATTTTTGGTGATTTTCCAAATTTGAAAGTGTGTTTTTTCGAAAAAAATATTGACTTTAAAAATTCATAAAAAATCGACAAAAAATTTAAAAAAAGCTCGTGCCATACTATAGCGAATCAAGTTTAAAAAAATGCAAAAAAAAAATTTCGTCAAAAAATAAACCCGCTAGTGCCGTAACCAGTACGAAAAATATGGTTTCGAGATACACGCGTTCAAAGTTTGTGAACAAAGAAAAATGGAAAGAAAAATAAAAATGCGGCTGTAACTTTTGAACCCGTAGGAATGTTTCCATGAAATTAAGAATCTTAAGAATATTTACTAAAATACAAATTATAAAAAATTATTCGATTTAAAAAAACGGCCAATGTCATGCCCCCCGTTAAAGCATCTTTAAAGCACTTATATTTTTTTGGTTCAAGAATTTGAAATAAAAAAAGTGACTACGAAAAATGGTAAATTATGTATTGAAAAATATTAAAAATTTAGCAAAGTTCTAAGTTGAGAAGTCAAAAATGTTTTGACTCAAAACTAACAATTAAGATTTGACTTTTATTTTTTCGGTCAAAAATAAAATTTAAAATTTGACTTTTATTTTTGACTTTTATTAAAATAATTCATTTAATTACAAATTTTATACTTAAATTACTTATAAAGATATTATTGCTTACAGTTAATGAATGTTATTTTGTTTGATTTGTTGGAACTGCTACTTGTATCGGTTTTTGAAAATTTTGAACGCTTCCCATATGGCTTTCTGGTACTCTTTTTTTCAATGAACACTTTGTTTTATGACGCAACTAGAATATGAAAAGTGTTGCTTTATTGTACATACAAATATTAAAATAGTGCAATAAAGCTTACTGTAATATTTCACTTTTAACACATCTTAATATTTTGCCTTGACTTAATTAAACCACAATTAATACTTAAAATAAATTTTTCTTCGCAAATTTTTTGGTAAACTTGAAAAAAATATCACAGAATGTAGCTTCATATTTTTTTCCTATTGCTTCTTTTATAACATACAAAGTGTAGGAGAAAGTAGCAAATTAAACCATTACGTTCATATTCAGCATACATTGAGTATTAAGTAGAAAATTCCCACATGTACTTCTGTTTTCGTACACAAAAGTAGTGCTATGTAGTAAGTAATATCTCTAATAATATCTCTAATAAAAGTAATAATCTCTAAAAGAGATTATTTATTATTTGGCCAAACAAGGTAATTACTTATTCTAAATTAAATTAATCTACCTTATGTTAATTTTTATTATTTTTTAATTTTGTTTTTTTTTTGGTTTTTTTATTATTAAGGGTTGAATTGCAAAGTAGGCGTATCCGTTCACCTGATTGACATTTTGTTTACAAAACTTTGTCTGAACTTTTTTGAAGACAGTTGACTAGACAGTAGCTGGGACAGTAAAATTACATTTTCTATATAGAAAAAAACGGAAAAGAGTAAAACGTCAAATAATTCATTGGAAATTGAAGATAAAACGTAAAATGTGTTTTAAAAACATTACCAGCGGAAACAATTGCAATAATATTAGAAACACTGAATATTTGATATCAAGAAATGTCAAATTTGTTCATTGCTTTTTCTATTGTCTCGCCAATTGTCTGGACACCTACGTCATAGTCCTAATTTCGAAGAATTTTTGACAAGTTATACATATTCTTGACAATACTTAACATTACTGTCTAATGTAAACGATGTGTAATTGTTGTTGTTGCCTTTTCCTTTGACGTTTATAGCACTCACAGCATTGTTTGTGTAAAAATAAACATTTGAGCAGCCATATTAATATGAGCCTACCTAATTATTCTATCATGGTTCTATCTATATGACTTATTTTTTGACACATGTGCTCATAGTCATATAATCAAGGTAGCTGCAAGGTTAGCAATCGTCACCCTCTCAGAGTTAGAATTGCCAAAATCAATACAAATTATTTTATGTTTCGTGTTGTCGCTGTATTTCGTTCAATATTTTTTGACAATTCTGACTTTCGGCTCTCAACCCTGCAGCTACCTTATTATCGTTGTACTAAGCATGTGCTCAATAAATGCTGCCGATAAATTTAAATTATTGACAATTGACTTAAACAGTACACTATGCGGCCTGTTCGCTATATCAATATTGCATTTCGGCATGGTTGTTAAATAAGCAACGGATGTATGTGTCATATTATTGAAAATTTGCCTAAGAGTATGCAATAAACTTTGCTTAAAATACACTATATGAGATTGTGAACAACTAACTTGTCAAGGCTCAATGGTCTAGGGGTATGATTTTCGCTTTGGGTGCGAGAGGTCCCGGGTTCAAATCCCGGTTGAGCCCGTAATTTTTTAAGTTTTTTTTTTTCGCAATTTCTGACACATTTCTTTGTAGGGAATGTCAATTAAAAGTGTTAATTATATTGCTTTTCGTCTTTATTATGACTGTCAAAGAAAATATTTGTTATTTTAATAAGAGTGCCACTGTTTGTTTCTGAACTCCAGCTGTGCGTTGAAAGTATTTTACTGTGAAGACGTTTTAAATCATTCTCATTAACTCATTTATCAAATAATTTGTGCAAATAGCGGTTTTGCAAAACTTCAGCAAATTCCAAAGCACTAATTAATACAGTACATCTGCTGCTTATGCAAACACGCTAACAACTCAATTTTGGAAAAAAAGCCGTTTGATGTCCTTGCCTGCATTGCGGTAGCAATAACCGGAATTGGTCAAGGATTGTCATATTCATCTTTTTTATTAGATGTTACTAACCGTTTTCCTATTTTGCTGGCATATAACAAATCAACCGAAGATACCGCTAATATACGCATTAGTGCTGAGAAGAATACGAAAATTTAATGATTAACATATTGAGATACACAACCGGAATTGAATTGAGTTGAGCATAAATTGTATCCGCTGCGGCAAAATGCCAGCAAAATAGTTAAAATATATTTGAAATTTGTTGTGTTTTGAATTAGTCAAAATAAGTACCTAGTTATGTATAATTGTTACGATATCTATGCTTAATTGTTTTTCATTTGTGGTTCAGGAAGTGGTACAGAACAATTTAAAGTCGTCTTTTCTGCTCATGATGTTCATAATTCGACAATCTTCTCAAGTGAAGCGTCTAAAGTAAACACAATAACAATGCTTTGCCTTCTTTCATCGGTCTTGCTGGTTCTCGCCTTGGTCGGTAAGCATGCGTCAATAGCTCAGTTTGAGTTCCAGTTGTATGTTTGGACTATTAGCATGATGCTAAATTGTTAGTTAATTATTAATTATAAACAAAACGGTTCCCATGTTTTAAAAAAGTAAGTAATGTTTTTAATGCTGAACAGCTCAACGATTTTGAGACAATTCAATTATACTATGCACTTAAAAAATAAAGATGTTATCTTGTGATTGTATTTAAAAAATGGTATTAAAAATAATAAACATCAATTGGCACTGCAAAAAAACATAGAATATATATTAAAATGTCACAGAAATAACGTTTATCGCTCTTTCAAAAAGATGTGTATCTGTCTATCAATCTGTGTATATGTAACAGATAGACAGTTTGATGACTAGATGAAAACTTCTTTGCTTGTAGATCTTACCAGCTAATAATGTTTTTATTAACCCTAGAACACTAACGTTATTTTTTGTACGTTAACACTAATCATTAGTCGAAACGACTAACATATGTATATATAAATAACCGATTTTTCCGAAATTTATGTATGAACTATGAACATACCTCATAAAGGTTGATATTTGGTTTATTTTGAATATAAATCAAACAAAAAATTTAAGTTTTTAGAAAAGAATTCATTAAAAAAATACATTTATCAAAACTACTTTTAAGATAAATGTTTGCAAATTTGTAAGTGATGTTAGTCGAAACGACTAACATTAGCGTTTCAGGGTTAAAATCGATTTCGCACAAAAAATATTGAGATAAAATAGTGTAACTCGACAAAAGTAACATTCAATCACAAATTTCATACCATTGAAATTGAAGTGCATTGTGAAATTTTGCAACTTGTATCTTCTATTCAGGACAATAACGACAGCAAAAAAATATGTATTAGCTGTCAAAATTATTTGTTAATGCTGTGTGTGATGTAGGCGTCCATAAAGTTGGTAAGACAGAAGCCGAAACAGTCGATGCAATCGGCAAAAATTCTCCAAACTTTTGAATTGATTTTCAATAGGCCACACCAAACGATACTACAAGTCGGATGGACCTGTCACATTTCACGATACGCTCATGTAGTATGGTTCGTGTGCTAAAAATGAAGTATGATGGACATTAGGGTGCTTCAGAATTAATTTTTTTTCGAATTATTAAGGTCTTACAGCAAAAATTAATAGTATGTTATGCAAAAATAATATACAAGAAAGATAATTAAGAACTATTAATTTTCCAGCTATCGCACAGGCTCCAAAGTATCGTAATATTCTTATTACATAAAATTAATGAAAATTGCATCATTTTAGCAAGTATGGCTGCTAGGCTGGGTCGATTTGTATGGAGGTAAAAAATCTGATGTTGTCTGGGCGATTTTCGGTTCGGGCATGAAAAGTTATTAAACAAAAATAAAAAAGGGGGGTTGGAGGTACACTTTACCCCATCGCACCCTCAATTTTGTGAATTTTTTCTATAGGAATTTAAAAAAACGTGCACAGCTAGGGCAAAACTAATGCCAGATATGAAATCCTCATACCCGATTCATCCAAAAAACGGTCTTACATGTATACGTTGCCATACAAAAATTTACCGTAACAAATTCCTAAAGAAAAAATTTCACTTAATTCAAAGTATATTCTTATCGTTGGTGCGTATGTAATTGTGAACATCACGGCTGAACCTCTGCAGTTATCCTATCCGCCTTATTCTTCAGAGAAGAGAAATATGTAAGTTTTCTTTGTTTTTTTTTTTAACAGAGCCTGATACCCTACAGCCGGAAGTTATGACTTTTAGAAAGCTGCACTGCTTAAAATCGAAGAAAAATATCGAAATTCTGATAATGGATTTACAAAGCTAGTCAAAAATAAAAATACCCGTGTTTAAGCATTTTAAAAGTTTTTGCGTAAAATCTTCATTAAAAATGTTTAAATAAATTGACTATATAGTGTCAATTTTATTAAGAAGTAGTCTAGGAGCTCACAGACAAGGGAGCGATCTTCACATGGCAACGATTCTGATTGTCTCAACTTGGCGAGGCTAGCATTATCCATGTCGAAATCGTCTCAGGTCGACTCAAAACCTCCAAGTGGTATCTCCTGGAAACGGCAAACTAACACCCGTTTAGTTGACGGCTAATTTGAGCGGCGAAGTCACCTCTAGACTATAAACTTGAGGGGTCTCTACAATACCTTAAAAATGAAATGTGCGTAAGGTTTGGGTCTCAACAACATTACTAATTTCCCAATGAAAACTAAAACAGCCTCGGATATGAACCCCTACTACTTTGAGGACCACCGCAAACGAAAAACGGACAATGATTTGCGGATATGCACCTGGAATGTCCGGACCCTCTATAGGGAAGGTGCTGCTGTTCAACTGGCGGAAGCCCTCGCAAAAATATAGGCTGACATCACCGCCATCCAGGAAATGTGATGGCAAGAACAAGGCTACTTTAAGAGAGCAGACTGCGATATCTACTACAGCTGCCATGCGGAGAAGAGCAAATTTGGATGCGGATTCGTCGTAAGTCGGAAACAACGCTATCTTGTTTCCTGATTCACACCTGTGAACGAAAGGCTGGCGACAATCCGCATCAAGGCGAAATTTTTCTACATAAGCCTAATTTGCGCACATGCCCTGAAGGAGAAAAATGAGTTCTCGATGGTTTTAACGCGAAGGTCGGAAAAGAATCGGATCCACAGTCGGTCAGTTCAATCTCCACGAGGCCACTTCGAACAACGGTCTTACACTGATCGACTTCGCCGCGGCGCGAATCATGGTAGTTAGTAGCACCAGATTCGAACACCTCGATATCCAAAAGGCAACGTGGCTGTCCCCGGATTAAAAACCGCGAAACCAAATTGATCATATTGTGATCGACGGAAGGCATGCTTCAAGTGTGCTGGATGTGCGCACATTTCGGGGGGTCAATATTGACTCCGACCATTATACACTTGAAGTAAGAAAATATCCATAAAAGTTTTTTACTATTGAAAGCGTTAACTTAAAGCAATTATAACTCAATTTCTTGCAAATTCTTGCAAAACCTTTTGAAAGGGCTTTGTTAACAACAGATTCAACTTATCGAAACTAAAGAATTTCATTGATTTGAATTGATTTGAAAAAGTAACAGTTTATTTAATACGGAAAAAAATCTGATAATTCGAAAAAAAACCAAATTTCAAAGACTTATTTCTTTTTACGTAAAATGAATTTTTAAAAAAATTAAACACAAAAAATAATATCAAATTTATATTTATTATGTGTGCCAAAAATGGTTGCAAACCGTCGCAAAATAAGCGAAATATTTAAACTTTAATATATCTATATAAAAAGGATATTTACGCCACGTTCGGGCAGAAAACGAAAAACAACACGTAATAGCCTAGACATATTGACGACGGCTGCAACATAACAACAGCAACATGGTGAATTGGTGAATTTGAACACGCCGAAGGTGAATTGGTGAATTTGAACACGACGAAACAAACAGCTGTTTTTGACAATAATATTAAATTCTATTTTATTGTAAAAACATTTTTTTCAAACAAAAAATTTTTATCTACGTAAAATTCACTAGCATTAGCGGCACCACCAAAAATTTCACCGCATATCACATTTGATATGTTGCAGGATAGCTTAGTGCGTCCGGCGCACATGCAGCAGCAGCTGCTTCAATCAACGTCTTTGCAACAGCCACCACCAAGCTTTTCCACCGATGTTCAGTGTTGCGTCAGCACCACCACCGAAATCGGGCCCGTCAGGACCTCCTTTCTTTTTGCTTCAGTACCACAACATCACAACATCACAACATCAAAGGAATTTGATTTTAATGCTATTTCAAAGCCGCATCTTTATTTGGAGACAATAAAAGTCTCCAAGTCTCAAAGTCTCTAAAGCCAGTTGAACAACAACAGCAGCATGCACCAACGCAGCAACAGCAGCAGTAAATTTTGTAACGGTCTATAAAGGCACAACAAATTCAGCAGCAGCAGCAACAGAAAATTCAACGACACCAACAACAACAAATGCAGTAACTACAGCAACAAACAATACAACAGCAGCATCTTTTGCAGGAACAAAAAATACAACAACAGCCGCTGTTGCAAAAACAACATCAAAAACATGAACAACAACACATCAACTGCTCAAAATTCGAACAGTTGCAACAACAGCAACACTTGCAGCAGAAATCAAGATTGCAACATCAACAGTTGCAAAAAAATTAAATTCAGCAGCACCAACAAGAACAACAACAACAGCCATTGAGTTCATTCTTATCAGATGTAGTAAAAAAATAATATATGAAAGTATTGAAGAAAACTTTCTTATCTTAATTTGGTCTTGGCCACGAAATAAAAAACAAATTGGCCAGTTCATCCAGCCACGAAATAAATTGTTTAAAACATAGTTTCATTCCCAAAAAAACAAGTCTTTACTAAAACGCACTCGAGTACTTCTCTAAATTTGTCTAGTAAGCCCTATAAACAAAAAAGTAGGGTCCAAACATATCCTTCAAAGCCGTCGCTATCTTTGGCTGGCGTAGAAATAATTATGGGCACTTGAACAGTCTCTGAATAGTTTTTAGTACAACAAAAAGCAAACAAAACTTCTTAAATGAAAAAAAAAACATTATTTATTGATGAATAAACACTGAACAGAAATAATATGCAAAAAAAAAATTTAAATTCTGTCAATCAAAACAATAACTTTGTGTTGCATGTCAAATGCCGATGTTCTCACTCTTGTCGCACCGTCAAATTAGAAAAAATTCTAAATCGACGACAGCAACATTGTTGCAATGACGCATTGTCGTTGCAACATTTTCACCACATTCACCTCCATAAGAAAAGCATGTAAAAAAAGTTTGACGTTTTACGCAATGTTGCAGCCGCAGTCAATGTGTCTAGGCTATAAAGAAGATCAGTTAAATATACGAGAGTTCTCAAAGAACTCTGGTTAAATACCGAAAAGCCATGAATTACAAGTGAAAAAATATTCTCAGAGTCCAGTTAGCGAACGCACAATTCGCAGACCTTTAAAAGAATTCCAATTCGATACATATTCCGTAAGAAGAATACCATATATAACACCGGCAAATAAAATCAAACGACTCCAATTTGCCAAAGATTTTCTTTGTAAGACTATGAGCTTTTGGAACCGAGTTTTGTGGTCTGATGAAAGTACATATGAGCATCACGGATCACTTAAAAAGAGATTTGTCCGAATTCCAAAGAATTCCCGCAGAGAAATTGCTCCAGTCTTACAAGCAAATCGACATGGTGGTGGATCGGTTATGTTCTGGGGCTGCATTTCTTCTTGTGGTCATGGGGATTTGCTTTCAATAGTTGGAACGATGAACCAATACAAATATTTGGATGTCTTAAATGATCACGCATTTCCATCTGGTGACAAACTTATTGGTGAGTCATTTATTTTACAACAAGATAATGCAGCATGTCACAAGAGTAAGTTCATAATGAACTTTTTGAATCGAACGGGCGTAGAAGTTTAAAACTGACCCGACCTTCAATTGTGTTACTTTAGAATTGTACATTTTGATGGTAGATTTGGATGAGAACGTTTTCGGTGGATATTTTATAAAAATAATACGATGTGACAAAAAACTTAAAAAATTAAAAAAAATTTTTTTAAATATTTCTAGTGGAAATAGTGAAACATTTCTTTAGTAAATTTAATGATTTAATGATTTTTAACAGGCTTTCCAAGTTTCTGAAATCAAAATGGTACATTAAGATGGTAGAAACTGAGGTCCGGAGGGACAGCACCATAAATGGTCAACTGAGGTCTTGAGTTTTAGAAACCAAAAATAGTTCTCTCTGAGACAAAAACGAAAACATATTATTCTTCAAGATCGGACAGTAAATAACGTAGTTATAAAGAAATATGTCAATGCACGCCCCCTACATTGGGTCAAAAAACCCCATTTTTTTTCGAAACTTTCTTTCATATATGCACAAAAAACCAAAAACTCATATCACAACGGACTTTTATCGCAACTATCTTTTTTATCATTAACTTATAATTTAAATTAACATTAACTAAATATTTAAAAAACTTCTCAACTTAGAACTTTGCTAAATTTTGAATATTTTTCCATACAAAATTTACAATTTTTCGCAAAAAGTCACTTTTTTAATTCTGCATAACTTTTTTGTTTATGAAAAAGTGCAGATAATATTTAAGAAATCAAGAGTTAATATTTCAAATAATATTACAAACAAGTTTTGTCAAAATCAAAGAGGCCTTTTTTTTCTTCAAAGCTTATTTTTGTTCGATGTATTGTGCGAAAATTGGCTCGCAAAATATCGCAGAAGAGGCTTAAACTCACTTACTGTTGCACATCATAGGTTTCTATGTTTTGTTGTTGACTCTGTTCATTTTTTCACAATTTCTTGGTTTTACACTTTTTTATAAAAACAAAGTTTATTTCACGTACTGTTTCATGCTAACTGGTTATATAAAAAACTGATTGAATATGATGTGATCATACAATATACATATATTTAATGTTCACATCAAGCCTTTCTTAGTATTTTTTTGTTTGTTCAAAAACAGTTTTTGAATTATAATACTTATTATATCATTTGGTAAGCAAGTAAACGAAATATATTGAATAAAATGTTAGTTATTAGACGACAAAACAATTCTATTCACTAAAATATGTAAACACCAAAACTATCATAATTTAATGAGTTATTCATGGTGATTTAAGTAAAGTATTCACGTGTTGAAAATTTAAAAGTGCTCCAAAGTCCACTTCGCATCTTAAAAAAACAACTCATCTCTAGTGTCCAACTGCACCACGATATCCTTGTCTGAACCAAAACAAGCGCAGCGAAAAGATATAAATTATCTCGACGAAACTTAAAATACAGCAGCCCAAAAATACGCCAAGAACGTTTCCAATCGCGACTAAAAAAAATATATATGACATATATAAAGATATAAACACAGTTACGGACAAAATATTAGAATCATTAATTTGTTTAAACAAAAATTAAATTTGTATCCACATTGTATAATAAGCATAAACGACCTCTTGCGGCAAATTATTGCAGTTGTCTTATTAAAAATAAATTATATCTGGCAACGCTTCAAACGCAAAGAGTTGTTGGAAAAAGACACCACGAAAAACTACCAAATTGGATGATGACCGCATCCATGATAGAATAATAAGGTAGGCTCATATTAATATGGCTGCTCAAATGTCTAGTTTTATACAAACAATGCTGTGAGGTGATATAAACGTCAAACGAAAAGGCAACAACAACAACAATTAAGCGCTGATTAAAATAGACGAAACGGAACGTAGGCAAGTGTCAACGTAGCGGGATGAAACGCTTTCAAACGAAGTGACGATTATAATAGAAACGGAATAAATTGTTAAAATGGTCAAATAAACATACAAAACACTGAAAAACATCAATCTTCCTTTCTTTTAACTTCATTTCTAAAAATTGTGTTCAAAATAAATATGAATTCATCATAAAAAGGAGGCGTCAGAAAATCAAATTAAAAGATATTTGTTTAAGCATTTGTCAAAAGCATTTGTTTATTCTCGACGGAACGGAACGCAACGCAAAAATCGAAAATCTATAGATCTCAACGTCACGTGCCGTTCCATTCCGTCTTATTATAAACGCTCAAATAAGAAGTTCATGTAATAAATTGCAAAGTGACATTTCTCAACGTTCTACAACGTTCCGTTTCGTGACGCAAAGTGACATTTCTCAACGTTCTACAACGTTCCGTTTCGTCTATTATAATCAGCGCTTTAGAACAACTCATGATATAATGACCAGGTACTATTAATCTCGAGGGCTCAACTGTCATTGGAGGCATAGACTGTCAAAATGACGATGTATCGCCAAAACAATGATGCTTCTTGTGCTATAATAAACGAAAACAGGGATATTTTTATTTATGTGTTTTTCTTGAAGTCGGAAATATTTTGCACTATATATTATTTTTTTGCGTAAATTGTATTATTATATTATATTGTTATTAACTTTTGTGAAATTTTTTAACCTAATTATCCTAAGTATTATAAAAAAAGAGCGGAATTGTTTTAAAATAACGATAAACAAATTTTACTTGTTTACTCTAGTTGGAAAATATTGCTGTTTACCTAAATATAAGTGTTTATTTATTATAATATAATTTAAATAAACACCTATTCAAAATGTGCAAGTCAAACAACAGAAAAATTTCTTTCTTTTAGTGCAAAAGTAACCAGAAAGTGCAAGACCAAAGACAAAAAAAAAATCCGTTTACTTCTTCTTATGATTACACTACTTGTATTTGACACATCATGCCTCCGTCTTGGCAGCGCAGTCGCGTTTTATAATATCTGGTTTTTATATCATGGAACAACTTAAATTCGAACAGCTGATTTTGACATCTAGCTCACTTTCTCTCCAATATGCGCCTACCTTGTTATTCTATCATGACCGCATCAAACTTCTTTCGGTAAAATATCCTTTTATGTCCGCTGGAGCTATCAAAGAACAACTAGCAGTATCAATTTCGTCTCGGACTGTGAGAGGACTCTTAGTGGAGAAGAAATGTAAAAAATGGTACAATAATCTGTGGTGCGATGAATCGAAGGTAAACATGATTGCAAGTGATAGAAAAATATGGGTTAGGCGAATTCAAAAACCAAGAATTAAATCCACGTTATAACACCAAAATTTTTAAACATGGTGGGGGCAACATAATGGTTTGGAGTTGCTTCTCATGGTATGGGGTCGGACTCTTATTTTGGATAAAAAATATGGATAAGAATTTGTATAAACGGCCTATGAATTGCCAATTCCAACAAGACAACGACCCGAAACTCACAGCGAATCTTACTTAAAAGTGGTTAACGGACAACCGTGTGGATTTTATGCTGTGGCCTTCGCAATCACCCGACTTAAATTCAATAGAAAACTTATGGAAAATTGGCAAGGTCAAAATTGGATCCCAAAAATAAAGAAGAATCATGGGAAAAAATTAAGTCCGTTTTAAATAAATAAACTAAGGTGATTCTATTGTTTTATCCGTAACTGTATATATTTTGTACTATCAATAAATTTTTAATACAAAAACCTACCCGCAAAGTCCAACGTTGTAAAAATAATACTTCGCTTGTACTGTGCTTTTGGTACTTTACCCATCTTGGCATGTATAACCTTCAACGTAGACATCGTATTAAAATGAAGTCGCTTTGCCTGCAGCATTGTTGAATACAAGATGAAAGAAATTTAATTTTATTAAGTCGAAATTGTTAATCATTTAAGGTGATCATAACGCACTTCAAGAACATGAGATTATCCCACAGTTCTCTTATGTTGTAGAATGCGTACCACAGAGATGTAATACTTCGTCTGACTACGCTAGTGTAACTTACATAAAGGTCCGGAGCAACTGCCAATAAATTGCAGTTTGGCAAGCAGGAACACTTGAATGCACTTTCTTGCGAATTCTCTAAAGTTCTTAATTCATTGTTGTACTTCGCCAAGCAATTCAGACCTTTCACATCACAAATTTTCA
This sequence comes from Tetanocera ferruginea, assembly GCA_958299015.1. NCBI lineage: Eukaryota > Metazoa > Arthropoda > Insecta > Diptera > Sciomyzidae > Tetanocera > Tetanocera ferruginea. The sequence continues at coordinate 138,178,661 of OY282642.1, forward strand.
TCTTTTGAGATTTAAGGAAATCGAGTCTACCATAGAAGTGTGGTATACATTGACAATAACGTAGAGCCAATTGTGCACGACACTCCATTAGGCATAAATATCGTGAATATGTTTTTGGGAACATGCGTAAATTGGACTCATCCTTGCTGCGGCATTGACGTTGTTCTAATGTAGTATCGCTATTGGGAAAATGTTTTAGGAAAGAAAAATTCGACTTACTAATTGACCGAATATAAATAAAAACCTTATTAAATTGGTGTCGTAAATTACTTCCGAAATAGTAGTAGCAACCATCAAGATACTGCTTGGATTATCGCCCTCAACAGTGCGTGACCAAGTTGTTGGCATATCATACGATGAGTGTATGAATGTGTTTACATGTGGATATCCATAAAAAAGCAACTGATTTTCTTTAAAATTATTGAAAACGTTAAATTTCATGAGATTGCTTGTTTTGTTCTTTCTATATACTGTTTGATATACCGATCGATCGCCCCAGTGACTGATAGAGATAGATAGAGATCACATTCATAGAATTAAGATCTTAAAGTATTCTATAACTTTAGACTGTTTTCATTGAAACTTACATGGAAGATGTTCCATCATCAATGAGCACATTATTGTGGGTAAAACATATACCAACGTCGCTAACGGTTTTTATAAATTGAACATTTTCCTCTCGTAGGATATCGTATCTAGAAAGACTTGCAGTAAAAGAAGCAAGAAAGGTTTGAGATAAACGCCTTAATTCAATAAAAAGAGCACATGAAAAATCTCATAATTGGTTAACAGATTTAAAAGACTTTTCCTAATCTGGCAACCAAATTTAAAACTTAAACTTGTGTCTAAATTGCTTGTTCTTTTTATCTTACTTAAAAATCAACTCCATGTAATCGTTTGGAGATATACCATAGTTAAGATCTCTTAATGGTTTTATAGTTGAAATAGTCATGAGTGATAGTTGCTTCAAGAAGTTCGCAATCTCTTCACTAGACGCATTAGTTTTCAATTTTTGTTCCCTGAAAAGAGTTACAAAAATATCTGATGATATCGTTATGCTGATAAATACAGCAAAAGTTATTGGTTTGTGTCTTAGTTGTGTATTTTAGTTTTTTTAAGTCAAACATTTAATGGCGCGTTGCGCATATTGAGAATGCGTAACACGCCATTAAATGTTGTGAGAATACGTATCTGTGGATACCACCAGAAATAAACGATACTTAACTCATCCCGAAAACTCACACGAAATATCTGGGAGTTGCACTCGACAACAAACTGACGTAGAGACTCAATGTAGACGTGAGGATCAGAAAGGCTGAAAATGTTGACTCAACATATCTCAAACATTAGAAAAAAAACTCACAAGAAATACATAGCTGCGCTATGCATATCGGCTGAAATTAACTCCAACGAAAGCTCTTCGTTGCTTGCACATATACACTAGAGTGGGTCGAAAAAAAAAGTTTCAAAAAACCACCCCCTTTTTTAAAGTTGAACTCGAGAGGATTCCGAAAACGAAGAAATTTTTTTTTTTGGACCACCGGAAAAACAGCCAAAATGGTCTTATTTGCATAACTTAAGCATTACATGTCAGATCTTAAACAATTATATGTCGTTGAAAAGGGCTTTACGAGCACTACAATGTCTTCTTAGAACATTCTTACTTCTGAGGTCATATTCAACTAGTAAGTGACATTAGCCCAATTTATACCTCTTAAATTTTTTTTTTTTCTCATTAGATTAAACTCCTTCAAATTTGTTTAATGTGTGTTCAAAAAATTATTTTTTAAGCTTCTTTTACAATTTTGTTTATATTATGTAATTGTTCGTTGACTTAACTTAAAGCAAATTTTTTATAAAAAAAAGGATTATATCAATTATTTGAACTATTATAACTTCTTTGTTTTTAAACTTAATAAATAATTTTTTTAACACAAATTAAACAAATTTAACTCTTGAACCATCACAGTTGGCTCCAAAATGAGTAAGGGAGTAGGAGCGGTAGTATTTTGCTCAAAACCCTATATAAGGCATTCAAATTTCCGGACCACTGTCTTCCAGGTGGAGGTTTTTGCCTTCAGGCAGAGGTAGTAGAAATTGCTCTAAGTACAAATACCCATCACTCTTCAATTAAAATATTTTTTAACAGCTAAGCGGCAATCACATTCATATGATCCGATACTGTAAATTACAAGAATGTCTTAGCCAGCAAAGACACACTAAATGCTTTGAACACTTTAAAAAGAGTGTGCATCTGTGGATTCCAAGACATCAAGGCTCTTACGGAAAAGAGATGGCAGACGGACTAGCAAAGGAAGGTGCCGGGCTATTTCACTACAGGAATTGTACAGAAACCTCGAAACTAGAGCCAAGCAAACAGTTAGTCGTAAAAGGAAAGAAACGGCAATATGCGAGATCTAGAAAATAATGTGTGATGTAGATATAAAAATAAACATTTTTAACTTAATTTTGTTTTGCTCATTTATCTTAAATCCTTCATATTCCGTGCTGTATTTTTCCAATATTGATGTTTCACATCTATTAGGTGTCTCACGATGGCTCACTCTTTTTTGTTTTTGTTTTTTTTTTTTGTAAGAATCAAATTTTTACATGCACCTACCTCAAGTACCGATCTATCTTCCTATCATCCAGAACTTTAAGCGGACAGAAGGTAATCGAAGGTCTTGTTGAGTTCCAAGCCATGAAGTTATTATCGATTGTAACAACAACGTTTTCTCGTTTATATTGGTCTAAAAGATCAACACTCAGATATATGGCACCACCTGCCATAAAGACAATGATCAAAAGCCAAAATGTGCTAAAAAAGTATTTATCATAAGGAATTGATGAAAGAGTTACTAAAATACTTAAATATTTATCTCACAATTCTAGCCAATGTATGTTAGTGCGCGCTAAATGGTACAGACCATGTATAGAGGTATTATCAAAAAAGTCTGTGAGAAATCGTAAAACAGTTTGAACCGAACGTCGACGATAACAATTTTGAAGTCGTAGTTTTGGTCGCATTTTTGCTTATCAATCAGAGAGGCACTTATCAAAAGCTGCTTAAAGAACTGCTCCACTCGGTTTATAGTTATTCACTGTTAGTTAAGGTTGAGTTTGTTTGTTGTTATTAAAGTTCTATAGCTTGTTATAAACAGCATTAAAGTTAATTGTAAAGTAAGTCATTTTTAGTTAATAATAGAATTAATGCAAATGCATATCAATGCAATTAATTCAATGAAAGCGTTGTAATGGTCAAGGACATTAATTTTTAATCATTTCAATTGCTGTGAAAAGAACGAAAATGCATTAGTGTGTATTCAGTTTGATGTAAAAATTTTCAAGTATAAAAGCTATGTCATTATCGAATAAAAATAATGAATGTTGGTGAGGGTTTGAGTTTAATAGCTAAAACTAAAATAATATTATTATATGTATATTATATATTGAATATGGAATAAATATTGAATATAAGAATATTAAATATTGTATATTTTTTGCTAAAACGCAATGCTGCGTTTGGTCAATATTGAACACGATAAGATAAATATAGAAAAACAGATTTAAAAACTATTGCTTAGAGAAGACATACATGTCAACAAAAACACAAAACTATATCAACAGATAATAGGTCTGTTCCCGTACTCTAAAGTTTTAGTCCAATTTACCAGTTTTTACCATTTTTAGTCCGAGAAGCGTTCCCGTACTCGAAAAAATGGTAAAAGAGAGTGCAATGGAGAGAGTAAAACATTTCCCCTCATTGTCAAAAGTTGCAAGTTTTAGTCCGAGAAATTTCTTCGGGTAAAAATGGTAAAAGTGTCAAACAGCTTAAAATCAGCTGTTTACAAGTTAGCAAAGAAATTGCAATACATCAAAACTTCTTTGAAACTATTAAAATGGAAACCAGAAACATTGGAAAATGTGCAAAAACTAATATAAATGCTAAACATCAGAATTACTTTCAAAATTATTAAAAATCTCAAGCATTTCGCTTGCACTGCCGATGTTCCATATCAAGTCAAAGCTGGACAAACATTCTTATTTGACAGTTTTTACAATTTTAGTCCAAAAAGCGTTCCCGTACTTTTTTGTGTTTTTCTCTACTTTCGAGAGATTTTTTCTTACTCTCAGACTTTTGACAGTTTTACCATTTTAAGTCCAAAAAGTACGGGAACAGACCTAATTATAACAGCACAAAAAATGCTTTGAAACGTTCATTTAACAAAGAAAACTGTCAACTTTAACGCAATTCATTCAATCCAACAGAGTTTTGAAATAACAGCAACCGACTGTTAAGATTATATTTTTCTGAGTGTAGATACAGTGAAATCTTGTTATGCTACCGATTCTCCGAGTCCCTCCCCCTGCAAGGGTAAAACGGCAAAAATATACCACACTTTTTATAAATTGGATGAGCTGCAGTTAAAACCGTATTTTTCGGGCCCTCTGAACTCATGTGAATTTATTAATTTCTATACTGTCATAAAAGTAGCACGAAAATTACAAAAAAATTATATCTCCATATAAAAATGGTCGGCGAATTCGATTCCACTCAAGTTTACGGTCACCAGGAGTAAATATTCGTGAGTATCGTTGATTTTTTACTCAGATTTCATATAAATTCCCGATGTATTGTTTGCTTACTGGTATAGACAACATATTAAGCGGACTAATAGTTCCTTTTTAAAAAGAATTTTTCAATTTTTGTCGTCGTGATTAAGTTATTCGTCCTTGTGTGCGCCGAAGCAATCTAGCTTTTGGTAACTTATACTACCTTTTAGTATTCTGCTCGTTACCATAAATATTGTTACCATTTTTTTAGGTGGTAGCAAGCAAAACAGCTGACTTTCGATTATCCGAATCAAATAAACCAGGGGCTTTCCGTAAAATAAAAAATCCGGAAAATCGATTTCAAAGCCAAGGCAAACAATAATTAAATTTTTATAACTTTTTATTATAAAAAGGTGATTACATACGTCATCTAGACAATGCGATTTTTTTCAAAAAATTACGAGTGACAAGGAATAAAAAACTAAAATATGTTATTAAAAATTTTGTATGGAAAATCGGGTATTCGGATAATCGATGTTCGGATAAGCGAAATTCTACTGTATATTAAAAGTTCATAAAATGCAATTAACTGTATGTACTTACATTTTCCATTATTGACATATCACCACACTATAAAATAGAATTGCCAGATGCAAGAGAGGAGCTTTATTTCAATATGCCAAGCTTACTACGTTGGACAGCGTTACCGACAGCGTTAACGCACAGAATTTCAATTTCTAAGACCGGTAACGAGTTTGGGTAACTATATTGCTATTACCGGCCAAAATTCTGAAATGATTCCCAAGAACGTTTTTGAGATTGTTGAGTTGAAATTCGATGTAAAAATTTTGATATTAAAAATTGCAGATCCAATATGGCGGTAAATTTCAAATATTATAACTAGGCTAAGCAAAGAATAAGAGGGTTTTAAGGTTATTGCCTTCAAATCTCATGTTAAAATTATGAATTTTTAAACGGCAAGATCCAATATGGCGGTAAAAAATTTTATATATCATTGCATCGAAACTTATAATAAGAGGTTTTTAGGTAACTGATTTCCAACCTAATATTTAAAACCAAGAACTCATAATGGGAATCCATAATGGCGGCTGCATAAATTCACATACTTGCATACGTCTATACACACTTGCCGTTTTTTGTCTTAAGTCGTGCTTCCGGACGTCCATTTGCAAATGAATTGTGCTCTACTTCTTTTGCCTCCTTTGATTTTTCAAAGTAAGCCTTAAGCCTTAAAGTTGATATATGAGTATGCATTTATGAAAAATCATTTTCATCATCATTCAATCATTTTCAAAACCAAAAAAACATTTTTAAACAAAAAAAAGCATTTTTATGGGAATACTTTAATTAAAACTGTTTAAGTTAACTGTCGAAAGCATTTATAGCAAATTAAATATTAAATAATGAACTATTAAGTATATCGGTTTTGTCCTTATTTTTTTAAAAAATTTCTGCTGCGTAACGCCTTTTTGCACGTACAACATATTTCTCAAAATATGGCAGTTGAGGACGACCAGATTTTACTGATGTACTGATGATGACCGTGGTTCTTTATAAATGTGTGATTGAAAACCAATCAGTATGTCAAATTTTGAAAATATTAGTCTTTCTAGAACTTTTAGACAAATTTCGACTCAGCAAAGTTCTTAAAAAATTGCTAGATTTTTCTTGTAAGTAATCAAGGGTAGTTTTTTGAGGGTCACTTGCATCAGAAAGTTGCAGAAAATAGTTGTTTACAACGTCCTGTTTCTATTTCTTGTTTACTTCAAAAGCTAATACATAAACAAAATATCGAACGCCCTTTTCAAATTCAATGTTCATAGATAGGTTTACCAAACTTTACCATTTTTTCAAAAGTCTGTATAAAGTTCATTTTAAAAAAATTATAATATATTTTTAAGATCACACTCAAAGTATAGATTTTCTTAATAATTTCTTTATTTTACAAAAATCTATGAATCAAAATTTAAAGTACTTGTAATTGGTGACATTAACCATTCTTTTGTTTTTTTAATTCAAACTCAAAAATTCAAACTCAAATAAAATGAAGAAGTTTGATAAACTGCCAACAGACGGTAAAGGGTTTAACTTGAAAAACAGGTATGCAGTATTTTGCTCTAAAGTATTCTCCTAATGATAGTAGAAAAATAAATAATTTTGAAGAACTCGAAAAATTTAATTTTGGCCAGAAAAATTGTAAAAATTTCCTATAGTCCATTGTCATGCTGAAAAATCACGTTGTCATACGAAAGACTGGTTTCTACTATAGCAACTGTCATAGTATTTTGTAGTATGGATCAGAGAACAACTTGAGTGCATTCAAATGGCGTTTTGAATATCTCGTCAAAATACGAGCTACGAATGTGCCTTCTGTATTAAAGTTAATGAGCAAATACATGTACCAATCGCTATGGCACGAATGCCGTAGAGTACGAGCGATGACGAATACGAATGCGCCTAACTCTTTCCACTCTTTTACAAAAACTTAATCATGATATTTTCATGATTGTTGTAATTCGCCGAATGGTCTCATGTAGTTCTCTGGCATGGATCTATCGCACTACAGATCAATGAATCTATTTTTACCAAGGGTTCAACACCATTCATAGTTATAAAACCCCGAAACCGTGATGGATCCTCCGCTATGTTATGGGTTTTTTCTTTTCTGCAGCTTTCCAATCTGTGCTGCGTAGACTTCTACGAATAGTTCACGCACTTGCTTTAACTCCAAGAGTTTTTGCTGTATTCCGAATATGCCGACAAGTTCGATAGTCAATTTTTTTTTTGGGTCCTTATAAAAAGTGCCACAGATTACAGAAAATACCACTTTGCGAAAAATTATTATTGAATTCAGATTTTACAAGAGCCGTTTAACTTTAATGCCTAATATTAGCGGTATTCACGATTTGGAGTTTTTGTAGTATTTTTAGTAAATTAAAAAGAATTTGCTACAGATTGTGAGCACTCCTACATTGCAGTGCTGCCATCGACCGTCAAGTTAGCTGTTTGTCAAATACACAAATACTATGCAAATTTTACAATAGGGTTCCACCATTGTAAAATTAGTATTTTTAGTATTTGGAAAATGTTCATGTTTTGTTTGTGTACAATTGTCAAATTTACTACAAATATCAAACTTATCAAAAATACAGAATACAAGACCAGAAACTCACGATCGTGAATACCTCTATTGAAAAATGCAATTTTTGTCACTTGCACTACTGTTGCCCGCTCACCCTGCCCAGCTAGCATTTGGACGATTGTATGACGAGCGCGATCATTTCGCGATTCTTTTTTTAATCGTCCAGACGATTGTTACGGTAGAATTTTATTTTGCTCTTCCAAATGATGCTTTTGCGAGTCGTTATGACGATTGTTGGACGAGTGAATCCGTGTGATTCAAATCTGAGTGATCGCATATTATTCTTAAATATCGTATTTATGCGACTCATTTTGATGATTGATTGACGAGTGTTTCTTATTTTGTTACTCTACAATTCATTCGTCATTTAATCCTTCTGACTACCATAAAAAGATTGTTATTTGCAGACACGCATCGCAGACGACTCTTTTAGGCGATTGTTTCAAGGCGCGCTTGAAGTAGGAATAAAAGCGTCTTAGGCGGCGATTATAATGAACGCCGATTCAGACAGGCAGGCAGACAGGCAATGTGAACAAGCGAGATAGATAGCTATTTGCATCTCGGTTTTTCACACAGATTTCAGCCTACCTGTCTGCCTGCCTTTCTGAATCGCGTTCACTATAACCGCGGCCTTACGCGATTATTTTCTACGCATTGCAGACGACTCAGATGGAAGAGTCGCCGGCTTGACACAGTTTCTTTCGTTGTACTGAACTTGCGCGATCGAAATAGGACATCGTTGACTATTTATTTAATCGCCCGGTCCAATCGCGGAAGATCCGTCTACGATTGAAAATGCTAGCTGGGTGATTTGTAATTTGATGTTTTTTTTTTAGTCTTTGTGCCGTCCGTCTTATAAAGTGCTTTTTTTTGCAATATTTCTAATTTATTCACTCGATTTCGATAAATTCAAGATTTCACATTCTTTGGAAGCAAACATTTTGATTTATCGTCTAGCGAAGACGTCCATACTTAATCAATATTAGATAAATGTTAAAAATTGAGAGAAACTCTGGGGCGTGCGAAAATGGAACATTAAGTGCCCTTTCCTTGTTTTAGGAAAGACAAAAGGTTTTATTTCTCTCTGATATTATTAATCAAGTGGTCAAGAAATATTTCTCTTTAAAACATTTGGGCCCAACGTTTTGAGAAGCATCATTTTTAAAGAAGAGCTTTATTAAGTGAGTTGAGTGTTCCAATTTTGCTGGTCAGTGTCCATGTCAACAAAAACTGCCAACAAAGTGTGGAAAAAATTGATTTTAAACTCCATGTGAGAAAAAAATCTAGGGAATTGAATTCATACAAAACTCAATTTTAGATAAGATACATAATAGTTAGTGTGGGTGACCGTGGCATGCAGGTTAAGTATGTGGCTTAGCATGCTCGGAGCCCGAGTTCGATTTCCAGTCGCGGCGAAAAGTTTTTTCAATAAAAAAATTTTTCTGATCGGTTACCACCTCTCTGCAGACAATGGCAAACCTCAGAGAGTAAATAATGTCATCAAGAAACTCTTGAGAACATGAAATTTAGCCGTTCGGAGTCGGCATAAAACATGTAGATCCAGTTCTCGGTCAATTGTGCCAAACATTTAAAGACACATACAACACAATTGCTCACAAAAAGCTCGGTCAAGGGCTGAAATGGTCAATGGTCTGGGCTAAGTTGTCATCAGAATAATCGCTAGAATTACTTCCCATTGTTCTTGGTATATCTAAATGCAGTGTCTAAAATTAAGTACTGCCAACGTATAGAGTCGTATAGCTCATATAGCTTGTGGTTCATTCGAATACTATATTCGTCGTCAACTCAAACAGGATCAAAGTTTGTTGCAAAATTCTCGAACATCCCAAGTGCGGCTGCATCAGTCTTGTTGATCAAGTGATGGCTTTACAACTTACTAGCACATTCCTGGAGGTTCTTCGTTTAACCTCCAGGCGGAGTTTATTGTTGCTATTTACGGCGGTGCCAATATACTTAAACTCCTTGACAATTTCAAAGTTATATTTGTCTGCTGTAACATAAAAGCCCAAACGCCGCACTTCCCTGTTTGCAGACTGCATACTATACAACTATAACTATTTTGTTTGCCGTGCAGCATCAATTAAAGGTTAAACCATTTAGCCATTAACACAACTGGAACAAAACTCTACACCATCAGTTAGTTGTGACATACAGAAATTTTATGTTATAAATAGTAGATAAGTTTACTTTGCGAAACGCATGCAAGCTATTCTGCATACATGTAAGTGCCTAGTCCAAATTCACGTCTTATGTGTAGATCATTAGACACATCTGGTTTAAACATTTGTTTAACGAAAAATTAAAAGTGGCGCCATGAACTTACCGTATAAAAAGTTAGCCTGTTTAATCGCCCAGATAAAATGGTTTTTATTCATTGTTTTGACTGATTGATAGCTAAGCTTTTTATGCACCAAAAACAAACAAACCACTTAACGATTAACCAGAAAAAAAAACAAGCCGCAAGTTATAACCAATTTTTGTTGTTATTTGTTATTGTAGCACGGAAGCCAGACAGACAGTCGCCTTGCAATATTTGCCTCAATAATTTTAAAAAAAAATTATTTTGACCATCGTCTAGTTACATCTAACAGTGATAATTCATTAATTTCTTAAGCTTTCGCCAATGTTAAATTTTCTGAAGCTAGTTCAAACATCGAACTTGTTGCATGCAACAATTTTTCATGCTGCCAATATTTTCCTTAGGCTTGACAAGCCATAATTAACACGCATGTGTGTTTTCTTTCCCTAACAAGCATTTTATTACACTCGGTAAAGCTTGAAGCCAATCTAAGCTTAGCAGCGGTTCTGACGCTTTTATTTATCATCGTAGTTCTTCTTGTTGTTGGATTTTTGGTTATATGCGCTGCACCGAGAGCGTTGTCGTTCGTTGTCAGCGTCGACGCATGGCTGAGGTGTAAAAAAATTGTTTATTTATACACCTGGTTTTGTAGAACCCAGTATCAGTGTCTTTTTGGTTGCCGCTGCGGACGGTTTTTCAACGTATTTGAGAGTTTTTAAGAAATCAAAGAGGTTTTTGTGTTGTTTTGTGTGTGTCTGTGGTAATAAGTTCAGCAGTCGCCACTCTGCTAAAGAAAAATACCGCGCTATATTCGAAAAAAAAAAACAAACTAAAACTATATATTTGGGCACAAGGTACGAAGGTTGAAATAAAAATGTATTTTGTATTTTTAAAAAAAAAAGAAAGTTACAAAATTATTGAAAGTAATTTTTTTTGTGATCAGCGAACGATATTCAGGAATTACAGTGATTTTTAGTGGTGGTGGAATTGCAAAATTTAAAGAACAATTTTTAAAAATTTATAATTTTTTTAAAAAAATTTTTTTTTAACAATATTTGGAAGACAAAATAACATGAATTGATAATACAAATTACGTTTAAACGTTACGAATAAACGTTACTAAAGTAGTTTATCTTTAAAATGTATAACAACGACTTACAGGAAGTATAGTTTCACTTATTGAGCTCTAAGAAAATGGCTTGAAGTGACTTTCTTAATTTAATGAGCAACAAATATAGTTACCAAAAGTTGATCAGCACTATTCAGCAGCAGTTATGCTGACATTGTGAGCATTAAAAAGGAATTATATTTATATTTATTGCTATTCAGCGCTATTCAGCTGAAAAATAAATGCATTTTAAAGCCTAAAGTTTGTGTTAACTTTATTCCAGCAATTGTAAGCTTGCTCCAACAAATCGTATAATTTTTTTTAAATAAAAACAGTTATTTATGTGTATTCAGCGCAATTCAGCAGCAGTTAAACTGATATTATAAGCATTAAAAAAGATACAAAAATATATTAAGGACTATTCAGCCCAAAAAATTAATTTAAAGCCCAAGGATTGCGCGTTCAAATTATTCCAATAAGCTTAAAATAAAGTCCAACAAATCTTAAACATTTTTTGTTGTTTTTTTTTTTTAAATAAAAACAGTGATTTAATTGTATTCAGCAGCAGCAGTGAAACTGATATTAACTGATATATATTTAGGACTATTCAGCGCTATTCAGCTCAATATTAAAGCCTATATATTGAGCAACCATCGTTCAACAAGCTTATAATAAAGTCCAACAGCTTACAATTTTTTGTTTGTTTCTTTTTTGGAGACAACGACAGTTCTTTATGTGTATTCAGCGCTATTCAGCAGCAGTTATGCAGTTATTATGAGCATGAAAAATTAAAAGAAAAAATATATTTAAGGCTATTCAGCTAAAAAAATTAATTTTAAATTCTAAAGATTGATAAAGTTCAGCAAATCTTACAAATTTTTGTTATATTTTTTTGTTTTTTAGATAAATACAGACATTTATGTGCATTCAGCACTATTCCGCAGTAGTTATGATCATCTAATGACCATTATATAAAGAAATGAAAACATATACAGAACTATTCAGCAACATTCAGCTGAAATAAATGCATTTTAAAATTAAGACCTTGACATTACATTATCACAACAAGCTTTCAATATCAGTTATCTTAATATTTTATTGATTTTTTTATTTGATTATTTATTCACAGTTATGCTTGTGACATCAAACAAAAAAAAAAAATAAAAAATCATTCAGCGTTAATCAGCAGGAATCTTTTAATGCGTTGTAAGCCAAAGTCATCTTTTCATATACATTAAAGTTGGCAAGAAAATAATATCAATTATGCATATAATTGTTGTAATAATATGCTGGAAATACATCCTTTTTCGTTATTTAGCTCAAAATATTTGTGATTCATTTCATCCAAATACTTTTTTTTTATTTATTTAACTTTTTAAATAAAAATTTAGAACTATTACGCGTTATGCGGTGCTATTCAGCTCATGCATTCTTAATTCAGCAGCAGCCTTTAATGCATTTCGTATTCATCTAAATCGATTCTAGGAATAATTCTTCTACCCAAGCCTATATTTTAGCTTATAGTTTTTTTATATCTTACATAGTCTTTGTTATTCAGCTCATAGAATAAAAACTAGCTTCTGTTTAACTTTTGTTGTTTTTTTTTTGTTTCTAGATGGGGTTATTTTTTTCTTCTTCCTAATGAATTCAGTTATTTCTGTATTCAAAACATGTTGATATTTTGTGATGTTTAACGTCTTTAATATTAATATTCTAGTTTTATGAAATCAGCCACATTTTTCAAGATATTGACAACCTTAACCTTGACTTGACAAAACATCTCATATTTTGCAGAAAATGTTGACTTCCTCTCTCTTGTCGAAAAACCCACAGTGAAAAGCTATAGCAATTCAGCACTTTGGTATTGCCTTTCATTGTATTACATGTTGTTTTTTTTTTTTCGTTCTTTTTTTTTTTTTTTGGCAAATAACCTACTTAGTTATTGTTATCGGAATGCTTGACATTGAATACTACACTAAGGGAAAAAGTTATGTAGTCAGTACAGAGACAGCTATGTAAAATCTATGCACTTCAACTTGTATGAGAACGCAACAAGAGCAGTATTTACTGAGTAAAGGGAGCGTGTACTGACTACATATCAATTTATTCACTTTTTAAAATGAATAAAAAATGTATTCAATACATCATGTTATGTGTTGAATACATAGCAGACTTCAATAGATACAAGCAACGTGTACTCAATCAACGTGTTATGTAATTTTTTACAAAAACTTTACTCAATACATAACATATGGACTCAGTACACGTATCTCTTGCACTTCGGCACACGATTTTGTTTTATGACATTCGTTTCTTGATTTTCAAATAAGCAACACCTCTAAAGCCTCTAGAAAATCAGAGCGGGAATGAGTTCATCCACTGTACTCTAGAACAAAAGCGATGATTGGATAAGAATTAAATGGCTGGGTTTCTATAAGTAATTGCCAATTATTTTGTGAAATCTAGTCATTTCTTTATAAAATTATTTATTGCATTTGTTGAGAGGGTGCTTTAGGCACAGGCATGAATTGTGTATATATTCAATACATGGAATTATGAACAAAAAATATATAATGAATACATTATGCATGTACTCATTGCATAAAATTATGTTTTTAACATATGTAATGAGTAAATGATGTATGTACTCATTATATAAATGTATGCACTAAAAATATGTAATGAGTAAATTATGTATGTACTCATTACATAAAATTATGCATTTAAAATATGTAATGAGTAAATAATGTATGTACTCATTGCATAAAATTATGTACTCCAAATATGTAATGAGTAAATTATGTATGTACTGAGTCAATAATTAATGTAATACGTACATAAGATCTTTACTCATTACATAAAATTATTTGTAACAGTTTGCGTTGAGTACATAAAATTCTTTATTGACTACATAACCGCTTGAAAGCATTATGTAGTCAATAAAGATTTCAACATGTACTCAATACATGAAAAATGTAAAATTTTTGTGTGCAGAAAACTATGCGATGAGTACATAAATTTATGTATTGAGTCCATAGGTTTTTCCCTCTGTGTATATTTTGAAGTTATGACTAGAACTCAGGCAATGATTGAATTTCATTGCTCTATGCGAACTGCTGCTGACAAAATCGGTATGAAATTTAAATTATATATTTATGACCACAAAGCTTATGAATAAATGATAAAAAAAACTTTTTATTTAATTCGGAATTTTTCAAAATCTTCTCTATTCAAATTTGATTGCGAATAATATAGACTTAATAGTTCTCTCAAAAATAGAAGAAGAGGTTTAATTTATGTTATAACTTCAAACAACAATTTTTTAGATAAATTTCTTTTGATAAAGTTTCATTAAACGATATTCTTGTTTGACAACGATAATAGAAGTTAGTGCTTTTTTAACTTTAATAGTCGGAAATACCCTAATTCCGCAGTTCTTATGACATGTCTGCAACGCATATAAAATCAAAACAAAAATTAATGTTTCTATATTTATAAAACTTATAGAGACTAATAATAGATATAACTAGTTATTCAATTAAGAAGTTGTAAGATTTCTTTGAATTATTTAATTAAATTTTATTGGGAAAATTAAGCTTAAGTATTAGTCATTCTATTTTTGTTTTTGCCATTTTTTACATATTAATAATATTTGCAAATATGCTTTGCTCTATATATGAAGAATCTTTGAAATATCATCAATCCCACTAAGAATTTATAAGACAATTTTATTGTCTTATAAATAATAAAGAATTTATTCTTCTATCATTTTAATAATTGACCTTTTTACTTACACCTCCCATAAGTCTTTTTAAATTCCAACTCGAATGGACCTTTGTAGAACATACAGCTTGAGATAACAAACGACATATGCCATATAAACATACACCACAAGTGATCGTAAGCATATAACTCTTCTCATAATATGGTTAATTTTGTATAGTATAGTAAGAAAATTATAATTGAAATTTATTTCAATTTATTTTTTTATGTAGGGATTAGAAAAGTAACAAATAAGTATCATCGAAGCTGACTTCATCGTTTTACAAAAATATACCATTCTGATTATTACACTTTAGCATAAGCTCGGCCCATTTTTGATACACTTCTTTCATACCAACTTCTCTTCTCTTCTCTTTTCTTCTCTACTTCCTCTTTTTCAAGTGTCTGAATTCGTTAACCCCACAATTTGCTTTTGGTATGAAGGAATAATTAGATTGGGTGTCAAATCAGAATTATACGGTTGATGACCCATCAAGTCGATATTTGCACCGGTCAACTGAATATTTATTCAGTAGAGTGAGCCGATATGTGAGAGTTTAGGCTGTCGTGGTTAATAATGATCCGATGTTACCACTTGGCTTACCTAAATAAATAGAATTAATAATATAAAATCATAAAGATAGAGACTAGAACAATTGTTGGCAAAATTAAAAATGAAACTGTAAGCGAAAGTGAGATAAAACTAGTAAGGTATATCTTCGACTTAGCCGAAGTTAAAATACCCCCACGGGCTATTCGCAATGGTACAAAATCTTAAATTGCAGCTCTTTTCATCTGAGATTTTAAAAAATTTTACTATTTTGATGACATCTAATTCTTCTAAATCTAATCTAAGTCTAATGCATATCTAATTGTTTTCCTGCAAAGTAAAAACAAGCCTTTTTATAAAGTTTTTAATTAGAAGCTGTATGGGAGGTGGGCGTGTATTGGGTAATACACACAAGTACCCAATTTCAGGTCTGTAGCTTAAATATTAGCCTATTTTTAGAGTTTTAAATATTATGGGTTGTATGGAAGGTGGGCGTATTCATCAATGGATGACGCCCATTTTTCTAACACATCTTAATTTTATTATAAAAATAATAAATATCTAATTTTACTTTTTCGACAGAAGACTATTTGTATAGTTTTAAATTTTGTGGTTGTATGAGAGGTGGAGGTGTTCGTGGGTGGATTACGCCCATTTTTCTGTCACGTCTTAATTTTTATATTAAAATAATAAATATTTAATTTTATTTTTATAGCTTCGACACAAGCCTCTATATAGGTTACAATATTGGGGTTGTATGAGAGGTGGAGGTGTTCATGGGTGGATTACGCCCATTTTTCTAACACACCTGAGTTTTGTCATAGACTATACAAATACCGAATTAATAACAAATACCGTTTTATAGCGTAAATATTCGCTTCTTTATGGAGTTTTCATCATTGGAGTCGTATGGGAGATAGGCGTGGTTTCCAGTTTTTAAAAAAAAGCTTAAATATCGAATTTCAGCACGATAGCTTCAAAATTACGGCTGTAATCGTGTCCACAGACAGACAGACAGACGGACAGACAGACGGACATGGCTAAATCAACTCAGGTGGTGATGCTGAGCAAGAATGTATGGGCGTTACACACGTATAAAAATTGTATATCATTGAAAACAATGCTGCTTCGGTAATAGTTGTTTGTCGAGTGACTGAAAGAGCATGAAAATATGTGAGAGTTTTGGCAAAGCATGTGGCCCATGTGTGCCGACAACTGAACTAGAGCTATTTTCAAGGTTGACTAAAACATCAAGCGTGTACTTGCTGGTTTTTCAGTGCAAAGAATTTCTTCAGGAACACAAAATAAGAGTTTCTTTATTTGATATTATTTAAAGATATGTAGCACTCTTTTATAAGATTTTGACATCAATATTAGGCTTGGAACTGCTATTAAATTAGGATATGTTATTTCCTAATAACGAATACAAATTTCGTAAATAATGAAAAATACCATTTTTGTTCTTTTTTTTGAGTAGTCTCGAGGTCACCGTTTAAATAAGTAGTGTAAATTTCAAACGTTTCTTTTATATAAAGCCTGACATATCGCTCAATTCATACAAGGCTGTTACAACTCAAAATATGAATTTTCTGAAAAGACTATTTTATAGCAGGGACTCAAAATAACTATTATGTTCTCTTGTTTATACCAAAAACGGCAGGCTTAACTATCAAATTTTTATATTTTAGAATAAAAGACAAAATTTAACTGGTACTTTTTGCCGGTAGTTTTTTTTTTACGAAAGAAATTTTTTTAAGAAATAACGATTATTTTCAGTATGAAAAATATGTATGCTAGAGGAATGTAATACGGTATATGGTGGATTAGTATAAGGATATATTTATTTAGGAAATGTGGCCAGACCGCGTTCCATTTTATGTATAATTATAATATCTTATGATCATGATACGCAATGATTATGAATTTGATATGCGGAGCTATAATGATAATATCTGAAGAAGAAAATGGGCAGACCACGCCATTTTTAGGAAAAATAACACTAACTCATGAAGTGTTATTTTTCCTTTTTAAATTGTTTTAAATTTTAATTAATTTAAATTACATAATTGTTTTCTAGAAGCTAGGAAAATTAGTTATGGAACAAAGGCTTGTTACTTGAAACCTTTCCAAAATTAAACTAAGCCCATTTCCAGCTACAGGTGCATTCTTCATTATCAGTCACTTTCGAATTTTCTCCAGGTGATCACGAATTTGATATCTGCTGTCAACGAAGCAATTATGTTATTTTTTGAAAACATATGAGATATTGTAATTTTACCTTAAAAATGGCATGGTCCACTACCTTTTTGAAATGCAGGTCTTCACATTAAGCCCCAATATACCAAATGTCATTACGTAGTCGGTTAATGAATAATACAAGTAATATTAATTTTAATAAGTTTTCAAATGTCAAATAGAAGATTGTTTTAATTGAAATGAAAAACATGGAAATGTGATCAAAACACCAAAACTCGTAGATGTACTGTGCGTTTTTATAAAGTTTATTTGTAACCTACAATAAATGGACCAATGCTGGTATGTAGAGCTCATCGTAGATTTTATTAATAGTGATGTCTTGTAATAGTGAAGCAAACTTTTATAGTTCATGAATTAATTTTAAATATTAATTGATTTTGAAAACCCACAAAAATTTTTTTGGAATTTTGTTACCAGATACACTCACTGAGATAATATGTAGGGTTAAAAATCTCTTCCTTAAGTTATAAAATTATGCCATTTTAATTTTTTAGTTTTAGTTAGTGAATATTAAAAAAAATCTTTTTCTTAAGAATTATAATTTAGAGCTTTTTGCCAAATAATTTATGAAGTAACAGGTTTGCTACAACAACAAAGTTTTTCGCAAAACAACCGAGCAGATTAGACCATAGTTGCGTCGGACGTTACTCCGACTCATCAGTAGTCTTTGTGGTTAATGCAGTCCACTTACTTTGAAAAGCTAATAATTTAATACTGAAATGAGCTAAAAGCTCAACTGTATTAAAACCAAAACGGAATTACTTAGAAGCTTTTCACTTAATCAAAGCAGTGCTTTTTTATTTGTTTTGCTAGTTGCAAAATTTCGAAAAATTGACAGCAGTGATTCTGCAAAAATTTTGTTGCGCTTTTTGTTTACTTCTTTATCACGTGTCCATCCAGGCTCTAACATTTTGTTGGTATTAAACCATAGAAGAAGGTTTTTTGAAAGCAGATGTTTATTATATGCGCAAATATATAATTCTTCATCATGTTTAAGTAGAACTCTTCTTTAAATTTTTGACATTATTGAAAATGATATAGAAATAAGTTTATATATAAAAAAAAAAAAATATTATGGAAATCGAAAAGTGTTTTTACCAAAAATTAAAAATTCAATGCAATTGAAAGAGAGCTGGATTCGATCTAAATATTTAGCAACTTTGGCTATTTTTAAGGCGGATGTTTTTTAATATTTTCACATAAATTTTTCTTCACTTCTACGTATGTGGGCTGGACCACTTTCCTCCTGAGTGCCCTAAATCTTCCCTTCAATTATAAAAGACGATAATTTTTGTATGTGGAAATTGCGTTCACATCGGTTAAATTACATTGAGATTGAATATAAGAAAAATAATTTTACTATTTGGAGCGGTTTTTAATTAAAAGTTAAATATTTTCCTTTGGATTTTTCCTACGTTTTCTATAAGACACAGAATTCTCGACGATAAGCGTTTGTGACAAAGTTCAACTTTTTACCTAAAAATATTTTAGGTATTTCTCTAGATAGTTTTTTTTTCAAACAGATAATTAGATTTAGTAATAAACCGTTCTCACTCTATTTTCACCCATCCTATATATTCTCGGAAAGATTACATAATACATAATATCTGTATTGTTTTAAAATAACAGCTTAAGTCTGATTTTAATGTTTTAAAAATCTTGCTTATTTAAAGAATTTTATAAGATTCTTCGGTTTCTATGTCATAACTTTAGCTACAATAACGCAAGAAGCTCTAATTTTGTGTGTAACAGAGTCTGCAACACAGCTGTATCAATAAGTCTGTTTCTGTACTCGCTTCAAGAAATTTAAAGTTACTCGAAAGAGTTTCTTTACATATTTTTCCAGCACGACAGACAAAAAGAACAAGCAAAATGTCACTTTTTGTCAATCTTTATTACTCGAACTTTACCTGAACAATTTCTTCAAGCACGATTCTCGAGCTTCGAACAGTTGATTGTCAAAGAGGGACAATTAAATTATTGTGTTGTTTTTTTTTGTGAAAAAATTTACGCAATTGGTTAGCAAATCAATAAAAAAGGTAAAATAACCAAAATTAATGCAAATGAAAGTGTTTGAAATTAACCAAAAAGGCAATTCAATTCTATTTGTTTCAAAAAACAGCTGTTGTGTTTGATATTTAGTTTGAACCGTTTCCGTACTTTTTGACAAATTTTCTCATTGTGACTCTATCAAATAACTATTATCAAATAACTCTATAACTTAAATGGTAATTCAATTCTATTTGTTACAAAAAACAGATGTGCTTGAAACTTACTTGAAACCGTTTCCGTTTCAAATAACTCTATTACTCGTACTTTACTTGAAGCAAATACGGAAACAGACCTTATAACTCAATTCTTTCTTAGGTCGACTAAAGCTGTTATATGAAGATATAAAACGTGATAGATTTGATAATATCAACAAATATATATGTACTTCACAGTTACATCAAAAATTTTATATCGGTTAATAATTTTCATTTACATAATTAATATTTTTTTTTTGAAGGAAGTACTAACCTTCAATAGTTTCAGTCGTAAGTTAAGTGGTATTAGTGAAACCTCGCTTTAGGCGACAGGCGACTCGTGTATGATTCATTTATGAATTCTTTTAGACTGCCAACCCTGCAGTATTTGTCACTAGTACAGAACTAGCGATTACACTAGCTCCTAGGGAACCAGTACTAGTTCTACTTCAAGCTAGTTACTTTGCATTCAACTGGCGAATTTAACGTGAAAATGTCACAAGAAGGATCAATTGCTACCTTTCACACTTCCATTCCCTAGTCACTTCACAAATGTTACAGGATAAGCGTATTCACTAGGCAGTTATATAAAAAACAATAAACCTAGACTGCAAAAACAATATTCAGTTCATGTTTTTTTTTTGTTTTACAGGGTTTTCCAATAAGAGGTGTTATTTTGATATTCAAAGAAAAATGCCATTTTTTGACATAAATGATCGGATGTTAATAATGAAAAACCACATCAATCAAATGGCCATGCTTACAGGACCATATCCTTTTCATGAAATTTTCCATAACAAAATCGCAAAGCGGCTGCCCTATGTCATCGATAGACTCACGAATTCCATCTTTGAGGTCTTAAATCGAAGCTGGGCTATTGGCGTAGACCTTATCTTTCACGTCGCCCCAAAGGAAGAAGTCGCAAGGTGTCAAATCACAAGATCATGGTGGCCAATTGTGATCGCCTCTTCGAGAGATAACACGGTCCGGAAACTTTTTCCGTAAAAGATCAATGGTTTCGTTGCTTGTATGGCACGTAGATTACTTTCTTGTTGAAATTAAACGTTGTCCAGATCAATACCATTCAACTCCGGCCTTAAAAAAAAAATCATTAATCATCTCTCAATTCCAAAGAACGATGAGAAATGGAAAAAACCTGCATTTCTTCTTCACTTTCAGCAACAGCAGCAATACTCTCAGTTGTTATTGAGTGACGTGCACGGGTTTTATTCTTCACATCACTAACTTGTCTCAACAGCTCGAATTTTTCCACCAATTTCTGTATTGCGGTCCAACAAGGTGCTTCAAGACGACCAAAAAATGCTTTAGTTTTGCGAACTGTGACTGCAAAATTTTCACCATTTTTATAATTTCAATGTGTTGTTGGAGCGTGTATCGTTCCATTTTTAGTAATGGCGTAGTTTCTAATTGTCAAAATGTCAAAAAATAACAGCTTCAAATGTGACAGCTACCGAAATAGCGGGCTTTTCTAATTCATACCTCTTAGTGGAAAATCCCTTAATTACAATTTTGTATTCTCGTTATTCAATCAAATTGGAAAGCTTTTTATGTCATGTTTATTCCAAAATAGTTACTTCTAATTATACCAGACATTTTCATGAGAGAAAAACGTAACAAATATAAATAATAAGCAGTACGATCTTTAAGCTGATTCAACTGACCTGTCCATGCATAACTTAGGGTCAAAAAAGTAACTAGTGCGTATAGAACTAGTGAAATAGCTAGTGATTAATAGGCAATTGGTTACTCTCGATACAGGCTTGAAGTTATATAAGCAATTCAAGTTGTTTGTTAGCTGTCACATCCACTTGTTCAATCAAGTTTTATATATTCTAGACTGCAGCCGAGTACAAGTTCAAAAATTTGCAATGGAGACCTTGGTATATAATAGCTTTTCTGTCTCACAGAGGTCCCAGCTTCGATTCTGTTCCTACTGTTATACTTTTCTTTATTTCTTTAATCATTTATAAACAACTGAAATTAAAACTTCATCAATAATTTCTACACTATATAGTTATGTATATGGGCATCTCCCAAAAAAGGTCCACCAAAAGTGTAGAAAAACATTAAAATAAAGCACTCTTAACAACTTTTAACTTTATTTTTTTTTTTTTAGTTTGATTAGTATTACTGCTATGTTACTTGAATTCAACTTATTATGATGTATTTTTATAAAAATTTATAATGAACATCTTTACTGTATTTTACTGCTATGGAAAAATTTGTCGCGTTCATGATGTTGCGTCCGTATTCGTGCTATATCTATTTAAAAAAAGATAAGAGATAATTCTTATATTTCATAAGTCTATCAAGAATAGTTCAAGAATCCTTTGACCTCCATTAACATGTATATTCCATATAAAAAAAAAAGTTCTCAAAATAAGCTAAATTTTGCATATTTCTATACGAGCTTAAAAAACTTCTATTTTTGGTCGCGTCCGTTCCATTGAATGATTGCTTATTAATTTGTACTAATTTGTACTAAATCTTGCCAATATTTTTATAAAATGTAGCACTCTTTCGTCGCGTTAGAACACTTAAATACATATCGGCTCATTTTGTTTCTCTCTTGTTTTTCGAGCAAATAAAACCGTGCGAATGTCGCGTCCGTGCCACTGGGAGATGCCCATATGTAATTGATGGATGAAATTGCTTATGGAAAAAAAAGTTAACATGGAAAATTTGGAAAATATATATTGCACATTACTTGAAAAACTCTACTCTAAATTCAAATTTTTTTGCAAAATATCATTTCATTAAGTTTATATCTGGAATAATTGAAGAAAAATGATGCTATGAAAAAATAATAATGGTATGGTCGATGATATAATAATGTTATTTATAACTTTGATTTTTGATTGTATAACGGTGATTTCCGGAAAACAACATTTCTTCAGAATTCTCTCTAAGATCTATTTTTTTGCTTGTCTTTCGTCTTGCTATATATTCCAAATATTTACTTTTTACATATACAAAATAAACTTACTTGTAAAAGAATTTGTTTATAAATGAATTTAGCTTAATTTTAATTCGATTTTATTTTAACAATTTTATGTGAACTGCAACTTTTTTGCTTCTATAACTACTTGCTCGTAGTTCTATTGATTAATGTTTTGTTCTGGATTTTCTATAAATAACGCTTTAATTAAGCACTCCATTTATATTGGAATCTTTATTTACGCGTGAATATTTTCCAGTTGGTTTTGAGAAACTTGTACATATATCTAAAGGCTAATGCTGTTGTTGTTGTTGCTTAGTTTTAGTATATTTTTTTTTTTTTTTTGCTAATTCTTCTATATAGCATTTAATTTTTCTTGTTGACCTTAACCCAAAGCAATAATCTTAAGAGTAACTAGTTACGTTAGTATAACGTTGTGCTACGTTTAAGCTTACATAAAATACTAAAATAAGGTTTTCTAAATGTTTGTGTGTTTTTTTTTTTTTTTAATTTTTCCACAGAACAGACAAGTTTTAACTTAAGTGAAATTCAGTTACGAGATTTATAATGTTATTATTATATGAACAGTCAAATTATAACCAATATTTTGACAATAAAGATGCTTACATCAGTGTATGAATGGTTGGATGGATGGTTGGTTGTATAGATGAAGAAGTTAAAAGATTTCACTTGCAGATTTTGTAGTTCAGACGTGACTTAATTTCTTAATTGTTAAACATAACAATTTACGTACGGGAAAGTGTTTCAGTTTAAACAGCACTAAAAAAAAAAGAAGTACAGATAAAGTATCTTTATCTTGCGCTGATCTTTTGTTCAGCAAATGAATGCTTATTTAAAGCATTTGGTTAACACATCGTTTTGACGAAATATTTATTTACCCTTCATATTAAGTTATGGTAGGCATTTTTTTTTCTTTTATGGGTTTTTAATTTTTACCCATTTTTTTTTTTTTGCTGTCTGAGTAATTGAGTTGAGTGTTATTGTAACGGAATGTCGTTTAGCATTAACTAGCTATTTGCTGCCATTTTTGGCAGATAATATTTATTGTATAGATTGGATGCTGAAATATTTCCAGTGAATTTAAGATATTATGTTTTTAATTCAATAATGACTCTTATATGTATATAATTAAAAAAAAAAAAAAAATGAATTGGCTATTTCAGCACTTGAAATTACTTTGACCGACCTTCAACACCTTATGATCGATTGTGTTGTGTGTGTGTGTCATTTAATATTTGTGCTCAATTGTTTGAGAACTGTTTCATTCTGTGCATGACAAATAATAAGGTAGGCTCATATGTCTAATTTTACACTAACAAAGCTGTGAGTGCTATAAACGTCAAACAATAAAGCCAGCAGCAACAACTAGAAAAACTGAAATTTGAACAGCTGATTTTGTTATCTAGCTCACTTCCTCTCCAATATGCGCCTACCTTGTTATTCTATCATGATTCTGTGTACCTAGCAAAATGTACGCACTCTTGAACTCAGATGAGCGTTTGATATTCATTAGGCAGCCCAAGAAACAATTGAACTTTCAAAAGGTTCCATTTCCGTGATTCTTAGATGTTTCTACTTCGATATGACTTCTAAGAAAGTTGTTACAACAGCTTCGAAATTTTCTCTCTCTCGATTATTCTTTGTAAGGTTTTGAAGAAGTACCAGTAAGCTTCCAAGCATGGTGAAATGAATATAAGGTGTTCTCATCCCCAATATTAGAAAAAAATAGGCTGCCTTATTTTGACAATTTCTTTTGAAATCGGAGTAGGGTTGCATATTTTTGTACTTTCCTGATACTAGTACTTTTTTGTGATGCTACTTGAATATGATACTTATACATGTAACAATGAGATTTAAGATACTTATTTTTGAAATAAGCAAATTTTAACTTTTATATACTATCAACTTTTAGATATTTTCTAGAAGTTTGATCTTTTCTATGAAGATTGCATTCGGTTTTAGAAGAGAACCGCTTGACACTTGACAACATAAGCCCACAAATCAGAGCTTTCTTGACAATCTTCTAAATTGAGTTTACTTATTACATAACATGCAAGTACTCTAGAGCATCTTCTTGTAAAACTCAAAATTAATTGTCTAATCTTTATATAAATAGGCGTGGGGAAAACAGTTAAAAACCATTTTCTCCTGTGTTTCTCAACTGATTTTGATTATTGTTTTTTTTCCGAGCGCGGAGAAGGAGAGCACCGACTATTTTTAATAATTAAAATGGTATAATAATTGTCAAGGTAGTATTGATGTTTCAGTAGGAAACAATCATGATTCAATAATTTAAAAGGTTATCCCAATATTTGACGTCTTCTCAAGAAGTTGCGCATAAAAATAAATTTAAAATAGAAAATTTTTTATTTGTGGGTAAGTTTCCATTTTCGGTAAAGTTTCCACTTGACAACTTTTCTGACACTTCCGTAGCGATAGCTTCGCTCCCCGATGTGTCGCTATCACAACAGTTGACACAGCCGAATGTGGCCAACGCATATAACAACTAACAGCTGTTTTTGAAAGGAACTCAATTACTTGTAGATAGGAAAATCAACACTTGTCAATGCTACCTTGTAAATTATTATACCATGGACCCAGGTATACTAGTATACATGAATATTCATTATATATGTAGTCAAATGCAATTATAATCTAATATAGTCAGCCAAATCATGAAACATTTTCTCGCGGGAGTTGTAAATGGGAGTTTAAAAGATAAAGTTAAAATATTTTTCGGAAATTTTTAATGCAATTTTGTTCATCAAACGCCTATATTCATGAGTGTAAAATAAAAAATGAGATATGTTTATCTGTTATCTTAAAACAGGATACTCCCATTTACAACTCCCGGGAGAAAATATTTCACGATAAGACAGAATAATAATAATCTAAAATAATAATCCAAGTCATAATCATGTTTCGAGAAATCTTGCTAAAAGTTTTCATATTTATAAAAATTCTATGTTAGGTTACTGTTTTTTTGTGATAACTTTTGCTAGAATCAAGTTTTTTATATAAAAACACGACTTGTGTGTTTTACTTACCAAAAATAAAAAAAGTACTTTTTTTGAGTACTTAACGGACTCAAAACAACACCCTTAAAAAACATGTATCTGAAACCCTTATAATTGTCAAAATAAGGCAGCATGTCAAAAAAAATATTAAAAAATGTCATGGGATGAGAACACCTTTCAATTATTTCACCATGCTTCCAAGCAGCTACTATATTACTTGTGAGAGCGAGGTTGTCATTTTTTGAGAGCATCGTCGTAAGCGTGCTTCGTTAAGGTTTTGAAAAAGCACCAATAAGCTTCCAAACAGTTTCAATATTGGTTTTGAGAGTGAGATTGTTTACGTGAGACAGAATCCTTATAAGTGGTTCGGAAAGGCATTAGCAAGGCAGCAGTAAGCTTACAAGCAGTTACTTTTCAGAGAAGCAATGCCTCTAAACAGCCTCTAAAGTGCTTCAAATAGATTTTAAAGAGGTAAACAATAAGTACTTCAGAGGAAGGAGAAAAGCTTAAGAACTATACGTGCCATAACAATTAAACTCAAAAGGGAGTTTCTTATTGTTCAGGATTTTTCTACTGAAAATCTGCCACAGGTATTATGAAACAGAGCATGGCTCCGCCCATTAAGCCAAATTTTCTGAACAGAATAGTTTTGGAGTAAAATTCAGAGACAACTAGATTGGACAGGAAATTGGACAGGAAGTGTGGATCCACCTATACAAGCCAAATTTTTGTTATAAAAAGGCTTTAAAGTGTGTCGCAAGCAAACTTAAAATTTCTGATTTCATGAAAAAATTCATAAAACTTGTGTACCTAAAGTTTCAATACTTTTGAATCAGTCATAAATTATAGCATTTTAAGATCTGTACCTATTTATTTTTATTTATTGATGTATATACATACTTTCTTAAAAATTTACCTTAATTGATGTTTTCTTTAAATATTTACATGCAGCAAAAAAAATTTTGTTAAATTCAATTCATGTAAAAATCTTTTTCCGTTTTTCAACAAAACATGTTTTTCCCAGCTTAACAAGAATTTGTCAGTTAAAAATGCAAATTAGTTGTTGGGTTTTTTATTTTTTTTTCTTTTTTTTTGAAACAGATGATTTGTCAAAGCTCACAAATAGTGTCGCACACAGTGTTTGCCAGAGTGTGTGATTATTTTTTTTGTTCACTCACAACATCTTTTTTGACGTCACCTTAAGTTAGTGTGTCTCACATCGCATAATTGACGGATATTGAATTAACAAATATTTACCAAGTAATTAAATAATATTGAAAGACTTTACAAATCCGCTTACAAGCAGCGGAATATGTGCGTCTTTGTATGAGTGTGTCTTCTGTGACTTTGCTGGTGTATGCGTGTGTGTGCTTTTTTAGACTATATTAATAATCACGCTATTTATGCATACAAATGAAGCTATTAGCATCAATGGAATAAAAGTTTCCTGCTTAGTGGGCTGCTGACCGTTTGACCAAAAACAAAGAAAAAAAAAACTAAAAAACCAAAAAAAAAAAAACCAAGTGCAAAAAAAAACTTTAACCAATTTAGCGTAAACATAAGTACGCTTGAGTACGCATGAATAGATCTTATTGTCAGTCTAATTGTTGTTTTTATTTTTGTTATTGTTATTGCTGTTTTTGTTGTTCGGTTTGTTAAAAGCTTATTTGTTTTGCTAGTTTAATGTTAAGTTTTTTTTATTTTTTCTTAAAACTTCTTACTACTTAATTTATTATTTCAAAACATGGCTCTCACACTGAGTTAGGCGTTAACATTATTAATGTTTTTAACTAGCAAGAACTGCAAATTTAAAGAAACACACCACTTTAGCTGGTTAGGTGGTACCAAGAAGCATCAACATTGTTGCCTAATCTTTGTCTTAATTGCTGGCCATGAACTCCGGTATACGTTCGTTCGATGCCATTAATTGTGAATCTTTCAACTGCATTGCAACTTTATATGTAGACAGCCAGCAGAAATATTAACCGCCATATCGCAACATCTCGCTTAAATTGCATTTAATGAGCGTCATTAGATACTTTTTTAGCGAGCTTTAAGAACGATAACATTAAACGTTTTTAAGATTGTGTCACGTTTTAACTTACCGCAGGATGTGAGAGGCAATATTGGTTACTCATACGCAGTGACGCATCTAGAAATAAATTTAAAACTTTTTTAAAGTCTGCAATTTATCACTGAATTTAACATATTTTTTGGAGAATAAATTTATCAAAACTTATTTTAAATTTTTATTTATTTTTTGTTCTAATACCATTAACAACATATAAGTCCACATATGGGCATCTCCCAAAAAAGGTCCACCAAAAGTGAAGAAAAACATTAAAATAAAGCACTCTAAAAGCTTATAACTTAATTTTTTTTTTATTTTGATTAGTATGACTGCTATGAAACTTGAATTCAACTTATTATGATGTATTTTTATTAAAATTTATAACGAACATCTTTACTGTATTTTACTACTGTGGAAAAATTTGTCGCGTCCATGATGTCGCGTCCGTATTCGTTCTATATCTATTTAAAAAAAGATAAGAGATAATTTTTATGTTTCATAAGTCTACTAAGAATAGTTATCCTGTGACCTCCATTAACATGTATATTATATATAAAAAAAAGTTGTCAAAATTTGCTAAATTTTGCGTATTTCTATACGAGCTTAAAAAAACTTCTGTTTTTTGTCGCGTCCGTTTCATTGAATGATTGATTATTACTTTGTACTAATTTGTACTAAATCTCGCCAATATTTTTATAAAATGTAGCACTCTATCGTCGCGTTAGAGCACTTATATATATATCGGCTCATTTTGCTTCTTTCTTGTTTTTCGAGTAATTAAAACCGTGCGAATGTCGCGTCCGTGCCACTGGGAGATGCCCATATGGTAGCAATAAAAGTTTATGAAGTCTGAATATATATTAAAAATTTAAACATAAAATTCTTCTTCAACATGCATGGTTTGTTCTCTTTAGCCTTACATTCGTGCGCATATTTCTGCGCATATATTGAAAATATTCTATGAAACTAACAAATTTTGTTAGTTCTCAAGATTTGCATTTTATGTGAACTAACTTTTCTGCTAACTTTTGTTGTTTTAAAAATATAATCAGTTTAATGTAGTCTTTAACGTTACAACTTTTTAATGTAAGTTAAATAAACAAAATTACCAAAATTGACAATGAAAAAATTCTAAATAAAATCTTAAAGCTTTATTCCAAATTTTGAGATTGAAAAAATAATTATACTTTTTGAAACGCATCCAAAGCTGGGTAGATTTTTCGGAAGCCATATATATGAAGAGTAAATTCCTAAAACATTTCTTCCTTATATCTATTTGGGCCCGAGTTATGAATTTTTGAAAACCAAAATACTCATTTTCGGTGTTCTGATTTTGCTAACGCTTGGCTGTTTAAATATTTTTGCACAAAACCTTCAGAAATATTTTGTTGAACATTTTCACTAAATCCCCAAAAACATTTTAGAGCTGTATAGGATACTCTGTATAGGATTAAAGGGGTAAAAAATAGCCAAGAACGATTTCGTCTAACGAAGAGACCCAAATTCGGTTGAAAGGTCGAAGAAGGCACAGGGTTAAAGAACTATATAGAAGAAGAGGGATCACATAACGACTTATATCAAAATAATTAAAATAAAATGTTGTCATCCACTTCAAAGAAGTCAAAATATGTGGTCTTTAATGTTACACGTTCATTCGATTTTGTTCCGAACTTTTGTATGCAGTGAAGCGCGATAAAAATAGACTGCTTTGAAATTTATGTTTTCTGATGATATAAAGCGATGGTATAGAGCGAACTTAAAAAAATAAATTTTTCTGCCGTTACTCCTGCAAAACTAGCAAGAAACTCAAAAAAGTTGTAGTTGGTCATGTTATAAACACAACTTTGGTTTTAAAAAAAAACAACAAAATAAAGATGTCACCGATATTTTTTTCGTGACAAAATATCTCTATTTTTATCCTTGTCTTTTTTCTTATCCTTGACCTTGTATATGCCCCTGACCTTGGCATTATCAAAACCTGCTCATGGACAAATCCATAACTTGGACCAGTCTTTGAAAAAAAAAACAAATTTTTCATTTCAGCCCTTGAAAGGACTTTGACCTAGCTTCTTATTATCAATTGTGTTGTGTGTGTTATTAAATGTTTGTACACAATTGAACGAGAACTGGACCTACATGTTTTATGCCGACTCCGAACGGTTAAAGTTAATGTTTTAAAAAAGCTGTACATGACATTACTTGCTCTCTGAGGTTTGCCATTGTCTGCAGAGACTGGTCCTGCATGCCACGGACTAGTCTTTGACCTGGAACAATTCTTGACCTGTATCAGTCCTTGATTTCGACCAGGCCTTGACCTGGAATTGACCCTGACCAGTCCTTTCCCTGGACTTGCCCTTGACC
Source organism: Tetanocera ferruginea (assembly GCA_958299015.1). Classification (NCBI taxonomy): domain Eukaryota; kingdom Metazoa; phylum Arthropoda; class Insecta; order Diptera; family Sciomyzidae; genus Tetanocera; species Tetanocera ferruginea. Next base: position 138,209,049 of record OY282642.1, read on the forward strand.
TCGAACAGTCCTTGACCAGGAACAGTCCTTGACCTGAACCAGTTCTTAAAATAAACCTTGTCTTTGATTTTCACAGGATTTCATATCTACCGCGCCAGAAACCTAGATACCAATAATAGAAACCAATTATAAATTTATTTGTTTCAAAATTTCTAACAATTTTTTTTTACAAAATTTCTTATTACTTAGGTAGGTTTGCGGGAAAAATTTGGGCAAATAAAAATAGGGTCGTTGTCAAATTTCAGTCTTTTGGAAGGAACCCTGGGAGCAAGGAAGCTGATTTAAGATTTCTCGCGGCAGAGAAAACAGACCTTTTTTTAAAATTCATAACTCAGTCAAAAACAAACATTTTTTCAAAATTTTGTTTTATTCTTTTAAAGAATTGAACAAATTACAAGAAAAAAATTAAAAAAAATATATTTTTTACTCCAACATGGTTTTATAGAGCTCTTAACTGGCGGCAGAGAAAAAAACGGGTCCTCGTTGTTGCAGCGCTGGGAGTCGCAAAAATTGTCCCAGCTGGAAAAAAATGACTTTTTGAAATCTTAACAAAATTGGTTTTCTTATGACAGGAGCTATTTTTTTTAAATTTTTGGTGATGTTCCAAATCTGTTCCAAATCTGAAAGTGTGTTTTTTCGAAAAAAATATTGGCTTTAAAAATTCATAAAAAAATCGAAACAAAATTTATTAAAAGCTAGTGTCAAACGATAGCGAATCAAGTTTAAAAGAAAATACAAAAAAAAAAAATCAGTACGAAAACATGGTTTCGAGATAAACGCGTTCAAAGTTACAAAGAAAAATAAAAATGCGCTCTTACTAATCCGCCTGTAACTTTTGAACCCGTAAGAATTTTTTACTAATATACAAAATTATAAAAGATAATATTTCAAAAAATGGCCAATGTCATGTCCCCCCTTAAAAAAGTTAAATAAAAATGAAAAATTTGTGTTGGAGCCCCCTTAAGGATTGGAAATAGAAGGTCAGAAGGTTAAAATAATTTTTTTGGAAAAAAAAGTACAACAGGGCTGCCTCACATTTAACCCGTCTTAGCGCACCCTGGAAGTGGTGGCGGAAAATTTCCTAAAGACATGCATGGTTGGCCCCTTAGGTGGTGAAGATAGGGGGTAGACTTGCTTCCGAAAAATTTTTAGGAAGAGATTTTAATGGGAGTCGGTGCAACAATTTACCCGTGTAGGGGGCAACACTTAGGTACTTATAGATGTTTTCGTCTTAGTTTTCTCCTTATCCACAACCTTTAACCTCGATGCGGCACAACTTAACACCACGCCAAGCCGAATTTTGTTTTTTTTAAGCATTTTTTTTGGAACCTCACAAAATTTAGGGTTCGTGGTCTTGGTCTTGGTCTTTGTCTGGGTCTTGGTCTTGGTCTTGGTCTTGGTCTTGGTCTTGGTCTTGGTCTTGGTCTTGGTCTTAGTCTTGGTCTTGGTCTTGGTCTTGGTCTTGGTCTTGGTCTTGGTCTTGGTCTTGGTCTTGGTCTTGGTCTTGGTCTTGGTCTTGGTCTTGGTCTTGGTATTGGTCTTGGTCTTGGTCTTGGTCTTAGTCTTGGTCTTGGTCTTGGTCTTGGTCTTGGTCTTGGTCTTGGTCTTGGTCTTGGTCTTGGTCTTGGTCTTGGTCTTGGTCTTGGTCTTGGTCTTGGTCTTGGTCTTGGTCTTGGTCTTGGTCTTGGTCTTGGTCTTGGTCTTGGTCTTGGTCTTGGTCTTGGTCTTGGTCTTGGTCTTGGTCTTGGTCTTGGTCTTGGTCTTGGTCTTGGTCTTGGTCTTGGTCTTGGTCTTGGTCTTGGTCTTGGTCTTGGTCTTGGTCTTGGTCTTGGTCTTGGTCTTGGTCTTGGTCTTGGTCTTGGTCTTGGTCTTGGTCTTGGTCTTGGTCTTGGTCTTGGTCTTGGTCTTGGTCTTGGTCTTGGTCTTGGTCTTGGTCTTGGTCTTGGTCTTGGTCTTGGTCTTGGTCTTGGTCTTGGTCTTGGTCTTGGTCTTGGTCTTGGTCTTGGTCTTGGTCTTGGTCTTGGTCTTGGTCTTGGTCTTGGTCTTGGTCTTGGTCTTGGTCTTGGTCTTGGTCTTGGTCTTGGTCTTGGTCTTGGTCTTGGTCTTGGTCTTGGTCTTGGTCTTGGTCTTGGTCTTGGTCTTGGTCTTGGTCTTGGTCTTGGTCTTGGTCTTGGTCTTGGTCTTGGTCTTGGTCTTGGTCTTGGTCTTGGTCTTGGTCTTGGTCTTGGTCTTGGTCTTGGTCTTGGTCTTGGTCTTGGTCTTGGTCTTGGTCTTGGTCTTGGTCTTGGTGTTGGTCTTGGTCTTGGTCTTGGTCTTGGTCTTGGTCTTGGTCTTGGTCTTGGTCTTGGTCTTGGTCTTGGTCTTGGTCTTGGTCTTGGTCTTGGTCTTGGTCTTGGTCTTGGTCTTGGTCTTGGTCTTGGTCTTGGTCTTGGTCTTGGTCTTGGTCTTGGTCTTGGTCTTGGTCTTGGTCTTGGTCTTGGTCTTGGTCTTGGTCTTGGTCTTGGTCTTGGTCTTGGTCTTGGTCTTGGTCTTGGTCTTGGTCTTGGTCTTGGTCTTGGTCTTGGTCTTGGTCTTGGTCTTGGTCTTGGTCTTGGTCTTGGTCTTGGTCTTGGTCTTGGTCTTGGTCTTGGTCTTGGTCTTGGTCTTGGTCTTGGTCTTGGTCTTGGTCTTGGTCTTGGCCTTGGTCTTGGTCTTGGTCTTGGTCTTGGTCTTGGTCTTGGTCTTGGTCTTGGTCTTGGTCTTGGTCTTGGTCTTGGTCTGGATTGTTAATAAGTTTTTGTAACAAATGTTAAACTCGACATTTCAATCGATTTGTCCCAAAAAAAACGAACACTTTCGATAGTATCGTAAGTGTAGATGTAGCATTCCGTTAAAGTTGTAACCTCTTTTACTTTGTCCCTTTGGTCCGATTGTTTTGTCCATTTTGCACGGCACGTATTTTGTATTGATCTTCCGAAAAATAGCAAATAAATTAATAGCACTCAATTATGGACTTCGTTTAAAGCATGATAAAATGAGCAAGCAAAAAGAAACAAGCAAAATGTAAAATTTTTTAGATCATTTCGTTGAGTTTGACAGGTTGAGTTCATTGACTGAGTTGAAAACAGGTTGTGAACAAGTAGTACATACAAGAACCCAGTTAAGAAGTAGTACTTACAAGACCCAATGGAGAAGCCTGAATCAGTTCGTATAAAACAAAAACAATACAAGTACAAACAACAAAAAAAAAAACAAAGAAAGCAGCAGGCTCAGCATAAGCAGCTGATGATTCATTTTCTTATATAAACACATGCATTTTTCTGCTAATATTTTACTATTTTGTGACTTTAGTGTAAAAGTGACAAAATCCAAAATAAGATATTCATTCAGAGCAGGATATATCCGATATTTAAGTACATAAATTATCTTTAAACTATGAGTATTAAAGGCTTAGGTACACCCTAAAGTATTCGTCAAAAAAGTTTCATGGCCTTGAAAAAATTTGTTCAAACGACCCCATACAAACCGCGCAGTAAGACGTAATTCTACGTCAAAAATTAAATTGAATCCGAAAAAGAGAAATTTGGAACATTCAACGAAATGCTGAGCTAAGCTTTATTTTTATTATTTCCAATTTTTACGACGAGTCTAAAGGATTAATCTTCACTGTTATAAAATAAATCTTAAGTTAGTATCTTAAGTTATCGATTTTCATGCAACAGCATTGCATTTTCGTAACTTGGCTTGATTAATTTTTTGAAAAACATCAGGAATTTGAATCTTTAAAAAACCTGAAAAATTTATTCCACTGTTATTCCTTTTCGACATAAAATTTCTAAAGAAAAATATCAATTGCTTGTTTTTGTATTTATATAATGTTCAAGCAATTGCTTGGAAATTTTAAGCTAAAATTATTACATGCTCATGCTTTAGCAATTTTATTCGTCAGGCTCAAGCATACTAAATAGAATTGTTGAAGAAAACAAATTAATAGAGTTATGCAGTATAATCATAGCTTTGCATGTGCAAAATTTATAAGGATTTAATTAATAATAAAATGCAACACTGTTTATTTAAACGCTTTAGGCGAAAACCCGCTGCATGGCAGTGTTTCTTAGAAAAGCTCATAACTAGTTAACCTTGTCTCGTCGTAAACCATGTTCGGGCTCTAATTCTGCTTACCTGTGGCAAACAAATGTTTGAAGGTTTTTTGAGGTGAGATGGGCTTGGATCTTGCATGTTGGTTGTTGTTTTTGTTGGTATTAACTAGCAAGTGTTGTATTGAACTTTTGTTACAAGGTGCTTCATACAATTATCTTTTTGCACCTTATCTGTATGCTGAAAATCTACCATTGTGTGACAAAAGAATGCAACAAAATGATGCTGTTGTCAGCACCAACACTTCAACCAAGGTGACAATAGAAAATTGCATAAGTGTTAAATACAAGCGATAATTATGAGCGATAACTACAATTAAAATTATTTCTGGGTAATAATTTTGTTGTATTTTTTTTTTCAGTGTATTCAGAAATTTTGCACAATATCTTACTAAGTGCCAAAGTGGTACTTTTTTCAGTTTTAATGAGTACTTGGAATTCTAAACTGTATCCATCACTATCACATGAGTTCAATGACCATTGTTCATTGTATTTGTTCTACCCAGTGATTCCCACCATAACCATTAGAAGACTAGAGAGCCATGTATAACTGGCGGAATAATAGCTGCTCACAAATGTCGTCTTTAAAACTAGCATTTAGAAAAAACAAAAACAATTCTTTTGAAGAAGATAAAATCGAGGTCATGATTCTTAAAAAGTTTTTCCACTCAGACTCATTTATACGTTTTGACTGTCACGTGCCGACCAAAAAAGTACCCGCCATCGGTTGCCGTTCCATGATAACGATATCTGCAAATCTGCAAAAATAAGTTAAATTAATGACAAGAAACAGAAAAAAACAACAATTCGCAAAATATTTGTTTTTGTAAAACTTTAAATAAAATGGAAAGCATGAAATCAAATAAACTTTATATCGAATTTTATAAAAAAACCTTTGAATCACGCGCATAATATTGTTGTCTGCGCATGCGTAGCATTAAGTATTCAATGCACAGCTATTTTGCGTGCGTACGACGCACAGTGAATGAAGCCAAGAACAAAAATTCAGCAAAGTTGTTGGCTGCAAAGACAACGCATTTAACAAAAAAAACCGCATTCAAACAGATTTATCATTTACGAATTTATAAAAATATAGAGCGTTAGGTCTGAGTTATCAGCACAAATTTAAGTAAAGTAATTGTAAAAGAAAAAAAATCAGTTACCGGTACAAATATGTTAAAACTAACTACATAAGCATAACCGGCAAATTTAAGAGAATTTTTAAGTTATTCTACGAAAGAAGTATAGAAATGTCAAATTTTACTCAATTCTACTGATTCGTCTCTTGGTAAAAGATTCCAAAAATATATTCAATATGTTTCTTTGAATCTATTCTAGCCAATTTTTTTTTTGCAAAAATCTTATAATGAAAAGCTGGTCGATGGCTAGCGCACTAATGCCCTAAGCGAAATATTTAAATGTTCAGATGCTTTGATTTCGTTTTTAAATTTTAATACATCTCTCATTGGTGATGCGTTTTTAACTTTACACAAGGTAGATATTATATGGATGACTTGGAAAATGCAGAAAATTTTTTTTTTGTCAAAAGTTCACTTAACACTTTAGTGAGCTTGACCATCGACATATACCTATAGGTATATATGTATATTTTTGAATTTATTAAAAAGTTCATTGATTGATTAAAATCAACTATAGCTGTAACAATTGCTTCCGCTACCGTCAGCTGGCTGATTCATTTAAGTTAAATTCTTCAAGCAGAAAACTTGAATTAACTGTATTGCTTAAATTATTCACATGAATGCACTTTCGCTGCCATCCATCATGCAATTTTTTTTTTCAGCACCACCAAAATCGGCGCGTTTGTATCGCGTATTCATATGCTTGCTTTGCACAAAGGGGGTGCCTCACATTCCACCCATTCTAGGCTCAGTAGAAGTTCTTCTTCATTTGCATTATTAACTGATATCATTAACATTTTGGTATTGTTGCTATTTTTTATTTTGAATTTTGTTGTTTTCCTGTCTTTGCTGTCAATTGTTTGCTCATTGTTGCTGACGTTAGCAAGTTCTACTTGTTGAATATTAAACGATTTATGATTTTATTTTTTTTTCACTTGATTTTTTTTTTCTCTTCCTAAATATAACTCCAACACTTTTTAAGCTGTTTGCTTAATTTTGTATTGTTTTATTTATTCTTTGCAATAGATATTTACACTCGAACAAAGTAATCATGAAGGTGTCAGTTTGAACGAAACGCTGCTTGAATTTGCGTTGAACCCGTAAATGCAGATTTTTCTATGTACTTTACACCCTGTACTTTGTTAATTAAATAATTTGATATATTTCCAGTAAATATCATAGAAGTGTCAGATAAATATTTGATGACAAATACGATGGTGTTGATGAGAATTTGTTCTTCAAATTCATCTGCGACTTTATTTGTTGTTGAGTAGTTTTTCTTCAGACAAATTTGCTGACGTATGTTATGAATTTTTCAATTTTTTTTTTATGTAAAAACTATTCTGTTTTCGGATAACATCTTCTCTATCGAAGTTTTCTGTCACCATATCGTTGTAAAAGGAAGGATTTTCAGAAAACTTATTTCACTATTTCAATTTGAATATTAATTTCAATTTCAAAATTTCAATTCAGATTTTGCAATTTCGAGTTTAGTTTTTCAATTCAATTTCCACTTCAATTTTAATATTAATTCAAATTTAGTTTTTTAACTCAAATGTTAATTTCACTTTCAACTTCAATTTCAATTTCAATTTCAATTTCAATTTCAATTTCAATTTCAATTTCAATTTCAATTTCAATTTCAATTTCAATTTCAATTTCAATTTCAATTTCAATTTCAATTTCAATTTCAATTTCAATTTCAATTTAAATTTCAATTTAAATTTAAATTTCAATTTCAATTTCAATTTCAATTTCAATTTCAATTTCAATTTCAATTTCAATTTCAATTTCAATTTCAATTTCAATTTCAATTTCAATTTCAATTTCAATTTCAATTTCAATTTCAATTTCAATTTCAATTTCAATTTCAATTTCAATTTCAATTTCAATTTCAATTTCAATTTCAATTTCAATTTCAATTTCAATTTCAATTTCAATTTCAATTTCAATTTCAATTTCAATTTCAATTTCAATTTCAATTTCAATTTCAATTTCAATTTCAATTTCAATTTCAATTTCAATTTCAATTTCAATTTCAATTTCAATTTCAATTTCAATTTCAATTTCAATTTCAATTTCAATTTCAATTTCAATTTCAATTTCAATTTCAATTTCAATTTCAATTTCAATTTCAATTTCAATTTCAATTTCAATTTCAATTTCAATTTCAATTTCAATTTCAATTTCAATTTCAATTTCAATTTCAATTTCAATTTCAATTTCAATTTCAATTTCAATTTCAATTTCAATTTCAATTTCAATTTCAATTTCAATTTCAATTTCAATTTCAATTTCAATTTCAATTTCAATTTCAATTTCAATTTCAATTTCAATTTCAATTTCAATTTCAATTTCAATTTCAATTTCAATTTCAATTTCAATTTCAATTTCAATTTCAATTTCAATTTCAATTTCAATTTCAATTTCAATTTCAATTTCAATTTCAATTTCAATTTCAATTTCAATTTCAATTTCAATTTCAATTTCAATTTCAATTTCAATTTCAATTTCAATTTCAATTTCAATTTCAATTTCAATTTCAATTTCAATTTCAATTTCAATTTCAATTTCAATTTCAATTTCAATTTCAATTTCAATTTCAATTTCAATTTCAATTTCAATTTCAATTTCAATTTCAATTTCAATTTCAATTTCAATTTCAATTTCAATTTCAATTTCAATTTCAATTTCAATTTCAATTTCAATTTCAATTTCAATTTCAATTTCAATTTCAATTTCAATTTCAATTTCCATTTCAATTTCAATTTCAATTTCAATTTCAATTTCAATTTCAATTTCAATTTCAATTTCAATTTCAATTTCAATTTCAATTTCAATTTCAATTTCAATTTCAATTTCAATTTCAATTTCAATTTCAATTTCAATTTCAATTTCAATTTCAATTTCAATTTCAATTTCAATTTCAATTTCAATTTCAATTTCAATTTCAATTTCAATTTTGAATTTAAATTTAATTTAAATTAAATTTAAATTAAATTTAAATTTAAATTTAAATTTCAATTTCAATTTCAGTTTCAATTTCAATTTCAATTTCAATTTCAATTTCAATTTCAATTTCAATTTCCATTTCAATTTCAATTTCAATTTCAATTTCAATTTCAATTTTGAATTTAAATTTCAATTTCAATTTCAATTTCAATTTCAATTTCAATTTCAATTTCAATTTCAATTTCAATTTCAATTTCAATTTCAATATCAATTTCAATTTCAATTTCAATTTCAATTTCAATTTCAATTTCAATTTCAATTTCAATTTCAATTTCAATTTCAATTTCAATTTCAATTTCAATTTCAATTTCAATTTCAATTTCAATTTCAATTTCAATTTCAATTTCAATTTCAATTTCAATTTCAATTTCAATTTCAATTTCAATTTCAATTTCAATTTCAATTTCAATTTCAATTTCAATTTCAATTTCAATTTCCATTTCAATTTCAATTTCAATTTCAATTTCAATTTCAATTTCAATTTTGAATTTAAATTTAATTTAAATTAAATTTAAATTAAATTTAAATTTAAATTTAAATTTAAATTTCAATTTCAATTTCAGTTTCAATTTCAATTTCAATTTCAATTTCAATTTCAATTTCAATTTCCATTTCAATTTCAGCTTCAATTTCAATTTCAATTTCAATTTTGAATTTAAATTTCAATTTCAATTTCAATTTCAATTTCAATTTCAATTTCAATTTCAATTTCAATTTCAATTTCAATTTCAATTTCAATTTCAATTTCAATTTCAATTTCAATTTCAATTTCAATTTCAATTTCAATTTCAATTTCAATTTCAATTTCAATTTCAATTTCAATTTCAATTTCAATATCAATTTCAATTTCAATTTCAATTTCAATTTCAATTTCAATTTCAATTTCAATTTCAATTTCAATTTCAATTTCAATTTCAATTTCAATTTCAATTTCAATTTCAATTTCAATTTCAATTTCAATTTCAATTTCAATTTCAATTTCAATTTCAATTTCCATTTCAATTTCAATTTCAATTTCAATTTCAATTTCAATTTCAATTTAAATTTCAATTTCAATTTCAATTTCAATTTCAATTTCAATTTCAATTTCAATTTCAATTTCAATTTCAATTTCAATTTCAATTTCAATTTCAATTTCAATTTCAATTTCAATTTCAATTTCAATTTCAATTTCAATTTCAATTTCAATTTCAATTTCAATTTCAATTTCAATTTCAATTTCAATTTCAATTTCAATTTCAATTTCAATTTCAATTTCAATTTCAATTTCAATTTCAATTTCAATTTCAATTTCAATTTCAATTTCAATTTCAATTTCAATTTCAATTTCAATTTCAATTTCAATTTCAATTTCAATTTCAATTTCAATTTCAATTTCAATTTCAATTTCAATTTCAATTTCAATTTCAATTTCAATTTCAATTTCAATTTCAATTTCAATTTCAATTTCAATTTCAATTTCAATTTCAATTTCAATTTCAATTTCAATTTCAATTTCAATTTCAATTTCAATTTCAATTTCAATTTCAATTTCAATTTCAATTTCAATTTCAATTTCAATTTCAATTTCAATTTCAATTTCAATTTCAATTTCAATTTCAATTTCAATTTCAATTTCAATTTCAATTTCAATTTCAATTTCAATTTCAATTTCAATTTCAATTTCAATTTCAATTTCAATTTCAATTTCAATTTCAATTTCAATTTCAATTTCAATTTCAATTTCAATTTCAATTTCAATTTCAATTTCAATTTCAATTTCAATTTCAATTTCAATTTCAATTTCAATTTCAATTTCAATTTCAATTTCAATTTCAATTTCAATTTCAATTTCAATTTCAATTTCAATTTCAATTTCAATTTCAATTTCAATTTCAATTTCAATTTCAATTTCAATTTCAATTTCAATTTCAATTTCAATTTCAATTTCAATTTCAATTTTAAATTTTTCAATTATAAATTCAGTTCTTCAATTTAAATTTTAATTACACTTTTTAATATAAATTTTAATTTAAATTCAAATTCAAATTCAAATTCAAATTCAAATTCAAATTCAAATTCAAATTCAAATTCAAATTCCAATTGAAATTGAAATTCAAATTCAAATTCAAATTCAAATTCAAATTCAAATTCAAACTCAAATTCAAATTCAAATTCAAATTCAAATTCAAATTCAAATTCAAATTCAAATTCAAATTCAAATTCAAATTCAAATTCAAATTCAAATTCAACTTCAAATTCAAATTCAAATTCAAATTCAAATTCAAATTCAAATTCAAATTCAAATTCAAATTCAAATTCAAATTCAAATTCAAATTCAAATTCAAATTCAAATTCAAATTCAAATTCAAATTCAAATTCAAATTCAAATTCAAATTCAAATTCAAATTCAAATTCAAATTCAAATTCAAATTCAAATTCAAATTCAAATTCAAATTCAAATTCAAATTCAAATTCAAATTCAAATTCAAATTCAAATTCAAATTCAAATTCAAATTCAAATTCAAATTCAAATTCAAATTCAAATTCAAATTCAAATTCAAATTCAAATTCAAATTCAAATTCAAATTCAAATTCAAATTCAAATTCAAATTCAAATTCAAATTCAAATTCAAATTCAAATTCAAATTCAAATTCAAATTCAAATTCAAATTCAAATTCAAATTCAAATTCAAATTCAAATTCAAATTCAAATTCAAATTCAAATTCAAATTCAAATTCAAATTCAAATTCAAATTCAAATTCAAATTCAAATTCAAATTCAAATTCAAATTCAAATTCAAATTCAAATTCAAATTCAAATTCAAATTCAAATTCAAATTCAAATTCAAATTCAAATTCAAATTCAAATTCAAATTCAAATTCAAATTCAAATTCAAATTCAAATTCAAATTCAAATTCAAATTCAAATTCAAATTCAAATTCAAATTCAAATTCAAATTCAAATTCAAATTCAAATTCAAATTCAAATTCAAATTCAAATTCAAATTCAAATTCAAATTCAAATTCAAATTCAAATTCAAATTCAAATTCAAATTCAAATTCAAATTCAAATTCAAATTCCAATTCCAATTCAAATTCAAATTCAAATTCAAATTCAAATTCAAATTCAAATTCAAATTCAATTTAAATTTTTATTTGACATGTTTTTATTTTAATTGAATTTAAATTTAATTTAAAGTTGATTTCCACGTATTGATTGTGACATTTGAATTATAATCGGGTATTTGCTTTTAAATTTTAAATTATTGGCTTCAATAGTTGAGTGGCAATTTGGTTTGACAACCCAACCCAGGACTCCTGGGTTCGAATAATACCGGCCTGTCTATTGTTCTACGCTTAAACCTTACTTCAATTCTTTCCGTATTTCTAATCAACTGTTATTCAAAAGACATCAATTATACGACCTTAAAAGTTCTAGATTATTGTAGTGACGAATGCCAATGGGATTGGTTTATATCTTGAATTGACTGAGATAAAAGTTTAACATGTGCCTCAGATTTTCGGCTATTAAAATAGCTTAAAAGATTGTACACTTGTTTAACATGATTTATCTTTTATTTATCTTTTATTTAACTTATCTTTCCACCAATTTTTCATACCAAGCCAGACTTGACTGAATAGGTTTGAAACCTGAAATTTTTGGTTCAGAGCTAAAAAAGAATTAAGGAAAGAGTCGCCAATTTTATGTAATATGGTAGACGGTGTCCAGGTTTTAATCCCATTTGATACAGAAAATTTTTAAAAAATATGAATCAGTTATCAAGGAACACAAAACAGTAATCTTGATCATAACCAATCTAGGCCCGTAATCGTAATTTAACCCTCTTATTATGAGTTAAGCCTCATTTTAACCACTAAGAATCCATTTTCTTATCTGATATCACAGCCTATCACCATGAAACTCATATGCAAATATATCATGCCTCAGCACTTGAATATCAAAAATGAATTATTAAAATTTATATATTTTAGCATTTGTTTTAAATGAACATATTTTGTACATAGTTTATGGAACAAACTACCAACAATTGGTCATAAAATATATTTTAACGACGCGTGCCGCAATAAATTTCTTAGCAACAACTTGATGGTGCGACAGGCTCATTTAATCTTTGGGCGATTTTCATAATTAAGAGAACATTTAATAAAGATTAAAACGTTTGTATAATTAAAAAAGTATTGTATTGCCAACCTAAATCCTTAGATGCAAAAATATAAACGAAGCTAATTAGCATGAATGCTCATAATACACGATTTTATTAATGATAATAAATTGTCAAGATATAAGCGTGCGAAAATTGTACAAAAAAAAACTATTGTATTAATTAGTAGTTCAAGTTGTGGTTTAGGGTGTGTGTAGATTAGTATGTATAAAGAATTTAAAAATCATAGAAGATTCTCCAACGTTCCAGCAGAAGTTTGAATGCTGAGTTTTAAACCTTTACATGATATTTGAGTTCAATGACAAATATTGGTTAACTCGGCATGATATTGGTTAAGCATACAATGAATGGTTAAATACACTTTGCATAACCTGAATAAGCATTATATTCGGCATATACTCCTTTATGTGCCAGAAGTTGGTGTTTCTCGATAACATATATGTATGTTAACTTTTAGATATTTTAATGTAGAACAAGCCAAGTTGCTATGTACCATCAAAGAAACAGAGAAAAATTTCAAGTAACAAGTTCTTTGAAAGACTACACGGACGGCAACATAGACCGGTTACTGTGGTTGGCTCATGGCAATATTACCATAAAAAAAATCTAACGACTTCAATTAATTGAAATTTTCAATTCTTAACATTCTTTTTTATGGTCAAAGTGATATTCGCACATAGAAGTCAAGGTGTTCATCTCGTCGCAAAACAACACCAGCTGCTTCTTGCAATTTGATTTTTTGTCCAAAAAGTGGTTCTTGTAACCATTCCCCTAGCAAATTTTGGTTTTTGATTTTTTTGTTGTTGCTAGTTTCGTCTTAGCTTCTTATACTTGAAACTTTTAAAAACATTCGCCTTAACATTTAAGTCTAACTTTTGACTCAAGTTGAAAGAGTTTGTCTCGAGTTAAGTGGCTGATTTCAAGGTTTCAGTAAGCTGCGCTTATACGTTGGTAGCTATTAATTTTTGATTTGAACATTAACCCTCAAACGGCACACCTTTTATTAGTAAAAATAAATGTTAGAACAGATGTGATTTCATATGTATAATTAAGAATGTAGTAACATCCAAAAATATGTGCAACGGTTTATGATTTTGGCGTAAAATGTTTCTTAGCAGTAGGTTTAAAAAGTTAGCTGTATCGTTACTCGTTTTGAAAAATAAAAATTTTGTTAAAAATCACTAGTTAATGAAATTGGCATTGATTAAATAATATTAAAAATTTTGGAATATTTTTTTCAATACTTACTTACTTCCATCAATACTAAGTTATTAACTTAAAAAAAATTTAAATATTATGATTTAATGTCATGTTTTCATATCACTAGCTATTAATTACTCTTAAATAAAGTGCGAAATTGCACCAACCAAGATTTCCCAAGATTTCTGAAGTTGGTTACTAGGTTGCGTGGAGGCAAATTAAAGTATAATTTTACAAAATGTGCAACTCAAAGGAATAACTTTTATTAGCAGAGGAGCATGAGAGAGACCTTGAAAAATTTTTGTGACAGAATGAAAGCGTTTTGCAATTTTTGGCGAACTCACACTTCCCAAATAACACATTGAAACTACCATAAAGATTGCGACAAGCTTTAAAGCAGCTTGATATATCAGCTACTTTTCTTCTAAAATAACTCGCTTTAACTTATTTAATTAGAAAATGGCGAACTTTTGAAGCTTCGGAAAGCAACTTTGCAATTGTGGCGATCTTGCTTATGCTTTACTTATTTGCACTATAAGCTTCGTAATGAAACTTGCATAAGCCTGTTCTGAATTGAAAACTTTATCGAAAAAAAAACATTACGATTCAAAAACAAACAACTGTATATAAGCAATATTGTAAAAATTAAATTTTTTTTAAATTTAGAAATTAAAAGTTTTAAATCTGAAATGAAAATACATATAAAATTATTTTTTTCTTATTTAAAAATTTCACAAAATGAGCTTCATAGTGTTCAACGGGTTAAAACATGCATGGTATGAACCTAATGCTTCTTATTGGTATATATAAGAGTTGTCAGTTTCTGCTTTAGCTTGAAAGGAAGACTTCAGCTTTAGCTTCCATTTCATACACACGAGAAACTTCAGCTTCAGCTGAAGCATGAATGGAAGGCTTCAACTTTAGTAATGTGTATAAGTGAAGCTACAACTTATGTTCAATATATAGCAGATACTATAGATGATATCAGCTGGAGTTTCAATAATTGACAGGTATTTTTCGGTACATACGAGTAAGTTTAGTTTTAACTGAAGCTTGAATGAAAGGTAGCAGCTTCAATTACGTTTGCAATAAGATATTGTCTCTTTTCGGTACATATCAGAGAGTTCAGCTTCAGCTGGAGCTTACATAGAAAGCTAATGCTTCTAAATCGAACAAATTGCGAAGTCACAGCATTTATTCGGTATATACAAAAAACTCTAGTTTTAATTGTAGCTTTAAGGTCAGCTTCTAATAAAACATTTAACTATAAAGTGTGAAGCTACAACTTCTATTTGGCACATACGATAGACTTCAGGAAGGCTAGAGATTTAATTAAGTACATAGAAAGATGTTACAGCTTCTTTTCGGTGCATATCAGAGGCATCAGCTTCTGCTTGTATGGAAAAAACCTCAAGCATCTGCTGGTATCCCTTCTATTACGCGTATAGCGCGAAGCTTCAGTTTCTCTTTTTTTCATATAAGAACCTTCACCTTCAGCTGCTACTTGTGTGGAAGGCTAGTACTTCTTTTAAGTTCATAGTGCGAATTAACGCCATCTTTTCGTTACACAGTAGAGACTTTAGCTTCAGTTGGAGCTTATATGGAGGGGCTGCACTTCTATTATGTAAACAGTGCGCAGCTTCTACTTTCTATTCGGTAAACACGAGCGAATGTAGCTTGAGCGGATGGTTAAAACTTCTTGTATATTAACAGTTTTACAAACAAACTTGCACTAATAAGAAACAATAGGGGTATTCTCGCTGTATTGCGAAACCCTTGCAAGGTGTAAGAATTGCAAAAGTTGCAGAATCTTGCAACCCGTGCAACGACAACAAAAAAATACAAGCGATAAAAGTTTTGCAATTCGTGCAATTTGTACAACACTGACACCCATGTTTTGGGTAGACGTGCAACCGTGCACACTGATTGAGACAAATTTGTTCATTTTAGTTCGTGTGCGTAGCGTAAGTATTTAAATTTTTTTGTTTTCGCCTGTTTGCAGCATTTCTTTTAATATTCACAATATTTGTGCTTTTGTGCGCTCCCGCAGTGTTGCATATTTCAGTATTGCAAGGTTGCACTTTTACAAATTTTGCATCGTTGCTATACTGCGAGAATACCCCTAATGTTGGTGGGTGGAGACGTTTCAGCTTCTTACAGCTCCGTATGGAAAAATAATTAGAGCTCTAACCTACTTTAAAAAGCTTCGATTAATATAATTCTGTTGAACTGATTTAAAGAACTTTAGAGAACTACTATAGTACTTACTTACTTATATATAAGTTAAAACATAATAATGACCGTGGTGACCGTGGCATGCAGGTTAAGTGTGTGGCTTAGCATGCTCGGAGCCCAGGTTCGATCCCCAGCCGCGGCGAAAAGTTTTTTTCAATAAAAAATTTTTCTGATCGGTCACCACCTCTCTGCAGACAATGGCAAACCTCAGAGAGTAAATAATGCCATGTAAAGCTTCTTGAGAACATGAACTTTAGCCGTTCGGAGTCGGCATAAAACATGTAGGTCCAAGTTCTCGGTCAATTGTGTGCAAAGATTTAATAACACACACAACGCAATTGATCATAAGAAGCTCGGTCAAAGTCCTTTCAAGGGCTGAAATGGCCAATTTGTTTTGTTTGTCATAATAATATCTACAAATGATATTTAAAAAAATCATTAATTAAATACTTCTGAAACGAAAACCTTAAGCATTTTCGAATTTTTAAGATAAGCTTCTACAAATTTGCATTCAAATTTACATTCTGAAGCTATTATACATGACAAACAAAAGCTTTTATATCAACTCTCTCGCCTTTAGCAACTTTACTTCTGGTTTTAAGCTCTTAACTCTCTATAGAAGTTTAATCCAAGCTTTAACTGTCTAATTGTAAAATCTTTTAATCTCATCGAAGTTCGTGTGTTACTTGAACTGTTTGCGTTTTGAGGGTTAAATTGTTTCATTCACTACTTTATTACTGAGATCATGAAAAACATACAAATCAATGACTTTTTAAGTGGAATCGACATGCCGTATTAGTAGAAAATGAAGATGAATATGAACACGTATTAGATACAATTCAACAATTGAGGTTTTATTGAAAAACATTTATGTGAGGTTGTGAATAACTGCAATACAATTTCGATAAAAAAATGCGAGTGAAATTTATACTCAAAAAAGTAAACATCCACACTTTAAGATCCTACTTACATTCTTTCAGTGTAAAGCCTAATAATTCACTCTTTAATGTAATTTTATATCTACTTTTAAATATATGTTTTTTATATTTATTTATAACTTAAACGCAAAATAAATTAATTGGAAGAGTAACGCATGAAAATAGTTTCTGTAACTGAATCATAATAAAAATCATAATCAAAATGTACCGGTACCATGCAATTTATACCATACCATATCAACCAGGGTCTAACACAAAATTTTTGGCGTCAGGGCCATGACGAGGTTTAGTTAAGTAATAAAAAAATGTTTATACAATTTTTCTAAAATTACAGCCAAAACAAAATTCAAATAATTTTTGTAGGGACCGTAACTGTTATGACTTTTTTCCAAAAAGTCAATATATAATAGTTATTTCTTGACCGATTTTTTTGGTCAAAAATAAAAAATAACTTTTATTTTTTCAGTAAAAAATATAAGTTAAAATTTGACTTTTATTTTTTCAGTCAAAAATAAAAGTTAAAATATGAATTATATTTTTCCGGTCAGAAATATAAGATAAAATCTGACTTTAATTTTTTCGCAGTTGTTTTTTAGACTAATTTTATTTGCCGAGCTTCTGTAAAAATTTAAATTAAAATATTTCCATAATAATATGGTTGATTATTATGGAATAATATGGCGATTCTTCGCTTGTTTGAAAATAACCTTTATTAATATTTAATTATTAATTATAATAATATAATTATTATTATTTCATGGTTCTTGAGAACATGAACTTAAGCCGTTCGGAGTCAGCATTAAACATTTAGGTCCAGTTCTTGGTCAATTGTGTGCAAACATTTAATAACACACACAACACAATTGATCATAAGAAGCTCGGTCAAATTCCTTTCAAGGGGTGAAATGGCCAATTTGTTTTTTTAAATGCGTCATCAGTTATGAATGTCTTCTGGTAATTCCTTTACTGATGTCCTTCAAACAATTGATAGTAGTCCTTCAAATTGGGTGGATTTATCCATTAGGAATTATTTACATGAAGCCATTCTTAGGATTTTAAATTAATCTACAGACTTTTCCAAGCTCTTCACCAGTCAAGTTCTAGCTGAATGCCTTCTTTTCGATTTTTTCAAGCTGTATTCAACTATTTTTCTTATGACAGTTGACAAGAGTCCTTTTTTATGTGTTACACGTTTTCTTAATTAATACGTTTTGGATAAATCATTTCAAGTACCCAAATTTACTCATCTTAAAACCAGAGTACCAATATCTGAAAATTTAATTTGAGGTTAAATATGATTTACCTGCATTGATATAAAGCAAGACCTTTTCAAAATCTATTGCATATGGGCATTTCCACAGAAAGGTCTACCGGGACCGAAAAAAAAATTGTTAAATAAACAAATAATTTTTTTGTTATTATTTAAAAAAAATGCTTCAATTTTTATAATTTACTGCATTTACAACTAATTTCAGTTTTTATTCTGAGAAAATTGGCCTGATATCTGAGAAATATGTTTTTCTTGCTTTTAGTTGCTTTGAATGACTTTTTCTCTTTAGTATTTTTCATTTATTTCACAACGTTATGTTTGCACTCTTCTTATAAAATTCATATAAAATAAACTACAAATAAAAAATAAAAAATAAAAAGATACCAAACAAAGCACGATTTACGGTAAATTTTTTATATTGCTTTAACTACTATTCGAATGTCGCGTTCTTGTACCTAAATCATCAAATGTTATCAGAACTTCGTGATCGTTCTTAGCAAGTGTCTGAAAATTGTAACTTAAATCAAATTTGGTCGCCTTACTATAAAAAAAAGTTACTGCAGGTAAAAATTATACTAAACATTTAATATTGATGCGCCGTATTTTTAATACACTTTGTATGGGAAAGTATGGAAAGGTTTCATTCGATTTTTCTGAATTTTTTGCTAAGTGTTAATAGTTAAAATTAAAGCTCATGAGCGAATTCTCAAGTCATTGGATTGAATTTTAGTAGATTTTTAACAAATTTTCCAATTTGAGAACGTCAATTTGTATGGGAGGTATACGTGGTTTTCATCCTATTGGGATTATTTTCGAAAGTGATCTTTATTTTTACGATATAAGCTTAAATGTCGAATTTCATTATTATAACTTAATAATAACGGCTGTAATCATATCAACAGATGGGGGGACATACAAAAACAGGGATGCCATGGTTAAAACAACTTAGAAGGTGATACTGCAGTATAGTATATGCACTTTTCTATATCTGCCACGCCTCCTTGTGGGCGTAAAAAAGTCTTCATAAAGTAAATAACCACATACGTAGGACGGGTGGTGTTACAAAGAAATATAATATTTTTTCTCACTAGCCTCTTATGTATTTTTTTTTTTTTTCATTAATATTACTTTGATAAAACTCACAAATAATATTTACGATGTTTTTGGTAGGTAATGCAATATTTAGCTGAAATTACTTTAACTAATTCTTATCAAAAACGTGATGAGAAAAAATGTCGCGTGCTAGATGTCGCGATCAGGCTTAAGCTCAATAAAAAAACAATTAATGGAGATATGTCAAAATGACAAATATTTCTTGAAAGCCACATTAATCTTATTTAATTTACAATTTACCGCTTTAAAATATTATGTAACGTTTCGCAGATATTTGCATTTTTCTAGATGTAGTCGAAAACGAGTTCCATTTTTTGTCCCGTTCGCGATGCCATATTTATTGCTAATATTTTGAAAACATAAAATCTGGAGAACCTAACTGTTTTTTTCTAAATATAGTGCTTCTAAAATGCTATCTAAAACTTGAAAAAAAAGAAAATTTGTTTTGAGTTTTCTTTATTATTTTGCTCCTCAAAGGCGTACGAATGTCGCGTTCGCGACTATGGAAATGCCCATATATGAAGGTTATGCTCTATTTTTATCAAAAATTTGATTTCGTAAATTAATTGATTGGCTAATTTTAAATAAAAACAAGTAAAGAAAGTCTAAAGTCGGTCTAGGCCGACTATGAAATACCCTAAACCCACTTTTCAAAAACAAAAAAATTTTTGAAGTGAAACTTCTTTAGCCGCGTATGAAACGGTGGCGAATTAAGGTGAATTTAGGTAAATTTAGGTGAATTTAGTTGAAATTAGGTGTTCGAAACATCTTATAAATTCTAAGCAAAAAATTATCAAACAATGGTTTGAGTCCGAACTAATAGACGAATTAATCAACAAAGTTTTATACCGTACTTTTTGAAGGTGGAATTTTCAACTAGATACGTTATGCTTTAATTTCCAACCGTGACACGTTACGCTGGAATTTTCAACCTGTATGATTGAATGGCCAATCGGATGCAATAAGATTATCTGAGGTAACAGACGGGTCATTTTCAATTCCATAGATTCATGAATGATTTGGAAAAAATGAATGAATCAATGGCCAATCGGATGTAATGGGATTATCAGAGGTCACAGGTAGGTCATTGGCAATTTCATTCCATTCCATCGATCATTTGGACAAAAATGGATGATTCTATGGCCAATCGGATGCAATGGCATTATCTGAGGTCACAGGCGGGTCGTCATTCGCAGGTGGACATTGAAACTTTAATGGATTCCATTGTTAAGTACAACTTATTACAAGACGAACTCAATGATGATGAGAAATGGGTTCATTATGATAACCCTTAGCGCTAAAAACAATACGGGCTGGGCCGCCCGGCCATACGCCAAAATCGATACCAAGGCCAATTCACGGTGACAAGGTCCTTCTATGTGTTTGGTCTCTGTATTTGGTGGGGCCGTGGTGTACTATAGGCTGTTTAAACTAGGTGAAGTCTAACTGAAATGGGAAGTCTAACCCCAACTATTTGCTTTCTTTGATGACGCATGAAATTGAGGATCACCACTTTCGCTCTTTTAAAATAAACTTAATCTTCTAATGGCTTTATATCAAATGAGACTTTTTTAGTAAGACTCAATTAAAAAATCTATCTCTACTTTTTTGCATTAAAGTTTCACTTATACTGTGCGTGGCGGCCATACATATATTTTTTTTATTGTAAATGGGTGTCTCCATGGGCGGATGAAGCCTATATTTTATATGCATTTAAATGTTGATGAAAAATTTACACATACCAAGTTTTATTCCTGTAGCTCACAGTTAATGCCTTTATTGTGCTTTCGCTATGGGAGGTGGGCGTATTCATGGACGGATTACTCCAGATTATTTTGGAACACACCTTAGTTTTGGTATAAAATACATACATACGAAATTTAATTTCTCTATGACAAACATTACCTTATTTATTGAGTTTTGAACTTTTTGAGTTGTATGGGAAGTAGGCGTGCCCGTGGGCGGATGATGTCAATTTTTCAAGACCATCTTTGTTTTGTAATAAAAAACATATGTGCCAAATTTTGATTCTGTAGATGAAACAGAGGCTTATTTATTGCGTTTTCAATTTTTGGGTTGTATGGGAGGTGGGCATGTTCGTGAGCGGATGACGTCCATTTTTCAAAAACATCTTTGCGTTGATATAAAACACATACATATAAAATTTTATTGTTGTAGGCTTATTATGAGCTGAGTTATGCAGTTTTAAATTTTTGCGTTGTATGGGAGGTAGGGCGGATTCCAAAAATATTCAATAGTGCAGATCCTTGGGTCCATGTGACCATCCAGTTATCTCAACTCCTTCTTCTTATCCTGTGTATATGGACAACACACAGACGGACAGACGGACGGACGGACGGACGGACATGGATAGCTCGACTCACGTGGTGACGCTGATCAAGAATATATATACTTTTCTATACCGGACTCGCTTCGTTCTAAGCGTTACAAACGTTTGCACAAAGTTAATATACCCTGACCTTTCAGGGTTAGGGTATAATAAGGAACTGGCATTCACTTTAAAGTAGCTTAATTGTTTTACGATTTAAGTAATACACATTTTTCCGAGAAACGCATTTAGTTTCTCCAACTTCTTTGTTTCTATTGAGCGTAATTGTGTTTATTGAATGCTTATTTGAGAGTCTGCTCATGCAGGATAGATAAAAATAAAACTTGATTTTGTCAAAAAGGGTCTCCTAAGCCACAGGTTAAGTTCACTTTCGTTTCAAGTTTGTCTTTAAAAATCACTGTTAAATTGAATTCTATTCTAAAGTAATAACGTTATTTTTTTAATCTACTGATAAACTTTATATTTATATTTCTGGATATTCTTACTATCTTGAGGAAAAACAGTAACTAAGACGTTTTCTATGTCATTAGAGTATGTCGTATACACGGAAATAGATTTAACTCATACATCAAAACATTTCAAAGAGGTCACAACAACTTCGACAACCACCTATAAAATGAATATTAACTCTTGATAATTTCATTAAGCACGTTCACTAATACGTTTTTTTTTTTATTTTATTTTTATTTTATTACCACTGTTTATGGCTTGTTTTGTTTAGCATTTGAATGGTTTATTAATGGCTATAATGTGACTAATAATCACTGAAAATTAGGCAGAATAACGAATGTCATTACTACACACATAATTGTTAAAAGATTTATTGAAGTTTATTTAATTTTTGTTGTCTATTTGTTTTAATAGTTAACGCAGTACGAGAGTATATTTAAAGAGAAGAACGAACATACTCGAAACATTGCTTTGCGAAATTAGATGAAAATATTATAATTAAGTGAGAAACTTTTTCAATACGCTATCCTATTAACGAAAATGTCATAAAACACTATTTGCTGTATTGTTGTTAAGGGCTAGTAGCGTCATATTTCTGATGGAGGCAATAATGTGCCACCATAACAAAGAAGTTCTAGACACATAAACATCTAAAAGAAAAGCAATTTTTTTTAATATAATATCTGAGAATACTGATAAATATCTCGAATATAATATTTGAGCTGTTAAGTAGTCATAGACTATCGATAATTAAATGGATTTAAATAACATTTCTAAAAATGTTAAAAAATAAATTATGAATAGTATTTCGGAAGTGAATTTTACTTTCGTCAATATTTTGAATATTAAAAAAAAACTAAGAAGCCCTGACTTTTGCTGTTTAGATTTGATGGCCTCAACACTTAATTTTCAAGGTACAAGGATAAATATTAGAGGTACCGCACACTACAGACTTTTCATCGGCCGATGTCTTATGGTGTCTTATGTAAGTGCGCACAACTACACCTATTAATGGAAACTTAACTAAAAAATCAAGTGGGAGGTCAGATTTTCAAGTGGGAGGTCAGATTTCCACTTGATTTTTTAGTTGGGTTTCGTTTAATCGGTAGGTGTGCGCACTTACATAAGGCACCATAAGACGTCGGCCGATTAAAAGTTTGTAGCGTGCGGCACCTCTTAGTGTATTTTGTTACGAGGAATGCAATGAAAGTATTAACCTCACTTTGTCCTAACTCGACTTTAGCGGTCATTCCTTGTAGACACAAATATTATAAACATCTATTTGTATTTAGCAAATATATTAAATTGATCGTTTCAATACGCTATCCTATTAACGAAAATGTCATAAAACACTATTTGCTGTATTGTTGTTAAGGGCTAGTAGCGTCATATTTCTGATGGAGGCAATAATGTGCCACCATAACAAAGAAGTTCTAGACACATAAACATCTAAAAGAAAAGCAATTTTTTTTAATATAATATCTGAGAATACTGATAAATATCTCGAATATAATATTTGAGCTGTTAAGTAGTCATAGACTATCGATAATTAAATGGATTTAAATAACATTTCTAAAAATGTTAAAAAATAAATTATGAATAGTTTTTCGGAAGTGAATTTTACTTTCGTCAATATTTTGAATATTAAAAAAAAACTAAGAAGCCCTGACTTTTGCTGTTTAGATTTGATGGCCTCAACACTTAATTTTCAAGGTACAAGGATAAATAGTAGAGGTACCGCACACTACAGACTTTTCATCGGCCGATGTCTTATGGTGTCTAATGTAAGTGCGCACAACTACACCTATTAATGGAAACTTAACTAAAAAATCAAGTGGGAGGTCAGATTTTCAAGTGGGAGGTCAGATTTCCACTTGATTTTTTAGTTGGGTTTCGTTTAATCGGTAGGTGTGCGCACTTACATAAGGCACCATAAGACGTCGGCCGATTAAAAGTTTGTAGCGTGCGGCACCTCTTAGTGTATTTTGTTACGAGGAATGCAATGAAAGTATTAACCTCACTTTGTCCTAACTCGACTTTAGCGGTCATTCCTTGTAGACACAAATATTATAAACATTTATTTGTATTTAGCAAATATATTAAATTGATCGTTTCATTATTTATTCTAATCGCTTTAAGTAAGCAACATTTTTTAGAGTGTTTAAAAAGGTCTTATAAAAACAAAATGAATATTATTTGAAAATAAAAGCTTCGGGTACGTACTCAATATACTTGCATCAATAATTTTTGCTTACATTTATAAGTTCATTGTTTTCTGTTCTTTTTTTAGTTCATTGTGCGTTTAAATTTAGTCTCAGGGGTATAGAAAGCGAAAACAATATGTAAAGTTTTTTCTTTTCTATGGAAATAAATCAAAGAATGTGCTGCTACTTAGCAAGTCATCGTAATGTTTGTTTTTGACTTTTATATTGCATGTATAATTTAATTAATTAAAAATATGTAAGGAAACTAAAGCTGGTCTGTTACGACTGCAAAATACTCTATAAACAGTATTTGAATAGAAATAATTTTTTATTTGTTTTAAATTTATTTATTAAATTTTAAAGGTGTTTTAAGAAGAAAACCTTTTTATAGACTTTCCAGTAGTGTGGTTTGCATGGAAGGTGAACGTAAATGACCCATTTTTATACACATCTGAATTTTGATGCAACATACACACAAATGTATTTTTGATGTATTTTTTTTTTTTTTTGTTAAATCGTTCAAAATTGGACCGGACTATGCAAATTAAACACCAACGGTTAATTATTTTTCAATATTTATTTTATCACCATAGGATACAATACACATATGAAATATGAGTTTTTAGCATTCTTGAAAGTATTTCGGAATGGTTGCCTCTTCTTTCGCTAGAGCTTCGTCAATCTTCTCTCGACAATACCTAGCCAGCGAAGCCGCTTAATTTTAATAACCTTGACTATATCCATGTCGGCATAAAGCTCATACAGTTTCTGGTTCCATCTTATTTGGTGCTGATTCCATTGACGCAGATTGAACCATAGATCTTGCGAAGGTTGTCACCTCGAACGCTTTCAAAGTCTTTTCATCAGTGCTGCTCAGTTTTGTTCGTAGAGAGAGAGAGAGAGCTCTGCCTATTGAGCCCAAAATAACTTGCCCTGTTCGCAAGAGTTATTCTTCGCTTTATCTCAATGCCGATAGCGAACTCCTTCACATCCTCAAAGAAGGTGTTGTCAACAGTGACGTGGTTTCCAAGAAGCTGGGACTGTTTGTTTCTGGCGACTGTTCAATGGATAGTGATGTCAATATCATCAGCATATGCCAGCAGTATAACACTCTTATAGAATATTGTTCCGTTCCGCCAACGGTAATGTTGGCCATTTCAGCCCTTCAAAGAACTTTGACCGAGCTTCTTATGATCAATTGTGTGGTGTGTGTTATTAAATGTTTGCACAAAATTGACCGAGAACTGGACCTACATATTTTATGTCGATTCCGAGTGGCTAAAGTTCATGTTATCAAGAAGCTTTACATGGCATTTTTTTGCTCTCTGAGGTTTGCCATTGTCTGCAGAGAGGTGGTGACCGATCAGAAAAATTTTTATTGAAAAAAACTTTTGCCGCAACTGGAATGCCACAGTCACCACCAGATAACTATAATTAATAATTATAACTATATTAAATACACGGTTAAAAATTTTGGACTAGTTTTTTATCCAAACTTTGGTTTAAAGGAATTTTTAATCCTAAAAGCACTATTTTGTATTCCATATTTTAGTTTAAATTTTATTAATCCGAAAAATTAAGGTAGTATTTTCAGAAAAAAGTATTTATGTTATTTAATAGCTGAATTAGAATGCAGCAGTGGCGGTGGCAGCAGCTGTGTCAGTGGCAGCGGCAGTGATCAGCTGTTTCGTATTTTACTGCCTGCAAATTAGAATCTAGCAGTGGCAGCGTCAGCATCAAAAGCAGTGAATGTGGACTTTTTCTTAGTAGTTTCATTATTTGCATGTTGGCAGTGAATTTAGAAATAGGGCTAACCTAGACAGTACTGCTTACTGCCACTGCTGCTTTGTAAATTTCACCATTGAACAACAGTAATCCTACCACTACCACTGACGCTGCCACTGCCGCATTGTTATCTATACTATTATATAAAAATGAAACTCCAAGATTCGCTTTTTTTATGTATGTAATTCAGGATCTCCGGAACCACTGTACTGATTTGAATGAAATTTTCACTAATCGAACAATAAATTATTCAAGACGGTCTTTGTATACTCAGAATTTTAAGTTATAAAAAAGCTAAAAAGTTATAGGCCAATAATCTTAATTAAGTCAATATTTTTCATCAAATTAATCGCTTATTTTCCATATGCTGCCTACACCTTAACAGTTAGGTGGGTATGATGTATGAGCAAATGAAAGATCTTGCCGTTTCCAACAAAAAAGTCAGTGGTGACATGTATCTCAGATCAATAGTTTTTCCGTAAAATTGATATTTAAGTTAAAAATTTATCAATTTTCCTACAAATTTCTTGCAAGCAGGTCGATTGTTGATAGCTTCGATGGCTATCGTTGTTTGCAGCGCACACATTGTTGTTTTCGCTGCAAAATGCTGCAACATGCTTCGTGCAGAAATTTAAGCCAAGTCGATGAACGAGAAGGAGACAATTTAGTTGCGACTGCGTAATCGACTGGTTATGTTGTGTTGATTTGCGGCTGCGCGCTGTTTTAAAAATAAATAGAGCAACATGGTTATGTGTTAAACATTAATATTTGCTTTATTTAGATATTTGCATTTGTGTCTTTGCTTTATTTTTTTCAATTGGAATTTCTTATTTTAGAAATTCTTATGAGTTTTTCGTTTGTTGCTGTCTCAACGTAATAATTATTTGCAGTGGGAATTTTTTCTGTACAAATAAAAACAGTAGAATTGTTACTCGCTCTCTACTGTGTGCAGAATAGAAAAGCTACAGAAAAAGGGGAATCGAAATTTTTGTTAAAATTTAAGGCTTAAATTAAAGAGCATGACGTTTTGAAGACCATTTGCCCTAAAAGGATACAATACAAAGATTCACTTAGGTTTTTTGTACTATGTATATTCACAAGCCTTTCATGGGTTTTTTATATGTTTATTTGTAAGTATTTTAAGGGATAAAGAATTATTTTTGTATTTATTTCCCAAAAGTTTAATATTTTAAAAAGGTATGAGTTTATTCGTATTACACACATTATTTTTAACACATCTTAGTTTTGATATAAAATATAAACCAAATTGTGTCTTCTTTGGCCAAACATAAGCTTATGTATGGAGTTTTAAATATTTGGGTTGTAGGGGAGGTAAGCGTGTCCATGGGTGAATTCCAAAAATATTCAAAAGTGCAGATCTTGGATCCATTTCAATATGTCTACCAAAATGGAGTTAACTCAACTGCTTCTTATCCTATGCTTATGGACAACACACAGACGGACGGATAAACAGACATAGATAAATTGACTCATGAGATGACACCTGATCAAGAATATATATAATTTTCTTTACCGGAATCGCTTATTTCTATGCATTACAAGCGTTTGCAGAAATTTAATCACATCACCTTATATTTTTATGGTATAAAAATGGTTTCAACTTGCAGTATAAAAGAGCTTGAATATATCTATGGAATTACATAAAAATTAATCTCAAAGATTCGTTTTTTTTTTTGTTTGTTTAATAACTCATGAACTATATCATTGATTTAAATAAAATTTTCACTTTGAATTTTAAATTATTAAAAAGTAAAAATATCTTCTATCTACGATTTTAAACAATAGTTGAACATTTAACATGATATCTCATAAATTGCTTTATTTTTCATTAGGATTCTCTTTATTTGAATTGATATATAGGTAGTCAATACAATATATATGAACAAACTGAAGATCTTTTCGTACTATAAAAATAAGTCAGAAATAAAGTCATACTTCTTAAATAAATGATTCGATACTTATCAAAGTCGACTTAGTCTAACGGTTAAAATTTTGTACGGTTTTTGCTAAATCAGAAACGATTAAGAAATAATTTTTATTGAAAGAATAAATTATCGATATTGTCATTCATTTTGTAAAAAACCACTACAACGAGTTTTATTTCAAAGGCTGAGGTATAAAATAAAAAAGGGTAACGTTTTTCAAAGTTGCTCTATTTGGTTTTCAGTTATATTTAAAAATAAAACAGAGTCCCTTAATTTTTCGCGGCTATTTCGTGATAAAATAAAATATGTTTCCATAGAAGTGGGGTTAGAAGAGTATAAATGTTATAATTAATCAAAGACATGCGGATTTTATGAGCAAATTTCTAATCGCAAACACACAATAACTTTTTTACATAGGGTCGGTAATAGTTATTTTAAAAAGCTATGTATGTTATTTTTAAGGTTTCTACAGTAACATTACTTACATATGTAAATCGAGAATAATAAGAACGAATTAATATCCTAAACGAAAGAGATATTCGTTCATTTCATGAAGCTCGGATAATTTTGTTTTTTTCAGGTGATTTCGGGCGATTTTAAAGAAGCTTCTTTAAAAGTCATTATTTTGGCATAAAGAGCAAGTTGTACAATTGTGCACGAATATTCGAGTGCAACTTCGCGGTAACTTAAAACTGGTACGTTTGCTTCAACAGTTCTGACAGTTGGATATTGGCATAAAGTTTACTTCATGCTTGAGCAATGCACTGAAAACAAAAGATGACTTACTTTCGAATTTGTATGCAATGGAGTTCGGTTACGTGTTAAGGGTATTATTCTGACTGGTCCAGCAGAGGAGAAAATATTTTAATGCCTCGAATCCCTTTGATTCCCTCACATTTAAGGGGATATAAGTTTATAATTCTGTACCAACGAGTTTTACTTTGACAATAAACCAAGCACAAGGTCCATCCTTTTAAATGTCTGTGATTATCTAATGCAGAACTGTTTTTCCGTAATATTTTGGTCTTTTTAGGATAGGAAATCCATCCAATAAATTTATTCTACCTGATATCAGAAAACAACCGAAAATAATGAATTTCTATTAGATTCAAAATAATGTCAATTTTGAATACATATGACGATACTTAAACAATAATACAACAAATTACATAAGACATTGTTTTTTATAATAAAACATATCGCGAGCAAGGCCGCGGAGGGTTGCTAGTTCAGGTATAGGATTGAAAACTACTACTACTATGAAATTTAAGCTAAATATAATTCTAAATGTTGTTAAAGCATCCGAAATTTATTTTTAATTAAATTAAACAAATTGTTAATTAAAATTTGAACCAAAATATTATTATATACATTACTACAGTAAACAGTGTTTAAACCTTTGTGGATTAAATAGTAATCTTTTTCGGATTACAATATTTTAAACTTTTTTGGACTAAAATCTAATCCTTTTTAGATTATAATATTTTCAACTTTCTGTGGATTAACAATTATTCTT
Source organism: Tetanocera ferruginea (assembly GCA_958299015.1). Classification (NCBI taxonomy): domain Eukaryota; kingdom Metazoa; phylum Arthropoda; class Insecta; order Diptera; family Sciomyzidae; genus Tetanocera; species Tetanocera ferruginea. Next base: position 138,238,509 of record OY282642.1, read on the forward strand.
TTTTGGATTAAGAAATTTTAAACTTTTTGCGGATAAAAAATAAATCCTTTTTGTATTGAAAAATTTAAATTTTTATATTGGATTAAAAAATAATCTTTTTTTGGCCGTGTCCTATATGTAATTCAAAAAAGTTTAAAATTTAGTCCAAGATTTTTAACCGTGTAAGTCACACGGTACTTGTCTGTTACCTCGCTTGGTATCGAACGGAGGGCAGAGGTCCTTTCCAATTTTCACTGCGCTGCTGGTGTTGCACTGAGGAGCCATCCTACAAAGAAGACATATTAGCTACGCAGGAATACCAAATTCAGACATTTTGGAATATAGGTGATACCACTGTAGTTGTTGCAAATGATGGGATCGTCTTTCCTGTGGATTGAGCAGAACACACTGGGGTTCCATGGAAAATGATTGCAATCATATGGAATGCATTCTTCCGACCATATTCTGCATATAAGCTTGTGTCTGCATTTGAGCAGTGCTTCGTTCTAAGCCATCGGCTCCTGCGGCTTTGTTGTTTTTAAGCCGTGCTATATCTGTTAAGACCTCGTTATCGTCTGGCAGCGAAACTTAAACGCTGTCATCTATAATTGGAGTTTTCGGGTTATCATCTCTATTGGCGGAATTGTTGTCAGCGTAGCCATTTAGAACACTAGAGAAGAGTTCCCTCCATAACGTCTGTGTACTCTGGATATCTGTCATTAAATTCTCATTTTTATCCTTGCGGCAAGAGGCTCTGGCCTTAAAATCATCGGCCAGGCGTCTTATATTTTCGAGTCTCATTCCTGTCGCCATGCATCTCAATTTTCGCTCACTTACGCATTTCTGCATCTCGTTTTTTCAACTGAAAAGGCTTCTCTCTTCCCTCCTTTTCTCTCGGATCGTTCCAAAGCAGCACGCGGTACAATCTCCAATACTCCTGGTCGTGCCACTGGTTTTGGCAAAGACAGTGAAAGTCAATTGCACATATCATTCATTGAAGTAGTGCTTTCTTGAAGCAAGAGTGAGAGTTGTGTAGCGCAGGCTTCGGCTGTACATTTTGATTGCAGCTTGTCGACGTCTAGCTTTCTCTGTGTAGGACTGCGAGCATTCTTAGCTGCACAGATTTTGGCACTGCGTATCGTACGTACGTCTAGTACACTGGAAGACCACTTTCACCTTTTGTGACGGCCGATCTAGATAACTTAAGTAAAATACCTCAACTGTGGCCCCGTTAAACATCTTCAGATTCCAATAATACTATTTATCTAATAATATTTATTCAATTTTCTGTAATCAAAATGTCACAGTTCCTATCCATTTTCTTCCCCAATACTCCAAATCAGCCTTAAGCTAATTAATGCATTGGATTATGGTTTGCATTTATTTTAATAGGTAAACCTCCGAGTGCATATTGCTGTATTTCAAGTCAATGTAAATATTATCAATCAAATTGCCAATTTTTATCATCCAATCAGTCACACTTAATAAATTATGACAAACGTACAGTGCTTAGAAACATAGTATAGAAGTGTAAAAACGTGTATCGATTCCTTCAAACAAAGTCTGGATATCCATATATAAATGAAATAAAACAAAAGCAAAAGCAAATTAAAAAATAGCAACAAACTAACAAAATGATATTGAATTCCAATCACAGTTTTCAACGATCAAAGCTCAGCATAGATCGGAATATAATGAAGGAACAGAGCGTTACGTGCACAGATTAACGATGACGAATACGTTCCAAACTTAACGAAAGCGCTAAATTCTTTCATTCACTAATTCAAATGAATTCGGTATTAAAAAAAAGAACTGATTAGTTTCTAAATAGCGACTGAAGTAGACGAACGCTAATAGTAGTGAACGGGGAGCAAAAAAAAAAAAACGAAAAAACAAATTAGAATTAACTTGATTTTTTTTTTTATGTAGTATAGTCAAAAAAATTTCAAGCAACATTTGTGCTCTTTTGCTTACAGCCGGATACATTAATTTTGAGAGCACCACTATGACGGCCTATATAAAAGTATTCAACGAACGATTTTCGGATCTAGCCACAGGAGTGGGTAAGTAATTAAAACAAAAAAAAAATATAGAGAGATATGCATTTTTTAACTAAAAAAAATTCTTATTATAATTCTGTTTCCAGACGAAACTGTGGATAGCTGGTTTCTGATGAGTTCGCCTCTGCCTGTTATCTCCATTGTAGCTGCCTATCTAGTATTTGTGTTGAAAATTGGTCCAAACTTTATGAAAAATCGCAAACCTTACGATCTGAAGAAAATCATGGTCATCTATAATGCCTTCCAAGTGTGTTACTCGGTGTGGTTGTGTCGTGTGGTAAGTCTCATGCCAAATCTTTCATTGTCAACAAAATTTTAATGTTCTTACAATTTTCTCTCTCTATTTCTTTCTCTCTGCATAGTCCATACATGAAAGCAATGTTGTCGCCTCAATTTTCTCCAAAAAATGCGAGATTGTACGCAATCGTGAACAGACTCTGATGTTGTACTCGGGCGCCTGGTTTTACTTTTTCTCCAAAATTATTGATCTGCTCGATACGACTTTCTTTGTGCTGCGTAAGAAGCAGAATCAGGTCTCTTTTCTGCACGTCTATCATCACACCATAACGGCACTCTTCTCCTGGGCTTATCTGAAATATGTCCCTGGTAAGTTTTGATATCAAAATCTTAGTTTTGGAAAATATTTTTAACTTTTTTCCCTATCAGGTGAACAAGGCGTCATCATTGGCATTCTTAATTCTGGTGTGCACATCATCATGTATTTTTATTATATGGTTTCCGCTATGGGACCACAATACCAGAAGTATTTGTGGTGGAAAAAGTACATGACCTCCATTCAGCTGGTGCAATTCGTGCTAATTTTGGGCTATATGCTGTTAGTTGCTGGTAAAGGCTGCAATATGCCCAAGACTCTGACATTCTTCTTTGTGGGCAACACCATCATCTTCCTGTATCTCTTCGGAAACTTCTATCGCAAGACCTACAATACCAAGAAAGCTAACGCAGCTGCCAATGCGGCGCTACATGCTGCAAATAGCTTAGGCTGCATGTCGAAAAATTCATTTCTGGCGCAGGGTGACCAGATGAAACGTCTCATCGATGTCAACAACAACAATATAAAGATGTCCAAAGTCGAATGAAGCATAGCTGCTTGGAGTGATTGTAGTTATTTTTGCAGTGGGTGGGGTCGGTTGCGGCATATTGTGGACATCAAGGATTCGTCAAACTAGTTCTAGATAGAAATATTTTTTTATTTTATTTGTTTGTATTTTTGTTGTTATTTCTTTTTTCTTTAAAGCAGGAGGGGGAAACATTTAGCTGTTAGCGGAATTAGCCAAGAAAATATTTGTATGGATTTAAATAATTCCTTTATTTTTATAAGTTAAACCATAAAGTAGTGCCTAAGTTTAAGAGAGCTAGTGTGCGTGAGTTGTATGTGTGTGAGAGTATGTAAGTGTATATGTGCTGCTTAGTTTGTATGATTTAAAAAAATCTCCTAAAGCTAAAAATACCAAAATTATTAAACGAAAATCGAAAAATAAATACCTTAAAACAAACACCCTGTAAAAACTTAAGAGCGGGAGATTTGGATGTATGAGTGTGAGATGTGTTCAAAAGGAAAAATAGTACATATAATTTAATAAGCCATGCCTAGCAGTGGAGCTCATTTTTATAAGCTTCTTTAAGCAGTGGTTCTTTTTGCCGAACTCTCTATGAAAGTCAGCAATGCGTTGCTGTTAAGTTAAGCCTTCTTTTGTATGTTATTATTTTTACCAACTGTATAAAATTTTAATAAATACCTTTCAAAAACAATGAATGAAATTGATATGTGGCCAAAAGGGTAAGTTCAGCCGCGTACCGTGGGGGGGGCGGGGGGGGCGGTCCGCCCCGGGCGGCAATAGTTTAGGGGCGGCACTGAAGCTAAATAAAGCCTTTTACAAAATAAATATATGTACATTATCATTTTAAGGTGCACAAACAAAAGAAAGAACTAAACTTAATGAATAAATTTGGCCACCACAGTAAATGTAACTATATTTATGAGCTTCGTATTGAGCACAACCAAAATGTAAAATCGTTTTTCGAGTCTCAAAATTAGTTGCCAAAGAAAGACATAATATTTAGGCATGTGCGAGTAGTTGAATTTTCGAATAACTCGGCTGCGACTTGAAACAAGCATTGAATAACTGGTGTTTTCGCGAGTAACTCAAAGTTTTTTGAGTTTTTAAGTGCTTTAACTTGTCAGTGGAAATGCCCAGTAGAAAAGTGGTTTAACAGAATAACGTTTTTCAACTTAGGTATATTTGGTAAAAATAGCTGTTTTGTGCTTTGATGTGTTGAGTGTGGGAGAAAGGCGGAATTTTTGTTTGATTATGGCGAATTGTAAGTTCAGAGTGCATATTAAGAAATAAGACTTATGCGTATAATTTTAAGTCGTATCTTTTATAATGTTTTTTGATTTTTTAAGGGATTTCACTGTTTTAATGAAATCACTTTGGAGAGGAGTTAGGCGTGGTCTTAACTGATTTAGGTCATTTTCTAATTTAATAATTTAATTATTAATTTTCAAGAACTGATTTTGAGAAATGACCACAAGGTTTCAGCAGCTTCATGCTCTTGCTGAAAAATTCGCAATTCTTACTCCTTTGATTCTCCTGAATGATAAGTTGGAATGTAAACTGAATGAATTCTGTCACGAAGAAATTGACAATGAAGAGTTTCTCGTTGAGAGAAAAATACTTCAGCATATTGTTTCTATAGCTCACAAAGAAACTGATTCTTGTATGAAAGGTCCACTTGAACTTTTAAAATTTATTTTTAAATTAAGTCTAGAAAACGCAGTTCCAAACATTGTTATACTTTTAAGCTTTATTCTAAGCTTTTATTCATAAAAACCTACATTAGAACTACAATGAGTACTTCTCGCCTACAAAATCTTGCCATATTATCTATAGAATACAAGTAAAGTAATGAAATAGACTTTGACAATTAGGGAATTCACAGTTTGCTTCTAAAGTTAACACCTGACAACTATAGAAAGATATTTAGATCGAACTGTGAGAACCTCTTTTTGTGTTTTGGAGCTAAATTGCAAAATAAGTTTTCAAAAATTTGAAATTTGTTCATAAACATGCCTCGAATGAACGGAAAGGAAGAATTATGAGATAACTTTAGCAACAAGTGGTATCTCAAGTTTGTACGTAAAACAAAAACAATCAAAGTTAACACGTGCTAAAATGTTCTAAAGTTAATAAACGGCAAAGTAAACAGAGCAGATAATACAGAACTGTGAGGACCCTAAATGTAATTACCGATTTTGCTAATAAAAAACAAGTAAAATAATAATTTAATAAAATATTATATAAAAAAAATTGTATTTGTATAAATTTCCTTTCCGGTGTCATTAAGGAATAAACTTTTTTATCGTTGGCCTAATTCTAATATGGCGTAAGTCAACATTTGGAATAATAGCGATTATTAACGTTTAAGGGGACCTGACGCCTTCAAAATTTTGTTTATTTTAATGTTTAAAAATGTGTATAAGTTCAATAAAAATAGATATAATTTTGAAAAATTACAAATATATTTTTCGGAAAAATATTACGCAAAAAAAATTTTTTATTGTTTTAATCACATATACTGCTGATGGAATTTTTTTAAAAAATTCATGGCGCTTTTAATTTCATATGTTTTGTTCACGACTTTATATATCATAAATAAATTTTATTTTCAACTGTAGGGTATAAGTATAGTGTGTATGCAATGACAAAATTTTATTATGCCAGGTTACTCCTTAAAAAATACTTGTTCAGGTGTCAATATATCATATTTATATTTTAGTAAATATAGAAATCTCCCGTGATATAACAAAACCAAGTAACTTGTTTTTTGAAAATTGTGAGAAATTGAGGTATTGTGTTATAGGATATAATATTTCCGTATATAAGATTTTTAAGTTTTTCAAATTATTGAAGAGTTAAATTATTGAAGAGTTAAGAGTTAAGAGTTAAGTTTCGAAATTTTTGAAACTTGTGCTAGCCAAATTATTTTGCTTTGCAGTTTTTTAACAATTCAGTCGAACTTAAGATACTGAGAAAATTTTTGTCATATATTTTTTCATTTCATATAAACAAGATTTTTGATTTTTCACAAAACCAGGCAACTATGAAGTTACTTGAAAGCAAATAAAACATTTATATGTTTCTTAGAACACTTTATTCTTTGCTGTTTTTTCAAAATCAAGTAACTTTAAAGTTGCTTGGTTTTGTTGTATAATATCAATTAAAACACAATTGTTTAGAAAATAAGTTGAACATTCGTTACAATTTTTATTAAGTATCTTATTATTATAATTAAGTATCTACACAAGTATCTTATTAAGTAAATTATATATAAATCTATTCATTAAACTCAATAAAAAATCTTTTGATACTATTTTTAACAAAATTAATGGAACATATAAATAAATTCATGAATGTTGGTATTTACTCATGGCTTGTAAAACCAATAGAAAGATCCTTAGAATCTGCACATTCCTTAAAATCTTCCCAAAAATTAATTTTTGTGTTATCATGTATTAAATGAATTAATTTATCTATAATATCCTTCTTTTTAGATGGATTTTTCACGATTTCCTTTAATTGTACATATTTGAAAATTTCAGAAGATCTTTTTGATGAACTAATGTGCATTCAAAAAATTTTGCATCGGTTTCGATGGAAGTTTTATAAAAAATTACAATAATCCTTTTCGAGTTTTTCTGAAAATTTTGCATTTCATTTTTTTCGGCAATTGCTGTATGCTGGATGCAATAATCTTTTCTTTGTAGCACGATTGAAAACGAATGTTTGAGAATCCTTTGTAGTACGATTGGAAAAGATTGTTTGAGAATCTTCAGATCGAGTATCCATGAAATGATTGTCCATGAGCTCTTCTTCGTCACCTTTTTTCATTTGTGGATCAAAATCAGGATCATAGTACGACGGTGCAGGACTAAAATCAATTTTACTTTCTCCGTTATTATCGCAAAAATCACTGGAGAGTATACTTATATTTTTGTAATAATTTCCAAAAAAAAATTCAAGGAACTTATCATATAATTTTTGATAGATTATTACTTTCAAATTTTCAATTAAATCGAAATTTTTTTCAAGTGACGACATTGTACGCTGTTTTTAATTATATTCGATACGTTTGAAGAAGAAGATATGACTAAGAAAAAATTTTCAATAAATTTTGGAAATAATTTTTCGATTGCGGTATTTTGAAGTGAATTTTTTCGCATAAAATTTAACTTCGTTTAAGTAAAGTGCTGAAAAGTACTGAAGTAACTTGGTTTTGTTGTAACCCATTTTAATCTCATCAAGGCATTTCAAGTTACTTGTTTTATTTTTTTTTTTTAATATTAGTGTTTAGAAATGAGATAGGCAAAAATGGATTGAAGTTTCTCGTAGACTTTTTGCTCTAGATTTTAAACATGATAGAACAACAAAACCACGGGAGAAATGAGAGCAAAAATAGACTCATGCGCGCTTTTTGCTCCATTTTTTCCAAACTTGCGTCGTATTAGAAATAGGTTGATGATATGTATATTAGAATTTTTTTTATATAATTGAGAACAATGAAAGACCAAATTCTAAAGTGAAAACTATGCATACAAAACCCTATATTAATATCAAAGATTTTTTTTTTATTGCATATGAAAGGGGCGGCAAATTTGGAATCCGCACCGGGCGGCTTAGCCTCTCGGTACGCCACTGGGTAAGTTACTAAACATTTGTTTTTAATGTGTGGAATAAAAGGTTAAAATTTCAAAAAATGCAGTCGAAAAGCCTTATTCTGATGAGTGAAAATTGTGTATTAATTGACAGGCGTGAAAACTCCTCGCTCTGAAATAAAAATTAAAGCTCATTATTTGAGAAAAAAAAAACATTGCTTAAATGATTACCTTGTCAATGAAAAACACAGTCTATCACCAGAATAAGGCTTTACGTTGCTTAAAATTCAAGTTTAAAAAGCACTAGAGTAGCATATAGCAAGTTATGCATTCAGAATACAAAATTTAAAAGGTGGAAAAGACTTCAATTAAGACTTGAAGCAAGTATTTAGTAAAAAAGTACGTACAAGACTGACAGAATGACAGTTTAGTTAACACTAGAAAAATAAATATATATATATGACATGTTAACATTTAAAAACATTTCTTAAGAAAGTTGAAAACAGGGACGTCGTTCTCCAAACATTTACATTTTGAGGAAAAAGTTAATTTTATAAAAATTATCACTTTTTATAAATTGCTTGAAAGAGAATTTGGTAACAAAACTTTTTTTGAAGTACAACTTTTATAAGATATTTGGGTTTGCTCAATCAAATAGTGAAATAAAAATTGGGAGTTTTTAAACAAAAAAGTTGACTTTTTCAATGATTCGTGATTAGAAATCACTAAATATAAAAATGTGTATAAAATTTTGACTTTAAATTTTGATTTAAGATTTTTCCTCGGCCAAAAACTAAAAATGACTAGCCTATGTTCTGAAGAATTTTATTAGGTACCTTTCAAAACAAATTAAAAACTAGATCCGAAACACTTACCTTAGTGATTAAATAAAAACAAAAAACTAAATTCAACGAAATTTTGGATTTACCATATTATAAGGTACATAATATGGGTATTCACACTGCCTTGGGTAGTTGAGTAGATTGGCAAATGTCATAAATTTTGTTTTTGTAAAATTAGCATTGTAGCCAAGTACCCATCCAACAGTCTACTCTAGCTGATCCCCTTACTTGTTTGGATAGATTGATTTCCTGTCAAATTGGTTACTTTTTACATGTGTTACCACCTTTTCCAAAAGTAGGCAATAATTGAATTGACAAAAAATTTAAAGCAAAGTAAATTAAAATGAAACTAGTAAACCTGTTGCCCGAATTCGAGCAATTCAATAAAAAATGAGTGTTAGCAACATTATAGACGCTTAATTTATGATATTCTATTCAAGCAGCTTTTTCCTCAAAAACGATATATTCAGTCTCAATAATGATATAAAAGATCATCATCTGAATGCTTAAAACTTATGATCTGACACTAAAATTTTAAATGAAACGGTCAAAATACGAATACGGACTTACACTAATATAACGGACTTACACTATATACCGCATTAAAAAAAAAATTTAAGAAATAATACTAAGATATATTTCAGAAATTAATAAAAGGTACTTACAGAACACCTACAACACCAAATTAAGACACATTTAGATGAAAAAACACCAAAAAACCCAAAAAAAAATTTTTTTTTGAAAACTGTTAAAATTTGACTGACTTGTTTGCTCGGAAAGTGGAATTTTTTGATTTTGGAACTGCATTTTTCGGACAATTGACATTTGAGGAATGCATAAAAGATAATTTTGGTTAAAAATTTTTAGTTTTGAAAAAAATTCAAATTCGATCAATTCATAAGCTCTTCTCAAACTAAATTTCAAATCGATAAAATAACGGATTTTTGTACAAAAATTTTATTTCTGTTTTAAAAGGTTGGGAACCCCCTGAAGTGAAATCACAATTTTTAAAAGTGGTTTGCACATATACAGCCTAAACCTGATTTAATGACATCTAAATTGATAGAATCGGTCCATTGGTCTGAGAGGAGTTGAAGTCACAAAAAAAACCTTAGCCTATTAATTATATAGATAAATAGAAAGAGATACCGAAAAAACATGCAGCACTGCTCAAAATTATTCTACAACGTACTCAATTGCAATGAAGGGTGCTCACAGTTTTCAAAAGTACTCAATCTTCCCATACCCAACAACTCAAGTCAATGTGAATACCCCAAATGTTTTTAAAAAGATACTTACTTATTTTTAAACCATACAAATTTTAATGTTAAATATAAAAATATATTATATTAATAAAACAAGATAACATATAAAATAAATTTTATATATTAAGTATTTCATATTATTTTACATATAAAGCAAAATTCAAGTTTAATTTTTACATAATAGTATAGATTTATGTATGTACGTGTGTTAATTTTGGGTTGTATTGTTTATTTAATTTTTTTTTTGTTTTATAAAATAAGTGGTTAAAAAAATAGCACATTTTTTGACACTTTTATTTTTTATTTGATACTTTTTTAGCCCTAATATGACACTTCATACCTAAGAAAAGTAATTTAGAAGCACACTGATTTACATTCGCTTACGTCAAAATCAATGGCCTTATGTAAAAAAAATGCAATGAAAAATATCAAAGTATCTAAATATGTACTTTGAAATTCGAAACGATCTGTTATAAGTTCTGAAAAATCAACTAGAATTCAACAGCACGCCACGACTATATTAAATTATTGGAATTATCGCTTTCATGTCTTGGAGAACTAACTATAACCGGAGTGTGAAAACAAGATGCTGTTTCAAGAGCTCGCTAGATGGGAAAAGCTACCTCACGCAGAAAAGAACCCGTTCAGAACCTTGTCATTGATATACTTTACATATTTAAAAAAAAATTTCGTTTTAAATATCAAAGAAATTTGCAATAAAATTAATAAACTCCCCATTAGAGCACAATTTTATAAGCTATCAATTATCTTGTCTCAAAATTATTTGATAGTAATTAAATTATGGCATGTTGATAAAAATTCAGGCTTAAGTCTATCTGGACGTACACTTGAATCAAATGAAATTTTTTAGTACGAATCCGTAGTACACTTCAATGTGGTCGCTGGAATTAAGACCCTACGGAGATTGCAGGGTCAATTGCCCTGACGTGATCGGTCCTGTGACTGTTCTTACTTAACCTATCATAGGACAGGTTCGATGTAACTCATAACGGGACCCATCGTTTTTTAATGTGTTGTGCTAATTTAGCTTATCGTTACCAATATTTCAGTGGGAAAGCGCTAGACTGTCATGCGAATGGGTTCGTATCCTGGCTGTGTAAGTATCAACAACTATAATTTAATAATTTCAATTCTAATTCCATTTTATTAACTGCTTAATCAAAAATAAACTTCAAAATAAGTTTGCATAATATCTTGAAAAAAATTGTACATTTAATTTTTTATTTAAAAAAATATATTTAAAAAAAAATATTTTGTGGTTTTACCGGGGATTGAACCCATGTAAGTTGAGTACTAAACCTAAACGGCTAAGCATGAATTTATTTATTTATAAATATTATAATTAACACTTTATTATAATTAAATACACCTGCTACTGACTAGGCCCAAAGATATCTAGCCGGTGTCAATTTACACCTGTCAATGACAACGCCATTTAAAAGAGACCGGTTGGTTTCATATGTTGGTAGCAGAATAGGATGCCTTTGCTACCACTTTGGAACCTATCACGTGATAGGTTCTGAACCGGTTCTTTTCTTCGTAGGGCAGATTTTGACGTAAGGTTAGCAAGCAGATGAGATGAATAAGGTCAAAGTGATCGAGTACAACCATCCGATGCCTTTTCTCTACAGCGCTCAAAATATCCGTTAAGGATTCGAAAGATGCCGCGAAGAGGTACAAACGCCGTTTTTAGGCTCGTGTTTAAATTCAAATCCAAACCCACACTCAAGGAGGACAAAAAACAAGTGGTTCTACCAGCATAAATGTTGTTGTGTGGAGGCGTGTGTGCTGAATAAAATAAAGATAAAACCTATAACTCTAAAGTGGACAGAAGGAAAAAAAAAATAACAAATTGGTCATTTCAGCCCTTGAAAGGACTGTGACCGAGCTTCTTATCATCAATTGTGTTGTGTGTGTTATTAGATGTTTGCACACAATTAACCGAGAACTAGACCTACACGTTTTATGCCGACTCCGAACGGCTTTATTATTGAAAAAAGTTTTCGCCTTAACTGGGGATCGAACTCGGGCTCCGAGCGTGCTAAGCCACACACTTAACCTGCACGCCACGGTCACCACACAACATTAGGAAGGAATAAAACATTATGTAAAAATTCAAGCTCTTGTTTAATTCATTAATTCATTGTTGTTTAGAAATTTTAGTTGTTTTATCAGATTTGTTTTGTTTTGTGTTCAATTTTTATTTTTTTTTTACATTTGAGAAAATGCTTTCAAGTTTTTATATTCTTAAGCGACTTCGTGATCGTTTTTTGACTATTTTGCTTCGCAAAAACCACAGTGTTGTAAGTGTTTTTTAGTTTTTTTTCGACGTAGACTTACGTCTTATAGCGCGGTTTGTATGGTATCGTTTCAACAGATTTTTTCAAGACTATGAAACTTTTTTGACGAATACTTAAGGGTATACCTACAGCCTTTAATACTCATCGTTTAAAGATTATATATATACTAAAATATCAGATAAATCCTGCGGTGAATGAATATCTACTTTTGCATTTTGTCACTATTATATTAAGTTCACAAAATAGTAAAATATAAGAAGAAACATGCATGTGTTTATATAAGAAAACCGATCCTAAGCTGCTTATGATGTGCCTGATACTTTCTTTGTTTTTGTTTCGTTGTTTTTGCTTGTTTTGTTTTTGTTTTATACGAACTGATTTGGAGGCTTCTTCATTGGGTTCTTGTATGTACTACTTAGAAATGAGTGCTTTATTTTAACAGCAGATGTCAATAACAACCTCTTTTGTAGTGTTTCAAAACAATCGGACCAAAGAAACAAAGTAGAAGAGGTTACAACTTAAACGGAATTCTACGACTACACTTGCGATACAATCGAAACTGTTTCATTTTTTTTTTTTGAACGCATAAATTCTCTATGCTTGAGTGCTAAATAGCAGTAGAGGACAATTTTAATGGGATCTTGATCCATCATGACTGTTTAATTACTCTTCATTTGTAAATTACATAAGTAACAAACCCAATGAGCTTAACTCAGTCCCAAAGAATGCCAGTATCATCATACTATATCTGAATTTTTAGGGGATGTCTTCATCTGATATAAACATATAATGGTTGGTTAATATAATTAAGCAACCAATTAACATTTCATTAAACTATAGAATTTGTGATATTCTGATTTTCCCATTATATATGTTTCGTCTAGAACCCTGCAAATCTGCTTGAAACCAGTTTTAAAATTATGAATCCAATTTAAAATAATGTTAAGAAACACTTCTATTTGGTATGTGTATTGAAAACTGAACTGCTATTAATGAAATTCGCAATTTGTCAACTTGAAAGCGGAACAAAATTAAAGGAAGATCAAGCAGCGAAAATTAATCATTAGATTTGTAACAATCATTAGATACTTTTTCAAACAGTTGAAATACATTTAATTTATATTCTAACTAAAATTAGTAAGTTATATAGTCGTAGTGCGTTTCTTTCACTTTTTAACCTTTTTCAGTTTCAGGTTATAATTTATTGCACGTGTGAACTCAATGATATCTAAAAATTACCAAAAATAAAAACAAAACATATTTTTCAATATTTCTGTGTTTAGCTGGTCTTGTGTGTTAGCTTTAGTCGTTCACTGAATTATTTGTTTATAATTAAATAATTGAAAGTGGAATGCTAAGTTCTTTTTTTTTTTTGTTTTATTATAAATAAAAAAAATTTCTTCTAGCGAGTTTTATTTATTTCTTTTATTTTGTTTATCATGTTTTTCACCTTTTAAATGAAACTAAAACTTGTCACATTAGCATAACTTTTGCTAGCAATAAATTTAATATATTCAAAATTGCCGCATCTCAGCCATTTATTTTACAAATTTTTGTTTAGGAAGAAAAAATTAATTTCAAATTTTGAATAAATTCAACAAGATTCTAGAAAATTTATTGAAATTCTAGTAAATAAGCCGGATACGCTAATTGAGCGTGATTGTTTTATTATTCAAATTGATTTTGAGCCCGCTGAAGAGGTCGGGCGTTAAACTTTTGGCGGAAAGGAACATATATTTTATAAAATATAATAAAAAAATATGTTTGTTGCTTATGAAGCGTGCAGAGATTTGCTGGTTATAAAAAAGTGACTGACAAAAAGTTATTTATTTTTTTCTAAACACGAGTTTGATTTAATTTTTTGATAAAAACATAAAACTAAAGAATGGATTTTAAGTTATTGAGCTGTTCGAAACTTAAAGCTAGTTTTGCATAAATTTTAATGGAATATTTAAAGAAATAATATATATAATACATTTGGAAAATATATAATATAAACATGTCGATATTAAAATTAAATAAAATAAAAAAAATAAAAAAAAAAAATCAAATTGGCCATTTCAGCCCTTGAAAGGACTTTGACCGAGCTTCTTATGATCAATTGTGTTGTGTGTGTTATTAAATGTTTGCACACAATTGACCGAGAACTGGACCTACATGTTTTATGCCGACTCCGAACGGCTAAAGTTCATGTTCTCAAGAAGCTTTACTTGGCATTATTTACTCTCTGAGGTTTGCCATTGTCTGCAGAGAGGTGGTGACCGATCAGAAAAATTTTTTATTGAAAGAACTTTTCGCAGCGGCTGGGGATTCAACCCTTTTGTCGGAGTTCTTAAAACATTTTCTGTTAATTGTGTAAACGTTTTTCTTGGTATTTTTCATTTTAATGTCTTGAAATATAAAAAAAAATTTTGGTTTGATTTATTTGTTAGATATAGAAAAAGTATAGTTAAAACACAATTGCTTGTTTTTTTGAAAACTTTATCAAAAGATAAGAGCGTATTCATACTAACGGAGTTTCATTATTTTGCAGAGCATACGAGAAGTTACGAGTAAATAATTTATCTGATGGTCTGAATCGGCTTAAGTTTCTCTTATGTTAAAAATACGACACAAGTAAACAAGTTTATTTTTTCAAAATACTTATTCAATAAATAATCTAAAATATTTTTCAAAAGAGTAATTAAGATTGTTTGTAAGTTTTTTGAAATTATCGGTGTTAACTCAAAACACTATTCGGTACACTTTTCAGTAATTTATTATATTATATATGTAAAGATAGTGAATAAAAGCTTAATGTTGACATAGCTATATTTAAAATTAAAAATATATAAAAAATCATATAAAAAGCCGTTTATGTTATAAATCATTCAGTTAGTTACACAAAATATAAAATATAAATCTTACATAATATGAGAATTGAAAAATAAAAATATATATTGTGGCCACGAGAGTTTTTAAAAACCTAGGTTTTAAAAGTCAAAGGTCCTTTACGAAAAAAGAAAAACAAGAATTGAGGATGAGTTTTCTGATGACGAGATGGACGAATTGTCTGACGAAGAACAGAGCGAGATGATAGATGTTGTAGAGGAAGATGATGTCGTAGATGGTATCGAGGAAGATTATAACGAGGATAGCGGTGGCAACGGAAATCAAGTACGTGCTAGTCCAGTAAACCTTGTTGGCTTAAAAGCTGTAAAAAGGATTCAATTGGCATCGAAGACAGTGAATCAGGAATTAAAAATAGATTTGAGCCATTAGGTCAAACCTGAGAGAGTAAATTTTTTGCACGCTTCGCATAAACCTGGATTGTGCGCGAAGATTACTATCAAGTTCAAGAAATATTGCGTAATCTACACGTTGTCAACGAGGCCGCCAAAAGAGGTGTAAGATTGATAGAGGACTACAACAATTTGTAATGCCAAAATGAGGAGGAAAAAATATTTTTACTACAAGTCGTCACCGAATTTGATTAAATTCTTTAACAATTGAGGAGCTTACATTCAAAACCAGATAAGTCATTTTTTATAAAGAAATTAATTATGCAAAATTATGTTCAACAGTATAATATATTTTTTCCTTTAATTGAATGTAAACTCTTTAATTATATTAAAAAGTTTCTTAATTCAATTTTTGATGAAAATAGGTATTAGAAATGATCGAAAAAATTTTGGAGAAATAAAGTTACTGTGCGAATTTTTGAAAAAAGGCCCCCTTAAAGGTTGGAAATAGAAGGTTTAGTATGTTGGGATAAAATGTTGGAAAGAAAAAAGAAATGGGAGTCATAGCCGATACACATTGACTGCAACATGCAACCAACAAACGACAAACGTCAAAAATAGAACGCATGTTTTCTCTTGTAAATATAATTTTTGGATGCAGCATGACAAAGAGAGGATGCGACCACAATTGTTGCAGCCGCACACTTCAATCTATTTCTAATTTGATAGACGACAAAAGAGGACTCGGAAGTTTGTGTACGTTTATGTTTTAATTATATTTAAGCTAGCTGTGCGTTCACCGTTGTGTGAGTCTTGTGATTATTGTTTTGTTTAATTCAGTTTGTAAGTAAGTTAATAAATTAAATAAAATTCATCAGAAATACAAAAATTGTAACCTTCTATTGTTGCTGTTGCATTCATTATAATCAAGTAGTCGAGAACACTGTGACAATTCTCTCTGACGACTAGTTTTCGTTTTGTCGGTGGACGCATGTTGCAGTTAATGTGTATCGGCTATCAGTCACACATTTTACCCTTCTAGGCGCACTGTGGGAGCGGTGGGGTCTAATTTCCTAAAAAGATAAATTTTGTATGGGAGCCTCCTTAGGAAGTGGAGATAAGAGGTAGGTAAAGGGTGTTTTTTTAGAGGTATAAAACGTAATGAATTAAAACAAGGATGCATTTTTAAAATAAACATGAACTTGACTTTATTCAAAAGGAAATATTTTGGCATTTTAAATTAAAATTGATTTGTGGCATATGACCGCCACGGCTGGCTCGGACGTAATATAATCTGGAGGTCCAATTTTCAATCACTTTTTCCAACATTTGTAGTCATAGAACGGCAATAGCGCGGCGAATGTTGTCCTGCAAGTGGTCGAATATTTCGGCTTTATTGGCGTAGACTATCGACTTCATATATAGTTCCAAAAAAAATAGTCCATCGGCGTTAAATCACTCGATCTTGGAGGCCAATTCACGGGTCCGTAACGTGAAATTATGGGGTTACCAAACGTTTCCTTTAGTTCATTAATTGTTGCAAGAGCTGTGTGATATGTTGCGCCGGCTTATTGAAACCACAACTCCTGCACATCATGGTTGTTTAGTTGAGAAACTAAAAAGTCAGAGCCATATGATTCTCTATAGCGGTCACCATTGACTGTAACGTTCTGGCAAGCATCGTTTTTAAAGAAGTACGGATCAATGATTCCAGCAGACCATAAAGTACACCAAACAGTCAATTTTTCTGGATGTAACGGTATCTCAACATACTCTTAAGAATTATCTTCACTCCAAATATGGCATTTTTTTTTTATTGACGTAACAATTCAACCAAAACTGAGCTTCATCGCTAAACAAAATTCTCTTATGAAAATCGGGATCAACGGCAATCTTGTTTTGGGCCCATTCACCGAATCTACGCCTTGCTAGGTGATCGTGTGTGGCTTCAATTCTTGTACGAGTAAGATTTTCTGAGCACATAAACCAAAATCTTCCATAAAGTGGATGGACACATATCCAATTCCTATATCCGCCATCGGATAGACTGATTCGGGCCTTCCTCTATGTTAAGCTCTACAACAGCAATGGCTTCTTCTGTACGCACTGTATGACGTCCCTGTGGATGCGTATTATCATGTAGGGTGAACATGGTTAGAAAATGGTCCAGTTTTAGTCGAACTAATTGCCCTAAATGAACAATTTTGTTGATCGTAAAATGAACGTAGTGCACGATACGTATTACGAACAGAAGCATTATTTTCAAAATAAATTTGCACAATTTGGAAGCGTTGGAACCACGATGCGCAGAACTTAACCTCACGTCACACCGTTTTTTTTTTTCAAAAGCATATTTTTATTTTTTTGTCAAACCTAACAAAACTAAGGGTTCCTGGGTATCAAAATTCCGTTATTAATGATCTCCATACATCACTATCCCAACCCTATTGTTGATTTGTTGATGCTTTTGTATTTGAATCAAATATTTCCCTGCAAACATTTGTAATCGTCTGAGAATCTCCAGCGAATCGCTTGGAAGATGAAACGATCGCCGGCGAGCTCTTCTGAGAGTCTTCCGGGAATCGCCGAATGTAAGCAGCTGAAGCCATACAAGCGATTCGCCGGGAAGATTCGCCAAAGAATGGCAGAAGGGGTTTTTGTTTGTCGTAGAGCATCGTTGTTGAATGTCACAAGTTGTTGCATGTTTGAACTAGCGGGCTCTTCAGACGTTGTTTTATCCCAGTTTCATGAAATTTTGTAAAAGTTAAATTTTTTGATTAATTTAAACGATTTTTCAGAGCCTGCTTCATACAACAATGATAGATTTTGAAAAGCTTTTTAAAAAGCAATCTTCCAACGATTGCCGGAATGAGCGAAGGAAGATTTTAAAATTTTTTTGAATCGCGCATTCATCCCTTGGGCGATCAAAAAGCGATCAATCTTCCAACGATCGCCGGAATGAGCGAAGGAAGATTTTGAACATTTTTTGTCAATCGCGCATTCATCGCTTGGGCGATCGAAAAGCAATCCATCTTCCAACGATCGCCGGAATGAGCGAAGGAAGATTTTTAAATTTTTTGAGAATCGCGTATTCATCGCTTCGGCGATCGAAAAGCGATCAATCTTCCAAAGAACCCTTAGGCGAATCGCTAGCACGTCGCCAAATGATATAATCTTCCAATCGTCTTCCAAATGTTTGCAGGGTTATTACAGAAATTTGTTTGTGATTTTATAAAGAAGATTAGAAGACTTCTTATTGATAGAAATTATAAAAAAAAAACAATTTCTTGGTTCATAGTTAGGTAAAAATTAAAATTCAATAACAAACATAAAAAATGCATGTTTTTGTCCAAATTTTCTGATTATTTTTGAAATAAGCAGTACATAAATATGTTTTGCTATAGTTAAATTATCGTTACCATCATGCCAGTGGAAGTGTGCATAACTGGAATGCGGAGGAAATAGGCTCGTATCCCAACTCTATGCAAGTATCAAAATTTGAATTAAATTATTAATGCACCTCCGAGGTAGGTAGGTTTCATTGGCTGCTTGAACAGAAACAACCCGCGAAATAAGTTTGCGTTAACTTCTTGTATTTAAAAAAAAACATGTATTTTATAAGAATAACTTATGTATTTATATTCTCCTTACAGTACATCGTATTGTTTATTTTTCATAAAATTCATTAAGTAACCCTTTTTGAGATGTACTAACTGTCAAAGAGATTCTTACCGGACAAGACCGGGTATATTCGAAAAGTCTTAATAACAAATAACTAATTTAGAATAATGCTATTATATCTAAATAAAAAAATCAATATTTTTAAATATGCTAATGCTATGGAAATATTCTGTTTTTTGTTGGTATTAACTTCTGTACTAAAATATAAACTATTGAAATATTTTACAAGAAATGGTATGTTTTGTTTTTGATTTCATTTTATTTTGAAAGATTTTTGGGAAATAAATCTTATGCAAAAAATATGCACATAAATATTTAAATAATATAACAAATGATGCAAAATTTTAAAAAAATAAATACCTGACCATTAATCACTATTAAAAGAAAAAAAAACTCTCTCTTATACACCCTATGTCAAAAGAGTGCCTAGAATTATGCTTCTGTTAATAAATCACTATAAGAACAACGACATGACGCTGATGATAGTCATGCAAAGTGCCATAAAGTCTGGTTGGAAGTCTATGAAAGTAAAATTTTTATGTACTCGTAACTTTGTACATCATGCCAGGTTTGCCATTTAAGCTTGACCTGCTGTGACACTTGATTGAACTCCACGTTATGACTGTTGTTTAAGTAAAACGTAGTTTCTGCTGTTAACTTATGTTAACTATCTTTTATTTATTTATAGAAATCGAAATTGAAATTAAGACCGGATACTCGAGGCAGATTTCCAACGTCTTCCTTACTGCCTGAGGTCCGGTTTTTTTTTCTCTCTACGTTACTCGCTTTATAACAACATCAAAATAAATTTGTTTTTTTTCTTTTTCTCTATTTTTATTGTCTACAAGCAACCGTTTTAACGTTATTTTCAATAGCTTTTGGCTTATTCAAGATCATGGCTAGATGATGTTTAGTGCACGTCATCGCTAAGTAAAGAGCTTTGTTGTTGTTGTTGTTGGATGAACCTTTATTTTTGTTGTTACTGTTATTTATTAATTTATATTTTCATTGAACCGTCTTCATTGATTTGCCATTTAATCTTTTTGTTTCATCTTTTACTTCCGGAAATTGTAAATGACGCTGGCACTCAGCTTGAAACTTAGAAGAAGTTATGGCTCTAAGTTAAAAAAAAAAAAACAAAAATAAATCTATCTTTAAGTAATAAAAATGACTTTGAGATGTTAGTAATTTGCTAATCTCTGAGTTTTATAAAAAAAAAAAACAAAAAAACAAAATGCAGCAATTAATGCTTAAATCATTTCTATGCCAAAGTCAATGTATTGCAGTGTTATGTGAAAGCACTCGGTATATTATGTATATATTATGTACAAGTCTTATTGTCTCTGAGAACTTGTTCTATATAGCTAGCTGGCTAGACTGGATCTGCTCTGATTGGCGCTGCTGCAGCTTCCTTAATTTATGCATAGCTTAACTTTTGCCATTTGTTACATTCGTTAAGTGTGCGTTGCTGGTATTTTTTTCTTTAGTTATCATAAAAAAAATACATGCATATTTAAATGTGTGTTTGTCTTTTCTTATAACCAACTATTCTTGTTGTTTTTGCAAATAATTCTTATATTAATTTATATATTATTGCTTTTCAAGGTTTTCGATGCTCGGCGCGTTAACTTTTCGGGTTTTTTGATATCTTTTTTTTTTAATTCAAAAATCTTGATTTGTGACAAGTTCTTGGCGTTTATGCGGTATACCACAGAAGTTACTTCCTTGGTGTGTTCTTGTGTTCGGCATTTAACGCTTCATTTGATTATTTATGGCTTTCTTGTGCTGCTGCTAGCCGTTAAATTAATTCATTCTAGCTTTTAAATGTTGTGTATCATTTTTTGTCTCTGTAGGTGGGTCCATTTCAATTGCAGAAACGTGAGCATAGAACATGTTATGATGATTAACAGGAAGTGGTGGCTGTTATTAATTCGTTAAAAAAAAATACCTGTAAAATCAGCTGTTAATTTTTTTGATTTAAAATAAAATTTAAAAATTTTGTTTGTTAGCATATTTCACTTCCTTTCGTTAAATATGTTCTTATGAATGGGCCTGATTTTAATTTTATTTTTATCATTTGGTTATAAACGTATATTAGCTTCCAAACTTCCTTATTTTGTTGAAAATCGTCTAAACTTTAAATAAAGTAGCACTAAATTATCAACTTAAATTCTGTTTCTAACCTTAGAGCATAAAATTATAAAGTAAGAAGCAAGTTTTTAGTTGTTTCCAAAAGCAGGAAGGTTCTGTAAGGATTTTCTTGAATTCAATTTATGACTATTTGTGACCTCTTTTTAATTTTAAGTGTTTTTAATAATATATTTTACTGTTGCTAACATATTTTCTGTAACATATTCGAACTAGACTTGACCTCAATAGCTAATGACCTCAATAGCGCGGACTAGAAAGATATTGCGGTAATTTTATTATTTCTATAGTAAAGAGGAAAGATGGATATAAATAAGAAAAAGGAAATAGAACAGTCTTATTTTCCTTGGATAACCTTCAGTTTTTTTACAAATGAAAAAAAAAGGTTTGTGCTGCCAAAAGTAATGAAAACGTAAAAGCTCACCCTTTTCAATTAGTTGTTATCAATGCCATTAAGAAAAGCTAACATTAAGAATATCTCAACTAGAGATGAGTGCGTGTCACGAATTTTGACTTGACATGACGTTTCACGACGAATCACGTTGTGATCGTGAGCGAACCAATAAGAAAATCACGAAAAATTCGTGATCGTGCGTGATTAAATTTTTCTCGTGCGTGACTTCAATTTATTCTTGTCATGACTTGTGTACCAAAATTTTTTAAACCTGTGCCAAATTTCGTAATGATGTTTTCTTACGCTTACAATTGCTTACAAAATGCAACACTGACCACTTCTAAAGAAGCGACAGCAACTAACTTCGCTCTCTTTACTTCTTTGAGCCCGAACAGAACCAAAGCGACTAACGGCTGGCGGTCCTCTCTCGGCGAATTGAGCTGAAACACGTCTACAACAAGAGCGGCTGGCGGTTGTCGGAACAGAGTTACTTTTTGTCACGGTAGTGGTACAATTGACTGATAGGGGTGCAACAGACGGACAACATGATAAACATATATGAAAAAATTTTGACTTATTCAATTAAGTGTTCATCAAAATCCATTATGAAGACAATTATTTCGTATATTATTGCGAATTCACATAAATATAACACAGACACAAAAAACCAAACGTCAGAATATACTAAAAACTAAAAAAATTACATTAAACACAGCCAATTCTTAGTAAAAGTATGGCAACATTTATGTTACTCAGAGAGAGAACCGCCCGCCGCCATAGCAAAAATAGAATAGATTCTATTCTGGCGTTTTTCCGTCGCGGATTCGCCCAGCGAATTCGTTTTTGCCGAGTGCATACATTTTAATG
Organism: Tetanocera ferruginea; assembly: GCA_958299015.1. Lineage (NCBI taxonomy): Eukaryota > Metazoa > Arthropoda > Insecta > Diptera > Sciomyzidae > Tetanocera > Tetanocera ferruginea. The sequence continues at coordinate 138,260,964 of OY282642.1, forward strand.
TATTCTGCTGAACGGCGAATCCGCCAGCCGTCATCCGCTTTGGTTCTGTTCGGGCTCTTTTGCGAAACGTCAGCGACAACTTGAAGCAATTTTGATAATTTTAAATACAAATAATAAGCTGAGAAATTTTATCAATTTTCTTTTTATAGTGCTGTAGCTACCTCTCTGTTGCTTCTGCTCCTTCCTGGTACCTCATGCTGGTTTCACCAGAGGTACTCTAAATACATTTTTAATAATAATTTTCTTTTCCTATAATTATTCTTTTTCCTATAAAACGTTTTCGTGAGAACTCGTGAGTAAAATATGTCATCGTGATCGTGTGTGTTCGTGATAAAAAACTTATTTTTAAGCGTGAGCGTGCGTGAGTAGAAGAAATCACATCGTGATCGTGCGTGATCGTGTTCCAAAAAATTATTTTTGATCGTGAGTGTGCGTGATTAGAAGAAATCACATCGTGAGCGTGCGTGATCGTGAGTAAAAATCAATCACGCGCCAATCTCTAATCTCAACACACCTAACAGTAACACCTGGTCTACTGAAAATAGCTATTTAATAAAGACCTGCACAAGCATAGCAAAAATGATTTGCAAGTTATATGCCACGCTTTCAAATACTTTCGACCTTACTTGAAAGCGCTTACTTCGACCAGTAAGCGATGTTTTGATATTGAAGCAATATAATTTTTAAACTTTTAAACAAAACTTAAGTAGAGTGAGTGTATTTTATTAGATCTTTTTTACGATCACCAAAAGGGTTGGAATCATATCAAAAATGACGCACTCTTATTTATCACCACCTCAATTTACCAGCCTGTAATGTTTTCAGTTGTTAAAATTATGTTTTTTAATTTTTTATGAAAATCGTTTTTTATCGAATTTTACCCAAAACACTCAAAATTTGTACCCCAAGACCAGAACACTACGCGCCAAAATAAAAAAAAAATTCTGTACACCCCACTATATTTTTCTGAAAAACCAAATCTTTGTCTATACAAAAATATAATTTTGTATACGTACATTTTTTTAAAAGTACATATTTTTTGCATTTTTCAAATAAAACGGCATATTAAAAATATCTTGGATGCCACTTATTCAATTTTAATATCAAACCTTACAAATTAAGTCTTTCCACATAATTGTTCAACAAAATTTTACATTTGTTCGATTTTTACCCAGGAAGGCTAGAAAATGTACTCGAAAATCGAGAGCCCTATTATTAATTTTATAAGCAATAATGTCATTACCAAAAACTGTGAAAATAAGTTTGAAATCTTGAAAACTTGAAAAGTGAAAGTCTGAAGTTAAATTTTTTTTATAAATCGTCATGGTTGATCCATATTAACCCGTCCCTAGTGTTCTTCTATAAACTAAATCTAAATAAAGTTCATCTCTCAAAAATTTTAATTTCATATGAATTCATTAAAGTTCCAATGACCCACCCTAGACCTCAGATAACACCATTACACCCGAATTTTAAATGCTCCATGGAATCTATAAAAGTGATACTGTTCTCAGATTATCCTATTCTATCCTATTGGCAAAGAATCATCTATTTTGGTCCAAATGCTCCATGGAATCCATACAAAATCCAATGACCCATCTGTGACCTCAGAATTTAAAGTTCAAAATTCAAAAGACCAGTCGTACATATCTTAGTATTGATATAACATACTCCCATACCTAGTTTTATCTCCATGTATTATATATTCATCCTTTTATAGTGTTTTCAATAAAGTGGCTTCTATGGGAAGTGGACGTATTTTCATTGTAATGAAAACTGGCCCATAATTTCATTCGAACTGATGTCATCAAGATGGCAAAACCTTCATAATTTCCACACCAATTAATGTAAATATTCATTTTCATATTCATATTCATATTCATATTCATATTCATATTCATATTCATATTCATATTCATATTCATATTCATATTCATATTCATATTCATATTCATATTCATATTCATATTCATATTCATATTCATATTCATATTCATATTCATATTCATATTCATATTCATATTCATATTCATATTCATATTCATATTCATATTCATATTCATATTCATATTCATATTCATATTCATATTCATATTCATATTCATATTCATATTCATATTCATATTCATATTCATATTCATATTCATATTCATATTCATATTCATATTCATATTCATATTCATATTCATATTCATATTCATATTCATATTCATATTCATATTCATATTCATATTCATATTCATATTCATATTCATATTCATATTCATATTCATATTCATATTCATATTCATATTCATATTCATATTCATATTCATATTCATATTCATATTCATATTCATATTCATATTCATATTCATATTCATATTCATATTCATATTCATATTCATATTCATATTCATATTCATATTCATATTCATATTCATATTCATATTCATATTCATATTCATATTCATATTCATATTCATATTCATATTCATATTCATATTCATATTCATATTCATATTCATATTCATATTCATATTCATATTCATATTCATATTCATATTCATATTCATATTCATATTCATATTCATATTCATATTCATATTCATATTCATATTCATATTCATATTCATATTCATATTCATATTCATATTCATATTCATATTCATATTCATATTCATATTCATATTCATATTCATATTCATATTCATATTCATATTCATATTCATATTCATATTCATATTCATATTCATATTCATATTCATATTCATATTCATATTCATATTCATATTCATATTCATATTCATATTCATATTCATATTCATATTCATATTCATATTCATATTCATATTCATATTCATATTCATATTCATATTCATATTCATATTCATATTCATATTCATATTCATATTCATATTCATATTCATATTCATATTCATATTCATATTCATATTCATATTCATATTCATATTCATATTCATATTCATATTCATATTCATATTCATATTCATATTCATATTCATATTCATATTCATATTCATATTCATATTCATATTCATATTCATATTCATATTCATATTCATATTCATATTCATATTCATATTCATATTCATATTCATATTCATATTCATATTCATATTCATATTCATATTCATATTCATATTCATATTCATATTCATATTCATATTCATATTCATATTCATATTCATATTCATATTCATATTCATATTCATATTCATATTCATATTCATATTCATATTCATATTCATATTCATATTCATATTCATATTCATATTCATATTCATATTCATATTCATATTCATATTCATATTCATATTCATATTCATATTCATATTCATATTCATATTCATATTCATATTCATATTCATATTCATATTCATATTCATATTCATATTCATATTCATATTCATATTCATATTCATATTCATATTCATATTCATATTCATATTCATATTCATATTCATATTCATATTCATATTCATATTCATATTCATATTCATATTCATATTCATATTCATATTCATATTCATATTCATATTCATATTCATATTCATATTCATATTCATATTCATATTCATATTCATATTCATATTCATATTCATATTCATATTCATATTCATATTCATATTCATATTCATATTCATATTCATATTCATATTCATATTCATATTCATATTCATATTCATATTCATATTCATATTCATATTCATATTCATATTCATATTCATATTCATATTCATATTCATATTCATATTCATATTCATATTCATATTCATATTCATATTCATATTCATATTCATATTCATATTCATATTCATATTCATATTCATATTCATATTCATATTCATATTCATATTCATATTCATATTCATATTCATATTCATATTCATATTCATATTCATATTCATATTCATATTCATATTCATATTCATATTCATATTCATATTCATATTCATATTCATATTCATATTCATATTCATATTCATATTCATATTCATATTCATATTCATATTCATATTCATATTCATATTCATATTCATATTCATATTCATATTCATATTCATATTCATATTCATATTCATATTCATATTCATATTCATATTCATATTCATATTCATATTCATATTCAGAATTTCTTCACCAGAATCAGGTGTGGAAATTTTCCAAAGAAATATGAAACAAGAAAAAAAACAATTTTATAAATTCATTATCGTTTATTTTCAGAAATGAGTAACTTAATTTAGCTACCGGTATATAAAATCTAACTTCACCTACATACAAAGATACATATTTATTTATTTACATAACTAAGTAATTCAACTTATTCTAAGTATAAAAGTCTTTTAAAAACTGCACAGTTATTGGAATTAATTATATAATAACAATAAGGATCCTATCAGGCTTATGTCTTTTTATATACATTTTAGGAAGTGCTGTAGATAGCGATGTATTTTCTTTATAGCACTACATCACAACTTTAATTAGAATGTGATAAAAAATAATGATTTCAGAACACAAAAACCAAAAACGATGAAGAATGAATGCATGGACACAATGTTTCCTTTTTTTGTAGATTTTTAAAATTATTTACAATCTCTACTGAAGTATGTTTTCATTCTTTTTTTTTAAACACGTGTTCGAAATGAACTTGCAGAATGTGACGAATTTACAAAACTTTCGTATGCTTTTTCGTTTCTTCCGTGATAGTGGGTGCATTAAGATTTTTCTCCATTGAATTATTATTGTTCTCAGCCTTTGCTTTGTCCAATTTAGCTTGTGCGGTTTTCTTGTATGATTTCTGGTAGAAGTCGTTGAAGAGGAAATAGAAGAAGATGGCATTTGGAAGTGTGAAGCAGACAGACCATCTGGGATAGCCGCAATCGGTGTACAACAATTGAGTTTGATGAATAAAGGCCATGCAGAATTGAATCTGTGGGAAATTTGGAAAAAACAAATCAATCAATAAAACATAATTTAAGAACGTAAATAATAATTCAGTGATGTTTGGGCAAAGGGGAATATGTCTATATATATATATATATACTATATGTATATGTTTTTAATGAGATATATATGGATAAAGTACGGTGATGAATAATTTGACTGAAAGTGAGTTTTAAGAAGAAAACTAATAGAGTGAAGCAATCAAATGTTCGTTTTTTAATACTTTACTCATTAAATCAATCACTCTCAAAACTTACCATTTGCAGATTGGTAATGTACTTCTTCCACCACAGATACTTTTGCATTTTTGGTCCAAATGCCGAAAGTAAGTAGTATGCATACATAATGATGTGTACGAAAGAGTTAATGAAACCGATAAACGTGCCATGTCCTCCCGGGTAGTACTTACTTGTGCCCCATGATATCAGTGGCATGACTGAGTGATGGTAGACATGCAAAAATGTCACTTGACGTTCGTTCTTACGCAGTACAAAGAAAATTGTGTCAAGTAATTCGGTAATTTTGGCTATATAGTAAACATACACATTACGAGCTTCCTGTATGATGTAAAAAAGTGGTTGTTAAAAAAAAAAGTTATAAACATTATAACTTAAACTATTCATCTTACCCTATAAGCCTTGGGTGTGGTTGAACGATCTACTGGTTGGCATCGCCAGCTGTAATTGCTCCAGATGACAACTCCCTAAAATGTTGAAAGTAAATTTTTTATTTATTATTTAAACCTTTTAATTTTATTTATAAAGAATAACCCTTAACCTTTCACGTCATTTTCTGCAAAAAGGTGACGGTATATAGGGCTTAACTAGTACACCATTTTGCTTTCAGAGCTTTTGGACTTAAAGTGTTAAAGTCATACACGACTGGTAAGACTGTTGCTTTGATTAACTCCCCTTCAATAAGATTTTTTTCATTAAAAATGAAAACCTTTAAAAATTTGTTAACTCCTTGCCAAAACTTCATTTGGACTTTAAAAAACAAGTTATAGCAGTTCCGAATTTTAGTACAAAACCTTTTTTTCTAGCAATATAAAATGGTTAGTTAAAAGAAATTTTTTTAAAAAATTTTATATAACAATTTGAAAGTGTTATAAGTTGTTTGTTTTAAAGACAAATAAAACGGTTTTTTGAAAGATTTGAATAAACTTTAAAGATGTTTCATTTTATGAGAAAAAAATGAAAATGAGTTCAGGCGAGAGTAAATCCAGGTACCAGGGCTTACCAGTCGAATTTTACTTCGGAAGGCTAAAAGTATTTTTGGACAATTCCAAGGTCATTCAGGTTATCTTTACATAAAATATGTCCTTTTTTCAAACTTTACTATTCGATCCAATTTAATGTACAATATAAAAAATTTTATAATATCCTTATAGCACACTCAAATAAATCGTCGCTTGAGAACCAGACCTCTACCAGTTTATAGTTGTTTGGTACCCAAAACTGATTTTCAAAGATGAACCTCTTTATTTAATTTATAATTTAGATTTTTAGAAAACCTCTGATAGGTTTCTGCTTCTTTTATCAAAACAAGGTACTTAGTCAAATTGATCCAAAGTAAATTGTCAAAACTGCCATTTTATTAGAGCAGATACAAGTTTGCGGTATTTAGCAATAATTTTTTTTGCATTTTTATCTCAAGTTGGTTTCCAGACATCACATAAAAACCGTTTTCTTGCAATTTTCTGAGTGACATGCAGCTCTATACCAACAAAAAACAAACAAATTGGTCATTTCAGCCCTTGAAAGGACTTTGACCGGCCTTCTTATCGTTAATTGTCTTGTGTGTGTTATTAAATGTTTGCACACAATTGACCGAGAACTGAACATACATGATTTATGCCGATTTCGAACGGCGAGACGTTTACATGGCATTGTTTACTCTCTGAGGTTTGCCATTGTCTGCAGAGCGCTGACGGCCGAACAGAAAAATGTATTTCTATTGATAAAACGTTTGCCGACGTGATGATTGAACTTGGGATTCATTGGCTCGCACACCACACACAACCACTGGATTTTCTATACACCCTTTGAAAAACTACAAACAATATATAAATGGTTTGGGCTCGAAAGATCTCATGTGTCAGACAAAGAGTTAATGTTAAAGGACTTTAAGGTGGATAACTCTAACATGCACCAATCAATGTATTCAGAAAGTTTATTCAAAATTAAAACATATGAAAGTTATTTAACATTATATTCTTAATTTTTGATTTACACAAATTGCCCATGTCTTGATAAACTAAAAAATGTGTGAGTTATAATTTTGTATCAATTATAAATGAAACAAATTTTTAAGAATTATATATGAAGCTTTATGCCAAATAATTCGTTAAGTAACAAAACTGCAGAACAGTATCACTTATCACTTGCTTGAGCATTTAAATTTGGATTTTTACTATGATCATTAAGTAACATATGTATAACTGTCTCTGTCGGAACATTCTAAGGGGTCAGCCAAGCGCTGAGCTATGAGCGAATGAGCGAGCGATTTTAAATTTCTTTCATGTTTAATTTTCTGAACGAATATCTGTTCATATGAGAAAAATTGAAAATCGATCGCTCAGTCTCTCATCGTTCAGTGCGTGGCCGACCAGGCTTGGGAATTTAAGTTCGCTGAAAAGATCGTTCTTTTGAGTTCAGTTGAGTTTTATGAACTAGTTCGTTTATAGTTCATTTGTTCTTTAGTTCGTTTCGTACACTCGTTCGTGATGTTAGTTCGTTAAGTCTTTTATATCGTTATATAGTTTAGTTAATAAGGTCCTTTAGTTCGTTTTTTCGCTACCATTTAAATATAGTAGAGAAGTCATTTAAAGTAGTTTCATGGGTTCATTTTCATTCGTTCATTTTGATTAAACTCGGTGCATAATACAATAATAAGGTAGACTGATATTTATTCGGCTGATCAAATGTCTAATTTTCTCAAAGCTGTGAGCAAACAACAATACGAAAAACTTAAATTCGATCAGCTGACTTTGACTTCTAGCTCACTTCCTCCCCAATATGCGCCTATCTTGTTATTCTGTCATGATTCGGTGCAAAATTGATAATCAACAACGAAAATAGAACGATAATCAACGACCTAGTTCACATAGTTCATGAGTGGGAATCGTTCAATTGAACTAGTTCGTTGGTGAACTACCCAAGTGTATGGCCGACACCTAATAGATCATATGCTTCTGTCTTCTAGTGAAAAAGTTGTACCCATGTTATATAAGTATTTATATTAAAATCTGGCAGGCTCTAAGCTGCCAGAGAAGTGTTCGTTTGACATTTTCCAAAGTGAACGGATGCAGCTTTTAACAATTTCAGCAGGAAATATCATAAAAATTACGGATTTTCTAATGAAAGGTTTCCTATGCTTACTAAGCAAAAGCTGTTCTTGACTAATTAGGAAGATCTAATTCTAACAAAAAATCACTTAAAGCAGTTAAGAGTAGCTAAGAGGTTTTTTAAATTTTTATTTAGGTATCTACAACAATTATTTGGCAAACTCACCTCATACACCATCCATACACTCAGCAGCACTTGAAATAAATTGTAAACTATCAGAGTTTTCTCCAATTTATATGGTTTTCTATCCTTCATGTAGCGTGGCCCCCAAGCCAGAACGAAATATAAATAGCAGGCAATGAGTGAGAAAATTGGAACGGGTGACTTAATCAGGAACCAATCGTTCGTTCGTTCGTCTGGAATAAGAATAAAATTATTTATGAAAGTAGTTAGTAAAAAAACAAAAATTACAAACCAGCCAACTCTGTAAAGAGAAAATTCCAATAATCTGTTTGAGTTTCGTTTAAATCCGCCATCTTGAGGCCTCTGTCTGTCTGTCTATCTATCTTTTAATCAATATCTGTGTTCTTCTTATTCGTGCGCTCTTCTTCTTTTTAATTTTAGTAAAATAAATAAGAATCTGCAAAAGAAAAGAATATTCCAATACTTATTATTTCGAATTTATTTTAGTTTAATATATGAACAAAATCTTGAACTTAATTTCAAGATGTGAATCGTTATACCAGCCACAGTCAAATGTCATATTTGTTTCATAATCATACTTTTAACTAGCGTGTTGGTCTAACTGTGTGTCACACCGTCATGCAATAGAAAATTATGCTAATTATTGTGTGTGAATTAAATAACTAAATTTTGTTGCAGAGTATTTTTCGTTTACATTTTGGTTTATTTTTCGCCTTTTTCATGTTGCCTAATTTTGACTGAATATAGGTTAATTTTCTATGAATCTTGGTGTTTTCTTCAGTACGTTATTCGTGTGTACGTTTAAAAACTGACCTATCCAATTTTTGCGATTCAAAGCTTTATGAACCACAGCTGAAGCATAACAACCCAGTGGTAAATGCACACATGACTTAAGCGACTATTTCTTAAATACAATGTAGCTTCGAGGCCTTCAATGGTTTTCTACCAACCATATGAGGCACAAAGAAGCAATTAACTTTAGTGTTGGGAAAAACTGTTATTTTTAAATAACTGTTTGAGCTGTAACTGTTCCAGGTTAATAATAGCATAAAATAACGGGTATCTGTTCTTTTCGTCCCTTCATAATGTCATGCACTGTACATTGGCACATCACTAGACAACCAAGCCCGACACTTTTGTGCAACCGTAGATGCTTGCTCTTATATAACTTAGTTAACTTGATGCAGTTACTTATAAATATTAGAATTAAATGTACTTCAACATGACTACTTAAAAGAATGGAAAATATGTAAAAGAGTTCATCGTTTTGGAATTTTTTCACATCTGAAAGTGAAACAAATGCTTCTTGCAAATTTTTCTAGTAAAACCTCTCGCAAGAGTTATCAATAAGTAACTTGAAACATCAAAGGTTGTACATCAAATGCACTGTTGCCAACTTGGTGCTTTTTCCAAACAGATTTGATGTATTTTGAAAATTTCGGCGCAAGCAAAATGGGGTTTGGTGCTGGTGTATTTTTAAAAATTTCGGTGGCACCAAATTTGCCTTCGTTGGAAAACATACACTTAAGAATGTCAGTCAAAAACAAATATTTCTCCAACATTTTTTTTTATTATTGTAGAGAATTTAACAAATTACAAGAAAAAAATATTTATTAAAAAATATATTTTTCACTCCAAAATGGTTTTATAGAGCTCCAAACTAGCGGCAGAGAAAAAAACGGGGCCTCGCGGTTGCAGCACTGGTAGTCGCAAAAATTGTCCGATCTGGAAAAAAAATTAATTTTTTAAATCTTAACAAAATTGGTTATCGTATGACAGGAGCTGTTTTTAAATTTTTTTTCAATTTTTGGTGATGTTCCAATTTTGAAAGTGTGTTTTTTCGAAAAAAAATATTGACTTTAAAAATTCATAAAAACGAAAAAATGTAAAAAAAGCTCGATAGCGAATTGAGTTAAAAAAAATACAAAAAAAAAAAATTTCGCCAAAAAATTAACCCGCTAGTGCCGGAACCAGAACAAAAAACATGGTTTCGAGATAAACGCGTTCAAAGTTTGTGAACAAAGAAAAATGCAAAAAAAAATAATAATGCGCTCTCACTAATCCGGCTGTAACTTTTGAACCCGTAGAAATTTTTCCATGAAGAATCTTAAGAATATTTACTAAAATAAAAAAAAAATTAAAAATTATAAAAAAGTCGATTTGAAAAAACGGCCAAAGTCATGTCCCCCCTTAAGATGAGTTGAATATGGTCAATTTGATTTTTTATACACCTGTAAAATGAATTGTTTTTTAAAAATTAAAACAATTGACAATCAACATACAATTTAATTGTTAAATTTAACGTGTTTAATTATTTTTAAAGCCTTATAAATCTGCTGTATTTTTGAGGAAACGCATTTTTGTTGCGTTTTTGGTGGAATTTAGAATTGCTCAAATGCAAACCGTTTGCTTTCCACAGACTGTTATTATTGCTGCTGTTATTTTTCCCCACTGTTAATTTTTACTTGGTTGTTCTTCAACAGCGAAAATGTAATTTTTATACACACAAAATAACAGTTGCAAAATAACAGATTGTAAAATAACAACCCATCTCTAATTGACTCTCATGTTTTGTTTATTTCAAAAATACCCTACAATAAGCACTGTCCTGTGATGTGCATATTAGAGGGCTGCAGGAATGTATGTATTCCTTTTTGCTTATCTCAAATCATTAACCAAGCGAAACGAATGAGTGCAAGACATCAATTTTGCAAAGCGAATGAATGTGTCATTCTATTTGAGAGAGTTAGAATGAATTTTGATTTTGTACTCGTTTGTCTCTTTTTTTAATGGAATGAATTCATAGTATTGAGAGTACTCTCGTACTTTACATGAATTATCAAGACGCATTGATAAGCTCGCATTATACCAAAAATATTTAAAAAACCAGAAAAAGCGGGATATCTTGAAAACGGAGCGAGAAAGGCCAAAAATAATCACATTTTACGTTTTTCTAAGGGGGATGGTATTGAAAAAGTAAGACATAAATAAACCATATTCTATTTAAAAACCATTTAGGAGTCCTCTCAAAGGAGTTGAGTGTTTGATTCTCCTCTTTTCCAATATAATTGCTTTTGTTTTATTTTAGCAAATGTAATGTGGAATGGATTAAATGTGAAGTTACTTAATCGGACTTAAGTGTTGTTGAAATATTGAATTAGGTGTTTTATGACTGAAAGAGCATAAAGACTACCATTTGAGAACTTATGCGCCAAATTTTTCTATTTCAATTGTGTTAACTGACTTGTACCATCTTCTATTTTATATAAAATTGACGACCTAGTTACGTTCGTTCCAATCAACACCTTGAAGCAACATTTTGAAGCCAACGGTCGTACAATTTCCGAATTATGTTTTACCTCAAATCTTTTATCTTTTTTTTTTTTTGGGTACTTTTGTTTTTTATACATTTTTAGGATATATCATTGTTTCACTCTTTGGATGATGGTTATATCATTGTTTGACTCTTTGGATGATGGTTACACTGGTTCTAGCATATTTTGACAAATCTCGAATCATAGCAAGTAACTTTAAATCAATTTTTGGATATCTTGGATATTTTTACTTCTAAAGCAGATCTTCCAGAGATACCCCTTAACTTAATTATGCAATTTTAGTAACTTTTACAAGTTTTGATAAGTTTTCTAAAATAAATCCACTGAAAAAGTGGTGTAAAAGATTAAGAATAAAAAAAAGAATGAAGGACTAGAAGGATTTGAATCTATTTTTCTTTTTTATAGGATGATTACAAAATTGTGATTTAAATAATTTAATATTTATTTAACCTTATCTCATATTCAATTTAAAATCTAAGTTTGTATTATATAAATTAATTTATTAATGTATTTTTTTGGATCTTGGAATATTGTTACTTATCACATATATATTAAAAGTTTTTTAATTTTTTTAATCAACAATTCTTTCAAAATCAGATAACCTATCACAGACGAATGACGTTACTGTTACAGTACTCATAACAATCTAGCAATGCAACCCTTAAAAACTATGTTTAAGTCACATGCCACTTACAGTTCTTCATTACATTAGAATCACTTAATGGTAAAATTTTACCAGCGGGAAACAAAGTAGCATAGGAGAGCGAATAAGATAAATACTCTTACTTTTAATTTACTTGTTAACATCTGTCTAACATAATTAGAGTTGATAAAAATTTTGGCCAAAAAGAAAACAAAATAATAACGACAACTTTTTTTGTTGGAGGGTGTGTAGCAAGCATCAAATTTCTGCTTATTTATGAGTATTTTAGGCAAATGAATAAATAACAGTCCAAAGTAGATGCAGAAAGTGCGGCATAAAAGGAACCCAAAAACTCACATGTGGTGTTCGTACGCCAAAATGGTTAAAAAATATGCGCTATTGTTGGTTTTGTTGACGGAACTTAAACAGAAACAAAACCGAGAGACACAAGACGATGTAAAATAAAAAATAAAAAAAATTATAATATAATCATTGTTTATTAAATTAAAATCATGCTCGAAACTTTGAATGTGTTTTATTTGTTTTGACATAACGTAATATTTTAATAAAGCCGGCAAATAAACTTCAGAGATGCTGTGTTTTCAATGTTAACTGAAAAGTTAGGCACCTGTTAAACTTGTCAAAACGAAATTTCTTTTGGCAGAGCAATAATAAAAACAATTGTCATTTTGAATTTAAACACATGGAACACCTAAAACTGATTATCACTATGTCATTTTCCATGGTCAGTTGTTGTCAGTCTAATGAAAAATTCCAACACCTGATCAATTATTTTGAAGAGAAGAAATCCTGATCTACTGACAGATTTTAAGCAAAAAATTGCCTAAAAATTGTTATTAATGACATATTTTAGGGTTTCATGTCAAATCGAAAATGACTAGTGAAAACCAAGCATTAGATTTTTTTTTTTATATAGATTGAATTATATAAAATTTATGTAATGAGGTGTAGCAACTAGATCTATCTCCTTCCCTCCAATTAAAAATCAAAATTGAACCAGGGTGGAATTCGAATTTGTAAATAATATAGTTGAATGGATTCAATTCTTTCGAGGTTATCTTCGAAAAAATCTTTCAGTTTGTTTTCGTTTCTATAACATAAATAACTAACAGCATATTGGCCATTTCAGCCCTTGAAAGGACTTTGACCGAGCTTTCTATGATCAATTGTGTTGTGTGTGCCCTTAAATGTTTGACACAATTAACCCAGAACTGGACCTACATGTTTTATGACGACTCCGAACTACTTAAATTCATGTTCTCAAAAAGCTTTACATGGCATTTTTTATTCTCTGAGGTTTGCTATTTTGCCGTCTGTTGAGAGGTGACGGCCGAACAGAAAAAAATTATTTCTATTTAAAAACTTTTGCTCCAGCTGTGGTTTGAATAATCAACAATTGGGTTACAGCAATGGTACAATTACATATAAAACAGGCCATAAACGTCAAACAAAAACAACAACAAACACTTGGTGAATAATTTTTGACGAGAATTTGAAAAATTGAGTTTCCGTTTTTAAGACAGCAGAAAGACAGTTCATATTTTTTATTACATTCATAAACATTGACGGTTGATGAACAAATTTGTATTAAAAATTTCAAAAAGTTTTATTATAAATTTTTATCTAAAAACGGAAACTACTTTTTTAAAATCCACGTGGAAAAAATGATTCACGACAGGCCAGAATAAGAAAAACTGAAATTCGAATATCATGTTATTCTACCATGATACAATCACTCAGGTGACGATTCAGTTGGCTCCACATAATCATGACACTCTTAACCAGCCATTAAATTTTTATTTCAGTAATCTTGGAATATTACTTATAGAAGCAGCTTGAAAAATGTTTACTGTAGCGCCATCTGGCACACATTTTTATAACAAAATAATCATTAAGATGTCCAAAAAAGAAACTCATTTAGGCCAAGTGACATTTATATACAAATTGTTCGTAGATTCAGGGAGAATAGACAGAAATTTGTATAAAAATATAAAAATAACTGCATTTTTCTTATGTTAAATTTTGAATAAGATATGCCATAAAATATGCTTTTAAAAAAACGGAAGTATTATAATAATATTAATCAATTTTTTTATTATTTCTCAATTTCAATTTCAAGAACTTAACCGGCAATAAAAGAGTTCAAAAGACTCTCAAGCAAATGCTTGAGTATCAATTAAAAAGAAGTATTTTTTAAGGTCAAACTAGCTGACGAAATGTTGTGTCAAAAAATAATAAAACAACACCTACGGAATTGATTTGAAGCTTGATAATATTTATCTGCTAATTTATGCAACAATTGTATTATCTTAACTGAAAAAGAAGTCTTGTCAGATATGTTAACTCTTTTTTATGCTCTTGTCAATATAAAACATAAACAAACAAAACGTCAACAAATAGACGGAAATTACAACATTTTTTTGTTGCTTTTCTTTGAACCAGAGCGCAAAAGCGTCAATTGACGTAAATTGAATTAGTTTGCTTTAGTTTTAGCCGAAATGTATAAAATGTGTTAAAAAAAAAAAACATATCTTCTTTTTCGCCTTGGTTTAAGTTAACAAATATAAACCTATTGGCTTGGCTAATATTTTGATTTATGATAGGACATAAAGTCTAGTTCAACTAGTTATTTAGTCTTTAATATAGCGTAAATAAGTATGTTGCGTTTCATGTGGCCAATACAAATACAACCTTGCTGAAAGTTAAAGATTCTTTATGCAGTATGCTTTAATTTAACGCTTCGCTAAGATTTTACTTGGTTTATTTTTGTTGCAGCTGTAAAAATTATTAATACCTTCATTTGGAATCGACTTGAAACTGAACAGCTAATTGTTGAACAAATATTTTTTTTGTTTTTGTTTTTACACAAACTAATCACTATTTTATTTATTTTTTTGGTTTTTCTTTTTCAAATTGTATTAAATGACCCCGTCTAGATTTTCGGTGGTGACCAACCAACGCATGCGCAAAGTAGTGTGAAAAAACAACAAATAACAAAAAATGTTGAGTTGAATATTAATAAATAAGCACATATCATGCAGTGTAACTCGTTGAGTGTTATACCAACTCTATGAAAGAGTGACACAATTTATATTCTTGAGTAACCCATTAGCCAAGCAGCAACAAGTTTGGGCACACTTGACCTTGACTAGCCTCGACCATTCACATGGAATTAACTTATGTAAGTCGAATGATAGTCGAAGTAGCTTAAATCAATGGTTTTATAGAATCACTGTAGAATATTTAAGTTTTATCAAAACTATGCTAATTTCTTAAATTCTTCTTTATTTTCAAGTTTTAAGTATATTCATAGAACTTGTTACCGGGTTAAAACCTGCTACACAAATACATATTTGTTTGATTTTTTTCGATATTAATTTTTTTTAAGATTCTTTGTTTTTCAGAACAGACTGGTTGGCTTTACTTAAAACCATTAAAAATAATTTAAGCGAAAAAAAGCAAAAAATATTTCATGGACCATAGTGCAAGCCGAAAATCTTGTCTTTTTTTTCAAAAACAGAAAAACACCATTTTAAAAAAATTTAATTTTGTCAAAGAAATCATAGAGAGTAGCCTTGATTTTTTGATGGCACGGACAGTTTATTAATTTAATGTCAAGACAAAATAAATTCTCCATTAATCCGGTTTAGACTTTGACAGAAAACAAAAAATGCAATATTGAGTTTTTGTTTTTTTACAACAAAAATAAGTTTTAGCCCATATTTTAAGAATAAATCGAATTTTGTGATCTTTTTTTAAAAGGACTAATTTAAATAAACAAAAAAAAAAAACGGGTTTATTATCAAAAGTTTTTTAAGTTAACTGATAAGACTTAAATACAAAAAAGAAATAAATGAAATCTTTTCACAGATGGCGTAGATATTGCTTTCCCAATTTAGAACATTCAATTTGAGACAGTTTTTTTTCTCTCTCTTGGCATTTGGTTGAAACACACGCTAAATAACTAACGACAATATTAAGAAAATTCATTAAAAATATTTTTGGTTAGAACTTTGCTGTAATTTTTATCACATTTGCAAGAAAATTTAACAAACTTTCAGAAAAAATTAGAAAAATTGAAAAACCGCTAAAATTCAACCAAGATATTCACATGGAAAGTCTAATTTTGAAATTCAAAAAACATTTTTTTACAATTTTACAGTTGACGAATAGATAAAACTAAATTTTTTAAAGAAATTGTTACTTTAAAATAAAAATTCAAATTCGAGCAAATCAAGAACTCTCTCCCAACCATATTAATATGAATTTCATAATTTCAAATATTAATTTAATTTTAATCAAAATGCAGATTTTTTTCTCAAAAAATTAATTTCTCTCTTAGAAGGTTGGGAACCACCTCTATCAGATATATCATTTATATATATACATTCTCTGGCATCATTGGACCTTATTTCTTTCTAAATGTAGAAGAAGACCCCGAGACCGGTGCCGTATGACTGAAGCCGAGAGACATCAGACGCATGTCTGAACAGCTGAACAGCTGAACATGTGAACAGCTGCTCCAACGGCAAAAAAAGGAAATGGATTTTTGCATCGTATTGTATTGGTGATGAGAAATGGGTTCATTAAAATCATAAGGGCCGCCCGGTGATACACCAAAATCGACACCAAAGCCCAATATTCACAGTAACAAGGTTATGCTCTGTATTTGCTGAGACCACTTGGCATGGCGTACTATGAGCTGCTATAACTGAATAAAACTATCACAGGGCAACTCTGCGGAACTCAACTGATACGTTTGAGCCGAGCATTGAAGCAAAAACGGCCAGTAGGGGAGAGTCGTCCCCGTTGTCTCAAGTACTAGTTGTCACAACGCGGATATCTTTTGATTCAACACGTTATCGAGTTAAAAATCAATGTCATCTATACGCTATTGCAATTTCTAGCATCCCAAGAAAGTTTAAGAGCCGTTAGTTTTGTTTTGCAAAAATTAAAAGAGATTTAAGAAACGAAGTTGGATTTGTGTATTTGTATATTTTTAAAAAATTTGTGTTTAGACAAATAGAACTGTGCAATATTCAACTTTAAATAAATTTCCAATACAATTAATATTATATTTTGCAAGTACTTATGAATTTTTAGATAAAACTTCATATTTAAATTTACAGAACATTGTTTAAATTTTTTTCCAAATGGTACAGGTTGTCACAGCGCTTGTGGGGCTTGTTGTCACATATAATTTCATATAACTATTTTGAAAGTATTCTATGTTTTATTTGAATTTAAGGAAATATGCCAAGAAATCGCAAACGACTTACAAACCGAGGTCGGACATCTTCAGATATCATGCTGCAAGAAGATTATAGCTAGTATCAATAAAGATAACGTGGATTCACTACGTGTAGTTTGTTGTCAAGCGTCAAATCCAATAACAATTGTCGTCAATATATAAACTGCAAACGTTGTGCACATAATGCATTGAAAGTGATTGTTTGATACATTGCTGCTTAAGTTGTTCTTCGGAGTGCGGCAGCGACGACGATTAAGAGCTGTGACAACGGGGACTACGCGTTGAGACAACTTACCCCACGGGTGGGGTTACTTGTCCCAGACGAGTTGAATTTTTTATCTAGAAAATTTATTGATTTATTTTAAAATAATATTCATTATTGATATCAGGATTGAAGAATAAAATATTGAATTTATCTTTAAAAGTTTTGCAGTGCCATTATTGCTTAATTTGTGGGAGTTACAGCAGTTCATTCAAATTTTGTGACAACTAGTACCACTCTCCCCTATACAAGCAAAGACACAACAAGGTAATTGTGCAACATGATAATGATCGGCCACACGTTGTGCAGCTGGTCAAAATATACATTGAAACGTTGAAATCGGAAGATTTACCCCATCCGCCGCATAGCCCAGACATTGCCCTTTCCGACTGCTATTTTTTTTTCGCCGATGACGCATGCCCAGCACTTCCCCATTTGAAAAACTTCAAAATTAGATGGAAAAATTTATTTGGACTTTTTGTATCCAAATAAATTTTGTACCAAGACCAGTAAGGGAGAATGCCTACCTGCTGAACAGGTCCACCTACTGAATGTTGTCAGTTCTGAAGTATCTATAGATAACAGCGCCAATATGTATAACGTCAAAGTAACATCTCATTGAAACATCTCACTTTTGACAAATCAATTCGATGAACGGTACTGTGCAATGGGAAAAGAATATTTCGCGTCATGTGATGATGAAGTCACTGCCCATCTACTGAACAAAAAGTAAGCCCACCTGCTGAACAGTGTT
Organism: Tetanocera ferruginea; assembly: GCA_958299015.1. Taxonomy (NCBI): domain Eukaryota; kingdom Metazoa; phylum Arthropoda; class Insecta; order Diptera; family Sciomyzidae; genus Tetanocera; species Tetanocera ferruginea. The sequence continues at coordinate 138,279,668 of OY282642.1, forward strand.
AAGGACTGTCATATAATTTTAAATTACCTAATAAACAATTTCAGCATGGCGTCGTCGAAAAAAGTGAAAGGTACGAGAATTGGCTTATCAACATTATGAGGAGGATGCTGATTACATCAAAGATCAATTTTCATTTATTTTAACTTAATTTTGTTGACTTATTTTTATTTTTATTTTTTCAAATTAAAATGAATTTTCTTCTGTGTTAATTTTAGTAAGTCTCTACAAGCCACTGAAAGACTAAATTTTTCTTTAAAGCTAAGAACTCATGGTTTAACCATAATATTTAAATTTTTACAGCAATGTGTTTAAGGTGTTCAATGGCTGGGCCGATTTTTTGGGGGTCGATTTTTAAGAGTTGCCAGATCGACCGAATCAATTGGATTTTCGAAAATTTAAAATAAAATTCATGTTTAAGTTAGCTATCAAACTTATCTTTGAAGCGAAACTAACAGCTTCAAAAAATTAAGTGTGAAACTAAAATTATGGCCTCTGAACGAAACGTGATTCAGCTGGTGGGCATCCTCCTCTACTTCGTTTGAATTAAAACAAACTTCAACTTTACATTAAATTCTTGCAATATATGTGTTCATAAAAAAAAAAAAAAATTGGCCATTTCAGCTCTTGAAAGGAATTTGACCGAGCTTCTTATGATCAATTGTGTTGTGTGTGTTATTAAATGTTTGCACACAATTGGCCGAGAACTGGACCTACATGTTTTATGCCGACTCCGAACGGCTCATGTTCTCAAGAAGCTTTACATGGCATTATTTACTCTCTGAGGTTTGCCATTGTCTGCTGAGAGGTGGTGACCGATCAGAAAAATTTTTTGATTGAAACTTTTCGCCGCGACTGGGGATCGAACTCAGGCTCCGAGCGTGCTAAGCCACACACTTAATCTGCACGCCACGGTCACCACTATCGGTCACCATATACATATGTGTTCATACTAAAATCAAAACAAAGCATCAGTTGAAAGAACAATTAGCTAGTTTAGTAGCTAGTTTTTAAGCAGCGCAGTTTTTTAAAAATTGTTTGATAGTTTTCGCATTCTTCATTAAAATAAAGGCTCTCAAAAACAACAAAACTCTTAAAAAATACCTGCTTATGACTTTCATGTAAAGAATAAAAATATTTAATTATTATGTGATTACTTCATTCTGACATGAAACAAACCGTATTCAAAGCTCTTAACCCAAACCAGTCAGGAGATAATTTTATATTGCAATTCTTTTTTGGGTATCCTGTTATATAAAAAAACCTATTTATAAATTATGAATTATATTATCGGTAAAGAACGATGTCAACAGACTTTTTATGAACAAAGTGCTATAACATTGATATTTTCGAACTATGAATTCAATACTCGAAGTAGTAAAGGACAAGTTTGGCGACTGGGAATGGATCTCAGGGCGAGCGTTCGTTTATTGGCATTTGAGATCATTGGACTTGACATCTTCGACTATTGTCTCTAAGACTATATCAAATTTTTAGTCTTCTTAAGCAAGTCAACTAATTTGGAAGAGTTCAAGGCCAGCATTTGAAACGCTAAAGCCGGAATTACACTCAAGTATTGGTTCAAAAATAACAACAAAAACTACTTGGTATAAATGCTCATTGAGTATATTTACCAACGACAACCAAAAATGTCCATTCTCTTAAAAAAAAAAAACGGTGCCTGCACACAAGTTTTTATACAGATATCAAAAATATTACAATTCTAACTCGTTCATTAGTTTAGACGCAGTACGAAATTAAAGTTTTCAGTGATGCAAGTTAACTTTGAATGATACAATTTTTATAATCTTTATTGTATCAAATAAAGATGTCTTTTTGCAATTTGAACGAAATTCTTATTCATTGTAACGATCTGTGCGGCAAAAATCGTTTTTTAAAAATTCTTGCTATTCCGCAGTTTGATTTCTCAAAATAAATATAATTTTTGGAAAATTGGCCTTAACTACTATAAAATAACTTAAACATAGTATATCGTCTTTAGAACCCCGTCGGAGTTACTCGATTTACTCAAAAACTCACTGAGATATCGTAATTTTAACAAAAAATAAACTTCTGCTAGTTTTTCACGGTTTCTGCGTTTATTGGTCAATATTCCCGGGCCTTACAATCTTTTACCCAAAACAATTAAGTTCACGTGATTCTTGGTCAAAAGACGAAAAAAATTAGCCCCCATGGAACCATCAAAGTCACACGGGCCCTTGAAGATTGGTGTGTTTTTTCATCCCGCGATACAGGAATAGGTAAAAAAAAATAGCGATACAGTTCTAGGGTTAAAAAGGTAATTTTTTTTTTCTGGCGACTGTGGTCGTACGTGCTAATTGTATGTCGTACGAATCAACGAAACTCGAATTCAATTCTCACCTGAAGCAAAATTGTTTTTCAACCATCACTTTTTATAAAGGGACGAACTGAAAAGCCAATAAACAAATATTATTTGCTAATTGTGCAATTTCAATTGTCAGTTCATTAAAATTTTAAATTTTATGTTAATTTGATTTTCAATTTTATGTAGTTGATTTTTTTCTAGGAAAAACACTGTGTGCGGTGCTGTTAATTACTGTTCACGTAAAATAAATTTTATTTCAGAAAATCGTGAAATACCGGCTTCATTGAACACTTCCACCCAATAATTTGAGAAATCAGGTTATGTTGGCTTATAAAGGAATATTTTGTAATGTTTTGTAGAAGAAATTGAATTTATGATAAAAACGAAAAAAATAAATTTATTTCATATTATTTTTTTAAAAGCATTGAGCTTTTCTAGTAATTTAGTATATTTCAGAGAACTCATTCTTCCTCCAAACCCCTTGCATTTTGTACTCGTTGATTACATGGTTTGACAATAGAGTACCTCTTAAAGAAGTAAAAGGGGGAAAAAATCCAGACACATGCAATACATTTTACTTTCATTAAAAAAACTAAATATTATGCCCATATAAAACATCCATATAAAACTAATATTCGGTTTTGGAAATGCACATGGTATATTTTATCACAAAATGTCTTCCACTTAAATTAATTGCAACGATGTAGTACAAACTCAGTTTCAGTACAATATATTAAATTGAATTTGCGTTGCTGTTGCAAGATACAAATTATATTTTCTTCAGCTTGTTTTTTTTTCATTCTATTAATTAATAATGCGTTAAATGTTGTTTAAAACATATGCAAATTTTATATAATTTTTATATTTTTCAGCAACAATTTTTTGTTGAACTTCATTAAATTGCAAACATATGTTAACTGCTTGTATCTGTGCAAGAGGCTATATATAATATTGAAAGTCCTTTTTCATTTTATAATTTTTTTTTTTTAAATTTTAAGTGTTTACAATTTTAATTCTCAGATTAATCCTTCATGTAGTTTATTAAGCACCATTTTGAAATTAAACTTATCGTTTTAATTCCTCTTGTTTTGTTTTCATTTTTTTTTTTTTTTAATTTTCAATGTTCTCTATTTTTCTCACTTGTTTTTTTTTTACACTCTTTTTAACTTAGATCCAATATGGCGCTAAAATATCCTTTATATTGCTGTGTTAATTGTGCGTGCTTTTTTATGTGGGCTTTTTCCCCTACCTTTTTTTTCTTTAAGTTGTTAGCTATGCATGTGGCTTAAGTTCGGATCTCTGGGAGACTATCTCGGTATCTCTTAGCATCCGTTTCCCACGAAACACATTCACAAACTGAGCTTCACTGCGCCGAATTGCCCGCTAAGTATACTTCCGTTGCTAACAGTTTGTTTGGTAGAAATGAAACAGCACAGTTTCAATCTAATGTGTAAACATGTGCCGTTGTTGTTTTTGTTGTAGTTATTTATATTAATTTTTTTGTTTCTTTTGGTTGTTTTTTTTTTTTTAATTTAACGTATTTAGAATAAGTTTTCTTCTGACTTGAAGAAATCTAAATCTTTATTTTTTTCATCTTCTGCCTCTTCTGGCCGTTTTTGTTTTGTTATTATTTTTTTTCTTGATTGTAGCAACTTCTCTTCTCTTTTTTATATATATATATTTTTAGTTGTTTGTTTGTCTGTGCTAAGTTAATACAAAAATGTACCATTGGGCGCGCATCAGGTGTTGTCACAGTGCTTGAATTTATAGTAACCGATGCTACTCAATGTTAGCACCTCATAGTATGATTTTTGAAAAACTAGTAATACCATATGAAAGGCCCTACAAAAATGTATGAAAAAGGTCTAAAGGGCAAGTTGGTCGCATAAATTGGTAAGTCATAGATCACTTTTTGTGAATTTTTTAAGAAAATTTCAAGGTCATGTACAATTTGGGACAATAATGGGATTTTTCGTAAATATCAGTTGGCATTACTTTTTTTTTATATAAAAAATGAGTTCATTAAATCCCTTAATGAGGTGCTCCCGCATTATTAAGACAACTAAAAAGAAGGGACATATCACCTACAACTAATCGGGATATATATATGAATTGAAAAACGTTTCCATTCAGGAGAAAAATTTATGCAAACATTTTTCTGAAAATCATAAAAAGTTAAAACCTGTTAAGTAAACTGAGATATATCGAGCCATAACCGCGAAAAAGATGTAACCAGCAATTAACAAAAATTTGTTTTCTTATTGAAACTTATAATTTATTTAATTTTAAATATTCTATAATTATGAAATAATAGTAATTATAATAATATAATTATTTAAGTGCTAGGTTTGTGAGAAAACACTGTCGTAACTAAAAATTTTAAGTCGAAAATAATTAAAAGAAATCTTCTCCTTTTAATTTTTAGTTTTGATGGTTACATCTTTTTCGCGGTTATGGCTCGATATCATCGTCAGCATTAATAATATTTCTTTAAAAATATTGGAAGACTAACAATGACTATTCGGCCTAGCTGTTCACTTTCAAAATAAATCTTACTGCACAAACTAAATATTTCTATGGAAATATTTACAGAAAAATTATACACTCAGAGAAATATCGTAACTTAAAATTAAATAATATCGTCTCAATTTTAAGTTTTTTCATTTTTAAAAAATCGTCTTTTAATTCACCTTGAAAATCTTTAAATCAAATATGAAAACATTTTGATATTCGATTCGAAGTTTAAAAAATTTAAAATAATGATATTTCCACTGCAAAATTAAGTTGGAAAATAACATCGATTTAGTTTGAAGTAATCATTAATGAAAATATTTGTGTGTCTACGCCTTTAGAATAATTTTGCCGATATCGTCTCATAACGGTTTCACAGAGTTCATTGACTACGTGCGGCACGACAAGAAACTCGCACGTCTATTTACCGTTTTGGAGTTTGGCATTCTTTTTACAAAATTGAAATGTAAGTTAGTTATTAATTATATTTTGTCTTTACAAAAGATTTTTAATTATTTCTAGGACGAGACATCAAAATCCAAGAAAAAAGTATAAATAGTGAAGTGTGCAGATGCAAACGTCAAAAATCACCAAATGAACCTTTGGAAAAATATCTAAGTTGAGATGGCTCTGGTTGGGAATCATAATCCATTCAATTTTAAGTCGCCACCAATAAAGTTTTTAGAAAAATGAACGAAATATGAGATGATAGATCAGCAAATTTTGATAGGATTAAAACAAAATAAATAGGTTTTTACAAAAAGTAATGCATTCAAGCTTATTTTGAATGTACCTACATTTTTATACAAATTCGAAAAACTACAGTACTTCATCACACATAAGTTCCGTACTTGATCCAGTAATCCGATTTAAGAACAATGCTAACAATAACAAGAAAAAACAACCATTTCATACACCCAGGAAAGCTTTATAATATGTCTTATATCGATTTATGATTACAGAAGGAAGGCAGATGACCTTATACAAACATGCTACATCAAAGGTTATACGATTCAGCCTTCTATCATAGTTATGATAATTTTAGTTTTTTTATTTATATTTCGATAAATCTTTTTTAAATATCCCTCTTTCGTTAAAGTGTTGGATGTTAGCTTTATGGGTTATAGCCAGTATGAATTTTTATACAAAACTATTTGTACGGTGACCGTGGCATGCAGGTTAAGTGTGTGGCTTAGCATGCTCGGAGCCCGGGTTCGATCTCTCGCCCCGGCGAAAAGTTTTTTTCAATAAAAAATTTTTCTGATCGGTCACCACCTCTCTGCAGACAATGGCAAACCTCAGAGAGTAAATAATGCCATGTAAAGCTTCTTGAGAACATGAACTTTAGCCGTTCGGAGTCGGCATAAAACATGTAGGTCCAGTTCTCTGTCAATTGTGTGCAAACATTTAATAACACACACAACACAATTGATCATAAGAAGCTCGGTCAAAGTCCTTTCAAGGGCTGAAATGGCCAATTTGTTTTTTGTTTTTACTTGTACGTTACAAAAATCTCTATGATCATCAAAGTTTGATGGCTTATCATGATGATTTACTATTCCTGCTCCATTTTTAACTACACTTGATTTTTACATTTCTGCTTTTCATTTGGGTACATTTGTGAATCAGTGACAAAACTTCCATAAAAAATGAACAATATGAAATGTTACCTTAATTTTTTTGATGTTGCTTTATTAAATTAATTTTGTTTTTATTATTTCACTAAAACGTTATATAGTAAAATCATAAAAATGGTTATTTTATGTCATAACACAAAAGAGTGGGTGCCAAACACAATTTCCCAGTGTGCCAAATGAACGTTTTAAATAAAGTCCCGTTTTTAACAGAATTTTTTCTATTTTAACAGAATTTTGTAATTTTTTTATTGTAGCTATTTTTTTTTATTGTTTATTTTATAAAATAAGTTACATATATAACTTTTTTAAATATTTTTTCTTAGTCTCACGGAACTAATGTTCCAGTTAAGGGTTATGACGATAGTGTAACAATTGACAATATTTATTTCACAAGTATTCATCAATTGAATAATTGTAGAACTTATGTGAAATATAATTTTTAATATGTAGTAACATTTTTTAAATTGTAATTCTCTTGTGACTATGTTTAACTACACAGTAAAAATTTTGAGGGCAAATTTTATCTTTTTTATAACATTTCTGTAGTATAAAATCGTTTTATACTAAATTTATTATTAGTTTCATCCCACTCTATTGTATTAAACTTGCATTTCTATTCAAACAGCTATTTTACTCCAAAATAGTATAATATTTATACCATAAATTTATAAACATCATATATATATTCCAGTTATGCACACGAGAATACTGGAATACTCCACCAGTGCTGTCACTTGAGAATTTTAAATAGTGGCAGAATTTTCTCTAAAAGAGTGGTAGATTAAGAAAAATAGTGGTAGATTTTTTCCTCTACAAAAAACTTGATTTATTTGCTATAATCTCATTAAAATTATGGCATAGCTTTATTTTGACGTTTATGAAATGTGAATGCAAAAAGTACAAATAATTCCCAAATTATTTTCCAAAAAAGCATTACATCCATTATTAATAGTGAAAACCCGATCATAAAGACAATTTAAATGTGAAATTCAAGGTAATAGAATGGTCTCCCGCCATTTTCTCCAAGAACATGGGCTAGCTCACGAGCTCAACCCACCAGGAAAAGTGGGTCATCTCATAGCTTTCTGTGACAAACTCTTAGGTTCGGAGATCATGACTCTTCATTTCCAAACGTCATATATTTGTTTGTATGAAAATGCAGTAATTATAATCCAGAAGGCAAGAATCAACGTAGCTTCATTTGGCAATAAACGAAAGCTATTAATTTTTCACAATAAACTAAGATTTTGTCATGTTTTGTGTCTGTTTTTCAACTAATTTCCTTTCTGTTTTGTTTTGTACACATCGCTTTTTGGCTTCCTGCACATCACCTAAAGTAATGGCGCCTTTTTAAATTCTCTAAGCAGCAGGAAAAGATGAATCCCTAATCTTATTTTTATAAATTTTGCGAACCTCAAATACTTTTTAAATATATACACTTTGCATATTCCCGTAAATCCGCTGCCAATTATGAGCTTCAAAGTACGAACCAAACCGCAAACAAGTCAAGAGCAGACTGGTATCTGGAAAAAGAATTGAAAAACAAATCTAATAATTTTTGTTTTTCATGGATTAAAAGATGTTTTTAACATTTATTTAATAAAAATAAAATTTTTTAAATTTAATCACATTTAAAAAATTACCGTCTCGACAAAATGTTCCAAAAATATTTAAATTATGGACACAAAAACTTGAAATTGTTATGTTAAAATGGGTATATCAGAAAAATTATGACGGATACGAAATTGTGGTAGATTTTAGAAAAAGTTAAATAGTGGGTGGTAAAAGTGGTAGAAGTCAAAAACGACGAAAAAAGTGGTAGATCTACCCAGTGGCGTAGCGAGGGGGGGGTAGGGGGTGTCATCATGCCCCGGGCGCCACTCGCAAAGGGGCGCCAAATCATTCTCAAGACAAACATTATTTTGCAAAAAAATTTGTTTTAATTAATTAATTCAATAATTAAGTTAGCCAACTGTAGGGTACAATGCTATGATAATGCTGGCCTTATGTCAAATCACATATCTGGCGTTCAACAAAGAATAATAGAAAAAAAAAACTCGCGTGTAGCAACGTACACGTGGCAGAAGTGAAACTTCTTTAACAGTAAGAAATAAGAGAGATTTAAGTGTGAAATAGAGAGCGAAAGTATCTGAAAAGAAATTTAATCAATACGAAATGGAATAATAATTTGTTGATTCAATATTTGCATCCAGGGACCGTACCGAATATGGTTTTTGTCGAAAGTGTCACATATTAACTTTTATCTCTTAATTTTTATTTTTTCCGACAAAAATAACAGTTTTTGTGCCTTATAGTTTTTTTGGGCAAAAATAACAGTTATTTTCTGCCGTTTATTTTTCGGTCAAAAATATCAGGTAATTTATATTTGTTCAAGTCATTTTACCGATAAAAAAACTTTTGATATTATTATTTTCATCTCATCGGTGAGACATTTTCACATGGTGTCAATAGTTCAATCTGTCAAGCGGCCTTTAAGAAAACACAAATTGCTTGATATTTTTGACCGAAAAAAATTAAAGTCACAAAATAACTGCTATTTTTGACCGATAAAATAAAAGTCAAAAGTAACCTTTATTTTTCCTCGAAATATACTAGGCAAGAAATTAACTTTTAAAGAATCAGTTTAAAATTTAAAAGCGACTTAATATTCGTGAGGCTGAGGACATTTGTAACATAATGGTATATTTGAAAAAGTCTTTCGACCATTTTTTCATTTGAAAATTGTAAAATAACAGTTATTTTCGTTCCTTGTTTTATTTCAGTTGGTGTTTTAGTTGCTTTCGAATGTCTTCTCAACACTGTTACTTTTTGAATGCTGGATTGCATTTGCATAGTACTCTTAGAAGGAGCCTCCGAAAGCAGAGGCAAATCTTGTTCATTATTACCTCCTGCTTCCTGATCATAATAATTGCTATGTTGATAGAGGGCCTCATAAAGCAGCGAACGTTGATTGTTGAGTACATCAACTTGGTTGGCTTTAAAATTTTGTTGAGATGCATCAGTGTGTTTTTTGGGGATTGGTTCTTTGTAGATTCACCAAAATACACTGATGTTTCGTAAAAATGCATTTTGAAACTTAGCCGTTGTTGCAATCACCTTACCTTCATCATTAGTTGCAGACCCAGCAGCGGCTGTATTCTTAAGAGCTCTAACTCGCTCTCTATATACACGAACGCGTTCTGCTCCTGTTTTAGCTATTTTTCTATTTTTTTTTTCCGTGCATACTTGTAGGATGAAAATTAATGTTACGGTTATGTTATGTTAATCTAAAGTTAATGTTATTTTCATTATGTTACGTGTTCACTTTTAATAACATTTTGTTATTAATTTGTTAACATGTGCCTACGTGGCGTAAGGAAATAGATTCCGTCTTATAAGCAACGATGTTCGGGGTTCAATTCTTGGCAGCGGCAATCATTTTTTTTTTTTAATTTTCATATTAATTGAAAACGTTAGCCTAGCGTCACGAAAAATGACCTTGAAATTTCACTCGCCGCCAAAGAAGTTTCACTTCAAAAATAATAAGGCAACATTTGTAAATTGTGATAACCACACATTTAATTTAGTAGGAGTTACTACAGCTAACCAAGATTCAATCTTTGTAACATGTTTTGGAATAATTGATAACATATGTACGTCTCTTTTTCTCACGTTCAACATTACGATGGAAATTGTTAAAAATGCTTTAAAAAATCTGTTAAAGAATCTGTAACACAAGGAATCTTAATTCTAAATTTTGGTATTTACTGGACGTTGAAAATTTATTAAGTAAGGATAATCCGTACAACAATCTTGAAAAGAATTGTACAAATATGGGTGAGTTTTATAATACAGATTTAAATGGAACAGAACAGAGAACTTCCATTTAAAGAAAAACATGTTTTTCCAAACCTGAGAGTAGCACTTCAAATACTTATTACTATTTCAGTATCAATGTATCAATCAGTGTAAAATTGAATAAAATATGTAAAATACAGTACAATGTCGAATTTTAGCGTCTTCACTCAAATGCATCTCCTGACCGTATTGTTGCACGCATTTCTTTCGGCGGTAGTAAGGTAATAGTTTTCGATTTTTTATGAATTATGATAGCGCAAAAACTACTCATCCAAATGTAAAAATTTGTTGAACAAACATGAAGAAAATTAGAAATTTTATTCGGCTTAGCGTGATTATTAATATTGAACAAGAAGTATACAAGATATATTTCAACATATGCGACAATATTTGAAAAAGTGAGAAAAACTTTTAAAATCTTATAAATCTTATAAAATCTTTAAAAAACACGTAAATCCTAGTACTCTGTCCGTTTGCGTGAAATTTCACTCGCAACATTCATTTTTTTGTTGCGTGAAAATTCTGACAAATATTTTGTTGTGAAGAAATTGAAAAATTTGAGAAAGTCATGCTTTACTTCTCAAAATAGACCAGCTTTATTCATACAAAATTCAATATATCTTTAGTTCGTGTTTGTAAAAGTAGATTAGAGTTAAAATATCGAATGTAACATGATCAGTTCGATACAATTGATGTAAAAATTAAATAAAGTTATATTTAATTAATTGAAATAAAAAAATATAAACTTTATTATTTCAGTTAGCGAGTAGTTAAGCAAGCAACAGTTATCTTTAAAGAACTGTCAAAGTTAGGAATAAACATTGCTAGCAAAGGTGTTATGGATACGAGTTAACCGGTTAGGTAGTTAAGGGCCAGTTAACGATAACCACAAGTGTCTTTAACGCTTTTGGGAATTCCACTGATGTTAATGCTCTCCATAAAAAATAATTTAAAAGTGAAGTGGCTGAATACTTGGGAAAAAATAAGACTAGCATCACAGAACAACCCAAAAGAATCAATGCTCAGAATTACTAATATCCTTATACTTTCATTCTTCATTCGTCAAGAGAACCAACGTTCTGTTCTCTTGATGTCCTTTTATTTCTTCGGCTAATCATATTCTTATTCTGATGTTTGAAACCACCTTTTTTATTAAAACCAATTTAGAAATATATTAAAAACTTTTAAATGAAATGGTAACATCTCGATGTTACTCGATCTTTGTACTCGTACAACTAACATTTGTCAAAAGTACCCCAATCGAAAATGTTAAATGTACGAAAATGTTCTCGGCTTCTTTTTTTTACATTTTTTTAGTTTATATTTAGTTTTATTGAAATTCACTTATATTTTCAAAAACATAAATAGTTTTTACCATTTGTAAAAGGTACTTTCATTAACTTTTATAACTCGGTCAGGAAGTCGTTACGTATCGGTGCCGGAAAATAACAGTTACGCGCGCAAAAACACAAGAACTTTTCTGTTACTTTTCTTCATGTAATGCAAGAATCGTCAAACTTCGTGACGATTGCTGAAATACAATGATGCAAAATTTATAAAACAAATTATTGTAAAATAACGGTTCGTTCATACCGAAAAGGTCATAGTCAAATGTGCACCAAAGTCAAGGGTACCCCAGTTTACCCTACTAGGCTTAACTATAAAAACTTTTTTTTGCGATTTTCGTGTTAAGAGACCCTAAATCTATAACAAAATATAATGAACTGTCGTGTACAGAACCTTTTTCTTATTTTGTCGCATAGTGTTATTTGAATTAATGTAATTTAATAAGTGTATTATAATAATTTGTACTAAATATTCAAAAATATATATAATATATCATAATTTTTTTCATTATTTCATTGGGGGTGCTAAAAAATTGTTTTGCCCCGGGCGCCAGTTATGCTCGCTACGCCACTGGATCTACCACAATTGTGGTAAAGTGACAGCACTGTACTCCACTCCGCTTTCACGTTCAAGTCGAGTTTTCGAAGCTACCGAATTTCAGTGATGCTAGCAGACAATCAGTTTACGTTTGTTCTTCAGTCAGTAAACATGTTATGCGCAAATAGTTCCGTTGAATATTTTTTGTACACACATATTAAGACAAATATATTGCGCTTGAATTGGAAGATTTGCCAACATGATCAAACATGTAAATTTCTGAGTGCAATTTTTTACTATTTATTTTTCTTGCGGATTTGTTTTCGAAAATTTAAAAAAACAAATATATAGCCCGTTCCAAAAGAGAAACAAATTTTTTTAATTTTTCGATGCGCAGTGAGAAATTATTTTTAAAACTAGAAAATTTTTTAGAGCGTAATTTCTTGCTCTTTTTGTAATGTTCGCTGAACTTAATGCTTTTTTTGAGTGTTTTTTACTATTTTTCTATATATTTAAATGCGCGATCATTCAGAACAAATGATCGCATAAGTACGGTGTTGCACCGACGGCCTGCAGCAACCTGCATCTTGAGAGAGAAAACAAATACAAATTACATAAAAAATAAATTATTTTCTCAAGAAAAAATTGTGAAGTGATATTTTGGCTAACAAATTATTTTTTGACGCCCCCCTTTTTTTCCAATTTTGATTATTTAATTTGGAAAATTAAAATTCAGTACTTCTGCAGCGCAGTTGCGATGAACAACAAAATTCAGGAACATACATTAATTATTTAATTTATTTTTCTGCTCAGAGAATATTGAATTTTTTTTTTAAAGTCGACCAATCAGAATGAAGAACCCTCTCAAAATTATTTTCTTATTCTCAAACATGCCCGAAAATGTTCTCCTCGTTTGAAACAGGCTATAACATGAAATCTCTCAATTGAAATCTAGATATTATTCCTGATTTATGACTTTCAATGTAACACATATTAATTTATTAAATGTACACTGAGAAAAAAAAACATACTTTAAAATCAAACAAAAAATTTTAAAATAGCAATTTAATGCTTTTACGTTTCTACAAAACAAAATTTAAAGCAAGTGTGTTTGATTTCCAACTACATATAAACTCCTTTCTTTTTTTAATTTTCTCATTATTATTTCTTTGAAAAAACAAACAAAAATCTGAATATAATGACAATATTTTAATATTTTAAATTGGTTTGGCATATAAAGACCAAATGATAAAATAGGTTCAGTGAAATAACGCCCAAAATAAAAAATGAAATAACGCCCAAAAAATTTCCATACAAATTTGGGCGTTATTTCATAATGAAATAAGGCCCAAAATTTTGGGCTTTATTTCATTTTATTTGGGCGTTATTTCATTTTTTATTTTGGACTTTATTTCATTATGAAATAACGCCCAAAATCAAAAATGAAATAACGCCCAAATATTTTTCATACAAATTTTGGGCGTTATTTCATTATGAAATAAGGCCCAAAATATTTTAAATGATTTGCTTTGAAAATATTTTGGGCGTTATTTCATTTTTGATTTGGGCGTTATTTCATTTATTTTGGGCTTTATTTCATTTTTTATTTTGGGCGTTATTTCATTTTTTATTTTGGGCGTTATTTCATTGGGCGTTATTTCACTGAACCATAAAATAAAACTAACTTAATTTATATTAACTAATATTGAAATATTGAAAATGCAAGCTTCATCAAATGGAGTTAACATTTGGTTTTCGGAGGGTCCCGGAGGTAGCTTATTATGAATCTGTTGCCAAAAACTCGGAAAAGCTAAAAAAATGGCATGGAAAAAATTATGCTTTAAAACATCTGTTTTAAATTGTAAAATTTTTATTTTAAATCGTTTTTCATAACAAAAACATTGTTTTGAAAACAAAAACTATTGTTTTGAACTTAACGTTAAAAACAGTTGTGTTTAATTTTAATGAATTTGTTTCAAGCTCTATTTCAAAAACAAATTCGTTAAATATGAACACAATTTCATTTAATTTTAACACATATTTCCCTCAGTGTATGTTTACACACTCAGAGAAAAAATGCTGTTATATCAAACAAATCATGGGTTGAAATAACAGATTTCACTGTTAAATACCATCCAACAAATGAAACTTTCAATATAAAATAACAGTGGCCGACTGTTAATATAACAGTTGATATTTTTCTGAGTGCATATGTGCCATATATTTTTAATGCAATTTTGTTATAAAAAGTAACCAAAAGTTGTTTTGAAAACTTTTATACTTTTGCTTATAAAAATGTATTACACCAACCTGGTGTAAAAACATTTTATGCACTTTTCGGATAAAATATATCCCAACTGTGTATAAAATTAATTTATAAGACTTTTTGGTAAACATTTTAGAACATATTTGGTATGGATTTGTATTTTTTACCTCATATTTTTTACTGTGTTTGCCAAATTTATTCTAATATTTTAATAAAAAATCATTTCTACAAAAAAATCATATTGTTTTATTAACTAAATTTTATTTTATATTATCACCCTTAATATCAAAAATGTTGAGGATTTGATTCAAAGTTGAATCGATGTGGAATCAAAGAACATAATTGATTTCAAAACTATTACGCATTAAAAATAAAGACGTAAGTATTTCAATTGAAAATTATTCCTCTTTGAATTAAATCGAAATCCACGTTAGGAATCCACGTTAAAGTGGAATACATTTAATTTCAAAGTGTTTAATATTTTAGTTCAAAGTTGAAACAACATCAAACTAGATAGTGCATTTCGAAGTGGAAACATTTTGAAATGAATACTTTCGTTTTTGGTGCCAAATTGTTCCACAAAATATTTGAATCGAAGTGGTTTCCTTTGAGTTTACATTGTTTTTTAGCTCAGTGTAGTTGAAAAATTAAATTTTATCCCAAACAAAGACGGGTATTCTGCTGGCTAATTATATAATAAATTTTTTTGTATACTATGCCGGTGTTTTTTGTTTTAACTTTTGCTTACATCTCTTTCGCATTTTTATATTTTGAATTGGATGCATAGTGTAGACTTTAGCCGGAACGACTCGTTTTTATGACGCTGTATTTACTTAGGTCTAAGAGTAGGTTTTATGATATGAAAAAAATACATCAAGAAATGCGAAAATGTCAACAATATGTGATACTGTGGTCCAAATTTTACTACATCGATAGCTGTTTAAAACTTTTAGCGACATTTGTTCTTCTTTGGTATTTCATTCCCTGGGTCCGAGTTCAGAGCTGGTCCATTACTTATGAATTGAGATAACCTCAAAGTTTGAAAATATTAATGAACTGTAACTTGCGAAGTAAACGTAAATTTTTATAAAATTTTTATACGTATTATTTCAAGGTTATAACTTTCTTAAGTTTTTTTAACATATACCTGACTTTCTTTGAAAATAGTCAGCTATGCGAATGTCAAAAGAATCCTCCTTTTATGATGGATTATTGTCTCAGTATGATAAGAGCTGTCAGTGGGTAGACGATATTGATTTTTGTTATTGTCTAAGTTGGAATGTAACAAACCAGCTATTCCAAGCCTTCGCAAGTCGTGGCAGACCTAATGCTATTTGATGTCCTTGAAAAAATTGAAAATTAAGTTTTTTTTGAAATTTACTTTCACTTAAATATATATACAACATAAATCCACACTATAATAAAAGTGGATAAAAAATGTTAAGTCATTTGGAAAGATCGGAAATTACTCCAATCTTTAAATCTGGATTTAGGCAAAATGTAGCAAATTATCAACCTATGTCAAAACTGCCTCTTTTCCCCAAAATATTTGAAGCAATCGTTAAAAAGATGTGTGCTGTTGTCAAAACTAGATTATCTGAATGTCATCATGGCTTTATCTAGGGAAGATCTACCGCAGCAATTCTAACTATATTTTCTCACTTAATAAATAGATGTAATTTTCACAGATTTTGCGAAAGCTTTCGATAGAGTCCAGCACTCTGTTTTACTAAAAAAGCTAAGCATTCTAAAACTTCATTCCTCTTTACTTTCATGGTTGAGCAATTACCTTGTTGGTCGTAGACAATCGGTTCGGATTGCGAATAAGTGTAAATGAGTCATCTGGGACCGTTATTATTTGTTCTGTTCATTAAGGATCTCCCAAGCTATATTCAACTTTCGGAATATCTTATGTATACTGATGATGTTAAAATGCAGAAAATTGTGTCAAATACTTCAGGGATGTCTCTTTTCTCCTATCTATTCTATCTATTCTATCTATTCTATTTATTCCTATCTATTCTATCTCCTATCTATTCTATCTATTTTGAATTTAGCGTAGAATAGACCAATGTCTAAGCTAACAAATACTTATTTCACAGCATTTTGAGTCTATAATCAAGGAAAAATTGTTTTTTTTTGCAGAAAATAGTACTATTTCCCAATGACAACAATGGCTTTGTACCTGGCCGTTCTACGATATATTATTTAATATTTTTTCTTATCTTTTGAGTTTCCCCTTCGAAAAGTAGGTATTTAACAACATATTTAATATGGGGGAAAAAAAGGACTGGAAAAAGGAATTGTAGCAGAATGGATCGTCATAAAACCATAATTTGTCTTGTTGTTTTAATACATAAGTGTTCAAGTAAATACTTATTTTTAAGATAAAAGGAAGTATTTATAATGAACGAAAACCTTATAAAAAGCCTCTTCATATATTTATTTGATAAAATATGTGATCAGTTTTGTTTGCTAATACCAAGACCTGTCTAGGTGTAGGGTACACAAATTGTGCTTAAAATATTGTTTTGAGTTTCTTAAATTCTTTTGATCCCGTATTGCATTTCGAATCTCCATTTCGAATTATATTTTTAAGATATTTTGTTTTAACTCATAACTTCGTCTTAAAGAACTTTTTAATACACTCGACTTTTTAACCTCGAGTTAAAACTTCAAATTAATATTATTTCAACAATAGAATTCAAAAATTATTTTTTAGTACACATTTTATTAATTAAATACAAAGAGTGACAAAAAAGGTCACAAAAAATAATGACAAACTGTTATGGGCACTTTAGAAACTTATTTTCAAATGATAATTTATTTGCTTTAGACGCTATTGTTATTTGATTGCGAACGACAGGTGAACTCTGATATCACAATTGAAGAGGTGTCACGAATTGTCAAGGTGAAATTCTTAATTTTTTTGAGACAATTTTTTTTTTTTTTTCTATAATAACTACAGAGTTCAGCTAGTGCAGCTTTTTCGCACTTTCTCAGTATTTTCCCATTTGAAGTCAAAAGTAATCCAAAAGAATATAAAAAATTTCAAAACTGTGTAAGCTATGTATGTATGCCCAAACAATAAAAATTAGAAGAAATGTATGAGCCAAAATAGCAATTGTGCCGAGAACAACACAAACTTAATCACTTACTGACAACACAAACAATTTTAATCGATTTTTGAGTTGACCTTTCGAAAAGTTAACATTAAAAAAGCTGCATTGTTAACAAAGTTTAAATGGAAATGGCATCTAAAATTTTTAATTAATAGTAAATTAGTTAACTTTTAAGCTTAACTGCCGCTACTAGAGAAAGAAGCTCTATAGATCCAAATGAGTTGGTAAACAGACAATATAAATTGAGCAGATTTCCTTCGCTCACTTAAAAATGTCTTCATTCTTAATAACATCCTCACAACGAAGAAGGTTTAATACATATTTTTATTGACAAAAAAAAATGTTTATTTAAAATCGTGCATAATTTAAATAGTATATCTATTAAATAGTATAACCATATTTAATTAGTTTCTTAATATTTACGTTTTTGATTTATGCTAATGCGTTATTTTATAACAACCACGTTTGTGAATAAATTAAAAACTATTTTACATAAATTTAATAAAGGGTTTTTTTTTCAAGAGCTTGCTGATTTGAAATTTAAATAAAATACATGCCAAATTATGAAATGGCCAAAAAAAATTTTATTTGGTAGATAATTTCTTGGCATTTAACATTTAAATATAATTTCGGTCATATGGCTGGAGGTCCAATTTTCGACCACCTTTTCAAGCATTTGAGGGCGTATTTCCACATAAACAAATGACTTCACGTTTCCCCACAAAAAATAATCAAGTGGCGTCAAATCACACGAACGCGGAGGCCAATTCACCGTTTCATTTCTAGAAATAATGTTGTCGTTGAAATGTTCTTTTAAAAAGTCGATTGTTTCGCCCGCAGTATGACAAGTGGCACCATCCTGTTGAAACCACATTTCGTCCACATCCATATCTTGAAGATTTGGCAACAAAAATTCATTGATCATGGTTTGTATCTGTTTATATGAAACACACTGTCATGCTTAAAATAGTAATTACTAAAAGTAATTTCGAAAACTATTTTAGTACTCGAGTCCGAACATATGTTCTGGTGATCGTGCCATTTTTTGGGAGCTTCCTGCTGCCTAATAAAAACTCGTTCTCTTTTTGCTTTGATCTTGAACGTGGTAAGGTGTTTTCTAGTTTATATAAAATCATAATTTTCCAAATATATGTCCATATACATAAATACATTCCATTGACTTTTATTCCTTTTTTTATTTCTTTCTGTGATGAAATTTATTTAACTCACTGAGTTAAATAAATAAGTCAAATTCAATAATCCGTGCGCCGGCATTTTCAGCCTCCCTCTCCAACATTTTGGTCCAATCGAACCGGATATTTCACCGTATAATCACCGGCGTATAAACACCAAACCACGGCATTTGCACAAAATTCTACAGAATTCTACTCAAAAATCTACATTCCAAAAATTCAACATTCAACATTCTACATTCCTACAATCCAAAATAATCTCATCGCAATACAAGGTGCGTATGTATTTATAGTATATTCTGTTAGTTAGTGCAATTAAAATTTCATTTACTCTATTAATTTCATCAATTCAAAAAGTGCACATTTTTCCTAAAAAACGAATGTTTCAATCTTAAAAAAAAAGCATAATATTTCGCGAAATAATTGCATTTTTGTACATACCGTATGTATGTACATACATATCTATATAAATGCTCTTAGTTCGTTCTTCGGTTAATTGATCGTAAAGTGATTTGATCGATTTCTTATTTTAAACCACGTTGGCAACATCTTTGAGCTTGATCATTGTGTATGTTCATACTTTTTTGCAGATGTGTCTTGCTCTTAGACAACCTGGTTAAAAGCGATCAATTTTTGTATACATGTTTACTCTTTTTTGCGTGTATATTTCTATTTGCTATTGATGTTCCAATAGCTTTTTCTTTTTTATCAACCATTCTTTCTAATATATTATTTCTAAAAGATATATACATTTCTCTCCTGTGGCTTATGATACATGTTTATATTCAACGTTTCTATCCCATACGTAAAATTTGCTGCAAATAATCTCTTTATACACATGTTTCCTAATTTTCTTTGTATACTGATCTTGCATTCTCTCTTGAGAAATATTTACAACGTTCTTATGCTCAACGTAAACTTGTTGCAAACGATCTTTTCATATACATGTGTATAGAAATTATATGTTTACATATCTTATATTCTCTCTTGTGAAACATCTACATCTTTTCGATTCTCTGTACATGTATTTAAAACTTGTTGCAAACGATATATTAGTATACATGTTTATATGAACTCAATTTGCTTATATTGCTCTCTTGAGAAACATTTCGATTTTTCGATTTTCTATATAAACTTTGTTGCAACGTTTCTATACATTTGTATTGTTTTTGTTTCTTTATAAACATACAACGCAAACTAAGAGAACATCAACTTTGTTGGAAGCGATCAGTTCTTGCATGTTTATATACACACACATCTTGATCGTTTTTGATAAATGCATGTACACTGCATCGGTTATATTTGTTGCAATCAATTAAATCAGAAATACATGTTTCTACAATTTCTCTTTGCATACATTTACTTTAAGCTCCCTGTTTAAACATATTCCGTGTTAGCAACTTGATTTTGTAAAATATTGATTTTTTTCATCTGTTTAACAAACTTGTTGCGAGAAATATATAAAAGATACATGTTGTTTTGTTGTTGAATATATTTGAGCAAACAAGGCGAATTCTACGCAAATAAAACAGTGGTGTTATAAATCAATTTAAGATTCAAATATAAACTCAATATTTATTATTTTCTAATACCATACAAAACAAAATTAATAATAAAATACAAATTTGTTAAACGTTATTTTCTTACAAAAAAAAAAAAGTCCAACAATTCAATAACAAATTCAACAATTACAACCAAAGCAACAAGTGATCAATATTTATTTTTTCAATCTATTTATCCATTTATTTCTTATAATTAAAACATTTCTTCTTCTTAAAACAATTTTGAAGCATATTTGGTGTATATGGTTTATACGTGTTTTTAACAATAGATTCCTGGGATTTTCCTGAATTCTATAATTGATAACAAAAAGTTTCGAAACAACGAATAAAGTGCCAATTGTGATTTAAACTTTATTTGCGGTCGTTTATACAATCGACATTTCTATTTCAAATTCAATTCAATTCGATTTGCAAACGTCTCATTTCTGTTCTCGTTTAGAACCACTTTTATACAGTCGCTTTGCAGTAATTTTGAATTGTTTATTCAATAAATAATTTTTATAATTATTTATTTTATTTCTATTTTAAATTCAATTCAATTCGACATATTTCTATTCTCGTTTAGAACCATTTTTTATACAGTCGTTTGAATTGCTTATAAATAATCGATAATTCTAGTTATCTATTTCCGTTCTATTTCAAATTCAATTCAATTCGATCTGCATACGACTCATTTCTGTTCTCGTTTAGAACCACATTTTATACAATCGTTTTGCAGTCGTTTGATTTTTTTATTCAATCGATTATTTCAGTACTTTTTCAAATTCAATTCAATTCGATTTGCAAACGACTCATTTCTGTTCTCGTTTAGAACCACTTTTTATACAATCGTTTTGCAGTCGTTTGAATTGTTTATTCAATCGATTATTTTAGTTCTATTTTAAATTCAATTCAATTCGATTTGCAAACGACTCATTTCTGTTCTCGTTTAGAATAATTTTTTATACAATCGTTTGCAGTCGTTTGATTTGGTTAGTCAATCGAGTATTTCAGTTCTATTTCAAATTCAATTCAATTCGATTTGCAAACGACTCATTTCTGTTCTCGTTTAGAACCACTTTTATACAGTCGCTTTGCAATAGTTTTGAATTAATTATTCAATCAATAATTTTTATAATTATTTATTTCATTTCTATTTTAGATTCAATTCAATTCGACATATTTCTGTTCTCGTTTAGAACCATTTTTTTATACAGTCGTTTGAATTGTTAATTCAGTCGAATATTTCAAATTCAATTCAATTCGATTTGCAAACGACTCATTTCTGTTCTCGTTTAGAACCATTTTTATACAGTCGCTTTGCAGTAGTTTTGAATTAATTATTCAATCAATAATTTTTATAATTATTTATTTCATTTCTATTTTAAATTCAATTCAATTCGACATATTTCTGTTCTCGTTTAGAACCATTTTTTATACAGTCGTCAGAATTGTTTGTGCAATCGATAAGTGCAATTATTTTTATTTCAACTCCATTTCAATTCAATTCAATTCCATCTGCAAACGACACATTTCTGTTCTCGTTTAGAACCACTTTTATACAGTCACTCTGCAGTCGTTTGAATCATTTGAACGATCGATAGCTCTATAATATCAAATTTCAATTCAAAACTATTTGTAATTATTTATATCGTAACAATCGTACTAGTTTCGATTATTCTATTGATAATTCTCCATAAAGTCACATTGTGCTTTATATTTCTGGCTTCCTTCATAAGATTATATATCTAAATTTCGACTATTCTGTCGATCATTCCAATAGCTAATTCAATTCCGACATAAGTTTAGCTTAAGTAAATTCCAAACAAAATTATTTGCTTTTATTAAATTGGTGCAGATACTTTGGCCATTTATTTTTTTTCCAATATATTTATTTGTTTCTTTATCGGTGGCTTAATCCTTTCATTCACAATGTCATCGTTGAATTCGTTTATTCGTTTAACTGATAGCTTGGTTGAGTTTGAATCTGACTTAAGCGAAACCTTGGACTCAGCAAGCTCAACTCACTCACTGGATGTCCACAGGGAAGAAATGAAGGCAATATGGAACCGCATCAAAGCGATTTACGAGACGTGCCTGAGTGAACTAATTGCTGCACAAGATGAAGACTCGGATCCAGATATCGAATTGGAATCTATAAAAGCTCGATATCGCACATCATATCAAGTATACGTCCGGTGTGCTTCACAAATTGGAGATTGCATAGAAAAACTTAACAAGGCTTCCACCTCTGCGCAGGTCTCCACAATATCTACACCAATAACCGATTTTGTTCCAGCTTCGAATCATTATTTCCATCTTCCTCCATGTGACACCGACATTTTCAACGGTGACTATCTTTCGTGGCCGTCCTTTCGGGACATGTTCACTGCCATATACGTGAACAATTCCAGGTTAAGCCCGGTAGAAAAACTATTTCATCTTAACTCGAAAACACGAGGTGAAGCTCGTGATATAGTTAAGAAAAGTCCACTGACCAACGATGGTTTTTACTTGGCGTGGAAGAACTTACAAGATCGCTATGAAAACAAGCGAATCCTTGTAAATGGTCAACTAAGAATTCTTTTTAATTTGCCATCCATATCCATTGAATCTGCTAACTCTCTCAAAAAACTTCAACGTGAAGTTAATGGTTGCATTTCTGCTCTTCAACTATACAATGTTGACATAGAAAGCTGGAATTCTATATTCGTTTTCCTCTGTTCCACTAGATTGCCAGACGGAACTCTAGCTCTGTGGGAACAATCCCTTAAAAATAAGACCGACATTCCAAAATGGTCTGAGCTAGACTCATTTCTAACCAGTCGTTATCAAACACTGGAAACTGTTTCCGATTTAAAAGGGTCTTCTGGTTATAAAGTACCCAGTTCCAAATCGCTTTCTTATCCAAACAATTGTAGCTCGAAAAATGTTAATTCTTATCATGTTAATGTTAACACTCCGACATGCAAATTATGCTTTAACGAACAGCATACCATTCGATTATGCCCTCGTTTTCTCCAAATGAACATTAATGACAGAATTGCGTTAGTTAAAAAATTCCATCTTTGTTTAAATTGTTTCTCGAAATCGCATTTAATAAAGGATTGTAAAAGCCGTCATAACTGCTTCACATGTTACAAGCGTCACAATACACTTTTACATAAAGAAATTCCAACTCCTGAACCTATTGTTTCTTCAAATTTCAAACCTAGCAAGCAAACTACTCATTCATTTCAAATACAGTCCACTGAAGCACCATGTTCATCACAAAATATTAATTCTTGCTTTGCATCAAATTGCAAAAATGTGCTTCTAGGTACCGCTGTTGTAAAAATATGCCATCTTGGCGTAACTTATCTCGCAAGAGCCTTAATTGACTCAGGTTCAGAAGGAACATTTATTTCAGAAAAACTTTTCAGAATACTTAAGCTTCCATCTCGTGCTACATCTACTCAAATTTCTGGATTAAATAACGCAGTTTCGGCCAAAATTCAACATGAATGTTCGTTCATAGCAAGTTCAACATTCGATTCTCGTATAAACATTGAAGCAACTGCTCTTGTAGTTCCACAGCTAACAGGAAATCTTCCATCCTGTTCTATAAATCCCTCAATATTGTCGAGTCTTCCAAATTTGCAATATGCGGACGAAAATTTCCACAAATGTTCGCAAATCGACATTTTAATTGGTGGCGACCTTTTTCCATTCATTTTGCGGGATGGCGTAAAGCGAAACATCTGCGGTTCTCTTGTTGCTCAAGAGACAATATTTGGGTGGATACTGACAGGCCCAATTTCAAAGTCCATTGCTTCATTTTCCACATGCTTGTCATATTTTAATAAAGTTTCTTTGGATCAACAGATCTCAAGTTTTTGGGAGGTGGAGAATCTTCCACAAAAACATTTCATAACCCAAACCGATCGTTTTTGCGAAGAAAATTATAACTTTACTACAATTCGCAACAGAAAACGCAGATATGTCTTTACTTCTCCGTTCAAAGAAGACTCTCAAAAAACTTTGCAACGTTCTAGTCGTTCCATCCCACATTCGCAGTTCTTAAGAAGTAAGGTGCGTTTAAGAAAAAAAATCCCACTTATACTAAAAGATAAATTTCTAAAATATTTCTAAACTTTTTCAACCAGCCAGCTTGCAAATCCCCCCATATTGTTCTAGCTAAAGTCTCTATGCAAAAAAATTGGGCTAGAAAATATAGACTGGGACGTAATATTCTAAGTGAATATCTTCTAAGTTGGCAATCATTCTCTGTCAATTATCCTCAAATAGAAAAAAAAATATTTGATTCCAAAACCATCCTGGTTAAATTAAGCAAAAACAAATATCGCAAATCCAGCAATAGACCTCAAAAACGTGTGTATAAGGCTAAAGTATTCAAGAGCATCCTGTGCAAACATGCTCATCCTCTACGACTCTGCGAGAAGTTTCTTTGATGAACACAGAAAAAGAATGCAAACTGTTCTACTTTATAAAAATTGTTCCAATTGTGTAGCACATGAACATTCACATACATTCTGCATAAGCACTCATGGTTGTCGATATTGCCAAGAACGTCATCATACTCTTCTTCATATGCATCTACGTCTGCGCAAGGATCCATCCAGTAGTCCAAAGAAGAACACTTCTGCTCCAACAAGTTCAATGCTGTCCTCGAACAACTTGTCGCTGTCATTCATCTTATCTCTGAACCTCGTTACATTCCTGCCAACTACGATTATAAAGTTGGAAGTGAACGGCAGCTTGCACTATGCAAGATCCCTGCTTGATCCTTGCTCAGCTACTAGTCGCATCGCTAGAAAGTTAGTGGATCAATTTAATATTACAACTATGACACTCGGTGACGAATCGGTATGTCCAATTATCATTCGTGCTCGATTTGATCCTAACATAAGGATTCAATCTGTACTTCGAGTTGACCACCGAGTCTCTATTCGAACTCCGTCTAAATCAGTCGATGAATCCATAGCACAAAAGTTTTCAAACTTAATACTGGCTGACACAAAATTCTTTAAGTCCGATCCTATATCCGTAGTGCTTGGTGCCGATCTTTATTCTAAGATTATTTTACAAGGGTTGATGCCAAGTAATAATGGCCTGCCTATTGCTCAAAACACGGTATTCGGATGGATATTATCCGGGGCATTGACAGCTTAATTCTATTCAGCTTCCGTAACAAACAAACTTTTTAATGTCATTTAACAAATTGCACTATCTAATGAATTTATTATAATGCATATGCCATATTTTTATATATTAGGTATATTATAACTTTTTTAACTATTTTCACTTTATATTATTTTGAATTTTTACTTGTACATTGTTACAAATTGTTAATATGACATTTATATTTATATTTATTTAATCTTTTTTGAATTTTTATATTTTGAATTGAGGAAAAATAATTTCTTTTATAATTAATGCCTAAATATTATGAAATACAACTATCTCTTATGTAATAATTTACCATTATAATAATTAACAACACATTTATCCTTCCACAAATTCATTAAACATTATGTATCATATTATTTTAAGCATTATAATTCCATAATTTCTCCTGAATTCAATTCATTATTTTGTATAGATTTTATATGATCCATCTTGTAAAAAAAAGGCACGACCACTTGAAATATTTTTAATTGTTTCCAAGTTTTAAATTCATTTTTTTTTGCAGTTGTACTGCAAGGCGGGCGGCGATGTTTATATGAAACACACTGTCATGCTTAAAATAGTAATTACTAAAAGTAATTTCGAAAACTATTTTAGTACTCGAGTCCGAACATATGTTCTGGTGATCGTGCCATTTTTTGGGAGCTTCCTGCTGCCTAATAAAAACTCGTTCTCTTTTTGCTTTGATCTTGAACGTGGTAAGGTGTTTTCTAGTTTATATAAAATCATAATTTTCCAAATATATGTCCATATACATAAATACATTCCATTGACTTTTATTCCTTTTTTTATTTCTTTCTGTGATGAAATTTATTTAACTCACTGAGTTAAATAAATAAGTCAAATTCAATAATCCGTGCGCCGGCATTTTCAGCCTCCCTCTCCAACAGTATCGATTTCCATTCACGGTAACGCGTCGTCCTTTCTAATTTTTAAAGAACTAAGGACCGATGATTCCACCAGCCCATAGACCGAACCAAACAGTACAGTTATCGGGATGCATTGGTAATTCTTGACTTGGCTTGGTGGTCCTTTATGGTGGTCTCAGACGGACGATTATGTGCAGCACCATAAAATTCACGAAGTGCTCTATAAACATTTTTAATTGAACACTGTTTTTGAAAATAAATTTTCACGATTTGGAAGCGTTGTTCTGAAGTAAACCTATTCTTGATGATTTGCCAAACAATACTGAGTAATGACGTCATTTGAAACTGTCAAAACAACTGTCAGATAATAGAGTAATCCATATTGAAAAAACCTCATAAAAACACCCTTTATATTTGTCTCTTGGTAAAAGAAGCATTTTGTTAACATTTTTAATAGGTTGCAGGTAATACCTTTCCAAAGTTTTCGGGAGAATGTTTGTTTTAAAAACTGGTTTTTGCTTTACTTGTAATAAATCGTAAAAATCCGCAACAAAATGTAAATAAAAGAAATTGAGTCAGATGCTCAGGAACTTTGTGTCTGAGTGCTTTAGTATGAACATACAGTGGCGAGCATTAATGTTTGAATGTTTATCGCTTTCATACTTATGTGTCCACCAAATTTTCATTATTAAAGAAAATGCAATCAGAGTTTTATTTTTTATATATTTTTTATTAATTAAATATATGAAAAAGTAAAAAAAAAAGAAAATACTAAAACTGTACAATGCAAAAACTAATTAATACCCTATTCAAACATTTTTGCACGTTAAAAAAAAACTAAAAATTAATTTTTTTTTTTAATATTTTGTCCACAGCCCTTTATTTTTTATGACACTTTTTACTCGTTTTGGAATACTCTCTACCAATTTTTCAATATAAGTGTTTGGTATGTTTGTCCATTCTTCCTGCACTCTTAGCCAAAGCTCATCAATATTTTTGGGGGCCCTTTCATACTGTCCCAACTTCCTTTTAAGTAGAGCCCACAAATTTTCAATTGGGTTTAGATCTGGGCTCTGCGCAGGCCACTTTAGCACTTGGAATCGCTGATTAGACAACAAATTTTGGACAATTTTGGCGGTGTGTTTGGGGTCGCCGTCCTGTTGAAAGAGTACTTCTTCTTCAGGATATGCACTCTTATCAACAAATTCTGGTAAATTGGTTTGGAGTATGTTGAGGTAATCCTCCTTCTTCATAATTCCATCAATTTTAACAAGTGGACCGACGTGCCACCATGTAAAGCAGCCCCATGTCATTAGGCTTCCACCACCATGTTTAACAGTTTGCTTTACCTGATCGTCGTCCGGGGATTCATGTGCTCTATGTGCAAAAAACAGATTTTGAGTAAACTGATGTTAAAGTTTGAAGCCATTTTTTTATAAAACTGCTCGATAGGATTTTCTCAATTTTTCACCAAATATTTGTGTAAAAATGGCAATCCCAAAAACATATTTCCTAATCCTGGATCTCACATAATAAAGAACATTTTCTTGCATTAAAAAAAATCCGCTTTGCTCTATACGCCATTTCACACATATTTTGGTGTAAACCCATACACATAGAGCAAAGTAGCATTAAGAAAAAATTGTAAATATTTCTAATTCTAATGTTCTTGTTCTTATTCAAGCAATTTATTCAGCAATTTAACAAAAATAAAAGATGTTCGTAATGCTATAATTATAAAAAATTAAATTATATCGGAGATTCCATATCATTTCGACAAATTTTTAGCAAGATCTGACCTTAGTGCTTCCGCTTTTTTTAAACTTTGTATGTATGTCAGTAGTTCACATTAAAAAACATATTCATATCATATTTTTCATAGTCGGCTACACAACTTTTTCACGTTTTTAATATAATGTCGCATGAAGGCATTCATTCTGAAGCTGCACGTAAGATTTTAAGTTGGATCTCCAACAATTGCTATTATAAATGAAATTTTTAAAAAATGCCTGCCAAAGATTTCCTATTTTTGTAAATCGATAATTTCAATTTGATAAAAAAAGTTATTAGTTCCTTATTTTATATATACAGTAACTCTTTGGTTTGAAGGAATTCCTTCATTTTATCATAAAAAATTAATAAGTTCCAAATATGTGGTAATGTGTGTTTGGAACCAAAGGATCAATTGAAAGCGGCTTGTTGTTTGGGAGCTGCCGCGCGCACTTTTCCAAAATAAACATATCGTAAAAACATTTTTTCTATACTTTGCTTCCCTTAAAATACCAAAAACGGCCATAAAAGTTAACAAAACTTTTTTTTCCTCCTTATTTGGTCGATAAGGGGGCTGTTACACTTAAAATAAATAAAGAATAATAAATAAAGGGTCCGTTATTGACCAAAAAGTACAGCATATTTACACTACTACAAAAGGATTTGAGAAAACAAAACACCATTTTTGTACCCACCTTATTGAAACTATGTACTTTGCTACTCATTCCATTCTCTTTATTTTCAACATTATCAATTTTTATTAATTAAAAATATTAAAAAACATTAAATAATTAGTTAAAAAAGAAAATAATAAGCCACTTCTATATTGGTTAAGTACACATAGAGCAAAGTGGTTTTCATTAATCAATTACAACATTTTGTATTGAAATTTTGCTCTATACGCCATTCAATGGCTTATGGGGCAAGAGGTCACCAAAATTTTCTGTTTGAAAGGATATAGAGCAAAGTGGACACGAAATATCTCAGTTTCTAGAAGAGATAGCCAAAAACGGATTACAGATTTGAAAAATTTGGTATCAAAAATCCTGGATGGTATTATTAACTCAAAATTGTCAAAATGGCGTATGGAGCACATGAATCCCCGGACGACGTGATGCTTCTGAAGGGTTTCATGAGGTCGGTGCCAGAAGAACTCCTTCCCATCTGACTGGAAACGGTTGATTTTTGTTTCATCCGACCAGATCACACGCTTCCAATCATCAACGCTCCAATTTTTGTAGTCTTTGCAAAACTTTAACCGCGCCTTCATATTTTTGTCTGACAGAGCAGGTTTTTTTTGTTTGACTGCGGATACAAGACCAATCCTACGAAGGGCTCTGCGCGCGGTCCACTCACTGACGTCCTTATTTATTTATGCAGCAGCCAATTTCGGAGTTGAAAAGTCTTTGCGCGTCATTAAACGCTCCATAATTCGGGCATCTGCATTTGTCAGCAATCTTAAGCGACCTTTCGTGATGGAACTGCTTTTTACATTTCGCCTTTTTTGAGCGCATTGCAGATTTTTAATATTTTTGCAATTTCGCAAGTGGACTTGCCTTTTACTGTTAACACCACTATGTTATTTTCCATTTCTTTGGATATTTTACGCATTTTGTATTAATCGCAAAAAAACGAACCGATCTGCACACAATCAACAAATATTTTAACGCAATTTCTTTGCACAATTGACAATGTGAGAGCGACAACAAATTTCAACGGAAATAAAGTGCATAACGGTAAATTCATAGCTAACTATGATGACAAGATCATTCCGTGCAAAAGTGTTTGAATGCTGCACGATTAAGTTTTTGCGCTTAACATTTTTTGTGTTTTTGAATTTTTAATTTCGCTTGTGGTAGATTTGGAAAAAATAAATAAAGAATGAAACAAAACAATATTGGTTGCATTTTCTTTAATAATACAGAATTTATGAAGTAAATGTTCAAAAACTATAAACATTCAAACATTTATGCTCGCCACTGTACATTGTTTCTTGGGATAATGTTTCAAAATGTCCTTTGGATAGTTCTATTCGTAAATTTACTGAAATATATCTAATGAGCTTCTTTGAAAGATAGATCTGTAGTTTTAGGGCTGGTTTTACAATTTTTATTTTTTTATTATTAATGAGAATATATATTTTTATATGAACATATTTCAATGAACGATTTTTTATTTCTGATAAAATATTTTAAATAATTTTTTGATATACAATTTTTGATTACTTATTTAATAATAAATATTTTAAAACAAATGTATAAAGTGTAAGTGTATTTTTATATGTGTGTGATTGTGTGTCTTGTGAGAGCCAAAATTCCATTTGGCATATTCAAAGTTCAACTTGAAATCTTCATTAGTTCGAAAAAGAATAAATTCAGCGCAAATATTTTTATTTGAAATTTTTTCTATTTTTGAATCTTTACTTGAATTTTGAATCTGTTAAACATTGTCTCCTGGAAACGGTTTTTTGTGTTTTTTTTTTTATATGAGTGCTGTTCTAGTTACTTATTTTGTTTCCAATTTTTGTTTTGCTTTTTATACACTATTTCAATAATAAAGGTGTATCTGATCTGTATCTGATGCTAAATTAATAAATGAAACATAATTTTTCGAAATGATCGATAATTTTTCGTCCCAACATATCGACCTCTTTGCGAAAAATTACACTATGGAACAAATTCTGGTTAGCAAAAGTTAGGTCGATTCTGAGAGTGAGTGGTAAAAATTATATAGTGAAGGTCATTTGATTATAGTGTCGATGTATTCCATAAATATCATGAATTAATAATTTGCATAGGTTTTGCATTTGTATTCTTTTGTTGTAGATAAATATATACTAGAACGCAATTTTTTAAATTTTTCAAAAAAATTAATATAAGATTTTATGTCAAGTGAATCAGAAGTGGTGTCGAAGATAATCTTCTCAATTTGGGTTTTTTGAAAATTTCTGAACAGGAAGGATACTGCCTTAAAATATATACTTAATATACCGGCTTAGGACCACGATTTTTTTTTCTATTTGATATTTTAAAAAAAAGTTATTTCCTAGCATCAAATTTCTCAATTTCAGTTATGTCCCCTTTATGGTTATAAATTCATTAAAGCACATTTTGACAACAAGTGTTTAGTTTTTTGAGTCCAATTGAATGACATAAAATGTATTTTAACGAAACTATAATCATAAGAAGATATAACTCAAATTGAGAAATTTGATGGTACGAAGTTAAATTTTTTAAGTATTAAAATATAAAAAAAGTCGTGGTCTAAACCTGGTATATGAAACACATATTTTAAGGTAGGGTCATATACAGAATTATTTGAAAAATCCAAATTGAGAAAATTATCTTCGACACCACTTCTTATGCCCGTGATATAAAATCTAATATTAATTTTTTTGAATAAGTTAAAAAATTGCGTTCTAGTAACATTTCTCTAAATCAAGAGAATTGATGTAAAAAACTATGCAAATTATTAATTTATCATATTTAAGAAATACGCCAACACTATAATCAATGCCATCAAAATTTTGACTCAATGGTGACAATCAACACCTTGGTCTTGTGCTATCCCAAGTACAACTTTAGCTTCGAATATCCTCCATATAGGACATTGTTGGTAAAAATCATGACTAACACTGTGTGTGGCAAGAAATTGTTAGTTAAACTGCATTACTACTTTTGCTTTAAGACATATGGGTTTTTTCTTAAAAAAATCAAAGCATTTCAAGATCGTTTTTTTTTTATTGTTTTTCCCAAAAAACAACTTAGTCCCTGCGGGGCAGGAAGATATCTTTTATTTTTTATAAAATTTTTTTTCTTGACACATACCACTTACAACTTTTGAGACCTCTTAGAATTTGAAATTAAAAAAAAAATGTAGTTCGATACGCCCTATTGCTCAGTAGTAAAATTTCTAGAAAATAAACTCAAATAAAGTGTTTTCAGGACTAATATCATGACAATAATAAAAAAAAAATATAAAAATATATATATAATATATATATAAAATTATCATGATAATCAATACAATCTTCAAACAATCGACTGTGCTCGTTCAAATGTTTTATCGACTGTGCACAGACCTGTTTCAAAGCATTCACCAGCCAAGATTCTAAGTGAATGCTTTTCTTTTCAATTTGTTTCATGCGGAATTCAAAATTGCAATCATCGTCATATAAAATTAATTATTTTCACTTTAGACATGACCGTGCCCTACTTTATGTAAGAACAGACTTTCCGAACGAAATACTTACACTTTGTTAAGGTGGGGCAATCCAGTATTTCAGCAATACAAACAAAAACAAATTGGCCATTTCAGCCCTTGAAAGGACTTTGACCGAGCTTCTTAGGATCGATTGTGTTGTGTGTGTTATTAAATTTTTGCACACAATTGACCGAGAACTGGACCTACATGTTTTATGCCGACTCCGAACGGCTCATGTTCTCAAGAAGCTTTACATGGCATTATTTACTCTCTGAGGTTTGCCATTGTCTGCAGAGAGGTGGTGACCGATCAGAAAAATTTTTTATTGAAAAACTTTTCGCCACGGCTAGGGATCGAACCCGGGCTCCGAGCATGCTAAGCCACACACTTAACCTGCATGCCACGGTCACCACAGCATGCAGGTTAAGTGTGTTCAGCAATACGTGAACATCACCACAGCATGCAAAATAAATGTTCAGCAATACGTGAACATTTATTTTGAGCATAAATGCAATTCACCTTCATTGATATGAAGCGAGACCTAGTAATATCTTTGCATATAGTATATGCCAGTCTGGTTGTTCTGAGACGTAACTCCACTTCAACTCATTGTCTAGCTTGCGACAGTAAGCTGACCACAGCTAGCACGAAACTCCCCGTAGGGCACACAAGCACAAGATAGTCCCCCGCCAAAAGGGGTTTCGACTAAAAAAGAGCACTTTTCAGCACTAGCCAATAAATTTGATAGTTTTTGTGCACATGTCTGATAAGCAAGTTTATCTAAGCATTCCAGTAATATATACTGCTGAATACTATTAAGGTCTTATTTTCTAACTAACTGATCTAACTAACTAACTAACTTACTTATTTTCTAATAACTATCTTAAGACGTTTTGGCATATTGCATTATTAATGTCCGAATCACAGGATGTAGCCTCTTCTGTCCAATTTTCTGGTAACATAGGCTATCGTGTTTGCATTGCCATAAAACTTCTTTCTCATTTATGCTCATGGAACATATCGGCTTTTTGTTATTCATTACAGTGAGAGTTAGTTGATCTTTTGGGTTTCTTGACTATTCCCGTGCTGACAGTATGTTTTATATCATTTGTATGTTTTATATCATTTGCTACAGATACGCAAGTACAACAACCAGATTAAATGTCCCACTTCCATGATTTCACATCTCAAAGCGAGGGTTCATGGCAATCTATGTTTTTAAGTCACATACATAATTGAACCATAGTCCAAATACGCATGCCACAACCCTCCTCCTTTTCACTGGCTTGGGACAGGCTAGTGGCTACCATCATCACTACTATGCGTAGTTCTTGTGACCTATGGTGAGATAGAGGAATATTGGGGATTAGTCGAACCAGCATATATTCAATATTGCATAAGTATTTGGCCGTCAAAAAAAATTGTTCGCGTTGGATTCTACATAGTTTGAAAATTGCTCAAAAAAAAGCTCGTGTCGCTTGGGAATAGATTTATACATATGAACCCGAAACTAAACAATAATTGACTGTATGAGACACTCAAGGCGAGCCAAATTCAAAAAAATTTGTTCGTGCACGAAGCACTTCGAGGCAAATAATCGCCAGTTTTTTTCGAAATAACTGTACATGTCGCCACCGTTTCATTAGAGCAACGAAGAATGGTCTATTTTGAATGGTGCACCACCTTTTGTTTGCCATAAGTCTTCGGATAAATCAGGAAAACCAATCGCCGATCATTCTCCTCCATGACAATGCAAGCTCTCACACATCAGCTCAAATAAAAACCTTTTGAGTATTGAAAACATCGAACTGGTGGGCCATCCGACATACAGTTCTAGCTTGATGGCGGATGACCCCTATAACACCCAATGATTTATTTTTATTCCCAAAGACCAAAAGTTAATTACGAGGTCCATATTTTTCGATACCTGAAGAATGGTAGATGCTTCAAATCACATTTTTTGGAGCTACCTTAATCGGTGTGCAAAAAGTGCTTCGAAAATTGATTCTAGGGTATCTATATATAATTGTTAGCTCGCTGTACTCACCAAAAACCAATAAATGGAAATAAGGTCGACCTTCGTAATCAAATACAAGAAAATTCTATTAAAAAGTGTTAATTAAAACGGTCGTACCCAAAAATATTTTTCTCCAAATGATCGGGATTGTGCATTATTGATTCTCTGTTAAGCAACAAGACATGCATTAAGGTGATTCACGTCACTGCGTGGACTTGCGTATTGCGAACATTTGCATATATTGAAAACGACATGAACGCACCATCAAATTTTGCGTAAAATGAACTGCATAGCTTGGAAAATTGTTCACTATTTATCACTTATATTTCATTCATTGTTGTCAGTTATAACATAAATCACAGCTAACATTGTTGGACGACGTATAAGATCGTGTAAAAGAACAATTAACAAATGATTTTGACAGGGCAGCTGTTAACGCAATCCAATTTTACGCATAAAAGTTTTTGCGTAAAGTTTTACGCAAATCACTTCTTAAAGTTCAAATAAAAAAATTGCACTTCGTAAAACGTTACGAGTTTAGCAGTTATGCATAGACTTAAATGCCCTAATTATGTTTTTGTCGATTACGTAGATCTTGGACACGTTACATAATTGTTTCGTAGAGAAAAACTTCTGAGAGAAGAATAGGATTTACCGTATTAAAATAGTCTTGTTTAGGGACCAGCCCACGGATCAATAGCGAACAGTTTATGAAAGCTAAAGAAACCGTCAGTCGTGAATGGCTATGCAGAGAGAGCCATTAATCTCATGAACGGATTCTATGAGAAACTATATTTTTATAAATTTATCATTTATAACATGAAATTCATCTTTCTATTTGATATATCATTTTATCATATTTTAACAATTCCTTACGAATAAAAAATATTTTTGAAAGACTTAAGAGCTTTTAGATTTGTGGTCTTTTAAAAAATCCTGACTTTTTAGGCAAAAACTTTCTGTACTTGACCTGTAGATGTGAGTTTAAATTGCTTTTCGGTGAACCAAGCTATACATTCTTGATGCAAGTAAAATAATTTTGCTCCCTGTAATTGTCATAAAAATTAAGTTTATAACCTTTAAATGCTTGCAAATGGGTTTAAAAATGTATAAGAAATCTCTAGCATCTGGAGATAAACAAGAATATGCAATACAATACAATACAATAATACAATAATATTTTATTGCTCACTAGCACCCAAAAAGCTATACTGCTAAACGCGATTATTTTTGACCTCACAAGAGTTTAAAATGAATATATTTTAGAATGTGAGATAAACGATATTTTGAATTAAATCTAATCAATTTGAGTGACTTGTCAGTTGATCGCACCGTGACTTGGGGGCTACGCTGAGCAACAACACTGACCTAGCCGACGTGACTGCGTATCGTGCTTCTCAGTTAGTTCACAGCGTTTCTTTCAAATGTTTTATCTAATTTTTTGACTATTATTTTAATGCGTTATAATGATGAAGAAAAATTAAGACCATTTGCAAGGCATAGCATCAGAACAATTTGATAGCTTGAATAATCAACTAACAGGTTTAAACATGAATGGAACCTGTTTAAATATATCGTATATAAATAAAAAAACAAAAAAAAAAACAAAACGTATACCACAATTTTATTAACTTATAGAAAAACGTGCAAAATTAATGGTCTAGTAGAAGTCCGCATAAAAAACCGGAAGGAAGGAAGGAAATAAAGTTAAATCGGTTTAACTTAGCTTAGAACGCTTTAAGCCATTTGAAATTAACTGGTTGGCATAGTTGGCATAAAAACAAAAAAAAAAACGTAATATTTTCAAATGATTCGTTTGAATGTGTATTAAGTATGAAATACAAGCAAGAAGAGAAACAGCGTCTTAGTAAGAATAAGCTGAATTGTTATAAAGAGATATCAAATTGACAGTTATTGGCTTCAAGGACGACACTTGGTGCTGGGCAACAGGTCTAGAGCACAATTTGCTGCTTTTGTTGTTTTGACATAATGTATTTTGACAATAAAATCCATTAAATGTTTTAATTCTCATCAATATTCTTGTTTTGACATCAGCATATCGATAGATCGTCATATTCGATGCTAACGAATTCTTAAGAACGAGAGTTTCGAGTTTATGAGACATCATATTTCCGCATCGAAATAGAGGTTGGGCTGCTTTCAGTTGATATAGTAAAATAAAAAAAAAACACAACCTTTGATAGTAACTGTTAACAAAAGAGCTGAGCTGGTTGGGTTAGAAGCATTGGTAGTATGTCGAAAATAATCAGAATTTTGCAAACATTAAACTTATTTTATCGGATTATTATATTGCTAGTGTTAAAAACTGAATTGTCTCCACATCTACTTTGATAAATTATGTTTTTGTCTTTAAAATCTCTCAAGCCAATATTTAATTGCTTAATTCTGTGTTAATTTCTTCCGCCACAATTTTTTTGCATCACAATTTTTTATTTTTTTTGTAGAGTTCTTCTAAACTATTTAACAAGTTGTTGTTTCTTCACAACAATCGATGTTCTATTTTTTTCTTCATTCTTAAGAATATCGAACAAAGCCCAATATTTATTTATTAACTCTACTCTATTTTTAATCTATTCTTCTTTTATGCCAAACCAAGATGTAAGCAATGAAAAAACAATTCAAGTGAAACAAATAAAAGCAAAAGTTATATATTTTTCAAATAAAAACAAGATGAAAACAAAAATTACTTTAAGTAGGAAAAAAAATATTTTTTTTTGTAATATTCTGTGTAAAGTTTTGTGTGAAGTTACTACGAGCCAATTGTATAAACCCTGTGTAAAGGTCTTCAGTTATATACTTTTTTAGGTATTTATATCACAACAAAAAAAAATTTGAATACTTTAATTTGGAAAATGACTTTGAAAATTAAAGAGGGAAAATACGTTTAGATGGCTTAAAACCAGAGTCATAACTGTTATAAGAAATATCGTTTTTTTTTTTACGTTGCCTCATAACTGTTATAGACGAGAAAAAAATTTTTACGTTGCTCATAATTTGTATGAAATAAAAAATCTTTGTTACTTTTTTACGGGCAACATGTGTAAGATTGTATCAATTGTAATTTTATTTTCTTGCTCTCAGTGAGAATAAGGACTTTTTACAAAATAAGGCATTCATAAAAAATGCAGTTGTGAATGCAACGTAAGTGTATTCTTGAATCGTATTTTAGGGCGAAAAAAATTAGTTACATAAGTATGAGAACGCAAAGAAGAAATTGATATTTCATTCAAAAAATCATTAATTTCAGTAATTTCACATGTCATTTCAGCGAGTAACCGCGGATTTCACAATTTCTTATAAACGTATTTAAAAGATTGCTCAAATTTATTAGTCGAAGGACACGACTCAATAGTTAGTTCAGTTATAGGTCAAAACTTTACCGAAAATTTGTGTTCTAAAAAAAATGCAATGCCACTAGCGGGCAGGAGGGTGAAAACAAACTTTACGACCTATTCCCATACCTACCAAATATATAAAAAAATTTCGACTACAAACACCGTGACGCGAAATTTTTATATATTAGAAATAACGTAAAAATTTATTTCTCTACAATAACTCTTACCAGGCAACGTAAAAAAAATTTTTTTGAAAATAAAAGTTATGAGCAACGTAAAAAATTTTTTTTCGTTTATAACTGTTATGAGGCAACGTAAAAAATATAAATTGAAAATAACTGTTATGAAGCAACGTATTAAATATTTTTCAAAATATCGACAACTTTTGCAACCTAAAAAAAATAAATAACTGTTATTTTGGGTCTCTGCTTAAAACATTTAATTTCTTCTCCATAAATTGTTAGTGCAAGTATGGTTCAAATACAAATTTGAAAAAAAATGGTTAAATCAAATAAAAAACCTATAAGTTTAATACTTGCATTGTTGTTTTCATCCTAAATTCGAAATTATTAAAATTTAATAAAAAAGTATTAAATTTGACTTCGAAGACGCACTCAGAATGAATACTTTCATATATAATTTTACTTTAAACAAAATTAAGTGCAAATCATGTTTGTAATAAAATTTTCCACTTAGATATTTGATTATAATTTTCTTTATAATCAATTTTAATACTTTCATATTAGATTTAAACACACAAACGCACACATTCCCAACAAACTCTCACAAACTTGAATACATTTTTCTAAATACGAAAAATAGTAAAATCATTGTGGAAGTATAAAAGTTGATTTCTTCGGCCAAAAAGTTATATTTTCAAGAATTTGTAACATATTGTTATGGATTTATTTTGAGAATTAGTGCATTATAATGTACAAAAAATAGCACAGTATAGTTCAAAAATATAAAGAAATAACGTCTTTATTGGTGGGTAGGGTTTGGGTCTCCACCACATTATTACTGTCCAATGAAAACTAAACCAGCCTCGGATCTAAGCCCCTACTTCGTTAACGTTTAAGTCTGCCGTAATACGACCACGGGTTGTAATGGTCACATATGTAAGTAAGTATGTAACGGATTTATTGCAGTACTCCGTTAGTGCCTCGAAACAATTTTTTTTTTTGTGGTGGCCGCGATTCGTCAGCACTGGTTTATCTGAAATAAAAAAAACTAAATTGTTTTGATTAGTTTATTAGTTTCTCTCTCAATTGAAGCCAAATTTTTTTATTTTCTCAATTCCTAAATTTTTTGCATAATTTTAAAGTTGAAATGCCGATTTTTTGACAATAAAATCTACTTTTTTGTTATTGTAAAATTTATAGTAATTGAAAAATTAAAAAAAAAAACTCGACATCACTTGAGAGTTATTTGTATGTAGAATATGTGTACAAATTTTTAAAACAATCGGTCAGTAGTTTTTTCGGAATGGTGGTCACGATTTTACAAATTACATGTTTGGGAAAATCGATTTACAGTTTTGTTCACTGGCAAAACCAAGTTGTAGCAATAGTCATTCAAACTATCATTAATCCTTTAATTTTACTCTGATTGACCTCAAAATTTAATATAGTATTCTTGACATGTTATGCATTTAAAAAAATTTCAAACTTTTCCCCCTCCTTAAGATAAAGAGATCGTCCATAGTTTTGGAACGCGTGATACTTTTTGAAACGCGTTTTTATCGCAGACGATTTTATTTTTTGGAATTTTTATTCATTTTAGCTTAAAATGATTTTTGCCACTATTTTGAAAAATTGCTAGCTAGTTGCTCTTTTTTTTATACAAATAAGTCATAATTCGTGAATGATTACACATTCATGATTTTCTTGTACTTAAACTCATCCATAATCATTGAAATAGCCACCATATTCAAACGAATTCGACTATTTTTTCTCGTCGTACTGTCACTAGTACTGTACTAGTACTCAGTGAGTCAGATTTATGTAAAGAGTGTGTAAGTGATTCATCGAGAAAAACTAAACCGATAGGAGTTTAAAATTTCAATTTTAAAATCATGTGGGACTAAAACTGAGTTTAAGTATTTGACGTAGTTTACCTTTAAATACAATTTCGGTTTCATCATACATATATACAGTTCAGGATTGAATAAAACTTAGTCCAACATTTTTAACCATGCAAAAATTTTGTTTGTTCTTTATTGAGTCAGTTATTAAAAAGTTGATAAGTATCAAACAAACAATTTGTTCTTAATTTGTCATTTCAGTCTTTGAAACGACTTTGACCGAGCTTCTTATGATCAATTGTGTTGTGTGTGTTTTTAACTGTTTGCACACAATTGACCAAGAACTGGAGCTACATATTTTATGCCGCCTCCGAGCGGGTAAGGTTCATACTCTCAAGAAGCTTTATGTGTCATTGCTTACTCTCTGAGGTTTGACATTGTCTGCAGAGAGGTGTCGGCCCATCAGAACAATGAATTTTTGATGAAAAAAGCTTTCTGTGCCAGATGGAGATTCGAACCCAGGCTTGCAAAGATTCGTTGGCTCGAACTCAAAATACTTAGCACGCACAGTAACGGCTGCCAAAGTTATTGATAACACTGGTTTACAGCCAATATGTACTTTGAATGCCACTATTCTTTTCTCATGTAAAATCGGTCGCTAATTCCGAAAAAAAAGAATACAAGAATTCTAATCATTTTGAATTTCTGAATGATAAATAAAAATTATTTACAATGTAAATAACAATATAAATGATTTAAGGGAACAATAAAAATTATTAATAATAATTATATACAATTTAATAATGTAAAAATAATGTAAATTATTAAAATAACAATAAAAATGAAGAATATATGATTTTATTACAACAACCTTTAGTTCTCAATTTTTTTATGGCAATAAAATAAGTCCAAATGCATAAATTGATAATCACACAATTTGGGTGCTTTCGTTCCATTAAACACAACTTTTTCATTTCTCAATAGATTTTCTTCAACAATAGCTTATTTTTTTTGGAAAAATAAAGGCTCTTAGTAAAAAATATCAAGGTAACAAAATATTTTGATTTCTTAACGAAATTTGCAACTATTTTGTCTTTTTTTGGAAATTTTTCTGAAAAATAAAAAAAATCCCCGATATTTGAATTAATTCCGCCAAAACTAACAGCTCGACCAAAAAATGATGTTAACATGTTTGTAAGAAATTTTATTAGCTTTTATTTGATATATCATTTGTTTGATTACTGTTATTGATTCAGGAGATATATGCAATTAAGTGGAACCAACTTTTTTTTTTCGTTGAAAACCCTACAGTGGGCAATATCTCGAAAACGGAGTGACAGAAAAAAAAAATTTTTTTTTCGGAATCAGCGACCGATTTTACATGAGAAAAGAATAGTGGCATTCAAAGTACAAACAACTTTTCGTTATTTGTAAACCAGTGTAATTAACTGTGAATTAAAATTTCGGAACAAAAAAAAAAAAAACAAAAAAGTAGCTTTGAAAAATTTTAATTAATCAGATAAAAACTTCTTTCACACTTTTAATATTTTTATAGCAAAAATATTGACCAAAATAAATTTTGTAAATCCAACAAAGTGAGAAAACAAGTAGAATTAAATAAAAACAAAATAAATTAATTTTTTTAATAAAATGGCAGCAAAATTATATCAGAATTTTCCATTTTGAAGAAAATATTTTCTCTAAGCATTTGGTAAAAAAATTGACACACTAAATAACTAACAACAATATTAAAAAAATTCATTCATTGCTTAAATCTTCACAGTGATTGTTGAACTTTTGAGAGAAAAAATTTTAGAAAAAATTAGAAATATTTGTATAACAGTCAAATTTTTTAGTTTGAAACAACTTTTTTAACATGATTGACAATTGATAAATACATGAAATTAATTTTTGAAGGAAATTTTCTACTATTTAAAACAAAAAAAAAATTCGATCGATTAAAAAGTTGGTTTCTTACAAGACATTAATAACTCTTTTAGAAGGTTGGGAACCCCCTCTACTAGATATTTATTTTATATGCACTGTATTACAGTTTGAAACTGATTTAATGACACCTATTTGTATTGACAAAAACGGTTCATTGCTTTAGTTGGAGTTATCAGCGTTTGCCTATTAATTGTGTGTACCTATAGCTTCTTAACCTTCGTATACTCGCGCCAAACAGCATCATATATATACTCGCGCAAGGTGCCTCAGACCGAGATTTGATCTCGTCTGCATTATTTCAATTATATACTTTTTTTTGGCATTGTATGTGTTTATTGTAAAGAAGAGGATATAATTGAACAAAGGAAACATACAAAATTTTAGATCCTATAATTTATTTGCTAAAGACCACAGTTTTTTACGATGTTAATTTTTTGAGAAAACACCGATTTATTGTTTCTTCGGTCTGAGAGACCAATGCGCGAGTATAGGAAGGTTAACTGCAAAATGTGTACACTGAGAAAAAAAACATAAAGGGTGTTTTTTTTTAAGAGCTTGCTTGATTTAATTTAAATAAAACACATGCAAAATTATGAAATGGCCGAAAAAAAATTTTTTATTTGGTAGATAATTTCTTGGGATTTTACATTTAAATATAATTTCGGGCATATGGCGACCACGACTATTTTGCACAAATGTTATTCTGGAGGTCCAATTTTCGACCACCTTTTCAAGCATTTGAGGCGTATTTCAGCAATGACACGTTGAA
The DNA here is from genome assembly GCA_958299015.1 of Tetanocera ferruginea. Lineage (NCBI taxonomy): Eukaryota > Metazoa > Arthropoda > Insecta > Diptera > Sciomyzidae > Tetanocera > Tetanocera ferruginea. The sequence continues at coordinate 138,322,165 of OY282642.1, forward strand.
TATTGGTTTCCAAACCAATGACTTCACGTAACCCCACAACAAATAATGAAGTGGCGTCAAATCACACGAACGCGGAGGCCAATTCACCGCTTCATTTCTAGAAAAAATGCTGTCGTTGAAATGTTCTATCAATAAGTCGATTGTTTCGCCCGCAGTATGACTAGTGGCACCATCCTGTTGGAACCACATTTCATCCACATCCATATATTGAAGATTTGGCAACAAAAATATATTGATCATGGTTTGTATCGATTTCCATTCACGATAACGCGTCATCCTTCCTAATTTTTAAAGAAATAAGGACCGATGATTCCACCAGCCCACACGGAGAGAATTGTGTGCAGAAATTATGCGCTATGGGCACAACTTATGCAAAAATTGTTCACGAAAAATGACCAAGAACAGTTGTTCATAATCTATGCACACTTGTTCATCACTTAAGTTCAGCACTATGAGCATGTTTTATGAACAACTGGGCATAGATTATGAACAACATTTTCATAGATTCTGAACAACTGGGAAAAGACTATGAACAACTAGGCATATTTTATGAACAACTGGACATAGTTTATGAACAACTATGCAAAGGTTATGAACAACTATGCATTGGTTATGAACAACTGGGCATGGGTTATGAACAACATTATCATAGATTGTGAACGAATAGGAAAAAATATTTACACCTCCTGCTAATATTAAAGAAACAAAATTTCATTTTATTTTCAAATGTCTTTATTTCAAAGTACAATTACTTAATAACTAATATTATATACATACATATTAAAATTCAATAAATCATATACTTCAGTATTAACATGCTTATTTTATATAATTTATAAAGTCATTGATTTTTTTACATTTCTATATAAAAAACATTTAGAAAAAAGTTCCAGAAAATTGTGTTTTCAAACGGGTAATCTAGGTTGAAGACCAAAAAGCACTTGAAACTAGAAATCAAAAGCATTAAAAGCGTCAGCAAAAAGATAAATGAGACTTTCCACGACTAGAACATACTGATATGAATTGATATCATTTCGATCCTTAAGAATCGACCACACGGACTCGCACACATGCATATTGTCTAGCAACATCCACATGGTCTCACATTTTTGTATTATGTGCCAATGCAGATTTCTACAACTTCTATGTATGTACACTATTTCGTCATTCAAAAAACCATCGTTAAATGTCATAACTGCAGTGATAAATATATGAGAATAACTCAATACTTACCTCTGGTTTTCTTAATTTACACAATTATATATTTCTAAATAATATTAAATGATATATAACACACTACTGTCGCTTCTAAGCACAACCAGCACTCTTGACACATAGAACATAAGTCCATTCATTATCCATATGTGTACGCATTGTTCATAATCTATGCAAAAATGGGTACAACTTATGAACAAGATACACACATATCAAAATGTTGGGCAAAATCTATGCACAAGAAGGCATAACTCATGAACAATAAGTGTTAATAGTCGTTCATACACAATGTTCAAATATTATGATCAATTGAGTTTTATTTCCAAATAATTAGGCTATGAACAATGTTCACAAACTGTGCACATTTTTTGTGATAACTTATGCACAATTTTAATAGATTGTGCAGAATTTATGATAATTAGGCATAATTTATGCGCAAAGCTGCATATTCAAAAATGTACCTAAACATTTTATAGTTATGAACAGCTTGTGCATTAATAATGCACAACAGTTTTCTCCGTGCATAGACCGCACCAAATAGTACATTTGGTGTACTTGGCATCCAAAAGAGTGAATGTAGACCGAAATTTGGTAATAACGGTCTTTATGGTGGTCTCAGACGGACGATTATGTGCACCATAAAATTCAACTTTCAAAATAACTGTCAGACAATAGAGTAATCGATATTGAAAAAAAAACTCATAGAAAAACACCCTTTACTTTATAATTAAACAAAAAATTTTTAAAAATAGAAATTTAACTCATTTGCGTTTCTATGTAACAAAATTTAAAACAAAAGTGTTTCAAATATACTTTCCTATCATTTTTTTTTCTCTCATTATTTCTTTGAAACTTTCCTTGAAATTTTTTGAATATTTCGAGTTGGTTTCAAAAATATCGAACTTAAAATAAAAACAAATTCATTTTTTCAATTTTGAAAGTATTTAAAATGCAAACTTCATTGAATAGAATTCAGATTTGATATTCGGAGGGTCAGAAGGGTCGCCGATTACGAATCGAAAAGCTTTAAAAGAGGCATCGAAAAAGTCATGCTTTAAAATATTTGTTTTAAATAATAACATTTTTGTTTCAAATTTGTTTTTTTTATTTAAAAACATTGTTTAAGAAAACAAAAACTTTTGTGTTAAAATTAATTTTAAAAACATTTATGTTTAACTTATATGAAAATGTATCAAGCTCTATTACAAAAACAAATTCGTTTGATTAGAACACATTTCCATTTATGTTTAACACATATATCTCGCAGTGTAAAAATAATAAAAAAAAAAATTAATTTAAAAAAAAAAAATTAAATGTTCCACCTTAAAGTTTTTTTAATGACATTGTGTTATAATTATTAATGTATAGTTCAAGCAATATAATCTGACTAATTGAGACATACTAACTTTTAATAAAGCTAGTGTCAAATTTTCAATAACACACAGTTGCTTAATAATTAGCTCAACGCATTAGTTTCCATCAATCATTCGATCAATTATAGTATACCAACATCATTCAAACAAACTATGATGATGAGTAAATAATTTCCGCACATTCAAATTTCATGATCAAGGCAATGCGAAAACATAAAATCAAAGAACACTAATAATTTTCGATTTATTTCCCATAAACCTAAAAATATTAAGCATTAATATCTAGAAACATAAAAGTAATCGCTGCTTGTTGCAAAAACTAACCAACTATAGTTAGTTACTAACTATAAATCTAAAAATTACTTGCACTATTTAAATATAATAATAATAGTGTTTCTTCTAAATGTTAAGTAACATTTAGATTTAAGCTGATTTACATGACAAAACAAAGCAAAGCCCGTCACAAAACATAATATTTATCACAAGTTATACCGGATGCAGTATTCAGGCAAATAAATCAAAAAAGTTTCAACTGACAAGTTAATAAAAGGAATTATTTAAATATTAATTCAACAGATGTTAAAAGTTCCAAAACATTAACATAATAAAAACAAAAACTACAATATATTCATGATTATAGAACAAGAGATTGAAATTTAATTTAGATTAGAACATATGTATTGAATAAGAAATTTAATTTAAACTATTGCGAATTGTTATAAAAATTTGTCATGTATTGATTGGCTGCTCCTTAAGTTTCCAATCAAGAAATTATATTTTTAATGTTGACAGTTTAGCACATGAACCATTTGAACATTCCTAAGACAAGACACGTTACTAATGGTAAGACGTTAACTTTTAAAACACCAATACAGGGTAAATGGTTTTTATATCTTCTATGTCGATATACTCGTAATTCTATAATTTAGAAAAAAAAATTATTTTTTATCAAATAAAAAACAGTTTCGACGCTTTTATTTATTCAAACATTGCTTTTTCTATACAAACATAAATAACAGCTGACAAAATCTTACTTTAAGATAATTTATGAGCCGTGTAGAAAAAGTTAGACATGGTTGCATTCTGAGCTCCTCGCTTATTAGCTCTACAACAGGTTCATTACACACGTTATGCAAATTATATAAAAGCGCGCGTGGTAACAATTTTGTCATAAATAGTTTAATTCATAACCACAATGATTTATCTTTGTTTAATTATCTGTATTTTGTTATTTTTTTATAAATAAAAATGAACAGAACGCGGGCAGTTGGAAGTGTTTGGCGTGCTTTGAAGTTATTTATAGTTCTTTGAAGTGTTCCGGCAGCGATTAATTGAGATATTTCAAATGACTTAATTAAAACCCATGCTTGAAATTATCTGTCAAAAGCCAAACTCGAATATCCATTTTGTAAACAATGGATTAAATAGATATATCAATAGGCAGCTGTCTATTCTTCTCTATACTTTAAAGATATTTTGAAATGTAATGCGCTTTAAATGTAGGAAGCGTTAGAACATTATTTACACGCATAGAAGACTTAAAACATTTTCGAGCCGATCCATCTTGCCAAGAAAAATAAGAGTTCATAACAACTGACAACTTTTAAAGCTTTGTTTAAACTTTGCTAACTGATCACAAACCAAATGCTAAACAAATATTAAAGCACAGCTTGGATATCAACTATAAAATTAATTTTAACAAAAGCTTCCATTTTGCCAGCTTAAAAAACATGAGTAACGGTTTAAGCAATAACTTTGCTTTGAATTGATATAAAAGCATTGCATAAAAATAGGCTCAGCACAAAAACAAAAAGCAAAGTTAAGTGAAACTTTATGTTAGCTGCTTCATTAGGGTTGCCATAATGTCATTTTTAAATATAACATAAAATGTATTAAGTTTTAAAAATATCTACGCAAGACTTTTACGCAAGACTATCTAATTTATATTAAAGGAAGTATGCAATCAGCGTTGCCGGAGTGTGAAAAATTTACCAAAACTGGTAAATTTTTTTTTAATATGAAAACGTGAAATTAAGTTAAATTTTGGTAAACTTTTTCAGTGGAAACCAAAAAATTTTTTTATGAAAATTTTAAGACTGTTTAGTATTGCTTTTTTAAATGTAAAATGTTTTTCGAATATGTTGAACTTGTTTGCTACGAAAAAAAACTTTGACTAAAAGAAATAAAGCTCAACTTTACCTTGCGAGTTTTAGCAGTTGAAGCTGCTGCATAATTTTTCTACAATAAAAAACCATGCGGATCATTATTAAACGATGCCGAATGAAATAATTTTAGTTGAAGTTTTTTGTTTTTACCAACATATCGTATTTAAATTTTTTATGTTATCGAGAAAAGTTATACGTTTCAATTCTAATTGCAGCCCACAACTTTAGTTTAATCGTTATTTAGCTTTCATCATAATGCAGCATTATAATTAGAGCAGCATAAGCATTATATTAGAATTTTTCAAATTCCTCAGCAATTTAAAAGAATTTTTTCTAATGGCTCATTCCATAGAGGTGAGTGTGACGTTTTGACTACTTTATCGTGCTGAAAATGGTATTAACCGGTGAAAATTTTTGCAGTTTACTATAGGGTATTTTAGAAGATGCCCCAAGGTTTCAAAATGCTAAAACATAATGCAATTATTTATACTAGTTTAATAGTTACATTCGCTTAAACACCTGGGACGGGTGTGATGAGCACAAGTTTAAAAACTAAAAATTCTGAGTTTAACATTGAAATTCAGTCCATCTGCCACAATGAGACCATTTTTAACTTGCATATATTCAAATTTAATATATTTTCTGTAGAATAACAGTGAAAAATATTTTGAAAACATGGCGATAACCATTCTTTTTTAAATTTTTAAATGGGACGGTTGTGATATATTTAATTTGTCTAATTTGTTTAATTTATATTTAAGAACTTAATGGGTTAAATAACCATCACATATTTTTGACATTAAAATCAAAAAAATATGTTTTTAATTAATGTATTAATTAAAAAAATAAATATTTTTTTGCAAAAAATAGTTTTTTCATGAATTTTTGATCAAATTAATAACAGTATAAATAATTTAGATTTTTTTAATTTATTTAAAAAAAAAAATATTTTTTTGCAAAAAATTTTTCCAATGAATTTTCGATCAAATTAATACCTATACAAATGATTTCGCAAAACATGAATTTAAAAAATGTGTTTTAATCAAATAATTAATTCATATACTTGCCAAATTTCATTATTAGAAAAAAAATTTTGAAAACCGTTCCGGGTGTGACCAAGAACACAAAATATTAAATCTAAACAAAATATTTTAAGTTTTTCTCAACTCGGAGTTTTTTAAGTTGAATTGTCAAAAAAATATAAAAAAGCATTCAAACTAAAAATAATTTTGCAACAGGAGTAACTTAAGACTCCATTTTAATGCGAGAACCAAAAATTATTTCAATTGAAAGCATTTTAGGATTCATGTTTCCGTTCCTCATTTGTGTGGAATCAGCCTAATGGAAAAGAAACTGGTTGAAGTTTGTACCATTGTTATACTAAATAATTTAATAAAATTTATAACCTATAAGGAAGCTCTAAGGTTAAAAGATTGCGGTTACAATTCCTGCAGGATTCAAGATACAAGATTCAGATTCATCAGACAGTGACACTGATAACAGGTAGTTACAATATAAAAAACTACCAAAGACTGTTAAAAGTCATATCATTGATAATATTGCTTGTATTCATCAATATCGTCACAACAATAATAAAGAGTTTTCAGAAGAAAAATGCTAAAACACAAAAAATATTTTAGTTTTTATTTGTGAAATGAAATTTTTATCGTAAATGTGAATTTTTTTTTTTTGAGAATTTTGGTAAAACAAAATTTTAGGATGTGGCAACCCTGCATGCAATTGGATTGAAAACTAGCACCTCTTAACTGGATCTTGAAAAAAGACCTGTAAGAAGATCGTATTTGTCTTGACTTGCTTGATGATACCAAATAATGTGGTTAAAAGTGACTTTATTGCTGGTTTATCATTTTGTTGGTGTATTTGGCGTTCGGTAAAGCGGTCTTTCTAGGTAAAAATGATTTTTCTTAAACATTTATTTTTTATAAAGATAAAAGATTTCAATATGAAATTATATAGGTGCATTTTTTGAACATAAAATTGCATCATATGCTAATTTTTACATAAGGGATCGTTCATAATTAATGCTACGAATTAATTAATTAATTTTGAGGCGTTTTGAAATGCACTACGCTAAGTTACGATTTGGAAGGGGGTTCACATATAGTAACATGATCAAAAATGAAGAAAAACTCAAGAAAATTAACATCAATAAAACCCCATTGTTTCGAAACATTTTCATCTTTTCAGTCTTCATGAAATTTTTTAATGTTGCCATATGTCCCGTACTTTTCGTTACCATGTGACCCAACAAATCACACTTTTTCCCCTATTTCAAACATATAATCTAACACTGACTAATGAAATTCCACTTCAAATCCCACTCCGAAATCCCAATTTAACGAGTATCTGAAAAGATACTGCTGTTCCCAATTTCAAATTAGGCAAGTATGTGTGTTATTTTGGAAAAATTTAGAGCTTACAAAAGCTTGATTTTCATATATTTATATATAAACTAGCGGATGTAACCCGTTGTTACTCGGGGTTGTGCCTCGAAAACAGAAAAAGAACTATTTTCAAAACTGCTCTCATTTTATTAAAATAAATTATCAATTAAATTTTGAAAATTTTTAAATGATCGTTTTTAGGAGTTTTGCCCCCTTCCTCCTTCGAAAGTGTTTAGTTAAATTTCCGTAAAACTGACAAAAATAATGACATCTTCAACGTCTCCATCTGACGTCTGGTTTCTGAGGAAAATGGTCACCCAGTTTGAAAAAAGCCATTTCGAGAAAAAAGCGTTTAAAGTTTTTCTTAGCATGCATTTAATATGCAATTTAGACTCAAAAAACTTATAGTTTTAAAAAAATCCTATAAGCATCGATTTGACTTTTGGATTGTTTTCGTTCAATCTGTTCTTCTGTTTTGGTCGATACTGTTTGGTTAATTTTTTTTTCATCTTTATATAGCTTCTTCTCGTATTCGCTTAACGTATTTTTTTCGTTAGTCTTTGGTTCTTGACTTCGTTTGGCTTCGGCTCATTCCTTGATTTTTGTCGAAAGATCTTTTAGAATTATAGGATCTATTTCAGTAACAGATTCGAATGTTTTGACGTGAATGAGCCAGACGTTATAGTTGATTGAATAAAGCGCCCTCTAACGGAAGTTTTCTAAAATTTAAATAGCCGCAATTCTGTTGCAGGCTCAGGTTATTTCACGAACCATATTTTAGTAAAACCGGTCAAGTCATTAAGGAGTTATTGAGTCTTAACAATGCACTACTTAAAGCGCCCTTTTGCGGAAGTTTTTGGAATTTTTTTATATTTAATGTTTTATCTTTGGTGCAGTTGAACGTTCATACCAAATTTCATTGAAATCGATCAAGGACTTTCGAAGAAATTGAGTCCTTAACGCACTACTTAAAGCAAAGCTCCTCTTTTTTTGTATAGCCTATGTTATCTTGACCGCAGTCTAACCTTCCAACCAAATTTCATTGAAATCGGTTCAGGTGTTAAGGAATTATTATAGAGTGACACGCCCATATACTTCCGCCCACTTTTTGCACACCCCCTATGAACTTTCTCTCTATGAAACGTACTCGGTGTCCAAATTTCAGCTCAATCGAATAAACGGTGCGCGAGCCTATACGGAACAGACAGACAGACAAACATTTGATTTTATATATTAGAAGAAGAAGATGTATCTTATGAAAACAAGTTAAATTAAAAAATTCATAAAATTTTCCTTAAGGTGGGACATAACATTCACGGCAGAGAAAACAGACCTTTTTTTAAAATTCATTACTCAGTCAAAAACAAACATTTTTCCAAATTTTTCTAAAAATTATTGTAGAGAATTGAACAAATTACAAGAAAAAATTAAAAAAAAAAAAAAATATATTTTTCACTCCAAAATGGTTTTATAGAGCTCCAAACTGGCGGCAGAGAAAAAAACGGGGCCTCGTGGTTGCAGCGCTGGGAGTCGCAAAAATTGTTCGATCTGGAGAAAAAATTGTTTTTTTAAATCTTAACAAAAATCTTAACAAAATTGGAGCTTTCTTTTAATTTTTTTTTAATTTTCGGTGATTTTTTCAAATTTGAAAGTGTGTTTTTTCGAAAAAAATATTGACTTTAAAAATTCATAAAAAATCGAAAACAATGTAAAAAAAAGCTCGTGCCATACGATAGCGAATCAAATTTAAAAAAAATACAAAAAAAAAAAAATTTCATCAAACCGCATTTCGTGCCGAAACCAGTACCGAAAAAATGGTTTCGAGATAAGCGCGTTCAAAGATTGTGAACAAAGAAAAAAAAACCGCGATAATTAAAAATGCGCTCTCACTAATCCGGCTGTACCTTTTGAACCCGTAAGAATTTTTCCATGAAATTTTTTTAAGAATCTAAAGAATATTTACTAAAATACAAAATTATAAAAAATTTCGATTTAATAAAATGACCAGTGACATGTCCCCCGTTAACGCAACATGGATGACATCGTAAATCTCTTATTTTAATGTTAATTGGCAAAAATAATGATAAAGAATTTCTGACAAATAAATAATTTTGCAAATGTTAAATTTGCAGACTTTTTAATCCTGAAAATATAAAACTTTTCACACTTTTCAACCGTGTGCTATTTATTTGGCCAATAGCTCAAGCTCAACAACCAGCTAAGTGCTACATTTTAATACCTAATTTCAATTGATTTTGCAATTAAACTGTTAACGTGCAAATATTTAATAGTAATTACTTTCGAAATTACTCAATTTACAATTCCTTATTACTCTATTAATTAAACTCATTCATTAACTTTATTCGTAAAATAAGAGCTACTTTTAATATTACAATAAATAAATAAATTATTTTCCATAAATTTCCCATAGCATGATATGTATATTCATGACCTTTAAAAATAACCCAAAATACCTCATTAAATGCCGCCTCTTTTTTTAAACAATATAACACGTTGTAATTTTCTTGCTGCATTCCAGCAAAATTCGCTTAGTTAAAACAAAAAAACGCCACGCTTACGACCTCTGAAAATTGCTCTACTCTTCAAACTTGGTTGAAGAAACCAAAAAACGTGTTTCATTAGTGGAACATTAGTGGATAAAGTAAAGGAGAAAATAAACAAAAATAAAAGTAAAAGTTTTCAAGGTCGTTTAAGTAGCCGGTTGCAATACTTCTTTTTTAATTTTTTTCATATTTAAAATTACAGACTCAACTGTAAAACGCTACCGACAAGTAAAAGCTCAACACAGCACATGCAACTCACACAAAACATGCAACACAACATAAGGCAGTCACTATAACGCCAACAACAACAATACCAAAAAAACTTATCTGTTGCACACACACACATTTAAATGTTGCTATTGACTTAAAGTTTACTAAAAACATGAGCCAGCTAGCTGCTTACTGTTAGGCCGCGTTCATAGTGGAAGCTGAAGCTGAAACTTTTTACAGCTGCTGAAAACGCTTTGTGTACAATCATATGGAAAAAGCGCGAAGTGTTCATAGTGCCAGCTTAAATTCAAGGTTACGCCAGTTTTGAGGCTTTTTGAAACTTTTTTCTTCTGTCTCATTTTGGCACACGGTGTTGATTTTTTGTTTCATGTCGAACGTATGCTTTGTGATTTTCATACTGTTTAACGCTTTTCTTGGCTGTTTTTTTTTATTTCTTGTTTATGTTTTGCCGCACTGATTTTGTTTTTGTACTTTTCGGCAGCAATGCCCAGCGCTTTAGTTTTATTTTCGCATTATCGGTTGATACGTGTTGTTGTTTTTGTCTATTTAACAATGTCAACATGATCGCAGACGCTGCCAGCATTGTATGTTGTTGTTGGTATGTCTTTTTGTTGTTAGTAAATTCAGCATATGCGTTGCGCAAAATATGGAATCGTGCGCTATTCCGACTTTGCCTCAATGCGTGTTGTTGTTTAGATACGTTTTGTTGTTGGTAATTTTTTGTAGGCATCGCTAATTTTCGACGCTTTTTTCTTCTTCAGATGCCTACTTCATTCTTGCATCATTTCTTGGTATGTGTGTGAGTTGCACGTTTTCAATTTCCTTTGAATGCATTTTTTGTTGTTATGATCTTATGTTATTGATCTTTATTTTGTGCGTAGAATATAGACAAAATATTTTATTTGTTGCTTTGTTGAGGATAGGTTTCCAACTTTTTTTGTTTTGTATGCAAAAAGCGCGCACTATGAACAGCAACAGCAAGGAAAAGTATCTAAAAGCGCGAAAAAAAGCGCGCACTATGAACAGCAACAGCAAGAAAAAGTATCTAAAAGCTCGAAAAAAAGCGCGCACTATGAACAGCAACAGCAAGAAAAAGCGTCATCATATCGCTTGAAAAAGCTTAGCCAGCTTCAGCTTCCACTATGAACGCGGCCTTAGGCAAAGGAGACAACGGAAGATCACTTGACGCTCACTTGATTTAGCTGAAGCTGTTGCTCATTGGCCGCACTTGTCGCATGTCCAGATGTAAGTGCAGAACAGGCATGGCTAATTAGCTAAGCTGGCATCAATGTTGTTTAGCACAATCTGTGATTCATTTCATTTAAGAAAAATTTACATCATCCATATTGTTGATTTTGCAATCCTTTTCAACTCAAACGAGTCTCATTTCAGCTTCAACAACTTGTTGCATTCACGTGGACAGGAACCGGTCGCTGCATTTTTCGCTTGCATTTGTATTGAAAACTTGTTGCAGATTGTAGTGATTTATTTTAAGTGCTTGTATTTAAAATATTTTTCATCGTTTGCATTATTTTTTTTTGAATGCTCGGTGTAGCTCTCGATTTTGTTTGTAATATTGTCAGACCGTTTTATGCTGAAAATTGGGTTAGTAGGTCAACGAATACGGAGAAAAAGCATTGAAGTTGGGTGCAGCAAAAGGATATTTATTAATTTTATTTTTAGCAGCTTATTTATTTATTCATATCTCAAAAACTTAACTTAAAAGCTTTTATTTGAATTCACATACTTATTTTATTGTAAGTTGTGCGGTCCTGTGCGAAATAATAAGACAAACCCAAAAACCCGTTTCAAATAAAAAATGACTTTTTTAATGTTGTTTTATAAATATGCTTTTATTCTATAATAAATATGTCTAAACAAGATTTATAAATGCAAACAGAACTGACATAATTGGAGTATGCAGATAAAAAAATAATTGATAACCCTAGTCTAAACTATTGGTCTAAACTATCAGTCTAAACCTTGGCTCTTATTGTCTTTCAAGACAAAAATGCATCATGTTTTAACCCTAGGGTTCCTGGAATTTTTTGAAGAAGGTGCCTGTTTTTGGAAAAAACAGCAAAAACAACGTCTAAACAAGTTCTAAATATCTAAAGTAATATTTAAGCTTAAAATAAGATCTGCAAAAATAAACTTGATCTGGTCGCTTTTAAATTTTGCCCTAAAAATTACTCAACGCCTCCCATGAAACGCATAAAGCGACCATACAAGTTTTCATGTCAAATTTATCGGTAAAGATTTTTTTCTTCTTTATCATATCGGATATATGATAAAGAAATACAAATTTTAAAAATTGTTTTAAAAACTTTTGACTTTGACAACTAAATTGTTTTTAATTTTTAAGTATTTTTTTCTTCTTAGTGTACTTTTAATTTCATTTCAGCTCTGTTTATGAAAAATATTTGTAGGTGAAATGTTTTCACGAATATATAAAGCATTAGTTTTTCTGTTCAGTTTCACCAAAATCTATTGAGATAAACTTTCAGATAAAAATAAGATACTTTGAAAGCTCTTATTTGTTTTGATGATTCCATTAAACAATTTTATAAAAATATCTGTAATTTTGTTTTGACAAAGTTATCATCACATATCTTAACATATCTTTAATATTTTCTTATCATATAAATCTTTCGACAATCGCAAAACAACTTTAAACTTAATAGAATCAATTAACAACAATTTTATATTTGACTCATGGCTCTGGGTGTGGTCCGGACCCGTAGACACCCCCATACCTACGCCACTGCCTCTGATCAACGATATATGCGCGATCATCAAGGAAGATGATCCCACTATTTGAGCCAACAATAAGCTCCTGCTGAGCGTATTGTGTAAAAGTCTGAAGTCCACTGTCTTGATTAGAACTTATCAGTGTAGCTTCAGGCCTGGAATATCTGGTCTACCATCGACCAGATATTTACGTTACGAACAATCTTGCATACAAATCGACACACACACCATCTTTATGTCGATAGCAAGAACCATTTTGGAATACCATGGCTGAATTAGGTATACCTGCAAAATTAATTTGTCTCTGCAGGATGATACTGACCAACATGAACAGCGCAGTGAAAAAACCAGAACGAACTTTTCTCATTCGATACCAAACAAGGTTTCTGACAAGATGATTCCTTGTCGTGTGGCATTTTCAATTGAATGATGGAGAAGATCATCCAGCTCCTGATATAAGAAGTAGTGGGACGATATTTGATGAGCATTATAGCGCAGAGAAGACGAAATACCTTGTATCAAGAAACAATCAAAACCAAAGTCTTGAAAATCATATAAATCATATTTCTGTTAACAAAACCTACTCTGATGTTGTCAAGGATTTTATTTACCAGGGATACAGCGTAAAGTCCTCCAACGGTATCATCATTGAAATCAGACGAAGAATAACTCTTGCCAACAGAAGTTACTTTGGGCTCCAGAGGTAATATAGAAGCAGACCCTTCTCTCGACCAACAAAATTTACGCTCTATAAGTCAATAATCATGCCTGACCTACTATATGAAGCACAAACTTGGACGTTGATCTTACGTACTTACTTAGGCATGACAACCATGACAACCCGTTGGCGGGTTACGGCCGACTTCATCAGCTCTCGCCAGGCGTCTCTGTTTCCCGCGCGCCGTCTCCAATCTCTTTCACCAAGCGCAGTAAGGGCTTCCTCGGCCTGGTCAATCCATCGGAGGCATGGTCTTCCTCTTCGTCGTCGACCCTCGGCTTTTGCCTCAAACACCTTTTTCGCTGGAGCTTCTTCATCCATACGAAAGACATGACCCAGCCAACGTAGTCGCTGAATTGTTATACGCTGGACTATGTCAATGTCGTCGTAGAGCTCGTACAGTTCGTGGTTCATTCGAATGCGATAGTCGTCGCCAACTCGAACAAGACCAAAGATTTTGCGAAGAACTTTCCGCTCGAACACCCCAAGAGCGGCTGCATCTGCTTGCAATACCACCCATGCCTCAGCGCCATAAAGAAGCACAGGCATGATGAGCGTCTTGTAAAGTGTTAGTTTTGTCGATCGAGAGAGGGCTTTGGAACCTAATTGCTTACTTAGCCCGTAGTAGCACCTATTAGCAATTGTTGTTCTTCGCTTTATCTCCAGGCTGACATTGTTGTTGCTGTTTACGGCGGTGCCAAGGTATGTAAACTCCTTGACAACTTCAAAATTATATTTGCTTGCTGTAACATGGGAGCCTAGACGCCGCACTTCCCTATTTGCAGACAGCATATACTTTGTTTTGCCCTCGTTCACCGTCAAACCCACTTTGGCTGATTCCTTTTCGATAGCGGCGAAAGCAGCGGTTGCATCTCTCTTGGTTCTGCCGATAATATCGATATCGTCAGCATACGCAAGGAGCTGGACACCTTTGTAGGAAATGGTACCATTTCGATGTACACCTGCCTTTTGTAGGATCCCCTCCATGATGAAATTGAAGAGATCGCATGATAGCGGGTCTGATTTTGATTTAAAATATAATTCAACATAATCCTCAAAAAAATCTTTGATGTATGTGTCAGTTTTCTTGGTCATCTTACGAAGAACCTAGCTAAGTATTTGTTTTTTATCTATTTCATCCTGAAGCAAATAGACTTAATTGAAGTTATTATGATGTGATATCTAAAAAGTTACATACTTTCCTGGTATTTTTTGTTTCTTCTGGGTAAAAAATATTTACTTTTTCTTTTTGATTTTCCTGTGATTTCTTTATGCAAATTTATGGGTTTCAAACCATTTCTTTGATATCTTCAAAGCATGCTCCGGGCCATTATCTTGTTGAAATACCTTTTTTAACAATTTTTTTCTGTCAAGATATCTTTTTTAATCGGCTAAGATGTTATGAAAAATAACTGTCATCAATTTTTCGTGTTCTTTTATTTGGTCTACTGATTTCTCAAAATGATTTTGAAGATCTAAGGCAATATTTAGGTTATGATAACTTGTGAGTTTGCACTGGTCATATTCTCTGATAAAATTTCTTAATGAAGGCTTGGTTTCAGAACTTAAAAATTAAAATTTTGAAATCATTACTTTTTTAATTGTGATTTCATTGTTTAAATATTAGTGTCCGACCGATTATTCGGCTTCGGCTTCGGTAATCGGCATAATCGGCCGATATTTGGACCTTCGGCATCGGCTTCGGCCCAGATAGCCGATTATTTTTGCCGAATGTTTTTGCTTTGCTAAACAGTTTTTTTTAATAAGTTTTTAGAATTTTTTTGAATTATTCAGTGAACTCCGTTCATAATTCCACATTTGGAACATTTTTAATTGTTTGTTTTGTTTTTCTCTCCTTTTCTGTCCTTTCATAAGTTGGTATTCACTCGTTGAAAATTTTATTCAATTGATAAATCATTTCTTATGAATTGGTTCATTTTTCATACCAAATTTCTTTACATTCGGTCTAGCCGTTCAGGCGTTATTGAGCCATATATATTTTATTACTTTAAGCGCCCTCTATCGAAAGTTTTTATAACGGAAAGCGAACTTCACTAATATATTGATTCGCTGTAACTTTTTTCCTACGAATGAAATTTTATAGTTTCTTCACAAATGTTTAATGATTTTTTATGAAATTTTGTGATATTCAAAAAAATTTAAAGTTTTTGTGTGCTTGTGTACTAATTGAGACCTATCCAAGGATATACTTCTTTTCACGATCGGGTTAAAACTGGTGAAGTTATACAAAAAAGACCATTTGGGGCAGATTTCGGGTTCACAAAAAAAATTTTTATTGTTCTGAAATCCTCTCAACATAAGCTTTAATATTAGGGGCGATAAATGCAAACTCTTTTTTCCCATATGGAGTGACCCACCTTAATACTCATACCTCATGTAATGAAATGAACGAATTTTAAAATGCTATATCTTTTTAATGAACCATAAAAACCACTTTAATTTTTATATCATCAGAATCCTCTTATTACGTAGTCTATTTAACATTAATTTGAAATTTTTTCACCCGTGTCCATTGGAGATATTTGACCCCAAAGTTGGGACAAACTTGAGATTTCTTATTTTTCAAAACGATGTAACCCAAAAAGTTTATGATCTAGTCACTTTTAAAAATTTATATTTTAATTTCTTACTTAGACGTACCTAATACAAAAAAATAGGTCTGCCACTAACTTCTTTATATTAAAATTTTTTTTTAAAGTTACCAGAAATTACGATTATTTTCGGAAACTTTAACTTTTTTTTTAAATTAAGTAACATCCCAATTAATTTTTCTGATATGCATGATAATAGCCTAAGGTATAATTAATATTATGTTTATTCCTTTATTACTGTATGTTGAATAGGAGCTGAGATATGATCATTACCGCAAACTCTATACATACGAAAATCGCTCGTGGTTGCATGTTAACATGGTCGCCATTTTGTAAATACAACAAAAAAATTTTTTTAAAGCAGTTCTAAGGTGCCGAAACATTACAAAATTAATGGTAAAAAAAAAAAATTTTTAAAATGGTTGACCGACCGAATTTGCTTTTTTGTGATCAATCTCGGCGGAATGACCCAGTTAGTATCAGTTAGTAGCTTTTCTCGACTGGGTCAAAAATTGAGAACATTTTTTTCTACGTTATCCTGACGTCAATAAATCAATTACAGAAACATCCGAATTTTGTAGAAAAACTCTTACATTTAATTCGAATTTAATAATTTCATTACGTTTTTTTGTACTTGTTAATGAATATATAACAAAAGCAAAGAGTAAATTATTATAATTTTTTTGACTTGAAAACATTTGTTTGTTATTCGGCTTCGGCTTCGGCCTTCGGCCGATTATTTACATTTTGCCGAAGAATCGGCTTCGGCTTCGGCTTCGGCAAAAATTCACCTTCGGTCGGACACTATTAAATATGTATAGCTCTGCTTGAATGAAGATAAAGTAAAATTTAATCTAAGAACGATTTAAGAATTAAAAGCGTACTTAAACAAACACCTTAATTGCTAATCAATAAACCACAACAAATTTGTACGCTGTAACAAGTATCGTATAATCACCATAATAATCTATTGCCGTAATAACATGCTTAGGTAATAGATGTTGTCACCATTTAACCACAATTAAAGTTGCTGTTACCGATGATAAGTATCTACATATATAACAATAATAAGTACTTTGCTTCTATTAATTATAGTATTTTATTGACCTATTGACTTTTAACGCGTCATTTTCGTCAATAACACTATTAAGAGCAGCTAATCGTTTTAATGTCAATTTTAAAAAAGAAAAGCAAACGCTGCTTATCAAATAACAGACAAGCTTATTCGTAGTTTTTAACTTAATTTCTACGTAGTAGACCACTTTGTAAAATTTTACTTTGTAAAATATAGGTTCAAAATCTTACTAAGATTATAGTATCTATATAAATACTATATTAATCTGTATTAAATACTT
Source organism: Tetanocera ferruginea (assembly GCA_958299015.1). Taxonomy (NCBI): domain Eukaryota; kingdom Metazoa; phylum Arthropoda; class Insecta; order Diptera; family Sciomyzidae; genus Tetanocera; species Tetanocera ferruginea. The sequence continues at coordinate 138,339,554 of OY282642.1, forward strand.
AAATGCAGAGGTCTGAGGCTAAAATACTTAATTGAGGGTCAGCCCTTAAATTTAAATAATTTGTAACTCACTCAGTATTCTAGTGCGTTCAAGATGCTGCCAGCCTCCAAGTGACCGGCACCACCACTCTTCAAATGTATAACATTTTTGACGGGTGGCGACCTTGACATGAACATACTATAAATGTCAGATTAATCTGTCAATGAATGGTGACGTTACAGTGTTCTAAATTAAACAACTTTTGGCATTGTTATAAAAATGGATAAAGAAGAATTTCTCTGTCGTATTCAATCGCAAAATATTGGATTGGAAATATCAAAAGAGCCGGGGAATACTTCGGGGAAGCACCAAAAACAGAGACCACTCGAGAATATATTTGAACAATTCATTCAGATTTTGTATTAGACAATTCGAAAGTGAAAGTGCGTGAGATATCTAAGAATATAGTCATATCAAGTGGAACGGTGGTTAAAATTTTACACGAACATTTGGATATGAGACACTTGACTGCAAGATGAGTGTCGCGTTCGTTGACATTCAATGAAAAGCATGAACGTGATCGCACTTCTCAAAAATGTTTTGACATGCTTAAGCAAACTCTGATAGATTTTTTGTATACAATAGAGGCCATGGAGAAAATATGGATTCACCACTTTACACCAAAATCGAAAGAATCAGCAAAAGAGTGGGTAATAAAGTTCACTAAAGAGAGGGAGACTCGACAAACAATTTGTTATTCAAATGGTATTTTGTGCATCGACTATTTTAGAATAAGAAAAACAATCAAAGCGACTCTTACTGCAAATAATTGAAACGATTGAAGAACGAAAACCATAACAAACCCATTTTTCGAAGAAAAAAATTATCTTTTTGCAAGATAATTCGCCATATTCTTCAGATTTGGTTCCCAAAGACCATTATCTGTTTTCAAACTTAAAAAGATGGCCGCAGGAAATAAGATTTGTGACTAATGAACATGTCAATTTGGAAACTGAAGCATATTTCGGAGATCTTGAGAAATTTTAATACATAAAGAACATCGTAATGTTAGGAAATGGTTGGAATAAATGTATCTAGCTGAAAAGGGATCAGTGGAAGAATAAACAATAATTTTTGAAAAAATCGTGTGTTTTTTAAACAAAGATTCAGACAAGTATTCGAACAAGAATAAATAATTATCGAAAAGTTTTATCAAATTTTTGCCTTTGACAGGATTCTATCCCTTGACAATTTATAGTCTGACGCCTAAACCATTGTGTCATTTCGCTTTATATCGAAACGAAGATTTTTCATTTATACAGCTAGTACTGAAACAGCTATAGGTATGATAAGTTCCACAACGGATCATAAAAAAGCTTCGAATTGCCATGGAACTTATTTTGTCTCTGTTAACAGCTTTAAGCAGAACTCTTTAAGTAAATTTTGACTCATTTTGCTGGTTGGGAGATTTAAGAAAGGTTATAGAGAATAATATGTATTAGGATTTAGATAAGGATGTGAACAAGGATTGGGACAAGAATCTATACATGTATTAGAACAGAGATAAAGTCTTCCTTTTTATACCCTAAACCTGAAAGGTCAGGGTGTATTAACTTTGTGCAAACGTTTATAACGCATAGAACGAAGCGAGTCCGGTATAGAAAAGTATATATATTCTTGATCAGCGTCACCGTCTGTCTGTCCGTCTGTGTGTTGTCCGTATACACAGGATAAGAAGAAGGAGTAGAGATAAATGAAACTTGGTACACATAGTCACATGCACCCAAGGATCTGCACTATTGAATATTTTTGGATATTCGTCCACGGACACGCCTACCTCCCATACAATGCGAAAATTGAAAACTTCATAACTCAGCTCATAGTTAACTTATAACAATAAAATTTGATAAGTATGTGTTTTATACCAACACAAAGATGTCTTCGAAAAACGGGTGTCATCCACTCACGGACACGCCCACCTCCCATACAACCCAAAAATTGAAGCAATAAATAAGCCTATGTTTAACCAACAGAGATAAAATTTGGCACGTATGTTTTTTATGACGAGACAAAGATGGTTTTGAAAAATGGACGTAATCCGCCTACGGACACGCCTACCTCCCATACAAGCCAAAAAGCTTAAAACTCAATAAATAAGGTTATGTTTGTCATAGAGAAATTTAATTTGGTATGTTTGTATTTTATACCAAAACTAAGGTATGTACAAAAATTGGGAGTTATCCGTCCATGAACTCGCCCACCTCCCATAGCGAAAGCACAATAAAGGCATTAACTGTGAGCTGCAGGAATAAAACTTGATATGTGTAAATTTTTCATCAACATTTAAATGCATATAAAATATAGGCTTCATCCGCCCACGGACACGCCCATTTACAAAAATATTTACGAAAATTTTTTTGTTTTCGAAAAGTGGGTTTAGGGTATTTCATAGTCTGCCTAGACCGACTTTAGACTTTCTTTACTTGTTTAAGCTTTAAACCAATGATTTCAGGTGTCAAACCTATTCAGTCATGTCTGCCTTGGTTCGTAACATGGGGAGATAGGAAAGTAGAAAGCAAGGAAGATCAAGAGAAACATGGGAAGAATGTTTTATTTGTCACGAATCGCTATATCAACACGCAAATTTTGAATCTGAGATAAGTGTTACGCCTTGACCTCAGTCAATTCGAGTCTTATTCCATAAACAGCTCAAACACCAACTAAACTTCCAAAGTCGTATATATTGATGAAATTTTAATTTCAATTGATTAGAATGAGGAAAGAATTAGAAATGAGGAAAGAATTAAAGAAAGATAAAAGCGTTGGACCATAGCCTGACCGGGATTCGAACCCGCAAACTCTGCGTTGTTAGTCAAGCACGCTTACTAGTCGACAACTGGAAAACATTTTCGATGTTTGTCAACAACTTTGTGGTAAAACGAGTTTTTGAAGGGGAGCCAGTCCCCAAATAGCGGTTTTCAATGAAAATCGTGTGTTTTTTTACTAGATACTATTAATATCGATTCACTATTAAAAACAACATATGGAAGCAAATTTTCAGAGAGATTGGACTACAAGCAAGAGTATCAGCATAGAAACAAAAAGTCATTATTATCTTACAGTAAAAATTTTTACAAAAACCACCACAGATATTGGTAAACCATTAAAAATAACTTATTCATGCAGATTTTCAGAAAGGTCGAACTACGTTCAGAAGTGCATAAAAAAAAAAAACCATTATTTACCATATTTTCGATTACTTTTGTACTGGAGGACATGTAAATTTACACTTTTTTACAAAAACCCTCATAAATCTGAATTGACTACTTAAAATAACTTAAAAAAAAAACAAATTGGCCATTTCAGCCTTAGAAAGGACTTTGACTAAGCTTTTAATGATCAATTGTGTTGTGTGTGTTATTAAATGTTTGCACACAATTGACCGAGAACTGGACCTACATGTTTTTTGCCGACTCTGAACGGCTAAAGTCCATGTTCTCAAGAACCTTTACATGGCATTATTTACTCTCTGAGGCTTGCCATTGTCTGCAGAGAGGTGGTGACCGATCAGAAAAATGTTTTATTGAAAAAAATCTTTTCGCCGCGGCTGGGGATCGAACCCAGGCTCCAAGCATGCTAAGCCACACACATAAACTGCATGCCACGGTCACCACTCTTACTTATGTCTCTTTCTTAGGTCACCAAAATAACTTATGCCTGCAAATTTTCCAAGAGACCAGACACGTACAGTGGTGTCAGCATAAAAATTAAAAAAAAGCATTATTTTCGACTACTTTTGTACTGGAGCCTATCTTGAGCTAAACTTTTTTACAAAAACCCCCCACAGATCTCAATAAACCATTTAAAATAACTTATGCATGCAAATTTTATTAAATGTCACAATTATATAATATTTTCTAAACTTTTCAAAGACAGTTTTTTATTATTTTAAGTCGCCTTTTTCTCTTGGTGTATGTGTTCGATCATTTTATTCTTTTATTCTTATTTTATTCTAACGAAAGGCATTTGAATACGAGTACAGAAGGCGAACACAAAACGAATCAGTTTTGATTATTGTTTATTGACAGATCAAATATGAAGAATAGTTTATTTAATCAAATGTCAAAGTTTAAAACTTCAAAACAAAAATCATTAGAATTAAATTATATTCATAGCAAAGCAAAATATTAAAGTTTTCAATGTGTCACTCCAACCTCACATTTGTATTCTATTCTTTAAAAAAATGTTCATACAATAATGTTCAAAAATTCAATAAAATAGTTTTAATAAAAGCGGTCATAATTCAGCGTTTCTTAATGTCTTCATTTTTTTCATTCAAACAATTACCAAAGAGTATAAAAATAGAATAATTAACGTCAATAAAAATCACCTTCTTGCCATTCTTCTAAAAATAACCCAACTAGAATAACCACAACAAGGCAGTTTTAAGACACATGCTGACAAAACTTATCAGTATCGATTTTGATTTTTTTTTTCTACTCAAAACCCTTTGCTAAATAACCTTGTCTGATGACTATCATGCGGAAATATTCTAAATGATTCGGCCTGAGATTGAAAATGTTATGCAAAGTCAAACGTTCTCCATTTAAAAAGCTTTTAATATAATAACGAATTCTGATTTCTGAAATTATGTTCCAATTTATCGATTATCAAAAACTTAAAGACCTTCATTTTAATAGCCATTCCAATAGATACATTATCAAGAAAAACACTTCCGTTTTCTAAAAACTAAAAATGACAGCAAAGCAAGAAAACAGTTAGTTACACTTTTATGATGATACAGCATGAGTAAGCGTAGTTCTGAAACTATGGTCGTTACACCTGTATGAAGATACATATAGAAGAAGAAGAAGAAGAAACAGTTATAAAAGAGAAGACCATAATTTTATTAAGGTTTTTACTATAATAATGACTTGTGCATGAAATGACTCAGCAAATTAGTTAATTTCTTACTAAACGGTATTTGTTTACAAAATTGTTCATATCTTAATTAAGCGTTTTTGCTTAGCAGAATCTGTGTCAAGATCAGTTAATAAAGGTAATTTTTCGCATAAAAACAGCATGCTTGGCTAGAATTTTCCGCACATATTCACAAAAATATGTATATTTTTAGATAACAAAAAGTTGAGTTCGACTTCAAGTTCAAGCTATCAGCAACTGTGAAGCAGCCATAGAAAACCCTTTTTGAAAGCTTGTCTTAACAAAGACATAACGTTATTATATTGGCCAACAAAGGGCTGAGCTTATGCTGTTGTTGTAGTTGGCTATAAAGTGATACATATATCATAATGGCGCCCTTACAATTTTTTGTATACAATTTGTTGTTATTAATAGTTGCTGATGTTAAATACGCTTGAGTTGTTGGTTCTACAGCAACGTGCGTTTTCTTGACCATCTGTTGACGCTTGACGCGCTTGTAAGTCTCTTTTTATTTTTATGTTACTGTGTCGTCATGTTTTGGTTTTGTGTTTTTTTTTTTCTTTTTTGAATATGTGGTAGTTTTAACGTTTATTTTAAGTACATTGCTGTGTCGAACTTGACCGCCAGTTGTTTAGGTTTTTTTAATCTTTTCATCATCAAGTTAATGGTTGTTATTTTTTGTTGTTTATTTTTTTTTTAACTTGCTGCGGACATTGGACAGCAATCGTTATAGTTAGTCGTACAACATTATACTAACATGACTTATCTACAAGTTGCGCGCTACTTCCGAGTTCACGTTTCAAGCACATAATTTGTTTATTCATTATTGACCTCTTGGCAGTGAGGTTTTCTTGAAGTTTCAATAGATGTTATTCTGTGTGTAAAAAAGATATTGATATTTTTTTGTATTTTAACTATTGAAAATTTAATTCTATCATGATCGGAACAGATGTTTTAGAAATTAATATTGTACTTAAGAATAGATTGTGTATCTCTATCTCGAACTGCAGTTCCTATTTCTAAACATGCCAGCGTGTTTTTTGTGTTTCTAGCCTTTTATTTTGAGATACTTAAAATTTATTTAAAAAAGTTTAAATTTAAAAAAAAAATAAATATATCTTACAATTTTTCTATTGAAAAACATGTAAAGAAAGTCTAAAGTCGGTCTAGGCCGACTATGAAATACCCTAAACCTACTTTTCCAAACAAAAATAAAAATAGTATTATTGAAAATGGGCGTCTCCGTGGGCGGATGAATACTATATTTTATATGCATTTAAATGTTAAAGGAAAATTTATACATACCAAGTTTTATTCTTGTAGCTCACAGTTAATGCCTTCATTATGCTTTCGGTATGGGAGTTGGGCGTGTTCAATGACGGATTACTCACAATTTTTGAACACAACTAAGTTTTGGTATAAAATTCATGCATACTAAATTTGATCTGTCTACGACAAACATAATCTTATTTATTCAGTTTTAAACTTTTTGGGTTGTATTGGAGCTGACACGCCTACCTCATGGGTGGATGACGTCCATTTTCCAAAACCATCTTTGTTTTGTCATAAAAAACATACGTGCCAAATTTCATCTCTGTTGGTTAAACAGAAGCTTATCTATTGCGTTTTCAATTTTTGAGTTGTATGGGAGGTGGGAGTGCCACCACGGTCGTGTTATGGTCGGGTAATGTGATATACCTACATATATTGAAAAATACCACCTAAAGTTGATTTTGCATACAATTTTATTAAATAAATTTAAAGCAATTACAATTTGAATTCATTTCGATCAGCCTGCAGATCATCTTCTGCAACACGAATGAAAAAAAAAATCTTTTTTTTTAAGTAAGCAACAAATAAGGTGAAATTTTGATTTTCTACAGTGTATTTTTACAAAAATAACCTTATTATTTTGAAAGAATTCGGCTATTGTGATATAGTCAAAGTTGAGTTATGTGATATACCATCTATTCATACCATATCTTTTCATTCCATTAATTTTATACTTTGGGTTATTTTTTGTTAAGTTTTTACATGCGTATTTGTAAATATTCAGTTGATTTTGTTTGTATTATTGTTTTCTTTAATAATGAAACTAAAACAACTTTTTTTTCAATAACATGGTTTTATTTAATTTTGGTTGAAAAAATAATAGGTAGTTCATAGTTGTAGGTATGGTATATCACACTATCCAAACGTGATATATCACTTTACCTGCCAATTGCATTAAGGGGAGTTACATGACCTTCTTTCATTGTGTTGAAAAAGCTCCAAATTGGGTTACGCTATAGAGCTCCAAAGTTTTAAAACACTACAAAATGCATAAAAATATATACTATGTAATGCGGTATAAGCTAAGGTATGAAAGTTACTAGTAATTATAAATTCAAAAATACCTTTATCACATTATCCAAAGTTAATCTACATTTTGATGAATTTAGACCAGAATCTTGATATTCTATTTGATGTTGTTATAAATAATGATATATGGTTGAGGGTTAAAAATTTTTCCTAAAAGCTATAAATCGTTTAAAGACCTTTGTCACTGTTCTAGTATGTTAATTTAAAGCACATTTAATTATCTGAGTACATTTAATTGTTATATTATCGTTTATATTTTTGCGATTTATATGAACTGCGTAAGTATATTAATTGACATTTATTTTTCTACATTGTAAAAAATCCCCTTATGGATAGGTATATTACCGAAGCTTCAGTCATCCATGACAGTTGTAAAAGTACCCACGTGTTTACAAGTATGCACTAAATTCTTAAAACTATTAACTTTAATATTCTTTCGATACACGACTTCCGGGTTGTAATAGTCTGTAAAGTATTCAAAACTACCTGCTGAACGAACAACGAAGAAGAGTGAATATTTTGTACACGTTATCGATTGGAATTCTTTTTAAAAATTTATGTTTTCTTTTCAAGAAGGTTCAATTCATAAGAATGCTTTCTATCAAAAAAAAAGACATGGGTTTCTGGGTTACAAGTAAGTTTTATAATTTCAGAAAGAAACAATGTTTTACATATGTACATTTTTGTATTTATAAAATGATTCACATCACATCAAGAAAAGTACGATTTAGAGTATTGTTTTGAAATAGTTTTACCTTATAAAATGAAACAGAACAGATGTTTTTGGAGTGAGCGAGCGAAGCCACCATGAAAAAAGTTTGTTGAAGATGCTAAGAGACAAAAAAACTCTAGAGTGGATTGACCAATCTTAAAGTTTTTGTCTGAACTGTTCTACGCTTCCTAACTAAGGTTTAAGAGGAGGTTTAAGTTAAGGTTAGGTATGAAATGAGAAAGAAAGGTAAGGAAATCAGTCTGGAAGAAACATTAAGATAATTAAGTGCCGGTTGTGAGCAAAGTTTCTGAATTTTTAATTCAAACGCTCATTTTGAATAAGCGATTACAAACGAACGTTCGCTGTTTTTTTTTATAGTGTGAGAAAATCGAAATAATCCGATTGGATTTTTTTTGCCTATAAGTGTTTTTAAAACAATATCCTTAGATTTAAGTGTTCACTTAATTCACTTAAATTACATCTTTCTAAAGCTTTGAGCAGTTCAAAAGTAAAATAAGGATTATTTTATACCCTAAACCTGAAAGGTCAGGGTATATTAACTTTGTGCAAACGTTTGTAACGCATAGAACGAAGCGAGTCCGGTATAGAAAAGTATATATATTCTTGATCAGCGTCACCACGTGAGTCGAGCTATCCATGTCCGTCCGTCTGTGTGTTGTCCGTATACACAGGATAAGAAGAAGGAGTTGAGATAATTGGATGAAACTTGGTACACATAGTCACATGAACCCAAGGATCTGCACTATTGAATATTTTTGGAATCCGCCCACGGACACGCCTACCTCCCATACAACGCAAAAATGTAAAACTGCATAACTCAGCTCATAAAAAACCTACAACAATAAAATTTGGTATGTATGTGTTTTATATCAACACAAAGATGTCTTTGAAAAATGAACGTCCTCCGCTTACAGACACGCCCACCTCCCATGCAACCCAAAAATTGAAAACGCAATTAATAAGCTTGTGTTTAACCTAAAGAGCTAAAATTTGGCACATATGTTTTTTGTAACAAAAAAAAGATGATTTTGAAATGTGGACATCATCCGCCCACGGACACGCCTACCTCCCATACAACTCGAAAATTGAAAACTGCATAACTCAGCTCATAATTAGCCTACAACAATAAAATTTGATATGTATGTGTTTTATACAAACACAAAGATGTCTTCGAAAAATGGACGTCATCCGCTTACGGACACGCCCACTTCCCATACAACCCAAAAATTGAAAACGCAATAAATAAGCCTCTGTTTAACCTACAGAGCTAAAATTTGGAACGTACAGTGGCTCACAGCTTATTTCGTGCAGACGATGTGTTAAACTTTGAAATGCTATAACTTGGTAACTAGTACTGGTAATGAAAAAATTTAAACGACATTTGTTTGCTAGTAATTATTCATTTAAATATAAACTTTCATTTCTTTATATAAAAGTCTACTAAAAAGATAATAAACAAAAAACTGAAAAAGCAGCAGAATTCAACGCCACAGCTTATTTCGTGCACACTGTTTTTACATGTAAGCTTTTGAACGTGATGCCATTATCTTCTTTTTCTCGTTCGCTGTTTTTATCTTGACTGATGTCGTGATTCTTCTGATCGGAGTTAACAGTTATTTTTAGTCTGGACTTAAAACCTTAAGTGCACAAATTGATTTGTTTTAAAAATGGGCCGTCGCACAACAATATAACAGCACGAATTAGTTTTATTTCACTTTAAACAAGAAAAAATCCAACCGCAAATAGCTGAAATAGTAAAATTGAGACCCTCTACAGTGCAGTACATCATCCAGCGCTTTTTGCAAGAAAATCGTGTGGCTGATAAGGCCAGAAATGCTCCTAATAAAATATGTACATAAGCGGACGAGCGACTTATTCTGCGAAAAATCGAAGAATATCTGAGGCTTTAGGGTCCCAAATTGGCCACAGAGGTTGAGAAGGAGTTGGGCAAGAAATGCTGTGCCGAAACAATTCGTCATCTGCTGCGGGCCAACGAGTTTAATGGTCGAGTAACACGCAACAAATCTTATATTAATAAAAAAAATCAGTTATGTCGACTGAACTTCGTCAAATAAAACGTTTTATATTCTAGGACACTCTGGAATGACGTCATTTTCTCGGACGAGTTTAAGTTCAATATTTTTGGCTCCGAAGGAATGCAATATATATGGCGTAAGGCTTATACCGAGCTGAACAATAACCATCTCAAGCCTACAGTAAAACATGGTGGCGGCAGCGTAATTGTTTTGGCCTGTATGGCTGCATCGGGCGTTGGAAAATTAGTTTTTATTGGAGGCATTATGGACAAGACAATGTACCTAGATATTATAAAAGAAAATTTGCTTCAAAGTATCGACACCTTGGGCGTACGAGAGACATTTCGGTTCTACCAGGACAACGACCCAAAACAAAAATCGAGAATCGTCCAGTCATGGTTGATTTGGAATTGCCCGCATCTTATGAATCCGCCTGCACAGTCACCCGACTTAAATGTAATAGAAATTTTGTGGGCAATTTTGGAGAGTGGCGTTCGCAAGCGGAATATTTCCAATAAAAAGTAATTAAATAATGCATTCATGGAGGAATGGCAACAAATACCCCCAGATATTACAAAAAGTTAGTAGAGTAAATGGATAGCCAGTAAATGGATTAAAGATGTAATTTAACAAAATGGCGGCCACACAAAATATTAAAAAAAGACTAACAAATTACATTTTCTTAAGATTCAGTGGAGTGCACGAAATAAGCTGTGGCGTTGAATTTTGCTGCTTTTTCAGTTTTTTGTTTATTATTTTTTTAGTAGACCATTATATAAAGAAATGCAAGTTTATATATAAATATATAATTACTAGCAAACAAATGTCGTTTTAATTTTTTCATTACCAGTACTAGTTACCAAGTTATAGCATTTCAAAGTTTAACACATCGTCTGCACGAAATAAGCTGTGAGCCACTGTATGTTTTTTATGACAAGACAAAGATGGTTTTGAAAAATGGACGTCCATGAACACGCCCACCTCCCATAGCGAAAGCACAATAAAGGCATTAACTGTGAGCTACAGGAATAAAACATGGTATGTGTAAAATTTTCATCAACAGTTAAATGCATATAAAATATAGGCTTCATCCGCCCTTGGAGACGCCCATTTAAATTAAAAATTTTTTGTTTTTGAAAAGTGGGTTTAGGGTATTTCATAGTCGGCCTAGACCGACTTTAGACTTTCTTTACTTGTTTTATATTAAGTTAAAAAAATTATAGTAGTCAACTTTTGTGAAAACGTGTAATTATGAAATTGTTAAATATTAGTATATTCGTTTTGAATATCATATTCATTGTAGTAAAAAAATATACGGTCATTCCAAGCCTAATGCAAGTTTTTTTCAAAAAAATTTTCACATGCTCTTAGAATTATTTAAAATTTTGTCTATAGGTTCCTTTTCTACTTATAAGAATATAGGTCTGTTTCCGTACTTACTTCAAGTAACTTCAATTTACTCGAAAGCGTTTCTGTACACATTTTTCCCCAGCTCAAGAGAGAAGAAGAACAAGCAAAATGCCAGTTTTTGTCACTCTCTATTACTCGAACTTTACTTGAAAAATTTCTTCGAGCACGAAGCTTCTCGAGCTTCAAACAGCTGATTGTCAAAGTGATAAACTTAAATTTTTGGGTTGTGTTTTGAAAAAAATGTATGTAATTGGTTAGCAAACTAATAAAAATAATTAAAATAATTGCAACTAGCAAAAGAGTAGAAAAACACTGCTTGCACAAGTGAAAAGCTTTTTGGGTAGTTCCGTTTTGGTTTTACTGCAGTTAAGCTTATTAACTTATCAAAGTTAGTGGACTGCATAAACCACAGAGACTACTGATGAGTTGGAGTAGCGTCCGACGAAACCATGGTCTAGTCTGTTCGGTTTGTTCTGCAAAGAACATTGTTGTTGTAGCAACCTGTTTGGCTTCAATAAATTATTTGGCATCAAGCTCTTAAAATAGTTCTTGAAAAATATGTTTTTCAAGAATTATAAACTTATATAACCAAAATTAACGCTAACAAAAGTGTTTTAAATTAAAAAACAAAGCAATTAAATTTTATTGTTTACAGAAAAAAGCTGTTGTGCTTGAAAGTTACTTGAAACCGTTTCCGTACTTTTTAAGAAATTTTCTCATTTTGACAGATAATCAAATTACTCTCTATTACTCGAACTTTACTCTCACTTTACTTGAATAACCTTTAAAGTTATTAGTTTTTTTATCGCCATTTTTTAAAAAAGTATGGAGATACAAATTTTTTATAAAAGTAAGAATCTTGAAAATTAAGTCATTTCCAATAAATCACATCTTCGTCATTTGTTACCTTATTTTTCTAAATGCAGTACCTATCATGAGAAAGCTATAGAAAAGTGATTTAGAAAATAAATTAAATATTTTTGGGATTTTTTTTTGTCTAGAGTTGCCAATTTTTTGAAAAAACTTTAATTTGGTTATATCTCAAATAGTTAATTTTTGTTTTTTTTTTGTAATTTTAAAAACAAAATTAACTTTTCAACAACAAAGATGTTAAATGACACGTTTTTTCGCAATCCCTTTTTCTGACACACACTTCACTTTATCGTTCTTAACTTCTATACCGTTTGAGATATTTATAAAAAATCTTGAACAAAACTGTTTGTCTTTTGAGAGCCAATCAGGGGCGCAACCAGGAATTTTTTTTGGGGGGGGGTTTTATCAAATGTAGAACCTTTATATAAAAACAATTTTACGTAATTACAGCGGCTGAGTTTTAGCGGTTAGTGCGTTCAATTTTTGCAGAAATGGTTCCTTGTTCAAACTTCAGACATGACCAGCACCATATTTTTTTTTTTTTAAATTAAAACGGGTCACTGTCACGACATTCTACCCGTACAGAAGGTGAACAGCAGTAGTAGCGGTCGTTTGAAAATAAACTGGCTTCAACGTTGTTTAGGATCTGTTCGGCCAAAATATTTTGCAAGCACCAGTTGTAAGCCGTTTAATGGATTTTTTTCTTGTTTGGCAGTTGTACGAAGGTTATAATACTATTTATTTACTATTTACTATTTATACTCAAATATTTTTCTCCCCACACATTCAGAAAAAAATACCTAACTTTTTCCGATAAAAAATTTCTCTATTTTCGATAATTCAATTAGAATAAATTTTCACATTTTCAAATAAATATTTCTTCACTTGTGGGAAATGGAAATATTTCCATGTCTCTAATAATGATAAGTACCCAGCAAAATCTTCGCCTACATATAATCGAAAAAGTAATCCAGAAAATTTCATTCATCGCTTACCCTCTCGCTTACGGAACCCATTATTTTAATACAGACATGTCATTGGAGGTAATTGATGAACCTTTCGCTTGACATGGGAGTACTTATGTAAGCACTTATTAAACTTGATGAATAACTTCTTCCAATAATCACTTATTTAATAACAACTAAGAAGTTATTGAATAAGCTGTTTCTCTGCACAAATTAGAAAAGCGATTCAAATATTGAAAAAATAAATTTTTTTCGTACATCTTTTGTTTAACAGTGCTAAACAGATCAACAACACCAATCAAGAGTTAGAGAATTTTTTCTTTACTATGATAAAAATGCTTTTATTTAATAGATATATGTAGCAGTTAGTTAATTAATGTAATATATTTACCTTTAGCACATTTTTCTGTATTTCGTTCATAAATCTGGCATTTTTTCATATTCAAAATTATAAAAATTTGACACTTTTGAAGCAAAAATAAAAGTCAAACAAAAAATTTCAGTTATCTAAAAAAAAACAACAATCATTTCAAAAGCAAAAAGGGCTGACATTACTAACTGCATTACAAGTAATATACAATATCATGCATTATTGGTCACCAACATTTATGTAATGGGTTTTATAATCGAATGCAAATCAAGGCAATACGGAAAATTTTGCTGGGTATTTTTCTCGCACAAAAAATTCTCATTTATAGAGAAAAATTTAAGGAAAATGAAAAATGTTTACTAAATTTTCATAAAAAATTCATTGTGCGAAAAATTTTCTACAATAAAATGAAATCTTTTTTCAAAAATAAAAAAGTCTTATTCTCTAAAAACGATATATTTTTATATATTTCCCTTTTTCATGGAAGCTTTTTATCATTTTTAGGGATATTTTTGTACCACATTTAGAGAAAAGCATTCTCTGGAGCAAACTCTATAACATATTTCTCTAAATATTATGTCTTTTTACTTATTCCGAAAAACTTTTTACTGAGTGCAGTGAATTTTTCATCCATACATCTCTTCGTTGTAAAAATACCCAATTGGCTGGCACTAGCTTTAAAATTCGTCCTTTAGTGAGCACTAATTATGCTCAATTCCGAAAGTAAAAACCGCTTAATTTCTGTCACTTGGGATGAAAAACAAAGAGTCTGAATTTGAAAAAATCGTTTGGTATTACTTGTTCAATGCGCAAATGCTGACGAAATCGAAATAATATATTTTTAATTTAATTTGCGCAATTTTGAGGGATTTTCATGAAACTGATTTTGAAAATCCAATGGAAGATTATGAATAAGGCGTATAACTATATTATGTCACTGGATGGGCGAACAGAAGAAAAATTAAACCATGTTAAACATGTTTTTTTCCCAATTAGCCATAATTCCTTAATATCGGATAATATTTAAAAATTTAGAGAAATTTTATGAAACGGATTTTGGAAACTACGATGGAAAATTAGAAATTGTAAATTTTTTCTCCACTTTCGGAAGTCAATCGGAATTATTTTTATAATGACTTCACTATGAATTTAATTCTGCAGAGTTTGTGTTATCGATGTTTAAAAAATGCCTTTAAAAAGGACGAAAAATAACAATTGAACGGGAAATTTCTTTGGTTTTTTCAGTGGCGAGTGACTCAGCCGATTTTCCTCAAATTTAAGCTTTTTTACTATGTCTTACTTTGGAATTAATTTGTTTCCAAATATTTCAAGTTTCCTTCATGCTAGAAGTTGAAAAGACAACTCAAATCGAAATATTGTGAACAACCCTTCAAGTGGTCAGAATCAGAATATAACAAAAATTAAACATGTGCAGTAAGCCGGATCGAAATTGAAATTTGACTAGACACTGACTAAAAAGTTAGAGGGACTCTTAAAAACAATTTCTGTATAAGTTTGTTTGGATCGGAGAAATCCCCATGGAGCGGTTTTGGTTCTTCTGAACGTCTTTTCTGCAGAAAACGAATTTTTTTGCATAAACTTTTTTCTTCAAAATGCATACCCAAGATTAGCAAAAAACTAAAGATTTTCATGGTACACTAAAAAAATTTTGGAAATTTTTTGTGCTTACACTCTATTGAGACCCCAAAAAATCCATATTTTGCAATTTTCGAAAAAGGGGTTGTTTTAAATAGGTGTACAGTACGTATTTTTCACGATATTCACATGAATTTAAATTTTTTGATTTAACCAAAACTAAGTGCCACAATTATATAAAATGTGAGAAATCGATATTCAAAAGCTTCCTTCAGCTCAATTATTATTGAATTGCCATAATTACTGTTTGATTTTGGCAAATATTGGTGGGTATAGTATATATATATTAGTCGGTACATATGAGTTTTTAGGTACACAAATCGATTTCTTTTAACCAGTTTTTAGTTAAATGTGCGCCAGATAGCGCTCCAGTACAAAATTCATGATTTTCGAATATTTCTATTTTTTAACACTTATAAAAAACGCATTTTTCATAGAACTCAGTTTTGATTAAACAACACCATACGATACACCAAAAGAAAGAAGAGCTCAGTACTTTTCCAATAATCTTAAATGCATTTGAATATCAAGAAAAATAAATTTTTTATAGGTGTTTAAAAAAATATTTTCTAGTTTTTAAGAGTACTTCTTACTTTTGAGTCGGTGTCCCGCTCACTTTTTTTTCTCCATACAAAATCGATCCGGCTTAATGTGCAGTCTGAAGGAATAAAATATGACTAATTTAGCAGATTATGCATCAACCAGAATCGATTTGAAAAATACATTTGGGGTTTTCACTCATTTAATAAAACGTGTGGTTGCTTTTCATGTGACTCAATTTGATTGAATACTATTTTGCTTGGTACTACAATAATTTTTGGGGGGGGGGGGTTTAAACCCCGAAACCCCCCCTTTGTTTGCGCTTATGGAGCCAATATATGTTTTAAATATAGTAATGACTTCGCACGTGACTTTTGCCCATAAAACTGGAATTAATGAAAAAATTTAAATTTTTTCCTTTAATTTGTGTAACTAAATTTGAGATTTGGCCGTATACTTTAGGGCTTAGTATACTTTTAAAAGGTAAGTTTTTGAAAACATTTAAGAATGTCGAATGATGAAAACATTTAATTTCTAATTACCGAAAACGTAATTTTTCAACACCCGAAGGATAACAAAGTCAAACAAAAAAAACAATTTTTTGGAGTAGGAATCATATGATGTTTCTTTATTTTTTTGTGTACACGGAGAAAACTGTTTGCTAAATTTGTATGGAGATTAAGCAAAACTTGAGCATAATTCTCAGCCACTTCAAAATATTGCTTATTTTCAGCAAAAATCAAGCAAATTTTGCTATTTAAATTTATAATAACTTAGCAAATTTTCGCTTGAACTAAATCAAAATTTGCTTTTTCGATTTATAATAACTGAGCGAGTGTTTGCTCGAATCAAATCAAAATTTGCTATTTCTATTTATAAAAAATAAAATAAAAAAAAAAAAAACAAATTGGCCATTTCGACTGGGAATCGAACTCGGGCTCCGAGCATGCTAAGCCACACTCTTAACCTGCATGCCACGGTATTTCTATTTATAGTTCGAATTTTGTTTTATATTTCAATAACCTAGCAACTTTTTGCTTGAATCAATTCAAAATTTGCTTTATCAATTTATAATAACTGAGCAAATTTTTGCTTAAATTGAGTCAAATTTTGCTTTTGCCTGAACAAAATTACCTTATAATAACTTAGCAAAGTTTGGCTTGAATCAAATCAAAATTTGCTATTTGAATTTATAATAAGTAAGCAAATTATTGCTTAAATTTATCTTTATTTTGCTTTTTTCAAATTATATGAGAAGTAATTTCAATTTAGAAAACGTTTTCTAAAATCAAACCGCTATTGAGCAAAATTTTGCTGATTTGCGGTTAAGCAAAGTAATGGCTTGATTCAAGCAAAATAATTTTCTCCGTGTAGCTGAATTCGAATCTAAAGCCTAGTACTATGCTCGATTGCGTGAAATTTCACTGGCAACAGCCATTTATTTGTTGCGTGAAAATTTTGACAGATATTTTGTTGCGAACGAACAGCTGATGATCAGCTTACAAATTTCGACAAGATGTAAATAAACAGCCACAATTTATTAGAGGAAAAGCAGAAAATCGTTTAAGTTCTTAAATTTTCATATTTGTGATTATATAAATATTTATACAAGTATGCATGTCCTTTGTTGTGAAGCAGAACAAGTCATTAGTTTATGGCAGCCTGCAAGCTGCGAAGTTTTGCGACCACCAACACCGCGGAAAGGTGCATCTGTATTTACAACTTCCAACAACTGCAATTATTAATTGCAAAACTTTAGAAATAGTAAAAATGTCATTTCAATTAGAAACATTGTTCTTTTGTTTCCACTTTTTTCTTAAATAAAATGACAATGTCACTTTTCACGGCAAAATAAATGGTCGGTTCAATTAAATTGCCGTGAAAAAAATGATGCTAGACGCATGTTGCGGAATATAGTAATAGATTTTCCGCAGCGAAGCATAGTACAGCTTTGACGAAAAAGTTGTGAAATTTTCACGGTTGTTTCACAGCTGTCAGTTTTTGTATGGAGATTTGAGTGGAATTTCACGTGAAGCCGAACAGAGTACTATGCTTAAGTTCCGTATAACCCACCATGTTTCAGATTTTTTCAATCAACTTTTCTTAATCTGACCTTCAAATGACGTTGAATCATATAGAACCATAATTCTCCAACTGTTTCAGATAATTTATTTGACACTTCAAATAGATATGGATAATTTAAAAAAAGGATATTTGTTTCACAAATCCTACGTAATCCAATCACTTGAATTGAGACTTTGAACATACATTTTATTTTGCATATATTTATTTTACTATCCAGAACAAATAAAAACCACGCCCACCTGCCACACAAAAACATTTCATAAGAAGCCTTATACCAACTGCTAAAGAGAAGCATTTTATATATTGCTTAAGAATTCTGAATGGCTTGAACAGGAGTGTGTGGGTATTTTTAACTTCGTTCTAGGTTAAGATAACTCCCAACTAGTTTTTTTTTGTATCTTCGCTGTTAAGCCTTTGTTTGTATTGATCATATGTTGACAAGCAAAATTTACTTTTAATTTCTTCATCAAAGATTTATGGGAGTTATATCGTAAACTCAAATGGCATTGAATTCTGCATATGTTTATTAAGATTTTCTTTCAAAAGTGTTTTGGAGCATAATACATGTGATGATTTTTAGATATTTTTGTTTTTTTTTTTGCTTCCGCAACAAACATCAATTTTATCTGGTGTGGTCTTGTGACGGCACAATTAAATGAATAGACATATAAAAAGTGTCATAATTAATTCAGTTTGGGTTCAATAAACTGATTTCAATATATTATTGGTTATTTATTGACAAGCAAAGACTATCTCGTTCTTGTAGCTAGTTTGACTATGAAAAGGCTAAGAAACGTGCGGGTCAATATTTTTAGCAAACAAAACAACAAATGTTTGGCTAGGTTCAAAAATTTTTTGAATATATAACAAACAGGAATTTATAACTAACTCGAATATTTTACTAACTTTTACAAATTCTTGATTTGGTTATTTCATGTTTTTCAGCTGAAGTCAGTTCATGACGAACCCTTTTGTTAGTTCTATTCTAAGCATTAGAATATATTAGATGTTAACTCTTATGAGCTCAATGCATAAAATCTATTTCCTTGTTATATAAATTATAAAAATTATCTGAACTGTTCTAAATTTATTTTAAATATTTTTCTCATCATACGGAAGTGTATTTCTACTGGATCAACTGCAGAGTTAAGCGAATTGCACTTCGTATCGCAACAAGTTTCTGACTTATGACGTTATGACATTATTTTAAATGTTTCATAGAAAACGTTTTATATGGTTGTTAGTGTGTTGGACTAATTTTAATTGGCCTATAATTACAGCTATGAAAATAACTCAATCCGATGACCACTAAATTATCTCAGTTATCATGGGCTAAGAGCCAAGCGGCTTAATTGTTGTAAAATGTTTTTTTTTTTAAATTGTTTACGTTAGCAAATGATAGGCGGAAAATTTTCACTAAGTTATATGTTATATGCGATGAGTTACAAAATTAATTGTGAACTCTAGAGATCACGCGTTGCTTTAATTATCATTTTTTGTCTTAACTTCGTTATCAACAACAGGAAGTTTGTTGTTATTATTAAGGAGCAATTGATTTTTAATGGTTGAGTTCTTTTTTTTACAAATAAACAACACTTAAGATGTGACAACGTTACTTTTTACAGCGAAAAAGGTAAAGGTAAAGGTAAAGGTAAAGGTAAAGGTAAAGGTAAAGGTAAAGGTAAAGGTAAAGGTAAAGGTAAAGGTAAAGGTAAAGGTAAAGGTAAAGGTAAAGGTAAAGGTAAAGGTAAAGGTAAAGGTAAAGGTAAAGGTAAAGGTAAAGGTAAAGGTAAAGGTAAAGGTAAAGGTAAAGGTAAAGGTAAAGGTAAAGGTAAAGGTAAAGGTAAAGGTAAAGGTAAAGGTAAAGGTAAAGGTAAAGGTAAAGGTAAAGGTAAAGGTAAAGGTAAAGGTAAAGGTAAAGGTAAAGGTAAAGGTAAAGGTAAAGGTAAAGGTAAAGGTAAAGGTAAAGGTAAAGGTAAAGGTAAAGGTAAAGGTAAAGGTAAAGGTAAAGGTAAAGGTAAAGGTAAAGGTAAAGGTAAAGGTAAAGGTAAAGGTAAAGGTAAAGGTAAAGGTAAAGGTAAAGGTAAAGGTAAAGGTAAAGGTAAAGGTAAAGGTAAAGGTAAAGGTAAAGGTAAAGGTAAAGGTAAAGGTAAAGGTAAAGGTAAAGGTAAAGGTAAAGGTAAAGGTAAAGGTAAAGGTAAAGGTAAAGGTAAAGGTAAAGGTAAAGGTAAAGGTAAAGGTAAAGGTAAAGGTAAAGGTAAAGGTAAAGGTAAAGGTAAAGGTAAAGGTAAAGGTAAAGGTAAAGGTAAAGGTAAAGGTAAAGGTAAAGGTAAAGGTAAAGGTAAAGGTAAAGGTAAAGGTAAAGGTAAAGGTAAAGGTAAAGGTAAAGGTAAAGGTAAAGGTAAAGGTAAAGGTAAAGGTAAAGGTAAAGGTAAAGGTAAAGGTAAAGGTAAAGGTAAAGGTAAAGGTAAAGGTAAAGGTAAAGGTAAAGGTAAAGGTAAAGGTAAAGGTAAAGGTAAAGGTAAAGGTAAAGGTAAAGGTAAAGGTAAAGGTAAAGGTAAAGGTAAAGGTAAAGGTAAAGGTAAAGGTAAAGGTAAAGGTAAAGGTAAAGGTAAAGGTAAAGGTAAAGGTAAAGGTAAAGGTAAAGGTAAAGGTAAAGGTAAAGGTAAAGGTAAAGGTTAAGGTTAAGGTCAAGGTAAAGGTAAAGGTAAAGGTAAAGGTAAAGGTAAAGGTAAAGGTTAAGGTCAAGGTAAAGGTAAAGGTAAAGGTAAAGGTAAAGGTAAAGGTAAAGGTAAAGGTAAAGGTAAAGGTAAAGGTAAAGGTAAAGGTAAAGGTAACGCAATTTATGCCAGAAATTGGACTTGGACATTTTTTTGATAAATACGTCAATTTGTGCTTAATATGTGTCATCTTGGGCTTGATCATAAAAGTTAATTTATGTTGTTGTTCTTTTAACACATAAAAAAATTTAACAACCGAACGACATAATTCTCATTTCGTTTTTGTAGCTGTAAGTATAAAGGTGTGTAAAAGTGCAGAAAATAAATTTAAAAAAATTATGTTTTCCTGTACGAATTGGATTCAATATCTAATGATCAAAATCATATGAAAATATAATTTCGAATTTTTCGCGCCATCGTTTTTGTTTTTTTTTATATTCCTTTGATGTCTGAGCGCCTTACGTTGTGTCATCTATTCCCTTGTATTATTCAAATTCATGAAATATTACATCCAAAAATTTCTTAGATTAGACATATAAGAGCATATTTAATTCTCTAAAAAGACACAAGTGAGCATGTTTTTTTATAATCAATGCCAAAATGTCATAAATTTGGTCCTAAGTGAGCATATTAGTTTTTTGACGAACAATCCAGAAATCACATATATTATGCACAAATGAGCGTGTAATTTTTTTTGATAATTGATCGCATTATGGCGTGATATCAAGAATATTATGGCTTAGCTCAGAATCACTCCCAAAATAAATTGATTTGGGATTGTTTTCAGCTCAAATTTCTGGCCATGTATAAGTCAATATTAACATAAATTATAATTATGAGATATACTTAAAATATGACCGCTACAAAGTACTATAATGATGTTTTTAAATATTTTTTTTAAACGTTCTTTAAAATATGTACTTGAAATTTTTGGCTTAAGAAACGCATGATTAAGTTCATTAAAACGTCAGCAAATGTTAACATTTTTACTTAAACTAAAGCAACTAATTATTGCACGTAATTCTAGTGACTGTTTCTGTATGAGTGTGAACAAGCACATTTCAAAACAATGTCATATTTTTATCTGCACAAAAACGAAGTAATTCAAGTGATAATTGAAGGCATTAATTGAATAGTAAGCTACTTCTGTTTGTTTTTGGTCAAGCCCATGAGGTAGATTGCTTGCTTAGTTTAGCCCTGCTTAGCTCTATGCAGAGGTCATTCACTAGTAGACAAGTTCTCTATAATACATTTGCTTAAATGTTGCTAATTTTTTAAAGTGTCATTATTAGCAGCAACAGTAGTAGCGGCAGGCAGCAATGGTCCGTCTCATAATGATGGCCACACGATGGCCATTTCACAGAACATTTGATGTTATATTTTTATTCGTTTTAAGGCAATGAAAACAATTAAGTGTTAATGAAACTAGCATGATTTTTGGCATATATCAATTATGAGGAATAAATTATGAAATACCACAGCAAAATATTTTAGTTAAAAATTTGGCTAATAAAATATTTGACATTGATGACAGTGTATGCAGTGGTTTTTCCAACAAAATGAATCTCTTCTTAAGCTTTTCTATGGTCAATTTTTAGTAACGTTAAATGACGTTAAATAAATAGTTGCTCATTTTTTGTGTTTTTTATATTGTTTAAACTGTGTGGTTTTTTGGCCAGTTTTTCGTGATTTTTTAACTTTTTTTTTTAGTGCGGTTGTCACCAGTCAAGTGACTATTTTAAAGTCAAGCGCAGTTATTGACTTTTTGTGAGTTAAAAAAAAGATCGCACAAAGTGACAAACGCAGTCTAATACTCTTCGATAATGGTTTATTTATTGCAAACTAAAAAAACATATTCAATAAATAAATCATTCAATTTGCATTAACAGTTTTTTTAAGTTACCTGTATTAAGCGAGCCCATTCATTCCATCATTGATATTCTTGTTTTGCCAGTTTTTATTTAATTTTATTTATATTGAAGCAATGCTGTGCAAAATGAAAGCAAACATTTTAAAATTTGCAAAAAATACTTATAAAAAACAGAACTGGAGGTTGAAAAAACATGCGTATTTGATAATTTTTCTATTAATAAAATTTGAGCAAAAAAACTACTTCGATTTCCGGTTAGCTTTACTTTATAGTAAATATATAATAAAATGATCGCTTTTCCATTATATTTGATCGATTGCAAATAATAAAAAAATTTTTAACTTTAACATATATGTCAAGAAATTTTGCCTAATTTTTCTCGGTTCATAAAAATAATCGTGTTTATCATTTGTCGCTGCCTATGTTAACAGTGAAGCATATATCACAATTTTTGTGGATGTTTGACATCTTGCTCTTTTAAAAAAAGTTTAAATAAAACATTTTGGAATATAAGTCTAGTACTCTATTCAGTTACATGAGAAATTTTATTCGAATCTCCATAAAAAAACGAAAGCTGTCAAATACGCGTGGAAATTTTCACAAAAAAAAAAAAACAAATTGGCCATTTCAGCCCTTGAAAGGACTTTGACCGAGCTTCTTAGGATCGATTGTGTTGTGTGTGTTATTAAATTTTGCACACAATTGACCGAGAACTGGACCTACATGTTTTATGCCGACTCCGAACGGCTCATGTTCTCAAGAAGCTTTACATGGCATTATTTACTCTCTGAGGTTTGCCATTGTCTGCAGAGAGGTTGTGACCGATCAGAAAAATTTTTTATTGAAAAAACTTTCCGCCACGGCTGGGGATCGAACCCGGACTCCGAGCATGCTAAGCCACACACTTAACCTGCATGCCACGGTCACAACATGTAGTAATAAAATAAAAAGATTTTCTTAAAGTTGTTGTGACCGAAGTTCTCTCTAACTATATGACCCTTAAATACTATGAAGGGTTAACTTTTTAAACAAAGTAGCATATTTTTAATTTGGTAACTAGATGCGTTGCAGCTCAATAGCAAGAAGATTTTACAAAATGGTTGAAATTTAATTTTTATTTTTATTTTTGCACATAAATCATATTAATTTGGGCTAAAAAAGAATTTAGATGGGACATTTTGTAAGTTCCCTGAGCCCTCTCATCCTCTCTGAACACAGGACCAGCCTCCAAGCCTCCGATAGCTACACTGCTACAAAGTAAAATATGCTTTTTTGTTTGAAAAGTTCACACAAAGCAATGGTGTGAATAAGAAATGAATAATGAATAAGAAATGAATAATGAATAAAAAAATTAACAATGAATAAAAAATTAATGCAAAATGAATAACAACTCTTTGTGAATTGCATTCTTTGTGAATAGCATTATTTATGAATAGCATTCGTTTGAATAAAAAAAAATTAATGCATTATTCAGAATAACGCGAAATGAATAATAAATAAATTTTTTAAAATTGAAAGTGAATTCGAAATTTTTTCATGTATCAATTTTACATTCATGGAATGCATTCTTTTTTTGTTACTCACTTATTCAAATTTTTATAAAAACAATCAAATTGAATGCATTATTTTACAGCTCTGTCGCTTATATCGTTACCATCATTACGTATCTATCTATCATCAGCTTTACTCAGGTGGTGCTCGAATCTAGTATTAAATGCGCAATACATCGTCACTCCCAGATAGACTCGGGAATTGGTCTAACTCAATATCAGAATATATCGGTGCATGTCTAATCTATACTCAATTCCTAGTCTAGACTTTATGTAAACCCGAACAACCTAACTAAAGATAAGCTTTCCAAACCTGTTTTGATTAAACGTCGGATATCAGACCAACAAGAATATTTGTCCAAATTATGAGTTGGTAGTAAGCGAGCGATTCACCCCACAAAAAACCAGAGGCTCACAAAATAATTTTGATGCCTCATAACTAACCTTCAGACGGTGAAAGAATGTAAGCAACATAGCTACTACTTATATTATATCATAATATTCCGACATACCCAATCTTATCATAAAAAAATCAGCATACTATTAACATTATCTTAATATATAAAAGACAATCGTCTTGCTCCGTGCTCTATATCGCTCGAACTGTTCATAGTTGTTATTGCTATGCTTTTTAAAACATGTTCAGCCTGAACCAGAACCTGTTTAGCTCATACAACCAACTATTGCTTAAACTGTTAAATGTCAGCCTAAAAGTATGCACACCAATTTTTTTTTTTTATATATATAAGTAAGGACACAAAACAACAAAACAACATTTGAGGTGAATTGAAAAATATTGTCATATCGTCTGCTACTTAATTATTTTGAATACGACCCGTCGTTTGACGGGCTTCTATACTAGTAATACAATAAAGCCATAACATATTCATAGCATAACAAACCTTTTCTTTCTTTACTTAAAATAGAAAATCTTTTCTTAAATAGCTTATAAAAAACCAACAATAAAAAATGGCAAAAAATAAGCTTATACAGAAAAAAAACAATTTGGACATTTCGGTTCTTGAAAGCGCTTTGACCGAGATTCTTATGATCGATTGAGTTTTGTGTGTTATTAAATTTTTGTTCACAATTGACCGAGAACTGACAATTTTTATGCCGTCTCTTCACGAATTTCATGTGCTCAAGAAGCTTTACATGGCATTGTTTACTCCCTGAGGTTTGTCATTGTCTGCAGATCAGTAAAAATTATCTACGAAATGGATGTGAGCCCGGGTCTGCTGAGATTCGTCGGCTCGCATGCCTCATACTTTATGCGCACAGCCTAGTCCGCCCGAAGAATCAAACCTTAATAGTTTTTTCATATAGCAAATAGTTTAAAGATTTTTGAAAAATCATCACAACCAACTTCTAAAATGGAGTTTCGAGAAAAATGTGATGGAAAATTTAAATTCAGTCTAACAACCAATAAACTCATCCCATAGAAATTGGTACAAAATTAGAAACGGTTCTCCTATGATAATGAAATTTTATATGCTTTGGTAAAAATAAATGATAATGGTAAAAAGTAGGCCCCTGAATCCGAAGCCGTTATTAGAATTTCAAAATTATGTGTTTTTTACCACAAAGTTGTCAACTAATAATATGTTTTTTAAGAGTTTTGAACATTATTTTACATTTATAGGGGTCGCTGATATCGAATCTGATGGCAGAATTTTAAAATTCATGATGGTGTATAGGATTTCCACCTAATTTTTATGTTTATGAATTCGGTGTTCAGGCAAACAGAAGGTAAAAATTAGTCACTGAATCCGAATTCATTGCCATAATTTAAAAATAATATGTTTTTTTACTACAGAGCTGTCACCTACTAATATTTATCTTTTATTCAGAGTTTGAACTGCATCAAACAATCGGGAATATTTCTGACATAAATCGGGTAGATCAAAAAAACATGCAACACGGCCCAAAACTATGCTAT
Organism: Tetanocera ferruginea; assembly: GCA_958299015.1. NCBI lineage: Eukaryota > Metazoa > Arthropoda > Insecta > Diptera > Sciomyzidae > Tetanocera > Tetanocera ferruginea. Next base: position 138,365,582 of record OY282642.1, read on the forward strand.
AAAGCACTCAATTGCAACTTAGGGTGCTTGTATTAATCAAAAGCACTCACCCATACTTAACTACCCAAGTCAGTGTGAATCCCCCTAATAAGTGTTCAAACATGGTTTAGTTTTAAGTACCAAATCTTAGTTTAAGCTATTGAAACCTGAAATATTCGATTGCTTGTGTTTAGTTTGCCTTCACACATGATCCAGTAGAGGTTCGTCGCGACTTTAGAGCATTTGGCTTTTTGCGATGGCTCCAGGGTTCAATACGCAGTGATGAAGATAAAACGAATTTTGACGGAAAGCTTAATTTTTGAACTTTGATGCATGGAAAGTATTTTCCATATAAAATGTACTATTTTCCGCAACAATTTACTTTCATGATTATGAAAAAGCACAGATAATATATTTTATATATTTAAAAAAAAAAACATTAGTTTTAATCTTATATTAGTACTCATGAAAAGCATTGTAAAATATGATATGAACTTCCAAAGGCTGTATCTCTTAGATGTTTTAGGAAAAAAAGTATATTTTTTTTTAAATTTTCAAAAAATTATTTAAAATGAAAATTTTGCTATTTCATGAATAGGCAGGTTGGAAATTAATAGTGAAGAGCAAAACATTTTTCGTCATTCAAATACAAGATATAAGACAGACTATCATTAATGAGGCAGTTATCAAGTTACACTGCTTGGTTAATTCCAATAAAATTACGATAAATAATATTATGCAAATTTTGTTCACATAAAAGACCGCCAAGCAAATGCTATTGGCCCGAGCTACAATTTACTCTCAGATATTCATTTTTTACAAGAAAGATTTTTTAATCTATTATTTATTTGAACTAAATTATTTTATGAAATTCTTTAAAATGTTCAACGCTTGCTATCACCGCAAAACATTTAATATTCATCGGCATTTAATTAAAACATGCAAATTTTTCAATTTAAAATCCTAACTTCATGCCAATATTCTAAGTTAAGGCTTTTTATGATTTTAGTTTTTTTTTTTATGAATTTTTATGAACTCTACGCTGTTCTTTACACGGAAGTGAAAGATTCTATTAATTTTTTTGTAGACAAAATTTCGCATAAATTTCAATTCACTTAAGTTTATTATTCTAGTTTTGGCCAATTTACTGTGATGACGGATATATTGTGATAAACACTGTTTACATGTGATGTATATAAAATATTTAAGAATTTCAGAAGACTAAGCAAACCATTAACATGTGTATTTAAATTTTTGTAAAAACGTGGAAAACATAAAAAGCTTATGTTTAAGTTTATCATTAAACTTGGTCATGATCAATTAATTGCTTTCTTCTATTTGTTAATTTTAACACAATCATAAAAAATTTAAATGAAAAATAAATCAAAATATGTTAGTCATGAATTTTCAATATTTTTAAAGAAATTACCTTCACTTGCCTTGCTACGTTGTTGTATTTTTGGTTCCTTGTATATAACCGCACGTTTTGTTGAAGTTGTCAAAAGAACTTGTTTTTCGAATCTGAAACGACGTTTGAATTTTTATGAAACATGTCTTGTATGCAAATTAGACAGCTTTTTAAAAGAATCACTATTGTTCTTAATAGTATAATCGCTGAACATATATAATATCATAATCAATGAACTTTTCTTAGCATCATTAAGATTACATTCATTGACTTTTGAATCTTATTGAAAAGCATGTGTTTTTTTTTTCTTTTTTATTTACTTCTTTAAAATTTGATTGCCTTTTAATTCATGCAAAACTTTTAATATGTCTCTTTATTAATAAAAAACGTTACTATAAAAAATGTGTTCAATAGATTTTTATGATATAAGCAGCCTCTAGATGAATAGATTTCTAGAATATATACAAAACAAAAATTGTTTAAAAAAAATTTAATTCCTGAACGAACTGCTCCAAATATATGATAATAATAATTCTTTGCATAAGCAATACTTTGTTTTTTGTTTGCTGAAAACAAAAGACTTAAGCAACGAACTTGTTGACTGAGGTTAAGAAAAACATATTTTTTTTTTTTTTTTTTTTTTTTTTTGTTTTGTTTTTCAAAATATAATAGTTCGTGTTTTTAGCCATCACGCAGAATTACTCTATCTATTAACAGACATATGTATCTACAAATATTACAAGATCGCCAACGACGACAACAGCAACATCAGCAGTAATTATCAGTCTGTGTCTGAGCGACGATAATTAAAGAAAAACAAACAAACGTCGCACTGAAAAGCTTAAACATTAAGCCAAGCATGACCAGCAACACAAAAACAAGAACAAACAAAAAAAAAAAAACAACAACTTTTTATATACAGCAGCAACAATCGGAAGGAAATGCCGCCATATTAAAGTATAAACACTAAAGAGCGACAAAAAGCGACAAAGAGCTGCTTTGCAGCCAAGTTATTTTTTTCCAATAAAACAACAAAAAGCAGCAATAGCTTATTAAGCGGCTAGTTTAAAAAACAACCACCTTAGCGTGCATAAAAAAGCAAATTTAAGCTTAAAGCTTTAGTCTAGTAGCACAACAAAGGGGTTTAAAATACACCAACACAAATCATACCAACGAAACAAAACCCTCAAATGTGCCAGAGTGTGTGTTAATATTTTTGTGAATTGCATTCAGTGCTTCACTCACACTTATACCTTTAGCAACTAGCTTAAAAGCTTTGCGCAGCTAGCTCAAGTTTTCTTAAGACTTGTTGCCAATTCTTGCAGCTGCTGCTGCTGCTCTATTGTTGTTGTGTTTGTCGTATTTTGTTTTTTTTGCCAATTTTATTGATAACGTTGATTTCATTTTTTCGGTAGTGTTGGTGGTTCAAGACACTGTTGCTGTTGTTGTTGTTGGGAGCGTTTAGCGAATAGCTTAAACTTATTTTATCTTGTCAATGTCGAGAAGTCTTACAGTCAGTTGAGCATAAACATTCATACGGAACGGTTAAAAATTACTTGGGAGCCATAAGCCGCTATATGATTTAGTAAAATAGAAAATAACGGCTTTATGCAAAAATTGAGAACAAAAAAAAAAAAACAAACCATGTGACAACCAAAACATATTATGTAATACTTATAAAATAAATTAATAAAATAACAATTTATTATGTAAAATATTAAAAACTTAAAAAAAAATTTAAAAATAAAATAAAAAAATTGAAAGTAAAATAAAAAAACTAAAATAAATTTAAAAAAAACACAAAATTTTAAATGTTATGTTTTAAATATAAAAAAAACACATAGTTAAAGTTCAATGAAAGTGTTCAAATTTTGTCGAATGCTGCTGTGAAAATATAATTTTTGTATATAAAAACATTATTAAAAAAGTTTTTTTATGAAAAAATTAAAAAGTTTCAGTGTTTGAGATCTTAATACATGGCAGCATGCTTAGTTTAGTAATTTTTTAAATTTTCACTGAATAAAAATTGTGAGAAAATTGTTTGATAAATCTTACTTTTGCACTGAGTTTATGTGAATTATAACTGTGGTTGTTGTTGTTAGTGTGCTCTAAGCCCTTTCCTCAAAATGAATAGCAACATAACGTCACGCTTTGATTTGGCAGCCGAAATTGTCAGCATTGCTCTGGATGAATTTCAAACACATCACATATCAAGGAATTATACCGGATTAATAAAACGCTACTATTCGCTGGTGGAAGAGGATTATGGAGGTACATTACTATAATTAATGTGTAAAATCTAAAATTAATTTATTTAAATTTATTAATTTATGCAAATTCGCAACAAAACTTTGAACAAGTTCGTTGCTTACATTTTTTTATTATAATTGCTTTACTAAAGTCTGAAAACTTTAAACTTTTCAAAATTTAAATCTAAACTTTTATTTCGATGTGCTTTAAAACTTAATTTTCAAACAAAAACTTTAACATTATAAAAATAAACAAATTGTTGACAAAAAATTCAACCAAATTCAATCAACATTATTTAATGTATAAGATATCAGTTTTTATAAAAAAAATATAATTGAGGAAAAACATTTTAAAATTTAAAATACCGAATTAAAAAATTCCATTTGCTTTGATTTGTTGCAAACATTTTTTAAGAAAACGGACCATTAAATATAAAAGTAAAGTAAAAGTTGCTCTTATCATCTCCGATTAAGCTCAAATTTTAGCTCAATTTTTTTCTTGAATTGGTTTATTTGTTAGAAAACCAAATCCAGATTTTGAGATTTCAAGAATTGTTGTTCGCGGGCCCACTGCCATGCGTTTGCCAAAATAGGGCTTATTTTGAGACAGCGTACACGGTTAAATATCTTGTACTAAATTTTTGTCAATCCTGTACAGTATATATGACAACCGAAATTCTATATAAATTTAAAGCACGTCAAATACTAAAGCTAAGTTTAAGGAGGGACATGATGTTTTTTTAAATAAACTTTTTTTATAATATTGTATTTTAGTAAATATTCATGGAATTCCATGGAAAAATTCCTACGGGTTCAAAAGTTACAGCCGGATTAGTGAGAGCGAATTTTTAATTTTCGCGCTTTTTTTCTTTGTTCACAAACTTTCAACGCGTTTATCTCGAAACCATGTTTTTCGTTCTGGTTGTGGCACTACACTCAGGGAAAAAATGCTGTTTTATCAAACAAATCATGGGTTGAAATAACAGATTTCACTGTTAAATACCATCCAACAAATGAAACTTTCAAATCAACAGTCGGTTGACTGTTGGTCTATAGAACTCGAAACCCGTATAAAAACTTATTTATTGAAATTTGATCACTGGTCTGAAAGTTCATGTATAGCCGAGTGTGCTAACGTGTGCGTCTAGTACTCGAGTGTCCACGGTTCAAATCCTGCAAGGTCAATAAAAATTTTTTTTTATCTAAAATATTTTTTTTAAATAAAAAATGAAATTTGCAATTTTTTTTTTTTTTGCAATATTGTAAGTATTTTATTTTGAATGTTATTTTTGACCAAACAATTAATGAAACAGAATTATTATTATTTCAATTATAAAATTACAATGTTTGTTACTTACACAGCTAGGGTACGAACCCATGACTCCCCCCCATGTCTCCCGCATGACAGTCTAGTGCACATTCACTGAGCTACTGGTAACGATAATATAAATATAGCAAAACACATATAAAAACTATTGCTTAGAAAAAATTGACAATTCAATATAAGCACAAAAATATTTCAACAGATGATTTTAACAGCACAAAAATACTTTGAAACGTTCATTCAACAAAGAAAATTGTTTACTTAAACGCAAATCATTCAATCGAACAGTGTTTTGAAATAACAGCGGCCGACTCTTAATATTACAGTTGATATTTTTCTGAGTGTAGCAGGTTCATTTTTTGACGAAACTCTTTTTTTTTTGCATTTTTAAAATTTTTTTTCGATTTTTTATGAATTTTTAAAGTCAATATTTTTTTCGAAAAAACACACTTTCAAATTTGAAACATCACCAAAAATTGAAAAAAAAAATTTAAAAAAACTCCTGTCATACGATAACCAATTTTGTTAAGATTTAAAAAAGTCATTTTTTTCAGATCGGTCAATTTTTGCGACTCCAACCAGCGCTGCAACCACGAGGCCCCGTTTTTTTCTCTGCAATTTTCTTGTTTAATTCTCTACAATATTAGGTGGGGTGCAATAGCTCCTTGCGAAATTACACCTTAAAGGCCTTATTTCACAATTGAAAGTGTAATAAAGCCTTTTTTAAAAAAAAGGCCTTATTTCTCAACTCAAAGTGAAATAAGGCCTTTATTAAAATTTACCCAATTGTGCAATAAAGCCTTTTTGACCGCTATTAACATAACCGCTATTAAAACCAAACGATATACTTATTGGATATCAAAATCTGAAAAATCAGGCTATGAGTAATAATTTTAATAGTATTTTTGAACCATTCATAGCATATTTCGAGAGGCAGTGGATTAAAAAGGTACATTAATTAATAGTTTTTCACTATAGAGAAAACTATTGTGAAAATTTACTAATTTTCCCTTTTACAAAATGTTGACATGAAGGACTAAACATCTTGTAAAAGGGAAAATTATTAAATCACGGCATCATGTAAATGTCTTTTTTTTTTTTTGTGAAATTACACCTTAAAGGCCTTATTTCACAATTGAAAGTGCAATAAAGCCTTTTTTGAAATAAAGGCCTTATTTCTCAACTCAAAGTGAAATAAGGCCTTTAAGGTGTAATTTCACAAGGCGGTATTGCACCCCACCACAATATTAAAAAAAAACTTTGGAAAAATGTTTGTTTTCGACTGAGTTAAGAATTTTTAAAAAAAGTCTGTTTTCTCTGCCGCGAATGTAATGTCCCTCCTTAAGTCCCTGATTGGTTTAAATTTAAACCACGTCAAATACTAAAGCTAAATTTAAATCTCGCATGGATTTAAGATTGAAACTCTTTTCGGCTTAGTTTTTAAATTTCTTAAACATTAAAGCAGACAATTAGCACGCACAAAAAATTTTATTCCATGTCTCAGTTGGTTTAGCGGTCGTCGATTTGATTTGATGAATCGAGTGACCCTGGTTCGATCCTCAGCCAGACCATTTTTATATTTATTTTTTTTTTTGTTTTGTAATTTGTATATTATTATAATCTTTTGTTATTAATTATTTAATGTAAAAATTGCATTGTATAACATTTTCATTTTTCGGCACATTCCGGGATTGAACTGCGAACTGCGGCAACCATCGCATTAGAGTCGCGAGTTGTAAGCTCGAGCAAATCTGTTGCTTGCTAGAGCATGAAGAAAACGAGCTAGAGAAAATGTAAAAAACACAGGCATGCACTTTAACGTTAATTTTAACGGTAACCGAAATATTTTTTTTGTTTCGTTGAAACGAAATAAAAAAATAACGTTAATTCAAAAAACAAAAAATATTTATTTCGTTTCGGAGAAAACGATATAAAATTTTTTCTTTTTTTTCCCAATCAACCGTTGAAAATAACGTTAATTTCAACAAAAAAATTTCGTTTTTTTTTTTGTATCAGAAGAAATTTTTTTTAGCATAGGAGAAAATTATAGAAAATTTTTCGTTTTTCAACGAAACGAAATTTGCTTTGATAAATTTTTAACGTTATTTAAAAAACGAAATAATTTTGATAATTTATTTTTCGGTTTCAACGAAACGAAAAAATTTTGTTGATTTCGTTGTGCATGTCTGAAAAAATATACAAAATACAGTTTTTGTTACCTTTTAAAAATTCTAAAATTCTAATTTAATACCCAATTTATTAAATTGTAGTACTTCTGACTTGACTAAAAAAATTTAATATTTTGAAAAGTATCAATTCTAATGAAAAAATGTTATAAAATACATTATTCCAACGATTAAAAATTTTCAAGTATTGAGCATCAAAATGGTATGAAAATAGGAAACAAAATGTTGTTTTTTTTTAAAAAATGTATATAATATGAAATCATTCTATTATATAAAATTTATACAAACTTTATTTATAAAGTGACTTCTTGCGAAAAATAGTAAATTTTGTATGGAAAAATATTTAAAATTTTGCAAAGTTCAAAAGAGATTTACGAAAAAAAGGATTCTTGGATTTTGATGAATTTTTTTTGGAATTTTATTTGAAGTATTATCTTTTGACTTTTAAAATATTATCTGCCCCTTTTTATAACCATGAAAGTTAAAGAAGTTTAGAGTAGTGACTTTTTGCGAAAAATAGTCAATTTTGCATGGAAAAATATTCAAAATTTAGCAAAGTTCAAAAAGGCAATTGCGAAAAAAAAGATGCTTTTTCTTTACCAATCGGAAAATTGTCTGCAGAAGCATTATAAGCTTTTAGAAAAAATCGACTTAACCATATCCGTAAATGCTCGGGGATTAAGTCTAATACGGATTTAATAAAAATATTGTTGCTGACAGCTGATCCTATCTTAGCATCCAAAAGAACTATCAAATCATATATAATTATTGATGAAGAAGTTGAGCAGTTTATTATATAAGTTGATGATTCTTATATTGTTTGTAGTGGTTCTGATGAAGAAGTCATTGGCGATGAAAGTCAGTAGCAATATGAATTTTTCCTGTTTTTGTACACATGCACACATTATTTTTTTACATTTTTATTTCACATATTGTCAATAAAAATAAGTTACCAATTTTATTTTTCTATTGTAAATAAAATAAAATGTGCCTAAAAGAGGATTTTTTTTTAATTAACACAAATGAGGATGTACCTCCCATACAAAATCATGTAAAATATTAATATTGGTCCAAGGGAGGTACTCCTAAGGTCATAGCAATTTCAACAATTTTCAGTTTAAATTTATTTGTATACAAATTTATTTTTATACAAAAGATGTACCTCCCATACAAAATCATGTAAAATATTAATATTGGTCCAAGGGAGGTACTCCTAAGGTCATAGCAATTTCAACAATTTTCAGTTTAAATTTATTTATATACAAATTTATTTTTATACAAAAGATGTACCTCCCATACAAAATCATGTAAAATATTAATATTGGTCCAAGGGAGGTACTCCTAAGGTCATAGCAATTTCAACAATTTTCAGTTTAAATTTATTTTCTAATTGCCTAGCCCAAATTTGACAAAATTTTGTTAACGCCCATTTCACATTGAAGTGTATTAAATAATGAAAATTAAAAAACTTGTAGCGTTTATTGCTGGCACGCAAATTTTTCAAAAGTTTTATACGTATATTTCTCTTTTAATTCGTCTAATTTTCATGATGAGCCTTTCAAATAATATGCTATTTATGAAAATCGGATTTTAAATGACAGAGCTAGGTCGTCTCAAAAAAAACCCTCATTTTGGTTTCGAAAAATTATTGTACGAATTTATAACTGCGCACTTGGTTTTCTAATCATTTAATCAATTCAAGATGAACAAAATCGAAGATGGAAAGTGCAACTTTTATTACACTTCAATATAAAATGGGCAATAGATTTAAACTTAATAATATTATGTTTTGACAGAATGAAATCTCAGTACATGTGGGTACTGAGCCGATACAAAATATATTCTGTTGCAGAAATATATTTTTATCTTAAAAATTCTCTCCTGAAATTTTGAAAATGAGTTTATCTGTTATTTCTTGTCGACACAGTTTTGTGTGGAAAAATCGGTGTTTTTGTACATTAAAGGGTTAAAACGACACATAAATAACGAAATGCAATTAATAAAAACTGCGCAATAATCTATGTCTTAAGTCTGGTTTTCACTACGTGATCTTCAAATGTCAGTTGTTGTCAGTCTAAAAAATAAATACACAATAATTTTTGTTTAACAATGACGAAAAACATGAAAATTGACCATATTTAGCAAAAAAACTTGTTATTTATGCGATATTTTATGCTTTTAAGTTTTATGGCAAATCGCAAATGAAATAGTGAAAACCAGAATTACGCTAATTTTCAGTTTTGAAACTATTTATATTGCATTCTTAATAGTTGCTTTTTCTTCGATCAATTTTTTTTGTTTATAACACAGGCTTACACGGTTTGAACCCGAAAAGACGAAATTGGTACCATATGCACTTTCGCGTTTTGAATACAAATTCGCAGTCCATTTCTTTTCAATCAAGTTAAATTTTGGAGATATAGGCAAAAGTGCGAATAACGGTACTTTTTCTGTTAAGTGGATTATTTTGACGTATCGGGAAATTTTAATCGCATTTGAAGAATAAGGATCAGTATAAATATATAAGAACTTACTTTTTTTGAGTACTAGATACATTTTATTTATCTTTCCATATAAATTCAAAATTTTTTATTAAATTTATCCTAAGAAAATCTAACCAACTACTTGTTAAAAACTGTTCATGAAGTTTCCGCCGTCAGATGATCTGTTCTATCCAACAAATAAAGATAAAAAGTTACAGGGCAAATGTAAAAAAAAAATGTGAAATTTTTAAAATTTTTGAATTTGAAGACGAAGTCAGGTTGAAGATTTTCAAAACTACAAGAATTTGTATTCATAAATAACAAAAAGGTTAGGTTTAATGTTAACAAAAACTTTACTTCATAGATAAAATAAAAACAACTTTCGTCTTCTCTGATCCAAAAGATGAGCCTAATTGGTAAACCTTATTGTACGTAGGTCGTACCAAAGACCAAAGGTTTGATAAATTGAAACCATTTTTAAAAACAGTATCGACTTTCTTCTGCTGAACGAAAATGATATCAAGATATTTTCTATTATGTGGCGGCCAATATTATGATTTCGTAATATTAGGCTGATATGTTTATTATGTGGTGACCGTAGCATGCAGGTTAAGTGTGTGGCTTAGCATGCTCGGAGCCCGGGTTCGATCCAGAGTCGTGGCGAAAAGTTTTTTTAATAAAAAATTTTTCTGATCGGTCACCACCTCTCTGCAGACAATGGCAAACCTCAGAGAGTAAATAATGCCATGTAAAGCTTCTTGAGCACTTGAACTTTAGCCGTTCGCAGTCGGTATAAAACATGTAGGTCCAGTTCTCGGTCAATTGTGTGCAAACATTTAATAACACTCACAACACAATCGATCCTTAGAAGCTCGGTCAAAGTCCTTTCAAGGGCTGAAATGGCCAATTTGTTTTTTGTGTTTTTTATGTTTATTATTTGCTTGGACAGACATGCTCGAAGTTCATATATGTTCGCTTGTTTAAAATGGCATGCAAATTTACTGTATATTCAATCTTTTGGTACAATCACAGAAAGCTTATCATTTAACTTTGTTGTATATTTTTGTAAATAAGAATTGTCGTAGATGAGATTTTCATTGAAAAAAATTGGAAAAAGTGCCAAATAAAAAATTTCGTAGAACAAAATATAAGCAACATCAAAATTGCAATGTTCATCAACTTCAGTGTACTGCACCTTTTTAGCGCTGTAGAGCGCTGTTTAACGAAAGATATCAAATTACAGCTTGAAATCTCAGCTAAAAGTAAAAAAAGAATTCAGCTGCTACTACCTGCTTCTTTCCATAAAAAAGAGTATGATAATGATGTTAAAAAATTATTAAAATACTATGCTTAAATTCATGTTTACTCATGTAAGTACTTATTCATGTTTTTCTATTTGTTTTTTCTATGGGAGGTGAGCGTAAAAGTGGGCGGATTAGATATATATTTTCAGAAGCCCATTCTACAATTATAATATTTATATTTTGTGAAAATTGTGTTGATGTATTAAGAGTCAAGGGAAGTAGCCACTTTTTCAATACAAGTTGTATGGGAAGTGGGCGTAAAAGTGGGCGGATATTTTTAAAATTTCACAAAAATGATTCTGAGTATTTAAAAATGCTAAGTGCCAAAAAACAATGCCGTAGGTCAAAATTTAATTTTCACTTTGTATGAGAGATGGGCGTAAAAGTGGGCGGACCATTTTAATTTTTAAATTTTTTTCTTGATTCAAACAAAAACTGCATTTGTGCCAAGTTTCATTGTCCTTCGACAACTTCTTCTTTTTTTTTTAGCCGCTCGTTCTATGAACTTCAACCAATGTGTGGCGTGGGCAACAACGAATTCCGAGTTCAAACCTTAACTCATTTAAAAAAAAAATTTTTCAGATCGGCTAGAAAGTGGGGTATTACAAGTTTTGCGACGCATTATTGAACTCGAATGAGTGTGCGAATGAGAGTGCTTAAGCAATTCATTGAAGGTTTCAATGTTTTCAGCAATTTTGAAATGAAACTGTTTTTTTTTGATTGAGGTAAGACTGAGGTTTTACGCAGCTGAGGTTTCTGAATTTTGAATTACAATAACAGCCAGGAAATAAAATTGAATACTTCAGTTCTCAAAATGTGTTACTAGAGATATTGAAAAATTTGTTTTTTTTTTTTATTTAAGCATTTTCGAATAAAACTTCAGAATAATTTTTATTGAAATTTCATGCAGAATATTTATATTGTTGGCAAAGTTTTTATTTTTCACTTTGACTTCTATCATATAAGATCGATCGTTATCATTGTTAATGATATTAAACACAAGTATTCATCTTTTAATTGGCTCGTTATAAGAAAAAGGAAACATTTTTCTGTGACTTTTGAAATTTATTTTATTTTATGAACATTATAAGACTTCAGAGAAAATAACATAAGTTTTGCTACGAATAGTAAATTTAAAAATTATTTTGTCTATACATTTTTTAATGAAAAAGTTGGCTTACTTTTTGCCGATTGTTTTTGGCGCATTAAAAACAAAACATTTACTAAACCAAACTGATTTTCCAGTTGGTGTATGAAACCTTGTTTTTGTGTTACATACATTTTTTTATTTTAAGCTGACCTTAAAACATATGGCAATAGCTTTAATTCCTGCTGTCTGCAAAGACAGTTCCAAACACTAGTTCGTTTCTTGAGTCTTTTGTTTAGTTTCTGTTTGGTATGTCCTGGTTTATACTTGTCAAGAATTGACGTTCAATTCTTTGCTATTCCCTTTTAAACTTACCCTCTCTGACGTTGTTGTCCGCGTCTCTCATCCACAAATGCAAGAGTTGACCGTCAAGTCTTGACAAGTATAAACCGGGACTATGCTTATTGCTATCAATTGATTAATGATAATGATAATACTTAAAAAACTATTTTTACAAACACTCATTAAAAAGTTACACATACATACCTACTATTTTTTATATCAAAAAACATTTGCTATAATTCTTGACAAAAACAACAATATCCCATTCAAATAGCTTCCATTGACCTCTTCGGTACTTAAGCGCATAAATTAATTGCTTTAATAAAATTCTCTCAAAATAAAAAAACAAATAAAAAGAGAAAAACACAAAATAATTACAAAGAAGTTAGAGCAACAAATGAGCAAAACTGCATAACATGCTTAAATGCACACAATAAAACAACAAATGTTTAATAGCAAAACAAGGAAAATATAATAAAAAAAGCACATTTAACAGAATAGCTTAAGTTTTAATTTGTTTAATAATTGTCAATAAGAAAAACACAAAAACAAAACAACTACCGAAACTTACACTGTCAAGGTCATTTATATGCATTGTGCACACATTTAAAGTACTTTAATTATAACCGAAAAGTAAAGCAAAAAAAACATTTTCAAGTTTACGAAAAAAACAAACGAAAAACAACAATAAAATTAAACCTTCACTAATGTAAGTAAGGCGTTTCCTGCTTGTACTTAACTCATGTCATGTTAACAAAACCATAGCAATTAATTTTTAATAACTGCTACACAATTTGTGAATTGCTACTGCGTTTTTGTTAACAACTACAAGAATGACTTATAAACAATCATAACAAATATTTAAATATTTCTTAATACTATTTTTTGTCTAAAACTTATTGTTGGTACTTTCCATTCACGAATGTAAGTCGTAAGCAATTGATAGTAGTTTTGTTTTTTTGTAGTCAATGGCGTTAACGGAATTGTTGTTGTTATTATTACAACTGCTGACGTTATTGATTCTAATCAGATGCTCATAAATTATAAAATGTTATTGACACCAGCTAATGCTGTTATTAAAGCAGCTAATTGAAATAGTTACATATTCAAACGGAAAATATAAATAAGTTTAATGTTATGAATGAATATGAACAGTTAAAGTTTGTTTTGATTTATCATATTAATTCCATAGCAATTTTGACGTAAAAGCGCGCAATTATTTTAAGTTAAAAAGTGGTCAAAAGGCAATTAAATGGTTTTAAATAGTATATAAAGTTGTACGTGTGACCAATAAAAATATAATCAAAATAAATATAATAATTTATCAATTATTCTTGATTAGTTTGAATTAGTCTTCGCCTTAGCTGATGTTAAAATAACTCTTCAAAACCATTTTGAAGTTTCTTCGTAAGTCTTAAGCATAAGTTTCGTGGATGAAACTTATGAAGGAAAAACTAATGACGTCGTTTTATATGGAAAATAGACGAGGTTTGATGTATTTTAGTTAAATTAGAAATACAGAGGCCGTTCTAACTTTGTTGTGTAAAATATCAAGTCCAGGCTCTTAAACTAAACTTAAGTCGGGTGCTAAGAGTTTACTTTTGACTTTTTTGTTTCAAAATCATTTCACGGTGATGTTTGTTACACTTGCACACTTTTAAACGTTAATATTTTAGCATACATAGAAGTATTTGCAGTTATAAGTGACTTTTATGATCACGAACGATATGTGTAAAAAAAAATACATGTGACGGGTGTTACGAGTGCTTATTGAAAATTCTGATTTCACTCTAGATGTTCGTAAAAGTTACCAAAATTACAATGAATAAACCCAAAAATTAATTACGACAAATTAAATAATATTTGACGATTAACACTGCATTAAACAAAATAAGAAATACAGCACATAAAGTTTTTAATTTAATATTTTCATGTGTGACGGGTGTTACGCAGATTTTGAAAGGTGTTACAACGCAAACACTTCTATGATAATGTTGTTCAGCTGTTTAACTTAAAACAAAAATTTTTTCAATGATCGTAATTTTAAGGTTTATTATATAACTACATTATATTATTTTTACAAAAACCTTTAATGTTGCGTTCTATAATGTTAAGTTGTGAATACAATAGAGTTGATAGAGTAGAAAAAACAGAAAATATTTGCTGTTTTTTGTGATGGTTGTTACAGATAACTCAGAATGTTTAAATAATCTCAAATATCGGATCCTTTAATAAATTTAATGTAAATAAAAAAGACTTTTTTAACGCTTAAAAATTTTTTATTTGAGATTCCACTTTAAATTCCTTACTGACAGCTAATGAACGCATAAAACTGATATATTTAAAAAGTGAAAATAATTCTTTGTTTAATTAAATTTAAGGTGAAAATTATCTGAGACATATCTCTTTAATTTTTAATGCCGTGACATTTAACAAGGACTTATCTTTGCCAGATATAAAAGAATTTAATTCGGTATCTTAAAATATTTTATTTTATTTAAATATTTTTCCTTGGTAACGATTACTTTGGAATGTTCCTTCAATAAAAATCATTTCACGATAAATAGAAAATACTTTTACAAACTTAAACAAGTAAATAAAGTCTAAAGTCGGTCTGGCCAGAGACTATAAAATACCCTTAACCCACTTTATCAAAATACAATGATAATATTGGTAATTTTAATAAATGGTCGTGTCCGTGAGCTCATAATTTAAATGCATTTCAATTTTGATGAAAAATTTACAAAAATTTATAAAAATTTCAATTTTTATTCCTGTAGCTAACACGAACTTATTTATTGAGTTTTCAATTTTTGGGTTGTATGAGAGGTGGACATGTCCGTGAGTAAATGACGTCCATTTTTCAAAATAATCTTTGGTTTTTTAAAACAAACATGCGTACCAAATTTTATCTCTGCAGATTAATCATAAGCTTAATTATTGAGTTTTAAATTTTTGGGTAGACGACACCCATTCTTTGAAGACGTCTTTGTTTTAATATAAAATACATACGTTCCAAATTTTATCTCTGTAGATTAAACATAAGCTTGTAACGAGTGTTTTTGTTTCGAAGGCTGAGGTATGCTCAGCCGCTCCAGGGTCCGTCCAAGGGATCTCGCAACCCTTGGGCAAAAGTAAATTTTTCTTAATCAGAAATTAAATAGATTAATTAATCGCAGAATTAGTCACGGTTGACGTTAAAGTCAACACAATCACTAAACTTCAAAGGTTTTAGCTCAGCACGATTAATAATCTATTGTGTTATTTTTTTTATTTTATTTAATTATTTTTTTTTTTTATATAAAATATGTATTACAAACTTAGTGAATACCTAAAATTAGTTCATATGCGGTATAAACATTAGTGGCAAAGTGCTCACGGTGGCAGAGGGCCAAACTAATTCAGGCGGTAGACGGCAGAAGACCGACTGCAAAACATGCCCTCACAACGCAGACCTACTTAAAATACGGTGGGTTACTGAATCCGAAGCTTAAGTTTGACCGGAGTCGAAAATCCGGAGCTTGAGTGTGACCGGAGTCGAAAAGCCGGAGTTTGAGTTTGACTGGAGTCGAAAAGCCGGAGCTTGAGGGTAAGGTGGCTTGATTACAGAAATCTGTAATCAACTTAATTTCCTGGCTTTATCACCATCCGAAAGTTGACTTACAATTAAAATATTAATTGAAATCAAGTGGGATGTCAAGCGAACTCAACATCCCTATACCAACATTTTTCGCACTACTTATTCAATGTTCACTGCTAACTGCATGTGAATCATATCATTGTTAGCATGTCAGCTAGTGCTACAATGCAACGTTGCTATAAATAGCCTGGCTGCTTACATTGCTGCTAAACGAGTTCTGTGGGTATGTGTGCTGCACTGTGTTTGATACATTAAGCAGCCTTCACTGCGGTTAGTACTTAGATGGGGGACCACATTGGATCCTCCATCCGCATTATTATTTTTTTTTTTTATATTCTACTCTACTTCATTTATTAATTCTTCTTTTTATTTTTTATTTATTCATTAGTATTTATTTTTTTTTTTCTTTTAATTTAAATTAAATGTTGCCGTCGGCTTTTAAAATTATTATTTTTATTGTAATATTTATTTGTAACGACTTCAGTCGTTACAAGCTTAATTATTGAGTTTTAAATTTTTGGGTAGTATTGTAGGTGGGCATGTCCGTGTTCAGACGACACCCATTTTTTGAAGACGTCTTTGTTTTAATATAAAATACATACGTTCCAAATTTTATCTCTGTAGTTTTAACATGAGCTTAATTATTGAGTTTTTGGTTGTATGGGGAGGTGGGCGTGTCTCACCAGCGGATGTCACCCATTTTTCGAAGGCATCTTTATTTTGATATAAAAAACATACGTTCCAAATTTTATCTCTTTAGGGTAAACATGAGCTGATTTATTGAATTTTTAATGTTTGGGTTGTATGGGAGGTGAGCGTGGCCGTGGGCGGATGACATCCATTGTTCGAAGACATTTTTGTTTTGATATAAAATACATACGTACCTAATTTTATTCTTGTAGGTTAATTATGAGCTCTTTTATGTAGTTTTCAATTTTTGCGTTGTATGAGAGGCAGGCGTGTCCATGGACGGATTCCAAAAATATTCAATATTGCAGATCTTTGGATCCATATGACTACGTTTACGGAGTTTAATTCAATTATCTCAAATCCTTCTTCTTATCCTGTGTATACGGACAACACACAGACGGACAGACGGTCGGACGGACATGAATAGCTTGACTCACGAGATGACCCTGATCAAGAATATATACACTTTTTATATATACATACAATATATATACAAGACCGGACTGTCTTCGTTCTATGCGTTACAAACGTTTGCACAAAGTTAATATACCCTGACCTTTCAGGTTTAGTGTATAAAAATCTAATAAGAGCTTGTTTAAATTTACATCTTAAGAGGAATCCATACAAGACACGAAATTGTAAAAAAAATTGAGTAATAAATAGTTGAATCAGAAACTAGTTAATATGTGCTTTAAATTAAATGTTTTCAAAAAATTTAAAGACATAGTTTGTTAAAACTTGCCTTTAAGTAAAACGCAAATTGGCAAAACCTTAAGGAACATTTTATTTAAGAATTATAAAATAAGTAGAATAATTCAAAAGTGTCAACTTTTTCATGTAAAACTAATTATAACTTTCACTTCTAGAGGGTGATGCAAACAGATGACAGCTGTTATGCGCCAAATGGCTTGTTCATATGATGTTTGTATTCAATATTAAATACGACTCAATCATGAATAGACTCGTGGAAGTAATCGTGGAAAATAACTAGCAAAATTAGTCATCAATTAGAGAATGTTCATCAACATCATTTTGGTCGTTATGAGAGACCAACTGATTGGGTGGCGGCTATATAATAGTCGAATAGTAGTCAATAATTGACGCCATTGAATTATTTTTTTTGGGGATCCGAAACTATTGACGCTTTGATAACCAACATAATTCGTGTTATTACCAAGGAATACCGGCCGAAAAAGTGGGTCGAAAATTTGACCCGCAGAATGTATCATTTAATATGTAGTCGTGTGCAAGATTTGAAATATTAGTGGTATTCACGATGTGGTGTATTTGCCCTTGTATTGTGTATTTTTGATAAATTTGATATTTGAAGTAAAATTACAAAAAAAAAATTTACAGTGTTCAA
This sequence comes from Tetanocera ferruginea, assembly GCA_958299015.1. NCBI lineage: Eukaryota > Metazoa > Arthropoda > Insecta > Diptera > Sciomyzidae > Tetanocera > Tetanocera ferruginea. The sequence goes on from OY282642.1 coordinate 138,383,637, forward strand.
AATATATATACTGTAGCAAAAATACAATGGCGAAACCCTATTGTATTCTATGTAACTTTCGTTATATATTTGATCAACTGATCACAAAAACTTTTTGACTCAGCGTGGATGAAAGTACTGGCTGGGTTGTGTGTTTATTTATTTAAAGTTCATTTAATTCTTTTATTATCTCGTACTGCTAAATGATGAACTTCCCAGACTTTAGTGAAGGTTTGTTCACAATGTGTTGTAAATATTGTAAATTTTGTAAGAATTTATCAAAAATGCACCACATCGTGAATACCCCTATTGAGTTGTAGGAACCGAACTATCATTCCAAAAAAATATTTGCAACAATACATTGATTTTTTTATGTATTTAATTTAGAAAACAGCTCTTATTAAGCTCTTATTTAATCACCCATTATAACTAAAAGTTATTGAAATTCCTTCATTTTATAAAGATTTTCGTTTTGTGAGTTACCGATACCTATTTGTAAGCTAATTCTTAAGCCTGGTTTTCACTATATCATTTTCAATGGTCAGTCGTTGTCAGTTTAATGAAAAATGTCAACACGTTGTCAATTTTTTCCGTTTGACAATGGCAAAGAATAGGAAAAAATTATCCCTTGACATGTTTTTAGAAAAATGTCAAATCAAAAATGACAAGTGAAAACCAAGCATTACTCGTTTATTCTTACCTAAGATGATATACAATCTCTATACGTTGATCGTTAGATCTACACTGGTACATGCGTCCGTTGAGTGGTGCTCGAAAACCCTGAAAGAATTAACCAACAAGCAACTAGAACGACTTTAAACAACAGCAGGGACTTGCATGACAGACTGTATCAGGTCCACTGCAACAGCGACCTTCAATGTCATCTTAGTGTTTGCACCAATTCACATACATATTCAGATGGAGACCAGGCTTAGTCAGCTCAGACTTTTTGATCTGGGTAACATTTTCCTTAACTAAAACTCCTCAAAAAAGAGTTCTGCGTGCCTATGAAAAAAAAAACAGCTTGTTATCGTGAAATGACTATCACCGAACTCAACGATCTGACTTCAACGACAACCTTATTTTTACTAAACTAACATTTTCAGAACTATCACCTAAGAAATCAAAGTTACTTGTTTACTAGGGAAAAACGACCTAAGGGACAATGACCGCAATTATAACTGAAAATTGAAAACTAAAGAAACATATCCAAAAAATTAATCTCTCAACTAATTCACAATGTAGACTATGACTTAGTCTACATATAGAGTCCTTCATATAGTCTCCTCATATAGACTATGAGGAGAATGAAGAAATCTCCAGACATATTCTGTCAAGTAATCTAAACCTTGAAAATATTCTATGTTTTCCGAAAAAATTTAAATCAATTGAATTGCTTAAAATAAAAAGCTGTGATTTTAAGGCAACACCGCAGTGTCATAGTTCGCCGTAAACCATGTAAAATGAAAAATACCCACAAGCGATGATTGCCGTTTACCATTTTTTGCGAATGCAACTACAGATCCGTGAACTAGATACTTACAAATAATATCATTCCACATATGTAACAAATTAAAATTTTCTTTAACCTTGCATTGTTAAATTCACGTGAACACGCAATTTACTATTTCAACTTAAAATGAAACAGCTGTTTTATATGCAAGCAAGAAAATAACACCAAGCTGAAGTGCTAGTCAAATACTCTATCATAAGTAACAAAGCGAGGGGAACATGATGTTTTAAAAAAATTCTAAAATAATTATCTTTATTCATAGAGCGATTTATTGATGAACCAACGACCTAGTGTGACTGTTTTCAAATTGGAAAACAAACCCGGAGATCTACTGTCTTAATGCATGCCTAAATATTATGTCATTGCACTCAAAGGCGCTTTTTCTAAATAACAATAATGATATTATCTTAATTAAGTCTTAAATTATTATTTAAACAAAAGACTTAAGACACGAACTTGGCATCGTTAACACGTTTTTAATCAATCATTTAAAGTAAGGAAAAACCAAACGATATAAACTATGTCAAATTATTAAAATAAATATGCATAAAATGATAAGAATAAATATAAATATTTGCAGTAGTAAAAAATTGTACAACAATTGTCAGTGTTTTCATTTAGCGCTAGCCGCGTGCGCAATAAATAAAGTTTAAGACATGTTATTAATTTATTATTTGTTGTTTTGTCTTATAAATTTCACGTGTTGGCATAAATGACTAACTAATTTTTTTTGTATTGTATTTTCTAGATCCTCGAGCAAAACGCTTTCCGCTAATGGAACATCCCATGTTCACCTTTGGCTTAGTTGCTATCTACCTGTCTTGGGTTTTAGTGATCGGACCACTTTTTATGCGTGACAGAAAACCTTTTCAACTGCGGCGCACGTTGGTGATATACAATGCCTTTCAAGTGGCTATAAGCGGATATATGTTTTACGAGGTAAGCGCTGCACAACAACCAAAGAAATCAGTTAGAAACTAAAATTGGCAATAATTTTAAAATGTTGGTTTTTTTTCTTTCTTCTTCTGTCCGATTCGAACAGCATCTTATGGCTGGTTGGTTGAACTACTACAATCTTAAATGTGAGCCTGTTGATTACTCAGATGGACCCATGTCGAAACGTGTAAGTATTGGTTTTTGATAAATATTTTAATTTTAAAAGTTTTTGTTTTTTTTTATTCTGGAAGCATTGTATTATGTAAATATTTAAGAGTGGTCAAGCTGCTTTTTTGAATTTTTAACTGAGTCAAGCGGCGAAAGCTTGTATAAACTCAAGGTCACTTGAAATTTGTTTTTTTGTTTATTTTGGCAAGTCTTTCTTTACAATAGTCTAGATGAATAAAAAAAAGAACATACAAAATTATATAACAAATAATAAAATGAATATGACAAACACTGGCATAAAAACAAAATATATCTTTGATAACTGCAATGTTGAATCAATTTTGCTTGTGATTTAAAATTAAACTGTCTTTTATGAGTAATATAGTAATTAGCATACAGTTTTGTGTTTGTCAAATAGCTTTTTCTCTCGTGATCTTTGCCGACACTCATGTAAAACATGTTTTGTGAAAACCACGTTTGCTTTAAAAAGAAAGAATGTGATTATTTTAATTTATTATTAATAATTTAAATTTTCTTACAGTATTTTTTTTAAACACTTTGTGTTTTGGCAAGAGAAAAATCTAGATTAATATTATTTATATTGTTTGTTTGATGATAGAGGTAAGGCGTCTATATATATCATGGGATAAGAAAAGGGTGGAATGATTATGAAAAGTTATTTCAAGGGCATAGTTTAATCTTAATTGTTTTATCAATAGGCAATTTGTAAATGATATCGTCACTTTTCCACTTTTTTCTTATGTGTTTTTATTTCGCAGTGATATGTGCTTGAATAATAAGACATTTTTTGTATTTGTATACTTAAGTACTTAATATGGTTGTAAGAAAGTAAGAATTGATTATTATATAATTTGTTCAATTCGAGCTTGAAAAGATACGCCAGATAGTGAAAGTTTTTTATTTTCACGTCCCTTATGAGCTCAAAAATTTTAAGTAAATAATGAACCTAAGCCTTCGAAAATAATATTTTTTTATTATACCCTAAACCTGAAAGATCAAGGTATATTAACTTTGTGCAAACGTTTGTAACGCATAGAACGAAGCGAGTCCGGTATAGAAAAGTATATATATATTCTTGATCAGCCTCACCACGTGAGTCGAGCTACCCATGTCCGTCCGTCCGTCTGTCCGTCTGTGAGTTGTCCGTATGCACAGGATAAGAAGAAGGAGTTGAGATAATTGGATGAAACTTGGTACACATGGTCACATGGATCCAAGCATCTGCACTATTGAATATTTTTGGAATCCGCCCACGGACACGACTACCTATCATACAACGCAAAAATTGAAAACTGCATAACTCAGCTCATAATTAACCTACAACAATAAAATTTGATGTGTATGTGTTTAATATTAACAAAAAGATGTCTGCGAAAAATGGGTGTCATCCGGACACGCACACCTCCCATACAAACCAAACATTGAAAACGGAATAAATAAGCCTCTGTGTAACCTACAGTGATAAAATTTGACACGTATTTGACCGGCGGAATCTAAATTTCGATCCGGTCTAACGTGTATAGTTAAATATTACAGGAATCCAACCAAGGGAAAAATTAATTTATGGTTAAAAAAAAACTTCAATATTGGCCATAATTTTAGGCTTTACAAATACATTATTATAATGGAAATGTTAGGTCAGTAGGGGAAGAGTGGCATGAAAGAGCCAAGTTTTGAAAGAGCCATCTTGATTTACGCGGTAGTTTTCATACGAATGCTTCTTAAATTATAATTTTTAAGAAGCAATACTCGCCATGTGGCACCCTGGAACATTTGACAGTTCACTGATAATAAACGACGATGGTGTATCGTATTTTGGATTTCTTCATCATTAAGTAAGTTTTTCAGAACATTTTATTTGTTTTGTGACGTCTTCACCTTTAAAACTAACAGTAATATTATTATACTTATAATTTTATTATTATACCTAATAATGGATATATTAGACCTACCAATAACATATTTATTTTGCCGGAAAAATCTTGATTTCATACTAATTTTTGAGGTTATGTTTCTTTGGACAATATGTTTTGAAAGAGCTGGGTTGCGGTGGTATGAAGAAGCGTAAAGGAAGTTTAAATTATTTTTGTCAAAAATGTTTTTAAGTGTTTTAAACCTCTTATTTTGTTTTTGGAATAGGTCTTATTATTATAGATTTTCTTCAAAGCGATTTAATTTTTTTGCTAAAAATATTTTTAAGTTTTTTAACTATTTTTTGTTTTTAGTTTTGAATTTTTTTATTTATTTAATTTGTGTTTGTAAAAACAATACTTTTTATAATAACAATTAATATTTTTAATAAAATATTCGTTATTTTTCGTGTTAAGTCTTGTAATAAGAAGATGGCTCTTTCAAAACTTTGGTTGGCTCTTTCAATGCCCATGTGTTATGAAAGAGCCAAATTTCATGTTTTTTATAAATGGCTACAGATCCAAGAATATTGTAAATTTTGGAAAATTTTTCATGGTATTACGTTCATAAATGAATGAGAAAATACTTTTGATACAGGAATTATAATTTTATTAATTATTTTTATATATTTTGTAACTTTTTTAAAACTGGCTCTTTCATGCTACTCTTCCCCTACTTAAGTCAAATTAAGTGTGCCATGCGCGGCAGAAGTGAAAATCTTATCCAAAAAATAAAGAGTTTTAAGGGGTTAATTGATTTCTTCTTTTCGAAAAGTTTAAAGTTTACCATCAACGTATCATGGTATAGAAAATTTCAATAATTTTAAAGAATAGTTCAGTTTGAAAAAAAAAAAATTCAGAACTCTAAAACAAGTTATAAAATAGTTGCCATACCAGGTATAGAACTATCGAAATTGCTCTTTTATGTGAACTCCTTTTGTATGTGACCATTAAAAGGGATCATTTTTGATTTTTGATCATTGATTGCCATTTTTTTTAGAACAGCGCTATTTTGGCAAAAAATTCATTCATTTGTGTTAGAATTTAATGATCAAAAATGCAGAAAAGTTACAGAAATACCTATGAAAGATTTTGTGTGAAAATAACATATAAAATAGCATATTTTGACGATTTACGATTAAAAACAAACTAAATTGAAATTCGAAAAAAAAATACAATTTTTGCTATATTTCAGTACTGAAGACTCCAATTCCTACTCTATATTGACCGGTATGTTCACAAAACTAACTTAGAACAACGAAAGCAATGTTTTTTTTAAACAATAGACATAATATAGCAAAACCAAATGAAATTTCTTCGTTATTTGCACCTTATGGACCCTTGGAACTTTGGTGACATATATTTTTGTGCTGCGATTTCTACAAGTTTTGTCGGTTTGTGAAAAAGTCTGTGAAAAGAAATTTGAAATTTTGAAATTTTGACTAAAAGTGCACAAGACCTATTTTTAATTTTTCCAAAAAAATATTGCCGAAAAAGCAAACTAGATTAAAATTAGTCTAAGCAATCTTCCTTTGGCAGCAAAGGTGCCTAAAGTTTAAAAACTAATAATGCAGTTCGATACTTCATATCCAAAATAAGATGCAACTTGATTTTTGAGTCAAATTTTTAATCCAATTTTGGTGCATTATATTGGATGCAATCTTTTTAAGGCCCAAATGGCGGTAATATTACCTCCAAAAAAAAATTTTTTTTTCCACGATTATTCTAGCCAAGCCACTGAAAGGGTTAACGAAGTTAATGAAGATATTTCGATGGTTAAGCGCACAAAAGTGATAAATGAAAAAATGTCGAAATGAAGAAACGTCGATTTTGTTTTTAAATTTCAATACATTTCAGTACAAAACACTAATTTCAACGGTGTACTGAGCAAAATTCATACGTTATGCATTTTCAACAAATTTACACAAGGTAGATATTATATTCAAGACTTGAAAAATGCATTAAACCTATTTTTGTCAAAAGGTCGCTTATCACTTAAGTGAGCTTAACCATCGATTTTTAAAATCAACATTTATTTGAAGGAAAATATAAAATCTAAAGTAAAAAAAAAATAATTTCACAATTTTGTGTTATTCTATTTCCTGGCGCCCAAAAACTTGGGCAACTATGATATTAAATTGTTCTTTTTCAATGCAATTTTATAAGTCACTGCTTATGAATCCACATCATATTAAAGAAATGCAAGATGATGGCTCCAATGTGATGTACTTAGATTCGAAAAATTTTATATAAAATTATGAAATTGTAGTCAGAAAGATTGAAAGTAGTTTTAATATTTTGAGAGGTAAGGAGAGATAAATATTTATTTTCCTCTCCATAGAATTTGAGCAAGATGCGACAAAACTGTTCGCCGTTAGGGATGATTATGAGCTTATCAATCAGGAAAAGGACCAAAGTAATATTAGCCATGATAATAGTTTTCTATTTTATTTTTCATGGTTAAACAGTAAACTGACAGCATTAAAATTTAAATTGACTTTAACACTTGAAACACATTTTCTGCATTAAGGTTTTAAAAAAAATCTCAAATATCTCTTTAACTTCTTTACCATTGGCAATCATATTTGACAGGAAAAAGCAATTTTCGTGATTTCTTATTATTGCTTTATGACCAGAATTCAATTAGACTTTTCTCTTTTTACGAAGTTTATTACCAATTTAACTTTATGTGGTGACCGTGGCATGCAGGTTAAGTGTGTGGCTTAGCATGCTCGGAGCCCGGGTTCGATACCTAGCCGCGGCAAAAAATGTTTTTCAATAAAACATTTTTCTGATCGGTCACCATCTCTCTGCAGACAATGGTCACCACCTCTCTGCAGACAATGACAAACCTCAGAGAGTAAACAAATGCCATGTAAAGCTTCTTGAGAACATGAACTTTAGCCGTTCGGAGTCGGCATAAAACATGTAGGTCCAGTTCTCGGTCAATTGTGTGCAAACATTTAATAACACACACAACACAATTGATCATAAGAAGCTCGGTCAAAGTTCTTTCAAGGGCTGAAATGGCCAATTTATTTTTTTTTTTTTTTTTATTACCAATTAAAAGTATTTTTAAAATTTATTTTATATTTTTGTTTCATTTTTTTTTTTATTTTTTTTTTTTATTTTTTTTATTTGTGAAAAAAATCGTTATTTGTTTATATTGGTTTGAGTTGAGTTGATTTTTTGTCTACTCTTCGGTGACTATGGGGGGTTTGAACCCCAAAAACCCCCTTGGCTATGGGACTGGTTCATACTTATACATATAAATATGTGCATTGTACATACATATAAATTATCAGTTGCTTAGGTTATCCATCTTCATAACGTTTTTGTGCCTGGAAATTGTCTTTTTTAATCTGGTTTTTTTTTTTTTTTCTTAACCAAAGAACATTGCCCAAGAACAACAAGATATCCAACATCGATAATATTTACCACGGCTCGTTGAATTCGTTAAGCGTTTTCATTGAAGCATAAACAATCAGAATGTTACCAATAATTTTGGTTAATGTATATAACCAACAACAACAACAGCTAAGTCGATGCATTATTTTCTGTGCAGTAGCTTCAACAAATTGTTGCTAGCTAATCATAACAAGCACTCATCATTGCAACATTGCTAATAATAACAACAACAACAACAATAATGAGCAAACAACATTTAAGGTCATAACTAAGCAACATTAGATATATGAGCTGAAGTTATAGTTAGCTAGCTTGTTAAAGTTGTGCCTATTTTATGTATATATATATTTTTTTTTTTTTACTTTTAGTTCTGAGTTTATTTTTATAGTTATAAAATAAAAATCTTTCATATTTTGTTGAGTAAAAAATTGGCGTTGCGTGCAAACGCGTAAGTCTTCTAAGCTGCAAGAGTTTCAGGTATATAAAGCTTTATAATAATAATGCAAAAATACCGACAGACATTGGTGTCAAAGGGTTTGTAATGTTCATAAACTGACTGATTCAAACGTCTTGTGATTAAGCAAAAAAACTCAAGTTTATTGTACAATTTTGATTGTCATATGAGAAACATAATAGATGGTTTATAATGAAAGCTTATTTTATTATATACTAGTGGATGTAACCTGGTTTTACTCGTGGTTATGCCTTAACGGTGGTCATGACATTGGCCGTTTTTTGAAATCGAAATTTTTTATAATTTTGTATTTTAGTAAATATTCTTAAGATTCTAAGAAAAAATTTCATGGGAAAATTCCTGCGGGTTCAAAAGTAACAGCCGGATTAGTAAGAGCGCATTTTTATTTTTCTTTGCTTTTTTCTTTGTTTACAAACTTTGAACGCTTTTATCTCGAAACCATGTTTTTCGTATTGGTTCACTAGCGGGTTCATTTTTTGACGAAATTTTTTTTTTATATTCTTAAACTAGATGCGCTATGACACGAGCTTTTTTAAAATTTTTTTCGATTTTTTATGAATTTTTAAAGTCAATATTTTTTTCGAAAAAACACATTTTCAAATTTGGAACAACACCAAAAATTAAAAAAAAAAATTTAAAAAAGCTCCTGTCATACGATAACCAATTTTGTTAAGATTTAAAAAAGTTATTTTTTTTCCAGATCGGACAATTTTTGCGACTCCAAGCGCTGCAGCCATGAGAACCCGTGTTTTCTCTGCCGCCAGTTTGGAGCTCTTTAAAACCATGTTGGAGTGAAAAATATATTTTTTGAATTTTTTCTTCTAATTTGTTCCATTTTGTTAAAATATTTGTTTTGACTGAGTTATGAATTTTTAAAAAAAGGTCTGTTTTCTCTGCTGCGAATGTAATGTCCCTCCTTAACATTTCCACATTTTTTTTTATTATCAATTAAATTTTAAAATTTTTTAAATTATAGTTTTTTTGGGGTTTTGCCCCCTCATTCCGTTGAAAGTGTTCAGTCAAATTTCCGTAAAACTGTACCTGCCAGAAATGATTACAAAAAAATTGCATCTTCAACGTCTCGATCTGACGTCTGGTTTTTGAGGAAAATGGTCATTCAGTTTGAAAAAAGTTATTTCTAAAAAAAAAATCCAATTTTAAAAAATCCTATAATCATCGATTTGATTTGTGGATTGTCGGCGTTCAACTTTGGTTTTGGTCCATACTGTTAAGTCAATTTTTTTCATCTGTATATAGCTTGTGCTCCTATTCGTTTTACTTCTTTTTTTTTCTTAAGTCTTTGGTTCTTGACTTCGGCTCATTCCTTGATTTTTGTCGAAAGAACCTTTGACCTGAAAAAGCTAAACATAGTTGATTAAATAAAGCGCCCTCTCACGGAAGTTTTCTTAAATTTAAATAACCTCAATTCTGTTGCATAGTCAAGTTATTTCAAGTACCAAATTTTAGTAAAATCGGTCGAGTCATTTAGGAGTTATTGAGTCTTAAAATGCACTACTTAAAGCGCTCTCTTGCGGAAGTCTTTGGAATTTTTTATAGTCTTTGTTTTGTTTTAGGAGCAGTTGAACCTTCATACCAAATTTCATGGAAATCGGTTCAGGCGCTTAGAAGTTATTATAGAGTGCCACGCCCATATACTTCCGCCCACTTTGTTAACCTATGCTTCATATTGGTTGCAGTGGAACTTTTATACCAAATTTCATTGAAATTGGTACAGACGTTTAGGAGTTATTGAGTCTTAAAAATGCACTACTTAAGCGCCCTCTTGCGGCAGTCTTTGGAATTTTTTATATGTTTTATGTGTTATCTTGGGTGCAGTTGAACTCTCATACCAAATTTCATTGAAATCAGTCCAGGCGTTTAGAAGTTATTATGGAGTACCACGCTCACAGACTTGCGCCCAATTTTTTACACCCCCTATGTTCTTTCTCTCTATCAAACGTGCTCGTTGTCCAAATTTCAGCTCAATCGGATAAACGGTGCGTGAGCCTATAGGGAACAGACAGACAGACAGACAGACAGACAGAGGGACAAACATTTGATTTTATATATTAGAAGATTTGATACGGTGGCGGCCGAGGTCGTGTGGCCTAAGTGTGTGGTATGCGAAACATTGGACCCCGAGTTCAAACCTCAGCTCGAAAAAAGTTTTTTCAATATGAATACATTTTTCTGTACAACCGTCACCTCTCTGACGACAATGGCAAACCTCAGAGAGTAAATAATGCCATGTAAGGCTTCTAAAGAACATGAAATTTAGAACATAAGACATGTAGGTCCAGTTCTTGGTTAATTGTATGCAAACCTTAACCACACACTCAACACAATTGATCTTAAGAAGATCGGTCAAAGTCCTTTCAATGGCTGAAATGGCCAATTTATTTTGTTTTGTATCTTCTCATCGTGGCAGATGTGAATTGATTTATTTGTAATATTTAAACATTTTATAAATTTTTTTGAGGCAAAGCCAACATGTATAAATAATTTTGTGTTAAACTGAATACAATTATAACTTCTTTCTTTCCGATCAATTCCAGCCAGTTTTTTACACTCATTTCTCACACTTTGTAATTAGCTTTTATTTGACAAAAAAAAAAAAAAACATGGTGAAGTCAACAAAATTAAGCCAAAAACTAACAAAAAATAAACAAAACTAAGCTCAAACGAATACTAACTTTAACAAAATTTCACAGCCATTCCAAAGTAAATGTCACAAAAGTGTTGTCTTGTCAATATTTGTCAATATTTTTTGACACATTTAATGTCGGCAATAATAACAATTTTAGGGGTCATCTGCAGGCTGCCGCACCCACAATAGTTTATTTACTTGGCCTAACTTTTCAAACTATTGCATTTGTCGCTTTTTATGTGTTTTAAGAAATTTTAAATTTCTCTCATAAAACACGGCATGACGAGGAAACACAAAGTATCGCTATACAAATACATTGTGAAGTTGTGCCATAATTAATTTAATTATGTTAACTTTAATTCAATGTCACTTAAGCTGAAATCAGCACAACAACAGTTTGTGTCAATAGTTATTACAAAAACAAAAAAAAAAAAACATGCAAAATTGCATTAAAAAAAAACATCACCGAAAACAGTTTGTAACCTGAGACACATGCATATTCAAATAAACACATACAATCAAAGCCACAGCTTTTAACAGCTTTCAATCTTCAACATTAAATCAATCTTCTGCCAAACAAGGGCATATTTACAAAACTATTAAATGTTATTGAATATTCTGCTAATATTCTTCTGCTTCTTTTTTTTTCAAACATGCTTTGTTGGCTTGTGTGACAAGCAAATTATGCAAACATCCATTCGTCCTTCAATCAGTTAGCAGAGCAGTGTTAATGTTAGCTACATCATCGCCCTAACAAAATAATTTCTAAGCTTCTGCAAATAACAACTCAAACGTTCTTCACGCTTTAAAAATAATTTGACCAAAAAAACTGTTAATAGTTATAACTTTGTACTCAACATGTTCAAAATCATTTTCGGTTTTCACAGTCAAAATCTGTGTGCACTCTGCCTTCGTAGTTGTTGCCATCACTTAAACATTGTAACGTCATTGTCGCTAGTATTCTATAAATTTTCATCTTCATTGATGTGCACAAACAAATATTTGTTTGTTTTGATTTGTTGTTAGTTGCTTGATGTTAACGCGATTTGAGTTTAATGGCCAAGAAACATGGTCATTGGCTTATTTGTTTTCTTGACTAAATAAACATTGCATAATCGTAACAACACTGTGTGTATGTTTTCTCATAACTAATATTTTCTATGTATTTGCTTGTCATCGATGGTCGTCAGCCAGTGTTGCCATGAACAAAATATTTTAAATCGTAACATTTGTGCTAAGTTCGTTGGATGCTCGTCGTATGCGGTGTATTTGTAATAAAAACAAATAAAAATAAAATTTTCTGGCATATTTTAACTAAAATAAAAAAATGTTCAAACAATTTCGATTCGATATTCCAATGCTACGAATGTCACGAAATTAGTACTTATTTCTGAGTTTAGCACATAAGAACTTAATTTTTCAAAATTAAAACTATTTTTTAACTATTCTTTATACTACTAACAAATTTGAGTCGCACTTTCTACTTAATTTTATCGGAATCGTAAATTATAAAAGAATTTTTAAAAAATATCGGTTTATGGAATTCAACCCTGTAAATCGTAACAAATTCGATATATCGCACCAATTGGCAACACTGATGATCATTACTTGGAATTATTGAATGCCATACCAGCATAAACTATGGGTTGGGTTGGCAATGTTGCGAGTGAGGCTATAAAACATATTTAGGGTTGCTCATTAGAAATCGTTTGTTTAGCAGTTGGAGTTTAATTATGCCAAGTTTTTATTAGATTTTTATTAAGCGTTTTAGATAATTAACAGCTTATTCTACTTAAGTAGACTTCCTCATTTTATCAATTCATAATCAATTTCTGATTGTTTCATTTAATATTGGGTTTGACTTGAAATATATTTAAATATTAAGAATAATGGAGAGTTGTTATATAAATGACTTTTAAGTATTTTGATATTAAATTAAATTTGATGGCTTTTTCAACGCAATATAACTGTCAAAGTTAAGATAGAAAAACAATATAATTTTGCTACACCGACCAATGCAAAATTATGCTAGATAAATTACAATACTTATAGCAATGTTGAGCTCGAAAATAAGACGAAAATTGATGGCTTAAACAAAAAATAAAATCACGCTAACAGTACAAATCGCATACTATCTTCAAAAGGGACATATCTTAAATTTTTTTCAATGTTGACTTTTTAATATAAACCAATTCGAAATGCACATCTACATCGTCTGTTAAAATTTTGTTTTAACCCTTTCAATGGCTTGCCTAGAATAATCGTGAACAATTTTTTTGAGCTTATATTCCCATCATTTAAGCAATAAAAAGATTAAAAAACATCCTCTCTGATTTTTACATGAGCTGCTTCGCTTTTGGCAGGCTGTCTAATATAATGGAACAACCGAAGACAAATGCAAATGCGTGTTGCAATTGTTATTATAAAAAAAAAATTATACTTTGCACACCAATCACAATAATCACCTCTTTTTTTGCAAAATTTATTAACACGTGATATAAAAAATTGAAGGCTTCTGTTGGGCATAAAATCGAAAATCTAACTAAGTTAAACGTTATACATCTCCCTAAAATTATTTTTGTCACGTTGGCACAACTTCATTTCATAGTACCAACCTATTTAATTTTAGTAAAAAATCTTTGAAAAATAAAAAAAAAAATTTCCGAAGTGTCCATTCTAATGGACAAATCCATTGAAAGGGTTAAGTTGGGACCTTTAAGGTGGGATTGACCCTTTTTTTAATCGACTTTTTTATAATTTTGTATTTAAGTAAATATTCTTAAGATTCTAGGAAAAAAAATCATCATGGAAAAATTCTTAAGGGTTCAAAGGTACAGCCGGATTAGTGAGAGCTCATTTTTATTTTTCTTTGCATTTTTCTTTGTTAACAAACTTTGAACGCGTTTATCTCGAAACCATGTTTTTCGTACTGGTTGCGGCACTAGCGGTTTAATTTTTTGACGAAATATTTTTTTGATTTTTTAAACTTGATTCGATATCGTATGACACGATTTTTTTTTAAAATTTTTTTCGATTTCTTATGAATTTTTAAAGTCAATATTTTTTTTCGAAAAAACACACTTTCAAATTTGGAACATAAAAAAAGTTCCTGTCATACGATAACCAATTTTGTTAAGATTTAAAAAAGTCATTTTTTTTTCCAGATCGGACAATTTTTGCGACTCCCAGCGCTACAACCACGAGGCCCCGTTTTTTTCTCTGCCACCAGTTTGAAGCTCTTTAAAACCATGTTGGAGTGAAAAATATATTTTTTTGAATTTTTTTCTTCTAATTTGTTCAATTATCAACAATAATAAAAAAAAAATTGGAAAAATGTTTATTTTTGACTGAGTTATGAATTTTAAAAAACGGACTGTTTTCTCTGCCGCGAATGTTATGTCCCACCTTAATCTGATTGCTCTTTAATTTTTAAAAATCATTTTGTATCCTTCTTTTGTAAGAAGTTGCTTTGAAAACGAAAGAGTAAAATTTTGTATTGTGTCACTTTTGAAGAGCGTATGCAATATGCTCCAAGGTACAAATGCATATTAACAAAAGTGCATGTTTTTAAAGAAACAGAAATTATACAGAATTTTGTGATATTTTTATTGTAATTATTTTTTGTTTCTTTATTTTGTGCAACAAGTAAAAAATAAATTGCTTCTTCCAACATTTTCACCATTATCTAACAGACCAAGTGTACCTGTTTAGGATTAAATCAAAAACTTTATAACGACGAAGGTTTTTGAAGAAAAATTAACGTGACACGTAAAAAAGAAATCGAACTTAAACAACCTGAAATCGATCTCAATCTGGAACTCGCACTCAAACTTGAACTCGAACTCGAACTCGAACTCGAACTCAAACTCGAGGTCGAACTCAAACTCGAACTCGAACTCAAACTCAAACTCAAACTCAAACTCAAACTCAAACTCAAACTCAAACTCAAACTCAAACTCAAACTCAAACTCAAACTCAAACTCAAACTCAAACTCAAACTCAAACTCAAACTCAAACTCGAACTCGAACTCAAACTCAAACTCAAACTCAAACTCAAACTCAAACTCAAACTCAAACTCAAACTCAAACTCAAACTCAAACTCAAACTCAAACTCAAACTCAAACTCAAACTCAAACTCAAACTCAAATTCAAATTTAAATTTTAGCTCAAACTCAAACTCAAACTCCAACTCAAACTCAAACTCAAACTCAAACTCAAACTCAAACTCAAACTCAAACTCAAACTCAAACTCAAACTCAAACTCAAACTCAAACTCAAATTCAAATTTAAATTTTAGCTCAAACTCAAACTCAAACTCAAACTCAAACTCAAACTCAAACTCAAACTCAAACTCAAACTCAAACTCAAACTCAAACTCAAACTCAAACTCAAACTCAAACTCAAACTCAAACTCAAGCTCAAACTCAAACTCAAACTCAAACCTTTTTATAGTTGTAACTTTATTTATCGACCTTCGACTTTGTTTGTGGTTTTGTTATACGTTGTTCAGGCTTTAGGCCTTTTTGTGTCCTATAAAAATATCAGTTTTTATAGGACATTTCATATAAAACTGAAATTTAATTTATCGAAATAGTACAAAATACATAAGTTACTGATTTAATCTAATTTTGTGTTATGATAAAACAAATATCAAATTACAGAAGCTGTAATTTTGTTATATTGCAATTTTTCAATATCTCAGTAGCTGTACAGAAATGTAAGAAAAAGTTCGAAATTTTTTTCTTAACAATTTTAATTTGAACAGTGTTCTCAAATAACGATCTATTACGAATAAGTGTGTGCCTTATAAGTAAGAAAACTTGTATATTATATAGGAATAAATGTCTAAAACCTCAAATGTACGAAAAAATAATTTTTGTGACACCTTTTCAAAGACATGTCACTTTCATTTCTACACTGATTGAAATGTTTGAAGAATAAATTGCGTTAAATAATCATTTTTTTCTGATTAAATATTTATAACAATTAACAATACCTTCGTTTTTTATTTTTTTAACAGATGTTGAACCTGTGCTACATTTACTATCTCTCCAAGTTGACGGAATTTGCCGATACCATATTTTTTGTGCTGCGTAAAAAATCATCTCAAATAACGTGGCTGCATGTCTATCATCACTCTGTGACGCCCTTGGAAACATGGGTCTTAGTTAAATTCTTGGCGGGTATGCAAAAATATATTTAATAATAAAACTAATATCGACATTTTCAGCAAGTTCAATATTTTTTAAATAATTACATTACATAACACTCATACGCCATGTACAGCACTAAAAAATTATTATATTTTGCAGTTGTTAACTTATTGTTTTTTTTAATTAAAATATTTTATTTTTATGTATCATAGGCGGCAATGCAACCTTTCCAAATCTGCTGAACAACTTTGTGCATGTCTGCATGTATTTCTATTACATGATGTCTGCGATGGGCCCAGAATATGCCAAGTTCCTATGGTGGAAAAAATATATGACCGAATTGCAAATCGTAAGTAAACATATATTTTTATTACGAACATTATTTATCCTTGAAAAACAAAATATAAATGTAAGCAAAATTTAGCTTGCCACAAAATTTAGCCGTTGCTAAATTAATTTGCCAAATTTAAGGCAGCTAAGTAATTTATATGCGTTCTAGTAAGCTGAGGCCAAAAATCAAAGAACTTGTTAAAGCTGAATTTAATATAAATTTTATTAAAAGTAGTTTTTAAGACAAACAAGTTAGTTTTTTTTCTTGCCACTGGCTTACAGTTGTTTACTTTGCGGTATTTGGTAATTTTTGTGTAAAACTAAGTGCAACATCCACCATTTTGGCATTAGAAACAAAAAACAACACATCAGCTCTTGTGCTAAACTAACTTTGCTAAGTTAATACAGGAAAAAAAAAAATAAAAATATTACATTCAAGCCATGTGCCACCAAAAGCCAATGATCCAAAGATCTACAAACAGCCAATTCTTAGCGTGCACTGTTGATTGTTTTTTCCTCTAAGACTCTTAACAACGTGCTAGTCGTTTTAACGCTGTCAACTATGCAGCTAAATACTTGCGAAATATTCATTTCCAGTTTACACCAACTTTGGTCTAAGTATTTAACTTGAAATCTTTGTTTTTTACTGCAAGCGTTTGTATTTTTCTTAAGCCATGTGTTGTAGCAGCAGCAGCAGCAGCAGCTTTGAGCTTGGCAAGGAAAAAACGAACACATAAAAATGTGTGCAGCATTTCGCAGAGATGTGTTTTTCAAAAAATTTGTCGTAAAACAGAAACCAGGTCGTGATTTTATTTATTATATGAATAGAGTTGCCTGTGAAGAGGTAGCATTAAATAAACAAATTATTTATGTCAGATAATTGCATTGATATGTCACATACATGCAGCGAAAAAATGATATGTTGGAAAATTAATCGGAAATATAAAATTCTAAAATTCTGGATAAATATCTTCGTTATCCAGTCAAGTAATCTAATAAATTATTAGATTACTTATTAATTATTAAATAATAAAAATATTTAAAAAAAACTAAATAATAAAAATTGTTCATGTACAAGTCTTCGACTATTTTAAATAAAAGACACGTTCAAAGAATCGTGAACCAATTTGCGACTATATCGCAACTAGTTTATAAAATATCTTTTAAATAAGCAAACATAAGTCAGTGTTTCCGAATCTTATTAACTAAATTGATTTAAGAAATTTAGGATGGTGAATCCGATTACATGAACATCGATTCAAAAGTTTGAAATTCGGAAATAAAAAAATCACATGCAGAATACAGTTTTAAATAAAACATTGTTCTACCTTGCTTCATATAAACATTAAAAACTTAAAAAAGACCAAAACTGTATCGCTAAAACCATACCTCAATCGCTAATAAGCGTTATTTTGGCAAATTTTGACTTTCGTCGCATTTGAGTTAGACCGAAAATATTCTGAGGGAATATGGCTAATTTCAAAGATCATGATACATTTGATTATCAACCAAAATCGATTTCAAATATTCATTTGGACCTTTTCTTCATAAAAACTTTTTTCCTAACCTATGTTTCTTGGCACTACAATAATTTTGGAGGGTTAATCCTATTCTTAATAATTGAAAAAAATCCTTGATGGCAATAATTCACAAGACAAAAGTAACACGGTACAACACTCAAGAAATCCCAAGGGGTTTCACAACGGTTTCTTAAGGTTTTGGGTTCGCTGAATTCGAACCTGAAGACAGAATTTTCGGGTCACCCTAGGTGTTCGAGCTACAGGGGAGGCAGAACTTTAACCCTTTACTGTTAATGAAATCAATATGACCGAACCCTATTACTTTTTCAAGAGGAACATTTTTGCATTGGAACCCATCCCCTCCGACCCCTCCGTATGGGGCTTCCATACAAATTTTGTTTTTTTTTTTGTATGGTTTTTTTTTTCTATATATTTTATATGAAAATTTTATTGAAAAAAAAAAAAAAATTTATTAATATTAATTTATTGGAATACAAAAAATTTGATTGAAATTAATTTTCTTTTTATTTTTAATATATTTTATTATTACTATTTATTTTTCGTATTTCTTTAATTTAATGTTTAGAATTCTACATAATTATGAATAGTCAAACAGAGAATTTGTCGAGGTTTTTGTTTAAATAAAAAAGTTCATATAAAAACTATATGAAAATCATAAAATTTGTATGGGAGCCCCCATATCGAGGGGTTGTAGGAGATGGGTTCAAAGGCATAAAATGTTCCTCTTGAAAAAGTAAGCGGGGTGGGTCATATTGATTTCATTAACAGTAGGGGTTAGGCCTCAGCCTCCCCTGTAGCTCAAAAACCTAGGGTGACCCGAAAATTCTGACTTCAAATTCGGATTCAGCGATCCCAAAACCTTAGGAAACCATTGTGAAAACTCTTGGGATTTTCAAAAACTTTAGTTTTGTTGTACAGTGTAATTAATGCCATGCGAATTATTGCCATAAAGACGTTTTTATTATTGCCATGAGAATTATTTCTGCCAATTTATGGCACTAATATTCTTAATATATGAAGTATTGCCATAATCTTTTTTGAATTATTGCCATAATCTCTTTATGGCAATAATTCACATGGCATTAATACTTTTTGCCTTGTAAATTATTGCCATCAAGAATTTTATGGTTAATTCTCTACCTAATGTGAATTATTGCCATAGCCAATTTGCTGGCAATAATGCACATTTTTATGGCAATAAGTCACATTTGAAGAATTTTATACTTTAAGACTATGGCAATAATGCTCACTTGATTATGGCAATAATTCTCCACACCTTTAAAATAAGCAGTTTTTCAATATTTTTCACTTCTACGTTATTACCGATATCTCAATGAAAATGTGTTAGACTAGTATGGAAACAGTGGCAAACAGTGGACTGTTTCCAATAGTATGGAAACAGTCGGGAATTATTATTGTAACACACAAAAAAGAAAAATCTAAATTTTCAAAAATTAGACGGCTAAAATTTCAAAACCGTCTCATATTTTATTTTATTTCAATAATTTAAAATTTTCGTTCAGACTTAAACGTTCGATTAGTATGGAGGCAAAAAACCGATGTTGCCTGGGTGATTTTCGGTTCGGGCATGAGCAATTATCAAAGAAAAACAAAATAAAGGAGGTGGGGTGCACTTTACCCTATTGCACCCCTATTTTGTGCAGTTTTTCCTTAGGATTTTTTTTGAAAAAATTCACAAAACTGAGGGTGTTATAGGGTGAAGTGCACCCCCAGCCTTACCTTTTTTTTTTTGTATTACTTTACCAACTTTTCATGCCAAAACCGAAAATCGCCCAGGCAACATCGGTTTATAAATCGACCCAGCCTTTGTCTATCCATATTATTATTACTACTTTGTGATTTTATTACATTAGTACCCTAAGAACTACGTTCTTTTAAAGTACAAAGCTTATTGACAAGTAGTTTTGAATACAATTATTAAATTAGAATTATAACTTAAGTTAAGATAAGTAACAATAATTATATAAATACGAATTACAAGACCTTAATTTATAAAAAAAAATGAGTTTTGTGAAAGGTAAGATAAAGAGAGAGATGAAGGTTGAACACAAGAGAGTGCTAAGAATTGGCAATTAGTAAAAGAGTGGAAGAGAACTGGCAATTTGCTAAGAATTAGGTGATGAAAAATGTCTTTGAATAGCAAGTTTGAAAAGTGTTCTTGACTGTATTGATTTTAATTGACTTGGTTATGAATTCCATAATCGAATAGCATTAATAAAAAATAGTCTTGTGGAGTAAAAGTAGTTAAAACTTGGTAGAATAAGAGTTTGGCTTCTACGCGACATACTAAATTGTAATTTTTCAAATAAGTAATAAGGAGTTTTTAACTGTATAAGTTTATGCAGAAATATGCAATTTCTTAAATTAGAGTAACTTATTATATCGCACCCAAGTATACAATTTTCTTAATTCGGATAAATGATCAAACCTACGTAAGCCATAAACATAACGTGTAACATGATTAAAAGTGATTTGAAGTTTATGTTGGGACTGTGAGTCTAACTTACTATACACAAGCTCGGCATATGTTATGACAGGAACAATGAGCTGAATTACAAGCTTACGTCTTATATCGATAGGAGTGAACTGAGCCGACCTCCTAAGATTTCGCAAAAACTAATATACTTTGCGGACTACACTGTTGATGTGATCTGTGCATGAGAGGTAAGAATTAACATGAAAACCAAGGGTAATAACACTATTTACAATTTTTATTTTCTTATTATCCATTAATACGTCTGGGATGGAGCTAGGGTCTATTTTTATTTTAGAGATAGGCAACACTTAGGACTTAAGAACATTAAGATGGAGATTATTATTCATAGCCCATATGCTTATACTGAGAAGATCTTCGTTCAGCTTATACACAAGATCTTCCATAATCTGAACATCATCAGCATAAGCGTGCATTGATGAATAGTTGCAACAACGAAAAATGTCATTCACAAAAATCGAGAACAAAAATGGACCAAGAACAGATCCCTGCGGTACACTGCAACAAACAGCTTTGTAAAGAGAAAAATTATTACCAACCTTTACCCTTTGTTTTTTATCTGTCAAATAGTTACTTATGAGACGAGTGGCATTGTCACTAAACCCATATATATTTTTCAATTTTTGACAGAGAAGTTGATGACAAACAGTGTCAAATGCTTTCGAAAAATCAAGCAGGCACAGTAGAGTTAAACTACCATCATCATATGGGGACCTTATGTCGTCAAATACTTTAAGCATTGCAGTAGAGCAACTATGACCAGCACGAAATCCTGATTGGAATGGAGACAAAAGACTATTTTGACTTAGGAATGATGAAATTTGATTAGCCATAAGAGATTCACAGGAAGACTTTCGACATGGAAGACAATATACTTATAGGCTTGAAATCTTTTGGCTCACAAGCTCCTGCTTTTTTTTTGCTACCGGCGTTACAATTGCAGATTTCCATAAACAAGGAAACGACGATGTTGTAAGACAATAATTTATAATATGGGTTATGGAGCTAAGAACATGAGGTAAAATAATCTTTATAAATTTTAGATTTATGCCATCTTCTCCAATCTCATTTGACTTAATTTTCAAAACTGCCTTTGCCACTTCATCTTCTGTTACCGTTGAAAACTGAAATGCCTGATCTGAAGAAGAATCCAAAATATTAAAAGAGCTAGGGGTATTATTTGGATTTTCGTTCAGGGTAGAAAGAAAATATTCATTCAGACAATCAGGTTAAATTTGACAATTAGGTGTTTGCTTATCAACGATACAGAGTTTCTTTAAATTTTTCCATAAAACTTTTGGTGGAAGTGATGTTTTCAATTTAACAGAGCAATATTTTATTTTCGATTGTCTTATTATAGCAACTGATGCATTCCTTGCACACCTATAAATATGTGGAAAAAAATTTTAAAATCTGATCATGTTTGTGTAATTTTCAATAAAGTACCTGTGACGGGAGTTACGAGCACTTATTGAAAAATCATTCTTCACTCTGAATGTTTGTAAAATTCAGCTTATTTACAATTTATAGTAACAAAAATTAATTACTGTCAATATAAAAATATATGACGATTAATATTGTCTTACAATAAACCATGCATTAAATAATATGAGAATTGCGTTTCAGAAAGTTTTTATTAAATATTTTATTGGCTGACGGGTGTTACATAGAGTGTGACGGGTGTTACAAGAAAAATATTCATGTTCTAGTAGTCAATCTGCATTACTAAATCAAAAATTTTAATCATGAATCGTGTTTTTAATGTTAATTCAACAACTACAGTAGATTATATTTTCAAAAAACAATAATATTGGTTTCTTTATAGTCGAAAATACAAAAGAATTCAATAGAATAGAATTAAAAGTTTTTCGTATAAACTTCTGCTAGGTTTTTACAACAAAACTAGGACTAAATCTTTGACAGAAAGAATAGAGTTTAATGCAATATCTTAAAATATTAGATTTTTGCCTTGGTAAAAAATAAATAGTGAGATGCCGTGTACAAAAACAGTGGCGCATAGTGCTATCGTGTATTGTTCAATATGCAATTTTTTTAATGAAATACGTGAGTTTTTCATATAAAACACATGCTTTTTTGGCTCAGTTAAATTGCTAATTTTTCATTAGAATTAATTAATATTGTTTTTCTTGCTCATCATTTATAGAACTTAACAAAACTTTCTAATTCTAACTTTCTAAAACTAATTTCTACTTTATATCTTCAATATTAAAATTTTATGAAAAATTCTAAATTTATTCTTGCAATTCCTAAACCGTATTCATTCAATTGTTTCTTAGCAAATACGTTTGAGCAAGGTTCATAGCAAAAAAATCTTAACAAAAGTTTATTAATTGCATGCATAAACTTTGAATGAACAAAAGACTTAAGAAACAAACTACAATTTAATTCATAAAAATGTATGCATGCCATAACGATATAATTATTTTATAACATAAATCACGCATGTTAAAAAGCATCTTATAAATATGCAAAAAAAATAATCCGCAATAGCAACAACAAAACTGTCAACTAGTAAAACGGGAAAAAAGGCAGTCAGTCATTGGCATCAAGTTACGAGTTAAGTAATTTAAAATTGTCAACATTCTTGGAAAATCAAGAAGTTGGACGTAGTTGTTGTTGTCATTTGTCTAATGTGCATTGCATGCAATGTTTTTATTGTTGTTGTGTTGGTTTTGATTTTTTAACTCAAAAACTCAGCATAGCGTGTCCGAAACTAAGCAAATCTAACTTGCGAGCAACTAACAAGTTAGTATTGCTTGGCAAACAGCACAATAAGAACACATACTTTAAATGTAATGTATATAAAACTGACCCACTGACATACTCACACTCACACTCATACTTACGCACACTTGTTAAAACACATTTTCCTTCTTATAGAGCTGCAGTTTGTGAGAAGTAGAATGTCTTTTCTTAATATATTTATTTTAATTGAGCTTAATTCAAGCATTGCAATTTTGCGGATAAAGCATTTCAGCATTTATTAGCTTTTCAATAAATTAGGAAACTTGCACACACACACACACAAATAAATACATCGATATAAAAACGCGCTGATTTAAACGCGCAACTGTTTGGCTAATTAACGAAACAACACGTAAAAAACGGAAAACAAATAAAAAATACATTTGTTGTTTTTTTTTTTTGATTTAAGACAATATGAACAACGGAAAGTCATACAGAAAAACTCTGACAAAAGTTATGAAATTGCAATTGTATGAAATAGCAACAAAGTGTCGAACAGGTGCGTATTATATTGATTAACTTGAAAATAATTAAAAAAAAACTAGGTCGATGTGGCAGTAGTTGTTGAATAAGTAGAAGATACATCTAGCATGTATGACATGCACAATTGAGCATTGAAAATTTATGTAAACATTGTTTATATGATTACAACTGATATTTGTTTCCAATTTTTAATAATTAATAATTAATAATTCCGCCATTCAGTATCTTAAAAGTAAGAAGAAATCTTAAATTACTTACTTTATCGTTAACGATACAAGTTTTAAAAGTAATAAAATAATTTTAACATTAAGGATGTTATCATGGCACGGGAAGAGTTGCATAAACAACGAAACTGCAAAATTATTGCATGAAATATTGTGACTCACTTTGTAAAGGTTTTGCAGTGAATTCTACTTTACAACAAGACAATGAATTTTGTTTTTTTAAATAGCTCCTAAGATAAATTTCATGAAACGACAGAAGGTTATGTTGCAAAATCAAAATCAAAATCAAAATCAAAATCAAAATCAAAATCAAAATCAAAATCAAAATCAAAATCAAAATCAAAATCAAAATCAAAATCAAAATCAAAATCAAAATCAAAATCAAAATCAAAATCAAAATCAAAATCAAAATCAAAATCAAAATCAAAATCAAAATCAAAATCAAAATCAAAATCAAAATCAAAATCAAAATCAAAATCAAAATCAAAATCAAAATCAAAATCAAAATCAAAATCAAAATCAAAATCAAAATCAAAATCAAAATCAAAATCAAAATCAAAATCAAAATCAAAATCAAAATCAAAATCAAAATCAAAATCAAAATCAAAATCAAAATCAAAATCAAAATCAAAATCAAAATCAAAATCAAAATCAAAATCAAAATCAAAATCAAAATCAAAATCAAAATCAAAATCAAAATCAAAATCAAAATCAAAATCAAAATCAAAATCAAAATCAAAATCAAAATCAAAATCAAAATCAAAATCAAAATCAAAATCAAAATCAAAATCAAAATCAAAATCAAAATCAAAATCAAAATCAAAATCAAAATCAAAATCAAAATCAAAATCAAAATCAAAATCAAAATCAAAATCAAAATCAAAATCAAAATCAAAATCAAAATCAAAATCAAAATCAAAATCAAAATCAAAATCAAAATCAAAATCAAAATCAAAATCAAAATCAAAATCAAAATCAAAATCAAAATCAAAATCAAAATCAAAATCAAAATCAAAATCAAAATCAAAATCAAAATCAAAATCAAAATCAAAATCAAAATCAAAATCAAAATCAAAATCAAAATCAAAATCAAAATCAAAATCAAAATCAAAATCAAAATCAAAATCAAAATCAAAATCAAAATCAAAATCAAAATCAAAATCAAAATCAAAATCAAAATCAAAATCAAAATCAAAATCAAAATCAAAATCAAAATCAAAATCAAAATCAAAATCAAAATCAAAATCAAAATCAAAATCAAAATCAAAATCAAAATCAAAATCAAAATCAAAATCAAAATCAAAATCAAAATCAAAATCAAAATCAAAATCAAAATCAAAATCAAAATCAAAATCAAAATCAAAATCAAAATCAAAATCAAAATCAAAATCAAAATCAAAATCAAAATCAAAATCAAAATCAAAATCAAAATCAAAATCAAAATCAAAATCAAAATCAAAATCAAAATCAAAATCAAAATCAAAATCAAAATCAAAATCAAAATCAAAATCAAAATCAAAATCAAAATCAAAATCAAAATCAAAATCAAAATCAAAATCAAAATCAAAATCAAAATCAAAATCAAAATCAAAATCAAAATCAAAATCAAAATCAAAATCAAAATCAAAATCAAAATCAAAATCAAAATCAAAATCAAAATCAAAATCAAAATCAAAATCAAAATCAAAATCAAAATCAAAATCAAAATCAAAATCAAAATCAAAATCAAAATCAAAATCAAAATCAAAATCAAAATCAAAATCAAAATCAAAATCAAAATCAAAATCAAAATCAAAATCAAAATCAAAATCAAAATCAAAATCAAAATCAAAATCAAAATCAAAATCAAAATCAAAATCAAAATCAAAATCAAAATCAAAATCAAAATCAAAATCAAAATCAAAATCAAAATCAAAATCAAAATCAAAATCAAAATCAAAATCAAAATCAAAATCAAAATCAAAATCAAAATCAAAATCAAAATCAAAATCAAAATCAAAATCAAAATCAAAATCAAAATCAAAATCAAAATCAAAATCAAAATCAAAATCAAAATCAAAATCAAAATCAAAATCAAAATCAAAATCAAAATCAAAATCAAAATCAAAATCAAAATCAAAATCAAAATCAAAATCAAAATCAAAATCAAAATCAAAATCAAAATCAAAATCAAAATCAAAATCAAAATCAAAATCAAAATCAAAATCAAAATCAAAATCAAAATCAAAATCAAAATCAAAATCAAAATCAAAATCAAAATCAAAATCAAAATCAAAATCAAAATCAAAATCAAAATCAAAATCAAAATCAAAATCAAAATCAAAATCAAAATCAAAATCAAAATCAAAATCAAAATCAAAATCAAAATCAAAATCAAAATCAAAATCAAAATCAAAATCAAAATCAAAATCAAAATCAAAATCAAAATCAAAATCAAAATCAAAATCAAAATCAAAATCAAAATCAAAATCAAAATCAAAATCAAAATCAAAATCAAAATCACAATCAAAATCAAAATCAAAATCAAAATCAAAATCAAAATCAAATCGAAATGTTTAAAAAGATGAGAAAAAGAAAAGGACAATGTGTAGACAATGTTTAGTACAAGTACAAGGACATGAATTTGGAGAAGGATGGAGACAAGGAGTTGGACAAGAAAAAAAACGAAAATTAAAACAAAGGGTTGACTAAGGCTTGGGACAAAGATGAGGAGAAGGTTTAACGTTGAGGATAAGTCGATAAGTAAACGGTTGTGTCGATAACACAGCCAACTTTTTTTTGCAATCGGATTAAATTATTCTTAATGGTTGCCCAGGACCTCTTTATACTACTATTGCTACAAAAAGTTTATTTAAATAAAACGGGGTGCTGGTGCTAATTCAACAGTGATATGATTCCTATCTAATCTAGGTTTTCTATTCTTAAATAGGCTCATTTCTTCACCAACATGTATCCTTCTCCTAGATATAGGAAATTTTTTAAACTAAACAATTTTGAGTATTTTACTTCGCAGCTGGTATAAAATTAATGTTCTTCAACACTTTTCACAGTTTTTCCTATGGAGGGTGCGGCAATCGATTCTGCATAAAGCTTCCTTAAGAATTCTATTAAATTTTTGTTAATAAAATTATGCAATCCTACTGAACCTTTTTTATAAAGCTCATAGCAAAAGCAATCATAGTATCAAAAAGTTAATTTTTCAACTTGTAGTTTTTCAACTTCAACTTGTGTTTTTAAAAAAATATTGTTTTTATGGAAACCGTTACCTGTACCTCTTTGAAAGATTTAACACCTTATTATTGTCGTAAGCAAACTTTACGATAGCTTTTACTTCGAATGAAGAGTTTTTGAATTTTAATCTAAATACTTATTAGTTTAACTACTAGTATAGAAACCTATTATACGACGGGTCGTATTCAAAATAATTAAGTAGCAGCCGATATGACATTTTTCATTCACCTCAAATGTTGCTTTGTTCCAGTCGTCGTCAATATGTCCTTACTTATAAATATCAAAAAAAATGTGTGTGCATACTTTTAGGCTAACAATTTTTTCATATAAAAAGCACTGTAATAGCGAAACAGATTCTGGTTCAGGCTAAATATGCTTTAAAAAGCATAATATCAATAACAACTATAACAGTTTGAGTGATATAGAGCACGGAGCAGGACGCTTGCCTTTATACATATATATAAAGACTAGCAGGCCACAGTCGTCCGAGGCTTCGCCACGGACATTTTCTCTTAATCAATAATACCTTTGTATATTTGAAAAATTTCAATAATTTCAATATTAGCATATTATTTGTAATTGGAAGCAAATTATATTAAATAGTTTAACTATAATAAAGTGAAGATATTTCCATTTTAGTTATTTAATACTTCAGTATTAACAAAGTTTTTTGATTCATTGGCATTACCAGGAATAAGAAAAATCTGATTATCTGCTGAACCGACTCGTTTACCATAATCTACTTCTACGTTTTTCAAAGTTTTGTATTAAATATTTATTATACTCCATCCGCAAAGCGTAGCGGGCACAATAATTTTGTCACGAAATTTTTTTCACGACCATGAGTCGATTTAGCCATGTTCGTCTGTCTATCTGTTCATTAGTTTGTCCACACGATTACAGCCGTGTCTTTATTGCAAATCTCTTTAAAGTCCATAATGAAATAATTTTCATGATTTGAGATTTGTCATACAGTGGTGGTCCAGTTTAACGAAAGATATAAAGTCTAAGGTCGTTCGGTAAATCGAAAAGTTCATTAAATCGGTAATACTATTTTCGAGTTTTTTTACCATATAACAAAGCTAATAAATTTGTTAACTTGAAACAAATATCCTTACATTTTTTGTTTTAACTATGCACTCCAATAATGTTGAATTTTTTAACTTGTTTTAGGTATTATTAATTATTATTATTAAATGTTTAGAAAGCTGCTGGTTGAAATCTGTTCACACTCCAAATGAAAAATCCAAGATTATGTCAATACATTCCTATAATGTTTTTTAAAAAGGAAACCCTACAATATATATATTAACCCGAGGGGACTATTTGAGAATTAGATAAGTAAATACATATTAATGTTATTACAAATTCAAAAACAAACGAAGCGAGCTCAGAGAAGCAAATGTTGTTAAATAGAATACCTACAATTTCAAATGTTCGGAATATAGAGTCAACAACATTAAATAAGTGTTCCTTATATTGGGAGTTCGTTAAATCGGTGTTCGCTAAATTGGAGCACCACTATAATGCTTAAATTTGAAACATATACCCTGCAGTTGAAATTCAACAAAATTTTGTGAATACTTCCATAGAAAGTGATGTCACCAAAATATCAAAACCTTCATAATTTATACAAAAATTAATGTGTTTAATTGAAAGATCATACATAAGTCTTGTTTTCTTGATAAATAAAACGTAATATGAGTTTAAAATATGAAAAGTTGGAAAAAATATAACCTAAATAAATCCGAATAAGCTTCAACCTGAGTATTTTGACTTCGGGCAAGTCGAAGATAATTTTTTAATGGTTTTATTTTTTATTTGTCTTTTATTCATCATTAAAGTGATGAATTAAAGTATATTTCTATGTATATATTCCTAACTTTATATTCCATAAAGTTTTTAAAAAAGCTTTTGTACTTCAAATATTCATCTTGAGAAGTGCTCAAACATGCTAAGTATAGTAGACATTTCATCCAATATCCCAGCAAAATTTTTCGTTAGGTCTTGTTTTTTAATCGATTCTAAAATGCATAACATAAATGCTAATGCAAGAACTTAAATTTAATCCGTAATAAATTCACGGCAATGCATTCACATCAACTTGAAAGTTGTTATTCAAGTATTATTTTCGTGAAATCAATTATAAACCAACCGTTTTAAGCGCTTAATCTTTTCAAGTGACAGCGCTTTCGATTACCTCTAATGACATGGATATATAAAAATAATGGGTTCAGTAAGCGAGAGGGTAAGCGATGAATGAAATTTTCTGGATTACTTTTTCGAAAAAAATATAAAAAAATATATTATACTTTAAAAAATATACTTTATAATTTTGTGATTACTAAGTTCTGAGACTATACATCGACAAACAAACCTTATTTGCAGCTCTTAACCTGCTAGAACATAATTTTTAATACTAATATGTTTTTGGGTGTCCTGTTACATAAAACAATTTAAAAGCTCAATTTATTACTTACTTCAAAATTTCTAAAAAAATTTAAAAAGGATTAAAATTCATTACATTTTTTATTGAAATTAAATAAATGGCGTTTTATAACAATTTTATGGCGTTCTGATGTTTTTTTATTACTTACTTCAAAATTTCTAAAAAAAAAATAAATTGATTAAAATTCATAACATTTTTTATTTAAATTAAAGAAATGGCGTTTTATAACAATTTTTTGGCGTTCTGATGCTTTTTTGATTTATTTTGAAAATGTCTGTTTAAAACTCTAAGATGGTTTCCTAACTCCTTTAATTTACTAAAATACATAATTATTATTCTGTTCAAATCAACTAACAAAAACTGTCAAAAATACACTTTTTAAGAAAAAACTATTCTTAAAACTATTCTAATTTTCATGACTCTTGGCCTTGTTCTCCCAGGGCAAGTTTGCTTTGGGAATTATGTAGATAACGACTATGAAACAAATTTCTGATATCAATTTGGTATCACTGTGATATTGTGATATTTATGGTCAAGAATAAGGCAGTCAAATGTTACAGACCTCAGTCTTGTCTATTTAAGTCGAAGCTAAAATGTATAAAGAGTACTATAAAGAAATTTATAAAAATTAGAAAAAAGTTTTTTAAATTAATTTTAATATTTTTTTCTAATTTTCTCTTAACTTTTATATAGAAGACGTGGATTGATCTCGAAAAAATATTTAAATTGATAGTTATTCAGGGTCACTGAGGGAAAATTTGTTAACGTTTTACTTCCCGGTCCTATTTTTTCCTCAATTATGCAAAATTATTCAAAATAGATCTTTGGGGATTACTCACTATTGCTAGTCAAAATTTTGCGTAAACAAAACATTTTTGAAAAATTTCTTGATTGCGGAAAATTTTTCAGTTTTGTATAAGTTACCAATTTATCTTTCAAATGATATCTAATATATTACTATCGATGATAACGATAACAATTTAGTTTTGGTCCCGGGTGCCAGCAACCCTAGCTACGGCACTGCCTCACTCCAATTGCAGTCGTGAAAGCAAATAATTACATGCATAATTTACCAACAATTTTCTCTTTCAGTCGCTGCTCTTGCTCTCCTAGCGCGGAGCATCGCTCTTGCATTTTCTGTTAAACTTGTCAAACTTGTTTTACGTCGAGGTATTTATTTGTAGCTGTATTTGTAGTTTAAGGGAAATACGAACACTTAATTTTTCAAACTTTTAATTTATCTTTAATCTGTACAAAATATGCTATCACACTTGTGAATGCACATTTTGAAATATTAAAATATCTTTCTTTCCCAAGTGTAAATTAAAAATTTGGAAAACTACAATAAAAATATGTGTAAAGAAATTGTATGCGGCGAAACAAATATGCACACATTGGTTTGCAGCTCATCATTCCATAGCAACAACAAAACAGCAAGCTTTATTTAACTTGTATTCCCATTACGTTAAAGAGCGCCAACTGCTTTTGGTTACTCTTCGAATGAGTGTGGAGAGCGAGATCAATAAACTTTAAAGAGAAGGGTTGATAGCA
Organism: Tetanocera ferruginea; assembly: GCA_958299015.1. Classification (NCBI taxonomy): domain Eukaryota; kingdom Metazoa; phylum Arthropoda; class Insecta; order Diptera; family Sciomyzidae; genus Tetanocera; species Tetanocera ferruginea. Next base: position 138,414,938 of record OY282642.1, read on the forward strand.
ACATGTAGTTGAAACTCTCGTAACACAAACGCGTGAAAAGCAAACGACCAAGCAATGCTTAGCATAGGTAGTTATTTCCTAAAAAACTTAACAACTTAATTAAATATATTTATTGTTAAATTTTCTTAAATAAACCCCACCTATGGCATTCTGTAGCACAAATATGATATTTTAAAATTTTTTTCATAAAAATCGGTCCAGTAGTTATGGAGTCATTGGCGCACTTAATATTTCCACTTCAATTTTATATAATAGTATAGAGTATAGATGGCTTCTTTAACGAGCTACACTTTTGATCACAATCCTCATTGAAGCCCAACCAAAGCTTTGAAAATCGAATCTTCTCATTTCAGAATCCTGTTGTGGTAACTGTCAAATATGTTCGATAGTTTACTACTTTAGAAGCTATCTATACAAATATGATCAATATTAGAAATCAAACCATTAAAACTTCTCATCAATTATATTTATTGATGCCATCTACGTTCAACCTCGACGTATTAGATTTAAAGCTTATTGTTAATCGATGCAAAGCATTCAACAAATAAATCACATTAAAAGCTTTTCATTCAGCTAACAATAGTTTCGGTTCTATTCAGAATTGAATAAGCAGGCCGATACAATTCAAGTCTTCAGTTTTTTCCTCAGTATTAAGTTTTTGGTGCTTGAGTCATCATCATATATTTAGTTTTATACCAACAAATTGATAACGCGTTCGTTTCTTAAATCTTTTATCTCATACAAATAGTTTGCCGTTTAAGCTAGAAATAGATTTGTGCTAACAAAGCTCTGCTTTTAAATGACAGACCACTTGAGACTGCATCGAATTGGCTTAACTAAGTTGGTTGAGTTGGTCTGCTAAACGTATCACATCTCAACAATTTGCTTAATTGAAGCAGCCACAACAATTCAATAATCATTTGTTTAAACAGTGCAATTAAATGTGAGCACATAAAACCCTACATCAAACAAGCAAACTAGCAAACAAACAACCAAACAAGCAAACAAACAAACAGAAAATGCAGCCAATTTCTAATAACATATATTATCTTATTAGCCTTTTACACTTAGCAGCCACATTAACACCAACCGCAAAGCCACTGCCATGTGGCAAATTATGCCACTTGCGGCAATAAGAGGCAATCAACATAAGTAGACAAAAATAACAACAACCAACAGCGAATAAGCAACAACTAAACTGGTTAAGTTCGATGATATTGTGATGAAAACACGTTTGCCATTAAAGCATAACTTAAAGCATGCTTTCAGCACATACACACAAACATAAACTTTTATATGCAGACAGACAGAGAAACAGACATTGTTAATGGCCAAATCAATACTTTGACTATGTTGCAAAAGGCTTGGCAACATATGTTGTTGCTAAACATTTTAGCCAACATTCGTTCAGCTAAAAGCCGGTTGCGGCGAACTTGCCCGCTTTTCACGACTTTTTTATAGTAAAAAAGAAATAATAGGAAAATGTTACATTGTTATTCTTTTTTGTTGTTGTTTTTGTTGTAATATTTATTGCACTTGCCAATTTTGTAGAGCGTGCAATGTTGCAATGTTGCAGCGTTTGTACAGCAACAATCATTACAACTTTCAATTTTATTTTTTTTCTGTTGCTTTACATGAGCAATCAATATCCCAAGCTAACGGTTTACAAAGTTTTTATTAAATATTTCAATATAATCGATATCGTTTATTAATGGTCAGGCTACTACAAGAACTTTTATTCACTTAAGTTAATAACTTTAATTTAAAGCTTTTAAGTAAGTTTTTACTTTTCGTTGCAATCTAAATGATTTCCACAAATTGACGTGCAGAAAAATGTTAATAGTATAAAAAACACTGACAAAAGCTGTTTAGTTGCAGCACTTGCTGCAACATTATAGGCTGATTAAACTTGCCTTTGGTGCTCCTGCAGTTGTTAAAAAGTTTGTTGTGCCAATAGTTGGTGCAACAACGCAAATCAACACAGACAAACGAAATGGCTGTGTTGCCCGTTATTGCCCCAAGTCTATGGCAAGCGTGTTTTGATAATGTAATTTGAGCCACCGACAATGCCAAATGCAGTGCCATGTAAACATGCAGCAGTGCATCACTTCAACGCATTGCTAACTGAATATCTTAGTACTGGGTCACTGTGCAACTCTGTACAGTTTGGCGGGTTTTGTATGGCAGTTGCTTCAAGTGAGGGTAAATTTCATTGATTTATTTGTATATATTTTATTGCTTAAGCTGCTGGCGATATTGGTTTTCGTTAGAAATTTCGTTGGTTGTTTTAGCCATATCTATAGCATAAACTTGTAGTAAACATTTGGCAAAATGTGCGCTTTGAAAAACTTATGGTTATTAAAAAACAAATATATTTAAGCTTTTGGGTTTATTGAATGCAAAATTGATAGTCAATTAATTAAGCACAACAAAAGACTTAAGGCACAAACTTGTTTTAATTTTCATACAGTTCAGTGTGCTATTTACAAAAGGTTAACAAAAATCATTGTTACTGAAAAAAAAAGATTCGGTTATAATGACCACGGTAAGACGTTAAACGGCATTAATGTTTACATTTTCTGATTTAAGGTTTCAAATATTTGAACTTTAAACGGAGGACAAAACTATTTATTTGAGAGGAGAATATTTTCTATCACGTTTTTTAACAGCAACAATAACAGTAACAGTAACAGTAACAGTAACAGTAACAGTAACAGTAACAGTAACAGTAACAGTAACAGTAACAGTAACAGTAACAGTAACAGTAACGGTAACAGTAACAGTAACAGTAACAGTAACAGTAACAGTAACAGTAACAGTAACAGTAACAGTAACAGTAACAGTAACAGTAACAGTAACAGTAACAGTAACAGTAACAGTAACAGTAACAGTAACAGTAACAGTAACAGTAACAGTAACAGTAACAGTAACAGTAACAGTAACAGTAACAGTAACAGTAACAGTAACAGTAACAGTAACAGTAACAGTAACAGTAACAGTAACAGTAACAGTAACAGTAACAGTAACAGTAACAGTAACAGTAACAGTAACAGTAACAGTAACAGTAACAGTAACAGTAACAGTAACAGTAACAGTAACAGTAACAGTAACAGTAACAGTAACAGTAACAGTAACAGTAACAGTAACAGTAACAGTAACAGTAACAGTAACAGTAACAGTAACAGTAACAGTAACAGTAACAGTAACAGTAACAGTAACAGTAACAGTAACAGTAACAGTAACAGTAACAGTAACAGTAACAGTAACAGTAACAGTAACAGTAACAGTAACAGTAACAGTAACAGTAACAGTAACAGTAACAGTAACAGTAACAGTAACAGTAACAGTAACAGTAACAGTAACAGTAACAGTAACAGTAACAGTAACAGTAACAGTAACAGTAACAGTAACAGTAACAGTAACAGTAACAGTAACAGTAACAGTAACAGTAACAGTAACAGTAACAGTAACAGTAACAGTAACAGTAACAGTAACAGTAACAGTAACAGTAACAGTAACAGTAACAGTAACAGTAACAGTTTCAGTGACAGCTACTGTTAATGGTTATAGCATATTTTTATAACTTTAATTTAAATAAATTCAAGAAATTATATTTCGAATTTCTTGAAACTTTACAAAATCAAGCTGAACATTAAAAAAATACTGCATTAAGTCAGTCAGTCAAGGTCACTCTTAACCTATGCCACACAAAATTGATTGCCTCGCTAAAAATTAAATTTCACAAAAATTATTAAAAACATATGCAAACGGTTTTTATATTAAACAGAAAAAATATGAAACTGAATTTAAAAATTATTTTTGTTTCTTTCGTTATTGTTGTTGTTTTTGTAGACCATGTCAAAATAGACCAACAAACACAGGTACACCACTGGTTGTTAGTTAAAAATTTGTCTGCATCATTTGAAAATTAAAAGCGAAACGGTAATGTTTAGAAAAAATTCAGTTATTGTTGGTACTAAGATATAATTGAGAGGATTGTTTAACAAATAATAAAACTTTAGCACCAATATGTCAAAATTTTCAAAAACACTTAGTTCTTAAGGCTTAAAATAGGTCCGAATAATTTTAGTACCAACGATAATAACTGCTGTTTAAAGAATATTGTGCAGAACTATTAAAATGGGCCAATTTAATTGCAACAAACTTTTCACAATTTTTATTTGATAACTTTTTTTACAAACAATCTCTAAAAAGTGGTTTCCAAATAATTGCATTTAAATCTATGAGTATGCATATTAAATTCTCATTGATTTTAAGACTAACTTGCCTCAACAATAAAATTTGACACAAAAAACAATTTATTAGACTTGCTTCAATTTTGCACAGTATATTCTCAATACTATGTCAGTAAATGTTAGCAAAAATAAAACTTGTGACAAAAAGTTTTGAAAGGTAAAAGGTTGTCTTAAATTTATATGGTTGTGCACTTTGTGTACTGAAACAGTTATTGAAACAATATATAAAAACTAATACAACAATGAGCTAACTTAACAAACAAATAGTATTCTCATAACCGTGTATAATTCAGGGCTATGTCATAGGTTTCAATTTTCACCGATAAGACCAGCTAGTAGCATTCTTATGATGGCCATAAGGCATAAAATGACACCGAGTAGCAGGCACATAATAAAAGCTGTTTAAAATAAAACTAATTGAACAAGTACCAAAAAAAACAATCATGAGTCGGTAAAAAGAAACGCACTTTAGTGTGCGCTACCAACAATAACTGCAATGACGAAGATTTTCTCCACCAGACATATGAGTATATATAATGAGTTAGAATGAGTTAGAATGAAGTATAATAAACAGCGAAACAAATTGTTGTGAGTTCAAAATGATACTTCTGACGCCAACAGTCAGTTCCACAAATCATGACAACAATTGAGTTATCGTTTCGTTTAATTAAAATATTTGAATGAATTTGTAGATTTTAATTCATTGTTTATAAAAAATGCTATAAAATACTTGACACATGACACATACAGCCAGTGACACTTGAATTCCATTGAAATTAGTTTCTAGTTACTTAATTCGATTTGTTGTTGTTGGTATTGTTGAAAGCAGTGGTCTTTTAAAAAAATGTCAGCAGCTTTTATAAATTTAAATGGTTTATCAATCAACAATTAGTGTTTTTATTTCATCGCTTTCGTTTCAGTAATAATGTTATTAAGTTATGGTTATTTTTAACGAGTTTGTGTCTTAAGTCTTTTGTTTACAATGCGTTAGAGCAGCTCAACTAAAGTAGGCTCAGATGTCAGTGTTATATAAATGCAAAACTAATGAAGATATTTTTTTTAAAAATTTATTCAATTAAAAAATAAAAAAAAATCAAATTTTATAGGCATAATTTTAAAAGCTGTATGTATTTTTAATGTGAACATTATTTGGTGAGTATATAAAAAAGCAAATATAAGAAATCAATTAATTTTGACTAGATTGTAATAGACAAAACAAGGTAATAGGCAAAAATACTCGTATATTGGTAAATGCTAATCGATTTTTGATAAATAAATTTTGTTTTTCCGGTACAACCTGCTTTTATTAATGAACAAATTAGCAATAAAATAACCTTGTCGTATTTCACTTACCTTCCAGCATTATTGAAATTGGAGTCATAAAAATACATTACTACATTAAATTACAAATAAGCAATAAAATAATCTCACTTTATTTCACATAGTCGTTAAGCTATTAACTTAGAGCGAAGGCCACACACAATAATGCTACGATAAAAGTATTTTACTACTTATTGAAATACTTTTATTTAAAAATAGAGTAACAAATATTTTTGTAGAAGTCCATTGTGCCTGCCAAAAGTTTTTTTATTTAATTATTATTTGGGTTTTAATAATGAAATAATGAAAGTTTTCTTGTTCCATTTAAAATCATGTTTTTAAAAATTTCGTAAAGAACTGAAGTTTTTGTTGATGAAAAAATCGATCTACTTTTTATAAATTTCTTTAAATTTGTATTTTATTTGTAAAAATCAAAATAACTCCTCATAAAAGTATCAAAAACTCTCACTTTTTGCCAAAACTACGTTTGAGTTTCGGTACGTAGCTTCTTCTACGCTTCAAATTGAGTTTTTCCCCTTCACTTAGTATAGAATTTAGTTGTTGTTACTATTAAGCATAAGTTAAACACTGACTTCCTGAACTTCTGTGTCGCTAAGTTAAACATCGACACCTTTTTTCTCACGAAATTTGACATGCTACAAAGCACCTTATATCTGCGCCTGCCTATAGCGTGCTACTAATTACTAACCTAACAATTTTTTCACAAGACTATGACAAACTTTAAAGCTATAGAAATAAATAGATTTTAAATATTTATGTATGTATATCTAAGCATTAAACATTAAGCAAAACAAATGACAATTATTAATTAAATGTTGCTATTTTTTTGTTTCTTTTATTTGTTTTCAGGCACAATTCGTACTCTGCATTGTGCACACCACACGTGCCCTCTTCAGCGCTCAATGTCAATTCTCGAAATTTATTTCCGCGCTGCTGCTGTTAAACGCTTCAATATTCTTCTGTCTTTTCATGAATTTCTATATGCGTAGCTATAAGCGGTCGCAATACCAGAAGGCGTTGGCAGCGTCGGCGTCAACGACCACGACGACATTTAGCAGCTATGCGACGCAGCCGCAGAAGGTCATCGAGGAAAACAACAATATTGTGCTGCCGAACTCACAAAAGCAAAAGATCAACTAAATGTTAAGCGATCAATAGGAAAAAACAACAAATCATAACCGAAAATGAAAATACTATAGAAATGTATTGAATGATTTTAAGTGATTTTTTTTTTATTTTTAATAACGGCTGATAGACTTGAAAACTTTAATGTGCTTATATTCTTTTAAAATAAAAAAAAATAAAAATTAAGTTCAGGAAGTAATAACTAGTGGAGCGTTCTTGGCGAATTAAAATTATTAGTGAATTAAAAATTAATTCAAACAAAACTTGTTGTGTCCTTCTGATGCACGTGCTTCCTGATTACGCTGTACGACAAAAGCCAAATTTTTCCAAAATAATCGACTTTCAATCAGCGGATGCTAGTTTAGAAAATTTAAGTCTTTATAACAATTATTGTGAATTTTTAGTGGACACTTAATGAAGCAATTGACTAAAACATAGCTTAAGAAAACTTTTAAATATATGCCTATGACATGGTTTTTATTTAAGCAGACCGACCGATAATAATATATATAAGGAGGACTATTTTCGTAAAATATCTCAATGCACTAGTGATCTATTTTATCAATTAAGTTGAAAATAAAACCTGTCATAAATGACTTAAAGTCAATTTAAATAAGAAGCATTTGCATATAATATTTAAAATTTCCACGGCTACTTTAAAGGGTACTTTTGTTAACTTGTTTTAAAAATTCAAAAAAATTCCATATAAAAGGTTGGTAGCAGATTAAAAGTTCTAACAAAAATATTCCTCAATAAATTTAATCAAAGGTTTAAGAAGAACCATGTCAAAGACATATTAAGAATTTTTTTTTACTTATTACTTAAGAAAATTGCTTAATCTATTGTCAACAAGTGAAATTTTAATTTTTGCCAAAATTTTTTTTTTTTTGTCAAAGTCTACGGTTTTTTGCATGTCCTGCACTGTGTCATAGGCATTTTTCTTAAGGTTTTGGTAATTTTTAAGGCATCGACTTGCTAAGCTTTGAAACTTACCCAAATAACCAGCAGCAACTTATTATAAAAAAACTTAATAGTTTATACAAAATAAAATGTTAAAGTGCGAATATTTATGTAGATACACTAAATTAAACAAAAAAAAAAACAAATAAAAAAAATACCTAAAAACAAAATGTTGCTAAAAAATGGTTTAAAGAAAAAAAAATTATTTTAAAAATTAACACAAAATATATTTTATAAAACGATTAAAAACGAAAACGAAAAATTAACACAAAACAAAAATTGTAAAAAGATTCTTAACATTATTATGTATTATTATTTTCAAAAAAAAAAAAAAAAAAAAACACAAAAAACAAACATGCACTATAAATATTATCAGCAATCTTAATTGTAGTGAGCAATTTCCTTACCAATAAGTTTTTTATTATAACGTAAACCTTAACTTTAAGCCTGATTTTAGATCATAGTTCTGCCATGAACTGTGCTAAAATTTTTCAATATCTTAAGGGTCAATTTTTGCTGATCTGCTTATTATTAACTATTTATAGAACCTCGTTTAAATAATAACTGATTAAGTAGAAATTTAAAAATATTGCATTGTCAAAATTCTACAAAATAAACTCTGTATATAAATAAGATTTAAGTTTTTCTCTCTCTCTCTCTATCTCTCTCTCTCTCTCTCTCTCTCTCTATCTCTCTCTGAGTTTTATTTACAAAACTAGTCTTAGTTACAAAAAATTCCAATGTTGATCAAAATTTAATACAAATACTCTTAATACAGATGTCTTAAATATTAAATTAGTTTATTATTATAATACAGAATATTTTGTTTACATGTAAATATGTATGTATTCCTATTTTGGTGAAAATATTAAAAAAAAAATTGTTCGTAATATTATAAAAAAAACGTAAATGAAATACTTAGATTAGCATAAGATTATATTTTTATATGCATATCTTCAAGAAATAAAATTAAAAATCAAAAAACCTCAGTTTTTCTTTTTAATCACATTCGAACCTATTCTATGAGAAATATTCTGTTATTCTGTTAAACATTTTCTGTTATCAATCATAAAAGATGCCGACCATAAAAGATATGTTAAAATTGGTATTCAGCATTTCGAACTTGTATGGCACTCTGTTATCAATTTTCAAAAATAAAATCTATTACAATTAGAGCAGTGTTGGGTTTTTTAGTACAATTGTACTTTTTCAGTACAATTTTATAATAAAAAGTACGTAAGTACCACGAAGACATTTTTAGTACATTTTCATACACTTGGTCTTCGTCATATCAACTTTCTTTGCGTTTTTTTGCATTTCTTAAAGTTTCAGTGCCTTTTTTTTTTGTGAATTTTTAGAACAATATTTACAACAGTGATGATATTTGATAATTTTGGAGGGTAGTTTTTTTACTCTTCTGAAAGTACTTTTTGGGACGTGAAAGTACCTTTTGTTTATCTATTCCTATCGCCTATTATATATAAATAGGCGTTAAGAACAATTTTCTCTCGTGTTTCTCAACCGATATTGATAATTGTTTTTTAAATGAATCAGAGTGCGGAGTAGAAGTGCACCAAATATTTTGTATCTATCATTATAAAAAAGCAAACAAAAAATTGGTAAAATTTCGACCCCAGGCGATACTAGTATTATTAAATAAGCTTTTGTTTTTTTTCTGAGGCACTAGGAGTGGGACAGTCAAACCTTAAATTTTGTGAGGTTTGAGAAAAAATTGGTTTTGAAAATAACAAATTTGGGGTGGCGTGGGGTTAAGTTGTGCCACATCGGTGTTGTAGGTTGGTGGGAAGTGGACAAATTAGCCGAAAACCTTCATAACTACCCAAGTGTTGTCCCTAGAGGGGTAAAATGTTCGAATTTTTCAGGAACAAACCTGCCCTAATCTCCTGGTTTTTTCTTTCCAACATTTTATCGCAATATATCTACCCTATATTTCCAACCTTTAAAGGGGCACCTAAACATGCTTTTTTAAAAAACTTTTTTCTAAAATTGGCTTCCATCGCTCCCAATAGGCTATTGGAATGTACCCAATAGGCTGAAATGAGAAACCGACCCAAATTAACTTTTCTTCACCAAATTTGTATCTAGCATACAGCATACCTGTCGTAAATAAGAAATAAGTAATTTTTTAATTTAAATTGTAAGACAATTTGAATCAAATAAATTTCTTTTTTCATGGGATGGATCTGTATTTCTTTCGATTTTCGACGACGTCTTGATGCAAAAAGATTCTTTCCGAATATTACGCCTCTTTTTGTGGCGTCGTTGACAACGTGTAGATTACTCAATATTCCTTGCGCTTCTTGGTAATCTTCACGCTCAGTCCAGGTTTCTGGATCGGTAGCAATTAAATCAGTTGAAAATCCGAAGCCTGCGAAAATTCTTGCTTTCTCTGGAATGATGTAATGGCTCAAATCTTTTTGTTATTCCTGATTCACTTTCTCCGATGCCAATTGAATCTTTTTTACACCTCTCTTAAGTCAACAATGTTTACTGGACGAGCACGTACTTGATTTCCGTTGCTGCCGATATCCGAGCTATCATCTTCCTCGTCTTCTTCGTTTACATCAACGACATTATCTGACTCTATAACTTCTATCATCTCGTTCTGTTCATCGTCAGACGATTCGTCCGTCTGAAAATCCATCTGAAAATTTTTTGATCGGATAACCCATATAAATAGGTACTGTTAAACTTATCTTTAATCTTCTGTTAAACCGAACAATTTTTCGGTTTCAATATTGAGAACAAAATCTTAATCATGCGTGACGTTTATTTTTTGATGATTAGTGCATCCGAAAGTACTTTTGTTGGGCTTAAAGGAGTTGGGGACTTTCGAAAATCGAAAGGAGGTAAAAAAGTAGATATCCACTACAAATATCATTCCTGATTTACAACACATTCAAACGAACTGCCACCCTGATCAGCTTTACTATTTTATTTTCCTATTACATGATCGTCTCTTTCTAGCACGAAGGCATTAATGTCAAATAAATTGAATTGCTTGAAAACTTTATTTTTGGGCCGGCTCGGGTAACCGCAACTTGATTAAAATTTAAAAACTGTATGTAGAGTATTATATTTATTTAACTATGTATGTACATATATTGAATTGTTTGTCGATTTCTATTGATTTTATTTTACTTTAAATAATATATTAAATACATCAAAAAAGTTTATTATTCATGGAGAAAAAACAATAGTACAATTTGATGTCAAAAAGTACAGTTTTTATTTCGATTTGTTACAATTTCGGAAAAGTTATTTCCCATCCCTGATCTGTATCAGGGATACAGATACAGAGCGATAACCGCCCTGTTAACATTAACATACGTACACTAGGTTGCTTCAAAAAGTACTTTTTTCATATTATTAAGGCTTGACATCAAAAATGGATAGTATGTGATGCAAAATTAATTCCCCGTTCCTATCAAAAACAGCTAATGACGATTTAGAATCAAAATAAAGTTTGTGAAATTCATGCAAATTAATTATATTAATAATCTTAAGAAATGTAATAGTAACCAATAAAAAATACATGTGAGTCGCTGTGCAATGTGCATAAATAGGCATAATTATAAAACATTTAAATAAACACTGCTGCTTGTCCTCTATATCGTTCGTTCGACCTAACCTCAATGGTATGACCAATTCTTTTATGGTGGCTAACATCAGCTGTGGCATTATGCATAATATTTTGGCATTCTGTGTGATCTTAGAGAAGACAGGATGGGAAAGCAAGAAGGTCTGCCTGCTGGCCAAAGCTTGCACTTTCCAGCGCACGTTTAAGATCCTTTGGTGCCAACCATTGAATGGCTAACAAGGTGAATGGACGGAGAAAACTGCCAATAAGTTATACACAATACAAAAAGTATCACAATTGCATTAAAAGTTATTTAAACTTAATTTAAACAATTGTAATTAACTATAAAAACAGTAACACTTTGTTTATCTATCAGAAAAAAAATAATAATATTATGTGACACTTATCAACTGTTCCGCTTTTTTTTTTGACAGAAAGAACAAAATTTATTTTAGAAAAACTCGCTAACACCTTCTTTCCTATTTGTTAAGATCTAAAAAATGTCCAGCTATCGCTCGGGCTTCAAAGTTTCGTAATATTCTTAATATTTAAAATTAATGCAAATTGCATTATTTTGGCAAGAAGGGTTGCATAAAAATGTGTTTTGTTATGTATTTTTTACGAGTATTGCAATGCCGTTTGAGTTTAACAAAAAATTTGGAACCATTCTCATTAAATTAAATTGAAAAGACAAAAATTGGAGTAAAAAAACTAAAGTTTGATTATATTTTGTTTATAAAACTTGATGAAATATTTGTTGACACAAAATTGTGTATGATTTTTCTTTATATTTTATTATGGACAATCTAATGAGACCAGTATCAAAGCTTTTGGTGCTACCGTGCTAAAGTTATGATTGATTCTATCAAACTACTTTTTATGCATATGACAACTATGCAACACTCAAACCAAATGTAGGGCAAACATTTAGGTGAATCAAACCAGTAGCCGAATTTTATGATTTATTAAAAATTGGGCCTAGATATAATTTGACTACGCCTATTTTTTTACAGTTGTCTATAGTAATCTTAAGAAAAACAATTACTAAATAAAAACGTCTGATACGACAAAAATCGTTTAAAATAAATAATTTTCATTGATGTGTAGGTGATTAAAGCGGGCGTGAAAACTCGTTTTTACTTTAGTCACGCGTGAAAACCCGTTTTTACGTTTTCATTTTAGTCACATTTTTTATAGCATTTTTATTAATTTGTGGACTGTGAAAGGGGGTGTGGCCTCTTTCTTTTTATGTACGTCTAATGGGATGGTTGAGAAGAACACAAGAAAAAACCCTCAAGCAAATCGGATACTCCGTACTAATTTCAAAAACATTTTACAACTTTTTTATATAATAAACACAAAGAAACGACTACATAGAATCGATCAAAACTTAAGTTTGGTTGAACAATGCTGAATTTGGCATACAAGGAGAAGAAACTGTGGTGTAGTTGAACAAATTATATAGAAAATGTTCTTTAATATTAGTAATATTTTTTTATAACACATTTAAGTTCTTCTTTTGAGTGTAGCTCGCAAATCATACATCGGACTGAGACGAATTTGTCACCAATGGATAGGGCATTCGCTCTGCGAACGTATAAACGTTGTAGTGCTCAAAATATTTAAAATTGCTAGTAATTTATTTCAAAAATAGAAAGGCGTTCAACTTTTCTTGCTTATGAAAATTGACTGTAAAAACGCGGTTAGAATGAAACATCTTAATCAGCATTTCGTGAAAATTATGAACAAATTCAAGTCAATTTTGACTCTTCTGTGCGATTTAAAGTTTTTCGAGAGAAAATGGTGCCCTTCGCACGAGTCTGAATGAGGAGACTTTTGTAACTGAGTTTTTAAATAATTTTTGAATTTATATTGATCTTATTATCGACTCATTTATGAGTTATTTTCTAATCATTTTTATTTTTAAATCTATTTCGAAGCCTTAAAGCCCATTTTTTAATCACTTCGTAGCTACTTTTAAATTTTTTTAAAGTATCCTGAGTGTTTTGCAGTTACAGAAAAGTCTGATTTAAGTTGTATTTTATATAAATGAAAATAGAATTTGTGTAAAAAAACTAAAAGTCTATGTATCCTTTCGTTTAAAAGGTCTTTTGCAGGCACAAAATGCTTTTGCAGCACAGTGTCCATATCCGTGTCAGTGCATTTGTATTTGAGATGACATAAATAATATATATATATATATATATATATATATATTAAAATCTAAATCTAAATCTAAATAAATATCATTTGTTCCCGTCAAAAAAAAAAAAAAAAAAGCAAAAATAAATACAATCATTACTGTTTTTGAAACGTTTGGCAGCGCAAAAAAACGATAACTGTATATGTTTTTGTTTAATTTTCACCAATCACTGTTAAGTCGTAAGAACGTCTGGTATTCGAGTTCCTTTTTCATTACGTACGAGATAAATAATCGGTAAACGAATCGAAAAATACTCGTTTGGGTGATTTAAAACAAAAAAGTTTTCTTTATTAAACTACAATTTCCCAAAATCTTCAAAATTTAACCAACGAACTTTTATATATCGGACAAAATTATTTTAAACGCCATCACTGTTATTTATCGGTTTAGTTTTCATTGCAAGCACAGCCAGCTTCATACTTTTACTGACAGCTGTCACTTTTGCGCTCTCTGATGCTCTCAGCTAATCGCACTTGAAATTTGACATACCGTTTGCTTCAAATTTTTGCCTCACTAAAAATGCATGGATTGCACTGAGATACTTAAAATATTTTAAATTCATATAAAATAAATTTTCAAATACTTCAGTTGCTGAAAAGTTGATAAATAACATTCGATTAACAAGAGTGCAAACCAAACAAACAAAAAAAATAACAAACTTTTCTGCAATTAACGCGTCGTGATCAGCGCTAAAGAGCACTAACTTGTCTCTGTTTTGCGGTCGATTCTCATTAGTTGTCAAAGTTAAAGTTTTATAATTTGCAATATTTGCATAATAAATTAATAAAAGCGAAGAAAATAAGTTAGAATTGAAAACTTTCAATAAAAAAGAACTAAATTAAACTTGCGTGTTTACTTAGAGAGAAATAAAACGAAACCGCTTCAGAGTAATGAGCCTCAAGTGTAGAGGATAACATTTGTGCTCACATACAAGAAAATTCAAACATAAATTAAATAAATTAGATAAGTTTCGATAACAAGCAAAATTTCTTCACCCCAACTTGCAAGAAAATAAAATGTGAAGCGGTTGTAGGGACCAGCAAATAAGGTCCAGAGCTCTTAAACGCAGCAGTACCCATCCAAATAACTGAAGCAATAAATTTGGCTGCCAGCCTTCCAGAACAGTAGCCGTGCTTTTTTAAGCTATTTCAACAATCTGTGTATCTAGTCGACAGGCAAACATATTAATTTCAGCACCAAAACCAAACCTACAAGCATTTAACCTAGAAAACTCCTGCAAATTAAATCCTACCCCACCATCTATTTGCCTGATAATCACTTCATTACCACACAAGCCACAGAAGCCTCAGCCAAATGACTGTTACCAGCATACATGCTATGGAAGTACAACTAAAAACACAGCAGCCCGGCAATCAACATCAACTTCCGAGCTCCGATTCAGCGCAGGCTAGTCCCACAGTGTCAACTAATTCACAAACAAAGTTGCTGAACATGTCAAACAACTGTATGGGAGAAGACACAACTGGTAATGCGGAAGAAGTTGCCGTGCTGCTGACCAACAAAAACTTTCGTACAGACACACAGTCCGAGTTGGATGATGCACTAGCCGAAGGAGGCTGTATTTTAGCGCCTAACAATGAGCCACAAAAAGAATATGAAGATGATTTGGTGCTACAACATCAGGTCACCTGGCTGGATGATGAAGAAATCGATACTCTGGATTTGGCAACGCTGGACATTGGCAATATGTTTTTCAATCGTGTTGACAGCGCTGAAATTATTTATCAGCAAAAAAAGAAAAACATTAAAATGGTTGGAAAGTATGTGATGGGTGATGTATTGGGTGAAGGCTCGTACGGCAAGGTGAAGGAGGTGTTGGATTCCGAGAATCTATGTCGGCGTGCTGTAAAAATATTGACAAAGCGCAAATTGCGTCGCATACCTAATGGTGAGCAAAATGTACAACGCGAGATTCAGTTATTGAAGCATATGAAGCATAAAAACGTCGTAGCACTGCTCGATGTTCTCTACAACGATGAAAAGCAGAAAATGTATTTAGTCATGGAGTACTGTGTGGGAGGATTGCAGGTATGGAGTTAATTTTAAAGAAATTAATTTTAATATATGCTTAAATATTTTTATTTAAATTGCCCGCAGGAAATGCTTGATAGTGCTCCGGAAAAAAAACTACCTATTTTTCAAGCCCATCGTTATTTCCGTCAATTGATCAACGGTCTGGAGTATTTGCATGGCTGTCGTGTTATACACAAGGATATAAAACCTGGCAACCTTTTGCTAACACTAGATCAAATCTTAAAAATTTCTGACTTTGGTGTAGCTGAGCAACTAGAGCTGTTTGCTACTGATGATACGTGCACAACAGGTCAGGGTTCGCCAGCTTTTCAACCGCCAGAAATAGCAAATGGTCAAGAGATGTTCTCAGGTTCAAAAGTTGACATCTGGAGCAGTGGAGTGACGCTGTAAGTAAAGGCTAAAATGCGGGATGAGAAGTAATTTTGATAAACAATTTAAAAAGTATATATTAGATCTACAATGTATTATGAATTCAACTTGCCTTGATTTTAATATCGCTGTACTCACTGAATAATAGCTGTTAACATCAGAAATTTGTAATTCCTTTTCTCAAATGGTATTGCATGAATTTAAAACGACCGCTCTTTAAGTATTGACCAAGAAATTTCAAAATGCCTTTTAATTTTAATCATATCTTTATTGCCTCCAATGTGGATCTCAAATTCTTAGAGAGCATACTTTGATAAGCACAGTTCTGCAAAAATACACATACAGAAGATTTAAATCTTCTATTAAATACAAATACATACATATAATTATACAAATTATACCCAACGTCATAAGTACCATATCCGGCATTCAAATCTAAACTGATAAATAATTTATTTTTCAGGGTAAACGACGGCAAGTGAAATTTCCTGAGAACATAAAAATTAGCCTTTTGGCATAAAACTTGTATCTTTGGTTCTTGGTCATTAATGTACAAACTTTCTGGTATAAAATTTGGATTAAGAGACCTCTAGATTGATACATATAGTACAGTACCAATTTGAACCGAAATATACAGAAAAATGTTAAAATTGATGAAAAATACACATCTAATATATTAATACATGAACATTAAAGTTTGTCGTTAGCTTTTTTGGTATTATTTAAAACTCAAAATAAATTAAACTTATATCATTCGAAAGGTTCTGTTCCCCAGATGTGCAGAATGTATATATAAATTATATATCTGATGGAGGGGGTTCCCAACCTTCTAGGAGAGAACTTAAATTATTGAGTTTTTTATCAATATGAAATTTGGTTGGGATAAAGTTCTTGAGTTGGTTAAATTTAAGTTTTTTTCAAAAATAACACTATCTTAAAAAGATTTAGTTTTATGCATTCGCCAATTGTGACATTTGTAAAAACACGTGTTTTGAATTCAAAAATTCAACTTTTCATGTCAATACATTGGTTTAATTTTAACGGGTTTTTCAATTTTTCTAATTATTTCTGTAAGTTTGTTAAATATTCTTTCAAATGTGATGAAAATTCCAGCAAAATTCTAATCAAAAGTAGTTTTAATGAGTTTTTTTAATATTGTCGTTAGTTATTTATCGTGTGTTTCAACCAACTGCCAACAGAGAAAAAATAAACTGTCTCAAATTGAATGTTTTAAATTGGAAAGCCAATATCTACGCCATCTGTGAACAGATTTAATTTATTTCTTCTTTGTATTTAAGTCTTCAACTTGTTTATAGTCGAAATATTTTGTTTTTCAGCTATAATCTTTGCACCGGTCTGTATCCGTTCGAAGGCGATAATATCTATAGATTATTAGAAAATATAGGTCGCGGTCAGTGGGAGATACCAGATTGGTTGTACAAACTAGATGCAAATTTGGCCACCCTTATTTTTGGCATGCTACAATCTGAACCATCGAAGCGCTATACAATACAGCAGATACGCAATGAACAGTAGGCAAATCTAACGTTACACTGTAAAAATTTGTATTAACCCTTGCTTGGCAAAATTGTACAATCTTACAGCTGGTTCATATCTGCGCCCGAAGAGAAAGGTCCACCAATTCCCATTCCACCACTCAAAAATGACAAATATCGTCGCTCCACAGTACTGCCTTATTTAGATGCTTATCATTATGAAACAGAACGAGAACTAGATGAGGTCTACTTTACAGAGCATGATTTAAATCGTAAGTTCTTTAGTTAAATTTTATTAATTTGTTTCATATTTCTTACTTTCGTTTGTTTTACAGAGGAGCTTGCACGTCAAGCAGCTGCAACTGCGGCTGAAATAAAAGCACAGCAGCAACTGCAAAATGCTGCAATTGCTGCTGATGCTGCATCGACAAGTGATGGAGCAGCTGTTGCTGCAGCTGCTTCTGCAACAAATAGCATCAAATCGAAGAAGTCCTCATCTCTTAAGCGACGCGCGAAAAAACTCACATCATGCATTTCCGTACGAAAACTAACAAATTGTCGACCATCTTGAGGCAGAAAACTCAGAAAAAAACATTATAACAAAAAGTCTTTCACACGACTTTAAACATTAAACTAGTTATTATTATTATTATTCTTATTATAAAACAGCTGAATAACAGGCTAAAACTTAATTCTATAAATTTGAATTGCATTATTGTTTAACAGTACGCGCTGAATTTTTTTTTTTTTTTGTTAAATACTTTAATACAATGCTATGTATGTAGGCATGCGCTAAATTATTCTTTCATTAGTATTTATTAAATTTTAGTAATTTAGTTGTAGCCAATTTTGTTTTTGTTGCTTAGTTTTTAGTTGTTGTATGTACACTGCTTAGTCTTCTTTTTTCAGTTTTAAATGAAAAAGAACATCTTATAAGCAATACAAGATTTATAATATAATTTGAAGTCATTAAAACAAGAAAAAATTCATAAATAACTCCTACCGACAATACAACTTTTTGATACCGAACATGTTAAGCAACATTTTCCATTCAAATTAAATTCAATTATACACAATTTAAGTACTATGTTTGATTTATAGAAATCATTTAAAAAAAAACTGAAAACACTAAATGAATGTATGAACAAGAAAGCAAATTTATTTTAAGTATTTTTCGTTTTTTTAACTTATTTATTAAAAACTTTAAATTTGAATAAAGATTGTTTACTAATAAAAAGGAATAAAAATTTGCATTAAACTCAAACTTAAGATAGTTAAACAAAATTTTTAAATTAAAACGAAATTTGTAGTTATAACTTTGTCGTCCAAAACTGCTGGCCAGAATACTAACACAATTTCTGACAATATGCTACATAGAATGTTTGTTTTTTATTTTTTTTTTGTTTTCTTTTTGTCTAGTTTAGAAAATATTCATTGAATACAAAATGTCAACAAAATAAATGAACTATGGTGTATTTGAAAAAAGAAATTGATATTGTTTCATTTCAAAAATAGTGATATTTTGAACGATTATTTTAAGTCATTAACTACAGGCTGGTCGAAACATATTCTCAGCATACCACTTGCTGTACAGTTCAGAGAACATGAGCAATAATTGCACAGTTCAACAAAATACAAAATAAGACTCATTTTAAAATTGTATCTGTGTTTTAAGAGTTTATACCTAACTTGTATTTAATTTGGATTAAGTAATTTTTTTATTAAAAGGTAAGAAAATCTCAAAATATTGAACTAAGGCATAAGTGTTGTGTGTTCAGTTAATTTTAGAATTTTATGACTATTGGAAAAAGGTTCAACATGATGTTTAAAAGTAGTAAAGGGTTCAAATATTCTAGATTATTATTAGTTTTTTTTTTTTGGCCGAGCTTACACGAGCAAAAATTTCGAGAAAACATTTTGTGCTATAAAGTAGGAGATACATTTTTTACATCCTATAAACAAAACTAAGCGTTGTTAAAGTAAATTGTACGGATGTTAAAGAAAGATGTTTATTTAGTTCATTTGTTGACTTCAATTATGACTATTTAATTCACATACCACTTTCATTATTAGGTGAAAGAGAACAAGTGTTCGTTAAAAGTTAATGAGGCTTAAAACTTCTAGTAATACTACTGCTTTATGATTTCGGTTAGTGTAAAGAATGTTTTTCAGTTTCCATAACATTTCTAGAATAGTTTTTATTTTACTTTCAATGATATTTTTTAATCTTTTTCGGAATATGTCAAATAAAAGGCAATCGTAATATGCTTGAAATATTATAAAAATAATTTCTTATAAACTTCTACTGTATGTAACTGAAGAAAAAAATCAACAAATCGATATGATTAATATAAAAAACCTGATAAATAATCAAACATTGTTTAAGAAAAGAAGTTTTATAAGACTTTTTTCACAGGAGTCAGTCGAAGACAAAGAAAATTTTAGTAAAATTGTACAATAAATACTTCTTATAAATTTATCCTTTTACATGAACATTTAAGTGTAGTATTTTACGCCGTTTTGAATATAATCTAAATTTAATATAATGAAAAGTGTTGTAGTAACAAAAATGTTCCTAATTTTTCAACCAAATATTACTAAGTTGATGATAATTTAGAAGTTTTGCTACATTTTTAAGAAATTTTCTGATTACCATTAACTTAAATCTATATTCAGTATTAATTAAATGTAAACTTTTAAAACGACGATACATGTATAAACTATTTTTGCCTCATACTCTAAAAATGTTTGTGTTAGTAGGCAATTTTGGAAAAGTTGGAAATTCTCGGAGTATTTTCTACGGAACAGTTCAACCCAAGCTCATACGCTGCACCATTTCACCGCTGTTGACATCATCTACAATGTGTACTACCGGGTTGGTGGAGTTAATTTCACACATAATAAACATTTGATGATAATGTTGGCCAAGCTTCGGCAGTTTCTTCTGCATAAGATTGCGTAGCGTATCAACGTATTGAGGTGGTATTTTTGCCAGACTTGCATTGCGCCAATGCAAACCATTGTTATCGCTGTGAAAGAGTGCAGGCGAGGGCACATGATCCTTCATATAATTCCAAACGCACTCCTTGAGCACCAAAGCAATCTGTTGAAAAATTAAAACAAAAATATTCAGCGAACCATTCAATTGAAACAACACAACATTGTTTGTACCTCTGGTGCTTCGAAATATTCAATGATCATGTGCAGATTGGATAGTGGCGGCGGCAGTAGCTGACCCATGGCCATAACCTGCAGGAGCTTTTTGGTGCACAGCAAGAGCTCGTCATCGCGATTTAGTGCATGAAACTTATTAACTAAATACAAAGAAATTTTTTTAATAAACAATCAACTACTTCAGAACAAAAATTTATATATACCATTTCGTGCACGCCACTGATGTAAGCAGGTGGCACAGAGTGCGCGCAACAAGACAGAGGAGAAACACAACGCCGGCCGATGTGTGGCAATGAATCCTAGTAGACCCCACAAAATCGGCGAGGTGGTAAAAGAACGTCTTATTAATAAATCACGCTCCATGGTGACTTTTGTGAATTCCTCATCGGGAAAAGGCAAACCATTGTACATAACATCTGTTGAAACCATTTCAACGAGCAGCAGCGAAATCATGGAATATCCCTCGATTATGTTTTGTTTATCCTTGTTAAGAGAAAAATTGCTTAATAAAAATTGCTAGTTGCTACATTGCAAAAGCTTACCACATCCTCGCAACACGCATCCAATGCTTTAAGAAGCAGAATTTGCATTTCTGCATCACACCTGCTTGCATCGGCCTGCGTATTATTTTCCGGCCTCAAACCACGTCCTATAACCCCTGCATGCAGCACGGTGCGATGCGCATTTGGACCCTGGTTTTGAAGTTGATTTTGTACAATAACCAATTCATTTTCAGGTATTTCTAAATCATCAATTTCAGGCTCTTCATACTGCCCAAATAGGTAACCATAGTAGAAGAGCGCACCCTCGACTAGTTCACGCAGACAGGCTGTGCGTGCTGTTTTACGTGCGCTGCATTGTCGTTGCAACAAACTGAAGGCACGATTCACGGCAGCAGAGCGCAAAGTGGGACCTAAAGGGAAAACGAGAAGTTGTTAACCAACTGATTTTTAAATGTTAAAAAACTTACTTTTTTCTATGAGGCTGATGAAGAAATATTTCACGGTCAACATGGAAAGTTTTAAAACCTGTTTAACATAAGAAAAGCATTAATATTTTCTTATTTATTTCATTATATATTATTTATAGTTAAGGATATTCAAACAAATTTAACATCTGATAAAATATTGAACAAAACCTTCGACGTTTTTACTGCAAAGTAAAGACAATTTTATATCTCGAAATGAAAACGTAATTCAGAACATTTTTATTGAACAAAATTAAAATCTTGCACGTCTGAATTATTATTGTTTATTTGCACTGGTCATCATTAACTTTGGCACTAAAGTATACTTTTAAAGATTAGGCTTTTATGTCAGTATCGAAATTGTTCGAAATAAGTCTTAATACTAGATTTAGATTAATAGCATACGTCTTAAGTCTGTTTTCTTTTGTTAACTCGATAAATTAACATCGATACATGCATTTTTTGCATTTGAAAAACTTACCTCTGGCGTACGTATGACGCTCAGTTTAGAGCCCACATCGATGGTATTAAGCAGATCAATGATGGAGTGAGCCAAGGCAGTGCGTTCACTGTGCAATTTTTGTTCTTCGTCTAACTCGATGCTTACATCCTCATCGGTCTCCATTTGACTTTCATCGGTCGAGTCTGTTTCTGTTTTCCATCTTTTGCTACTTTGACCACCGTTATTGAAGTTTGTAGTATTGTTATTATTACTTTGCAATGCTTTGAACTTTTCAACGCTACGCTTTGCTGCATCTTTGTCCATTTGCAAAATTAATTTGGTCAATATGACGTCAAGAATTTGTAATATTTTAGGAAGACATTCGTTAAGAGCAGCTATGAGCGACTGTTGCTTCAAAAAAGGCAGAAAATTCTTCTTTTCCAATCTGAAAAATAATAGATCTGCTTAAATATCAAGAGTAACAAGGGTTCAAACAAAACTTATGCTTTTAAAATGATTGACTACAAACTGTGGGATTTTAAAATTATTATTTCTTCTTGTACTAACTTTGTAAGTGTGGCCAAATTTTGGAAAGTATTTAGAGACTTTGAAGTTTCCTTGGATGAATAGTCGCGATTTTGTTGAAACTGTTCTTGTAACCAAACATCAGTTAGCACCATTTCAAGGCCAGGCTTTATAGCAGGAAACTCTACTACACCGCTCTGACCGCCAACAATGCGCAGAACAGCACCAATGCCGGTTTGGTTCACAGCGTAAGACTTGCGTAATAGTTCCGAAATGGTTTGATAGTAAATATGAAAGTGTTGTGTAGCTGAAATGTATAATTAATTGTTAATTGATTGATTGATAATCCCAGAGCTAGTGCCACAAAACCTACAAACAATCAACAACAGACGCACAGCTGTTTGCTGCTCATAAATATTCGCGCTCAAACATGATTTCCATAGCAAATATTTGGATTGTTCTGTTGCCAAATCGTTGAGTATAGGACAGAGACGTGCATTAAGTATGATTTGTTCCAACTCTTGCAGTGTAAATTCCAGAAAATCTTGACACCACGCATACTGCTCAGCTAATTTGGCCACAGCAATAAGTAATTTTACACCGTTAGTATCCAAACGCAGCGCCACATTGTTAAGCGAAGGTTGCATTTCAGCAAAAGCTTTGTTGCTCATCCAGAGTGGTGCCTTTTGCACAAGTATGACCAGCAACTCGTCGTTATCTGCAAAAATTTAGTCAAATTGAGATAATTTTTAAAATCTGCACACAAGCAACTTACACATTTCCATAAAAACATTGACTAAATTTTGTAGCAGGACTTCGGAGTAATTGCAAGTAACCAATAGAAATGGTATGATGGATGCATCGAGCGTTTTCTTGGGCTGAAAGCCCTCTTTTAGTAATTCGCGGAATGCCACGCGTAGCTCTTGCTCATGCGCAAATGCCAAATAATCCAAAATGCCAATTTCCGAGTCAAAGTGACAACGTGGTTCTTCCGCAAAACGTTTCAGGCTACAATAGAGTATCTGGGATATAATTTTCAAGGGAAAGCAACCTCCCAAGCGTGCCACAACCCAGTCAAAAGTCATTGAATAGCGTTCAAAAGCAGCTGAAAGTTGAAACATAAATAAGCATATATTTCCTTAAGATATTATCTACAGCTTCCTACACAATAAAGTTTCGACGCAAGACTCCGCCTCCGTGTTGCTCATCTTGCGAAAACAGCCACTGATCAGACTCAATAGACCTAACATAGCTCCACTATTGAGCCAATAGTTGCAAGCCGCCATAATGTTCATCTTACGTTTTGTATTTTTATCGGAAAGTTTACCAACTAAATGTAGGCTCCATGATGCTATTACTGGCCCCCATGCCGGCGGTCCTTTGTAGACTAAATTTTCCAGCGCTTCTTGAATCAGCACATAGCTATCATCCTCAAGTGGTTGAGTTGCCGCTAGAGCTGAGCTAGTACTTGCCTTTGGTTGCGGTGGCGGCAATCCCGTTTGTGGATCGACGTTGGCATTGCTTACATAAGTCTGAACGGCCAAGTCATAAACCATCGCAAAGTAATCAAAGATAATTTCTCGTGCCGCCGGCAGGTCCTCCAGCAGATGCAAACTTGTTCGTATCAACGAGATAGATGTGAGGTTGACTTTGGACTCGCGTTCGGCCGTTACAGCTTTGATGAACCGGTCCAGTTCCAGCAGCACGTGTTGCTTCATCATGATTTATCAGCCAGCTATTTGTAAATTGAATTAATTTAGGCAAAAATGTTCAACACTACACAAATGTAAACATTCTTTGGGCAGCTCCAAATAAAAATGCAACCAACTGTCAAATTTGACATTTGCTGATGGCTTGTTTTTTGCATTTTGTAATTTTTTTTTGTTTATAGTGTTGCAGTTCAAAAGCTAGTACCTTGTATGAAATAAGTACTTTTAAAGTACTTTTTCCTTTAGGGTATTCATGTTAACCAGTATTAACCAATCATAGTTAACTCAAAAAAATTGGACGTTTTAGCTCAGTTTAAGCAAAAAAAAAAAACACATCATATGATATTTTAAGTCAATTCAACTTCAACGAATGCTACAATATCTAGTTAAACAGAGTTTTAACGTCCATTTTCGGTGAGTTAAGCTTGGTTTAATTTGACTCGAGTTTAACCCGCACTGAAAAACTGGCCCTAAGAGTAATATTTCTACTGAATTTTTTATTTTATTTTCGCACGTATATCTTGTTTAAATTGCTGTTCAACTAAACTCGGTGTACAATTTTAAATCAACCGATTTCCCAAAGACAATATAATGGAGAGATGCTCTACGCAGAACAAATAAATCGACAAAATTTCGGACACTTTTTCTATGTCTCTATGGAGACATTTCGGACACTTTTTCTATGTCTTCTATTATCTCTATGGAGTTTTTGTCTCACTTTCACTCATTCTGTTTATAGCTTTTATGGCGGTGGTAAATCTTAATATTACATAAATATTGAACTTACATTTCCAAATAGTCAGCCTCTCGTTCTGTGGATATCTCCCATAATATTCATTACCAATTAGCTGTTGGTTTTTTAAGTGAAATTTCTTTAGCAACTTATGCAACATACAGCGAACTAAACGGGAAGTAAAAATGATGTTAATTTTTTATGAAACGAAATGAATTCACAAGTTATTGAATAACTCACTATTAACTATGGTGAAATGGTTTGAGTCAAAACTAACGATACTAACCAAACAGACCTAGGCCCAGTTTCACCAACTATACTTACGTTTAGCCTCGGCTAAGTTCAACTTTTTCACAAATTCGTTTTTCACAATTTCAAAATTCTTTTGCAAAATATAACCAACTATTTGCTGTCGATGACTTAAGGTGGTACATAACATTCGCGGTTGAGAAAACAGACATTTTTTTAAAAATTCATAACTCAGTCAAAAATAAACATTTTTCCAAAATATTTCCAAATTTTTTATTATTGTAGAGAATTGAACAAATTACAAGAAAAAAATTCAAAAAAATATATTTTTCACTCCAACATGGTTTTATGGAATTTTCCAACATCGAGAATTGAACAAATTACAAGAAAAAAAGTTAAAAAAAAAATATTTTTTACTCCAACATGGTTTTATAGAGCTCCAAACTGGCGGCAGAGAAAAAAGGGGCCTCGTGGTTGCAGCGCTGGAAGTCTCAAAAATTGTCCGATCTGGAAAAAAATGACTTTTTAAATCTTACCAAAATTGGTTATCGTATGACGGGAGTTTTTTTTTCTCAACATTTTTTTCAATTTTGGTAATGTTTCAAATTTGAAAGTGTGCTTTTTCGAAAAAAATATTGGCTTTAAAAATTCTATAAAAATTAAAAAAAAAATTTTAAAAAAGCTCGTGTCATAAAAAAAAAATTTCGTCAAAAAATTAACCTGCTTTTGCCACAACTAGTACGAAAAACATGGTGAACAAAGAAAAATAAACTCTCACTAATCCGGCTGTAACTTTTGAACCCGTAAGAATTTTTCCATGAAATTCTTAGAATCTTAAGAATATTTACTAAAATACAAAATTATAAAAAAATCGATTTAAAAAAACGGCCAATGTCATGTCTCCCTTCAAATATAACTTAAGTCACGCATTTTCCATACTTAAATAAAATGGAACTTAAGTATGGTTGATGAAATACATTTTCAGAGCTTAAATAGCCGCTCACTGGCGGCTATCGCCAAGTTGTGGCGAATAAAAAATGTGGTGTATTCGTCTTAGAATTGATCAAGGTTCCTTTTAAGTTGGTGGCAATGACAACTTTTTTATTGTCCCATAGAGGTCGAGGCATCCTAATATACATATTTAACGGGTTCTAAAAGAAATACTGATTATTTATTGTTCCTTTATGTGATAAATATAATAACATTTAAAAAAGTATCTATTTAATTAATAGGCTAAGGTTTTTTTTGTGACTTCAACTCCTCCCAGACCAATGGACCGATCCTATCGATTTAGATGTCATTAAATCAGGTTTAGGCTGTATATGTGCAAACCACTTTTAAAAATTGTGATTTCACTTCAGGGGGTTCCCAACTTTTTAAAACAGAAATAAAATTTTTGTACAAAAATCCGTTATTTTATCGATTTGAAATTTAGTTTGAGAAGAGCTTATGAGTTGGTCGAATTTGAATTTTTTTCAAAACTAAAAATTTTTTACCAAAATTATCTTTTATGCATTCCTAAAATGTCAATTGTCCGAAAAATGCAGTTCCAAAATCAAAAAATTCCACTTTCCGAGCAAACAAGTCAGTCAAATTTTAACAGTTTTCAAATTTTTTTTGTTTTTCTAAATTTTTGTTTAATTTTCTTTGAAATATGTTGGCAATTACGGTAATTATCTTGCCAAATGTATTTTGAATGAATTTTCTTAATATTTTCTTTAGTTGTTTAACGTGTATTTTTATCAAACGCCAAGACAGAGAAAAAACTCTCTGAAATTTAAAGTTCTGTATTTGGAAGCGAATATCACTGCCACTTTTTAAAAAATTTCATTTATTTCTTTTTTGTATTTAATTGCAATTAATTGACTTTAAAACAATAACAAAGTTTTTACCGTTACTTTTTTATTTATATTTTAATCATTGCCTTTAAAAAGAGTCCAATAAAATGAATGTTTCCTCAAAAAATGTATTAAAAATTGTTTTTGTTGTAAAAATAAAAAAATTTCAAATTTGCATTTTTGATTTTCTTTCATTATATTGAGTTTTTTTAAGGCGAATTTGTTTTTGTATGGCAAAAAAATTAATAAATACTATCCGTCATCGAAAAAACAAGTTCCAAAATCAAAAATTCCACTTTCCGAGCAAACAACTCAGTCAAATTTTAACGGTTTTCAAAACAAAATATGTTTTGGGTTTTTTGGTGTTTTTTCATCTAAATGTGTTATAAATCGATGTTGTAGGTGTTCTGTAAGTACCTTTTATTAATTTCTAAAATATATCTTAGTATTATTTCTTAAATCTATTTTTTAATGCGTTTTTTTTTAACATTAGTTATTTTTTATAGCTGGAAGAGTTAATCTGCGATGGTTTGGAATAGTAATAATGTTTTTCTCAGTTGTTATATTAGTGTTAGTCCGTCTTCGTATTTTGACAGTTACATTAAAAAATTTTGTGTCAGATGAAACGTTTCAAGTCAAACCATTCAGATAATGATCTTTTATATCATTATTGGACTCAATATATCGTTATTCGTTATAACTTATTGCGTTTAATATCATATATTAAACGTCTATAATGTTTTTAACAATTAATTTTTATTGAATTGCTCGAATTCGGGCAACAGGTTTACTAGTTGGTTTTAATTTATGAATTTATTCATATATCATTACTTAATAAAAAGTACCCAAAACAATAAAAAAGTACTATTTGCCTTTGTAAAAAAGTACTCTCGAAAATGATCCGATATCATCACTGATTCGTTTATATAAAAAATAGTTTTATTCAATATTTTACAATTATATTCTGTTTTGCATTTAGTTATGGTTTGCATTTTTAAAAAATCTAACATAATAAGGTTAAGCTCATACTCCACACTAATTTTTAAATGGAGTTTTTAATGTTTTTGGGAAATTTTTTAATGGCTGTGGGAAATTTTGTGCTATTTTTGCATTGCCGTGGTATTTTTTAAGAAAAGAAATACCGTGGGAATTTGTGTGGAAATTTTTAAATTTGCTTGTGGGAAAAAGGTATTTTCTGTGGGAATATGGGTTGGCATTAGGGATTCCAATCCCGATACTGATTTCAAATTTCGGGATTTCGGGATTTCGGGATTGCTAGTGAGGAATCCCAGGTTCCCTGGATTAGTCGCGGGATTTGGAAAACAGAGAAAACCCAATTTTTTTGATGAATAAATAAGTTCGTATGTTTGCTTTGAAAGTTCAGATATTATTTTCTAAAAACAAATTGACCAAAGAAATAAAAAAACGCTTTTGTGCAGAATACATTCATCTTTTTCAGTAAAATCTATGAAAACAAAGACCATGAATAAAGAATAATCGTATTGACCAAATTATATTCATAATTACCAGTCATTTTTGCAAAACCAGCAAACAATCCTTCTTAACCAGCCAGCTGACACAAACAAACAGTCTTGTAAACAGGTGTTACTCGAATTTCAAACTTAGTGTTGCATTTTTCTACTGCTATTTTTAATAGCCATTACTCGAAAAAGAGTTGCAAGCAATATTTATTAATACTTTTGATTATTTGAAATGAACAGTTTTATAGATTCTTTTATTTCATCTTAATTAATGGAAAAGTTCGGAAAAATCAACCAAATTCAGAAATTTTAAGGCAATTTTAGTATCCCAAAAATCCTGGGATTTCAGGACTTATAACCCCGAGACTATCAGGACTGGAAAAACTCCGGGATCCCGGGACTGGAATCCCTAGTTGGAATCTATTACTTCAAGTAGTACAAAAATACTTCCCGATGTTCTGATATAAGGTTACAAAATCAGGTTACAAAAATTCCTTTTTAAGTGTATTATGTATTATTAATTGTATTATGTTAGTTTTCATTTATTTTTTTTTCTTTCTTATTTTTTTATGTTTTAAATTTGACAAAATGGAGTGAATTTTGCAGCAGCAAAAATTTTTGTTGATGCATAAAAGAAATGACGAATAATGAATTAGCCATAGATTGGCCTCGAATGGATTTGAACCGAGCTACTTACAATCTGTTGTCTTGCTTTGTATATCAAAATTTTCTTTCTGAGACTTGCCATTGCTTGCAGAGTGGTGACGGTAGATAAAAAAAACTATTTCTAGTGAAATACATTTTCTATGCTGTGTTCGAGATGGCAAATCGAACTCGGGTCAACCGATGCAACTGAAAAATTGTATTTATGGCAAGAATATATGATTTAATAACCTACAACCTTGGTAGTAACAAAGCAGCAGTGACAAATGGGTTTTTCTCACGAATAATAACCTTAAAAAGTCAAATACCTGAAAAAAGAATACCTATTGTTGTCGCAATTTTTCACTTTCTGAAATGCCGCTTCTTCTTGTTAATATTCCCATAACTTGAAAAAATTTGTCAAGACATTTGATAAGTTATATCTGTTATTATATCTTTTATTAATAAACAGAGTCCGCAATCAGAACTGATGTCTGCTTAAAAGCAAACAAAAAGTGGCTTTTCATTGCAATGACAATTTTGCTATGAAAAAAAAATTATAATTTGACTTGCTTTTTAAAATAAAGCAACCTAAATGCTCTAAACTACCCCGTTGTTGTAAAGCTTGTTTATAGTGAGAGCTCTATGATTCTATAAAGCTTGTTTAAAATTGGTGTTTAAAAAGCAGGAACCATTGCGAACATCTCAAAGTTCAATGATGAAAAATAATTGCATATGTAAGTTCGTACATTCGATTGAAAATTTATTCATCAAAGATTCCACATGATATTTCCTGCTTAAAAGCATAGTTTAACGCTTGCGCACAACACTAATGCCCAAAACCAAGTTTAAAAAGTACAGCAGCCAAAATTAAATTTAATGGGTTGTTGTGTGTGAGATTCAATAACACTGCACATATCAAACCCAACTATCAAACACAACAACAACTAAATAATTTTAACCTAAAACTAAAGCAGCAAAAAATATATACCTACCATCCAATGCTTATTATGCTAATTTTTGTAGAAAAAAACATATAGCATATTTTTAAAAATTTTCAAGGTCACACTGATAAGACTTTGTGCGCATAAAATCTGCACACATACACTCAACCGATGTCTACGCACACATTTTTTGTTTAAATTAAAAAAATTGCATTCCGGTTATTAAAAGCTATCAGTTTTTAACAAATATCGACTTGATGCAGCAGTGAAACAGAGAACTCTAGAAGCAGGTCATGATCCATCTAATCCACCAAGTGTCTGGTTTAACAAAATTTATTTGGAACAAGTGTACGCCTTATTTAAATTTGTTTAGCCTTTTTTTTATAAAACTGCTCTTAAGAGTTTATAACTCTAATATTAATAAATTATTTAAATTTAGTTTATTTCAAAAATTTCTCAGCAAAACCATCATATTTTGCTTTTAAAATTAATTGTATTATTGTTATTTTATAGTCGTGGCTTGAAGATTGAGACGCTGATGATGCTAACAGAGCGATGTATACATATAAATGAATGTTTGAATTTATCTATGTTGTTACCTTGATACAATTTTTACCACTATAGCACATTTTGAAAAATTTTATAGCTTATAATTGGCTAATTTTGACTAAAGTCTTTATTCATTTAACATGACAAAAACATAGAATCAAAACAACAAAAACATTAATGCTTGGTGACGGTTTTGCTTATGATGTTAAGGCTAAGCCAGAGGGCGCGTGCATAGTAATCAATTTTTCGTTGTCATGTGCTTTTTTCAGCACAATATATCAAGCGTTTTTATTTTTGGTTTTTGTATAAAAAATAAATTATTGCAAAATTTTGCGTCTTCTTTTCGTCGGAAAGTGATACTCGTATATCGTTGAATTCAATGTTACGTATACGCCTCAGTAGAAATTATTCGTCAAGCCTTGGCATGAGCATGTGGTTAGGTGTATATTGGTCCTAAGATTAATTAAAATTGATGTTATATTTTTTAAAAACTATGCCTGAGTTGATCCGTCCGTAAACTCCAATTTTGGCATATTTTTTCCAGCATTTCGACCAGTATCTCACTAATGCTGTCTGCCAGGGCTGCAATAGTGGCTGACTTGTCTCTGTACAATCAGAAAAATATCAACAATTATATTCACAGTCGGCCACTGTTATTTCAAAACACTGTTTGATTGAATGGTTTTCATTTCAAGGCAACAGTTTTCTTTATTAAATGAATGTCTTAAAGTATTTTTGTGCTGTTAAAATCATCTGTTGTCTGTCTTCTTAAGCAGTACTTTTCATATGTGCTTTGCTTTATTTGCCTTATCGTTATTAATATCTCAGTGGAAGTATCCTAGACTGTCATGCGGACGACGTGGGTTCGTATCCTAGCTGTGTTGGTATCAAATATTTTAATTTAATAATTTAAACTTTAATTCTGTTTCTTTAACTTTTTAATCAAAAATTACATGCAAAATAAGTTTGCTTACAATCTTGAAAAAAAAATGAACATTTTATTTTTTATTAAAAAAAAAAAATTAAATAATAAGAAATTCTTTGTTGGTCTTGCTGGTATTTGAACCTAGAATAGTCGAGTACTCGACGCACACGTCAGCACACTTGGCCAAACATGAACTTCCAAAACAATGATCAAATTTTAATAACTACGTTTTTATATGTGTTTCGTGTTCTAAAGACCAACAGTCAACCGACTATTAGTTTGAACGCTACATTATTTGATGGTAAAGCGCGTTTCAAAAGAGAAGAACATTTTTTAGTTTCATTTTTCGATGCGCAGTGAGAAATTATTTTTAAAGCTAGAAAATTTTTTAGAGCGTAATTTCCTACTCTTTTTGTACTGTTCGCTGAACTTTATGCTTTTTTTGAGTGTTTTTGACTATTTTTCTATATATTTAAATGCGCAAACATTCAGAACAAATGATCGCACAAGTACGGTGTTGCACAGACGGCCTGCAGAAACCTGCATCTAAAGAGAGAAGTCAAATATAACTAACATAAAAAATAAATTATTTTCTTGAGGAAAAATTGAGAAGTGAAATTTCGGCTACTAAATTATTTTTTAACGCCCCTTGTTTTTTAAATTTTGATTGGTTGATTTCAAAAAATAAAATTCAGTACTTCCGCAGCGCAGTTGCGATGAACAACAAAATTTTTATTTATTTTTCTGCTCAGAGAATATTCAATTTTTTTTTTAATGTCAACCAATCAGAATGAAGAACGCTCTCAAAATAATTTTCTTATTCTCAAACATGCGCGAAAATGTTCTTCTCTTTTGAAACGGGCTATATGTAACATTTTACAGTGAATTCTGCTAAAAATTAAATCTGTTATTTGAACCCATGTTTTGTTTGATATAAAAGCATTTTTTTCCTGAGAGTACACGAGAGATTTAAAGTTACCCCGCAAAAAATAGTCTAGTGGGGTCAAATTGCATGATCTTGACGGGAATTGGATTGCTCCTAATTCTCAGATTATTTGCTCACCAAACTCGCCTCTCAATAGGTCATTGGCATATTTTGTGTATTGAATATTGGAACTATTATCCGTTATAACCCAATGTAAATGATTTCTTGTCAAAAAGTTTCAGCCACCTTTAACCTTTGACTTTTTTTTTGGGATATTTATATTTTTTTGCAAATTAAGAATTTGGCTCCATAGAAAACAGCGAGTCACCAGCTAGGGTGCGTGCCTTGAATGAAAAACCCATAAAGGCCGCAACTGGCACTGTCAAGCCGAGTGAGAGCCGCTTAAAAAAGCTTCATGTCTAAAACTGAGGGATCTATCCAATATCTTAAAATGGAATGTGCCTAGGGTTTGGGACCTACCACATTAAAACCGCCCAGTGAAAAACAAACCTCGGCTATGAACCCTCTCTATGTTGACGATCACCGCAAAAGAAAACAAGTAAAGAAAGTCTAAAGTTGGTCTAGGCCGACTTTGAAATACCCTAAACCTACTTTTCCAAAAAAAAATTATATTATTGAAAATAGGCGTGTCCGTGGGTGGATGAAGCCTATATTTTTTATGCATTTAAATGTTGAAGAAAAATTTACACATACCAAATTTTATTCCTGCAGCTCACAGTTAATGCCTTTATTATGCTTTCGCTAAGGGAGGTGGGCGTGTTCATGAACAGATTACTCCCAATTTTTGAAAACACCTTAATTTTGGTATAAAATGTATACATTCCAAATTTGATGTCTCTATGACAAACATAATCTTATTTATTGAGTTTTAAACTTTTTGGGTTGTGTGGGAGGCAGGCGTGTCCATGGTCGGATGACGTCCATTTTCCAAAACCATCTTTATTTTGTCATAAAAAACATACGTGCAAAATTTTATCTCCGTTGGTTAAACATAGGCTTATTTATTGCGTTTTAAATTTTTGGGTTGTATGGGAGGTGGGCGTGTCCGTTTAGCGAATGACACTCAGTTTTCGACGACATTTTTGTGTTAATACAAAACACATATACACCAAGTTTTATTGCTGTAGGTTAATTATGAGCTTATTTATGTAGTTTTCAATTTTTGAGTTGTATGGGAGGAAGACGTGTCCGTGGGCGGATGATGTCAGTTTTTCAAAATAATCTTTTTTTTTTTCATAAATAATACACGTGTCAAATTTTATCTCTGTAGGTTAATTAGAGGCTTATTTATTGCGTTTTCAATTTTTGGGTTGTATGGGAGCTAGGCGTGCCCGTGGGTGGATTCCAAAAATATTCAATAGTGCAAATCCTTGGGTCCATGTGACCATGTGTACAAAGTTTCATCTATTATCTCAACTCGTTCTTCTTGTCCTGTGTATACGGACAACACACAGACGGACAGATGGACAGACGAACGGATGGATGGACGGACATGGATACCTCAACTCAGGTGGCAACGCTGATCAAGAATATATATACTTTTCTATACCGGACTCGTTCTATGCGTTACAAACGTTTGCACAAAGTTAATATACCTTGACTTTTCAGTTTTAGGGTATAAAAAGACAATCATTTATGTATATGCGGGATGTCTGGACCCTTTATAGTGAGGGTGCCTTTGTCCGGAATTGGCGAAAGCCGTCGTAATAATAAAGGCTGATGTCACCGCCATCCAGGATATGCGATGTAAATGACAACACTGCTCTTAGGCTGCGATTATAGTGAACGCGATTCCGACAGGCAGGCAGGCAATATATATGCATATATTTACGACACATATTTATGTCATGAGTACATAAAATTCTGTATTGACTATAGTACTGCTTAATAGAATTATGTCGTCAATACAGATTTCAACATATACTCAATACAAGAAAATCACAAAATTAATGTGTGCAGAAAATTATGCCATGAGTACATAAATTTATGTAATAAGTCCATAAGTTTTTCCCTCTGTGAACCAAACTCTTATCTCGATGACGCTGACTGACTTTGGGCGCTAATATATCACTCCATGTGCACTGCTGTTACGGAAGTCATTGGTTTCCGGTGTTCTAATTTTTTTAAGTTTCTCAATTGTCATAGTTTATTGTTGTTATTTCATTTGAATTATAATTAAGTCATCATGATTAGTTTAATTACATTTTTATACCCTAAACCTGAAAGGTCAGGGTATATTAACTTTGTGCAAACGTTTGTAACGCATAGAACGAAGCGAGTCCGGTATAGAAAAGTATATATATTCTTGATCAGCGTCACCTCGTGAGTCGAGCTATTCATGTCCGTCCGTCAGTCCGTCCGTCCGTCTGTCCGTCTGTGTGTTGTCCGTATACACAGGATAAGAAGAAGGAGTAGAGATAATTGAATGAAACTTGGTACACATGGTCAAATGCACCCAAATATCTGCACTATTGAATATTTTTGGAAGCCGCTCACGGACACGCCTACCTCCCATACAACGCAAAAATTTAAAACTGCATAACTAAACTCATAATAAGCCTATTACAATAAAATTTGGTGTGTATGTGTTTTGTATCAACACAAAGATGTCATCGAAAAATGGGTGTCGTTCGCTAACGGACACGCCCACCTCCCATACAATTAAAAAATTGAAAACGCAATAAATAAGCCTGTGTTTAACATAAAGAGCTTAAATTTGGCACATATGTTTTTTATAACAAAAAAAAAATTGGTTTTGAAAAATGGAAATCATTCGCCCACGGACACGCCTACCTCCCATACAACGCGAAAATTGAAAACTGCATAACTCAGCTCATAGTTAACCTACAACAATAAAATTTGATATGTATGTGTTTTATGCAAACACAAAGATATCTTCGAAAAATGGACGTCATCCGCTTACAGACACGCCCACCTCCTATACAGACAATAAATTAAAAATGCAATAAATAAGCCTGTGTTTAACATAAAGAGCTTAACTTTGGCACATATGTTTTTTATGACAAGACAAAGATGGTTTTGAAAAATGTATGTCATCCGCCTACGGACACGCCTACTTCCCATACAACCCAAAAAGTTTAAAACTCAATAAATAAGGTTATGTTTGTCATAGAGAAAATTAATTTGGTATGTATGTATTTTATACTAAAACTAAGGTGTGTTCAAAAATTGGAAGTAATCCATGAACTCGCCCACCTCCCATAGCGAAAGCACAATAAAGGCATTAACTGTGAGCTACAGGAATAAAACTTGGTGTGTGTAATTTTTCGTCAACATTTAAATGCATATAAAATATAGGCTTCATCCGCCCACGGAGACGCCCATTTACAATAAAAATTTTTTTGTTTTTGAAAAGTGGGTTTAGGGTATTTCATAGTCGGCCTAGACCGACTTTAGACTTACTTTACTTGTTTTTTTTTAGCTTTTAGCCAAAGATTTCAGTCAAGTCTGCCTTGGTTCGAAAATGGGGAGATAGATAAGAAGGAGAGAAAGGGAAATCAAGAGAAACAAGTGTATAATCTTCCAGTGTGGCGGAGTGCTATATAAACATTCGAATTTGAATCTGAGGCAAGTTTTATGTCTTAACCTCGAGTTCGAGTTATCAAGCAATCTCATTCTACAAACAGCTCTACAACCAACTACAGCTTCCAAAGTCGTATATATTGATGAAGTTTTAATTTCAGTTGATTACAAATGAGGAAAGAATTAAAGAAAGTTAAAAGCGTAGGACCATGGCTAGACCGGGATTCGAACCCGGAACCTCTGGGTTTGGCAGTCAAGCACGCTCACCACTCGACTACCGAGGCATTCTAGGCACTTATGACACATCCGAGGCACTTCAATAAAGTAGTTTCAAGATAAATTATGAATGTAGTTCAGCTCTGAAAACTATTATAAATAAAAATTGTAGAAATAGCTTGTACTATATTACAAGAAGGACACATTTTTAAAATGATTTAATAAATTTCTCGAATTTGGGCAATAGGTTAACTAGTTTAAATTACATATAAATTCAAAATCGAGGTTTAAGCTTCCTTTTTTCTTAAATATTCGATTTGAATAAAGTTTTAAAACCGTATACAATTCAATGGGTTGATAAAAAACATCGTGCTGAGGAGTTTTTGAACCATTTGAATTGAATACCTCTTTTGGTTGACCTAAAATAAATTCATATATAATGCACCATGTCTGCTACAATGTGTTCTATTTTTTTGTAGTACGTGTTGTTTTAAACAAAAACATTACAGTACTTTGTAGAAGATAATTTGAACCAAGTATCTAACTTTATTCAATGGTATATTTTAATTTAGACAGAGATTAATTTAACTACGTACGAGTAGGATTAAGAGCTCATGCAGCACAACATAAAGCATGATTTGCAGTATTAAGTTGAAAAAAAAAAAAATTGTGAAATATAACACATTTTCTTACAGCTTGTGTGCCTTCCAGCTGCAAATGTGAAGCGCAAATGCAGTTTACTATAGCAGCTTACAATTAGTTCTTAATCAATCAAATAGTTTTTTTGTCATGCCCCCTTAAATTATTGCAAAATATGCTGGCTGCCTTTAATTGTATTTGATTGTAAAATACATTTTTTTAATATTTTTTATTTCGTATTAAAGTCTAAGAGCACTTGACGGACTGTGAAGGAGTTGGCAGTCTAGAGATGAAAAATGAAATACTCGTTAACTGTAATGATTTGGTAGAAACATGAACAAACAGCGTAGAGCGTTGAGCACTGAAGCTGTTATTAATTTTGATGCAGAATCAGTTTGATTTAAAAAATTAGTTTAAAAAAATTAAAAAAAAAACCACAAACAAAGTCAATGGTCGATAAAATAAAGTAACAACTAAAAAAAAAATTCCTTTTGAATTTGCTTCGTTAGTAAACAAACATGATTAATGTAAATTCTAACAATTTCTATAAAGTAAGATTTTGATACTAGCAACATTTCATTACGACACACAAAAAAACTTAAGCTTTTATTTTATACATTCGTTCATTAAATTCCAGCGAGTATTTGTTGAGTTAAATTATAAAATTATGTGAAATAAAAAATATGTAAAATTATTCAACATGAAATTTTTTTATGTTTTTATGTCATCAACCAAGTGGCGTAGATAACTTTTGGTTCTGGAAGGGAAGGAACCCGTCAAGTGTATGAAATTTTCAAAAGTGACAATTTTTTCGCTTCCCATGAACTTTCCTAGAGATTGGGTAATAAAAATAAGATCTGCAAAAATAAACTTGATCTGGTCTGCACAGAATTTTTTAATTCAATCTTAAATAGCGATTTTTTTTTATCCAAAGAAATAATAGGAGAAAACTATAATAAAAGAAAGGACCTTATAGTTGAATATGAAACACGGTTGTTTTAAATTTTGCAAATGCATTAAATTTCTATTTTAAAATTTTTTATTTAACTTTAATGTATGTTTTTCTTCTCAGTGAACTTTTTAAAACATTTAATCTCAGTTCGTGAAAAATATTTGCAGGTGAAATGTTTTCGTGTCTATTTAAAGCACTGGTTTTTCTGTCCAGTTTCACTAAAATCTCTGAAGAATGTCCTTAAACTATAAAGAGATTTTGAAAACTCATATATGTTACGTTGATTCCATTAAAAAATTTTGTAAAAGATTAGTAATTTTTTTTTAACAAAGTTATAATAAAAACAAATATGTTCTAATCATAAAATTTGTTCGATAATCGCAAAACAACTTTTAACTCAATAGAATCAATTGACAACAATTTTCAAATTTGGCTCATGGCCATTGTTCAGGACCGGTGAACCCCCCTCATATCTACGCTACTGCATCAACCTAATTCAAATATGATGTAAATCATAATTATGTATGTATTGTTTTAAACGTTATAAGTTCCTTTTTTTCATACAAATATTATATACTAAAAAAGGTCATAAGAAGATGCAGTTTTGCTCGAGCTACCTAAAACACTATTAACCGTTATTTTCTTAATTTTTACTTATGTCGTGTTAGAATTAGAGCGACGATATGATTTACTGAACCAGCAATTTTACAATTTTTTAACTTAATTAAACTTGATTTCTTCTTGCAAAACAAAAGACTTAAGACACGAACCTGCTGTATTTGCAAAGTAAAGTACATTTTTCTTTTACTGCGCTTGAATTCTTATTTAAGAATATCTAAATATAGTCTAGTTCTAAGCAGGGGCGGATCTGGAAAAAATCTTGGGGGGGGTAAATTATCAAAGACACACATTTTCGATTTGAGAAAATTTTGCCTTTTTACAAATAGATAAATTGTTCTTTTTTGAATTGAAATTATTGAATTGTTTAAGATGCATTTTTTCCAGACACATACACGCACATTTCTGTATTTATTTATTTCTCCCTTTTTCTGGAATAATATCTCAGCGAAAAGTAAATAAAAACTCTAAATCTAACAAGAGCAGCCCACGTAAAATTGTGAAATTTTTTCGTCTTTGAACGTCGATATCTTCGAAACTGTCGAATATATTGTTATTGAATGTGCAAAAATTTAAAGGTCTATCTAAATCGGTAGATTAATATAATAGATATAGCAATATTAGCTGTGTTTTTTATCAAGCGAGTAGTTAAAAAACGACCGCTTATCATATGTATACTCGCTTAAATAACACAGGAAACTGTTAGTCGCTTAAAAGTTTGCCGACCAAACGAAAAAAAATGCTTCCAAGTTATGTTTCAATAATTGTATAAATTTCCTACAAAGGTGGCAACTATATCTGATTGATAGTCAATAGTGATGTAAGAAATGAAAATTTTTTGTACCAAATACTTTTCACGAAATACTCATAATTTGCTTTAGATCAATATTTCAATAAAAATACATAATAGTTTAACAGGTAAGATAAACAAAATTTATCAAATATACTCATTATGTAAAACTATGTTGCTTGCTTAAGCTTTTAGCACTGAAAATCTTTTGAGTATCGGGTTTGTTTTCAGAACCGAGTCTCCAATGCTTAAAATCTGAAAATTTATGCATCACTAATTGTCAAAACTTTGATATATAAAATAAATTTGTCAAAAATTGTTTACAAAAATTTGATCAGAACATAAACAACGTTTTTGACTTTTCAGAAAATGCTTCCAAGTTTTAAAAAAATTCTTAAGCGAGTAAGCAGCCGTTTTTTGACTACTCGCTTGGTAAAAAACACAGCTATTGTCAGAAAAAAAACTGATTATCATGTTTTTGCCTAAAACTCAAAAACTCGAGCTGATGGAGAAAAATGGAGTCTATATTTGAAATCAGCAGCCAAAATTCATTCGGTATTGTTTATCGAGATCTCTGCACCTTTCATAAAGCTTAATTTTGTAACTGACAAAATCATATGACAAAATCATCGCAAAATTATCAATAACTTCGTTAATATTTATTTAAATGTCTCTAAGTATATGCAATAATGCGAGTCCATTCAATCGTTCTCAATTCGAACGGAACCATATTTTTAATCGTCGCAGTATAGAAAAACTTCGCTCAGCTGTTTCTACACTGATAGGAAGCGTGGCAAAGATAGCAAACGTTATAGAAATTAGTGGAAAAATGTCATTAGTGTCACATTAGTGTCGCTCTTCTATTTACACTGCCAAATTTTAAGTTCATGAAATAATTGAATTTGAATTAGTTCCATACTAAAAGTGGACTAAAAGTGGCAGTTTTATTTGATGAAATTCGGTTGTGGTAATTTGGTTGGTTTGTTGCAAATATAATTACTAGTACCGCGCTGGGGTCGCAAA
The DNA here is from genome assembly GCA_958299015.1 of Tetanocera ferruginea. Taxonomy (NCBI): domain Eukaryota; kingdom Metazoa; phylum Arthropoda; class Insecta; order Diptera; family Sciomyzidae; genus Tetanocera; species Tetanocera ferruginea. Next base: position 138,455,249 of record OY282642.1, read on the forward strand.
TCGCCCAATTTTTGTTTGTTTATTTATAGTTGTATAAAATAGTTGGTGCACTTCTTCTCCGCACTCTAATTCATTTAAAAACTGAATTATCAAAATCGGTTGAAAAACACGGGAGAAAATGGTCCTTAACTGTTTTCCCTGCGCCTATTTATATAAAAAGTAAGTTAAGGTAGGCTTGACAAATTTCAGAATTCCAAACAATTTAGAATTTACTCAAACAAAAATAATTGTATGCAACAAATTATTTGCGCAGTTGATACAATTTTAGCAACTTTAACCTAACATTAATTCACTTCAAAACAACCCTGTTATAAAGGGTGTTTTTTTAAAAGCTTGCTGATTTGAAATTTAAATAAAACACATGCCAAATTGTGAAATAGCCAAAAAAATTTTTATTTAGTAGATAATTTCTTGGCATTTAACATTTAAATATAATTTCGGGCATATGACCACCATGACTTTTTTGCACAAAGGGCATTCTGGAGGTCCAAAGTCTTTGAGGGCGTATTTCAACATCCATATCGTGAAGATTTGGCAACAAAAATTCATTGATCATGGTTCTGTATCGATTTCTATTCACGGTAATGCGTCGTCCTTCCTCATTTTCAGAGACAAATCGATAAATTAACGTTTTCTTCGACACTGGCCTCAACGACAACAATATTTTCTTCTGTACGCACTCTTCTCATTCTTCTCGGTGGCTTGGAATCCAAAAGAGTGAATATAGACCGAAATTTGGTAATTACGTTCTTTATGGTGGTCTCAGACGGACGATTATGTGCACCATAAAATTCGCGAAGTGCTCCATAAACATTTTTAATTGAACACTGTTTTTGAAAATAAATTTTCACGATTTGGAAGCGTTGTTCTGGAGTTAACCTATTCATGATGATTTGCCAAATAATACTGAGTAGAGACGTCACTTTCAACTGTCAAAACAACTGTCAGACAATAGAGTAATCCATATTGAAAAAAAAACCTCAGAAAAAACACCCTTTATATCATATATGACAAAAAGTATTACAGATGTATATAATATTTTCATAAGGACTGAATATAGCTGAAATATTTCTAAGAAGTAATTTAACTGATGATGAAATAATTGAAGTAAAAAATCTATTGGATTTTACATTGTTTGTAATTTTTTTTTTGAAAATTTATAAAGTGAAAACTGAAAGTACAATGCACGTATTGTTTTTTATGGTTAAATTCGTTTGCACATAGGTTGCAAAAAAGTTTGGCAGGTTTTCAGTTAAAATTTAGAAGAATAAAATATTTTAAGTGGCAACTTTGGTTTGCATAGCCAAAATCTTAATTGCGCTCATAACAAATCAAAATCAATGTTGCTTGCTCAATGATTTCTTATAAATGGCATTTTTAAACTAATCGTAAATGTCTTGCAAAAATATAATTATTATAAAGCAAACACTTACGCTAAGGTAGTGACTTCAAGTTTTTTATTTGTAAGAAAATAAAGCGTCTTTAAAGTTGATTGTTTAAAAAATGGCTGTTAATTTGAGAACATAACGATCTGTTACTTTATTTTCAATCTCATTTTTTAAAAAAATCGAATTTACTACCTTGACGTAAGTGTTTGCTTTACATATAATTATATTTTGGTTTTTGCAGATGACTACAGATCATGTGATTCTACAAGCAAAATGGTCATACTCTTCTCGCATCGCTTCATAAAAACGTCATCTACACGCAAATGACCTCACGAAACAAAAATAAACAAAATTTTTTTTTATATACTTTAATAATTGTTGAAATCAATAAAAAAACTAGAGTTTAACAATGTCTCTGACCATTTTTTTTAGTATTCTTTCAAAACACGCCTTCAGAATCGCTGATGTATACATAAAAGTACCCTTAAGCTGTGGGCATAACTATTTTTTCCAAATAATGTATTAAAAAAAAAAGTATTTGCTTGGGGGGGGTAATTACCCCCTTTACCCCCCCCCCCCTTGTATCCGCGCCTGGTTCTAAGGTACAATAATATTTTGGCTTGACATAATACACGTTTGAGTCATGACAGAAACCTAAATTGACTCAACACACGCGAGTCGAAAATCCATAAAAAATCTCCTCGCCAATTTCTAGTGCTTTATTCAAATAAACCAAATAAAATAAAACAAAACATCACATAAAAACATGCATCAATTTATAAAATAAAAATTTTTAGCTAAACAAATTCATACTCATTTAACAAATACCACTTAAATAAATACCATCGCATTCAAAATTTATATATAGTATAAGGCTGGGTCGCAAAAATTATGAAAATCATGATGAATAAAATTAAATTTTGTATAATGCAAATTAAACTAAAACAAACTAAGAAGTAATAAAAAATTAAAAAAAAAATATATATAAAAATAGCCACGACAGAACGTCACAACGTGGTTATATGGTTATAATCGAAACTCTTCAGCCACTCAGGTGGCAACGACTATTTGTGTCAATGTGTGTACGCGTGTTTGTGGCTTAAAATTATTCGCCACTTTTTAAATGAGTGTGCCTGAAAGTGTGTGTGCACAAGTATTTGTTGTAATATTTTGATTTTTAGCAGTTTTTGAAATCACTGCTTTTTTTTCGCCTGTCGCTTAGCTGAACAATTAAAGTCCGCAGTAATGCACACATAAATCGAGTATTTTATTTTTTTTTTTTATTTATTTTTTTGTCTTTCATTATGGCATGAATTTGCTGTTTGTTGTTGTTTTTGATGTTATTTTGATTTGTGCTGTTATGAAAATCGTTAAAGCTGAATCACAAGATTAACGCGCAGACGCAACCATGCGCCAACACTTTGACTTGAAGTGTTTGTTTCAAGGGTTGCAAGACATATATTTTTTGGCTTATACAAGCACACACACACACGCATATGTATATAAGAAGGTTTTTTGCATTACATCAAATGCAAATTGTACAACAAATTTTGCTTCAATTGCATTCAGAACCTGCCTTCAACATTTGCAAAAATCATCCATTTTATCCAGACACTGCATACAAACAAACAGATGGATTATCAATGATTATATCTTTGTTATTGTTGCTGTTGCTTTTAAATTTGAACTTTAATTTGGCTTAGTTTTGTTTTATACACTTTTGCTGTTTTATGTTTTTTTTTTTGTTTTTTGTTTTGCATTTTTCGCTTTTGAGTTTCTTGCGAAACTCAAGAGTTTGTTGATATTTTGCTGCCATTGTTGAATATCAGGTTAGTAACTCGTATAATTTGGCATTTTATGCAAATGATTATTGGTTCAAAAGTTTTAAGGTTATTAATTCATATGTTATTATGATTATTTTTTATTTAAAAATTTACTTAGATTTTCATTTAGCGTATTAGCAAAAATCATGCTTATTTGAGTTTTTACGCCAGACAAGCTTTGATATATCGCACACTAAATACAAAACAGTCACAACTCAAAAAACATGACTTTTCAGGAGAAGCAAAAAATAAAACCCTTTGGTTGATACTACAGAAGAAAAGCAATTTTCATTTAAACACACAAACTTCATTCTTTCAGTTAATGAAGAAAATAATTAAAAAGATATTGAGATATGTGTTTTGTGAATTGATTTATAACAAAAAGTTAGTATAAAAAAATTTTGAGTTGTGACTGTTTTGTATTTAGTGTGCGATATGTTAACCTTAATTAAACAATTGAAAGATTTTGTTTTACTGCCTTAATTCCCAAATCAACATTTTCACACTTCAACTTATACACTTGCTTGTTCCATTTAAAATATTTATACTTTCTTTCACAACGAAAAAAAGTTATTTGGCTTATTTATAAACATCTAATTATTTTACTGAACTTTATCATTAAGGTTCACTGTATTTGCATAAATCTGCAAATGAATTGTTTGAATTTTAATCAAATTTGATAAAACATTATGTCGAAGGACAACTGTAGCGTAAAGAAATTAATCAGTTTTATGTATCGTTGACAAAAATTCTCTCTAGAGAAAATTTGTTCATGCTTAACTTCATTTTTGTAATGCTAAAATAATAAATTTATATTTGTCTTTGCATTTGCATATTATTTAATATTGACCGTTATAGTTGTTTTAGCCTTTTTTGTAATAATGAAAACGCTGTAGCACACAAACATGGTTGTTAACGCTTTTATACTTTGTTATTCCTGTTGCTTTGATGCTACTTTTGTTCTTCAAATTCAGGTTATTTAACACACTCGAAAAATCCACATCTGCATAATTTGATGTATTTGTTTAGGAAGTAGTTTGTTTCGTCTTTTGATTTTCTTTGCATTATAAATAAATTTATAGAAATGATCTCAGCGATTTTTTACAAAAAAATTACCGGAAGAAGAAGTTAGTTGTATTGTGTGTGTGTATTGATTAGAGCCAAATCAATATATGTTAATCCGAATTGACAGACCTAAAGTTGAAATACTCTTAAAATATATTTCCGATCTTAAAATTTGCATTTAGTATAAAGCGTGCATTTTGCGTGCAAAGCTACTCGCACAATTATTTCGTTCAGTCATTTACTGAAAGCTCATACTTAATGTATCAAAAAATAAAAAAATGTGTCGAAAATTCCTTAAAATTGTGCAAAAGAACGTTTTATTATGTTTACTTCTTTCTTTTTAAGCCAACAATTACTTGCTTAATTAATGATATTTCATTAACTTCAGCAAAACAAAAGACTTAAGACACGAACTTTTTTGACTTAAGACACGAACTTTTTTGTATTTGATGAGGGTATAGATCAGAGGCGCAACCAGGATTTATTTTTGGGGGGGAGGGGGGTTTTATCACATTTCGGACTTGTATATAAAATCAATTTTACAAAGGTTTTATATGACAGCAATAAGTTTCAACTCTTGGGAATAATATTTTCAAATAGAAGTTTAGTTAATTTAATGGGCTAGGTGGGTTTCAAAGGCTCAAACAAAGCATATGATAACTATTTTTTGTAAATATACGATCTAAATATTTCAAGCACTAGATAATGTATCTTGAAGAAGGTTTTCAAATTTTACCCAGATTGGTTATGACTTTTTGGGAAATCATGATAACCAATTTGCAAAAATTAATGTTGATTTAAGCTTCAGCGAGAATATTTTGGACATATTGTACAATGTCATAAGGCATAAGCAAAATTCATTTTCAAACCGACCCAACCCATTAAAAAAACATTCATATTTAAAATTTAAGTTAAGTTTTTATGAATAGTATTTTATTAGTATTACAAAATACTTCAAAAATTGTTTTAGTTGTACAGTAGTCGGCATAATTATTTTGACGAAAAGAAAAGGCAAACATGTTCAGTTTTTAAAATAGTTTGAGAAAACGCGAATCAAAATTTTTGTATTTGGTCAAAATCTTACCAGAAATGTGTGATTTTTCTAAAAAATAACTTATAAAGAAAATAAAAAAAAAAAAAAAAAACAAATTGGCCATTTCAGCCCTTGAAAGGACTTTGACCGAGCTTCTTATGATCAATTGTGTTGTGTGTGTTATTAAATGTTTGCACACAATTGACCGAGAACTGGACCTACATGTTTTATGCCGACTCCGAACGGCTAAAGTTCATGTTCTCAAGAAGCTTTACATGGCATTTTTTACTCTCTGAGGCTTTCCATTGTCTGCAGAGAGGTGGTGACCGATCAGAAAAAATTTTTATTGAAAAAAACTTTTCGCCGCGGCTGGGGATCGAACCCGGGCTTCGAGCATGCCAGGCCACACACTTAACCTGCATGCCACGGTCCCCACCAAGAAAATATATTAGATAAAACTTCATTTCGAAGAGGGCATAACTATTTTGAAAGTTCTGTTTTATACAAAAATCAACTTTAAGATAAATGAATTTATGACTAAAACTTAACAACTTAATAAAAAATATATCCGCCATTAGCTTGTATTACTTTTTGAAGACGTTTTGGTACCGGAAATCGCTCCCATAGACTTTTTATTTCAGATATTGTCTCTTCCCTGGTCCGAGTCAAGCAAACGCTTCGTTTTCCTTTAATTAAGGCCCACAAATGTTCAAAATCGTTTTAATCAGGACTTTGGGTCGGCCAGTTTAAGACTTTTACGCTATGGCACTGGCGCGCCAGTTCGATTCAAAAAGTTCATTATGAACTTACTCTTGTGACATGCTGCATTATCTTGTTGTAAAATAAATGACTCACCAATAAGTTTGTCACCAGATGGAAATGCTTGATCATTTAGGACATCCAAATATTTGTATTGGTGCCAACCGTTCAATTTGTTCCAACTATTGGAACCATAACCCCATGACCACAAGAGGAAATGCAGCCCCAGAACATAACCGATCAGCCGCCATGTCGATTGCTTGTAAGACTGGAGCAATTTCTTTGCGTGAATTCTTTGCAATTCGGACAAATCTTTTTTATGTGATCCGTGATACTCAAACGTGTTTACGTCCACAAAACTCGGTTTCAAAATCTCATAGTCTTAAAAAAAAAAATACTTGGCAAATTGGAGTCGTTTGATTTTGTTTGCCGTGGTTACATATGGTATTTTTCTTATGGAATATGTACCGAATTGGAATTCTTTTAAACGTCTGCAAATTGTGCGCTTGCTAACTGGATTCTAAGAAAAATTTTTCATTTGTAGTTCTAGCTTTTCGGTGTTACACCAGGGTTCTTTGAGAACTCTCGCATAATTAGCTGGTCTTCTTTACGTGTTTTTTCTGCTCGAACGTGGCAAATTTTTTACTGAATTTGTTTTTTTGTGCTTATTTATTTGATAGTGAACGGTTTGCCTTGATAACTGTAACTCGGAGCATATTTCTTTGACTGAAATACCACAATTATGCTTCTCCACGATTTCACGTCTCATTTCAACGCTGAATTCCGACTTTTTCCCCATTTTTTTATAGAATTATAACTAAAATAAACATATATATTTGAATAAAATTGAATATTTATTTAAAACTCCGATTTTACTTACCAAATCGTTATTTGCATAGAAAATACTTCTGCCACTAAGAAATTCTTTCTTCTTGTATCTAACGAATTACTTCCTCTAAAAGCGTGACTTAAATGACCTCGTTTAATTACGTTAAAATTTCTCACACCATGTTTTTACAATAAAATATCGTTGTAAAAATAACCACTTGGGGCAAGCCTTAAAATTTTTCCTTTGGTGAGCACTAATGGACCTCATTTCCGAAAGTATAAAACACACAATTTCTGACACCTTGGAATGAAAAACTAAGAGCCTAAATATGAAAAAATTGTTTGAGTCTTTCGCCACCAAAATAACCGATGAAGTTTCCTCTAAAATTGACTTTTATATCGTCAAGAAATTTTTATGAAACAGATTCGGGAAAATACGATCGAAAATTATGAATTGTAAATTTGTGCTTCAGTTTCGGAAGTCAATCGGAACTAGTTTTTTACTGAATCACATGACTTCACTATAACTTAGTTCCTGCAAAGTTTGGGTTAATTTGAACGAAAAAAAGAACGAAACATAACACTTTTTGAGGAAATTCCTTTGATAATTTCGGTGGCGAGAAATTTGACCGCTCTTCCTCAAATTCAGGCTTTCTTATTTTATATAACTTTTTAATTAATTTTCATCCAAATATTTCAAGTCGTTTAGTGGGTTCCAAGCTAGAAGTTGAAAAGACAACTCAAATCGAACCCCTCAAGTGGGCAGTATCAGTCTGAAGGAAACAAAATATATAAAATTTAGTAGATTATGCATCAAACAGCATCGATTTGAAATATACATTTGGGGTTTTCACTCATTTGATAAAATGTGCGATTGCTTTTCATATGAATCAGTTTGACTTATTCTTATTTTGCTAGATACTACAATAATATTGGGGGGGGGGGGTTTAAACTCCGAAACCCCCCCTTTGGTTGCGCTAATGGTATAGATTATAGATTTAGCCATTCAGGCGCACTGAAAAATTAACATTTTTTTGAGAATTTTGTTATTGAAACAAAATAACAACCATTTTTGTTTTTTTGTATAAAATAATAAAAAAATATTTTCTCAAATAAATATCTCTAACCGTTTTTGCACAATCCTTAAATTTCGACAAAATTAGGAAAAATGTCCCTCAAGTATTTCTTTCAAGGTTGCAGCCCAAAAATATGAAAAAATATTAATTTTAGACGGTTTTGTAAGAAATTTAATTTATTAATTTTGTTAATTTTTTTTCGTATGCTGACTGTCCCACCTTAAGCATTTCCTTGTCAGCTGCCACGCCTACTTATACAATTCCACAAAACCTTTTAACATATTTTGGCAATCACTTGATAGGTGTTTGCCTTTGATTTTATTATTGTAGCTTATCTAAACTCCATCTAGTGGTGATGATGGTAAACCACTAGCATGTTCCAAGCCAGTGAAAAGGGAGGAGGGTTGTGGCATGCGCATTTGGACTGAGTTCAATTATGTATGTCACTTGAAAAACATAGGTTGCCATGAGCCCTCGCTTTGAGATACAAAATCATGGAAGTGGGACATAAAATCAGGTTATTGTACCTGCGTATCCGTAGTAAATGATACAAAACATACTGTTAGCACGGGGATAGTCAGGAAACCTGGTTTAGCAACTGATAATTACTGGCAATAAAATCTCATATTCTGTATGGGTACACGAGTATAAGTAATGATAAATAAATTTTCAACGATAGGGTTTATCAGGATGTGTTCAGGGTGTTTTGTCAAGGAGTATTGTCAAGAATTATTATCAAGGAGCATAATACGATCCTGTGTTCGAGCAAGCTGTCATTCTGGAAATGTTGTATGCTGGCTGAACAAGTTTTCTAATTTGATTTAGATAAGGCGGTCAGTTTTGAAATACCCAAAACAAGTGTTCAACCATGCAGTCTTTACTGGTAATGACCGAGGTGTTCAACAGAACTGGCTGTACTGGTAGCACTTTATGTCTTTAGTTAAATATTAGATTATACATTTTTGAAGTCATATCAAATACCCGACGAGTGTCTAACGGTATTTTATATCGGAATACTAAGATAAGCTTGCTTATCAAGTAATGGGTGCTTAAAACTAGAAGCTAATTCCAAGGTGGAAAGCCTTTAACCGGGGGACTATCGTGGGCTGGACCTTCGGGGAGTTTCGTGCTGGCTGTGGTAATGTTAATGTCACAAGCTAGACAACGAGTCGGCGTGGCGTTGCGTCTCAGTACAACCAGGCTGGCATATACTATATGCAAGATATTTAAGATAGGTCTCTCTCCTCACCAATTGAGGTGAATTGAATTTAATATCAAATTAAATGTTCACAAATTGGTACTAGAGAATCGGTGGATGCCTTGGCGCCTTGTCATAGTAAGCTTTTAATACTTGAAAACGCGTAGCACTTGTCATGTCTGGAAAATAATTAATTTTTATGTGGCTATAATGGCGATTGAATTCTGCATGAAATGATTGAAATGAAAGGTTGCTCAGTAGAAATCATGAGTACTGAGTGCCTGGAAACTGGTCGATAAATTTATTTATATTCCAAAAACCATTGCATTTGAGAAAACAACTCCCAAGAGAATTATTGGTCTAAGGTATTGATTGCACTGCCAAATTTATAAGTCTGTTGGTGAGAAATAAATTAGGTGCTGAGTCTGAATAGCTCGCAGTGCAGTTATTTCAATGCACTGAATTCTGAAAGCCATTCTGTTGAGAGTAGTTTTCGAAAATCCATGATTCCTCGCCATGGGGCAAGTAGTACTAAAGCCGTAAAGTAGGTGTCTACTATAAAGATGTTACTAATGTAATGTAGCTTATTCTGTTTCTAAGATGTAGCGTTAACTGTTTTTTAGTTGTATCGTAGCTGCCACGCCCACTTGTACAAAAATATCTGCAATAATTTTTTTTTACTTTTACACATCTATAACTATTAAGGGGGTCTTCTCATTGAGCAACTTTTTTTTATTGCATTTATTTATAGCTTGGGTAGTTGTGAATATGCCCCTAAAAGGATTTTTAGAAATTCAAAATACTTCAGAAGATACAGCTATTCAAAATGAGCTATTTTTTTTCGCCTCATTTTCGAACGAAGCGGCATAAAGTAACCACCGACTTCTGTTGAAAATGTCTATTGTTAGGTAAAAACGTGTTTGCACACATATTCATACAAACATACGAATACACATTTCTGCTTATTTTAGGGGTTGAAGCATTTTTTGAGTCCAGGTGTTCAACTGAAAGCATCATTTAGTTCAGTTTGTATCGAGTTGAGCAACAGACGCGTGCGCTTCAGTGAACGGAAAAGTTAATTTTCGTAAAAAACGGAAATTTAAATTTCGAATCAAAGTGAATTCGACGGAGAATTGTCAGCTCTTTAAAACTGCATTTAAACATTTTTGATTTTTTTTTCCAAAAAAATTACTTTAAACGCGTTTATCTCGAAACCACGTTTTTCGAACTGGCGGCCATGATATCTCCAGTTCAACTAAACCGATTTTCATGAAACAAAGTGGAATCGACGCAGAATTGTCACCATTCTCGGGTGAATTTCGACCATAATTTTAAAAAATTTTTTACTATTTTTTTTTTACACTAAACTACAAAAAAAAAGCCCGAAATTGAATTTTTTTTTTTGAATGGCCGCCATTTTGTCAAAAAAAATCACAAAATTAAGCTTGAGGTTCACCCGAGAATTACATCTATACTGATTATAACCCCGTTTGTTTTTTCATTTCAGACGCTCCGGAATCGTGGCCGCCGTGACGAGACCTTTTTTTTTCACCACCAACTTTGAAGTCTCATTACTTTTTGAACAGCCCACGTATCGAGGCAAAACAAAATTTTTTTATTTACTTTGAAACTTTTGTAATACAATAAATAAAAAAAATTTTCAATTATTCTTTGCGTTTTCAAATAAGAATTTTTTTAAAAAGGGTCCAAAAAACGGGTTTTGAATGAGAAGACCGCCTTAAAAAAAAATCCACTAATTTGTAAGAACAGTAACACTGTGCTGCGTTTTCGTAACCAAAATTCAATATTCAGATTTATCAGAACTTGTACATTGTATATCTGATGCAAAAACGAAAAAAAGTTAATTTTTGAAATTCGTGTAAGAATTTCTTTTAAGGTTGAATCTTTTTTTATTGCTTTAAAACGCTAATGAGTTATATTTTACAACCCTATTTGCAATTCTACCCGGGAATAGTCCGCTGACTAGTTCATAAGGACTGGTTCAGAGACTAGTTCTTAGGGATCCAGGGACTAGTCCACAGACTAGTTCTGAGGGACTAGTCCACAGACTAGTTCTGAGGGAATAGTCCACAGACTAGTTCTGATGGACTAGTCCACAGACTAGTTCTGAGGGAATAGTTCACAGACTTGTTCTGAGGAACTAGTCCACAGACTAATTCTAAAGCTAGTTCTAAAGAACTAGTCCACAGACTGGTTGTCCACAGTGACTAAGTGACTAGTCCACAGACTAGTTCTAAGTGACTAGTCCACAGACTAGTTCTAAGGGACTAATCCACAGACTAGTTCTAAAGGACAAGGCCACAGACTAGGTCTAAATGACTAGTCCACAGACTAGATGTGAGGGGCTAGTCCAAAGACTAGTTCTAAAGGACTAGTCCACAGACTAGTTCTAAAGGACTAGTCCACAGACTAGTTGTGAGGGACTAGTCCACAGACTAGTTGTGAGGGACTAGTCCACAGACTAGTTCTGAGGGACTAGTCCAAAGAAAAGTTCTGAGGGACTAGTCCAAAGAAAAGTTCTGAGGGACTAGTTCACAGACTAGTTCTTAAGGACTAGCCCACAGACTAGTTGTGAGGGACTAGTCCACAGACTAGTTGTGAGGGACTAGTCCACAGACTAGTTCTTAGGGACTATTCCACAGACTAGTTCTGAGGGACTAGTTCACAGACTAGTTCTGATGGACTAGTCACAGACTAGTTCTGAGGGACTTGTTCACAGACTAGTTTTGAGGGACTTTTTCACAGACTAGTTTTGAGGGACTAATCCACAGACTAGTTCTTAGGGACTAGCCTACAGGCTAGTTGTGAGGAACTAGTCCACAGACTAGTTGTGAGGGACTTGTCCACAGACTAGTTCTTAGGAACTAGTCCACAGACTAGTTCTTAGGTACTAGTCCACAGACTAGTTCTGAGGGACTAGTCCACAGACTAGTTCTTAGGGACTAGTCCACAGACCAGTTCTGAGGGACTATTCCACAGACTAGTTCTGAGGGACTAGTCCACAGACTAGTTCTGATGGACTAGTCACAGACTAGTTCTGAGGGACTTGTTCACAGACTAGTTTTGAGGGACTAGTCCACAGACTAGTTCTAAGGGGCAAGTCAACAGACTAATTCTAAGGAACTAGTCCACAGACTAGTTCTACTAGGTCAGAGACAAGTTCCATGTTACTAGTTAACAGACTAGAGGATTCGTTCCGTACATGTGTGTATTGGTTTATTGTTATTCAGAACACGCATGTGTGTTCTGAATTAAGGGGATGTGACACCTACAAAAAAATTTACTTTCAATGTTTTAAAATGCTTATAAGTTGAATAAAAGATAAGATAATTAAATATAAATATATTTTTTTGTAAAAAAATTACACAAAACAATTTTCTTTTTTTTTTTGTACTTACATATATGGCTACTGGAATCATTTTAAAAAAAACATCAAAAAATCATGGCGGACGTGAATACGATTCACTGGGACCCCGAAAAATAAACAAAAAAACGGGATTTATATCAGTATCAAAACCGCCATGGAATGAACTAGAAAAAACAATATTGGTTGAAAAAATAACAAAATGGCGGAGTTTTTTCGACATTTGTTTTTTGGTCAAAATCGGCCTAAAAGTCAAAAACTATAGAACCGATTTTTCTGTCCATTCTTCATTCCATGCATTGACAAGTGTAAAACAACATATTTCAGTACGATCGGTCGAGTAGTTTTTGTTTTATCACGCCCACCATGATTTTTTTAATGATTTTTTAAAAAAATTTTTTAAAAACGTGATAAAAATATAAAAAAAAAATGTTTGCATAATTTTTTTCCGAAAAAATATATTTTTTAATTTTTCAAAATGATATCTTATTTTTTATTCAACTTATACGCATTTTAAAACATTAAAATAAAAAAATTTTTGAAGGTGTCACGTCCCCTTAAAAAAAGACACATTTTTATATTTTGTACGGAAAGGCAATCGAAAGGTGAATGACCTACTTGTTAACTTATTTATTGTTGCAGTGATATTGAACATTAATCTAATATATAAAAATCTCCGTTTCAAGGTGTTAGTGTTTGAACTCCTCGGAAACGGTTGAAACGATTTTAATGAAATTTTTTGTGTACACTTACTAGGTATGAGAATAGGTTGTAAAGTATTTTTCACCTTCTTACCCGCAGGGGGCGTTGCACTTTTCCTAGAACACACATTTTTCGGTTACACTTTCGTCATTAGGTCACATATCAATGAAACTCGGTACGAACTTACTATTGAGTCGTGCCTTAGTCTATCAAATTTTAACGATCTTTGAAAAGGGGGGCAAGGCACCGCCCATAAAATTACATGTTTTGATATCGCATAGAATTGGAATTACTATTTGGTGGTATCATGCTAATGGAATGCTAGAATGGGCATTGCGCAATGGGTGTGGCTCCTCCCATATAAGACACATTTTTTTTAAATTCAATAACTTTGAAAATAATAATCACTAAATAAACTCGGTTTGGAGTAACTATTTGGTGATATTCTACTACTCCGTAATACTTTCAAACTAAAACGTGTATTGGATAAGGGGTTTGGTTCCGCCCATAAAATACAATTGTTACTATCTAATATAATATGTATAATATTATATTGTTGCTATCTATTATGTTTTTTATCTTTGTTGAGCGAATGACTTACAATATTTAAATTGTTATAACTGTTATAAGTATAAGTAATAAACACAATATAGTTATAATATTTTATTAATTTTTTTTTTCTTCAAAATCTTAAAGTGCCACTTGTTTTACGTCATAATTCTTTTGTTTGAGTGTTTTTACTTTGAAAATACACACCTGACTTATATTTGTTATTTAAGGCTTCAATACTTCAAAAAAAAAAGTTATCTTATTTCATCACAGCGCAACTTTTTACTTTATAGCCAAAGAAATTAATTGTATTCAACTGCAATAATAAATGTCAGTGTAAACTCGCAACGTTTTCATCGAAGTCATTAAAATGTGCTTTACGTAGCACATTTCAAAGTTTATGAAACTTTTGAAATATTCTGATGATTCATGGCTAACAGTTGATTTTAATATAAACTTACCTTCAAGTAATTATTTGAAATGTGCTGAATGCGGCACCCCGACCTCATTAAGTACAGTAATGAAACGTTCAAGTGTCTTATAAATGTTATAAAACAAAAGCACTTTACGTAGAACAAATGCGTCATAAAATGGAAAAATTTTAACTCAACTAACAAAAAGCAAAAAAAAAAACAAAATGTATTTTCTATAATAATGAATGATTTCATTATAAACCTTAAATTTGACCTCTGCATATGTTAAGTTTTTTTGTTTCAAAGCAAAATAATGCTTTTCCGCTACATAAAACTGCGTAAAGTACAGAGTAGCAGAGCGCTTGAAAAACGGTGTTTGGTGTTTGAGGTCAAGTTCAATCTGCCTATAAAATTATTAAAATCGTATCAAAGTTTTTGCCATACTTTCTGACTAAAACTTTTTTAATATTCAATAAAAAAAATATGTTTGTTTTTCTAGCGTACAAAAACGAAATTTTTAGACGTGTAAGTTCAAGGTTGATTAAAAAAAAACAAATCATGTAAAGAAACTATGTTTTCTGTTTCTGTAGGTACTATTAATCAAATTAATATTTCGCTATATTGTAACTAATATTTGTCTAAATTAAAACAAACATCATCCAAAACGGGGTGACAAAAGAAAATGTAAGATTATAATGATGTTGCGTTGATTATGTTGAGAGACAATTATGGGTCTAACTTGTTGATAAACATGTCTGAGCAGAAAAAACAACAAAAAAACAAAAACACCAAATTGCCAAAAATTATGTTTTAAACATAATAAATCAATTTTTGTTAAACATTAATTTTGCTGCTTGTGTTTCAAGGTGGGTGGGTTATTTTGATTTTGGTGATTCTTATAAAATTTTAAATTTTAAAATTTCAACAACGTTCTTTATTGCTATGGTATTATTTTTGATTTGAATTAATTTAAGTTGAACTTGTTTTTTTTCCGAAAATTACCGGTAAACTAAAAACAAAAGTGAGAGCTAGAAAAATAATTATGAAACTGCATGACTCTAAATATATTCGAGAAGGTCTGATAAAAAGTAATCAAGCAAAAGTAATTTTTACAAAAAACAAATATCAAACTGCAAATAGGTTTTGAAAAATAGTTTTCAAGAAAAAAAATTTACTTTTTTATTAACATGAACAAACAGCACATTTATTGACTTGATTTAGCTAAGTCAGCTCGGGGAGCGTTTTCAAATTTCGGGAAAAACTTGAGATAAATATCATTCAATGGAAATATTATGAATTGAAAAATGAATGAATTGAAACCTTTGCAATATAGAAAAGAAATTGAAAATTTAAAAATTTGAGAAAAAATTTTGTATTCATTTACAATTTTTATCTATAAACAAACTACGGTTTCCAATAGAAAAATTTCAAAATCTTTAAAATTAAAACATGACTCGAAGTTTGTTAAAAAAAAAAAACAAAATATAAATAGATATCATTAACAACCGTAATGAATAATATGTGACCCGGAATTGGAAAAGGGATTTTTAATTTTTTAAGATTGGCAGCTGAAGAGATCATATTTTTTCAATCATGAATATTGACGTTAGATGAACAAATTTACATTAAAATAGTAAGGTATATCTTCGACTTGGCCGAAGTTAAAATACCCCCACGGCCGATTCTTAAAGGCTAAAGAATCTTAAATTGGAGAGCTCTTTTATGAGATTTTGAGAGATTTTATTATTTTTATGTGTCTAAAATACATACATATCATTGTTTTCCTACAGCTTAAATATAAGTCATTTTATAAAGTTTTCAATTTTGTGGTTGTATGGGAGGGGGGCGTGTTAGTAGGTGGATGACGCCCATTTTTCTAACACCCTTCAGTTTTGACATAAAATACTTAAATACCGAGTTTCCGTCTTGTGTCTTTAATATTAGCCTCTTTATAGATTTTTCAATTTTGGGATATGGATATGGATATGGATATGGATATGGATATGGATATGGATATGGATATGGATATGGATATGGATATGGATATGGATATGGATATGGATATGGATATGGATATGGATATGGATATGGATATGGATATGGATATGGATATGGATATGGATATGGATATGGATATGGATATGGATATGGATATGGATATGGATATGGATATGGATATGGATATGGATATGGATATGGATATGGATATGGATATGGATATGGATATGGATATGGATATGGATATGGATATGGATATGGATATGGATATGGATATGGATATGGATATGGATATGGATATGGATATGGATATGGATATGGATATGGATATGGATATGGATATGGATATGGATATGGATATGGATATGGATATGGATATGGATATGGATATGGATATGGATATGGATATGGATATGGATATGGATATGGATATGGATATGGATATGGATATGGATATGGATATGGATATGGATATGGATATGGATATGGATATGGATATGGATATGGATATGGATATGGATATGGATATGGATATGGATATGGATATGGATATGGATATGGATATGGATATGGATATGGATATGGATATGGATATGGATATGGATATGGATATGGATATGGATATGGATATGGATATGGATATGGATATGGATATGGATATGGATATGGATATGGATATGGATATGGATATGGATATGGATATGGATATGGATATGGATATGGATATGGATATGGATATGGATATGGATACGGATATGGATATGGATATGGATATGGATATGGATATGGATGTAATTGTAGGATAAACGAAAGTGAACCCTTAGAATAATATTCCTTACTTCAAGCCTAATCCAAGTGTTGTTTTTACAATTGGATATAAGTGTTTTAATAAGCTTTTTCCAAGTGTGCTACATTCAACACATCAATTAGCACTCGTGAAAAATTTTTATTCAATGGCTCACTTGGTAAGACACTTTTTATTTGATTTGTTGTGATTTGTACATCCAAGGTTCAATTCCTAACCGGAACATTTTTATTTTTATTTATTTTTTATTTACGTTTGTTATAATTGAAGCATATATTTATATGATAAATTGCATGCCTTCAAAAATTTTTGTGTTTGCTACCCCAGGGATCGAACGCGCGAAGCACCGCATATGAGTCGGACACTCTAACAGCTTGCCGTAAGTCTTATGGCTGCTGAGCGAACAAAATGAAAATTTTGTTCAAAAATTGTAAATTTATAACCGTTGTCAGCGTTTTCTAAGTATGATTGAAAAACACTTACTTAATGCAAGCCTTTCCAAGTATTATTGTACATCACTTGCTTTTTGTGTTTTACGCTTAATCCAAGCACTATTTCTAAATGTCTGATTGGGAAGCATCGATGATATTATGCGTTAGGGACAACATCTGTCCATCTTGCAACAAAATCTACCAGGTGTTGTAGAAAATATGGGTTTTGCTGCTTAAAAAGTATTAAGTATAAAGAATACTGCACATGTTGTCAAAAACTGTATAAAAAACCAAGAATTTGGTAGTATTCTACATGAATACAATCGAGAATTTGTGGAGTAATGTCAAATCGCCACTTGGGAGCGAACCAAGGAAGTATATGAGGCTAAACTGCAAGAATTTGTGAGGAGTATTTTGACTAAATGCCCAATCGCGTCCAGGATATCGAAAAAGCAAAAGAATGCAGAATTTGTATATTAACAATAATATTTTTCTAACAAAAATTGTCAAAAAAACAATAAATAAAAATTGGGGCAATACTGTAGCATTTACCTTTTTTTTGTATTTTTGTTATTGTAATTAGAAAGGTTTGAAAGAAAGAAGACAAGTGTACCGATAACATTAAAACAAAAACTAAGAATTTCATAACTATATCGATATATAGTCGAATATATCACAAAGTTTATTCGACTAAATATTTACATTTAAATATTTACACAAAGTTAATATACCCTTACCTTGCAGGATTAGGTTAAAACAACGCATACAAAATTTTAGTGGAGACTTAATCATTAAAAAATAGTGTTTATATAACGGTATTTTAAAGGCCATATTGTAAGTGTTAACATTAATTCTCTAAAAAAACTTTAGGTTCCAATAATAACTAAATTTGTGTTCTTTAATTCAAGCTAAAACCAAAAAAATCTGCCGTAATAACTGTTTTCGCAATAGTTGTGCAAGCAACACTGCGTGAAGGCAGCTCAATAAAGCGTTTCTATATTAAAAATAAAAAAACAAAATAAAAAAGCTAAAATCAGAGGGCAAACATTATTGAACATTTTTAAATAATTCTTATTTTTCACAACATAAAAATGCAGATAAAAAACTTAACAAAACATTGAGTTTAAAAATGCATAAACAAAGAAACTAACACTCAACTACAGCTCAAGAAGATCGAACAAACTTCAAAGCTCAAAGCTCTATACCGGTTAAAGGCAAGAAGACAACACAAGACAAGACAAGACAAGTGAACTGAAAAGAAAATAAAACTCACTCATGCTAAAATTGTCGGCTAGACGCCTGTTGGCCAAGCTTGAACAAACTGTTATACAACAAAAACCAAGCCGTTATACAGTAGTCTAGCACAGTGGACGCAAGATGCGGACAAGTGGCGAAAAAGCTTTACTTCAAACTCGCTCCGTCCAAAAACAGACTCGAAGCTCTTCTCACTCAGAATCTTGAAATATTTTGAGTTTCTTGTGTAGCGCATAGCTTTCGTATAAAAGAAAAGCAACAGCGAGAAGTACAACTTATTTCAGTGATTTTGATTTGAACGGAAACGTTGACCAAGTCAAGCCGTGCCAAGCTGTTGTGCTGTGCTGTGCCAAGCCGAGAGAGAGCAAAAGTAGCAAAAAAAAAAAAAAAAAAAAATAATCAAAACTAATAAACGAAAACAAGCATATAAAAAATTCAAAAAAAGTGAGCAGCAAAAAGGAAGCGGATTTTGTGCGAAACACTAAGCTTCCGGTGCGCCATATTTGGGCAATTTTTATTTTTGAAAAAATAAAAAAAAATCTTTTTAAATAAACAAAAAATAATAAAAAATATAAAATAGATATAAATAATAAATACATTTTTAAAAAAACCTGTGCAATAAAATCGAACAAAAGTGCCAAAACGAAAAGAAAAATTTTTTTAAAAAAAAACCACAAAAAAAAATTAATATATTTTGAAAGGACATTTTGCACAACATCAAGTAATGATTTGCAGTGATTAACAATTTGTTGTTTTTGTGATTTTGTGGCAACATTATAGAATTTTGCATGTCGTGGCATTAAAATTTTAGCAGAAATTTTGAAATTTTTTAATTTTGACAAAAGCAAAAATTTTGTGTGCATAAAAAATTAGCAGACAAAAACAGCAGCGGGCCGGAAGTTTTTGGCAGCAAAATAAGGATATTTTTTTTTTTTTTTTTTTGACAATTTAGATAAATTGTCTACAACAACAAAATAAACAAAATGGTAAGTTTTCTGAAGAAAAAAGAAAAAAAAACAACAATAACTAAAATTTTTGCATAACATTTATAAGCATTAATTTGTTTTTTTTTTGTAATTTTTAACGCTTTTATGGTTAGTATGTCGATGATTTGTTTTTTTTTTCTTATTAACTTAATATGTATTGTACCTACTTGCCACTTTTATTTGCCTTTTGTTGTAGCTTCGTTGCTGATTACAACTTAATAGTACTTTTTGCGTGTTGTTGCAATTTAATGCATAATTATTAATATTTTTTTTTTTTCTTTTGAGCTAATGTGTATTTTGTTGCTATTAGTGTTGTTGTTGCTGTTGTTGTTTTTGGCGCAAAATATAAAAAAAATGTTGATTATTTTTATTTAACTGCTATATAGCAAAATTTTGCATTCTCATCAAATGCCTTGAAAAATCAAACCGAGAAACAACAAGAAGCAAAAATAATATAAAAAAAAAAAACAACACTTGGAGTCAACAGCTGCTGCGATTTTTGCTGTCATTTCGTATTTCATAGTATTGAAAATTATAATAAAATTTTATTAATAGTGCTACAATAGCAGCAAAAATAGCCACCATCACCAACAACAACAACAACAACAACAACGACAACACTTAAGACTAGACAACAATTATATATATTACAATTTTTTTTGTATGTTTTTGGATTTTTTATTTGCTCAACATTTTATGGTTGCGCTTTTGTTGAAAGCAAGTCGCAGTTAAAAACAAAAATATATATTTTACCTCAATACGTATTGCCCTTGGAAAGGATAACATTTTTGAAAATGAATGTTCACTTTTCACTAAGTAAATTTTTTGTTTTGTTTAATATTAGCTATATGTTTAGCTTCATAAGAAAAATTCTTGATAAAAATTTATTATTTTTTAAACCGAAAAAAATTTTTAAATTTAAGTTTTTTGCTTTAAATTCTGTATCTACTTAGCCAGATTCCATTCTTAATATTTCCAAAATATTCTTTGCAATTATTAAAATTAATATAATAAAATGGCCAAAGTTTCATTCAGAAACAAAAATTTTAGTTGAAAGCTTTGCTTTTTTATGACAAAAAATATTTATTAAAAATGATTGAAAAGACAATTCAACTTTAACAGAAATCAAATTTACTTAGTTTTAAAAAATTTACCATAGGTCCCGTTATTCCCTTAAAAACTTTACAATTTTAGGCATTGTGTAAAATATTGCACATTAATTCAAATAGAAAGCTTCAAAAATTTTTAAAAAATTTTGAAAAAATTAATATTTTAAATTAAAGAAAAAATTATTTCTTGAATCGAATTCTAGATTTTATACTTTTATTCTATTTTTTTATTATTGAAATAATAATATTTTTCGCAAATACTGTTCAGCCGGCTTTCGGTAATATTAAAAAAAAAAAAAAACAAATTGGCCATTTCAGACCTTGAAAGGACTTTGACCGAGCTTCTTATGATCAATTGTGTTGTGTGTGTTATTAATTGTCACACAATTGACCGAGAACTGGACCTACATGTTTTATGCCGACTCCGAACGACTAAAGTTCATGTTCTCAAGAAGCTTTACATGGCATTGTTTACTCTCTGAGGTTTGCCATTGTCTGCAGAGAGATGGTGACCGATCAGAAAAATTTTGTATCGAAAAAACTTTTCGCCGCGGCTGGGGAATATTGCTTCGGTAATATTGCTTGGTTTAAAATTTTTGCATTATTTGTCATTGTTTTCTTTAATTGCTTAAGTTTTATCTTTACCACTTTTTCGGTAGAAAGTCAACATTTTTATATTTTCAAAATGATTTTATAACATTTTCCGGTTAAATATTTAGATAGTATGTCCCTTTGAGGAGTTTACATTCAATAATTGAAGAGTTTACATTCAAAACCACATAAGTCACACAGATCGAATTGTTGGGAAATCGAAAAAAGTCTTTTTTTTGTCAGACATTTTTTATAAACAAACCAAGTTTGCAAAATTATGCACCACAGGATATTTTCAATTTCAAATTTGTACTTGTCTGGTTATGAAAGTTAGAAATGAATCCAAATGAAGACTTCGCCGTTCGGGTTCACAAAAGTTAGAGAAATACATTAAAATGATTTGTGCATGCTTTTTTTTCAAATCGGAGGAAAACCGCTGAAACAATTTTGATTCTACTGAAGGTCCTTTTAGTAAAAAAAAATGTAGTTTGCTTTTAACTTTTTATTTTTCACAGAACGCATACCCAAATCCACTAAAATGTTAAATAAATTACTCATACCAACGTTTTGACATAAAAAAATTTTTAAAATTTGACTTATTTTGTTTTGATTGCAAATTTACAGTAGGCATGTCTGCTTTTGACGTTTTTTAATGCATTTTTCTCTAGGATTTTTATCATTTTTATCAAAGAGGTTTTTATGGATCGATATATTGTAACATTAGCTTTACAATGGCATTTCTAACTTAATTTTTTTTTCCTGTGACTTATCTGGATTTGAATGTAAACTACTCAATTAAGAATTGATGTGTTTGTTCTATTTTCCTTTTTAAGTTTTTTTTTTTTTTAGAAAATTTTGGAGATGGGCTTTGGGAAAATTTTCGTGAATGTTTTTAAAATATTTTACAATTTTAACTGAAAACTATTGTCTTTTGTATATATTTAGTAGAGTGTATCGAAAATCTAACCTTCAATTTCGGTACCAAAATTCAATAGTACATGAAAAATCCTGACGATTGGTATACTTTTTTTTATTTGAACTAATTTCGGCGTCCCCCGAAATGCATTTTTGTGCATTTTTTATCAATTTTTGTACTGGAGACCCATTAATGGTTAAATTAAAAAGAAAATCAAGCTTATCAATTAATTCCTTTCATATAAAAACACAGAACTGCTTATTTTCATCCCTGTTGACAAATGCTTTGTCGAGATAGAACAGTTTTTTTCAACGTGAATCTACTTGTTATTTAATATTTGATATGTTTTTGACAGTGGCTGCTGCTTCTGCAGAATGAAGAAAAGGAATTATGTTTTCTATGTTGGAGGGCCGTTCAAAAAGGCCGAAATTCGAAACAAAAAAATATTTTTAGTCCTTTACAGGATCTAAAAAAAATGTTGTTATTATTTGGTTAACTGTAATAGTTGAAAAAAATACGTTACTTTTGCATTAAGCAATCAAAAACAAAAGTTTAAAAAAACTTTCATAGAATAAATAAAAACATATCAAATATTAAATAACAAGTAGATTTACTTTGAAAATAGCTGTTATATCTCGTCAGAGCATTTGTCAACAGGGATGAAAATTTGGATTTCTGTATCTTTATATGAAAGGAATTGATTGATAAGCTTGATTTTTTTTTTAAATCAACCATTAATGGGTCTCCAGTACAAAAGTTGATAAACAATGCATTTCGAGGGACGCCAAAATTGGTTCAAATAAAAAAAAAGTACACCAATGGATAGGATTTTTCATGTACTATTTAATTTTGGTACCGGAACTGGGGGTAAGATTTTTCCCATACAAGTCGATACACTCTAATATATAGTAAGCTTGAGTCCCGCATAGGTTTAAAATTTAAACCACGTTAATTACTAAAACTAAGTTTTAGTCTCACATGGGTTTTAAATTTAAACTATAAACTCTTATCAGTTATTTGCCACTGAATTTTCAAACCGTAAACTGTGACAACCGTCGCATTAGAGACGCAAGTTCTAACATCGAGCTAATCTGTTGCTTGCTAGATTAATTCTAATAAAAACAGGGTTACAAAATGCATTAGTTCAACAATTGGTTTAAAAATGAATGCAAGAGTTTTAACCGTGTACTCAAGGGAGAGTGCAACGTCTTATACAAATGCTAAACCTGAGACTCTAATACTTAAAAAACTAATAACGTCATATATTTCCTTAAAAATATATATAGGATAAAATTTATGGACCAGTGCTTTTAATAATAGTAGTTTTATGTAAGTGAAAAACAAAAGTGGCGTGACCTCCATTTCGTCTGAGAGCTTATAAACCCCGTGAGCGACCGTTTAAATTTGCTGTAAGAGTTCATATATCAAGAAATTCTAACCATTGCATGTTAAACTTACTGTCCATTTAACATACAATAAAAAAATTAAAAAATTATTCAAAATAGTTAAATGATGTATTTTAATACATTTCACGTGCGATTTTCGCAACATAGGTTAGGTTAGGTTGACGCGGCTGTCTCTTATGAGATATACATAGGCCAATTAGGTCCATTCTGATACCAGGGGGTTAATTATTTACCTACTTTATTTGAACCAGTTGCAGCTGTTAATATAGCTTAGTAGTCTGTAGACCGAAGATTTTGAGAGACCGTTAAGGTCACTATAAAATCAATTACCCAGAAAAACCCAGTGGCGGTTTTTAACTAACGCTGGGCATGTGCTGAGAAGATGTGTTGTCTTGTGGTTACCAATTAGACAGTGTCCAGTTGAGACACCGTTAACAATATTTATTTGATCCTTTCTGTGGAAAATTAGTTCTTTCGAGCGTTTCAAGTTCAGATTTGGCCAAACCTGACGCACCGTTGAAAAGTGCTTGCATGTGCTTTCCGTAGGCCATCTTATGTTGGTGCTTTTAAGAGATAGCTCATTTGTGAGAAGTTTACATGTACTAAGCAGTATTGCCAGAGAGCCGAAATGAAATTTACCACTATTTGGGAAAAAAAAATACCACTTTCTGTGAAAATTTACCTTTTTCTAAAAAACATTACAAAATTTTAAATGATTAACAGCCGTTATAATTCACTTCACTTACACACTTCCACATAAACATTTATTTGCTAGCTTTGAAAAATTGGTTTCTTCCTATTGCCAACAACGGTTCCAATTCACGATATGTGAGTGACTTCTTTTTTCCAATTTTTCATTAACTTTTTTCCACTTTTTCATTAACTTTTTTCTGTAGTAACTGGTCATGGCTTTCTATAACCGATATTCTTTTAAGCAATATTCATTACTTCTTATTTCTTGATGTTTTTCAACAAATTCTTTAGTTGTTAAGTTAAAATTTGCATCACATCAAAAATTAAAATAATCCAACATTTGTTTTTTTGGTTCTGAAAGGGGATTCCCAATAATTAAGGACTGCTTGTGAGTACGTTCAGAGAGGTAATAAAACTGAAAAAACTAAAAATATTTGAAAATTAAAAAATAATTATATTGCAAAATTTACCACTTTTAGTTAAAATAACTTTTTTTACCTCTGCCCAAAAAATAAGTCAAAAATTACCTCATTAGGGAGATTTACTTCAATCTGGCAGCAGTAGTGCTAAGAGGTATGCCAATTATTTCCTTTTCTCTCGATAAGGTATTGAAAGTTACAGTTCGAGCTAGTTCATCTGCTGCAATTTCCTAGAAAGCCTCTATGTCCAGGGATGATGCAGCGTAGGAAAATTTTTAGTTGCTCTGCCATCTTATTTAGAGATCTGCGGCAGCTAAGGACTGTTTTTGATGTTATTTGAACTCATTTCAGGGCTTTCAAAGCGGCTATCAGATAGAATGCAAATATCCTTAGCTGATATTTCAACAGCTTCATGTATAGCAGTAACTTCTGCTTGGAAGATACTACAGTGGTCACGGAGCTTAAAGGTGAGATTGATGTTTAGTGATTCAGAGTAGATTCCACCACCCTACTTTGCTATTCAATTTTGATTTGCATTGCTAGGTTTTTCGAAACTTAAATGTAAAATAATTTGTATTAAACTACTATTGAATTTTAAATAATAACAGGATCTAAGAAGTACAAGACTGTCACAACTTTCAATTAAGAATTTCAAAGGTATTCATGAAGAAATGTTGTTTTTGAAAATGATCGTTATAAAAGGTCTGTTCACGTACTATACTTGTTAAAACTTGCAACGAGAGAGAAAGAGGAAAATTGAGAAAAAAATTTCACAAAGAGAAAATGGCAGAAAAAGTACTTGAACTAGAAACTTGTACAAAGTTGCATTCAAGCAGCTGATCGAAACACAGCTTATAAAAAGCACACAAAAAATTGTACATTTTTTGTTTGTTTTTTGACAAATAAGTTTTTTTTTCGGTATCTGTACTTCGGTAGCAAGCATGATATAAGGACTCAGGTAGACTTATTAGAATGATAGCAAAAATTGGCATACCTATGCTGTCAAAATACGATGCTGCCGTATCGTTAAGCCAAAATCCAACTTTTCAGTATAATATGTTTATGGAAATCTTAATAATAAATAGAATTAAGAATTATAATAGAATTAAGAATTATAATAGAAACACGAACAAGAAAGACGTAATAAAAGAAATGAGGTAGTGAGAAAGTTTTTTTTTTTAATGCAGAATGCATTTTCGAATTAAAAATCTTAATAGAAAAATCAGAATAAAAGCGTGTGAATATGCAAATGTATCAACATAATGTAATTCTAAAATGAAGTTGCGTTTATAATCAAACAAAAACTAAAGTTCCTTTGTATATTATTATATAAGTTTTTCTCCCTTTTGACCCACACAAAAAATTCCCAAAAACAATTTTTTCCCACAAAATTCAAGATGTGGCAATATTGACGCTGAGCTTGATAGCAATGGCAGGATGATTTCTAGGAACTCAACTCTAATAAGTCTACCTGAGTTCTTGTATCATGGTAGCAAGTAAAAATTTAACTAACAGAAATCTGTAGCTACTTTTTCTCTCTCACATTTGTAATACTCTCTTTATTAGTAAACAAGCTGAAAGTTAGTCTTTTCTGAAAATTTAATTTTTTTTTTTTTGTTACAGTCTAGCACGAAAGTGAGTGATTGAGGCATTTTAAGCCATTCCATTCCAAAATACAGTTTTGTCTGCAAACAACAGTTCTACTGATTTTATTCTTTCTATTTCTAAAAATGTTTAAATTTAATTTAATTTCAATATATCAATATATATGGTTTTTTTACACCCTTTTTTGTGTACATTTTGTATTCAGTTCCATTTTGATTCTCATAAAACACATTTTTGCTCTTATTCACAACCATTCACTCACTCCTATGCACTCGAATTTTGGTAACATTTTGAAATTTTATCATTTTAAACTATATATAAAGCAACAATAGAAAATCATACAAATGAAGGCTAATTTTTTAATAGTTTAATTTTTGTATCTTTTAGTTTGTTATAAAAAAATACAAAAATAAAAAACCAAAATAAAAAAAAAAACAAACTTAAAAAAAAATACTAACTAAACTTAAGTTAAAACCCGCGCAGAATTAAGGCAATAAATTTAAATTTTATTCGCTGAAAAATACATAGAAACATCGATACAAACATAAATAAAACCAGATATTAACAAACTGATTTTTAATATTCAAATTAAGCTAATATTTTGTTTTAGAGTTACGCGTGCTACTTATATGAGTGTATTTGTGTGTATCGTAAATGTTTCTGTGTATCTGTTGTATATTTGTGTATTTTTTCGTTTTTACTCTCATAAAATAAGGCAACCAACACAAATTCATGGTCAAATTTTTTACATAAAACAAAAAGCTTAAGAAAAAATTTTTTACAAATTTAATCAATAGTCTTAGCCTTCTTTAGCTTTGTGTTTTATTTTTTTTTTTTTTTGTGTTTGCTTTTTAGTTTTATTGTGCGGCATTAACTTTATTCCAACAGTTCAAACAGCACAGCATCTGTTTTATTGTTGCTTTGTTTTTGTTGCTGTAGTAAGATTACAAAATATTGCATTCAACATGTTTTTTTATATCAATCACACGCTTCAAAACAAGCCACCACAGATGAAGCGCTGGTGAACAGCAAGCAGCATGCAAATGAATGATGATCAGACATCATGATCCAAACAAACATCCATCGCTTGAAACAGCCTCAAAATTTTTTTGATGATGACTATCGAATGATGGTTTACGATTGTGTGAAAATTAAAAGTACAACAAAAAAAAAATTTGCACTGCAAGTTGTTGTTGTAGTTACAATTTTATTTTTGCCTCCTCCCTGCTTTCAAAGCACTTGATTTTTTTATTTTATTTTTTTTTTTTTTTGTTGTTGTAGCAGTTACAACATTTAAGCCAAATAAATAGTAAAAAACATGAACAAAAAAAAAAAAATCAATAATACAAAAAAAAAAAAATTATAATTAAAAACGGCACATTTTACCGCTTGAAGCGTTCATTTCAAGTACGTTCACACTTGATCGCAAGTTGATAACTGCTGCGTTTGATTCAATTAATAGTTGCGTGAGTTCTTTAAATTTTGTAATGTTTTATTATGCAATATGTGAGCTTGAAATTTTAAACGAAAGCTTAAATTTAAATTTATGTTTAACAAAAGACTTAAATATACATAACACCTTGTATTCATATATATATTAAAAACTTTTGTTATATATTTGTTGTCGCATAATGTAAAGTAGAAACCTTCGTAAGTCTTTTAATTACTTATTTAGTATTCGACAATATATTGTATTTATTAATTGTAATTTATAGTATTTTTAAGTATTTATAATATAATTTATACTCTTAACTACACTCTGTTATATAACTTTGAATCTGCTTAGAAAATTCAGCGGCATCGGTATGTTAGCGGTAGAGCTTTGAACTGCCAAGCCAGAGGTATCGGATTCGAGTTCTAGCCATACCATGATAAAGGATCATGTTTCAGCTTTTACATTTTTTAACATATCTTATCATAAAAAAAAACGAATTGGCCATTTCCGCCCTTGGACTTTGACCGAGCTCCTTATAATAAATTGTGTTTTGTGTGTTATTAAATGTTTGCTCACAATTGACCAAGAACTGGACCTACATGTTTTATGCCGACTCCATACGGTTAAAGTTCATGTTCTCAAGAAGCTGTATATGGCATTATTTACTCTCTGAGGTTTGCCATTGTCTGCAGAGAGGTGACGGTTGAACAGACAATTTTGTTCTATTCGAAAAACTTTTGCCCGAGTTGAGAATTGAACTTGAGATTCGAGCACACATGCCCACGGCCACCATAGTTATCTAATCATTCTAATCTAATCATTTGAAATAAAAATACATATGAATATATTTGAAATTTGTGGAAAGTATCACTTAACAAAAAGAATTAACTAAGATAAAGGCACAGGCATTTGGCTCATGTTTATACAACTTTCCGCCACACATAAAACTAAATTTGTCTCACTTGATTTTCCTCTCTTTCCCTTATTATCTAGCTTATCTAACTGCCCATTTTCATATCAAGCTCTTACTGAACATTTAACTGAATAGGTCAAACACCTGAATGAAATCCTTAGTTGAAAGCTAAAAACTTAAGATAGAAAACTTTGTCCGTTAAAAAGTTTATAGAAATAGACAACTTTTCAATGTTTCAAAAAGCCTGTTTAATATAGTTTTGCAACGGATAGAGAACCAAAAGTATACTAAGCAATCGCGATTTCTAGCCAAGGAAGCAATTTTGAGAGCTTCTTTTATCAAAGACTTTAAGGTTGATAGTATCAAAGGCATTATTAGAGTGACACCAAGACGATAAGAAGGCTAAAATTAAGTCGATAATTTTCATAAAATACAATTTTTCACAACTGGAGAGTTATAAGTTAGCTTCCGGGAATGTTTTCAATATATCATATTTTTCGATATTGCCCCAGGATAATGAGTATTACGGAACTACTTACTTCGTTTTGCTTATCAGAACTTTTTTGGCATTTGTTTGAGTCTTGTACAAAGTGTTCCACACATTTGTATCCTCTAAAAGCTGGTTTAAAATAAGTTGTTGAACAATTTTATAGTTTACAGCGGGCATTTCAGCTTTCTTAACCCATTTTTTCCCGAACATAGAAATAGTGAAAATATAGAATTTGTTCATCAATTTGACTTTAAAACAATTGAATCAAGATGAAAATGTTAAAAAGTGTTTGTTTGTGTCGCTATTTGCACCATAGAATAAACTTTAGATGGGAACTCCCGAAGTTTTGTCGGAGACGACGGATAAATAAATCGTTCACTACTATGTCATAGGTTTAATTTAAAAAAAAATCAATACCCCCATGAATCCCACATTTAAAGCATATGCACAAATATTTCTAAAAAAACTTAGAAAAGTTAGTTTGTTAAATCACAATTGTTTCCAAAAATTAATTGTTTTAGATTTATGAATTAAAACTTCGTGTTGTGTGAACGCAAGGCCAGGAAGACATGGGTTAAAATAGCCCATAGCTTATACTTCAGACTAAATAAGGTGGTAATATTTAAAGGACATTTAAGTTCAACGCTTTCAACAGAAATTAGAGGTTGCCCCATCTCCCATTTAAGAGCCCGAACATAACCAAAGCGGCTGACGGCTGGCGGTCCTCTCTCGGCGAATTGAGCTGAAACACGTCTACAACAAGAGCGGCTGGCGGTTGTCGGAACAGAGTTGCTTTTTGTCACTGTAGTAGTACAATTGACATATAGGGGTGCAACAGACGGACAACATGGTTAACATATATGAAAAAATTTTGACTTATTCAATTAAGTTTTCATCAAAATCCGTTATGAAGAAAATTATATCGTATATTATTGCGAATTCACATAAATATAACACAGACACAAAAAAAAAAACGTCAGAATATACTAAAAACTAAGAAAATTACATTAAACACAGCCAATTCTTAGCAAAAGTATGGCAACATTTATGTTACTCAGAGAGAGGACCTCCAGCCGCCATAGCAAAAATAGAATAGATTCTATGAGTCCGAACAGAACCAAAGCGACTGACGGCTGGCGGTCCTCTCTCGGCGAATTGAGCTGAAACACGTCTACAACAAGAGCGGCTGGCGGTTGTCGGAACAGAGTTGCTTTTTGTCACGGTAGTGGTACAATTGACAGATAGGGGTGCAACAGACGGACAACATGATTAACATATATGAAAAAATGTTGACTTATTCAATTAAGTGTTCATCAAAATTCATTATGAAGACAATTATTTCGTACATTATTGCGAATTCACATAAATATAACACAGACACAAAAAAAAAACGTCAGAATATACTAAAAACTAAGAAAATTACATTAAACACAGCCAATTCTTAGCAAAAGTATGGCAACATTTATGTTACTCAGAGAGAGGACCGCCAGCCGCCATAGCAAAAATAGAATAGATTCTATTATGGCGTTTTTCCGTCACGGATTCGCCCAGCGAATTCGTTTTTGCCGACTACATACATTTTCATGTATTCTGCTGAACGGCGAATCCGCCAGCCGTCAACCGCTTTGGTTCTGGTCGGGCTCTAAAAAAAAGTGTTTGGATTAGAGCCCGAACAGAACCAAAGCGGATGACGGCTGGCGGATTCGCCGTTCAGCAGAATACATTAAAATGTATGCACTCGGCAAAAACGAATTCGCTGGGCGAATCCGCGACGGAAAAACGCCAAAATAGAATCTATTCTATTTTTGCTATGGCGGCTGGCGGTCCTCTCTCTGAGTAACATAAATGTTGCCATACTTTTGCTAAGAATTGGCTGTGTTTAATGTAATTTTTTTAGTTTTTAGTATATTCGGACGTTTTGTTTTTTATGTGTGTGTTATATTTATGTGAATTCGCAATAATATACGATATAATTGTCTTCATAATGAATTTTGATGAACACTTAATTGAATAAGTCAACATTTTTTCATATATGTTAATCATGTTGTCCGTCTGTTGCACCCCTATATGTCAATTGTACTACTACAGTGACAAAAAGCAACTCTGTTCCGACAACCGCCAGTCGCTCTTGTTGTAGACGTGTTTCAGC
Organism: Tetanocera ferruginea; assembly: GCA_958299015.1. NCBI lineage: Eukaryota > Metazoa > Arthropoda > Insecta > Diptera > Sciomyzidae > Tetanocera > Tetanocera ferruginea. Next base: position 138,486,668 of record OY282642.1, read on the forward strand.
TCAATTCGCCGAGAGAGGACCGCCAGCCGTCAGCCGCTTTGGTTCTGTTCGGGCTCTCTATTCTATTTTTGCTATGGCGGCTGGCGGTCCTCTCTCTGAGTAACATAAATGTTGCCATACTTTTGCTAAGAATTGGCTGTGTTTAATGTAATTTTTTTAGTTTTTAGTATATTCTGACGTTTGGTGTTTTGTGTCTGTGTTATATTTATGTGAATTCGCAATAATATACGAAATAATTGTCTTCATAATGGATTTTGATGAACACTTAATTGAATAAGTCAAAATTTTTTCATATATGTTAATCATGTTGTCCGTCTGTTGCACCCTTATCAGTCAATTGTACCACTACCGTGACAAAAAGCAACTCTGTTCCGACAACCGCCAGCCGCTCTTGTTGTAGACGTGTTTCAGCTCAATTCGCCGAGAGAGGACCGCCAGCCGTCAGTCGCTTTGGTTCTGTTCGGGCTCTTAAGCTTACATTCAACAAAAAACACAGACTTTACAAGCACGCTTTCAACAATTACATAATTAACAAATTTCCAAGTTTCTTTGAAAAATTGTGTGTAAATTGTGATAAACAAAAAAAAAAAGAGTGCGTGTCAGCTCCGACGCGCGATTGGAGTTTACTTCTCATCGATTGTCTTGGAATTAAATAGAACCATGTACAATAGGCAAAGTTGGGAAATATATAAGCTCATCATGTATAAACAGTTAAAATAATAAATTTCATTACCAATATGAAATGTCGTTACCAAAAACTGAGGAAATAAAATTGAAATAACTTAAACTCGAAACGTGAAAGTCTGAAGTAAAATTTTTTACAAATCGTGAGGATTGAACCAAATCTAGAAGTCCCAGTGTTCTTCCAAAACTAAATCTATATTATGCTTATGACTCAAAAATTTTAAGACCTCACGTAGTTAAGTTACATCCGCTTGACCACAGAATCATCCATTTATGTCTAAATACTTCGTATAACTCATAAAAGTGACAATGACCTCAGACAATCCCATTGCATACGATTAGCTATAGAATCATCAATTTTGTTCGAAATGTTCCATGGAACCCATAAAAGTTCCAATGAACCGCCTGTGACCTATAAAAGTTCCAATAACCTTCCTATGACCTCAGATAATCCCATTGCATCCGATTGGCCATCGAATCACCCATTTTAGTCCAAATGTTCCATGGAACCCATAAAAGTTCCAATGACCCGCCTGTGACCTCAGATAATCCCATTGCATCCGATTGGCCATAGAATCACCCATTTTGGTCCAAATGTTCCATGGAACCCATAAAAGTTCCAATGACCTGCCTGTGACCTCAAATAATCCCATTGCATCCGATTGGTCATAGACTCATCCATTTTGGTCCAAATGTTCCATGGAACCCATAAAAGTTCCAATGACCCGCCTGAGACCTCAGGTAATCCCATTGCACCCGATTGGCCATGGAATCATCCATTTTGGTCTAAATGTTCCATGGAACCCATAAAAATTCACATGACCCGCCTGTGACCTCAGATAATCCCATTGCATCCGATTGGCCATAGAATCATCGTTTTTGTTCCAAATGTTCCATGGAACCCATAAAAGTTCCAATGACCCGCCTGTGACCTCAGATAATCCCATTGCATCCGATTGGCCATAGAATCATCTTTTTTGGTCCAAATGTTCCATGGAACCCGTAAAAGTTCCAATGACCCGCCTGTGACCTCAGATAATCCCATTGCATCCGATTGGCCATAGAATCACCCATTTTGGTCCAAATGTTCCATGGAACCCATAAAAGTTCCAATGACCCGCCTGTGACCTCAGGTAATCCCATTGCATCCGATTGGCCATAGAATCACCCATTTTGGTCCAAATGTTCCATGGAACCCATAAAAGTTCCAATGACCCGCCTATGACCTCAGATAATCCCATTGCATCCGATTGGCCATAGAATCACCCATTTTGGTCCAAATGTTCCATGGAACCCATAAAAGTTCCAATGACCTTCCTGTGACCTCAGATAATCCCATTGCATCCGATTGGCCATTGAATCACCCATTTTGTTCCAAATATTCCATGGAACCCATAAAAGTTCCAATGACCCGCCTGTGACCTCAGATAATCCCATTGCATCCGATTGGCCATAGAATCACCCATTTTGGTCCAAATGTTCCATGGAACCCATAAAAGTTCCAATGACCCGCCTGTGACCTCAGATAATCCCATTGCATCCGATTGGCCATAGAATCACCCATATTGGTCCAAATGTTCCATGGAATCCATAAAAGTTCCAATGACCCGCCTGTGACCCCAGGTAATCCCATTGCATCCGATTGGCCATAGAATCACCCATTTTGGTCCAAATGTTCCATGGAACCCATAAAAGTTCCAATGACCCGCCTGTGACCTCAGGTAATCCCATTGCATCCGATTGGCCATTGAATCACCCATTTTGTTCCAAATATTCCATGGAACCCATAAAAGTTCCAATGACCCGCCTATGACCTCAGATAATCCCATTGCATCCGATTGGCCATAGAATCACCCATTTTGGTCCAAATGTTCCATGGAACCCATAAAAGTTCCAATGACCTTCCTGTGACCTCAGATAATCCCATTGCATCCGATTGGCCATTGAATCACCCATTTTGTTCCAAATATTCCATGGAACCCATAAAAGTTCCAATGACCCGCCTATGACCTCAGATAATCCCATTGCATCCGATTGGCCATAGAATCACCCATTTTGGTCCAAATGTTCCATGGAACCCATAAAAGTTCCAATGACCCGCCTATGACCTCAGATAATCCCATTGCATCCGATTGGCCATAGAATCACCCATTTTGGTCCAAATGTTCCATGGAACCCGTAAAAGTTCCAATGACCCGCCTATGACCTCAGATAATCCCATTGCATCCGTTTGGCCATAGAATCATCCATTTTGGTCCAAATGTTCCATGGAACCCATAAAAGTTCCAATGACGCGCCTATGACCTCAGATAATCCCATTGCATCCGATTGGCCATAGAAACACCCATATTGGTCCAAATGTTGCATGGAACCCATAAAAGTTCCAATGACCCGCCTATGACTTCAGATAATCCCATTGGATCTGATTGGCCATAGAATCATCCATTTTGGTAGAAATGTTCCATGGAACCCATAAAAGTTCCAAGGACCCATCTCTGACCTCAGATAATCCCATTGCATCCGATTGGCCATAGAATCATCCATTTTGGTCCAAATGTTGCTTCAACCAATAAAAGTTCCAATGACTCCCCTGTCACCTCCATGGAATCCATGGAATCCATTAAAGTGCTAATGACCCGCCTGTGACCTTGATAATCCCATTGCATCCGAATGGCCATAGAATCATCCACTTTTGTCCAAATTCTCCATGGAATCCATTAAAGTGCCAATGATCTGCCTGTAACCTTGATAATTCCATTGCATTCGATTGGCCAAGCATAACGCAAAAATAGTTGAAAATTCAACCATAACGCAAAAAATAGTTGAAAATTCAAACGTAACGAAAAAAAGTTGAAAATTCAACCATAACGCAAAAAATAGTTGAAAATTCAAACGTAACGAAAAATAGTTGAAAATTTGACTTTACCCCCTAATATAATTTCTTTATATGCAAATCGATTCTAAAGGAGTAAACTCCAAAAAGGAAGTATATAACAATACATACTTGGAGAGACTTGCTTTTAGTTAATGTTCTCAAATCGCACTTGTAAAATGTTGAAAAAGGTAATAATTTTGCCATAGCTCAAAGTTGTGATGTTCTTATATATATTTTGTATATATTTGTGTTTGTATTTTGTTTGCGTCATGCTCGCTTAATCGCCATCAAACTAACGGCACGACGTTAGCGCCGTTTGACTATCATGCGATGGACCGTGGTTCAATTCCTGGTAATGGCAAACATGAAATTTTTCTTATATATATCTGTTTGTATAAAATTATTTGTACAATCAACTCTTTGCATAAATAATATAATAAGTGAAAATTGAACACTTGAATTAAGCTTAAAGAAAGTTAAACATTTCATTGTTAAATATCATTTAATCACAAGTCAACTGAAAAGTAGCAAATGACAATTTGAAGATGAATTCATTAATTTCGCAAATAAACTTAACTTTTGTGATGAAAAATTAAACTAACTTTGTAGTTGAAAATATTATCTTTAAGGTTAAAAATTGTACTTGTGTGCTATTTAAACCAAGCAAAGGTTGAAGAAATGCTTTCAACAGTTTGAAAGTTTAACTGAAAAGTACAAAACGTTAACTCAAAACATTTTCAACACAAATTTTTTAAGTCAAGTTGAAAAATTAGACTTAAGTTTAGATCGTATATGTGTACTGGCTGTGCGTATGATGATGTTTATTTCTATGATTCAGTTAAATATCCAAATAAAGTGCAATTTAAGCCAGATATGCCTAGACATGCTACATTGAAATAAATTGTTATCGTGTTATATGTTTTTGAAATTTTTAATTTTTGTCACTAATAAGGAAAAGATTAAAAAATCAAAAATCAGTAATGAATATTTTTTTATTGCAAAAAAACATTAAACTTTATATTTTTTCTTTATTGTTTTATATGTAGTACCTTAGGCATATTTGGGTTAAATTATTTGAAAGCGTTTTTAAATACACTAAATAAAGGAAGCATATTTTGTTACGAATCTCTATTTTTTGAGTAAAGTTTCACTTTTAACGCTCCTAGAGACCAAAGATACAGTTTTATGAATAGCATGAGGAGGATTTATAATTATGAAAATGACAATATTGTTAAATTCGATCGAAATCTTTAAAATGTTGGTAAGTCTTGGGTGTTTACAGTGTACGTGTCAACGAATTGCATTTTCGTGTTCATATACCTTCCCATTTAAAAAGTTTTTTCAATGCAAATAAGATTTTTTTTATCGAATGTCAGCTCTCAAAGACAATGGCATCAACCCTCAGGAATTAATTAATACCATGTTAAGCTTTATCAGAACAAACATTAACGGATTTAATCATGTATGTTTTGTTGTCCATCATTTGTATACAAACATTTTATAACATGTAAAACACACTTGACGATAAAGAGCTCGATCAAACTTTTTCATGAACTGAAATAACTTATTCGTTTTATTTTTGTTTTTTGTCATTATCATTATGTGTCAATGACATCTGCTTTTGTGAAAGAAATTCTTCGAAATTATTTTCACAAAAGCAAAGAGTAAATTATTTTTAGTGGCTTTATAAATATGAAACGGAGTGTATGCAAATATTGTGTATTTTTAATAAGGCACTGAGCATAAAACTTACTTTGATGACAAATCGAATTTCGAAAAAGTATTGAACTCAATTAATCAATATTCACTACGGAAAAAATTAAATAAATTTGTTTTCGCCTTAAAGGTAAAGGGCTTTAACCACTACTTTCGATTACCTATATAATTTGGTGATTTTAAAAAAAAAAGAAATAAACAAAATTTAAATAAAAGCAAATAACATTTCGGATTTAAGACCTTGTGAAGGGTTGATAAAGAAAAATAACATTTCGGATTTAAGACCTTGTGAAGGGTTGATAAAGAACTAGTAAGCTATATCTTCGACTTGGCCGAAGTAAAAATACCCCCACGGCCGATTCTTAAGGTTGGAAGAATCTTAAATTGGAGAGCTTTTTGGCCTTTTTATAAAGTTTTAAATTTTGGGGTTGTATGGGAGGTGGGCGTGTTAGATTGTGTATGACGCCCATTTTTCTAGCATACCTCAGTTTCGACATAGAATTATAGATTTATAGATTTTTCAATTTTGGGGTTGTATGGGAGGTGGGCGTGTTAATTGGTGGATGACACCCATTTTTATAACACACCTCAGTTTTGACATTAAATACACAAATACCGAGTTTCCATCTTGTAACTTTAATATTAGCCTCTTTATAGATTGTTCAATTTTGGGGTTGTATGGGAGGTGGGCGTGTTAGTGGGTGGATGATGCCCATTTTTCTAACACACCTCATTTTTGACATTAAAAACACAAACACCGAGTTTCCGTCTTGTAACTTTAATATAAGCCTCTTTATAGATATTTCAATTTTGGGGTTGTATGGGAGGTGGGCGTGTAAGTGGGTGGATAACGCCCATTTTTCTATGACATCTTAGTTTTGACATAGAATATACAAATACCAAATTTCAGTATTGTAGCTTTAATATTAGCTTCTTTGCAGAGTTTTCAATTTTGGGGTTGTATGGGAGGTAGGCGTGGTTTTCATCCGATTTTGCCCATTCTCGAACTTGACCTTAGTTTTTTTAAAAAAAGCTTAAATATCGAATTTCATTACGATATCTTCAAAATTACGGCTGTAATCGTGTCGACAGACAGACGGACAGACGGACAGACGGACAGACGGACAGACGGACAGACGGACAGACAGACGGACATGGCTAAATCAACTCAGGTGGTGATGCTGATCAAGAATATATATACTTTTCCATACCTACCACGCCTCCTTTTGGGTGTTACACACGTCGTGACAAAATTAATATACCCCTTACGCAGTACGCGTGGGGGTATAAAAAGAACAAACGAAAAAATATTAATAAAAACATTTTATTTTCGAAATAAATATTGTTCAGAGAACAATAAAATAATGTTATTCAGAAATTAAAATAAATTTAAAGAATAAAATAATTCTTGAACAAAATATATTATTCATAGGCTGCAAAAATGAAAATTAATTCTTGGCTTGGAATCAAGATCACAGCATAAAATGCACGCTACCAAAAAACTGATGGTACCTTTACATATATAGTATAGAATTATAATGAATGACGTATTCTTACTCAAAATTTATAAAAATGTGATTTTGTACTGAAATTAGTTCTAGTTAGCTTAAAAAAATTTGCACCGTTATTTTTACATTTATATTAAAATTAGTTCGTTTAAAACGATAACACAAAATTTTAATTTTTCTCAAAATATGGAGTAAAAATTATTTTTCGTGTGAGCAATAATTTGATCAAAGAATCGAACACAACTTCCTCCCCCTTCTTACCTCTAAAGATACAATTAAGATTTCTTACATACTTATTTATTTTTTAAGAATACATTTTAACATTAAGTTCTCAGTGTTTAGTTTTAGTTCTCAAACTAAAATAAAAAAACCATTCCTTAGTATATTATCCTTTGAATGCTTCTATATAGATAAAAGTTAATGAAAAAATGTTCCTTTTATAAAGTGATCAAACCCCTTAAGCTATAGCGATCGATAACTTAAAGTTTTTGAATTTTTCGTTTCGAATATTATTTATAGCATTTATTTTCTAAGCATATACATGCATACATACATACATACATACTTCACTGACACGTGTGTCATCACGGTCACGGCTAATGCCATCTTTTGTTGTCATACCTAGATTCGAACACATACCTATGTAGCATATGTTTAGCATTTTTTACCACTCTGGTTAAGTAAATTTATGTAAATTTAATTTCATTAGTATGTGTTGTTTTAGTTGCTATAAGATTTATATAACTTATATATTAATAACTAAACATTAAAGTTTGACATACGCTTTTTTGGCATTAAGTAAAACTCAAAATAAATGAAACTTATGTCAGTCGAAAGGTTCTGTTACTTAGATGTGCAGAATGTATATATAAAATTTATATTTATATATTTATTTTATATTTATTATTTATATATTTAAATTTATTTATATTATAAATGCAATATCGGATGGAGTGGGTTCCCAACCTTCCAAGAGAGAAATTACATTTTTGAGAAAAAAATTCGCTCTGTGATCAGTATTTGTAAATTTGGTTGGGGAAGAGTTCTTGAGATGAGTTTTTTTGCAAAAGTTACAATTTAATAAAAAAATGTAGTTTTATGCATTCGTCAATTGTGAAATTTGTAAAAAAATGTGTTATAAATTAAAAACTTTGACTTTGCATGTCAATGTTTTGGTTGAATTTTAACGGTTTTTCAATTTTCAAAAACACTATGAAGTGCTAACCAAAAGTATTTTTAATGAATTTTCATAATATTGTCGTTAATTACTTAGCGTGGGTTTCAACCAAATGCCAAGAGAGAGAAAAAAACTATCTCAAATTGAATGTTCTAAATTTGACGTAGTCTACGTCTTTTGACGTAGACTGACGTCTTACAGCACGGTTTGTATGGGTTCGTTTTAACAGATTTTTTCAAGGCCATGAAACTTTTTTGACGAATACTTTAGGGTATACCTACAACCTTTTATACTCATCGTTCAAAGATAATATATTTATTAAAATATCAAATATATCTTGCGCTGAATGAATATTTAATTTTGGATTTTTTCACTATTATATTAATGTCACAAAATAGTACAATATAAGAAGATCAATGTTTGTGTTTATATAAGAACATCAATCATCAGCTGCTTATGCTGTGTCTGCTGCATTCTTTGTTTTTGTTTCGTTGTTTTTGCTTCTTTTATTTTTGTTTGATACGAACTGATTCGCAGGCTAGTTCATTGGGTTCTTGTATGTACTACTTCTTTATTGGGTTCTTGTATGTACTACTTAGAAATGAGTGCTCTATTTTAAAACAAGATGTCAGTCACCTCTTTTTAACTCAGTCAATGAACTCAAATTGTCAAACTTAACGAAATGGGTCTGTGATCCGGTTAGATTTAACTCTAATGAAAAAATGAGTTGGCTCATAATTCGTTTTATGCTTTTGCCCAATAGATGACATTAAATTTTAATTTTTGTTTTTAATGCAAATTAATTTGGATCCGACATCGCACTAGCACTAGCGAGTGTAGCTCGCAAACTATATATCGGGCAGAGACGAAAGTGTAGCTCGCAAGCTAAGCATCGGACTGAGACGAAAATGACACTAGTGGAAAGGACAAGTGCCCAGCGTAAGATATAGTCACCATACGATTTTTTTAAAAATCGGGGTCTTACTTTTATTTTGAAATTAGTAGTTAAACTGACTGTAGCTCGCAAACTGTATAGCGGGCAGACACGCAAAGATTTGCTTCGCCTTCTTTTTCTAAAATCAATGAACTCAACCTGTCAAACTTAACGAAATGATCGAAAAAAATTTGACATTTTGCTTGTTTCTTTTTGCTTGCTCATTTTATCATGCTTACTTTTAACTTTTTCTGTATTTTGGTCTCTATAAGAGTCCATAATAAAAACACAAAAAAACAAATTGTCCATTTCAGCCCCTGAAAGGACTTTGACCGAGCTTCTTATGATCAATTGTGTTGTGTGTTATTATATGTTTGCACACAATTTACCGAGAACTGGACCTACATGTTTTATGCCGACTCCGAACGGCTAAAGTTCATGTTCTCAAGAAGCTTTACATGCCATTATTTACTCTCTGAGGTTTGTCCTTGTCTGCAGAGAGGTGGTGATCGAACAGAAAATTTTTTACTGAAAAAAAATTTGCCCCGAATGGGAATCAATCTCGGGCTCGGGGCATGCAAAGCCACACACTTAACCTGCATGCCACAGTCACCACATAATAGTCCATAATTGAGTGTTATTAATTTATTTGCTAATTTTCGGAAGATTAATAAAAAATACATGCAAAGTGGACAAAACAATCGGAACAAAGAGACAAAGTAGAAGGCTACCCCTTGATTTTTTTAACAAAATTCAATTTTTTTGAAATATTGTTTTTCTATTTTTTTTAAAAAAATTGAATAAATTAAAAAATAAATTTCTTTGAAGGAAATATATTCATATCAGCAATCAATTAAGAGCTATAGTCTCGAACTAATTTTAACCATCTCGCATATAATTATAAAAATTGGTCGAATTTCGACCACTGGCGATACTAATATTTAACAAAACTCATTTGATTTCTAATGAGTATTATTTCGACTGTTCGTGTCTGACTGTCGTGCATTATTTCGACTGACTTCGTGTTTCTTGGTTTATTTTTATATCGTGTAAATTTCAAATTTCAAATGTAAGCATATAATTTGAGATTCTGAAAATTTTTGTGTACCTCTGTTTTTAAGACTAACTTGTGACTTTTGATTTTGTTTATTTATCAGAATACTCTGCATGTAAGCAAGCGAAAGTTTTCAATTCAAAAACTCTGGGTCTGAGCCCCTATCTTTGCATATTTTTCACATGTGCCTTTCAAGTGCTTAAGTCAAATCATGTTCGGTCTTTAGCCATTAAAATTTAAAACTTTTAACATACATATTTTAAGTATTTCAATATTTTTATTGCAAAATTTTATTAAAAAAAAACGTTTTTAGAATGTAGGTTGGAAAGATTTGAAAATTTAGGAAAACAACTTAATCTTGTTTTAAATTTAAATTGTTGTCATTAGAGTGCCAATGTATAACAATGTTACTCTATCTACATTTTTCTCTATTAATGCCTACATTTCGCAACTTCCTCTAAATAAAAATGTCAATATAAATAGAAAATATGAGTAAATATTTAATTCAAGCAACAATTTGTTCAGAACTCTTCTCAGACACCATCGCGTGCGTGCAAATCAAAGTCTACAGCGTCATAACCACAACCAACAGTTCTTCGGTAAACAACATTAAGCTGTTAAAAGTAAATAAGATAGATAATATTAGAGAATGTTAAAAATATCACGCCAATGTTGCAGATTATGTAGACTTTAGCATCTGGTCAGCTAAACTAGATGTTTGGTTTTGTTATTGATTTTGATTGAATTATCTATCATTGACATTGAACCCCATCGACGGCGGAGCTTAAAACAACCAAATATTTAAATGTTAAAAGGTTTAAAGAAAAAAAAAAAAAAACCAAAATAATATAAATACTTATATTAACATAAATTTATAAAGTCATCAATTAAGGCCAAGTTCAATAGCTTGAACCTTAAAGTATAACCAAAGTGCATTGGTGCTGGTTGATATTTGTTGAATTTTCGTTTTCTTACTTTCACGGTCTTTATCATTGATCAAGGTCGTCGATATGCAGCTTAACAAATGGTAATAGATTCTGTTTTTTAATAGAGTGAATAAATAACAAAGCTTTAGTTTTAGCAGAACTGGTATAAAAAGAACTTTACAAAAACGAGCATGCAGCGAACAAAAGCGGCGAAATGTTTTTAACTTTTTACATAGTTAACAGTCTACAACTTCATCTCTTTCCATAAAAAATACTTTTCTAACAAATTCAAAGAAAACAAACTTTTTTTCGTTTATATTAAGTTTATATCGCGTTATATTAAGTACTTTGCAGTAATTATTTTTTATCTAAATCGGTTTGTTGCAAATCTGCAACATGGTTCAGCAAAGGGTTAAATAAATAATGTTTGTTTTTAAGCTACACACAGATAAATTTGAACTGAAAACAATTCCAAACCAATTAATTTGGGTAGTAGTTCTGAGCTAAGCCATAATGTTCTTGAAATCAAACCCAAATATGATTGTTTATCAAAAAATTAACACGCCTATTCGTGCATAATGCATGTGATTTTTGGATCTTTTTTAAAAAAAAAAAATTATGCTCACTTGTGCCCAACTTATGACATTTTGGTATTGTTTGTTTATTAAAAAACATGCTCATTTGTATCCAATGCTTGCCATTTATGGGTTGTTAATACAATATGCTCTCATAAGCCTAATCTAAGAAATTTTGGGATTGTTTGAGAGCGTCAAGGGAACCTAACAAACAAAAAAAAAAACTCGCTTGTAGCAACGTACATGTGGCAGAAGTGAAACTCCTTTAACAGTAAGAAATAAGAGAGATTTTAGTGTGAAATAGAGAGAGAAAGTATCAGAAAAGAAAATCAATCAATACGATATGGAAGGAATAATAATCTGTTGATTCAATATTTGCATCCAGGGACCGTACCGGATATGGTTTTTGTCGAAAGTGTCACATATTAACATTTATCTCTTCATTTTTATTTTTTCCGACAAAAATAAAATTTATTTTATGCCTAATAGTTTTTTTTGGGCAAAAAATAACAGTTACTTTTGACTTTCGGTCAAAAATAACAGTTATTTTCTGCCGTTTATTAAAAACGGTAGAAAATATTTTAAAATATCAGGTAATTTATATTTGTTCAAGTCATTTTACCGACAAAAAAAATTTTGATACCATTATTTTCATCTCATCGGTGAGACATTTTACACATGGTGTCAACAGTTCAATCTGTCAAGCGGTCTTTAAAAAAACACAAATTGCTTCATATTTTTGACCGAAAAAATTAAAGTCACAAAATAACTGCTATTTTAGACCGATAATATAAAAGTCAAAAGTAATTCTTATTTTTCCTTGAAAAAATACGAGGCAAAAAATAACAGTTAAATTTAAACTTTTACAGAATCAGTCTTAAATTAAAAAAGCACTTAATATTCCTGAGCCTGGCGACATTTGTAAAAAAATGGTTTATTTGAAAACGTCTTTCATTTGAAAATTGTAAAATAACAGTTATTTTCGGTTTTTGTTTTTGTTCAGTTGGTGTTTTAGTTGCTTTCGAATGTCTACTCAACTTTGTCACTTTTTGAATGCTGGATTGCATTTGCATAGTACTTGTTGAAGGAGCCTCTGAAAGCTATTGCCTTTTGCTTCCTGATCATAATAGTTGCTATGTTGAGTGAGGGCCTCGTAAAGCAGCGAACGTCGAATGTTGACAAATTTGTTAGATGATGGCTGAATTCCAAAATACATTTTTACAAAGTATCAGTGTGTTTTTCTGGTGATTGGTTCTTTGTAGATTCACCAAAAAACATTTTGGAACTCAGCCGATGTTGCAATCATCTGACCTTCATCATTAGTTGCAGACCCAGCTGCGGCTCTTTATATACACGAACGCATTCTGCTCCTGTTTTAGCTATTTTTCTTAGGTTTGAGACGTTTTTTGGCTGGCAAAAACTATTCTCGGCAGTCTTAAATATTGCACTTTTAACACTGTTTTCTTTTATTATTATATTGAATTAACTGTTTTTTGCATGTTGTCAATCATCTGTCAAGTTTTTGTTCACAACGAAGCAAATTAAGCATTTTTTAAGTAGAATTTTTTTCCAGCTGGATGTATCTCTATGCCTAAATATTTTCGTTTGAAGCTTAAAGAAATAAATTTTCCGTGCATACTTTTCGGATGAAAATTAATGTTACGGACAGAATGTTACCCGTTCAGTTTTAATTACATTTTGTTTGCCTGTTTATCATGTGCCTACGTGTAGATTCCGAATCTTGAGCAACGATGGTCAGGGTTCAATTCTCTCGCTTGCGGCTATCATTTTTTGAAAATTTTCATATGAATTGAAAACCTTAGCCTAGCGACACGAATAAGAGACCTTGAAATTTCACTCGCCGCCAAAGAAGTTTCACTTCAAAAAAACAACAATGACAAGCAAATTAAAAATCAAAAAAAGTTTTATTGGCCAGGATTTCCATTCATCCAAGCTGAACAGGAAAATATAATATTGTAATTGATTTCCTGAATTTAAGTCTAACATGAACAAAAACCAACTGAGAATTACGTCGTTCGGTTGCTCATTTATTGTATGCAAAATATGCAATAACAACAACAACAAAAATACTTTTTTTACAAACAAGCCCAAGATAAAACGTATTTAGCACAAATTGAAGTGTTTATCAAAAAAAATTTTCATGCTCAATTTTTGTCATAAATTGCAAACGTGAAGAGCATGTTTTGAGATGGTTTTGAGCTCTATTGAGCTGATTTAAAGTAACGAGCGCTTCGAGCTTGATTTTAGCCCATTTTTTTTCTCTCCGTGTATATGTTGATAGCAAAAATTAATATGGTCGCCAAGTCTATCGGACACCATAAACCTGAATAAATTAACTATTGCACAACAATAGAATTTAATAACCTCATTGCAAAAGTTACGCTGGTCAGGAATTAAAATGTGTAGACATGCTTTTCCGTTTCTACCACGCCTTCTTTTGCATGTTAAAAGCAAACGAATGCAATTAATGCACCCTCATTCTGATTGTAAGATTATTAAAATAAAAGAAAAAAAAATAGAAAAGTTCATAAATTGTCATTCAATGCGTTTTCAAACAATGACAATTTTAATGCAAATATTAAAAGACTTCTAAAATGCTGTCTCAAAAGCGTTACACTAAAAAAAATTTTACACAAATTTCTTTCAGCTAGGGATATATAAAAAAACTTAAAAAAATGTATAAATCCAAACAAAAAAACATAAAAAAGTTTATATAAAACGTCATCCTTTTATATGGAAGCTTAATTGAGGAGCTTACATTCAAATCCAGATAAGTCACAGGAATAAACAATTATAGTTAGAAATGATATTGTAATGCTAAGGTTACAAAACATGGATTCATAAAATCCTCTTTGACAAAAATGATAAAAAAAACTTAAAGAAAATGCATGAAAAAATCTCCTTTTCAATCAAAAGCAGACATGTTCACTGTAAATTTTCAATCAAAACCAGATAAGTCCAAGCAAGTTTTCATTTGTGTAGTTTTCATTCAAATTTTAAAAACCTTTTTATGTCAAAATGTTGTGGGTATGGTATGCGTTCTGTTAAAAATTAAAAGTTAAAAGCAACGAACATTTTTTTTAATAAAAAGAACACACATTCCGGAGATTTAAAATTGCTTCGTCGGATTTCCACCGATTTAAAAAAAAAATATGCAGAAATCATTTTAATGAATTCCTCTAATTTTTGAGATCCCGAACGGCGGAATCTAAATTTTGATTCATTTCTATCTTTCAAAACCAGACAAGTACAAATTTGAAATTGAAAATACGATTTTTTTTTGCCCTATGAGACTATTTCTTTTGCGTATCTATTCCTGTGGAGCATAATTTAGCATAATTGGTTTGTTTTTTAAAAAAATTTCTGTCAAAATTGAGACGCTTTTTTCTATTTACCAACAATTGGTTGTGTGTGACTTATCTGGTTTTGAATTTAAACTCCTCAATTCAAGTGTGTCGGACCGATAGAGTGCCAAAAAGACTTAGATGGTACCAAAACACTGGAAAAGTAGAATTTTTATCATAACTCCTTAAAATAGCATTTTGTATTTGCAAATAATATTTTTCTCTCATATTACCTTACGTGGTTTTACTAATTTTAAGCTGATTTTTGCATTTTTGTTTCGGAAAAAAGTTATTTGGTGTAAGAACGAGATACACATAATTATAGGTACCATAATAAAACAAATAAAGCGTGATGGGGGCGAAAGTCAAAAATTTAAAAAAAAACTCAAAAAATGAGGATCGATTGTAATGCAGCTACCTTGGTTATTCTGTCATGATAGGTACTGAATATAAGAATTTTTTTTAAGTATGGGAAATGTTTTTCCCTGAAAATAAATTCTAAAAATCTTCAAGCTTAGATCTTGATAATATAATACGGATATCCTCAGAAACCCCAGACAACTATTTTACCGGATTTTTTTTTTTGTGTACAATATTAACATCTTGATAAAATTGACCACCAAAGTAGAAATCGTAATAATCTGAATAAATTTTAAATATTATTTTCTTAAAGTTTACAGATTTTTACATTTAAATAATCACATAATAATTGCATTAACACATTCACAGCAACAGATACATTTTAAAACTTAATAAGTTAATTTGATTGCAGTTGTTGTGTTGTTTTTTATCTTGAACAAATGTACAAATTGCTAAATACTCTTAATGTCCATAGCAGCTAGCTTTTCAATATGCCAAGAAATAGCGCTTGAAAGCACAGACACTTACTAACACACACACACACACACACACACACGCACACATTGAGATAAGTGGGCAAGGTTGTTTAAAAAATACCAACTGTTATATCATTGATAATTGCAATAATGATAATTATATTGATAATAAAATGAAAATGAAAACAAAAGGTCTGTAAATAGTGATAAGTTTGCTGCTAAGATAAATTTACTACATGTGACGGTCTACTATCAAACATAACAACAACAACAACAACAACAGCAACAACTCAAGCAATGTTTGTACAATAATTTAGTATTTAAAACGCGCTTCCTACGCTTAGTTGTACGCATTCATGGCATATTTCTTGCATCAATATTTTTTTGTTTTTAACAATTCAATTAGTTAAATTTTGTTGCGTTACAAGCACTGCGATGTGAGGCAGGGTTAGCTGGAAAGCAGCAAGCGTGGCTGGGAGGAGGCCTTAATGGCAAATTGCAATTTTATAGCTTCTTAAAATTTATTGCTGAATTTAGTTTTTGAAATGATTAGAAATTACATGTTGCGTTAACTTAGTTGTGGAGATATAAAAAAATGTGTGGGTTTCAAACCAAAGTTATGTTTGTAAATGTTTATTTTAAATGTGCTTTTTTAAATGAAAATAAAAAAAAAACTATAACAAATGACAAAATAAAAGCCACAATTGCCAAAACAAGTGAATTGAAATATTCAAGTCGGATTGTTTTTTTATTTTTTTTTATTTAGCAAAACAGAACAAAATCAAAACAGTGTTAAGATTCTTATCTATATGATAAGTTATCGGTTAAGAATATGAAAGATAATAACGATAACAAGATTTGAAAAATGTTTTATTTTTATTATTTACAAGCAAAAATAAGTTAACTATATGTATAAATGTTGTCTTTTTTTTTGCATCTTTCGATATTTTCTATTAAGTTTTTATATTTTATCCTCTCTCTCTCTCTTTTAAATACAATACCGCTGCATGGTCTTTTTGGCAGATAAATATGAACATTTCTTTTAACTATTTCTTTTAAATCTGAGCATGAGTCAATAAATCCGTGACTTTTTGAATTTCACGCCTCATTATTGGAAGGGCTACACTGCTCTTGCCAATTCAGTATCAGTCAGTTGACTTCTGTCAAATTTTGAACAAGCTATGTCATTTAATTTGTGTTTGTCAGTCATTGATAGCAGATGGCCGGAAAAAATTGAAATTCGAGTGCTCATCAAGTATTATTTTTTGCGGGAAAAAACATGACTTTATCCAAGGCTAAGCATGATAAATATTATTGGGACTTTGCAACATAAATTTCAATGGTATCTTATATATTATATACGTGAACATTTAAGTTTGTCGTACGCTTTTTTGGTATTAATTAAAACTCAAAATAAATAAAACTTATATCATTCGAAAGGTTATGTTGCCCAGTGGTGGAATTCTGAAACACATTTCGGTAGATATTCGGTGTCGCAAAGTTCTGTTTGCGATCATTTTCGGAAAATGGTATTCAGTAAACACCTTTTCCGATTTGTCGGTGAAAGTATCGAAAAGTTTGTCGGAATCTTGCGACGAATATTTTGTTGACGATACGTGAACCGAACAAATTTGTAGGCAACCGAATTTCGTCGCAAAGTACAAGTTAGTGAATACCGTTTTCGGTATGACAACACAGAATAGTCGCAAATTGCGATTCCGATCCGAAGTTGAGGACAAGTTACAGAATCCCACTACAGATGTGCAGAATGTATATATAAATGATATATCTGATCGAGGGGGTTACCAACCTTCTAAGAGAGAAATTAAGAGAGAGTTCTTGAGTTGGTCGAATTTGTGTTTTTTTCAAAACTAATAATTTCTTAAAAAAATTTAGCTTTATGCACTCGTTAATTGTGAAATTTGTAAAATAATGTGTTTTAAATTCAAAAATTTGACTTTTCATATCAATATCATGGTCAAATTTTTAAATTCTTCTAATTATTTATGAAAGTTTGTAAATTTCCTTTCTAATGTGATAACAATCACTGTGAAGTTATAACCAAAAATATTTTTAATGAATTTTCTTACTGCTATTCTTAGTCTTTAGCGTCTGTTTAAACTAAATGACAAGAGAGAGAAAAAAAACTGTCTCAAATTGCATGTTCTAAATTGGGTAGCCAATATCTCTGCCATCTTTGAATAGATTTAATTTTTTCCTTTTTTGTATTTAAGTTTTATCAGTTAACTTTAAAAAAAATTATTAAAAGTTTTAAAGCTCCTTTTATGTTTATATTTTAATTATTCCTTTTAAAAAGAGACCACCAAATTTGATTTTTTCTAAAAATATGGAGTAAAAATGATTTTTGTTGTAAAAAAACAAAAACTAAATTTTGTCTTGACACTAAATTAATAAACTGTCTGTGCCATCAAAAAATCAAGGCTACCCCCTATGATTTCTCTGACAAAATTAAATTTTTTAAAATGTTTTTTTTTTCAGTTTTTGAAAAAAATAATTAAATAAAAAAATAATTTTTTTGGAGAAAATAGCTTCATACCTCCAATCAATTAAGAGTTATAGCCTCGAACTTATTTTAATCAGCTCGCAGATAATTATAAATAGGCAATCAATAAATTGGTCGAATTTCGACCCCAGGCGATACTAGTAAGCTTAAATGCATGCAAATAGAAAGACTCTTCTGAAAAGAGTTTGAAAAGACCAAAAATTTCAATATTTTTATACCCTAAACCTGAAAGGTCAGGGTATATTAACTTTGTGCAAACGTTTGTAACGCATAGAACGAAGCGAGTCCGGTATAGAAAAGTATATATATTCTTGATTAGCGTCACCACGTGAGTCGAGCTATCCATGTCCGTCCGTCCGTCCGTCCGTCTGTGTGTTGTCCGTATACACAGGATAAGAAGAAGGAGTTGAGATAATTGAATGAAACTTAGTACACATGGTCACATGAACCCAAAGATCTGCACTATTGAATATTTTTGGAATCCGCTCACGGACACGCCTACCTCCCGTACAACGCGAAAATTGAAAACTGCATAACTCAGCTCATAATTAGCCTACAACAATAAAATTTGGTCTGTATGTGTTTTATATCAACAAAAAGATGTCTTTGAAAAATGGACGTCATCCGCTTACAGACACGCCCACCTCCCATACAACCCAAAAATTGAAAACGCAATAAATAAGCCTCTGTTTAACCTACAGAGCTAAAATTTGGCACATATGTTTTTTGTAAGAAAACAAAGACAGTTTTGAAAAGTGGACATCATCCGCCCACGGACACGCCTACCTCCCATACAACGCGAAAATTGAAAACTTCATAACTCAGCTCATAATTAGCCAACTACAATACAATTTGATTTGTATGTGTTTTATACAAGCACAAAAATGTCTTCGAAAAATGGACGTCATTTGCTCCCGGACACGGCCACCTCTCATACAACCCAAAAATTGAAAACGCAATAAATAAGCCTCTGTTTAACCTACAGAGCTAAAATTTAGCACGTATGTTTTTTATGACAAGACAAAGATGTTTGTGAAAAATGGACGTTATCCGCCTACGAACACGCCTACCTCCCATACAACCCAAAAAGTTTTAAACTCAATAAATAAGGTTATGTTTGTCATAGAGAAATTGAATTTGGTATGCATGTATTTTATACCAAAACTAAGGTGTGTTCAAAAATTGGAAGTAATCCGTTCATGAATCCGCCCATCTCCCATAGCGAAAGCACAATAAAGGCATTAACTCTGAGCTACAGGAATAAAACTTGGTATGTGTAAATTTTTCATCAACATTTAAATGCATATTATATATAGACTTCATCCGCCCTTGGAGACGCCCATTTACAATAAAAATTTTTTGTTTTTGAAAAGTGGGTTTAGAGTATTTCATAGTCGGCCTAGACCGACTTTAGATTCTTTACTTGTCTTAGCCAATATTTGTGTATTATCAGTATCTGTTTCAGTATCAGTTTTTGGTTTATCTTGAGGATGCATTCTGAAGAAAAATAAGCTATATGGAAAAAACTTGGTGTTTTGACCAAAAAAGAGGTTCAGAAGAACCTAAGCCGCTCCATGGGGATTTCTCCGATGCAAAAAAAAATTATGCAGAAATAGTATTTAAGAGTCCTTCCAACTTTTCAGTTGGTGTCCGGCGAAATATAAATTTCGATCCGGCTTATGTCCTTCTAGGGTTAAAAATCACTAAACGTCTAAACTTTTTATTTGCTTTCGTTAGTTTTATGAACATATTGAACTAATATAAAGTTGGTATTGGATTCTTGAATAACGACATATACCAATTTTTATTTTTTTTTTTTTGCATTTTAACATAGTTTTTTTTGTCTATTTTGCATATTATTTTCTCACAAAGTCTTTCAAAGGTATTTCTGCTACTCTTTGTTATTTTTGAAAATTAAATTCCAAGACAAATAACAAAAAAAAAAAATTGGACATTTCAGCCCTTGAAAGGACTTTGACCGAGGTTCTTATGATCAATTGTGCTGTGTGTGTTATTAAATGTTTGCACACAATTGACCGAGAACTGGACCTACATATCTTATGCCGAGCGGGTAAGGTTCGTGCTCTCAAGAAGCTTTACATGGCATTATTTACTCTCTGAGGTTTGCCATTGTCTGCAGAGAGGTGATGACTGATCAGAAAAATTTTTTATTGAAAAAACTTTACGCCGCGCCTGGGGAACGAACTCGGGCTCCGACCATGCTAAGCCACACACTTAACCTGCATGCCACGGTCACCACCAATAAAATATAACCAACAAATCCGACCAAAATAAGCGACCAATAAATCAAGTTATAAGACAGGATAGTAATGTTGTAAAAGAGCGAAAATCAATCAATAACAATTCATAATATTTTACAAGAAATTATGAGCACAAATCGAAAACGGCGGTTTTAAATGGTCAGATATCAAAGGACTTCACATTAAAAAAAAATTCCAAAAGTTCTATATGTGGTGTGATAACTATGTTACAACTTGTTTTTAACTACTTTCTATCAAAAGACCCTAAGGAAAATCTTGGATGCGGCTCTGTGTGATACTAATGTTGTGGCTTTTTATTTACGTTATGATACGACTGTTTACTGGTGAAATGAATATTTATGTTCATTTCAAATGGAATATTTATGATCTTTAATTAACAACATTTTGCTTACTTCTCGTTTTAAATATAACAGATTCAGAACTTTATTAAGGAGGGACATTACATTCGCGGCATTAAAAACAGACCTTTTTTTAAAAATGGTAAAAAAAAACATTTTTCCAACATTTTTTATTATTGTAGAGAATTGAACAATTTACAAGAACAAAAAATTCAAAAAATATATTTTTCACTCCAACATGGTTTTATAGAGCTCCAAACTGGCGGCAGAGAAAAAATCGTGTTTGCAGCGCTGGGAGTCGCAAAAATTGTCCGATTTGGAAAAAAATTACTTTAAAAATTGGTTATCGTATGGCAGGAGCTTTTTTTAAAATTTTTTTTCAATTTTTGAAGCTCGTGTCATACGATAGCGTGTCATACGATAGCGAATCAAGCTCGTATCATACGATAGCGAATCAAGTTTAAAAAAATACAAAAAAAAAAATTTTGTCAAAAAATGAAACCGGTAGTGCCGCAACCAGTACGAAAAACATGGTTTCGAGATAAACGCGTTCAAAGTTTGTGCGAAAATTAAAAATGCGCTTTCACAAATCCAGCTGTAACTTTGAAACCGTAAGAATGTTTTCATGAAATTTTAGAATCTTAAGAAAATTTACTAAAATACAAAATTATAAAAAAGTCGATTTCAAAAAACGGCCAATGTCATGTCCTCCCCCTTAATGAAAAAAATTATTCTTCAAGCTACATATTGATAACATACTGTGCTTATAAAAAAGTTACTTACATTGTATTTGTTGGCATTTGCAATAGTTTCTAGTAATCAATAAACTGCATCAACAGTTTTTTTTCTTAGAATCATAAATTTAACCTTTAGACTGCCAACTTTTTAATTTAATCGGAAATGTCATGATTATTAACCTGCGTTCTTAAGTCATAGCAGTCCATATGGTACCACTGCAATCTAAAAATCAAACTTAAAACCTTTACTCAGAAATATTTCAATATATGTAGTATTACTATGCATTACAGTATTAGTTTAATAATAAACACCTTCTAATTTGTAGGTAAATAAATGGTTTGTTCTTCAATAGCGTCAATAATTATTTTTGCTGAATCAGCCAATTCAATGCTTTTTTTTATGCTACATGACTGGCAGTATTTTTGAAGGAAAAACAGTCTGAAAAAACAAAAAAATTTTAAATATTTTTGTCACATGAATCACTGGTTTTTGTTACGTTAATTTGTGAGTCCAACAAGCCAGATCTTGTTAAATTGACCTTAACTTATAACAGTTTAGCTTATAACAAACAGTTAGTTGTGTTTAAAACGAGCTTGAAAGTCAGCCCCTTTTGTAAGATTTTAAAGCTGTTAATTTATAATTATTATTATTATTATTATATATTATTAACTTTTGGGAAACGGCAACACATGCTTAAAAAACAGCTAGATAAGTGTTTATTTTTAAATCTTTAGTCAAACCTGACTGTCGTTGAACTGTGGAATTCATTCAAGTGGAATTTTGTGGTTTTTTGTTAAATGATCGTTTAGCTAATTTTCGTTTTGCTTGGCAATTAAATGATTATCTCTTAATAACAAGGTTAAAACTTTGATGATTGTGCGACCATTTTTGGAAACATATTTGCTCAAATTTAATTTCTCTTTTCATTGAAAAGTTTTTTGAACTTTAATAATGTGGGCGATATTATAGGAAATAGTAGTAAAAAATACACTCGAGCTATAATTTTATTGTTTATTAAATGTCAATGTTTATTGAAAAGTTATAGTCGATTTAACACCCGGAAATAAATATTTACATTTCAGGTGGGGCATAACATTCGCGGCAGAGAAAACAGACCTTTTTTTTTTAAATTCATGACTCAGTCAAATACAAACATTTTTCCAAAATTTTTTCCATTTTTTATTATTGTAGAGAATTGAACAAATTATAAGAGAAAAAATTAAAAAAAATATATATTTTTCTCTCTAACATGATTTTATAGAGCACCAAACTGGCGGCAGAGAAAAAACAGGGCCTGGTGGTTGCAGCGCTGGGAGTCGCAAATCTGAAAAAAAATTACTTTTAAATCTTAATAAAATTGGTTATCGTATGACAGGAGCTTTTTTTAAATTTTTTTAATTTATGGTGATGTTCCAAATTTGAAAGTGTATTTTTTCGAAAAAAATTTCGACTTTAAAAATGCATGCAAAATCGAAAAAAAATTTAACAAGAAGCTCGTGTCATACGAAAGCGAATCAAGTTCAAAAAAATACAAAAAAAAAAAAAGATTTCGTCAAAAAATCAAGCTAGTGCCGTAACCAGTACGAAAAACATGGTTTCGAAATAAACGCGTTCAAAGTTTGTGAACAAAGAAAAAATAGGCGAAAATTAAAAAAGCGCTCTCACTAATCCGGCTGTAACTTTTGAACCCGTCGGCATTTTTCCATGAATCTTAAGAATATTTACTAAAATAAAAAATTATAAAAAAGTCAATTTAAAAAAATGGCCAATGTCATGCCCCCCCTTAAGCACTATAGTTATAAGATTTTGTAAACAATTGTGAACTAAGAGAGCTATCAATATGGCCAGAAATGAACGGCCTGGCTGCGAATCCAATCAAAACTGAATTAATTCTCGTTCTGTTCACAATAAAAAGAAAAATAGACAGCTTCACACTGCCGAAACTAAATGGAGTAATTCTGAAGCTTTCCACTGAAGCTAAATATATTGGTACTATTCTTGACAACAAGCACAGCTAGAAATGCAACACAGAGAGAGAGAAGGAAAAAGTACTAGTGCCCTTTAAGTATGCCAGACAGAGATAAAGAGATGGGAAACTTCTTTTTAATGATGTTTTTTTTCATGTTTCCCTCCAAATTCATGCTTCTTCTTTAATTTTTTGGGTACTTTTGTGAGACTCATATATTGTATACATGATTCACCTCATAGTTGTCAAGTATTATTGTCAGATTCTATTAATAGGGTTGCATTGCAAAAAAAATAAAAATGTACTATTATATAAAAGTTGCTTCGAACTTAAATGCTGTTTGCGGTAGACCAATGGTATTTTCTTTTCCCGATAAAAGAAATCAAGAATATATTCCATTTTTCTGCACCCTCTATGCAAAGAGTGCAGAATATATTACAGTTTTTATTTAACCCAAAACTTTGCCCTGTTCTAAGTTGATACAAAAACAAAAACCAAATTTTGTCATAATTCTACTTTAGGGCCCACGCCCTTTTAATTTTTTTCGAGTTGGATTAGTTAGATTATATGTATTTGGGCTCGCTAAGCCCAATGAAGGTAAAATAAAAGGACTTTTTTTTTGGTTTAGCAGATAAAATTCATCAAAGTTCGAAAAAAGCTTATACAAATCTGTGAATTTTTTTAATTTTTTAACGAATATTCAATATTAAACAACAAGTTTAAATAGAGAAACTTGCCTTTATTGTTAATTTATTTTAGCAACAAATTATTTACCGTTTTAACCAGAGTGGCACCAAAATGCATAGCCTCATACTTGTGCTTTAAGTTAATCGTGCCCTTCCAGTTTGAATATTTGGAATATTTTTCTCTTTTTTATAGAAACAGCTTTGAGAGAAGAAAGATAAATGAAGGAAGTAAATATATTTACCAACAAAACAATATGAACATGTTTCAAATCTAGTTTTTTATCTAATGAAATCTTTAAGTGAAACGTATTACTTATTTTATGCTACGGTTTTATAACAAAAACTTATTAATTTTAGCTTCTGAATTTACAGATAAATATTTGCTATCTTCCAAATAAAAGTATTTTTCATTCTAAAGAAGAAATTCATTAACTTTTAAAATTTGTAGTTTTACACTTTCGCCCTGTTTACTAAGAGTTATGCAATGATCTCTATTCAATATTTCAATCGCTTTAATAATTTGCACAAAGCAATATCTTATTCACCAACTTTAAACTTGTTAACAAACAATTGGTGAGTGGTAAAAAGTTATTAAACACAATTTATAAGTTTATAACTAAGTTCTTCTATGTCAATCGAAAGCTTCATTGATTACATAAAGAAATAATGGGTTCCGTGAGCGAGAAGGTAATCAGTGATTTAAATAATCTGGACTACTTTCTCCATTGCATGTAAGCAATTGTTGGGGCTTTATGTTCAATATTTTCTGAAAATGTCACTTTTCAGTTCCCTCAGTTGACAGCATTTGAGGATAAAATTTTAAAATCGTAAATTTTGGGAAAGAACTGCAATTTATCTTACTTTTGAGATAAAAATTTTCGTGAAAAAAACACTATTCAATTTTAAAGGTCAGAATTTGTTTGAGAAGAGGACCAAAAACTGCAAAATTCTTAAAGAGGGCCAAAATAATAAAAAGTTATTCTGTACCTTGATTCTATTCCTAGTGGAGAGATTCTGTAACACAAACCGTACAACCGTACTAGTACAATTCTACTATAATTTCGTACTTATTAATTCGTAGTAAATAACACCTACTCTAAGTAATACAAAACTACGTTTTTATGCAGCTCTGCTGTTAGTTTTCATGCCAAGGTGGGTTTCAGATTAAAGCAGTGAGCGCTTTCAAGCGATACAATTGTTCCAGTAGAAAACCTAATTAGCGTTTTTTTTCTATGACTGAGTTGCTAAGTCAAACATCAAAAATAGTGGCAAGTAGTTAAAATGCAGGGACGTGCAACAAAAATGTTGGCAAATAGCAATGAATGCGCATGTTCTTGTAGTTTTAGAGCATATTTTTAAAATTAATACTTAATAAATATACTTAAAAGAGACAAAAATTACAATTTCCTGGTTAGGCTACCAATTTATTCGATAAACTGTTTTACATTTCATCAATTTAACAACTATTTTGACATATCAAATAGCAAACTATTCAGAAAATATAACTTATTGAGAGCGCTGGACGTGGCCACTGAGTTTTCACCAGACTGCTTAAATTTAAGGAAACTGTTGAATTATGTATTTAATTATGGTAACTGGGGAGTATGTCACTAACACATTTATAGAGTTTATGTTGGTATTGTTGCCATTTTGACAGAAGGCTATCTCTTTCTTGCTAAAAATTTGTCGAAGTTTCCCATCTCATTATCTCTGATGCCAGAGGACCTTCAGTAAGAAGTGGGGCCTGCGATCGTATATCATCCATTGTAAGTATACAGCAATCATCAGATCTATTCTCATCTCTGGTGTGGTGGACAAAAACAAAACCAGAAGAACCAAACAATTCAATATCAACCAACATCCTTGTACTATTTTTATTTTATAAAATCATGCAAAATCTTAGAAATAAATTTTTGTAACTAGATCCTAAATATTTAATATTCAATTCTTATATAAAAGAAAGTCGAGCGTACATGCGCATAGCACACACACACACACACACATATATATATATATCAGTAGACAAATTAGTGCTGACTTGTACACAATGCCTTTGGCACTACAAAAACTAGTTTATAGGTCAAGTTGAATATTTTTGTTTTGTTTTTTTTTATTCATTAATTGAAATGAATAGAGCTGGCCACACCGCTCGCTCTACTGTGGTTAAAATTTGGGAATTTTTTATTTTTCTTTTTTTTTTTTCTTTATCATGTTTATTTTATGCACTGCCTCAAAATAGGCAAATTCAAATACTATCTATAGTCTGCATTATGCAATCAGCAGCCGACCAAGATGCAATGCCAAACAAACCAAACAACTCGAGCCTTTCTTTCATTCCCACTAACTGTTAACATGGTCAGGGAAATATTTAAACAAAACTTATTTAAAGCAAGTTATGCTGCTTAATAATGTTATCCACGCCTTTTTCTCTCTTTACATAATACTACTAAAGACCTAAAAGCATCGTATTAAGTTTTTGTACCGCCACTTAAGACACTATCATGCAAATTTTGACTATATTTTTATATTTTTTTTTTTCATTGCATTTAAATGCAATAAATTTTTATGCAACATAGTCTAGGTCATCATCATCATCATCGTCATCATATTATAAACCAGTCCAACTCGAAAAACGGTTTTTTTAAATATTTTCTCTTGTACCAGTTATTGAGATATTGAAAGTTTGTTATTGTTGTCACTTGGTTGGAACTACACTGAGAAAAAAACATACTTTAAAATTAAACAAAAAATTTTAAAATAAAAACTTAACGCCTTTGCGTTTCAACAAAACAAAATTGAAAACAAGAGTGTTCTATTTTCAACTACCGATAAACTCCTTTCTTTTTTTTAATTTTCTCTCATTATTTCTTTGAAAAAACAACATAAAATTTGAAAACAATGACAATTTCTGAATTTTTTGAATTCGTTTGACAAATATCGAACATATGATAGAATAAAAACTAATTAATTAAATATTAAAATATTTCATATGCAAACTCCATCGAATGAAGTTAACATTTGGCATTCGGAGGGTCCCGGGGTTAACTGCTTGTAAGTCTGATGCTAAAAACTCCGAAAAGCTAAAAATATGGCATCGAAAAAATATGCTATAAAATATTTGTTTTAGATTTTAAAATTTTTGTTTTAAATTTGTTTTTCATAATAAAAACATTGTTTTAAAAACAAAAACTTTTGTTTTGAATTTAACTTTAAAAACAGTTGTGTCTAATTTTAATGAATTTGTTTCAAGCTCTATTTCAAAAACAAATTCGTTAGATATGAACACAATTTCATTTAATTTTAACACATTTTTCTCTCAGTGTAGTTATTTGAACTACTAGTGGTTTTGTGTGAATGTAGCACGTGTTGCATTCAGCCTTAAGACTGCTTTAAAGTGTTTCAAAATGTTTGCAAGTTATTTCTAAACTTGCATATAAAAATCTAGCCAAGAAGCTCGTTGTGCCACCGATAGTGTGCTGCGGAATTATACTGTCCTAAAAATGCAGCGTAATTGGTGCACAACACCAACTCTCTGAGCAGTTCGCATCATATGTGACGCTTTAGTGCTATGCATGTGCAGCCTGCCGTACAACAGTCAGTCGCTGTATAAACGGAAAGTTGTTTCTGTAAATTTAGATAATTTTTTTTTTGTTAAGTTCACAGTTAGTAATTTAAAATTACTTACTTGTATAGAAGTGTTTATTTCTTACTTAATTTTTAGAGACCAGCTATTTTATGCAATTTTAAGAGTGATATAAATAGACTTTAGGATAGGCAACAAAATATTTATTGGATTTATATACAAAGGTTTTTATTTGAAAACAGGTTTATTAAATTATTTTGGTAAAAATTCCTTACATACAAGCTTTCTAGTAAAAACTTTTTTAGAATTTTAAACCAATTCACCTTGTCCCTTGCCATCTATAATTCTTAGTTTTACATAATCAGCTTTTATTGGTATTTTAATTTCGAAGAAATATTGTAATACTTCCAATTTTGGTTTTTAACTTATGCAGTGGCATTCTTGAAGGACAACATTCATTCAAAAACTCGGCAGGATAATTTTGTTAATCGTTATTTTCACTGTCTTCAATTTACACCGTGCTCAGATCTGTCACTGTGTCACCAACTAAAATATTTAGAAATAATATTTAGGAATTTTTTGGGTACAGGATAGCAATTTTGGAATAACGGTTGGTGTTATCCGGACTCAAAGTATTGCCAAAAATCACTTTAACCCTTTCAATGGATATGTCCATTATATTGGACCCTTCATTATATTGTATAAAAAAAAGTAGTTATTGTGATTGATGTGCAAAGTATAATTTTTATTTTTCTGTAATAAAATTTTAAGTAACGAATTTTCAGTGGTCTCCGGTTGAGCTTAAATATTATAATACATCGTTATCGTGGTTTTGTTCATTATATTAGACAGCCTGCCAAAAGCCAAGCAGCTCATGTAAAAATCAGGGGCTGTTTTTTTCATCTTTTTATAGCCTAAATGATGGGAATATTAGCTCAGCAATTTTCCACGATTATTCTTGCCAAGCCATTGAAAGAGTTAATAAGCGAACCTTTACAAACAAAATGATCGGGAATTTCTATGATATCTTCAGGCAAGCTGTGATCATTCGTAAGTTCTCCATTTCCTTACTTGAGTAGCCAATCGCTAAAACTTGGATCAGAAGACCGAACAATGTGATTTAATTCTAGCAATTCCAATTGACACCATATGTCACTGAATGTAATAATTGCTGTTCAGCTTATGCAGACCGAACAGGTTCTGGTTCTGTTAATTAAGAAGCACTGTAATAGCAAAACATGATGTTTGATGTATATTAGTTGAGGAAAATGACGATAGTCTTCAAGTACAAAGAATACCAATGCATAATTTTAGAACAGGTTCTTGTCCAGACTGAACAGGTTTTACAAAGCATAGTAAGTACAAATATATCAAATGCATAATTTTATAACAGGTTCTGGTCCAGGCTGAATAAGTTTTAAAAAGTATAATTAGTACTAAGATTTCAAATGCATAATTTTAGAACAGGTTCAGTAATTTTAGTTCAGACCGAACATGTTTAAAAGTATAGCAATAACAACTATAACAGTTTGAGCGATATAGAGCACAGAGCAGGACGCTTGTCTTTTATATATTAAGATGATATTTACGTGTAAAATTTCAAGGCATAAAATTACATTTTGTAGAATATAAGGAGGTTTCAACAATTCAAAAAAGTCTCTTTGTATTGAAGTTAAGAGTTCTATTCATTCGATTTGGTTTTTTTCGAACTTGATCTTAATTCTAGATTTAAAAAATTTAAACTTAGATTTTGTCAAAAATTCTCTGAGAACATTGGAAATATTCTTAATAATAAACAAAAAAAAAAAAAAATAAAAAAATCATACTTCAAAAATTCAAAACAATAAAAAAAACAAACATAGCTATTTTAAGTTTTGAAAAAAAAAATATTCCAATGAAACTGACAATTTTCATTATTTTATAAAAAATTTTTTAAATATTACTACAGTGCCGTTCAAATATGTTTTTTAATCTCAGTTTAAATTTTTAAACAGAGTTTAAGTAAACTCCCGATAAAAATGAGATAAGTTACGGAAATAATTTTAACTGAGTTTAAAATTTAAACTCTGTTTACGAAATCTGAGGTTTAGGAATTTAAACTTCGGAGATCAGTTAACGGGCCTTAGCAAAAAAAATTCTGAACGTTCATTATATATAAGAGCACCCACGAAACGTATAGAATGTGCCTTTTCTTTAAATTTTGTTAGCTCCCCATCCATTTACCGTTAGATTGAGGCTAAAAAATAAGATCTGGTTGAGGCTAAAAAATAAATAAGATAAAAGGTACTGGAACGGGCCCCCATATATATCAATATATAAAAAACAAACTTTGGATAAAACTTCATTGAATTCTCTTTGACATGTTATACATTGTCCAGAAATATCTACATCACATAATTTACGAGTACCGTTAGAAAAAAAGATTGCCTACAAATTTTTACTTTGACGTCTAAAAGAACCATGAAAGTTCATTTGAAGGTCACAGTTGGTTATAAATATTATTTATCTGTTTATTTTGCATAAAAATGTTTGCACAACTTAAAAGACTAAAAGTGTTTTTTAAAAGCTATAGAGTAATTAAGCCAAGTACCTTTTTTTCCTGTTTTGGAGCCTTATATTCGAGGGGCTGAGTTTTTTCCTCTACCGACTTCCATTTTTTTTTTGCAGATCTTAGTTTTTAATCTCAATCTAACGGAAAATCGATAGGGAGCGAACAAAACGAGAAATACGCACACATGGGTGCTCTTATATATATATCAGATTGTTTCATACCAAATGTCAGATTTTAAAGCGTTTAGAAAAAGTCGGTTATTTTCAAACGTAATGTTTATTTCTGAAAATATTGTCCGTTTACATCTAGGGTGCGTTTACAACGTGTAGGTAAATCAAAAATTGCATGTTGAAAAATACTCGTATTTTTGTATGAATATTTACACAGTTTAAGAAATCGAAGCACTAGCAATTTTTTTTTTAATTCAATACATCTTGTTTTCATGTGTAGAACTCTATATAGAAAAATATTTCCAGAATGACTAATACGAAAAAAATTTAATTGTATTTTAAATTAGTATTATTTTAAATAAGAATTTTTAAATTAGCCAAAAATTTAAAATACTTAAAAAATAATAATTGTTTTTGTTTTTCAAAAAATCTGACTTCTGCCTAGGGTTCCCAACTGTCCCGGATTTCGCGGGACGTCCCGCATTTCAGCTAATTTCTTAGCGTCCCGCGACGACCCCTTGCAGGACACCATTTGTCCCGCATTTGAGAACTTAAGATTGTTTGTATCTAAATTTCCAATTCGACATGAAACACAGTTTCCTAAACTGTTTCATTTTATTATCAAAATAAATTTATAGCTCGTTTCAAAAGAGAAGAACATTTTTTAGTTTCATTTTTCGATGCGCAGTGAGAAATTATTTCTGAAGCTAGAAAATTTTTTAGAGCGTAGTTTCTTGCTCTTTTGTTCTGTTCGCTGAACTTTATGCTGTTTTTGAATGTTTTTTACTGTTTTTCTTAATATTTAAATGCGCAAACATTTAGAACAAATGATCGCACACGTACGGTGTTGCACTGACGGCCTGCAGCAACTTGCATCTTCAGAGAGAAATAAAATAAAAATTACATAAAAAATAAATTATTTTCTCAAGAAAAAATTGTGAAGTGAAATTACGGATGACAAAATATTTTGTACGCACATTTTTTTATAATTTTGATTGGTTGATTTTGAAAAGTAAAATTCAGTACTTCCGCAGCGCAGTTACGATGATCAACAAAATTCAGAAATATACATTCATTTTTTTCATTTATTTTTCTGCTCAGAGAATATTGAATTTTATTTTTAATGTCGACCAATCAGAATGAAGAACACTCTCCAAATTATTATAGCCCGTTTCAAAAGAGAAGAACATTTTTTAGTTCGCTGAACTTTATGCTTTTTTTGAGAGTTTTTTACTATTTTTCTATATATTTAAATGCGCAAACATTCAGAACAAATGATCGCACAAGTACGGTATTGCACCGACAACCTGCAGCAACCTGCATCTTGAGAGAGAAATCAAATACAAATTACATAAAAAATAAATTATTTTCTCAAGAAAAAATTGTGAAGTGAAATTTCGGCTAACAAATTTTTTTTTGACGCCCCCTTTTTTTTCAATTTTGATTGGTTGATTTCGAAAAATAAAATTCAGTACTTCCGCAGCGCAGTTGCGATGAACAACAAAATTCAGGAATATACATTAATTTTTTTTCATTTATTTTTCTGCTCAGAAAATATTCAATTTTTTTTTTTAATGTCGACCAATCAGAATGAAGAACGCTCTCAAAATTATTTTCTTATTCTCAAACATGCGCGAAATTGTTCTTCTCTTTTGAAACGGGCTATATCATTAATTTTTCATATATTTTATTTATCAAAACGATTTGGATTTATTTTTTGGTTTTTTCATGAATTGGGCAAGAGTTGGAAAGAGATCTTAACAATATCAAGGAACCAAGCGATGGTGTAAAGGCATCGCTGATACCCTTTATTTCTCAAAGAATTAAAGGAAATATTTAATAAAATAAAAAATTCTAATGTTGTCCCGCATTTTTCAGCCAAGTCCCGCATTTTTGATGGCTCCGTCCCGATTTTGTACTTTTCAGAGTTGGCAACCCTACTTCTGCCCACTTACAGCAAAACTCTAATTTTGTTTACAAACTAAGAATTTTTATTACTTAATCGTTATGAAATTATATTTTATGATTGATCATTTTATTAAAATCCTCACTGACTTTATTAATTATAGGGCTTTATTAATTATCAGCTGCCGGGATCAATGATTGAGTGCATTCAGTACTTTGTTAAATTTAAAAAATGTTATATATTTTAAATTTTATATTAACTGCCTTGAATAATGATAAACAAATTTCCGCGTTTCATTGAACTTGCAAAATAAAACCGCAATTGTCTACAATTGTTTTAATTAAATAGATAAAACCATAGATGAACTTTTGATGAACCCATTTTAAAGTGTTTTGGTTTTAGGTAGAAATTAAAAGCACAGAATAACTATTAATTACTTCAAAGGAATTGTAATACAAGTATTAATTAAATAACAGCTAGGCCACAATTACAATTGAAGTGTTAATAAAGTATATAATTAAACACCCTGTTTTGTCATGGTTAGAGTTACAAATTACAGGAACAGTAATTTTTACTAATACACTCGACTTTATTACTTATTACTTAATAAAACTCTTCAAGAAATCATAAAAATTGTTTTATACGATTCAAAGCAGCACCACAATTCTTTTGGTAAGAGCCATACATAACAAACTCTTAACTATGATACTTGAACTTGGATGTCAATATCAATAAAAATTATGGATATTGTATCAGCAGCGTAGCAAGGGTGCCCTCTTTGCCATGCACCCGGGGCAGGGGTTTTTGGTCTGCCATATATAAAGAGGGGCGCAAAATTTAAGTAACGAACTTTTTACCACACAATTTTAGATTTTTTGAATATCAAAAGGGTGCAAAAGTGAATGAAAATATTTTAACCGTCAACAAAACTTCGTTTTATTAAAACAAATCGAGGGCCTCGGTAGTCGAGTGGTTAGTGTGCTTGGCTGCCAACCCAGAGGTTCCGGGTTCGAATCTCGATCTAGCCATGACTCTACGCTTTTAACTTTCTTTAATTCTTATCTCATTTCTAATCAACTGAAATTTAAAATTCATCAATATATACGACTTTAAAAGTTGTAGCTGGTGGCAGGGTTGTTTGCGGAATGAGATTGCTTAATAACTCGATTTGATTGAAGTAAAGTCATAACACTCGCCTCATATTCAATTTCGCATGTTGATTAGCGCTTTGCCACACATAAAACATTCTACACTTGTTTCTCTTGATTTCACCTTCTCTCCTACTTATTTATCTCCGCATTTCCGAACCAAGGCACACTTGACTGAATAGGTTTGACACCTGAAATCCTAGGTTCAAAGCTTAAAAAAAAAATTTTAATTCAAATTTTTATGACTGTTAGATAGAGTTTTGTTAAAGTATACAATTAGAAATACGTTATAACATTTTTTTTGAAAATTCATAAAAATTTATAAAAAAGCATAGTTTTAGTTCATATATTTAGGATAAAAAGTGTTAAAACTTGCTAATATAGTAGACATTTCTATAACCATTATGTTTCGAAAACCTGCATGATCTTCAGAGTATGATGTATGGAGACGTTAGCTATTTTGTAAGTAATACATTTCTCAAAAACTTTTCAAAAAAGTGTTCATGTCATACATGACAAGAATAAAAATATAATAATTTATGATTTTTATACCCTAAACCTGAAAGGTGAGGGTATATTAACTTTGTGCAAACGTTTGTAACGCATATAACGAAGCGAGTCCGGTATAGAAAAGTATATATATTCTTGATCAGCGTCACCACGTGAGTCGAGCTATTCATGTCCGTCCGTCCGTCCGTCTGTCTGTGTGTTGTCCGTATACACAGGATAAGAAGAAGGAGTTGAGATAATTGGATGAAAGTTCGTACACATGGTCACATGCACCCAAGGATCTGCACTATTGAATATTTTTGGAATCCGCCCAAGAACACGCCTACCTCCCATACAACGCTAAAATTTAAAACTGCATAACTCAGCTCATAATTAGCCTAAAATAATTAAATTTGATATGTATGTGTTATATATTAACACAAAGATGTCTTTGAAAAATGGACGCCATCCGCTTACGGACACGCCCACCTCCTATACAACCCAAAAATTGAAAACGCAATTAATAAGTCTTTGTTTAATTTACAGAGCTAAAATTTAGCACGTATGTTTTTATAGCAAAGCAAAGATTGGTTTGAAAAATGGACATCATCCGCCCACGCACACGCCTACCTCTCATACAACGCAAAAATTTACAACTGCATAACTCAGCTCATAATTAGCCTACAACAATAAAATGTGATATGTATGTGTTTTATGTCAACACAAAGATGTTTCTGAAAAATGGACGTCATCCCCTCACGGACACGCCCACCTCCCATACAACCCAAAAATTTAAAACGCAATAAATAAGCCTAGGTTTAACCTACAGAGCTAAAATTTGGCACGTTTGTTTTTTATGACAAGTCAAATATGGTTTTGAAAAAAAAACGTCATCCGCCTACGGACACGCCTACCTCCCATACAACCCAAAAAGTTTAAAGTCAATAAATAAGGTTATGTTTGTCATAGAGAAATTAAATTTGGTATGTATGTATTTAATACCAAAACTAAGGTCTGTTCAAAAATTGGAAGTAATCCGTCCATGAACACGCCCACCTCCCATAGCGAAAGCACAATAAAGACATTTACTGTGAGCTACAGGAATAAAACTTGGTATGTGTAAATTTTTCATCAACATTTAAATGGATATAAAATATAGGCTTCATCCGCACACGAACACACCCATTTTCAATAATATTTTTTTTTTTTTGGAAAAGTAGGTTTAGGGTATTTCATAGTCGGCCTTTGACCGACTTTAGACTTTCTTTACTTGTTTGATTAATAAGTTCTTTAAGATGGTTTTCTGAATCCTTTAGATATTTTGTTAAAGAGAAGATACACATTTCTTTAAAAACTATTCTTAGTATTAAAATAAAATTTTGTACTTCGACACCGAATGTGACGAAACAACAGATTTCTTCGAATTGCCAGCTCTTTTTGGGCCATTCATGACTCTTGACCTTGTCCAGCCAGGATAAGATTGGTTCGAGAAGTATGGAGCTAATAAATATGAAACAAATTTCTGATACTTATATATAAAACTGTGATATTTATGGTCGAGGATAGAACAGTAAAATTTTACAGACCTCAGTCTTGTCTTTCAAAGTCGAAGCAAAGAAGAACGTAGATTTATTGTTATCTTGAAAATCTTGTTATCTTAAAAATTATATTTTGAATTAGAAATTGATAAAAATTATGAAAAAAGTTAATCTTTAAATAAATATTAAAATTTTTTTTCATTTTGCACTTAACTTTTATATAGTTGACGTGGATTGAGTTCGAAAAAAACTTTAAATTGATAGTTATTCAGGGTTACTGAGGAGGAATTTGGCAATGTTTTACTTTTAAGTCCTATTTTTGCTTCAATTATCCAAAACTTTTTATACATTTTTCACAATTTTCTATGAAAAACTCACTTAAGTTTTTATGACTTATTAAAATGTCAATTCTTCAATTATTTAAAAATTATATTGCTTTGTTTTCTGATAGTAAATGGTTCTCACATGAATTATAAGTCCGGTAGACAAGCTGCTACTACTTTGGGATTATATCAAAATATTGGAAGATTTCAAAGGAAATATTTTTAGTTTCTGAAAATGTTAGATACTCAGTTCTTTTATCAAATATTTTAAGTATTGAAATTTCTTAAATTTCTTCAAAAATATTTCATTTTTGTATAGGTTGATTCAAAAATATATAGTAAGAATCATGGATTCAGTTATTACAGAATTCAAAAACGGAAATAGTCAACAATTTTATTAAAATAGATTTTTGGGGTTCTACTCAGTAGTGCAAGTCAAAATTATTTTTGTGTAAACAAAACATTTTTGCTAAATTCCTTGACTGTGGAAAGTCCTGCCTTCAACAAACGTCAAGATATACTCAAATTTAACGAAATTTATTTTGGGTAGTTACCTTTCAAATGATGGTTAGGTTAGGTTAGAAAGGTTTTGCACCTAAGAGGCGCTTCATTGGAGGCCTATTTGTCCATTACAAATTCCTTATTTTGTTATTAAACTAAACCCTCCTGTGCTTTTTGTGAAACTCCATATTTCTAGCAGTGGTGTGTTCACGAGCTACTCCAAATCCTTGAAAAATCTGTCTCCTATATGTCGGAGTTGACAATACTGTAGATTTGGGCATTCACACAGAAAGTGGGTGATTGTTTTCATTTCTTCCGGATCATTACTGCTTCGACAAAGGTCTGTAATGCCAATTCTTTTGGCCATCACCCCGATGTGGCAGTGGCCTGTTAGGATTCTTACCAGTATCCGGATATTCCGTTTAGACAAGAGCAGAAGCAGAATAATGGTTCTGTTTGTATCTTTTGTTACTCCACTTCTTGTCAGCTCATCTCCTTTATTATCTTCTACACTGCTGTGTCCGGGAACCCAGCAGAGAGTGACATTCTTGGCATTACAGACACTGTCCAGGACTTGTTTACAATTTAATACCGCTCGGGCTGTTGTCGTTTTCCTTTCTAGCGCTTTTATATCCTTTTGGCTGTCTACAAAAATTACTATCCTTGTGGAAGCTAGGTTTGTGCTATGAATAACCTGTGCTGCTTTTTTAATTGCATAAATTTCTGCCTGAAAAACACTGCAGTGATCAAGAAGTTTGTACGACTCCTTGATCTGCAGCGTTTCACAGTACACCCCTGATCCTGTTCCTTTGTCCATTTTGGAGCCATCAGTGTAGAATTGGAGATATCCATAAGGTTCTATAGTTGCATCTTTACATTTCTTGTGTGGTGGGAATATCATTCAAATGATACTAAATATATTAATAACGATGAGATTATTTATAATTTAATAAATTGAATACAAAGAATCAAAATGTATGCTCATTTTCACTTTAAATAATATAACAGTTAAATATTATATAAAAAAAAATTATATTAATGACTTGATACTTTTTAAACATTACTCTTATTAGGCTCAGTATAACCCCATAACCCCACTTAAGAGGTGTAAAATTTAGTTTCCGCCCCGGTTGCCTCCAACCCTAGCTGCGCCACTGTATTGTATAATGAATAGCTCT
Source organism: Tetanocera ferruginea (assembly GCA_958299015.1). Lineage (NCBI taxonomy): Eukaryota > Metazoa > Arthropoda > Insecta > Diptera > Sciomyzidae > Tetanocera > Tetanocera ferruginea. Next base: position 138,524,239 of record OY282642.1, read on the forward strand.
GAAGAGGGTGGAAAAAGTTACCATGAACACAGCCCTGGTTTTATCATTGACAACAATAAAAATAATTTGCTTAAAAACAATGGTTTTAAAGTTTTAAGTTATGCAAGACAAAAAAGTAAAATAAAAAACAATTTTTTCAATTTACTAAAATTTTTAAATTTTTAAAAAACATTTAATAGGCGTAGCAAAAAAAAAACGAATGTGAACGACTTTGTTAACATGGCTTTGTTAACAATAAAAAACCTTTTTTGGTTTCAACTAATTTTTGACAGCTTTAAGGTAGCGCCTAGCTAATTGTTGTTGCTGTCAAAAGGTGGGCTGTTTTCTTTCAGATACTGTTCAGGTGCTGTTACGTGACTTTCTGACTGTGACTGACAACATTATTCTCAACACCAAAGGGTGTTGATTGACTATTAATAACTGCTACTTTTGACTACTCGTAATTTTTTTGAGGCCACTGAGTGATGTATTTATTTCGGCTGCTGGAACTCAACACAAACGCAACAGCCAAACACAATAGGCCAAATTGTTGTATTTGAGCCAAGCATTAAATAGCTTCTATTTATTTTAAATTTTTTTTTTTTTGTATTTGTTTTGAGAGCTACTGGAATAAAGTGAACGGTGTGATTTTATTCTTTAAACCATTTTTAAACTTTTTTCTTCCGCACTGAGTTAAATACCTATGTTTCAATAACTAAACTAGCTATGTGTGAACATTTGTTTTTGTTTCACACTTTGTGTTGTATACATACACACACACACACTCTCAGACACAAACACATATTTAACACAAATTTGCTTTCATTTTCGAATAGTTTTTTGAGTTTTAAGAAAGAAAAAAAAAAAAGGGCCAGCGAGGCATTACCTGAATTTCATGCATGTGTGCTACTATTAGTATGTAATGATTATTTATTTATTTTTCTTTTTATGTATTTTTTTTACCAAACAATAGTTGTTGTTATGTAATTTTAAAACTGCAATTAGCTTTGGCAACATTTATTTATAGCTTAGGTTTTGGCAACATCAGCATAACGGTGAACTTTACAGATATTCAGTCGCCTCTTAAGAGAGTGAGTGTATGAAGGAATATGTTGCATGTTTGACTTGAAATGTACTTCTAATGAGTCAAAAAAAAAAAAAAAACAGAAAAAAAAACTTGACTTTTAGGTGGGTCATAAGCTAAAGCAGATAAATTTTGAAAATATTTGACATATAACAATAAAACCTCCCACAGTCTAAAGACCCGTTAGATGGTACTGACCGTTGGCAGTAACTCTTAAACACTGAAATGTAAGCAATCAACTTTTACAACTCATGCTCTCTGCAACAAGCCGTGATGAAGCCATCAGCCAACAGCTATAACATAATATATATAAACAGCCATGATGATGATGATGATGATGAAGATTATGATGCTGCTTTATATCTTTGTGCTTAATTTAAATTGTTGTTACGCTGATGACGCTGTCTGATAATGTTGTTGCTGATGATGATGAAAAGCTATCAAGGCCATTTGTAAAGTTGTTGTACCACTTTTGATTTTTATGCTCAGTTAGTTGTTTAGATGGTGTTGTATTTTTTTTTCTCCTTTACATATACATATATTTATAGTTTTGGTAATTTATATTTTAGCATTTTTATAATTTTGTCCTGCAGTCAAAAGACATTCACTGATTTGTTTAAATTAGTAGTTGACGCAAAGTTTGTCTAACGCCTATCATTGGGTGCTCACATGCTGACTGATTGACTGATTGACTGACTGACTGACTGACTGACTGACTAACTTATGAGCTGAGACTGACACTCAATTTGACAATCAGACAATTTAGCTCTTTGCCAACTGGTAATTTACTGCTTGAGACGCTGTTGCTGATTTTATCTGATGAAGATGTTGTTTTTAAACTTACATGATCGACAGCATCGTGTTTTTTTCTCTGTGTTTTGTCATTTTTTTTTTTTCTTTTAGTTTTTTACTTATGTATTTTATTTTGTTTTTTTTTTTTTTTTGTACTTTTGTGATTTTTATATCGTTTGTGTCATAATACATTGTATATGCGTTTTAATTAATACTGACCTGACTTTTTAAGTTTATGACTCCGAACGTGGTATACATTTTCAATCAGCAGCGACGGAATATCTATTAAAACTCATTAATAATTAAGGTGTTCAACTGCTTATAATTTAAATGTATGTATAAATATTTCCTACATTCCATTTTGAGGGGCAATATTCAATATTCAGATCAAAAGAAAAACAAACTAAGAAACTGAAAAAATTCAGTCAAGGGGTAGATTCAAATTTACTGATCGTTATGCACCAAATGATCTGTGGTGCGGACATAATTAGCACAACACAAAGGAGATGAACATATATTCTGTTGTAAAAGTACGCTGAAGAAAACCATTAGAACGAATAGGTACCATATGTTGAACCTATCAGAATTTTGGACGTATTCTATTTGCACCTACATAAACATGAAAAAAAAGTTCTACAAAGTCTTATACCGTACAGACTGGTGTACCGCAGTTTTCAATTTTGGAGTTGTATGAGAGGTGGGTATTATGTTCGTGAGAGAATGACGTCCATTTTTTTTAAATGCCTTATTTTTAATATAAAATACATAGCATAAATACCGACTTTTACATTTGTAACTTACAAATGAGTCTCTTTATAGAGTTTTCACTATTGTGGGTTGTATGGGAGGTAGGTGTGGTTTTCATACGATTTCGAACTTGAACTTTTGCTTTTTAGCTTAAAAATTACGGCTTTAATCGTACCGGAAGACAGACAGTCAAATGGACATGGCTTAATCAACTCAGGTGGTTATGCTGATCAAGACTTTTCATATCATATACTTTTCAATAAATTGTGATTTTAAGCCAATCTCTAAATAAAGCATATAAAAGGTGGTTAAATTTTAAGGGTGAAATATTATTGTCATTTCTTTTTATTATGATAATATTGGTATTATTCAATTATGTATGCAACAAAAAATCGGCCAAATGGCCGCCGCTACCTTGGCGGCACACCTCCACCCGATGGTCCTAATTTTCGATGACGCTGAGGCATAATTGAGGTTCTTTGCCGTTAATGTGTCGAATTATCTCATCCTTTAGATCTTGAATTGTTACTGGCTTATCGACGTACACTTTTTCTTTCAAATAACCCCAAAGAAAGAAGTCCAACGGTGTTAATTGACATCGCCACCACGTGAGATAACACGGCCATTGAATTTGTCGTGCAAAAGAGCCATTGTTTCTTTAACTGTGTGACAAGTGGCACCTTCCTTTTGAAACCACATATTGTCCACATTCATATCTACCATTTCAGGCCATAAAAAGTTCGTTATCATCTCACGATAGCGAACATCATTCACAGTAACTGCCTGACCGGCCTCGTTTTGGAAAAAATACGGCCCGATGATGCCGCCAGCCCAAAAACCGCACTAAACAGTCACTCTTTATGGGTGCATTGATTTTTCGACAATCACTCTTGGATTATCATTCGCCCAAATGCGACAATTCTGCTTATTGACGAATCCACTGAGGTGTAAATATGCCTCATCATTAGGTGAAAAGTAAATGCACGATATGCATTTTGATTTGACTTTAACGCGTTGCTAGATTGTGTATCTTTCCATGATTCAAATTGAGTTAGTCAGAAAATGAGAAATGTCAAATGAAATACAGAAAAAACTTGACGTTTAGGTGTTGCTCACATTCAAGATCGGCCCTTAAAACTTAACCACCTTTTAGTTTGGTGTATTTTTGGCAACAGTAACATTTTCTTTAGGAGGTATAATATTGAGTGTTTTTTAATATTAGATAAAAAGTCAGCAAAAATATTTTTATTAGCCATTTGTTATATTTTATTTATTGTAATTTTAACAATTGAAGGGCTTATTGCAAAAACATGATAAGCCACTCTGATTTAAAAGTTCATATTTTATGTTCATTATGTTCCTTCATGCATTGTCAATATCCATTGAAAATATTGCGACCATTACCCGATCAATTTTGGCCGTAAACGTAGTAGTTCTTGTAAGAATTTTTATGATTTCATGCAAATATACATTTTTTAAAAACTTTAAGGTCAATTATTTCGAAATATTACTTATGTGGCATATCATGTTTTTACAATAAGCCCTTCAATTAGAACAAAAATTAAAAAAAATTGTTTGAAAATTGAGAAAATTGGAGCTGGTAAAGTGGGAGTGGGAGGGTGAGGGACCAAAAATAATGGTGCGTCCTTCTTGACATTATTCCAACCCTCTTGTTGATCTGAAAAAAAAAGGATTCTCAATAAATAAGTTAAGAAACTTTTTTAATAATAAATAAATTTGAATTACTTGCCTTTTTTTTCAAAGCTTTGAATTTTTTTGAAAAGATTTCGAACTAAATGTCGTATAACAATGAAGCTCATTATGAAATAAGTGATTGGCTAGGGATTTTCAAGTATAAAACAGAAATGGCCATTGAAAAATGGGCCTTGACACCGCCCTTATAACTTAAAAATTTTGAAACAGAATAGCTTTGGAAGTAAAAGTTACAGATCTTTTTAAATCGGAATGAAATAACTATTAGATGGTATCCTCCTACTGTAAAACTAGAGCGAGCGTTGTACAAAGGATGTGGCTCCGCCCATATAAGACACAGTTTTTAAATTGAATCGCTCTTTATAGTAACAGATCACAGAAAATCGGTTTGGAGTAACTATTTGGTGATATCTACTACTCAAAAATACTCACAAAATAAAACGGGTATTGGACGAGGGGTGTGACTCCGCCCATAAAATACAATTATTACATTTAAAAGCTTTGGAAACAATGCTCAAAGAATATTGAAACTCAGGGTGGAGTTATTATTTGTTGATGGTCTTCTATTGGCAAACTGGAACAGACATTGGACAACGAACGGAAGAAAGAACGGATCTTATAAAAAAATGGCTACTAACAATATTCTGAGTTTTTGTTATTGAATTTTAAAAAACACCCAAAATTTATACTCCTAGACTAGAATACCTTCTTAAGGAAAAAAACTGAAGAGATTTTCTACGTAATCGTGTTGTACGATACCCAATTGTACTGTACCCAAGTTTAGAGATACCAAAACTTGGGTACCGTACAATTTAATGGACCTCGCCGTGGCATTGAAAAATTTCAATTTATTTAATAAAGAAATTTTTGTTTTATTTATATAGCTAAGCCATTTTGTATTTATTGCAATTTTTTGCGGTCACAAGCTTACTCTCAAAATGTTTGCAATACAACAATTTGAATTTTGTGGTTTCCAAACGACCAAGAGAGCGATTCACAGTGCAGTGAAACAATTAATTTATACTCTTGCTGGGGCGTTATAGATTAATTTTTGTTTACTGGAAGCAGTTTCACTAAAAATACTCTTGCAACGAAACTTATTAGTGTAACTTTTTTTGCAAAGCCTTTTCAGCAAGATAAGTTCATGGTCTTTCCAATGGTATGCAGCACTAGTAGAGACTTATATATACTTTCTATATACGTCTAATCATATACTTTTTTTGTGGTCAAACCAGAAAACTTTGGAAAACATACACAAATTTTAAGTTTGATGTGAATTTTGTCAGTAAATTTAGTGCTATGAAAAAATTCTATTCACTATAATTAACAATTCACTTTCAGTCACATTTTTAAATATGGTGGATACCGGCCATATTACGTCTTCTTGAATTTGCATATATTTGCGATGGAAGCGGTGAACTTTAAATCTAATAACAAAATGTTTATCAACATCTGCCGATCCGTGGTCAAGAAAGAACTGAGGTACTTATGTAAAAGCAAGGTTCCAATAAAAACCGGCAAAAGTTTAAAAAATAATGATTTCTTAAAACATAGTTTCTATATAAAAGTCAATAAAACCATGGTATTTTTTAAAATTTCGGCACAGCGCACCGCACTCCCCCCTTAAATATGGCTAGGCTCCCTAGGGTGGTGCGCCTCACCAGTTTAGAACCACTGGTAAAGAAAAACATACTCATCGTGTATGTGTATTGACTTAGCTTGAAAATATAAGTATGTATTATGAAATAAAATATATAAAAATTAAATATGCAGCATAACAAAGAAAAAAGTATCTTGCGAGCACGTGCGTTGTATAATCTTTTCGTATTAGTATAAAAGACAATATAATTTTTCAGAAAACCTACATATATTTCAATATCGTAGTATAATATTTTCCAAAATATTCATATAGTTTTGTTGATTGTTATAAAAAACCTTAAACTTAAACTTTTACTTCCCATGAAAATGGTTCCTTGCTCTCTCTGGTGATTTTTGTTTCCATGAAGTTAAACGGTACAGAGACAGTAATTTTAATCGAATTCTGGTCATGTGCTGTTTCATTCTCCCACTCCTTAATAACAAAATTTGTAATAACAACAATTTTGTACAATTCACACTAACTGTATTAATTAAGTTAAATAATAATTAAACTCATTAAAACACATATCGCGCTGCGTAGACGTATGCAAAATAAGTGAAACACGTGTATGATAATGTTTAATGCGATGTTATGCGATCTAAGAATAGTTGAGACAATCAGTAAAAATGCAAGTAGGTACATTTACAGTTCTCGTAACACACGATTGACACAACCGCAATATTTTTGCTGCAACTAATAGTTGAGGCAATCAATTATGTTGCCAAGGAAATATGTTGACAATTTACAGAAATTTTATTTTTGGTATTATCATCATAAGGAAATAAAAGCTACGTTCCTTTTTAAATATAATATAAACGCGATATCATATTTTCTGAAAGGAACGTCAAGACAATTGATTCGTAGAGGGCGCTAACTAGGTGGCGTGATTTAAAAATCGTGATCGCCCAAAACTCAATCGGCCAAAATTCAATCGCCCAAAAACGGGAGTGAACAATCACATTTATTTGGGCGACAGTGTTCATTTCACAAAAAATATTTGTGGAACATTTGTTCATTTTTATTTTTGTGCGATCATTCGCCACCGTGCGAATTTAACTCAACTTTTAAGAGGCACTTGTTCTAGTCTGACTTTCTCAAAACGTTCTGAAACAGTCATTAATTAAAGAACCCACTAAAATATATTAATTCTTTAAAATGTTGTTTGCCAACAATAATAAATGCATAATTTATGCAGAGACTTAGGCACTCTGTAAGCTTGCTCGAGGCTTTTTGCTTAAATTTAAAATGATCGCAACAAATTTTCAAACTAATCAATATTAAAAAGTTGCAGAAGAAGAAATAGTGTCAATGAACCCTTATCAAAAAAAAAAAAAAAAAAAAAAAAAATAAAATAATGTCAGGGTGCTAAGAGTTCAACAAACTTAAAAAGAGTTTATATGTTGTAAGGTTTTAAAGTTTCAAATGACATGTTTTTTGCTACGCTAAGATTTATTTAATAATAGGTTTGAGCGTGTTTTTTTTTTTTTTGTTTTGCTCTAAGAACTCATAACGTGGAACTATCAAAAATTTTAAGTTGGCGTTTTTTTTAAAAATAAACCTCTTAATGACTCATGACGATAATTTCAAGTTTTAGCTGTCCATATGCGAATTTTTATACCCTACATCTGAAAGGGGTATATTAACTTTGTGCAAACGTTTGCAACGCATAGAACGAAGCAAGTCCGGTATAGAAAAGTATATATATTCCTCGTGAGTCGAGCTATGCTTTTCATGTCCGTCCATTCGTCCGTCTGTCCGTCCGTCCGTCTCTGTATTGTCCGTAAGCACAGCAAAAGAAGAAGGAGTTGAGATAATTGAATGAAACTCAGTACACATAGTCACATGAACCCAAGGATCTGCACTATTGAATATTTTTGGCATCCGCCTACGGACACGCCTACCTCTCATACAACGCAAAAATTGAAAACTGCATATATGAGCGCATAATTAGCCTACTGCAATAAACTTGAGCATGTATGCATTTTATATAAAAACAAAAATGTCTTCGAAAAATGGGTGTCTTCCGCCTACGGACGCGCCCACCTCCCATACAACCAAAAATTAAAAACTCAATAAATAAGCTCACGCTTAATGTACAGAGATAAAATTCGGTACGTATGTATTTTATATCAAAACAAAGACGTTTTCGAAAAATGGATGTCATCCGCCTACGGCCACACTTATCTCCCATACAAGCAAAAATTGAAAACTCAATAAATAAGCTCATGTTTAACCTACAGAGATAAAATTAGGAACGTATGTATTTTATATAAAAAAAAGACGTCTTCGAAAAATGGATGTCATCCGCCAACGGCCACATCTACCTCCCATACAACCCAAAAATTTAAAACTTTATAAATAAGCTTATGTTTTATCTACAGACATAAAATTTGGTACGCATGTTTTTTATAACAAACCAAAAATGATTTTCAAAAATGAATTATAACAATAATAATTTATATAATAATAATTTATACCACGGACACACCCATCTCCCATATAATCCAAAAATTGGAAACTCAATAAATAAGCTTACTTTTAACCTACAGAGATAAAATTTGATATGTATGTATTTTATACAAAAAATAAGATTCAATAAAAAATCGGGCGTCATCCGTCCATAAACAAGCCCACCTCCCATACAACCCACATGTGAGCTACAGGAATTAAATTTGAAATTTTGATAAATATTTCAACAAAATTGAAATGCATATAAAACATGGGCTTCATCCGCTCACGGATACGCCCATTTTCAATAATATTTTTGTATTTTGAAAAATAAGGTTTAGGGTATTTCATAGTCGGGCTAGACCGACTGTAGACTTTTTGTACTTGTTTTTTTTAAATTTAAGAATTTTTTTTTGGTACTATTACTAATAAGCGCGTAGCTGTATTGACGCAATCAAACTATTTATGTTTTAATTTTTGTATCTTAGCGATTAGCAAATATATTATTCGCATATCTAATAATTATAACCACAAAGTTTAACGATTTTTTTTTTTCTTATTTTTTACAGGTAAGTCCACATGGAAGTCGGCTTTTTGGCCTGGCCTTAAGATTCAAGCAAGCTTTAAAATCAAGTAATTAAGTCTAGACTTATTTTTATACAACTAGCTGCTGGAATGGAAATTCTGAAGAATTTTAATTTGTATCTAGATACGGCTATAATAATTTTTCAATTTAAATGTTGTGATTAACATTTGGTCACACCTTATAAATTGTTTTGTGATTCCGTGTTTGCTGTTATTGCTTGATCATCAACATAAATGATGACATTGAAAATAAAAAAAACTTGAAAAAAAATAAAAAAAACTTGACCGCTGCAAATTATAACTATCCAAAATATTTAATTACTTATCACTACAAATTCACAACAACTATGCACATATGTCGCTTTTTGGTTTTATATTTTTTTTGTTTTAAATGGTTTATTTGCAAATATTTCACACTCTGTTTCAATTTAATTTAATTACTTTTTATTGAGTTTCTTGCTTGCTTAAAATAGTTAAAGGTGTTCCATTAGCTTTGTTGTTTTTGTTGACACAAGTTAATAGTTAATTTTGAGCTTATCAAAGTTAGAGTGTTGTATCTAAAATGCTTCACCTTCGGCCACCGTTACCTTCAACTTCAACAAATTAAAACTTTAAGTAACTCAACTTATTTGTTAGCTGCTTATTTAATTGCTGTTTCAAATAATAGCTTAAAAGCAAAAACTAAGGAAGCAATCATCTGTTGAATTGAAAAATAACACTAAAAGTTGAGTGATAATTGTAATTATGAAAGTTATAATTATGACTACAATGAGGCAATATGTGCTATTGAAAGCCTGATTACTATTGATTTGCTGCCTTTATCGAATATGTTCTTCAAATACATATTCATATTCAAATCAAAATGAGCTATTCGTGCCGACATGAAAATTTTGTGAAAAATATAAATTTTTTTTAAGATTTTTTTTTGTTCAGAAATTTTAATTTCTAGAAAAAAGCGAGATTTGATTTTGTAAGTCAACTATGTGTGGCTTATGTTTATGTGTTCAAGAAGCTTTACATGACATTATTTACTCTCTGAAGGGAGAGTAGAAATATCTGCAGAAAAGTAAAATACAACCAGCAGTTACTTGTAGCATATATTTAAACCAGGCAATCAGCGGTTCCGATTTAATATATTCTATGTTCGTCTAAGAAAATTAAAGTATCTATAGTGAAATTTTCTTCGAAGTTCATCTAGTGGTTCTCGAGTTTACCCCGCACAAACGTACTCTTACTCCTTTTAATATAAGTACACGTTGATGTAAGCACCTTATTATGCTTACTACGCTTATCGGTGGTCTGAGAAAATTCTCACTCCAAATTTTAAAATTTTATATGAACAATTTGTATGACAGACCTATTATCGAAATCCAGTCTAAACTTTTCTCTATTTTTAGTTTGAATTATAGTTACCTATGTCAACAATTTTTGAATATAGTACAATAGTAAACTTTAGTGATACTTTCATAAGTTTTCTTTCAGAAGATATCATATTTGAGATTTTGGAGTTGTATGGAAAGTATTGAATACTATAATCTTTGTATTGCAAAGCAATACTAACGCCCTGCTCTCTTGTTAACTCAAACTAAGAAAATTTCCTGAAACCGAAATTCTGAAAAAATTTTATATATTAAAAAAAAACGAATCGGCCATTTCAGCTCTTAATAGGGCTTTCAATATGCTGTCGGTCTCCGAGTGATGACACCACTACCCCAGCAAAATTTTTGATACAAACTTAACATGCGTTCTTAGATACACTGTTTCCAGAAGGCATTACAAAAAATCCAATTGTGCTTTTCTTTAGCCTTATCGCAAAGTGCTTTTAAAAGGCATTCTCATAAACTTCTAAAAGGTTATTTGAATAGCTTCCAATAATGCTGCCATGGCATGGCTTGAGCAAGGCAAGGGTTGAATATGTTTTTGGAAGCATTTTGTCTTATGTCTTCTGAATCACGGAATGCCTTCGTAAAGTTTTCCTGGAAAATACCTAATAGAATCCTTTCGTTGAAGGTTTCAAAGAAATCTTCCATTGAAAAATTCTAGAAGCATTTCTAGAGAAGACTTATGCCTGGTTTTCACTTAGTCACTTTTGATTTGACATGAAAGTTTCAAGTGTAAAATATCACATAAATAACAACTTTTATGCAATTTTTGCTTAAACCAAGTGTAGATATCAGTTTTCGCTATGTTTCACATTGACAAACAAAAAAAAAATTGACAACGTGATGGCATTTTTCATAAGACTGACAACATTTGCCATTGAAAACTGACCTAGTGAAAACCAGGCTTAAGCAAATCTTACCTCACAATGACGTGCATATGTTAAAAGAATGTCTTCTGGGTATGAAAGAAGAAGGAATGGAACTCACGACTTTCCCTTAAACTTTACCTTCTTTTGGCAGCACTTTTTTGCTGGGACTCTTCAAATGTATGACATTTTTAACTTAAACATCTATACACCACTATAAGATTGATATGTCAATGAATACCATAAGTCGTGCCATAAGTTCTGTTACCAGACTTTCAAAGCAGTATGCAGTTGAAATTTCAAATTAGAAAGTGCCGTTATAAAAAGTTAAAAAAAGTGCTTCCAAAAAAGGTAAAGTGGAAGAGAAAGTCGTGAGTTCCATTCCTTCTACTTTCATACCCAGAAGGCATTATTTTAACATATGCATGTCATTGGGAGGAATGCTTTCTTTAGTCTTATCGAGAAGTGTTTGTAGAATTTTTAAGAAGGCATTCCATGATTCAGAAGACATAAGACAAAATGCTTCTGAGAAAAAATTTAACCATTGGCTTGCACAAGCCATCCCATGGCAGCATTATGGAAGCTATTCAAATAGCCTTTTAGAAGTTTATGAGAATGCCTTCTAAAAGCACTTTGCGATAAGGCTATGAAAAAGCACAATTGGATGTTTTGTAATGCCTTCTGGAAGTAGTGTATCTAAGAATGCATGTCAAGTTTATATCGAAATTTTTGCTGAGAAGTTAAATTTATGTCAGTTTGGTTAAGAATTTCGTTTTCGAAACTAAGTTTTTCGCAAATGTTGCGCAACTGTTGACTAAAAGTCTACTGAACGGCGAGTGTAAGTTTCCGCTTCTCACGACATGTTGTGTATTTTTCGCAGCGCTTTATTATACCCCAAACCTGAAATGTGAGGGTATATTAACATTGTGCAAACGTTTGTAACGCATAGAACGAAGCGAGTGCGGTATAGAAAAGTATATATAATCTTGATCAGCGTTACCTCGTGAGTCGAGGTCCGTCTATCCGTCTGTCCGTCTGAGTGTTGTCCGAAAACACAGCAAAAGAAGAAGGAGTTGAGATACTTGAATGAAAGTTCGTACACATGGTCACATGGTCCCAAGGATTTGCACTTTTGAATATTTTTGGAATCCGCCCACGGACACGCCTACCTCCCATACAACGCAAAAATTGAAAACTGCATAACTCAGCTCAAAATTAGCCTACAACAATAAAATTTGGAAAGTATGTGTTTTATATCAACACAACAATGTCTTCGAAAAATGGACATCATCCGCTCACGGACACGCCCACCTCCCATACAACCCAAAAATTGAAAACGAAATAAATAAGCCTCTGTTTAACCTAAAGAGCTAAAATTTGGCACGTATGTTTTTTATAACAAAACAAAGATTTTTTTGAAAAATGGAAATCATCCGCCCACGGACACGCCTCCCCCATACAACGCAAGCATTGAAAACTGGATATATAAACTAATAATTAACCTACAACAATAAAATTTAGTCTATATGTGTTTTATATCAACACAAAAATGTCTTCAAAAAATGGGTGTCATCTGCTCACGCACACGCCCACTTCCCATACAACCCAAACATTGAAAACGGAATAAATAAACTTCTGTTTAACCTTCAGAGATAAAATTTGGCAGGTATGTTTTTTATGACAAACCAAATATGGCTTTGAAAAATGGACGTCATCCACCCACGGACACGCCTACCTCCCATGCAACCCAAAAAGTTTAAAACTCAATAATTAAGGTAGAGAGAGATGATTTTCATAGAAAGATGAAATTTGTTATGTATGTATTTTATAACAAACCTAAGGTGTGTTCAAAAATTGGAAGTAATCCGTCCATGAACTCGCCCACCTCCCATAGCGAAAGCACAATAAAAGCATTAACTGTGAGCTACAGGAATACAATTTGGTATGTGTAAATTTTTCATCAACATTTAAATGTATATAAAATATAGGCTTCATCCGCCCACAGCCACACCCATTTTATATAATATTATTTTTTTTTGGAAAAGTAGGTTTAAGGTATTTCATACTCGGCCTAGACCGACTTTAGACTTTCTTTATTTGTTTTTCCACTACATTTACTCAACATGTTGTAATTTTCAATTTAACTTATTCACAAAGCTTGAATATTAATAATCTCATTTAAATTCATATTTTTAATATTTATTCAAAGTTTTGCGCACAAATAAATCAATTTTTGCAAGTGTTTACAGAAAATGAAAATAACCGTTCAGAAGACACACAACAGTGTTTTGAAATAACAGCGGCCGACTGTTAATATTACAGTCGATATTGTTTTGAGTGTAGCAAAAGAGTAGAAAAACACTACTTCGATTAAATACAAACCACGAAGTAATTCCGTTTTGGTTTTACTGCAGTTGAGCTTATTAGCAATTAAATATATTAATTAAACACGTCTGTTTTAGTTGCCAAATTACAATTCAATTAAAGCTGGCTACAGCGATATTCGATGTCGGCCAACAATATCGTCGCGATTGTCTCCAAAAGTTCGTCCCATAAGAATTACATGTAAAATAAAAGTGACGTTAGACGCTCGTCGCTCGTTGTTGTCGTCATTGTGGATGAGCTATTAATTCGCACATAAGAATCGTTGTAAATAGCAATTGTTACTTGGGATTATTTGTCGTTCCAGCGCACGAAGTTAAGTTGATTCCTCTTATAAAAAATGTTTTTAATTTTCCCACGTTTTGCTGGGTTTGTCAACGCCAAGGCACTGCGATTTGAATGCAAATATTTTCTGATCGTTTTGAACTTTTAACGAATCATTGCCTACTTAACTATTGGAATATTATCCATATCAGGGCTCGTAGTCCAATAATTGTTTACTTGAGGTAGCGTGTGATAACCGGACAAAAGCAGAATGCCAATGAATCGTTTCATGTCAACAACACTGCAGATATTCGCAGTAACATTGTTTTGGCTTGTATAAAAGTTCATATAATCTGAAATGAGTTCCACTACGTCGTCGTCTAGACCAGTGGTCGAAAAATCGACAACCAATTTTACAACAAAGGTAGCACACGGGTTAATTTATCTGTGATGTCCACAAACGACTGATAATTTCTCATAATTTGGCTGCCAGGTTACGTAAATAGTTTTTTTTTTTGGATTTTTTTAAAAGTGATCAAAAAAATTTGTCTTTCTTATAGGTAAAATTGAAAATTTCTACATTTTTCTTTTTTTTTTTTCTGAATTTCCATTAAACTATTAAAGAGTTTGAAAATAGTTTGAAAGAGTTTTAATATTTTTTTCAGAAATTAATTTTAAAGTCTTAAAGTTTTACAGAAACCAATTCATTTCAAAAAATTTAGCCGCGGATTAAAATAGTTTAATATCTGTAGAGCAATAAATCGAAAACTGTCAAAATATTTTTATGCTAGAAAAACTGCTAAGAATTGTAAATATTATAATAAAAGAAATGTAGAACCGGTTCTGAATTATTTTCTTTTTCATTTTATTAAACGTAATTATTTATTTGATATTCGGAAAATCTTAACAAAATAGTTTTACATTCGTGTTTTTTTTTATAATAAAACAACAAATTACAATACAAGATTCTTATTGCTATTAATTTAAGACGTTATTTAGTGGCGTTAAATCACAGTTACAAACACATTCATACATATACTTAAATACTAGACAGGCTAAGCCAGTTAATTATTGCATGACAAAAACATGTCATATAAAGTAATATGATATAATGTAAAACTTTTCCAGCAACGTGTAGGAGATCTTTTAGGGGAAACCACTAGCTCATAATAAAAATGAAATATAGTGACCAAAGTTCAAGTGCCAACATTGTGACTAATTTTAAATTATAAACAACTTGGGTAAAAAACTTATGCAAGTCATTTAATTTGTTGAAATCTCAAAATTTAATATCAAAACATGTTAAAATAACTTGAAAGAATGCTATGCATTTTCGAAGCATATGAACATTTATTTTCAAAAAGTCGAGATGAAAAACCGGATAAATCAAAGAGATCTTTAATGCTGATGTTGAAAAGTATTTCAAGAAATTTGCACAGGATGTGGTTATAAGTTACCGTTACACTGCATGAACATCTGTGCATAAGCAAAATAAACCTCAACTGGTATTCAGTAATAAATATATATGAAAAACTACACTCAGAAAAAAGTTTATCGGAATATGATAAAAAAAGATGATAAATATTTAGAGAAAAAATGGACTAGACTTTGCTTCAAAGAATGGTTTTCTCTAAATGTGATACTAAAACTTTCCTAAAAACTATCAAAAGCTTTCATGAAAAAGAGAAACATTTTAAAATATATCGTTTTTAGAGAACAAGACTTTTTATTTTTGAGAAAAAATTTATTTTTATTGAAGAAAATACTTCGCAAAGTGAATTTTTTTTTTAAATATAGGAATAATAAGTTTCATTTTCAATAAATTTTTCTCTACTATATAAGGCCTAGTACTCCGTTTAGTTTTATATAAAATTTCTGTCGAATCTTCATAGAAAAAACTATGGCTGTGAAATATGTGTGAAATTTTTCACAATATGTTCGTCAAAGCCATATTCTATTCCGCTGTGAAAAATACTCGCAACATTTCTCTTGCAACATTTTTTCACGACAATTCAATTGAAGTTCCTATTAATTCCTATTTGAAGTGAAAAGAGATAGTTGTTGTAAATTTTTGTTTTTATTTATTTTAAGTAAAGCATGACTTTCCCAATTTTTAAATTTCTTTGCAACAAAATATTTGTCAAAATTTTCACGCAACAAAAAAATTAATGTTGCTAACGAAACTTCACGCAAATGAGGCCTAGAACTCTGTTCAGTTTTATGAGAAATTTCACTCAAATTTCCATACAAAAACAATAGCTGTGAAATATGCGTGAAAATTTTCACAACATGTTCGGCAAAGTACTCTGTTCCGCTGTGAAAAATACTCGCAACATTTCTCGTGCAAAATTTTTTTACGACAATTTAATTGAAGTTCCGATTTATTTTGAAGTGAAAAGTGACAGTTGTCGTAAATTGTTTGTTTTTATTTGTTTATTTTTCTCTATTTTGAAAAGTTAAGCATGATTTTCTCAAATTTTGCAATTTCTTCGCAACAAAATAAAGAAAAATAAATTTTTCGAGAGACATTTCACGCAAACAAACAGAGTACTAGGCTTTAAATGAGAATTTTTTGTGGAAGAAAAATACATATCATTAGAGACATGAAATATTTTCATTTCCCACAAATGAAGAAAAGTTCTTCGAAAATGTGAAAATTTATTTAAATTGAAGAAAATTTTATTTGAAAAAGAAAAAATTGCTATTATCGAACATTTTTTAAGAATAAAGCCTAGTACTCTGTTCAGTTTCATATGAAATTTCATTCAAATTGTCAGACAAAAAACGATAAATGTGAATTACGTGTGCAAATTTTCACAACATGCTCGTCAAAATTTTTCTCTTGCAACATTTTTCACAACAATCTTATTGAACTGAATATTATTTTAATGTAAAAAGTGACGGTTGTCGTAAATTTTTTGTTTTAATATATTTATTTTTTTCTATTTCGAACAGTAAAGCATGACTGTCTCAAATGTTGCAATTTTTACGCAACAAAATCTTTGTCAGAATTTTCACGCAACAAAAAAATGAATGTTGCCAGCAAAATTTCACGCAAACGAACAGCGTACTAGGCTTTTAATTTATATAAAATTAAATTTCATAAAAATTTTTATCGGAGAAAGATTGATGTTTTTTCTGAATATAAATATTGTACTATTTAATAATAGAGCAAAACTGACATTTATTTCTGAACTAAAGACTATCACCGAAATAACTGTCCTTTTGTTTTTAGGTTATTTATAAAAAAGTGTTACCTCTATAGCAACATATTTGGCACCTAAATAAAGTATAAATATTGCAGATTAAAACAAAAATACTCATTAGTAAAATAAAAGAGCTACTGAAAAGATGTCGCTTCAACAAGAAGAAAAAAGGAAAGCAATTATTTGCAAATACCTGGAAAATCCAAACACCACGCATAAAAAGAAAGTTGGCATGTGCGTAAAAACTGTCGGAAGCTTACCCCTTTATCAAAAACGCCCGGCTCAGGGAAAAAAAGTGGTCCAGCGAACCAAGCGGTGGCGCAGAACGTTAAGCGGCTGTTTACTCAGAATCCAGGCACTTCGATTCGTGATATGGCAGCAAAAGCGGGAACATCGAAGTCAAGTGCTCAACAGATTAAAAAATTGTACAACCTAAGGAGCTAAAAGTACAAAAAGTACCTGATAGGTCAGAAGAAAAGGACGCCGAAGCCAAGAGGAGGGCTCGAAAACTGAATCGCGATTACCTGCCCAAATTTGATTGCGTGATCATGGACGCTGAAACGTACTGCAAAGCGGATTTCAAGCAGTTACCTGGACACGGACATTATACTGCGGTTAGAAGGGGTGGAGTATGCTCTAAATTTAGCACCGAAAAACATACCAAATTTCCAAAGAAATACATGATGTGGCACAGATGTATGACAGATCGCACAATCAACATCGAAATTGATATCAGAGAGTGTCTGGAGCGGCGTTTGCTGCCCTTTTATACGTGAGCACCAAGGTTTAGTACTATTTTGGCCTGACCTAGCAACATGTTACTACGCCCAGAGAACGACGGATTGGTACCAAGTCAATAATGATACTGTGGTACCAAGAGAAGCCAATCCTCCGAATTGCGCCGAACTTCGTCCAATCGATAGATATTGGGCTTTAATGAAAAGAAATCCTAAGAAGACCAAACAAACTGCGAAAAGCACCGAAATATTTCGACGTAAATGGCGTCCGGCATATACTGAGGTCAACGAAAGGTTGTTAAAAAACCTAATGGAGGATCTTAATCAAAAAGTGCATAATTTTTATTAAGTTTTTTTTTTCAGTGTAAATAAAATTTTCATTTAGTCTTTAATGTTCACTTAATAATAAACTGAAAGAATTTAAAAAAACATTCGTTTTTTTAAAAAAAAAAAAAAAAAACAAAATGACAGTTATTTCTGAGACAGTCTTTACTTCCAGCGTCTAGAATTAAAACTGCTATTAAGTCAAATGTGTTAACATTTTTAGAGCTGTGAAATTATAACTTCTGTTTACATTTTCCAATCATGCTTTGAAAACGCTTATTAATTAAGCTAACTTATTTTCCGCTTCGTTTAAAAAAAATACAAAAATATATTCAAAGCACGTTTGCATTCTTTTATTGTACTTTATGATAAGCATACTCAAGTCACTCCAACATTATGGCGCTGTTTGAGCAAATTTTGTTTTTTCTTTTTTTTTTAGTACACTAACATTAACGATAATGAATATTATAATTAATTTATTAATGTCCGGAAATGTGAACAAAAGTTGTCTCTGATTAACGAATTTTCCCACACGCTTTTCTTATATATGTATATTCGCACTTGAGCTTGTGAGTTCAGCTCTTGAACTTGCGTTTGTGTATGAGTGTGAGTGTGCTTGTGTGAGTTTGGGAAGCGCCTGTTACAAGTTCAAACTGTGCTGCTGTTAGACAAACAGTTAGAGTGAAATTGCTGAACAAATAGATTTATATAAAGATGAAAACATTTACACACACACACACACACAAGTTTTTAAATACAAGTTCTCACATAACTACATATATGTGTAAACAAATCAAATCTTAAGTGGTGACTCTCATGCAAACCATGCCGCAATTGTTGTCCATTTGATATAATTGAATACTTTCGTTTTTTTTTAATCTAACATTAAAAATATTTTATTTAGAAAAATGTGCGTGTAGACCTCATAAACTTGGCCCACAAAATTGTTGGTCAAAATTTGTTGGTCATACGTAGAAGAAATTGAATAAATCTCTGCTATCGCCAGACGTATCTTAATTAAAAGTTAAATTAACGACTAGTGAAAATAGATCCGGCAACACTGCAATAAATTACAATAATTTTAACAAATTACAAAATAACTTGCAGGAAATACTTGAAGATGTAGTATACAAAAAGAAGCAGATAATTTCATGCTGGCAAAAGTCATGTGAGAGTAAAAGTTATGATATACATAAGTGGGGGGAAGAAGAAGAAGCTACTTTGGTCTTACATGCTGATCTTTTGGAATTTTAACGTTTACTTCCTAAACCGTCAAGCTTTTTTCAGCTAAAGAAATAAAAAACAAATGGTCACTAACGTTCATACATTATCCACCTTTCTTATCAACATCATTTTTGCTCACATGGTGCAGGGCATAACGCTGCTTCCTTCACTAGCTTTTAACTATTTCTTAAAAATTTTGTAGAAATTTATTTACGTCATTTGCGTTTGCAGTGTTTCTCAAACAAGCTTTTGCAAATTAAGTATTTTGCTAAATAAATGGAAAACTTTAAGAACAACTATGTAAAGAAAAAGTTTGAGAACAATGGAAAAGTTGGCGAATAACAGCAATAATGGAAAAGTCTCAATCAAAAAAAAACCTGAAAAACAACAATAACAAAACTTACAATCATGACAGAGTTCAAACACTCATTCATACTCATTTATTAATTGCCACAAACTTTTACAAGTTTACAGGCTCACGTGAGTTCAATAGGTGGAGAGTTGGACGGTAGGGTAAATATTACGTTTACAAAAAGGGGCACAAGCTTACACATGTAACTTGTAACTTGTTTTTATTTTTTCTCTAGCATCGCATTTAGCTTTGACGTAGATAAATAGCGGATAATTGTTATTCATTCAATGAGTTATTTATCAGTTATCAAAAGTTTTTAATTATTATGCAAATAAATAAAAGTTACTCGATGTTTCCTACAACGAAATTCCTTACAACGAAATTCCAGCTATCTATTCAGAATTTATTTCTAGCGCATTTCGCAAATTTTTTTCTACAACTAACAATTTTTGCAGCTGCAAGTTGAACTCTCATGCATTTTTGATCTTCATACAATGCATTTTTTTCAGCAATTTTCGTTACTGAGAAAAAAATAAAACATATTTGAGGCTTCCCCAAGTATTAAAAAAAAACAAGTTCAGTAAAGAAACAAATTGACACCAAAATAATTTTGACAGCAATTTGTGATCAAATTAAAAACCACTTCTCCCTTGTAAACACTCTTTTGATAATAAAAGAAGTGGAGTTAAATGAATATGAATATGAATATGAATATGAATATGAATATGAATATGAATATGAATATGAATATGAATATGAATATGAATATGAATATGAATATGAATATGAATATGAATATGAATATGAATATGAATATGAATATGAATATGAATATGAATATGAATATGAATATGAATATGAATATGAATATGAATATGAATATGAATATGAATATGAATATGAATATGAATATGAATATGAATATGAATATGAATATGAATATGAATATGAATATGAATATGAATATGAATATGAATATGAATATGAATATGAATATGAATATGAATATGAATATGAATATGAATATGAATATGAATATGAATATGAATATGAATATGAATATGAATATGAATATGAATATGAATATGAATATGAATATGAATATGAATATGAATATGAATATGAATATGAATATGAATATGAATATGAATATGAATATGAATATGAATATGAATATGAATATGAATATGAATATGAATATGAATATGAATATGAATATGAATATGAATATGAATATGAATATGAATATGAATATGAATATGAATATGAATATGAATATGAATATGAATATGAATATGAATATGAATATGAATATGAATATGAATATGAATATGAATATGAATATGAATATGAATATGAATATGAATATGAATATGAATATGAATATGATTATGAATATGAATATGAATATGAATATGAATATGAATATGAATATGAATATGAATATGAATATGAATATGAATATGAATATGAATATGAATATGAATATGAATATGAATATGAATATGAATATGAATATGAATATGAATATGAATATGAATATGAATATGAATATGAATATGAATATGAATATGAATATGAATATGAATATGAATATGAATATGAATATGAATATGAATATGAATATGAATATGAATATGAATATGAATGTGAAGCAATATTCATATCTAAATCAGGCCCACAGTTATACTGATGTATATAAACTTCAAAATGGAGCAATAGGAGCAAGGTTTTATGGTCCCAGATTCCAAAAAGCCCTTCCAAAGAAATTCCATGAGGAAATACCAAACATATAGCGACATTAAAAGCCTAACAAGCATACGAGCTTGATATAAAACTAGTCTCTGATTATTCCAAATAACTGAATGCATTGGAATGAAACAATTATATTGAATTATGGTGGGTATCAGCCCATGAAGGCTTTAAAGGTAACGAAAAAGCAGACTGCGTTGCCAAAAGAGAGGCATATCAGTCCCTGATGGACCTTAAAACATTTTGTTGGCTTTCAAAAGGCTATATTTTGAAAAAGTTTAGGACCGAGAAAACAAAAAGTTTCTGGGCCAATGGAAAAATTGCAATGGTCAGCAGAGACAAGCAAAATAGAAGGCATCTTTGCTTTTAAAATAGTCTTCTAGATATATAAATAGTCTTCTAAATTTAAAAAATTAAAAGCTCTAACTCATATGCTATAGCAGACACATTATCAATCATCATTAAATCAAAAATCAAATCATGCTGAACTAAGTATTAAAAACTTGCAAGACATGAACTGTTGCTCAACACTTCCAAAACTCTTTAAAGTTTAAACAACTGGCAGACAAACACTCGCAACGTATATCAACATAGCTTAATTGCTAAAAGCTCAACGGTTTTGTTGTTGAAAAATTGAGAAATAACAACGCGCTATACCGAAGAACTTTTAACTACTGGTTAAGAAAATTACAACGTGTATGGAACAAAATGTGCTGAGTTGTATTGCAACTGCAGAACAGTGTTTCATAAAGTTAACTGTGCGGCGCACAAATAATTTAAAAAAAAAATTAAATTAATATTATTTTGGCTTGCTTACAGCGATGATCTTTAAAAATGTTGCAATAAAATCGATTAGTTTGATAGAAGAAGCTTTATGCAAATAACTTGAAAAGAATCTTACTAACAGCTTGAGAATAACTTAAACATTTTATGATAGAAAATTTAGCGAAATTTTATTGGTGCAGTTTTCTGGAAAAGATCAATAGTTTGTGATGTAGAGAAGTTTAAGAAATGCTGAAACACAGAACATTTGTACAGTTGCTTCGGTAAGTGATTTTTAGCTGCTCTGAAGACCTTAATTTTGAGTTGTTTTTTAATTTTTTTGTTTCTGTTTGCTTGAAATAGTTAATCTTACAATGCATTTAAGTTGAGCTTTCAAACATGACTGCAATCGATCAAAAGCTCTTTATCGAAATAGGAGAGGCAGAGCATATGACGTTAAGCTATAATTAAAGTATTCACTTATGGCAAGCACGAAAAAAAATTTTAGAAAAAAAAATTAAATAATTAATTGGTTTAATCTCAAAGTAATCATCGAAAATATTAATCAGATGTTATTTCTTGTGTTACACAAGGCAGCAACAATAGAACCTACATTGTAGTTAAAAATTATTTTGAAATTGAATCACATGGAGTGCAGGTTTTATATTGTTTATTGTGTTACTTGGTGAACATTGGAAATGACTGTTTAAATATTTTAAAAACAAATATTTGTTTGTTCGTTCGTTAGTTCTTTCCAATAGCCGTTATTAAAGAAAATCTTAAAATACATTATATATTTGTCTTTTCCACCAGTTAGTTGTTCAGCGTTTTATTTATTGCTGATTTTGTATATTTAACAATATTTGAGTTAGCATTAACATTGTTAAATAAGCTAATTTGGTTTAGTATTTAACTAAATGTACATATTTATATTTGCTTTATAACTTCAACAGTACTTAAGATATTATCAGAGCATATTAGAGGTTAAATTTTTATTTTTGAATTTATTGTCAAAATTTTGTACAAACTGTTAATTTTTAAACTTAAAAAACAAAATTAGTTCCGCAAAAACAAAAAAAACATAATAAAATGACGCATTTTAAACTAGAATATAACGCAATTCTAGTCATGGTAATTCAAGTACTTGAAAGTGTGCTTCTTACCTTTAAGCCAATTAAGAAAGAAAGCTCTACAAAAGTATCATATTTCAAAAAAACTAAAAACCCGACAAAATACAACAAAAATAAACAAAATAAAAACAGAAGAAAAAAACAAAACTCTTGAGTGCGAAATTTTTCAAAACTGCATTTAACATTTACGTAGATTTCCCTTTTTCCCCTCTATTCTGTTTTAAGCAATATTTTTTGCAAGCTCAGAGAAAAAGCAAGCAGATAAACAACAAAAATACCAAAAACTACTGCAGCTGACGGAATCAACTTTGATATATTAAAAAAGCCACAGCTCAAGGTCAAGGTTATGCCTTCTCTTTAACTTACAGAAAATAGTCGTTACAAAACTGGTTCAGCGAATATAATATAAAAAAATGTATAAAAAATATGCCATGTCGTATATATTTGATTGTTTTTGTTTTTTCTTTAAATTGATGATGAAGCAAAATTTGCACAAATTAAAAAATTAAACCATTGTGATGATTAATTATAATAATTATGATGATATTTTCTTTTATGTGTTTTTCAGGACTACATCACATCGTTCTCGGAAGGATGGCGGGATCTTATGGACAACAAATCAGATCCAAGAACACGAGATTGGCCGCTGATGAGTTCACCATTTCCTACGATAGCCATAAGTTTGGCGTATGCATATTTTGTGAAGGTAAGTTCGCAGTAAAAAAATTAAACAGAACAAAACAATTAAACAGAAAATTTAAATAGCTTAGTTTAGTTACTAAAAACTAATTTATTGTACTTAAGTATTTACTATTTAAAGTCTTGTGGTAAATTTATAATTTATAAATTTTATTTCAACTATAAATCTCTCTTATAACACTGCTTGAAACTTCACTCTTTGTCTCAAATGAAAGGCTAACAATGGTATCGGTAAAAGAGAAAGAAACACTTTAAATAAGAATATAGAAAACGGCTAAATATGTACGTTCTGGCCAATAGTTGTATTAAAAAATTGTACGTTAAATGTTATGGATTTGTTCTGTCGTATACTTTGATTTTGGAACGCTTTTTTACACTCAGAAAAATACACATATCTTTCTCCGATAAAAAATTTCTCTATTTTCGACAGAGAGAAAAACTTTATTGAAAATCATGATATAATAACTCCAAGGTAGTATTGACGTTTCTGTTGGAAACGGACTTCTGTTAAAAAATATAACAAGAAAGAGAGCGCTTTCAATCCGTCGTTGCATACAATTAATTTTCACTGGTCACATTCAGCGAACCCAACAGTTGCCAACTGCTCAGTAAAAACTCGATGCACATAAATATGAAGTTGCGCATTGAAATGCATTTAAAAATAGAAAATTTTTTATTTGCTGGTGAAATTTCCATTGGTATTCGATACACTGCTTGACATTTCACTGAAACTTGACAACTTTTCTGAAACTTCAATACCGATAACAGCGCTCCCCGATGTGTTGCTGTCTTAACAGTTGACGCAGCTGAATGTGGCCAACGCATATAACAACGAACAGCTGTTTTTGACAAGTGTTCGTTTACTTGTAACTGAGAGAATCAACACTTGTCAATACTACCTGGTAAAATTATTATATCATGATTGAAAATGAAAAAATTCATAGCAATTTTTTTTTTTGTTCAAATAAAATTTTCTTCAGTTAGAATAAATTTTCACATTTTCGAAGAAATATTTCTTCACTTCTAGGAAATTTGAAATATTTCAATGTCTCTAATAATGATAAATATTTGTCTAGCACAAAAAAATTCTCATTTATAGAAAAAAAATTAATTGAAAATGAAAAATAGTTTCTATATTTTGATAAAAAATTCACTATGAGAAGTATTTTCTTCAATAAAAACAAATGTTTTCTCAAAAATAAAAAGTATTACTATAACATAATTCCGTAATATGTGACGTGTGATTTTTTTGAAAAATTTCATAGCATATATTTAGGCATTTTTTGTTTTGTGATTAATTGAAACTTCAAAAACTTTTTATATATTTTTCATGTTCAAATTTTCAGTTTTACAAAAAAAAATTAAAATTTTATTTCGTCGTACCTACTATATTATTCAAGGAAAATCAATATTTCATAATTTGTTTTTATTGAAACTGGCCCGTCATTTTTGACGGGAAAGAACTAGTCATTCTCTAAAAACGATATATTACTATAACATAATTCCGTAAAATGTGAGTGCGGAACGCTTGATTTTTTTTTTAAATTTCATAGCATATTTTTAGGCATTTTTTGTGTTTTTATTTATTGAAACTTCAAAAGCTTTTTATATTTTTTTTTTCATTTTTAAATTTTCAGTGTCACAAAAAATTTTTATATTTATTTCGTCGTACCTGCTATAGTTTCCGTTTTTACTTTAAGGTATTTTATAAATATTTGGAACTAAAAATTTTTATTTGCACAATTTAAAATTGAATATGTAACCATCGCCGATTTTTAATTCAGCTTAAAAAAAAAAATCAATATTTCATATTTTTTCTTTATTAAAACAGGGCCCGTCATTTTTTACGGGAAAGAACTAGTTTTTATATATTTCTCTTTTTCATAGAAGCTTTTTATCATTTTTAGAGAATTTTAAGGATCGCATTTCCAGAAATCCAGAAAGGCATTCTCTGGAGCAAAGTCTATACCATTTTGCTCTAAATTTGATGTCTTTTTTATCATATTCCGAGAAACTTTTTTCTGAGTGTAAAATCTCCTTAAAAGTCCTAACCGTACCACCACTGCTGTTCGTAAGAAAAACTCAACATTATTTTATTCTTTTAAATAAAGAACAAGTTTCATTCAAAACCACTCACCGGAGACGAGTCTTAACCAAAACTTTTTACTATTTTTTTTTTTTGTGTCAAACATACAACAGGCAGGTTTTGGTTAAGTTACTAAGTTGGCTTCTTATCTTGTGTCAGTGATTTGTTGTTGCCTTTTTGTATCTAGGAGCAACATTTTTTTGCACTTCTAGTTTTGCACAACCGACAACTTAATGCATTTTATTGTTGAGAACTAGTTAATGATATATTTATTTCCTTTCTGAGTTGACTGGCGGATGCGTTTGTTTTTATTTTAAAACGTAGTTTGGAGTTTCGAACTTAATGTTGTGTTGGACAGTTAGTGATGATAAAGAATATTAAGAGTCAAATTTATCGATTTTAGCTTAGAATGATCTCGTCTACATTTATTCAAAAGATGTGCCAAGGTCAAAGACAGATTTGCATAAAATATAAGCATGGTTGCCTTTCAGTGAAAAATTTGAAGTGGCGCGTTCTGCGTGCCTGCATGGCCTGAAAGTGGTACATTCATATAGATTAGTAATGTTCAACTCAGCTCCTGCAAGCTTTCTGCACATATTATAGATCTTTCTGATATAGGCTAGACATGAGAAATAAAAAAAAAATAATAAACGGAATAAAGTGCGCGAAAATATTCAATAAATAGTTAAAAGAGAAAACTTTTCCAGTTTATTTTTTTCATTTAAATGTGCGTAATAGTCCAAATAAGGTTTTAGGTAGAGAAAAGCTAACCGAAAAACTATAAAAATCCGGAAAGCTGTGATCATAACTGACGATAGGCACAAATTTTTGGATGATTCTTATTTTCTTTTTGTTTTTAAATTTCGTTAATAGCTGATTGTCAAATTGTAAACAAATATAATGACAAAAGATTTATTCAGACACTGTTCGCATATTTCCAGCATTTTAGCGTTACACTGCCGAGAGAATCTATATTGCATATAAATTTCTTATTGCCGCACTTCTTAATATAATCTAGTCAAATTTAATTAACATCGGCATAATCGTTAATATATTCGAAGATCAATCTATATATGAATGATATATATGTATCATTCTATATAAATGATATGTATATATTTTATCATTTTTACATTCCTTATACATTTCCAAAAGCTTTTCACAAATTCAAAAAATGAACACTGACAAATTTATTGAAATTTGGACAGTACAAGGCATTACAACTTTTGTCAGGTTAGTTGGTATTCTTATAACAAATCTATCACATTTTTAAATATAAAAAATTTAAAATGAAATACATCATGTATCGTAGATAAGAACAACAAAATAATTTTTCCCCCCTCCTATATTACTAAGACCTGGCTACGGTCCTGTTAAGAGGCAGTGTAAGGCTGCGGTTATAGTGAGTGCCGAGTCAGACAGGCAGGCAGGCAGGCAATGTGAACAAGCGAGATAGATAGCTATCTGCATCTCGTTTTTTCACACAGAATTCAGCCTACCTGCCTGTCTGACACGGCGCTCACTATAATCGCAGCTTAAGCCATGATACAATTATTTTTTTACTTCACTTGAACGCCACATATAAGTTAGACAAATTATAAAAATAAATTATAAAAATTGTTTACATCAGAAATATATAACATCTTAATATAAAAAAGACAAGCGTCCTGCTCCGTGCTCTATATCGCTCAAACTGTTCATAGTTGTTATTGCTACGCTTCTTAAAACATGTTCAGCCTGAACCAGAACCTGTTTTTATATAACAGTGCTTTTTATATGATAACATTGTTAGCCCAAAAGTATGCACACAAAATTTATTTGATATTTTTCAGTAAGGACACATTGACGACGATTGGAATATAACAATATTTGAGGTGAATGAAAAATTTTATATCGTCTGCTATTTAATTGTTTTGAATATGACCCGTCGTATGACGGTCTTCTATACTAGTAACTAATATAAAGCTCACCTTTTGACGGGTTGGAACCAATGCCATCATTAATAAGTTTCAAATAAGTTCAAATTAAAGTAAGTTAAAAATAAATTTTCTGTGCATACTTTCTGGCATAACATTTTTATACTCCCACGTGTACTGCACAAGGATTATTTTAATTTTGTCACGACGTGTGTAACGCCCATAAGGAGGCGTGGTAGGTATAGAAAAGTATATATATTCTTGCTCAGCATCACCACCTGAGTTAATTTAGTCATGTCCGTCTGTCTGTCGTTTGTCCGTCTGTGGACACGATTAAGCCGTCATTTTGAAGCTATTGTTCTGAAATTCGATATTTGAGCTTTTTTCTAAAAAATCTTAGAAAACTTGATCTTAGATACAGTTCGAGAATGGGCTAAATTGAATGAAATCCACGCCTACTTCCCATACAATCCCAAATAAGGAAAACTCCATAAAGAAGGTAACATTTAAATTACAAATCTTAAATTATTTGTGTATTAGAACAAATCTGTTCGAACTGTTAGAACTGAGGTGTGTTAGAAAAATGGGCGTCATCCTACCACCTCCTATGCAACCCAAAAGTTGAAAACTATATAAAAAGGCTTCTGTCAAAGCTACATCAGTAAAATTAGATATTAATTATTTTTATATAAAAGTTGAGTTAGAAAAATGGGCATCATCCGCCCACGAACACGCCTATCTCACATACAACCCCAAAATTGAAAACTATATAAATAGGCTTCTGTCGAAGCTACAAAAATAAAACTAGATAATTATTATTTTTGTATAAAAATTAAGACGTGTTACAAAAATGGACTTCATTTACCTAGGAACACGCCTATCTCCCATGCAACCCTAAAATTTAAAACTATATAAATAGGCTTCTGTCGATGTTAAAAAAGCTAAATTAGATATTTATTAATTTTATCTTAAAATTAAGACGTAATAGAAAAATGGGCGTCAGCCATTCACGAACACGTCCACCTCCCATGCAACCCCAAAATTGAAAAATATATAAATAGGCTTCTGTCGATGCTATAAAATTAAAATGAAATATTTATTATTTTTATAATAAAATTAAGATATGTAAGAAAAATGGGCATCATTCACCGACGAACACACCCATCTCCCATACAACCCATAATAGTGAAAACTCTATAAATAGGCTAATATTTAAGCTAGTAAACAGACCTGAAATTGGATATTTGTGTATATTATATCAAAGTTGAGGCGTGTTAGAATAGTTGGCATCAGCCACTCAAGCACACGTCCACCTCCCATACAACCTAATTGAAAACTTTATAAATAGGCTTGTCTTTAATTTGCAGGAAATGATAGTTGATATGAATGTATTTTAGACGTCATCAGAATAGTAAAATTTTTTTTAAATCTCATATGAAAAGAGCTGAAATTTAAGATTTTGTACCATTACAAATCGGCCGTGGGGGTATTTTAACTTCGGTAAAGTAGAATATATACCTTCCTAGTTTTGGTAGAGTTTGTAAATCACGCTAATTGCCTAATTAAAGTTTTGAGAAATATTAGGTGTGGAGCACGACTAAAAATAATATACATTTTGTGTGCATATTTTCAGGCTGAATATTTTTTCGCATATAAAAAGCACTGTAGTAGCAAGAATGAACAGTTTTAGCTTTCTTAGGTGCGGAGCATGACACATTCGTTTTATATATTAAGAGCTATTAAAAATTGCCTCTGTTTGAAATAAGTTTGTAAGTTTAATAAGTTTAATAATAGATTTAAAATTTTAATTTTTGATTTTCTTAACTTGAAAATTTATTTTTAACAAGATCATTCTTCAGTTTTAAAAAAAAGGAAACTATTCAAAAAAATAATTAATTAAAATTTATTTGAACCTTGTTTGGCACACTGGTATTATGTGTGCCCCAGTTTTTTTCTTATGATAATATATTTCATATATATTTTTCATCTTTTTTTTTATATTTTTTATAATATATCTATCCCTACTATTACTTTTTTAACTTGCTTATTTTCATTATCATTGGTCTCTTATTTTTTTTTTTAAAAATTAAATTTCAGAACCTAAAAATAAATAAAAATTCAATAATTTATTTCAATTTATTTCTCCAGCGAAGTGTGCCGTATAAGGGTTTTAAAAATATCTGCTTTGCTTTTATTAGATTTGATATTGTTTTTGTTTCAAGACATGACTTTATAGCTACATATATGCAATATCCTCACAGTTATTTTAATCTAAAATATAAATTGTTTTTTTAATGCTGAATTCCTCGTGTCTATGTATTTGTTTTTTACAAACTTTTTGCAATATACTTCTTTTTTGGGATATTTTTTTCACTCTTCAGACAGTTATTTAAAGCATTTTTATCTTTTTTTGGGATTTTCGTTTACTTTTCAGATAATTATTGAAGGCATTTTTAACTTCAAGATATACACAATCTACCTCAAGAGTACTCTTAACGAAATTTTCAGTGAATAAAATGCATTCCTCTTAAAGAATTTTAAAAAATAATTCTGGAGGATATGAATATTATCGAAGTTTTTGTTTCCTTATAAAAATAATGGTTTAAAATATATAAATCGATTACAACTATTTATAAAATACTAGTATCGCCTGGGGTCGAAATTCGACCAATTTATTGATTGGCTATAAAATTATATGCGAGATGATCAAAATAAGTTCGAGGCTATAACTTTTCATTGATTGCAGAAATTAAGCTATTTTCTTCAGAAAAATTATTTAAAAAAAAAAAAGAAAAATTATTTATTTAATTATTTTGTTCAAAAACAGAAAAACAACATTTTAAAAAAATTTAATTTTGTCAAAAAAATCATAGTCAAAAAAATCAAAATGTCAAGACAAAATAAATTCACCTTAAATTTGGTACAGACTTTGAAAGAAAATCAAAAATGCAATTTTGAGTTTTTGTTTTTTACAACAAAAATCATTTTTACCCCATATTTTAAGAATAAATCATTTTATGGTCTTTTTTTAAAAGGAATAATTTAAATATAAACAAACAAAAAACGGTATTATTTTCAAAAGTTTTTTAAGTTAACTGATAAGACTTAAATACAAAAAAGAAATAAATAAAATATATTCACAGATGGCGGAGATATTGGTTTCCCAATTTAGAACATTCAATTTGAGACAGTTTTTTCCTCTCTCTTGGCATTTGGTTGAAACACACGCTTAATAACTTACGACAATATTAAGAAAATTCATGAAAAATACTTTTGGTTAGAACTTTGCTGTAATTTTTAACACATTTAAAAGAAAATTTAACAAAATTTTAGAAAAAATGAAAAAAATTGAAAAACCGTTAAAATCCGACCAAGATATTCACATGGAAAGTCAAATTTTTGAGTTCAAACACAAATTTTTTTACAAATTTAACAATTGATGTATGCATAAAACTACATTTTTTTAAGAAATTGTTACTTTTAAAAAAAATTCAAATTCGAGCAACTTAAGAACTCTCCTCCAACCAAATTTCATATCAATCAAAGAACAGATTTTTTCTCAAAAATGTAATTTCTCTGTTAGAAGGTTGGGAACGCCCTCTATCAGATATATCATTTTTATATACATTCTGCACATCTGGGCAACATAACCTTTCGAATGGTATAAGTTTCATTAATTTTAAGTTTTAATTAATACCAAAAAAGCGTACGACAAACTTTAATGTTCACGTATTAATATATAAGATTCTGGATCAAATATACCAAAACTCATTTAATTTTTCAATATACCAACAAAATAAAATTTTCCCGAATTTATGCAATATTTTTGCTCAAATGTCTTTCTCATATTTAGTTATTTTAGTTATTTTCCAATTTATATTCCAATCTAAATATTTTTGCAATTAAAACTTCCGCAATTAAAAAAAATTCTAACTTTGAGTTTTAAAAAGTTGAATGCAGCTAATTTCAGAAAACTTCCCTAAATTTACAACAACTTAATACTGTCTGATATTCTTAATCAGGAAAGACATTCTTGTCTACGATTTTGCAAAACTAGACTTAAATATAAAAAAAAAACTTCGAAAGTTACACATCAAGGCCGAGCACAATTTATAAAAAAATTTTTTATAACTTCTTTACAACTTTATTCAACAACGTATGCGTAAATTTTTGCTGATTTTGCGGAAACGTTGTTAACAAAATTGCAGACTACCCAGTTTTGTGCTTGTTCTTGATGTATATTTTTACAGTTGATAACTTTTCAAGCTTGCTATGGAACTTGAAATGATGCAGAAATTTGCATCAAAGTATTGGCCTCGCAAAAGAAATACTTCTTTTTTTTCTGACGATAAGCCATTGCTGACATTTTTATAGGCCATGAGAGCATTTATTTCTGCCTTGGCAGCTTAAATTAATTTATGCTAATTTATTTGGCAAATAAGTTAAAATTATATAATATGAAAACTAGCCTAATACATACGAATAGATGAAAAAATTTTATTTGAAAAACAAAAAATAAAAAAAATTCAAAATGCAGAATAAAGGAGTGTTTTATATGACTTATAATAAATACTTTGATGTCGACTTGTACCACAATGCTGATAAAACTGAACGCTTAAATAGTTAAAAAACAGCTGAAATGATTTTGGGCTCAAAATTTGCAAACAAGTCGATAACATAAATATAAATTAGTTTTAACTGTTAAGTTGTTTTTTTTATTGCTAAAAGACTATTAAGTTGCAGGCAACCTTGAGTTATTGTCAATGTGGCTTAAAAAAAAATTTTGATCCGTAAACTTTTGAGATGAACTTAAATCACAAAAGCGTCATAAATAAAAGAGTCAAAAAAGTTGTTTCTCTCGTATTACAACACACTGACATGTTTTGTTTTCTTTTTTTTTTAACGTTTGCATTAATGTTCGAGTCAGTATTTATTTTATGACAGATGCATTTCTCATTTTTATTTTTTTTATTATTATTTACTGACATGATGACCAATCAGAAAAAAGCACCGGTAGACTCTTCAACAAAATTATGCACTTCCAAACAGACAGTTTGCATATTTATACTTATATATTAACACTTGCAGGCACAAAAATAACTTTTAATGAAATAAATTTAAATTTATTTAATTAATAATTTTAAAGCATCATAAGAAAATTTTCCGCATTTGCTGTTAAGTAGATACAATAAAAAAAAAAAAACCAACCAATTATGTGTACAAAAATAAAACGCAAAAATATTGCTGCAAATAACAACAACAACAACAACAAATATTCACACATATTTTACAAAACATTAACAGTGTTAGCTATTGTTGTAAAACTGTTTATTTTTTCTTTATTTTCTTAACGCCACATTAAGTTTTAACAGCAGAACTTAACACAGCTGAGCAACTTTATAAAAGCCACAATAGCAACAACAACAACAACAACAACAACAACAAAAATTAAAATTTACACAATAATCATCGCTAAATTCAAATTAAAATTATTTCATAAATTGTCTTTCGTTAATTAATGCGCTTAACTGACTGCCCGTCAATAACCCTTAAGCCTATGCTAACATAAGACTCACATTATTGCTATATGAGTTGTTGTAATTGTTGTTGCTTTTGTTTATGATTTCAATTAGCATATCATTTAATTATTTTATTAACATTGCTTAAATTTATGTTGTTAACGTGCTCCAAATTTGCAATAAATATCATTCACTTATATTGTCTGTTGCTTTTGTTAATTTTTTTAAAACCCTTAAAGTTAGGTCATATTCAAAAATATACAAAATTTTAAAAAATATATTTGTATTATTTATTTTTTTTCTCTCTTCATTTCAGGTACTTGGC
This sequence comes from Tetanocera ferruginea, assembly GCA_958299015.1. Taxonomy (NCBI): domain Eukaryota; kingdom Metazoa; phylum Arthropoda; class Insecta; order Diptera; family Sciomyzidae; genus Tetanocera; species Tetanocera ferruginea. The sequence goes on from OY282642.1 coordinate 138,558,152, forward strand.
CCCAGATTGATGGAAAACAGAAAACCTTTTCAGCTACGCAAAGTTTTAATTGTTTACAACTTCATACAAGTCATATTCAGCGCATGGTTATTCTATGAGGTAAGTTTGCCAAAAAAATTTAATTTAATTTTATTTATATTAAAAGTATAAAATTCATTGCAGTCCTGCATTGGTGGCTGGCTAAATGGTTACAATATTAGATGTGAACCAGTTGACTATTCGAACTCGCCTTCAGCATTGCGGGTAAGTAGAAAGAAAGTGTTCAAAACAAAAGACTTAAGACACAAACCTTAATGCTGAATGCATTCAAATAAAACAAGCTTAATTTTAACAAATAACGTGACAATAAAGCTTACTGAACATTAGTGTATCGAAAATAAAAATGTAGATCTAAAAAAATTAAAAAACCAAATTAAACAAAATAAACAGTCAAAACATTAAGATACTGAAATAGTCATTTAAAGTAATATTATAAAGTGTTTCTGTAAAAATTGATTTGATTACAGATGCTATTAAAAGTTGAAAATATAAGTAACTAGAAATATTTATATGTCGAAATTTAAAAAAAATAATAAAAACTATTGTTCGTTCTGTTATAAAATTATAATGTTAGGGTCATAAAGCAGAAATTAAAGAATAACTGTTATCAATTAAATTTCACTACGAACACACTTTTGAAAAATCATATTATTTAGAATTGTTGCAAATTAACTTGTTTATAAACTTAAAGATATCTGTTTTCATCTAACCAAATATTTTATAAAAAAATTTAAAAAAAATTTATATCAAACGTTATGATTACCTTTGCAATTTCTGAGGTTGCTTCAATTCATTCACAGAATTGTTGCCAAAAGGATATCTTGCTTTCCTTGCTCTGTTTTAGGACTACCATATAAGACAAAAACCGATTATTTGTTTACTGTTGTAGAAGACCGTCATACGACGAGTTGTATTCAAAATAATTAATTAGCAGACGATGTGTCAACATTTGTACATTCACCTTAAATGTTGTTTAATTCAAGTCGTCGTCAATGTGTCCTTACTGATAAATATCAAATAAATTGTGTGTGCATAATTTTAGGCTGACTTTTTTTTCATATAAAAAGTACTGTCATAGTAAGAATGAACAGTTTAAGCGATATTCGATTGTATGGGCCAAACAGGTTCTGACTCAGGCTTAACATGTTTTTAAAAGCAAAGCAATAAAAACCATGAACAGTTTGCACGATATAGAGCACGGAGCGGACGTTTGTCTCTTATATACTTAAGGTTCAAGGAATTAACTTTCAAGAGTTAAATTATTAAGGCATTAAACTTATGTTCATTTCTTACTAATGATCTTTAAGCAACTAAACTGGATAACAAAAGAAATCGGTTGATCTATTTGGTATTATTTCCTTGAGTCCGGCTGTAACAAGCAATCTATTTTATTAAACTAAATCTTTTTAGTGCTTGTTTTGGTTTTGGTTTGATAACGAAAACTAGCTGATTATTTGCAAATTTATTAGTTCAAATCAAAATTGATCTGCTTTCATTTTGTAAGATATCTCAGCTCAGTTCGAATTTATACCCAACTTCACGTCGGCTTATCCAAGTCTTTGAGCAACAAAAATATTTTTCCACCAAGAAAAATACTTTTAACACTACCAACACAAGCTGTTATATTCTGCAATGTTTACACTCAGAAAAAAATTTCTCGAAATATGCTAAAAAAAAGCATCATATTTAGATAAAAATTACATAGACTTTGCTTCATAGAATGATTTTCTCTGAATGGGTTGCTAAAAATTTCCTAAACATGATAAAAAGCTTCCATGAAAAAGAGAAATATATTAAAATATATCGTTTTAAGAGAAGAAGACTTATTAATTTTTGAGAAAAGATTTATTTTTATTGAATAAAATACTTCGCATAGTGAAATTTTTAACAAAATATAGGAACTATTTTTCATTTTCAATAAATTTTTCTCTACACTCAGAAAAAAGTGTCTCGGAATATGATAAAAAAGGCATCATATTTAGAGAAAAATGGTATAGACTTTGCTCCAGAGAATGCTATTCTCTAATTGCGAAACTAAAAATTCTTTAAAAATGATAAAAAGCTACCATGAAATAGAAAAATATATATCATTTTTAGAGAAAAATACTTTTTTTTTGAGAAAATATTTGTTTTTATTGAAGAAAATACTTCTCATAGTGAATTTTTTATCAAAATATAATAAAATTTTTTCATTTTCAATAAAATTTCTCTATAAATGAGAAATTTTTTGTGCGAGAAAAATACTTATCATTATTAGAGACATTGAAATGTTTTCATTCCTTAGAAGTAAAGAAATATTTCTACGAAAATGTGAAACATTATTCTAATTGAAGAAAATTTTATTTGAAAAAGAGAAAATTGCTATTATCAAAAATAGAGAAATTTCTTACCGGAGCAAGGTTTGTGTTTTTTTCTCAGTGTATAAATGAGATTTTTTTGCGCGGGAAAAATACTTATCATTATTGAAGACATTAAAATATTTCCATTTCCCACAAGTGAAGAAATATTTCTTCAAAAATGTGAAAATTTATTCTAATTGAAGAACATTTTATTTGAAAAAGAGAATATTGCTTCTATTGAAAAAAGAGAAATTTTTTAAATATTTTTTTCTGAGTGTAAGTAAAGCAAACGCAGCTATTCATTACTTTGTACTCAAATTCGTTATCAATGCATCGCGAAATTATTTTGTAGTTATAAAAATGAACGAACATTTTAAGCAATATGTTTATAAGTTTGTTTTTTTAAAGACCGACCCCTTCTAATCTACATAGAATGTAAGAATTTTGGTCAATAAATGCATAAAGTAGTTCTCGATTCCATTGTTTAAGAAAATGAGGTTTATGTATTTTTTACTCTTATCCTATGAACTATTCTTGCTGCTCTTGTATTTCTACATGGCTAATATGCAATTCGGTCACTTCACTCATAAAGTAGTTCACGTTTTACTTGCATTGAAACATGAGATTCATGCATTTGTGTCACTTATATAAAGAAATGTTATTGTTATCCTCGTATTCGTACATGTATTGTATGAATTTTATTCACAAAAATTCTTCACAAAATCTTACACACACACTTTATGAACTATTAATACTACACAGTAAAAAATATGAGAATAAATTTTATACTTTTTGGTATACATATATATAAAAATCCATACCAAATATGTTATAAAATTTATACCATAAAATCGTATAAACCAAATGTATACAAAGTTGGTATAGATTTTATACGAAAAGTGTTTAAAATGTGTTGATATACATTTTTATAAGCAAAAGTATAAAATCTTTTTAAACCACATTTGGTTACTTTTTATAGCAATATTGTATAAAAATATGCGGCACATATGTAAACATACATTAAATATGTTCATATGTGTTCCATTTAAAGTCATAAATCAGAAATAATATTTAGCTCGTATTGAGTTTTGGCGATTTTATTTTTCATTTGGCTATTTTTTTTTACTCGGCTATGTTTTTGCATTCCGGCGAAAATTAATTTTTTATTTCACATATAAAATTTTCAATTGCCAGAGAATCCCCAAAGAATTGCTGGGAAGATTCACCAATGAACCGCCTAGAGGAGTAACAAGAAATTCGCCGAAAAGGTGTCAAACGAAGTCCATTTAAGAGTCCTCAGCAATTTGTTCCAAAGCATCGTTGTTCTGTCCGATTTCAATGAATTTTTTGTGAATTTGGTTTTATTTCTCTTCGATATAATGTGACGTTGCTTCAAAACTATACTAGTTGAACTTTATAATTGATTTTACGATTTTTCAGAGCCTGCTTCATATTTCCATGATAGATTTTGAACATTTTTCAAAAATTGATCTTCCAACAATCGCTGATATTAGTAAAGGAAGATTTTGAAAATTTTCGTGACTAGCGCATTCATTGCTTGAGCATTTGAAAAGCGATGCATTTTCCCAAAAAACATTTGGGCGAATTACTGGTGCATCGCAAAATCCACTTCTCTGCCAATCGTCTTCCAAATGTTTGCAGCGAAATGATTTAAAATATTCACGTGAGGGTGAATTCTCTCTTCATTTGAACACGACCTGCCAGTGATGCTAATCGTGCAGCCGAGCGCAAGAATATCCAATAATTTGACATCTATAATCATGTGCCACATGAGAGTAGCAACAATGTATATAATTTTGATCATTGAAAGTAATTGTGGTTTGTTTTCAAAAGTAAAATTAAGCAAGTCAGCATGGAAAAGTAACTTTATGTTGCACTCCGCCACACATCAACCATTCTTCACTTGTTCCACTTGATTTCACTTTCTCACCTTCTTATCTATCTCCCATTTCTAAACCATGGCAGACTTGACTGAATAGGTTTGACACCAGAAATAGTTGGTTCGAAGATAAATAAAAAAATGTAATACTTTTCTTACTTCCGAAAATGCAAACCTTATTTTTATAAAGTTTTTTCTACTTTTATCAAGTAAAAAATATATGAGCTAACGTCCTTCTATATTAAAGGTCCGACTATTTAAAGGATATTTGCTCTTATATTTAAAACATATAATTTTTTATAACATATTTTAAAACAACCATGTTTATAAATCTGTTTCCAGTAAAAAATGGTACTATGTTGTACAAAAAACTAGTTAGTGAAAAAGGTATGAATGTTAATTCTGTTTCTTTTTTCTAATACAATTAATTAATCTTTTGGCTATTTTTTTTACATTTTGTCTATGTTTATTTTATATTTTGGATATAAAAATAAATTTACTCCGGCAACACTGTTCATGATATATTATTTTTTTATATTTTCAAAAACAATTTGATAGGAAAAATAAAGAGTAAAAAATTGTACTCAGAAATTTGCATGTTTAATCATGTTGGCAATATTTTTATCTTAATATGTGTGTATAAAAAAATATTCCACGGAACTATTTGCGAATAACATGATTACTGACTGAAGAACAAACGCCAACTGATTGTCTGCTAACATTATGAAGTTCGGTTGTTTCCAAAACTTGACTAGTAGCTACTTGAAAGCCGAGTGGCTCCGTGAGATTCTCGTGTGCATAACTGGAATATATATATGATATTTATAAATGTATGGTATACAAATTAAACTATTTTGGAGTAAAATAGCTGTTTGAATGGAAATGCAACTTTTATGCTATAGAGTGGGATAAAACTTATAATAAATTTAGAATAAAACGAGTTTATAATACAGAAATGTTATAAAAAAAAAGATAAAATTTACTCTCAAACTTTTTCGTATTTTTTCTTTTGTGTATTTCGTACATGAATTGTTCGTATGACGCATGTCATATGAAATTTCATATTTCATTTGTTTCTGGGCTAATAGAATATACTCAAAGGAATATACTCGGAAAAGCTTATATTTTGCCGGAAAATTGACGTTGATTTTTGCACCGTTCGCCAAAATGGGCATAAATACGGATATTGTCGTGCAATTAAATGACGCAAATGGCATAAAATTCTTCTTTTATATCAAAGATATGACTTTTTTTAATCGAAAGAAATCAAAACACTTTTTTTGGGCAAAATAAAAAATAGATATTAGATTAGATTAGATATTTTCATTGGCTTTGAGAATCAATGCCAAGCAAATTTAATGTTTTTATCAGCAAAGCTTCAGATGTCAAATGGTTAAACGATGCATTTAAGGTGTTAAGGGCGTCTACGCTGTCGATGTTTATTATAAAATTCCTTCTAGTCAAAAACTACACAGACTCATCTGAAATTTAGTCCGCCACTGCCCGGAGGCATTCGTGCTTCTTTGCTTCAAACGCCTTTGAGTATTTCTTATTCACTCACCGATGTTCGCTCAAAAGCTGTAGTCTTTATAAAAATTTCATGCATTGTATGTAGCCTCCACTGGCTTTTTTTCTATATTATTCACAGGTTTTCTTATTATAACTCTCTCTGTAAGTCAAATTTTTCTTAGTTTGTCTTAAAAGAAATTATTTTTATGTATTTGCGTTCGGCTTGCATTTGTTTTTAGATTAATTCTTAAAAACAACAATTTCTTTATGACAGTTTAACTAGACGAATCAAATGAGATCCGAAGCATTTAACCTTTACAACAGAGACGCTTAAACCACTTTTTGGACTTATTCTGAAAAAAATTATATCTAAACATTTATTTGCTTTCACATTCTTTAACATCTATCCATCTTTATCAACCTAGTTTGTATTTGATCCATTATTTCGATTAATATGTTTTCATAGCAGGATTATTCATTTATTTAGTTATTTCTGACATTCTGGAACATTACAAATTTTGAAATGTCTAAATTGCTAATTTTACCGCATAGCAAAAACCAAATTCCCAATTAATTTGCATAAGAGAGGAAGAGATGATATTCATTAGTTGGTTTTTATTTTTTTGCCAAACTATGATGAATTATTTATTTATTCGATAGAAAGCAAAATATATTAAAAAAAAAGATGCGCCACGCAGTCTTGAAAATAAAAATTTTAATAATGAATTATTAAATCGTTATCCGACAGCAAGCTTATTTTAGCAAATATATTTTAAAAAATGCGCCACGCAGTCTGATTTTAGCTGAAAATTTAAAAACTAAAAAAAAAATAATTCATGAATCATTTAAAGAGTTCAACCACAGTAAACACTTGGTCAAACAAATTTCAAAAACTTATTAAAACAATAGTGATGACAAAATGATGATCATTATCAACAGCTCAAGAGATTTTTGTGCTGAAATAACGTCCATTGCAAAATAAGCCACTGTCCTTGAAGTACTGCTGCACCGAATAAAATTAGCGCAATTTGATTAGCTGAAATCAAAATGAGTTCATTATTTTACAAAAAAAAAAAAAAAACAAAAAGAAAAACCAGCTTATTAAATTTATTTGGCAAGCATTGAAAATCAATTGAAAAAAATACGTCACTGCAGCCAGTCCAAAGGAGACGCATATATTTATTAAATCACTTTTGCAAAGTTTTATTGAACTTGTCAGTCGAAATCATTTAATTGAAACATTGATAAGCACAGCTAACTGCTTCAGATACCGCTATTTATTTGCACATGAGTTGAAAAAAATAAAACAAAAATTATTGTTATAAAATAAAAGTGCAAAATTTAGGGTTTCCATGTGAATTTAAGACCTAAGGTTATAACTTTTTATACCCTAAACCTGAAAGGTCAGGGTATATTAACTTTGTGCAAACGTTTGTAACGCATAGAACGAAGCGAGTCCGGTATAGAAAAGTATATATATTCTTGATCAGCGTCACCACGTGAGTCGAGCTATCCATGTCCGTCCGTCCGTCCGTCCGTCCGTCCGTCCGTCCGTCCGTCCGTCTGTCCGTCTGTGTGTTGTCCGTATACACAGGATAAGAAGAAGGAGTTGAGATAATTGGATGAAACTTGGTACACATGGTCACATGCACCCAAGGATCTGCAATATTGAATATTTTTGGAATCCACCCACGGACACGCCTACCTCCCATACAACGCAAAAATGTAAAACTGCATAACTCAGCTCATAATAAGCCTACAACAATAAAATTTGGTATGTATGTGTTTTATATCAACAAAAAGATGTCTTTGAAAAATGGACGTCATCCGCTTACGGACACGCCCACCTCCCATATTAACCAAAAATTGAAAACGCAATAAATAAGCTTCTGTTTAACCTACAGAGCTAAAATTTGGCACATATATTTTTTGTAACAAAAAAAAGATGGTTCTGAAAAGTGGACATCATCCGCCCACGGACACGCCTACCTTCCATACAACGCGAAAATTGAAAACTGCATAACTCAGCTCATAATCAGCCTACAACAGTAAAATTTGATAAGTATGTGTTTTATACAAACACAAAGATATCTTCGAAAAATGGACGTCATCCGCTCACGGACACGCCCACCTCTCATACAACCCAAAAATTGAAAACGCAATAAATAAGCCTCTGTTTAACCTACAGAGCTAAAATTTGGCACGTATGTTTTTTATGACAAGACAAATATGGTTTTGAAAAATGCGCCAACGGACACGCCTATTTCCCATACAACCCAAAAAGTTTTAAAGTCAATAAATAAGGTTATGTTTGTCATAGAGAAATTAAATTTGGTATGCATGTATTTTATACCAAAACTAAGGTGTGTTCAAAAATTGGAAGTAATCCGTCCATGAACACGCCCACCTCCCATAGGGAAAGCACAATAAAGGCATTAACTGTGAGCTACAGGAATTAAACTTGGTATGTGTAAATTTTTCATCAACATTTAAATGCATATAAAATATAGGCTTCATCCACCCTTGGAGACGCCGATTTACAATAAAAAATTTTTGTTTTTTAAAAGTGGGTTTAGGGTATTTCATAGTCGGCCTAGACCGACTTTAGACTTTCTTTACTTGTTTATTTTTATTTTTGTTTTTTTTTGCGGTTTTATTACTTCTATTGAAATTGCCAAAAATAAATTTAAAGCTTAAATGTATTGGTTTCACAATAGCTTAAAATGTTAAACTTAATAAAATATGTTAATGAAAACAAAAAAAAAATAATTTAAACAGTGTTCTTTAAAAAAAGTTTAAATGATCGTTCTTAGAATAATCACACTAAATAAATATAAAAAATTAAAACCATATAACAGTGAATGGCTAGACTATAAAACTACTGTAAAGCATGTTCATGATAGTATTAAAAACAACATAAAGTGTCTTTAAAGCAATTCCATTGAATTCATTAAATAAGAATTCAAACTCGGTTTTTTCATTGAATTTCGAATTTTTTATCAATTGAGATATATATTTTTTTTTTTTAAATTTGTAATTTTATTCATCATCAATTTGATTTGTAAAATATTACCAAAATATTGATCACTGATTGTTTTTTCTTTTGATATTGAAAACTGGTTTATTCAGAACTTTTTCCAAACTTAATATTTATTAGGGTTTTCACCCTACTTCCTCTTAAAACTAACGTCCTAAAGGCTCTAAATGAAATAAAAGCTGAAAACAGTTCAATATTCAGAATGTTTTGAAATTATATTATGAGCGTTTTAAAGTTTAGAACATTTCTTGAAAGCCGAAAAATTTTAATTTTTCTAACGCTGTAATGAAGCGTTTTAAAAAATATCAAAATATTCAAAAGATTTTTAAAAATATTCCATACAAACTTGTAACTATGCATTATAAATAATATATGTTAAAAGTTCTGATGGATCGCTTCAACGATACGATGAAGTGAAGTAAAAGCTTAACGAAGTTGAATCTTCGAAAAGCTTTCCAAGCAATAATATACAGCTTTTTTTAGTGAAAAATTATTTAAAAACTTATAAATGAAAAAGTTTCATAAACTATTAAAGAGCTTTTTAAAAATGTCAAATGCTTAGAAGCGTAATAAATTAAAAAAATTAAAAAACTTTAAAAAGTTTTTATTGATTTTTAATTTATGATTCTTTATTTTTTAATTTATGATTGATTTACGCTTTTGTGAATCTTTTTAATAAATATAACAAAATATTCAATAGATTTTAAAAACTTTAGCATTCAAACTAATAACTGTGTATTGCTGATAAAATTTTATGAAACCTCGGATGTATCTCTTGAACGATATGATGAAGTGAATTAACAGCTAAATAGAGTTAAATTTTCTGAAAGCTTTCCAAAAAATATGATGAAGCTTTTTTAAGTGAAAAATCTTTAAAATGTTATAAATTTAATAGTTTTATAAGCCTAAACAGAGCTTTTTAAAATTTCAAAAATTTAAAAGCTTTTAATTGTTTTTTAAATGTTTTTAAACCGATGATTGGACTATGTTTGGCATATTTTAACTTTGAAAAGCTCTAAAAACTCTCTAGAAAGCTAAGATATAGTGAAGTAAAAATTTTCGAAGCTCATCTAAAAAATGTCCAAACGATATGATGAAGCTTTTGCAAGAATTTAAAAACAAATTTTTCTTATAATTAAAACTTTTGAATGCATTTTTGAAAGCTGTTAGGAAGCTATTCAAAACTGTGAAATCCATGAGATGAATATGATGAAACTTTTTTTTTAAGTGTAAATCATTAAAAAGTTAGTATGTAAAAATTTTATATGATTTTCTAGAGCTTTTCAAACAATTTAATAAATTTAAAAATTTTTTAAGTACATTGTTCAACATAATAACTGTACAACATTTAAAAGCTCTGATCAATATTTACAAAAACTATATTGTAGTGTGGTTAAAGTTTTAGTCACTCATCTGAAAACTTTTCAAAAGATGTGATGAAGCTTCTGTAAGTTTTTAAGAGAACAAGTTTTTTGATTTTAATAATTTCTTGAGTTAATATTTTTAAAGCATTTAGAATTTTAAAAGCTTCTTGAAAAGTTGTATTTTATACTGATTGCAAGTTCATACAAGAGCTCTTCAAAGTTCTGAGGGAGTTTTTTTTAAAAGCTGATGGAACTTTTAAAAGCTCTTTAGTAGCCTTTGAAAGCTTTGACGAAGCATTTGAAAGCTCTGCTAAAGCTTTTAAAAGCTTCGGTGAATCTCTTGAAAGTTCCGATGAACTTTTGAAAGCTCTGATAAAGCTATCAAAAAAGCTTTGAAAGCTGAGCTGAAAGCTTTGAAAGCTACGATACTTCTGATTGCTTCAAAAAGTTAATGATTTAAATTTCGTATCTTTTGAAAGCTGAGCTGAAAGCTTTGAAAGCTACGCTACTTCTGATTGCTTTAAAAAGTTAATGATTTAAATTTCGTATCTTTTGAAAGCTGAGCTGAAAGCTTTGAAAGCTACGCTACTTCTGATTGCTTTAAAAAGTTAATGATTTAAATTTCGTATCTTTTGAAAGTTGTTCACAACTTTAGATTACTTTAATTCATACAAGAGCTCTTGAAAGTTCTGAGGGAGCTTTTTTAAAAGCTCTGATGAAGCTTTTTAAAGCTCTTATGGAACTTTTAAAAGCTCTTTATTAGTCTTTGAAAGCTTTGAAGAATCATTTGAAAGCTCTATTGAGGCTTTTAAAAGCTCTGTTGAAGCTTTTAAAACCTTGGTGAATCTTTTTAATGCGCCGATGAAGCTTCTGAATGATCTGATGAAGCTATCAAAAAAGCTTTGAAAGCTCTGCTGATAGCTTTGAAAGCTACGATACTTCTGATTGCTTTAAAAAGTTAATGATTTAAATTTCGTATCTTTTGAAAGTTGTTCACAACTTTAGATTACTTTAATTCATACAAGAGCTCTTCAAAGTTCTGAGGGAGCTTTTTGAAAAGCTCTGAAGAAGCTTTTTAAAGCTCTGATGGAACTTTTAAAAGCTCTTTATTAGTCTTTGAAAGCTTTGAAGAAGGATTTGAAAGCTCTATTGAAGCTTTTTAAAGCTCTGCTGAAGCTTTTAAAACCTCGGTGAATCTTTTGAATGCACCGATGAAGGTTTTGAATGATCTGATGAAGCTATCAAAAAAGCTTTGAAAGCTCTGCTGATAGCTTTGAAAGCTACGATACTTTTGATTGCTTTAAAAAGTTAATACTTTAAATTTTGTATCTTTTTAAAGTTGTTCACAACTTTAGATTACTTTAATTCATACAAGAGCTCTTCAAATTTCTGAGAGAGCTTTTTTAAAAGCTCTGATAAAGCTTTTTAAAGCTTTGATGGAACTTTGATAAGCTTTTTAGCAGTCTTTAAAAGTTTTGACGAAGCATTTGAAAGCTTTGCTGAAGCTTTTAAAACCTCGGTGAATCTTTTGAAAGCGCCGATCAAGCTTTTGAAAGCTCTGATGAAGCTATCAAAAAAACTTTGAAAGCTCTGCTGAAAGCTTTGAAAGCTACGCTACTTTTGATTGCTTTAAAAATTCATGATATAAATTTTGTATCTTTTTAAAGTTGTTCACAACTTTTGATTAGCTTCATTTTTTGTTAGTTTCTATTAAAAAAATCATATATTTACAGTTACTAAGGTTGACTTTCATCAAAGCTCATATAAAATGCAAAATTATGAATCTATAATAAAATTGCATTTTCAAACTTGCACGTAGCTGCACATATTTTTTTTGTCTTATCTATATGTGAAATATCGAGTGTACTTGTCATAACCAATCAATTGGAAATACTCCAAATTACGTGGTATACCCGAGAATAAATATTTACACTTTCAGTTAACATTAAATTTGCAACAAATATTTTTGCATAAAAAATTATTTTTTACTTTGTGTATAAATTCAATTTAACTTAGTTCATTTAGCATATTTGCAGAAGTGACACTGCAGTTCTGACAATTATAAAAACTTATCTTACAAGCTAGCGTTGTACGCCAGTGTAACGCGACGAAGAGGTTCTAATGAGAAAATTACAAAAAAAAAAAAAAAACGCAATTCGCACCTGTAGCATCATGTTAGGCGTGTAAAATCGCTGAACAAATACATAAAATATTGCACAAATATTTACAAAAACTCTAAATGTTTCGTAATGATTTTTAAAATAAAATTTGCTTTTTTAATTATTCTTACAGACTGCAAGTGGCTGCTGGTGGTACTTCTTCTCCAAGTTTACCGAATTCTTTGACACCTTCTTCTTTGTGTTGCGCAAGCGTTACGATCAGGTTTCGACACTACATGTCATACATCATGGCATCATGCCGGTTTCTGTTTGGTGGGGCGTCAAATTTACACCCGGTGGACACTCGACATTCTTTGGTTTTCTCAATACCTTCGTGCATATCTTTATGTATTCTTACTATATGTTGGCCGCTATGGGACCCAAAGTGCAGAAATACTTGTGGTGGAAGAAATACTTGACTGTGTTGCAGATGATTCAGTTTGTTTTGGTCATGGTGCACTCGTTCCAATTGTTCTTCAGAAATGAATGCAACTATCCCATCGGCTTTGCCTACTTTATTGGAGCTCATGCGGTTATGTTCTATTTCCTCTTCTCGGACTTTTACAAACAGGCTTACCTGAAAAAGGAACAAAAGGTAAGTGAAGCAAATAGAGTAAAAAGAATAACTTGAAATCACAGCGAGAATGAAAAAAAATTTGCATAAAAAAGCAATTAAAAAAAGAGTTAAAATATTTTAACAAAATTCTTAAATATTTTGTTGAACTTGAACTTGAAAACATTTAAATAGAAAAGTTCAAGTAAGTAAAGGCAAAAACTCGTTAAGGATCAGAGATATTAAAATTAATAATATTGTGAATTATGAAGACATCAGTTAAGATTCAACTAAAGAAAGACTAAACGACAAAAAATTTGTTGATTAAGTTTCATTTATTTGTTGCTTTCATTTAATACCATTAAATAAGTAGTTGACACTTATTAAAATGTTTCAGTCTGAAGTTAAACTTCAGTTACTGTAAAAACAAAAGACTTAAGAAACGAACTTAAATTTCAGTAGTTAAACCAAATCAATACATACTTAATTTATTATAATCACAAAATTAAACTTCCTGACAAATAATCTGTACATTTTTCTTCTCTCTTCTCATCTCTATTCGCGCAGAAGGAGAAACTAGCCGCTGCAGCTGCTTTACTAAAGAATCAATCGAATGGTTACACCAACGGCGCCATTCAAAATGGCAGCGCCATAAATAGCGAAATTAATGGCAATACAAAATTCGGCGAATCCATGTCGAAAATCGAGGACTACTGCAATGCAACAATTACGTCGCCCACCGCCACAACGACGAGACAACGATTCTATGCAGGGTCAAGCAATTAATTTATTTTTACTTAAAGAAATTCTTAGTTATTAATTAATTTTTACTCAACTAAAGAAAATAGTTTAAGTCTAGTTTAGCAATAAAGAAAAGTAGTGAGAAAGATAACAAAAGAAAACTAAAGCAAAACTGATAAAATTACTGCAAATAATTAAATGTATGTAGTTAACTTTATATAGCTTAAAACAAAAAAGTGTAACGATATTAAAAGTGGTTTAAAGTCTGGGCAATGTTTTTTTTTCTTAATTTTGAAGTGTATGTTTCTTTTTTAAAATTTTGTGGTTAGTTGTACTTAACGGTAATGTTCAAAGTGTATATTTTAGCACTGTTAGAGTATCGTATTGTATTGTATTGTATTGCATTTAAAATGCATTGTTTTGTTTTTTGTAAAATATTTTAATATGCAATAAAGTTAAATTTGCTTATGTTGCTTGAAACCAGAGACAAACTGGTTGATTGTAATTTTTAAATTTTAACTAATTTAACTTGTATTCTCAGCCAAGCCAAATACATACACAGACACAAACAAACACACAAAAATGTTAAGTAGCAAAAATGAAGCCATTTGAAGAAACATTTGAACAAACTTTTAGGTTAATTTTAGGTTGTTGTATCAAGTCTTGGAAGTTTGACATGTAATAAAAATTGAGACATCAATAAATATTTTATAAAATTTTCTATTTTATATGAAAAAAAAAAAAAATATGGAAATGTGTTTTACTTGCGGTGTTTTAAATCAAAAAGATTGTTGATGGTCTTTCGATAAGATGGTTTTGATACGTTCTAAAAAATTTGATATATTTTAGTTAATCACACAGCAATCAGTAGATATAATGAAAATATTTACCTCGGAACCACGCTGTTATTTTCATAAATAAAGTGTTGCATATCTTCAGGCAGTAAATAAAAATATTGCCTCTACTCACACAGAGTGGTCCGAAAAATGTTTTTTTTTAAATTAATTTGACGTAGTGGATAAATTTAAAAAAGTTTGGTAGATTTTTAATATAAAAAGTACACGTTTTAATTATAATTTATATATGTATCAACATTTTTGACATACTTCATGCAAAAATCTATATAATTAATATGCTAAGGTTTTTTTAGTGACTTCAATTCCTTCCAGACCAATGCACAGTGGCCGAAATGGCTTGTTTAGCGGAAAAATATTAATAACTCTAAAACTAAAAAAGATATGAAAGTGATATTTGGCATGAAGGATTATGGAAATATGATACACAAATGTGTGAAGTTATGAAAATGTAGTATTTTTTTGTAGTTGTTGTGCGACTTTAAATTCTCTCCTTAACAAATACATAACACTGTACGAAAATTTTACTTTTTTTTTCCAAAATTTTTAAATTTTTAATAAAAATCCTGGTAAAAGAGACAAAAAAAAGAAAGATACACAGGTGTCAGCGTTTAAAAATGTTACTTCTAAATAAATTTTAATATAGCCTTAAAGTTTTTTCTTACATTTAAAAACCCCTGGCTATGACAAAATCAGCTACCAAATGCTGAAGAATCTTTCCACCTCAAGCAAGAGTCATTTGCTCAAAATTTATAACTATATATTCTCTAATTGGGTTATCCCTCAAGTTTGGAAAACAGCGACGGTTTTACCTTTATCAAAACCTAACAAACCGAAAAATAGACTTGTTGGCTATCGTCCAATATCTTTGCTTTCTTGCGTAAGTAAAATATTGGAAAAAATTATAGCTAAGCGTTTGTCTTGGTTTCTGCAAAGAAATAAACTATTAAATTCCAAACAAGTTGCTTTTAAGCCCAATAAGGGCACAATCGACGCTCTTCTCTTTCTTGACCACCAAATTGTTAAAAATTTATCGGCGAGAAATCATGTATCTATCCTGTCAATTGACTTTGAAAAGGCTTTTGATAGAATAGGTGCGCATTCAATTATTGATCAGTTAAAGGAATGGAAACTTGGTAAAAATATAATAAATTATGTTTACTCATTCCTCACAAATAGGAAATTCAAAGTTAGAGTTAACTCGTTTAGTTCTAAAATATTCCCTCTTGAAAACGGAATACCACAAGGGTCTCCTTTGTCGGTAGTTCTCTTTCAAATAGCGTTTGAAAAACTTAACAAAATTATTTCAATCCATAAGTTCTTTAATCACTGCATATACGCAGATGACCTTTATTTGATCGCTAAATACAAAGACGAATTAACTCTACAAAGTAAAATAAATGCTTTGTTTGTCGATATTGACTCATGGTCTGAAAAATCAGGTGCAAGGATTAATCTTGATAAAACAAACATTTTACATATATGTAGAAAAAGAAATTGCAACCCTATTAGTATTTCAATAAATTCAATTGTTATCAACTATGTTAACAGTCTCAAAATTCTTGGAGTTATTTTCAATAGCTAATATAATTGGAATTCACATGTTGACCATTTAAAGAAATCGTTAGTTAATAGATTAAATTTAGTTAAATGTATTTCTAGTCATAAAAGTAATTCAAATGTTAATACCAGCTTAAATATTGTCAATGCTCTAATAATATCTTAACTTGATTACGGGCTAATCATCTACGGATATACCACCCAAACAAACAAACGGAAGCTACAATCAGTCCTAAATGGCGCTGCTAGATACTGCCTTGGTGCTTTTCGAAGTACCCCCATACCAAATATCCTTGCAGAATCAGGCCTGCTTTCATTGGAAATGAGACTCAACCTTAATATTGCCAAAGCCACCACAAAAATTTTGCTGCTAAATGAGGATCCAATTATACCAAACCTCTATAAAACTAGGATACACAACAATCCAAAAAAACGCTCCTCGTTTCAAAGAATTATGTTAGCTGGATCCGATATTGGTTTCGATCTAAAACCTCACAAAAAATCCGTGATTCGCTTTCCACCTGGGCAACTCTATACAAACAGTTGTATAGATAAACTTACTTATTTCCCAAAGAGTACAACAAACGAAATCGTTTTCTTATCACACTTCGATGAAATCTCAAATAATTTTAAAAGGCAACACTGGGATTTCTACTTCACCGATGGATCCAAAACTGACGACGCTGTGGCATATGCTGTTATTGATCCCCAGTTAGAGGTTGTGATCATGATGCAACTATTTCCAAATTGCTCAATATTTTCAGCTGAGGCTGAAGCTCTTCTTGCAGCTGCTAAACATTGTATTAAACAAAGAGGAAAGCATATAATTTGTACAGACTCTCTATCTGTTTTTAATGCAGTTAAAAATCCTCTCAATACAAACGAAACTATAGGCATTATTCGTGATTGTTTGATTCAACACCCAAGTAAACTTAAAATAATGTGGATTCCTAGCCATCTTGGCATCCAAGGCAACGACGCTGCCGACAAGGCGGCGAAACACGCAACATCTGCCCCAATCATCATGCAAGCTACTTACCACAAAAAGGATATGCTGAAATCAATTTTTATATACACTGCACATGAACGCCAAAACCAGTGGAACAATTATACGCATTTCTACAAACGAATAAATCCAAATGGTATTGCTTCAGTCTACCCAGCTAACATTTCACGTTTACACATCCAAAAAGTTATTCGCTTCCGCCTAGGACACACACGCATCACACATCAACATCTCATGGAAAATCGATCGCCCAATCAATGTCCAATCTGCAACTTTCCAACAGTAACTACATCTCATTTAATATTTGAATGTATACCAATTAAACAGTACTGCGCTAAATATAATATAAATATTTTTAACTTATTAACTGATCTATCAGAAAAAAATGTAACCAACTTTATAAAATTCTTAAAAA
The DNA here is from genome assembly GCA_958299015.1 of Tetanocera ferruginea. Classification (NCBI taxonomy): domain Eukaryota; kingdom Metazoa; phylum Arthropoda; class Insecta; order Diptera; family Sciomyzidae; genus Tetanocera; species Tetanocera ferruginea. Next base: position 138,575,628 of record OY282642.1, read on the forward strand.
TTTTCCAATTATATTTGCATATTTAAAAAAAAAAAAAAAAAAAAAGAAATAAAAAAACAAATGTACTATATATGTATATATATATATCTTTAATTTATCTTGAGTAACACATTGTATATATTTAGGTAATAGGCCGAAAACCTTAGTTGTTAGTGCCTCTCTCATTTTTTGTTTTTGTTTTTCTAATTTATTAGACTAATAAATAATCAATCAATCAATCAATTTTTCTTACATTTTTTTAACATTTAATTTTTTGCCTTTCAAGCAATATAAATATTATTCTGATTCCGAATCCGAATCAATTTGCATATCTTCCTGTAAATTTAAGTCTAAAAGAAGACTTCTTACTTCTTTATCTAACAAAATATATTTTTTTGAACTGCTAGAAGTACTTTTGGACAAAGATGAAATTAGCGGATCAGATGAAAAAAGTAGTGCATGTGCTAAATCTTGCATAGTATTGTGCCGTGATGTTTTTCGTGTATGATGCAGCCAGAAATTGCGCAAGTCTTTGTTTCTAGCTTCTAAGGCTTCTTCTGACATCATACCAATTGGAATAGCTACACTATTTATTATGTCGGCTCCATGTATTAAGATTTTATGGACGGAAGAAGGCATATAAAACCATGGATAGTTTTCCACAAAAATTTGTGCTGTTTTTAATGTATAATCTCGAAAAAGTTCAGTATTTATTTGGTATCCGCAAGCCATAGTACGTAAAATTACGCTGAATCTTTCAATTAAACTTTCATTTACGCCAGTTATTTCTGCAGCCATTTTTGGTTGTTGGAAAAATCTTCTAGCGGTATTCCCGTTATTAGTATTGCCGGAAACAGCCATTGGTATATCAACCAACAGGCACATATTCTTCCTTAATTCGTCTTGAATTTTAGATTTTGTTTCGTTTACTACATCTCTATCAGAATTTCGAACCTGCCATCTTTGAATAGGAAGTCTATAGGCAATATGAATGATACATTCAAAAAAACGTATCCAGGCATGAAGAGTAGATAAACCGTACTGGTACAAATCAACGTTACCTGGTAAGTTTTTAATTAAATCAAGATCAAGAAGAAAATGTTTTTTTTAAATTAATTTGACGTAGTGGATAAATTTAAAAAAGTTTGGTAGATTTTTAATATAAAAAGTACACGTTTTAATTATAATTTATATATATATCAACATTTTTGACATACTTCATGCAAAAATCTATATAATTAATATGCTAAGGTTTTTTTAGTGACTTCAATTCCTTCCAGACCAATGGACCGATTTTATCGATTCAGATGTCATTGAATTAGGTTTAGGCTAAAATCAAATTTTTGTACAAAAATCCGCTATTTAAACGGTTTTAAATTTAGTTTGAGAAGAGCTTATGAATTGATCGAATTTGAATTTTTTTCAAAACTAAAAATTTTCAAATGTCAATTGTCCAAAAAATTCAGTTTCAAAATCTAAACGTCCACTTTCCGAGCAAACAACTCAGTCACGTTTTAACGGTTTTCAAAAAAACCTTTTTGTTTTGAGTTTTTTGGCGTTTTTTCATCGAAATGTGTTAAAAATCGATGTTGTAAGTATTCTGTAAGTATTTTTTATTAATTTATTAATTATATCTTAGTATTATTTTTTGTCTTAAATCTATTTTTTACTTCGTTTTTGTAAAAATTAGTAAGGTTTTATAGTTTGAAAAGTTTGTCTCAGTAGTAATCTTAGTGTAAGTCCATCTTCGTATTTTGACAGTTACATTTAAAAATAAAGTGTAAAACATACGTTTTAAGTCAAAGCATTCAGATAATGATCTTTTATATCATTATTGAGACTGAATATATCGCCGATTCAGAAGTAAAATTCACTAAGTACATATTGGGCAAAAGCGTATTTTTTGCAGCATTTTTCTTAATGTAGGATGATCTCTATTACAAAAAACTCAATTTTGGCCACAAATGCCCCAGAGACAAGTAAAAATATTAAAAATTCATTAAGTATATTTTTTAATAAAGAGCTTGGCAGGTAAAACTCATTTGCACTTAATGAATTTTACCTGTAAAACAAAAAAGGTGAATGTAAGTTAGCAGCTTTTGTCAATTTTGTTAAAACTTTTATGCAAAATCAATGTTCTTGCTTAGAAAAATACCTTTTAAATAAAAGGGAGCATTAAATTTTATAGTGAATATTAGCGAACAATTCAATAAAATTTTTTAAGAAATATGTGCAGTATTTATAAAAAATATATTATTTTTTCGCCTCTAAAGCACATGTTTTCAATTTATTTTGAACCAGCTCCCAAAAGTCGGCATCGCAGTTGCGATTTATACTACCTGAATAAATATGCCTTGATTAAAACATTGCATGACATTTCAAAGTATTGAAAATAAAAACAATAAGTGACCATTTTTCAGACCAAAACATAGATTACAAGATTTGTGTACTGTTTGAATGTCAAAATATTAAAAATTATTATATCATGGATCAAAACATAAAAAAACAAAATTTGTGTACTGTTTGAAAGTCAAAATATCAATAAAATTGTGACAAATAAACAAAAAATTATTTCATTTATCAAATGCACAAACAATTTTTGATACTGTTCCCTGTTCAAATTGAAAGTATTCCTATTTTTTGTTTACAAAAAGGGTGAGAGAATATTTTTTTGAATAACGATGATTAAAAAGCATTTTAGCTTTAAAAAGCTTTTTAACTATTGAACATTGTAAAGCTATTTTAAGATATTTTTATCAATAAGATTGCTATTTTATAAAATTAAGTTTTGTACCAATTTTTGTGTTCAAACCATTTGTGTTCGTCGATTTCACAAAGGTAAGCTTTTTATGATTAAACTCTGGCTTAAAAAATTTATGCATGGACAATTTTTGAAGTGAAACTTTTTGGGCTTCAATTCGATAATTGGACGAGAATTTATTAAAAAAATATTTGAAGATAATATCACAATAAATATCGTATGTATTAGTCTCATGCTTTTTTTAAATATTATCTTTAAGCGCTCCTGATAGTGTGACTGATAGTAACCCAAGCAACAATTGCTATCTTTATTTTATCCTAAAGACTTCCTGAAGAGAAATTATTAAGAATGACACACTTATGATTATCTCTAAACTTTCAGGCATGCGCAAAAGGCCGCCCATGGGCGGATAGCTTTCACATGCATACGACAGCTTTCAGTCAAAAAAGCTTTGCAGTCGAGACTCGCACTGTTACACTGAATATTAATTCACATTCGTGTTATCACAGCACACGATCAGTCGCTGTGCGAACTTCATGCTGTGAGGTTGCGGTCGCTTGCTCCTGCGTTGCCTTCTTAAAAACGACAAACTACCATTCATACGCATAAATATGCGTTTGTTTATTGTATTTGTTTGTCTGTAATAATTTTTTGGTTTTATATAATAGGTATTTAATTAATTCGTAGAATTTTACTTAATTTTTAAACGAAGATTGTAGTATTAAATATGTCAACGTAGTTGCAAGCGACCGCAACCCTTCAGCATGAAGTTTGCACAACGACTGAACGTATGTTGGGATTGTTGCAATGAACAAACTCGTGCTTTTCGTTCAGTGTTAACTTGAAAAACAAAAGCTTTGCAATACAAACACAAAACTTTGTATGTATTAGTTTGCGCACCTCTGCTCTAAACGATATCTGTAAGATACTTATAAAACTCTTCTAAGCTCATTTTGGCACTATAAAGTGCGAGTTGTTATTTAAAGAGCGCCCTCATATCGACCTCTTAGAACCCTGAAACAAGATCAACACTCTTAGAAGCATTGTCTTAGATAAGACTTACAGATCTATTGCAGATAAATACTCTTAAGAGAATTAAAACACAAATACGTAAACATAAATACAATCAAATATTTTTTATTAGGATTATGTATACATACAATACTTCCCAAATTATTATATCTATAATATTGTATATGCGTGGTGTAATATTTTATCACATAAATGCAAAATTTTCATTGCGATTGAAGCTTTACCGTATGAATCTTATATTGCACCTAGTTTAGAAGCTGTCACCTTTCGCAAAACTCAACATTAAAGGTTTTATTTAATTAACAAATTATACCATACTCTCAATAAATGTACTGTAAGGCAGTTTTAAGAGTTGATGCTTCATACAAGAGTTCAGCTCTTACTTCAAAAATAATATACTTAAGTAAGTCTCATATAAGAGTTGTATACTCTACGAGATGGGCTAAAGGCGAAATTTGTAGGGCCACAATTTTGCTCTTATAATCAGAGTGATACTCTTCTAGTCAGACCGTTACTCTTATAATCAGAGTGATACTCTTCTAGTCAGACCGTTGCTCTTATAATCAGAGTGATACTCTTCTAGTCAGACCGTTGCTCTTATAATCAGAGTTATACTCTTCTATCCAGACCGCTACTCTTAAAATCAGAGTAGTACTTTTCTACTCAGACCGTTGTTCTTATAAAAAGTCTTCTACTCGGACAAATGTCATTTTAGGATATAATATACTCTTTATCCTTCCTTTACTCGCGCATTGGTCTCTCAGACCGAAGAAACAATAAATCGGTGTTTTCTCAAAAAATTAACATCGTAAAAAACTGTGGTCTTTAGCAAATAAATTATAGGATCTAAAATTTTGTATGTTTCCTTTGTTCAATTATATCCTCTTCTTTACAATAAACACAAACAATGCCAAAAAAAAAGTATATAATTGAAATAATGCAGACGAGATCAAATCTCGGTCTGAGGCACCGTGCGCGAGTATATATGTGATGCTGTTTGGCACGAGTATACGAAGGTTATTGACACTTACAGGGCCCTTGATTTTACAGTATACCAGATCAGATCAGAACTCCTTCAATATAAGCCTTGAAAATGTCTATAAGACTTAATCAATAAAGCCTTAACTCTTCAGAATTTGACTCTGAAAGCTGAAGTTTTGCAGAAGCCTAAGATACTGAAACTTCGCAGGAATGCTCTTATAACACATCTCTCTTAAACTACTGTGAGATAATTTGAAATAGAACAGAACACTTATAGACAACTAGCTTTGCTGTAATTAATCTGTAAGCGTATTACTTTTGCTGAAGAAAGCTATAGGACCTAATTCAAACATAAAATGTTTCACCCAGTGCTCAACTCTTAAGAATTGTTGCTTGGGAAGGCAGTGGGGAACACAAATGAGTAGGGGAGCGGTCCGTAAGTTGAACACCTCTTACTTTTTGTGGTCATAACTTATATCCGAATAAATATTTTTTTCATGTAATTATACCGTTCAAAAGAACTTGTCAATAGCTACAACTTTTCTGAAAAAACGAAATTACTTTCAAAACAAGCCTGTAATTTGAAAAAAAACATTTTTGGTCCGTAAGTTAAACACTCCATCAAAATCACAAAAAAAAAATAAAAAACATGAAACTCCAAGTAAAAATGTCTAATTGCCAAATGTTCTTTTTCTAATTAATTTTGACATAATATTTCATTGTTTATATAATAATAATGAGTAGTGATGGGTCGATATTTTGGTAGTTGTGATTTTTTCACTGCTACTCGAAAGTAGCAATCACAGTCTCTTTCTTTTCGTAAAAGTATCCAATAAGCCAAAAAACTGATTGATCCTGCAAAACTGAGCTAAAAGCGGATGTGCCTGCATTGCTGGTATGAAAACGGCATGTAATTGTAACCTCAATTAGTGCATTTACAGAGCTCTGCTTGATAACTGAGGTTTGAAGTAAAAAAAAATGTATAGAAAATTTTTCATTTGGAAATAATTTGCAGTTATATAATAATATATAATAATATGTTAATAATAATATTTTTTATAATATAGTAAATATACATAATGATAAGAAATAATGATATATAATTAGAAATATAAATATAACTAGTAAACCTGTTGCCCGAATTCGAGCAATTCAATAAAAATTAATTGTTAGAAACGATATATTGACTCTCAATAATGATATAAAAGATCATTATCTGAATGGTTTGACTTTAAACGTTTGATCTGACACACAATTTTTTAATGTAACTGTCAAAATACGAAGACGGACTTACACTAATATATAAACTGAGAAAAACATTATTACTATTCGAAAACATCGCAGCTTAACTCTTCCAGCTATAAAAAATAACTAATGTTAAAGAAAAACGCATTAAAATATAGATTTAAAAAATAATACTAAGATATATTTCAGAAATTAATAAAAGGTACTTACAGAACACCTACAACATCGATTTATGACACATTTAGATGAAAAAACACTAAAAAAACCAAAAAAAAATTTTTTTTTGAAAACCGTTGAAATTTGACTGAGTTGTTTGCTCGGAAAGTGGAATTTTTTATTTTGGAACTGCATTTTTCGGACAATTGACATTTGAGGAATGCATAAAAGATAATTTTGGTTAAAAATTTTTAGTTTTGAAAAAAACTCAAATTCGATCAATTCATAAGCTCTTCTCAAACTAAATTTCAAATCGATAAAATAACGGATTTTTGTACAAAAATTTTATTTCTGTTTTAAAAGGTTGGGAACCCCCTGAAGTGAAATCACAATTTTTAAAAGTGGTTTGCACATATACAGCCTAAACCTGATTTAATGACATCTAAATCGATAGAATCGGTCCATTGGTCTGGGAGGAGTTGAAGTCACAAAAAAACCTTAGCCTATTAATTATATAGATAAGCAGGATGATTAAAACAGATTCGTGGCTATAACTTTTAATTGGTTGTAGCTATAATGAAATTTTTTTCAAATATATTGTTTTTGAAGCTTGTTGAAGATTTAAAAAATATAAGAACAACATTTAAAAAAAAAAAAATTTCGAGCAAAAAACCATAGGGGGTAGCCTTGTTTTTTCGATGACACATAGTATTTATTAATTTTTCTGTCAAACAAAAACAAATTCGTCTTAAATAAACTACATACAATGAAAGAAAATAAAAAATGCAAATTTTAAATTTTTTTATTTTTACAACAAAAACAATTTTTAATACATTTTTAGAGAAAACATTCATTTTATTGGACTCTTTTTAAAGGCAATGATTAAAATATAAATAATAAAGTAACGGTAAAAACTTTGTTATTATTTTAAAGTCAATTAATTGCAATTAAATACAAAAAAGAAATAAATGAAATTTTTTAAAAAGTGGCAGAGATATTTGCTTCCAAATAGAGAACTTTAAATTTCAGAGAGTTTTTTTCTCCGTCTTGGCGTTTGATAAAAATACACGTTAAACAACTAAAGAAAATATTAAGAAAATTCATTAAAAATACATTTGGCAAGATAATTACTGTATTTGTCAACACATTTCAAAGAAAATTGAACAAAAATTTAGAAAAACAAAAAAATTTTGAAAACCGTTGAAATTTGACTGAGTTGTTTGCTCGGAAAGTGGAATTTTTTATTTTGGAACTGCATTTTTCGGACAATTGACATTTGAGGAATGCATAAAAGATAATTTTGGTTAAAAATTTTTAGTTTTGAAAAAAACTCAAATTCGATCAATTCATAAGCTCTTCTCAAACTAAATTTCAAATCGATAAAATAACGGATTTTTGTACAAAAATTTTATTTCTGTTTTAAAAGGTTGGGAACCCCCTGAAGTGAAATCACAATTTTTAAAAGTGGTTTGCACATATACAGCCTAAACCTGATTTAATGACATCTAAATCGATAGAATCGGTCCATTGGTCTGGGAGGAGTTGAAGTCACAAAAAAACCTTAGCCTATTAATTATATAGATAAGCAGGATGATTAAAACAGATTCGTGGCTATAACTTTTAATTGGTTGTAGCTATAATGAAATTTTTTTCAAATATATTGTTTTTGAAGCTTGTTGAAGATTTAAAAAATATAAGAACAACATTTAAAAAAAAAAAAATTTCGAGCAAAAAACCATAGGGGGTAGCCTTGTTTTTTCGATGACACATAGTATTTATTAATTTTTCTGTCAAACAAAAACAAATTCGTCTTAAATAAACTACATACAATGAAAGAAAATAAAAAATGCAAATTTTAAATTTTTTTATTTTTACAACAAAAACAATTTTTAATACATTTTTAGAGAAAACATTCATTTTATTGGACTCTTTTTAAAGGCAATGATTAAAATATAAATAATAAAGTAACGGTAAAAACTTTGTTATTATTTTAAAGTCAATTAATTGCAATTAAATACAAAAAAGAAATAAATTAAATTTTTTAAAAAGTGGCAGAGATATTTGCTTCCAAATAGAGAACTTTAAATTTCAGAGAGTTTTTTTCTCCGTCTTGGCGTTTGATAAAAATACACGTTAAACAACTAAAGAAAATATTAAGAAAATTCATTAAAAATACATTTGGCAAGATAATTACTGTATTTGTCAACACATTTCAAAGAAAATTGAACAAAAATTTAGAAAAACAAAAAAATTTTGAAAACCGTTGAAATTTGACTGAGTTGTTTGCTCGGAAAGTGGAATTTTTTATTTTGGAACTGCATTTTTCGGACAATTGACATTTGAGGAATGCATAAAAGATAATTTTGGTTAAAAATTTTTAGTTTTGAAAAAAACTCAAATTCGATCAATTCATAAGCTCTTCTCAAACTAAATTTCAAATCGATAAAATAACGGATTTTTGTACAAAAATTTTATTTCTGTTTTAAAAGGTTGGGAACCCCCTGAAGTGAAATCACAATTTTTAAAAGTGGTTTGCACATATACAGCCTAAACCTGATTTAATGACATCTAAATCGATAGAATCGGTCCATTGGTCTGGGAGGAGTTGAAGTCACAAAAAAACCTTAGCCTATTAATTATATAGATAAGCAGGATGATTAAAACAGATTCGTGGCTATAACTTTTAATTGGTTGTAGCTATAATGAAATTTTTTTCAAATATATTGTTTTTGAAGCTTGTTGAAGATTTAAAAAATATAAGAACAACATTTAAAAAAAAAAAAATTTCGAGCAAAAAACCATAGGGGGTAGCCTTGTTTTTTCGATGACACATAGTATTTATTAATTTTTCTGTCAAACAAAAACAAATTCGTCTTAAATAAACTACATACAATGAAAGAAAATAAAAAATGCAAATTTTAAATTTTTTTATTTTTACAACAAAAACAATTTTTAATACATTTTTAGAGAAAACATTCATTTTATTGGACTCTTTTTAAAGGCAATGATTAAAATATAAATAATAAAGTAACGGTAAAAACTTTGTTATTATTTTAAAGTCAATTAATTGCAATTAAATACAAAAAAGAAATAAATGAAATTTTTTAAAAAGTGGCAGAGATATTTGCTTCCAAATAGAGAACTTTAAATTTCAGAGAGTTTTTTTCTCCGTCTTGGCGTTTGATAAAAATACACGTTAAACAACTAAAGAAAATATTAAGAAAATTCATTAAAAATACATTTGGCAAGATAATTACTGTATTTGTCAACACATTTCAAAGAAAATTGAACAAAAATTTAGAAAAACAAAAAAATTTTGAAAACCGTTGAAATTTGACTGAGTTGTTTGCTCGGAAAGTGGAATTTTTTATTTTGGAACTGCATTTTTCGGACAATTGACATTTGAGGAATGCATAAAAGATAATTTTGGTTAAAAATTTTTAGTTTTGAAAAAAACTCAAATTCGATCAATTCATAAGCTCTTCTCAAACTAAATTTCAAATCGATAAAATAACGGATTTTTGTACAAAAATTTTATTTCTGTTTTAAAAGGTTGGGAACCCCCTGAAGTGAAATCACAATTTTTAAAAGTGGTTTGCACATATACAGCCTAAACCTGATTTAATGACATCTAAATCGATAGAATCGGTCCATTGGTCTGGGAGGAGTTGAAGTCACAAAAAAACCTTAGCCTATTAATTATATAGATAAGCAGGATGATTAAAACAGATTCGTGGCTATAACTTTTAATTGGTTGTAGCTATAATGAAATTTTTTTCAAATATATTGTTTTTGAAGCTTGTTGAAGATTTAAAAAATATAAGAACAACATTTAAAAAAAAAAAAATTTCGAGCAAAAAACCATAGGGGGTAGCCTTGTTTTTTCGATGACACATAGTATTTATTAATTTTTCTGTCAAACAAAAACAAATTCGTCTTAAATAAACTACATACAATGAAAGAAAATAAAAAATGCAAATTTTAAATTTTTTTATTTTTACAACAAAAACAATTTTTAATACATTTTTAGAGAAAACATTCATTTTATTGGACTCTTTTTAAAGGCAATGATTAAAATATAAATAATAAAGTAACGGTAAAAACTTTGTTATTATTTTAAAGTCAATTAATTGCAATTAAATACAAAAAAGAAATAAATTAAATTTTTTAAAAAGTGGCAGAGATATTTGCTTCCAAATAGAGAACTTTAAATTTCAGAGAGTTTTTTTCTCCGTCTTGGCGTTTGATAAAAATACACGTTAAACAACTAAAGAAAATATTAAGAAAATTCATTAAAAATACATTTGGCAAGATAATTACTGTATTTGTCAACACATTTCAAAGAAAATTGAACAAAAATTTAGAAAAACAAAAAAATTTTGAAAACCGTTGAAATTTGACTGAGTTGTTTGCTCGGAAAGTGGAATTTTTTATTTTGGAACTGCATTTTTCGGACAATTGACATTTGAGGAATGCATAAAAGATAATTTTGGTTAAAAATTTTTAGTTTTGAAAAAAACTCAAATTCGATCAATTCATAAGCTCTTCTCAAACTAAATTTCAAATCGATAAAATAACGGATTTTTGTACAAAAATTTTATTTCTGTTTTAAAAGGTTGGGAACCCCCTGAAGTGAAATCACAATTTTTAAAAGTGGTTTGCACATATACAGCCTAAACCTGATTTAATGACATCTAAATCGATAGAATCGGTCCATTGGTCTGGGAGGAGTTGAAGTCACAAAAAAACCTTAGCCTATTAATTATATAGATAAGCAGGATGATTAAAACAGATTCGTGGCTATAACTTTTAATTGGTTGTAGCTATAATGAAATTTTTTTCAAATATATTGTTTTTGAAGCTTGTTGAAGATTTAAAAAATATAAGAACAACATTTAAAAAAAAAAAAATTTCGAGCAAAAAACCATAGGGGGTAGCCTTGTTTTTTCGATGACACATAGTATTTATTAATTTTTCTGTCAAACAAAAACAAATTCGTCTTAAATAAACTACATACAATGAAAGAAAATAAAAAATGCAAATTTTAAATTTTTTTATTTTTACAACAAAAACAATTTTTAATACATTTTTAGAGAAAACATTCATTTTATTGGACTCTTTTTAAAGGCAATGATTAAAATATAAATAATAAAGTAACGGTAAAAACTTTGTTATTATTTTAAAGTCAATTAATTGCAATTAAATACAAAAAAGAAATAAATGAAATTTTTTAAAAAGTGGCAGAGATATTTGCTTCCAAATAGAGAACTTTAAATTTCAGAGAGTTTTTTTCTCCGTCTTGGCGTTTGATAAAAATACACGTTAAACAACTAAAGAAAATATTAAGAAAATTCATTAAAAATACATTTGGCAAGATAATTACTGTATTTGTCAACACATTTCAAAGAAAATTGAACAAAAATTTAGAAAAACAAAAAAATTTTGAAAACCGTTGAAATTTGACTGAGTTGTTTGCTCGGAAAGTGGAATTTTTTATTTTGGAACTGCATTTTTCGGACAATTGACATTTGAGGAATGCATAAAAGATAATTTTGGTTAAAAATTTTTAGTTTTGAAAAAAACTCAAATTCGATCAATTCATAAGCTCTTCTCAAACTAAATTTCAAATCGATAAAATAACGGATTTTTGTACAAAAATTTTATTTCTGTTTTAAAAGGTTGGGAACCCCCTGAAGTGAAATCACAATTTTTAAAAGTGGTTTGCACATATACAGCCTAAACCTGATTTAATGACATCTAAATCGATAGAATCGGTCCATTGGTCTGGGAGGAGTTGAAGTCACAAAAAAACCTTAGCCTATTAATTATATAGATAAGCAGGATGATTAAAACAGATTCGTGGCTATAACTTTTAATTGGTTGTAGCTATAATGAAATTTTTTTCAAATATATTGTTTTTGAAGCTTGTTGAAGATTTAAAAAATATAAGAACAACATTTAAAAAAAAAAAAATTTCGAGCAAAAAACCATAGGGGGTAGCCTTGTTTTTTCGATGACACATAGTATTTATTAATTTTTCTGTCAAACAAAAACAAATTCGTCTTAAATAAACTACATACAATGAAAGAAAATAAAAAATGCAAATTTTAAATTTTTTTATTTTTACAACAAAAACAATTTTTAATACATTTTTAGAGAAAACATTCATTTTATTGGACTCTTTTTAAAGGCAATGATTAAAATATAAATAATAAAGTAACGGTAAAAACTTTGTTATTATTTTAAAGTCAATTAATTGCAATTAAATACAAAAAAGAAATAAATTAAATTTTTTAAAAAGTGGCAGAGATATTTGCTTCCAAATAGAGAACTTTAAATTTCAGAGAGTTTTTTTCTCCGTCTTGGCGTTTGATAAAAATACACGTTAAACAACTAAAGAAAATATTAAGAAAATTCATTAAAAATACATTTGGCAAGATAATTACTGTATTTGTCAACACATTTCAAAGAAAATTGAACAAAAATTTAGAAAAACAAAAAAATTTTGAAAACCGTTGAAATTTGACTGAGTTGTTTGCTCGGAAAGTGGAATTTTTTATTTTGGAACTGCATTTTTCGGACAATTGACATTTGAGGAATGCATAAAAGATAATTTTGGTTAAAAATTTTTAGTTTTGAAAAAAACTCAAATTCGATCAATTCATAAGCTCTTCTCAAACTAAATTTCAAATCGATAAAATAACGGATTTTTGTACAAAAATTTTATTTCTGTTTTAAAAGGTTGGGAACCCCCTGAAGTGAAATCACAATTTTTAAAAGTGGTTTGCACATATACAGCCTAAACCTGATTTAATGACATCTAAATCGATAGAATCGGTCCATTGGTCTGGGAGGAGTTGAAGTCACAAAAAAACCTTAGCCTATTAATTATATAGATAAGCAGGATGATTAAAACAGATTCGTGGCTATAACTTTTAATTGGTTGTAGCTATAATGAAATTTTTTTCAAATATATTGTTTTTGAAGCTTGTTGAAGATTTAAAAAATATAAGAACAACATTTAAAAAAAAAAAAATTTCGAGCAAAAAACCATAGGGGGTAGCCTTGTTTTTTCGATGACACATAGTATTTATTAATTTTTCTGTCAAACAAAAACAAATTCGTCTTAAATAAACTACATACAATGAAAGAAAATAAAAAATGCAAATTTTAAATTTTTTTATTTTTACAACAAAAACAATTTTTAATACATTTTTAGAGAAAACATTCATTTTATTGGACTCTTTTTAAAGGCAATGATTAAAATATAAATAATAAAGTAACGGTAAAAACTTTGTTATTATTTTAAAGTCAATTAATTGCAATTAAATACAAAAAAGAAATAAATTAAATTTTTTAAAAAGTGGCAGAGATATTTGCTTCCAAATAGAGAACTTTAAATTTCAGAGAGTTTTTTTCTCCGTCTTGGCGTTTGATAAAAATACACGTTAAACAACTAAAGAAAATATTAAGAAAATTCATTAAAAATACATTTGGCAAAATAATTACTGTATTTGTCAACACATTTCAAAGAAAATTGAACAAAAATTTAGAAAAACAAAAAAATTTTGAAAACCGTTGAAATTTGACTGAGTTGTTTGCTCGGAAAGTGGAATTTTTTATTTTGGAACTGCATTTTTCGGACAATTGACATTTGAGGAATGCATAAAAGATAATTTTGGTTAAAAATTTTTAGTTTTGAAAAAAACTCAAATTCGATCAATTCATAAGCTCTTCTCAAACTAAATTTCAAATCGATAAAATAACGGATTTTTGTACAAAAATTTTATTTCTGTTTTAAAAGGTTGGGAACCCCCTGAAGTGAAATCACAATTTTTAAAAGTGGTTTGCACATATACAGCCTAAACCTGATTTAATGACATCTAAATCGATAGAATCGGTCCATTGGTCTGGGAGGAGTTGAAGTCACAAAAAAACCTTAGCCTATTAATTATATAGATAAGCAGGATGATTAAAACAGATTCGTGGCTATAACTTTTAATTGGTTGTAGCTATAATGAAATTTTTTTCAAATATATTGTTTTTGAAGCTTGTTGAAGATTTAAAAAATATAAGAACAACATTTAAAAAAAAAAAAATTTCGAGCAAAAAACCATAGGGGGTAGCCTTGTTTTTTCGATGACACATAGTATTTATTAATTTTTCTGTCAAACAAAAACAAATTCGTCTTAAATAAACTACATACAATGAAAGAAAATAAAAAATGCAAATTTTAAATTTTTTTATTTTTACAACAAAAACAATTTTTAATACATTTTTAGAGAAAACATTCATTTTATTGGACTCTTTTTAAAGGCAATGATTAAAATATAAATAATAAAGTAACGGTAAAAACTTTGTTATTATTTTAAAGTCAATTAATTGCAATTAAATACAAAAAAGAAATAAATGAAATTTTTTAAAAAGTGGCAGAGATATTTGCTTCCAAATAGAGAACTTTAAATTTCAGAGAGTTTTTTTCTCCGTCTTGGCGTTTGATAAAAATACACGTTAAACAACTAAAGAAAATATTAAGAAAATTCATTAAAAATACATTTGGCAAGATAATTACTGTATTTGTCAACACATTTCAAAGAAAATTGAACAAAAATTTAGAAAAACAAAAAAATTTTGAAAACCGTTGAAATTTGACTGAGTTGTTTGCTCGGAAAGTGGAATTTTTTATTTTGGAACTGCATTTTTCGGACAATTGACATTTGAGGAATGCATAAAAGATAATTTTGGTTAAAAATTTTTAGTTTTGAAAAAAACTCAAATTCGATCAATTCATAAGCTCTTCTCAAACTAAATTTCAAATCGATAAAATAACGGATTTTTGTACAAAAATTTTATTTCTGTTTTAAAAGGTTGGGAACCCCCTGAAGTGAAATCACAATTTTTAAAAGTGGTTTGCACATATACAGCCTAAACCTGATTTAATGACATCTAAATCGATAGAATCGGTCCATTGGTCTGGGAGGAGTTGAAGTCACAAAAAAACCTT
Organism: Tetanocera ferruginea; assembly: GCA_958299015.1. NCBI lineage: Eukaryota > Metazoa > Arthropoda > Insecta > Diptera > Sciomyzidae > Tetanocera > Tetanocera ferruginea. The sequence goes on from OY282642.1 coordinate 138,590,786, forward strand.
AGCCTATTAATTATATAGATAAGCAGGATGATTAAAACAGATTCGTGGCTATAACTTTTAATTGGTTGTAGCTATAATGAAATTTTTTTCAAATATATTGTTTTTGAAGCTTGTTGAAGATTTAAAAAATATAAGAACAACATTTAAAAAAAAAAAAATTTCGAGCAAAAAACCATAGGGGGTAGCCTTGTTTTTTCGATGACACATAGTATTTATTAATTTTTCTGTCAAACAAAAACAAATTCGTCTTAAATAAACTACATACAATGAAAGAAAATAAAAAATGCAAATTTTAAATTTTTTTATTTTTACAACAAAAACAATTTTTAATACATTTTTAGAGAAAACATTCATTTTATTGGACTCTTTTTAAAGGCAATGATTAAAATATAAATAATAAAGTAACGGTAAAAACTTTGTTATTATTTTAAAGTCAATTAATTGCAATTAAATACAAAAAAGAAATAAATGAAATTTTTTAAAAAGTGGCAGAGATATTTGCTTCCAAATAGAGAACTTTAAATTTCAGAGAGTTTTTTTCTCCGTCTTGGCGTTTGATAAAAATACACGTTAAACAACTAAAGAAAATATTAAGAAAATTCATTAAAAATACATTTGGCAAGATAATTACTGTATTTGTCAACACATTTCAAAGAAAATTGAACAAAAATTTAGAAAAACAAAAAAATTTTGAAACCGTTGAAATTTGACTGAGTTGTTTGCTCGGAAAGTGGAATTTTTTATTTTGGAACTGCATTTTTCGGACAATTGACATTTGAGGAATGCATAAAAGATAATTTTGGTTAAAAATTTTTAGTTTTGAAAAAAACTCAAATTCGATCAATTCATAAGCTCTTCTCAAACTAAATTTCAAATCGATAAAATAACGGATTTTTGTACAAAAATTTTATTTCTGTTTTAAAAGGTTGGGAACCCCCTGAAGTGAAATCACAATTTTTAAAAGTGGTTTGCACATATACAGCCTAAACCTGATTTAATGACATCTAAATCGATAGAATCGGTCCATTGGTCTGGGAGGAGTTGAAGTCACAAAAAAACCTTAGCCTATTAATTATATAGATAAGCAGGATGATTAAAACAGATTCGTGGCTATAACTTTTAATTGGTTGTAGCTATAATGAAATTTTTTTCAAATATATTGTTTTTGAAGCTTGTTGAAGATTTAAAAAATATAAGAACAACATTTAAAAAAAAAAAAATTTCGAGCAAAAAACCATAGGGGGTAGCCTTGTTTTTTCGATGACACATAGTATTTATTAATTTTTCTGTCAAACAAAAACAAATTCGTCTTAAATAAACTACATACAATGAAAGAAAATAAAAAATGCAAATTTTAAATTTTTTTATTTTTACAACAAAAACAATTTTTAATACATTTTTAGAGAAAACATTCATTTTATTGGACTCTTTTTAAAGGCAATGATTAAAATATAAATAATAAAGTAACGGTAAAAACTTTGTTATTATTTTAAAGTCAATTAATTGCAATTAAATACAAAAAAGAAATAAATTAAATTTTTTAAAAAGTGGCAGAGATATTTGCTTCCAAATAGAGAACTTTAAATTTCAGAGAGTTTTTTTCTCCGTCTTGGCGTTTGATAAAAATACACGTTAAACAACTAAAGAAAATATTAAGAAAATTCATTAAAAATACATTTGGCAAGATAATTACTGTATTTGTCAACACATTTCAAAGAAAATTGAACAAAAATTTAGAAAAACAAAAAAATTTTGAAAACCGTTGAAATTTGACTGAGTTGTTTGCTCGGAAAGTGGAATTTTTTATTTTGGAACTGCATTTTTCGGACAATTGACATTTGAGGAATGCATAAAAGATAATTTTGGTTAAAAATTTTTAGTTTTGAAAAAAACTCAAATTCGATCAATTCATAAGCTCTTCTCAAACTAAATTTCAAATCGATAAAATAACGGATTTTTGTACAAAAATTTTATTTCTGTTTTAAAAGGTTGGGAACCCCCTGAAGTGAAATCACAATTTTTAAAAGTGGTTTGCACATATACAGCCTAAACCTGATTTAATGACATCTAAATCGATAGAATCGGTCCATTGGTCTGGGAGGAGTTGAAGTCACAAAAAAACCTTAGCCTATTAATTATATAGATAAGCAGGATGATTAAAACAGATTCGTGGCTATAACTTTTAATTGGTTGTAGCTATAATGAAATTTTTTTCAAATATATTGTTTTTGAAGCTTGTTGAAGATTTAAAAAATATAAGAACAACATTTAAAAAAAAAAAAATTTCGAGCAAAAAACCATAGGGGGTAGCCTTGTTTTTTCGATGACACATAGTATTTATTAATTTTTCTGTCAAACAAAAACAAATTCGTCTTAAATAAACTACATACAATGAAAGAAAATAAAAAATGCAAATTTTAAATTTTTTTATTTTTACAACAAAAACAATTTTTAATACATTTTTAGAGAAAACATTCATTTTATTGGACTCTTTTTAAAGGCAATGATTAAAATATAAATAATAAAGTAACGGTAAAAACTTTGTTATTATTTTAAAGTCAATTAATTGCAATTAAATACAAAAAAGAAATAAATGAAATTTTTTAAAAAGTGGCAGAGATATTTGCTTCCAAATAGAGAACTTTAAATTTCAGAGAGTTTTTTTCTCCGTCTTGGCGTTTGATAAAAATACACGTTAAACAACTAAAGAAAATATTAAGAAAATTCATTAAAAATACATTTGGCAAGATAATTACTGTATTTGTCAACACATTTCAAAGAAAATTGAACAAAAATTTAGAAAAACAAAAAAATTTTGAAAACCGTTGAAATTTGACTGAGTTGTTTGCTCGGAAAGTGGAATTTTTTATTTTGGAACTGCATTTTTCGGACAATTGACATTTGAGGAATGCATAAAAGATAATTTTGGTTAAAAATTTTTAGTTTTGAAAAAAACTCAAATTCGATCAATTCATAAGCTCTTCTCAAACTAAATTTCAAATCGATAAAATAACGGATTTTTGTACAAAAATTTTATTTCTGTTTTAAAAGGTTGGGAACCCCCTGAAGTGAAATCACAATTTTTAAAAGTGGTTTGCACATATACAGCCTAAACCTGATTTAATGACATCTAAATCGATAGAATCGGTCCATTGGTCTGGGAGGAGTTGAAGTCACAAAAAAACCTTAGCCTATTAATTATATAGATAAGCAGGATGATTAAAACAGATTCGTGGCTATAACTTTTAATTGGTTGTAGCTATAATGAAATTTTTTTCAAATATATTGTTTTTGAAGCTTGTTGAAGATTTAAAAAATATAAGAACAACATTTAAAAAAAAAAAAATTTCGAGCAAAAAACCATAGGGGGTAGCCTTGTTTTTTCGATGACACATAGTATTTATTAATTTTTCTGTCAAACAAAAACAAATTCGTCTTAAATAAACTACATACAATGAAAGAAAATAAAAAATGCAAATTTTAAATTTTTTTATTTTTACAACAAAAACAATTTTTAATACATTTTTAGAGAAAACATTCATTTTATTGGACTCTTTTTAAAGGCAATGATTAAAATATAAATAATAAAGTAACGGTAAAAACTTTGTTATTATTTTAAAGTCAATTAATTGCAATTAAATACAAAAAAGAAATAAATTAAATTTTTTAAAAAGTGGCAGAGATATTTGCTTCCAAATAGAGAACTTTAAATTTCAGAGAGTTTTTTTCTCCGTCTTGGCGTTTGATAAAAATACACGTTAAACAACTAAAGAAAATATTAAGAAAATTCATTAAAAATACATTTGGCAAGATAATTACTGTATTTGTCAACACATTTCAAAGAAAATTGAACAAAAATTTAGAAAAACAAAAAAATTTTGAAAACCGTTGAAATTTGACTGAGTTGTTTGCTCGGAAAGTGGAATTTTTTATTTTGGAACTGCATTTTTCGGACAATTGACATTTGAGGAATGCATAAAAGATAATTTTGGTTAAAAATTTTTAGTTTTGAAAAAAACTCAAATTCGATCAATTCATAAGCTCTTCTCAAACTAAATTTCAAATCGATAAAATAACGGATTTTTGTACAAAAATTTTATTTCTGTTTTAAAAGGTTGGGAACCCCCTGAAGTGAAATCACAATTTTTAAAAGTGGTTTGCACATATACAGCCTAAACCTGATTTAATGACATCTAAATCGATAGAATCGGTCCATTGGTCTGGGAGGAGTTGAAGTCACAAAAAAACCTTAGCCTATTAATTATATAGATAAGCAGGATGATTAAAACAGATTCGTGGCTATAACTTTTAATTGGTTGTAGCTATAATGAAATTTTTTTCAAATATATTGTTTTTGAAGCTTGTTGAAGATTTAAAAAATATAAGAACAACATTTAAAAAAAAAAAAATTTCGAGCAAAAAACCATAGGGGGTAGCCTTGTTTTTTCGATGACACATAGTATTTATTAATTTTTCTGTCAAACAAAAACAAATTCGTCTTAAATAAACTACATACAATGAAAGAAAATAAAAAATGCAAATTTTAAATTTTTTTATTTTTACAACAAAAACAATTTTTAATACATTTTTAGAGAAAACATTCATTTTATTGGACTCTTTTTAAAGGCAATGATTAAAATATAAATAATAAAGTAACGGTAAAAACTTTGTTATTATTTTAAAGTCAATTAATTGCAATTAAATACAAAAAAGAAATAAATTAAATTTTTTAAAAAGTGGCAGAGATATTTGCTTCCAAATAGAGAACTTTAAATTTCAGAGAGTTTTTTTCTCCGTCTTGGCGTTTGATAAAAATACACGTTAAACAACTAAAGAAAATATTAAGAAAATTCATTAAAAATACATTTGGCAAAATAATTACTGTATTTGTCAACACATTTCAAAGAAAATTGAACAAAAATTTAGAAAAACAAAAAAATTTTGAAAACCGTTGAAATTTGACTGAGTTGTTTGCTCGGAAAGTGGAATTTTTTATTTTGGAACTGCATTTTTCGGACAATTGACATTTGAGGAATGCATAAAAGATAATTTTGGTTAAAAATTTTTAGTTTTGAAAAAAACTCAAATTCGATCAATTCATAAGCTCTTCTCAAACTAAATTTCAAATCGATAAAATAACGGATTTTTGTACAAAAATTTTATTTCTGTTTTAAAAGGTTGGGAACCCCCTGAAGTGAAATCACAATTTTTAAAAGTGGTTTGCACATATACAGCCTAAACCTGATTTAATGACATCTAAATCGATAGAATCGGTCCATTGGTCTGGGAGGAGTTGAAGTCACAAAAAAACCTTAGCCTATTAATTATATAGATAAGCAGGATGATTAAAACAGATTCGTGGCTATAACTTTTAATTGGTTGTAGCTATAATGAAATTTTTTTCAAATATATTGTTTTTGAAGCTTGTTGAAGATTTAAAAAATATAAGAACAACATTTAAAAAAAAAAAAATTTCGAGCAAAAAACCATAGGGGGTAGCCTTGTTTTTTCGATGACACATAGTATTTATTAATTTTTCTGTCAAACAAAAACAAATTCGTCTTAAATAAACTACATACAATGAAAGAAAATAAAAAATGCAAATTTTAAATTTTTTTATTTTTACAACAAAAACAATTTTTAATACATTTTTAGAGAAAACATTCATTTTATTGGACTCTTTTTAAAGGCAATGATTAAAATATAAATAATAAAGTAACGGTAAAAACTTTGTTATTATTTTAAAGTCAATTAATTGCAATTAAATACAAAAAAGAAATAAATTAAATTTTTTAAAAAGTGGCAGAGATATTTGCTTCCAAATAGAGAACTTTAAATTTCAGAGAGTTTTTTTCTCCGTCTTGGCGTTTGATAAAAATACACGTTAAACAACTAAAGAAAATATTAAGAAAATTCATTAAAAATACATTTGGCAAGATAATTACTGTATTTGTCAACACATTTCAAAGAAAATTGAACAAAAATTTAGAAAAACAAAAAAATTTTGAAAACCGTTGAAATTTGACTGAGTTGTTTGCTCGGAAAGTGGAATTTTTTATTTTGGAACTGCATTTTTCGGACAATTGACATTTGAGGAATGCATAAAAGATAATTTTGGTTAAAAATTTTTAGTTTTGAAAAAAACTCAAATTCGATCAATTCATAAGCTCTTCTCAAACTAAATTTCAAATCGATAAAATAACGGATTTTTGTACAAAAATTTTATTTCTGTTTTAAAAGGTTGGGAACCCCCTGAAGTGAAATCACAATTTTTAAAAGTGGTTTGCACATATACAGCCTAAACCTGATTTAATGACATCTAAATCGATAGAATCGGTCCATTGGTCTGGGAGGAGTTGAAGTCACAAAAAAACCTTAGCCTATTAATTATATAGATAAGCAGGATGATTAAAACAGATTCGTGGCTATAACTTTTAATTGGTTGTAGCTATAATGAAATTTTTTTCAAATATATTGTTTTTGAAGCTTGTTGAAGATTTAAAAAATATAAGAACAACATTTAAAAAAAAAAAAATTTCGAGCAAAAAACCATAGGGGGTAGCCTTGTTTTTTCGATGACACATAGTATTTATTAATTTTTCTGTCAAACAAAAACAAATTCGTCTTAAATAAACTACATACAATGAAAGAAAATAAAAAATGCAAATTTTAAATTTTTTTATTTTTACAACAAAAACAATTTTTAATACATTTTTAGAGAAAACATTCATTTTATTGGACTCTTTTTAAAGGCAATGATTAAAATATAAATAATAAAGTAACGGTAAAAACTTTGTTATTATTTTAAAGTCAATTAATTGCAATTAAATACAAAAAAGAAATAAATTAAATTTTTTAAAAAGTGGCAGAGATATTTGCTTCCAAATAGAGAACTTTAAATTTCAGAGAGTTTTTTTCTCCGTCTTGGCGTTTGATAAAAATACACGTTAAACAACTAAAGAAAATATTAAGAAAATTCATTAAAAATACATTTGGCAAGATAATTACTGTATTTGTCAACACATTTCAAAGAAAATTGAACAAAAATTTAGAAAAACAAAAAAATTTTGAAAACCGTTGAAATTTGACTGAGTTGTTTGCTCGGAAAGTGGAATTTTTTATTTTGGAACTGCATTTTTCGGACAATTGACATTTGAGGAATGCATAAAAGATAATTTTGGTTAAAAATTTTTAGTTTTGAAAAAAACTCAAATTCGATCAATTCATAAGCTCTTCTCAAACTAAATTTCAAATCGATAAAATAACGGATTTTTGTACAAAAATTTTATTTCTGTTTTAAAAGGTTGGGAACCCCCTGAAGTGAAATCACAATTTTTAAAAGTGGTTTGCACATATACAGCCTAAACCTGATTTAATGACATCTAAATCGATAGAATCGGTCCATTGGTCTGGGAGGAGTTGAAGTCACAAAAAAACCTTAGCCTATTAATTATATAGATAAGCAGGATGATTAAAACAGATTCGTGGCTATAACTTTTAATTGGTTGTAGCTATAATGAAATTTTTTTCAAATATATTGTTTTTGAAGCTTGTTGAAGATTTAAAAAATATAAGAACAACATTTAAAAAAAAAAAAATTTCGAGCAAAAAACCATAGGGGGTAGCCTTGTTTTTTCGATGACACATAGTATTTATTAATTTTTCTGTCAAACAAAAACAAATTCGTCTTAAATAAACTACATACAATGAAAGAAAATAAAAAATGCAAATTTTAAATTTTTTTATTTTTACAACAAAAACAATTTTTAATACATTTTTAGAGAAAACATTCATTTTATTGGACTCTTTTTAAAGGCAATGATTAAAATATAAATAATAAAGTAACGGTAAAAACTTTGTTATTATTTTAAAGTCAATTAATTGCAATTAAATACAAAAAAGAAATAAATGAAATTTTTTAAAAAGTGGCAGAGATATTTGCTTCCAAATAGAGAACTTTAAATTTCAGAGAGTTTTTTTCTCCGTCTTGGCGTTTGATAAAAATACACGTTAAACAACTAAAGAAAATATTAAGAAAATTCATTAAAAATACATTTGGCAAGATAATTACTGTATTTGTCAACACATTTCAAAGAAAATTGAACAAAAATTTAGAAAAACAAAAAAATTTTGAAACCGTTGAAATTTGACTGAGTTGTTTGCTCGGAAAGTGGAATTTTTTATTTTGGAACTGCATTTTTCGGACAATTGACATTTGAGGAATGCATAAAAGATAATTTTGGTTAAAAATTTTTAGTTTTGAAAAAAACTCAAATTCGATCAATTCATAAGCTCTTCTCAAACTAAATTTCAAATCGATAAAATAACGGATTTTTGTACAAAAATTTTATTTCTGTTTTAAAAGGTTGGGAACCCCCTGAAGTGAAATCACAATTTTTAAAAGTGGTTTGCACATATACAGCCTAAACCTGATTTAATGACATCTAAATCGATAGAATCGGTCCATTGGTCTGGGAGGAGTTGAAGTCACAAAAAAACCTTAGCCTATTAATTATATAGATAAGCAGGATGATTAAAACAGATTCGTGGCTATAACTTTTAATTGGTTGTAGCTATAATGAAATTTTTTTCAAATATATTGTTTTTGAAGCTTGTTGAAGATTTAAAAAATATAAGAACAACATTTAAAAAAAAAAAAATTTCGAGCAAAAAACCATAGGGGGTAGCCTTGTTTTTTCGATGACACATAGTATTTATTAATTTTTCTGTCAAACAAAAACAAATTCGTCTTAAATAAACTACATACAATGAAAGAAAATAAAAAATGCAAATTTTAAATTTTTTTATTTTTACAACAAAAACAATTTTTAATACATTTTTAGAGAAAACATTCATTTTATTGGACTCTTTTTAAAGGCAATGATTAAAATATAAATAATAAAGTAACGGTAAAAACTTTGTTATTATTTTAAAGTCAATTAATTGCAATTAAATACAAAAAAGAAATAAATGAAATTTTTTAAAAAGTGGCAGAGATATTTGCTTCCAAATAGAGAACTTTAAATTTCAGAGAGTTTTTTTCTCCGTCTTGGCGTTTGATAAAAATACACGTTAAACAACTAAAGAAAATATTAAGAAAATTCATTAAAAATACATTTGGCAAGATAATTACTGTATTTGTCAACACATTTCAAAGAAAATTGAACAAAAATTTAGAAAAACAAAAAAATTTTGAAAACCGTTGAAATTTGACTGAGTTGTTTGCTCGGAAAGTGGAATTTTTTATTTTGGAACTGCATTTTTCGGACAATTGACATTTGAGGAATGCATAAAAGATAATTTTGGTTAAAAATTTTTAGTTTTGAAAAAAACTCAAATTCGATCAATTCATAAGCTCTTCTCAAACTAAATTTCAAATCGATAAAATAACGGATTTTTGTACAAAAATTTTATTTCTGTTTTAAAAGGTTGGGAACCCCCTGAAGTGAAATCACAATTTTTAAAAGTGGTTTGCACATATACAGCCTAAACCTGATTTAATGACATCTAAATCGATAGAATCGGTCCATTGGTCTGGGAGGAGTTGAAGTCACAAAAAAACCTTAGCCTATTAATTATATAGATAAGCAGGATGATTAAAACAGATTCGTGGCTATAACTTTTAATTGGTTGTAGCTATAATGAAATTTTTTTCAAATATATTGTTTTTGAAGCTTGTTGAAGATTTAAAAAATATAAGAACAACATTTAAAAAAAAAAAAATTTCGAGCAAAAAACCATAGGGGGTAGCCTTGTTTTTTCGATGACACATAGTATTTATTAATTTTTCTGTCAAACAAAAACAAATTCGTCTTAAATAAACTACATACAATGAAAGAAAATAAAAAATGCAAATTTTAAATTTTTTTATTTTTACAACAAAAACAATTTTTAATACATTTTTAGAGAAAACATTCATTTTATTGGACTCTTTTTAAAGGCAATGATTAAAATATAAATAATAAAGTAACGGTAAAAACTTTGTTATTATTTTAAAGTCAATTAATTGCAATTAAATACAAAAAAGAAATAAATTAAATTTTTTAAAAAGTGGCAGAGATATTTGCTTCCAAATAGAGAACTTTAAATTTCAGAGAGTTTTTTTCTCCGTCTTGGCGTTTGATAAAAATACACGTTAAACAACTAAAGAAAATATTAAGAAAATTCATTAAAAATACATTTGGCAAGATAATTACTGTATTTGTCAACACATTTCAAAGAAAATTGAACAAAAATTTAGAAAAACAAAAAAATTTTGAAAACCGTTGAAATTTGACTGAGTTGTTTGCTCGGAAAGTGGAATTTTTTATTTTGGAACTGCATTTTTCGGACAATTGACATTTGAGGAATGCATAAAAGATAATTTTGGTTAAAAATTTTTAGTTTTGAAAAAAACTCAAATTCGATCAATTCATAAGCTCTTCTCAAACTAAATTTCAAATCGATAAAATAACGGATTTTTGTACAAAAATTTTATTTCTGTTTTAAAAGGTTGGGAACCCCCTGAAGTGAAATCACAATTTTTAAAAGTGGTTTGCACATATACAGCCTAAACCTGATTTAATGACATCTAAATCGATAGAATCGGTCCATTGGTCTGGGAGGAGTTGAAGTCACAAAAAAACCTTAGCCTATTAATTATATAGATAAGCAGGATGATTAAAACAGATTCGTGGCTATAACTTTTAATTGGTTGTAGCTATAATGAAATTTTTTTCAAATATATTGTTTTTGAAGCTTGTTGAAGATTTAAAAAATATAAGAACAACATTTAAAAAAAAAAAAATTTCGAGCAAAAAACCATAGGGGGTAGCCTTGTTTTTTCGATGACACATAGTATTTATTAATTTTTCTGTCAAACAAAAACAAATTCGTCTTAAATAAACTACATACAATGAAAGAAAATAAAAAATGCAAATTTTAAATTTTTTTATTTTTACAACAAAAACAATTTTTAATACATTTTTAGAGAAAACATTCATTTTATTGGACTCTTTTTAAAGGCAATGATTAAAATATAAATAATAAAGTAACGGTAAAAACTTTGTTATTATTTTAAAGTCAATTAATTGCAATTAAATACAAAAAAGAAATAAATTAAATTTTTTAAAAAGTGGCAGAGATATTTGCTTCCAAATAGAGAACTTTAAATTTCAGAGAGTTTTTTTCTCCGTCTTGGCGTTTGATAAAAATACACGTTAAACAACTAAAGAAAATATTAAGAAAATTCATTAAAAATACATTTGGCAAGATAATTACTGTATTTGTCAACACATTTCAAAGAAAATTGAACAAAAATTTAGAAAAACAAAAAAATTTTGAAAACCGTTGAAATTTGACTGAGTTGTTTGCTCGGAAAGTGGAATTTTTTATTTTGGAACTGCATTTTTCGGACAATTGACATTTGAGGAATGCATAAAAGATAATTTTGGTTAAAAATTTTTAGTTTTGAAAAAAACTCAAATTCGATCAATTCATAAGCTCTTCTCAAACTAAATTTCAAATCGATAAAATAACGGATTTTTGTACAAAAATTTTATTTCTGTTTTAAAAGGTTGGGAACCCCCTGAAGTGAAATCACAATTTTTAAAAGTGGTTTGCACATATACAGCCTAAACCTGATTTAATGACATCTAAATCGATAGAATCGGTCCATTGGTCTGGGAGGAGTTGAAGTCACAAAAAAACCTTAGCCTATTAATTATATAGATAAGCAGGATGATTAAAACAGATTCGTGGCTATAACTTTTAATTGGTTGTAGCTATAATGAAATTTTTTTCAAATATATTGTTTTTGAAGCTTGTTGAAGATTTAAAAAATATAAGAACAACATTTAAAAAAAAAAAAATTTCGAGCAAAAAACCATAGGGGGTAGCCTTGTTTTTTCGATGACACATAGTATTTATTAATTTTTCTGTCAAACAAAAACAAATTCGTCTTAAATAAACTACATACAATGAAAGAAAATAAAAAATGCAAATTTTAAATTTTTTTATTTTTACAACAAAAACAATTTTTAATACATTTTTAGAGAAAACATTCATTTTATTGGACTCTTTTTAAAGGCAATGATTAAAATATAAATAATAAAGTAACGGTAAAAACTTTGTTATTATTTTAAAGTCAATTAATTGCAATTAAATACAAAAAAGAAATAAATTAAATTTTTTAAAAAGTGGCAGAGATATTTGCTTCCAAATAGAGAACTTTAAATTTCAGAGAGTTTTTTTCTCCGTCTTGGCGTTTGATAAAAATACACGTTAAACAACTAAAGAAAATATTAAGAAAATTCATTAAAAATACATTTGGCAAAATAATTACTGTATTTGTCAACACATTTCAAAGAAAATTGAACAAAAATTTAGAAAAACAAAAAAATTTTGAAAACCGTTGAAATTTGACTGAGTTGTTTGCTCGGAAAGTGGAATTTTTTATTTTGGAACTGCATTTTTCGGACAATTGACATTTGAGGAATGCATAAAAGATAATTTTGGTTAAAAATTTTTAGTTTTGAAAAAAACTCAAATTCGATCAATTCATAAGCTCTTCTCAAACTAAATTTCAAATCGATAAAATAACGGATTTTTGTACAAAAATTTTATTTCTGTTTTAAAAGGTTGGGAACCCCCTGAAGTGAAATCACAATTTTTAAAAGTGGTTTGCACATATACAGCCTAAACCTGATTTAATGACATCTAAATCGATAGAATCGGTCCATTGGTCTGGGAGGAGTTGAAGTCACAAAAAAACCTTAGCCTATTAATTATATAGATAAGCAGGATGATTAAAACAGATTCGTGGCTATAACTTTTAATTGGTTGTAGCTATAATGAAATTTTTTTCAAATATATTGTTTTTGAAGCTTGTTGAAGATTTAAAAAATATAAGAACAACATTTAAAAAAAAAAAAATTTCGAGCAAAAAACCATAGGGGGTAGCCTTGTTTTTTCGATGACACATAGTATTTATTAATTTTTCTGTCAAACAAAAACAAATTCGTCTTAAATAAACTACATACAATGAAAGAAAATAAAAAATGCAAATTTTAAATTTTTTTATTTTTACAACAAAAACAATTTTTAATACATTTTTAGAGAAAACATTCATTTTATTGGACTCTTTTTAAAGGCAATGATTAAAATATAAATAATAAAGTAACGGTAAAAACTTTGTTATTATTTTAAAGTCAATTAATTGCAATTAAATACAAAAAAGAAATAAATGAAATTTTTTAAAAAGTGGCAGAGATATTTGCTTCCAAATAGAGAACTTTAAATTTCAGAGAGTTTTTTTCTCCGTCTTGGCGTTTGATAAAAATACACGTTAAACAACTAAAGAAAATATTAAGAAAATTCATTAAAAATACATTTGGCATGATAATTACTGTATTTGTCAACACATTTCAAAGAAAATTGAACAAAAATTTAGAAAAACAAAAAAATTTTGAAAACCGTTGAAATTTGACTGAGTTGTTTGCTCGGAAAGTGGAATTTTTTATTTTGGAACTGCATTTTTCGGACAATTGACATTTGAGGAATGCATAAAAGATAATTTTGGTTAAAAATTTTTAGTTTTGAAAAAAACTCAAATTCGATCAATTCATAAGCTCTTCTCAAACTAAATTTCAAATCGATAAAATAACGGATTTTTGTACAAAAATTTTATTTCTGTTTTAAAAGGTTGGGAACCCCCTGAAGTGAAATCACAATTTTTAAAAGTGGTTTGCACATATACAGCCTAAACCTGATTTAATGACATCTAAATCGATAGAATCGGTCCATTGGTCTGGGAGGAGTTGAAGTCACAAAAAAACCTTAGCCTATTAATTATATAGATAAGCAGGATGATTAAAACAGATTCGTGGCTATAACTTTTAATTGGTTGTAGCTATAATGAAATTTTTTTCAAATATATTGTTTTTGAAGCTTGTTGAAGATTTAAAAAATATAAGAACAACATTTAAAAAAAAAAAAATTTCGAGCAAAAAACCATAGGGGGTAGCCTTGTTTTTTCGATGACACATAGTATTTATTAATTTTTCTGTCAAACAAAAACAAATTCGTCTTAAATAAACTACATACAATGAAAGAAAATAAAAAATGCAAATTTTAAATTTTTTTATTTTTACAACAAAAACAATTTTTAATACATTTTTAGAGAAAACATTCATTTTATTGGACTCTTTTTAAAGGCAATGATTAAAATATAAATAATAAAGTAACGGTAAAAACTTTGTTATTATTTTAAAGTCAATTAATTGCAATTAAATACAAAAAAGAAATAAATTAAATTTTTTAAAAAGTGGCAGAGATATTTGCTTCCAAATAGAGAACTTTAAATTTCAGAGAGTTTTTTTCTCCGTCTTGGCGTTTGATAAAAATACACGTTAAACAACTAAAGAAAATATTAAGAAAATTCATTAAAAATACATTTGGCAAGATAATTACTGTATTTGTCAACACATTTCAAAGAAAATTGAACAAAAATTTAGAAAAACAAAAAAATTTTGAAAACCGTTGAAATTTGACTGAGTTGTTTGCTCGGAAAGTGGAATTTTTTATTTTGGAACTGCATTTTTCGGACAATTGACATTTGAGGAATGCATAAAAGATAATTTTGGTTAAAAATTTTTAGTTTTGAAAAAAATTCAAATTCGATCAACTCATAAGCTCTTCTCAAACTAAATTTCAAATCGATAAAATAACGGATTTTTGTACAAAAATTTTATTTCTGTTTTAAAAGGTTGGGAACCCCCTGAAGTGAAATCACAATTTTTAAAAGTGGTTTGCACATATACAGCCTAAACCTGATTTAATGACATCTAAATCGATAGAATCGGTCCATTGGTCTGGGAGGAGTTGAAGTCACAAAAAAAACCTTAGCCTATTAATTATATAGATAAGCAGGATGATTAAAACAGATTTGTGGCTATAACTTTTAATTGGTTGTAGCTATAATGAAATTTTTTTCAAATATATTGTTTTTGAAGCTTGTTGAAGATTTAAAAAATATAAGAACAACATTTAAAAAAAAAAAAATTTCGAGCAAAAAACCATAGGGGGTAGCCTTGTTTTTTCGATGACACATAGTATTTATTAATTTTTCTGTCAAACAAAAACAAATTCGTCTTAAATAAACTACATACAATGAAAGAAAATAAAAAATGCAAATTTTAAATTTTTTTATTTTTACAACAAAAACAATTTTTAATACATTTTTAGAGAAAACATTCATTTTATTGGACTCTTTTTAAAGGCAATGATTAAAATATAAATAATAAAGTAACGGTAAAAACTTTGTTATTATTTTAAAGTCAATTAATTGCAATTAAATACAAAAAAGAAATAAATTAAATTTTTTAAAAAGTGGCAGAGATATTTGCTTCCAAATAGAGAACTTTAAATTTCAGAGAGTTTTTTTTCTCCGTCTTGGCGTTTGATAAAAATACACGTTAAACAACTAAAGAAAATATTAAGAAAATTCATTAAAAATACATTTGGTAAGATAATTACTGTATTTGTCAACACATTTCAAAGAAAATTGAACAAAAATTTAGAAAAACAAAAAAATTTTGAAAACCGTTGAAATTTGACTGAGTTGTTTGCTCGGAAAGTGGAATTTTTTATTTTGGAACTGCATTTTTCGGACAATTGACATTTGAGGAATGCATAAAAGATAATTTTGGTTAAAAATTTTTAGTTTTGAAAAAAACTCAAATTCGATCAATTCATAAGCTCTTCTCAAACTAAATTTCAAATCGATAAAATAACGGATTTTTGTACAAAAATTTTATTTCTGTTTTAAAAGGTTGGGAACCCCCTGAAGTGAAATCACAATTTTTAAAAGTGGTTTGCACATATACAGCCTAAACCTGATTTAATGACATCTAAATCGATAGAATCGGTCCATTGGTCTGGGAGGAGTTGAAGTCACAAAAAAACCTTAGCCTATTAATTATATAGATATATAGATAAGCAGGATGATTAAAACAGATTCATGGCTATAACTTTTAATTGGTTGTAGCTATAATGAAATTTTTTTCAAATATATTGTTTTTGAAGCTTATTGAAGATTTAAAAATTATAAGAACAACATTTAAAAAAAAAAAAATTTCGATCAAAAAACCATAGGGGGTAGCCTTGTTTTTTCGATGACATATAGTATTTATTAATTTTTCTGTCAAACAAAAACAAATTCGTCTTAAATAAACTATATACAATGAAAGAAAATCAAAAATGCAAATTTGAAATTTTCTTATTTTTACAACAAAAACAATTTTTAATACATTTTTAGAGAAAACATTCATTTTATTGGACTCTTTTTAAAGGCAATGATTAAAATATAAATAATAAAGTAACGGTAAAAACTTTGTTATTTTTTTAAAGTCAATTAATTGCAATTAAATACAAAAAAGAAATAAATGAAATTTTTTAAAAAGTGGCAGAGATATTTGCTTCCAAATACAGAACTTTAAATTTCAGAGAGTTTTTTTCTCTGTCTTGGCGTTTGATAAAAATACACGTTAAACAACTAAAGAAAATATTAAGAAAATTCATTAAAAATACATTTGGCAAGATAATTACCGTAATTGCCAACACATTTCAAAGAAAATTAAACAAAAATTTAGAAAAACAAAAAAAATTTGAAAACCGTTAAAATTTGACTGAGTCGTTTGCTCGGAAAGTGGAATTTTTGATTTTTGAAACTGCATTTTTCGGACAATTGACATTTGAGGAATGCATAAAAGATAATTTTGGTTAAAAATTTTTAGTTTTGAAAAAAATTCAAATTCGATCAACTCATAAGCTCTTCTCAAACTAAATTTCAAATCGATACAATAACGGATTTTTGTACAAAAATTTTATTTCTGTTTTAAAAGGTTGGGAACCCCCTGAAGTGAAATCACAATTTTTAAAAGTGGTTTGCACATATACAGCCTAAACCTGATTTAATGACATCTTAATCGATAGAATCGGTCGATTGGTCTGGGAGGAGTTGAAGTCACAAAAAAAACCTTAGCCTATTAATTATATACATAGATAAGCAGGATGATTAAAACAGATTCATGGCTATAACTTTTAATTGGTTGTAGCTATAATGAAATTTTTTTCAAATATATTGTTTTTGAAGCTTATTGAAGATTTAAAAATTATAAGAACAACATTTAAAAAAAAAAAAATTTCGATCAAAAAACCATAGGGGGTAGCCTTGTTTTTTCGATGACATATAGTATTTATTAATTTTTCTGTCAAACAAAAACAAATTCGTCTTAAATAAACTATATACAATGAAAGAAAATCAAAAATGCAAATTTGAAATTTTCTTATTTTTACAACAAAAACAATTTTTAATACATTTTTTGAGAAAACATTCATTTTATTGGACTCTTTTTAAAGGCAATGATTAAAATATAAATAATAAAGTAACGGTAAAAACTTTGTTATTTTTTTAAAGTCAATTAATTGCAATTAAATACAAAAAAGAAATAAATGAAATTTTTTAAAAAGTGGCAGAGATATTTGCTTCCAAATACAGAACTTTAAATTTCAGAGAGTTTTTTTCTCTGTCTTGGCGTTTGATAAAAATACACGTTAAACAACTAAAGAAAATATTAAGAAAATTCATTAAAAATACATTTGGCAAGATAATTACCGTAATTGCCAACACATTTCAAAGAAAATTAAACAAAAATTTATAAAAACAAAAAAAATTTGAAAACCGTTAAAATTTGACTGAGTCGTTTGCTCGGAAAGTGGAATTTTTGATTTTTGAAACTGCATTTTTCGGACAATTGACATTTGAGGAATGCATAAAAGATAATTTTGGTTAAAAATTTTTAGTTTTGAAAAAAATTCAAATTCGATCAACTCATAAGCTCTTCTCAAACTAAATTTCAAATCGATAAAATAACGGATTTTTGTACAAAAATTTTATTTCTGTTTTAAAAGGTTGGGAACCCCCTGAAGTGAAATCACAATTTTTAAAAGTGGTTTGCACATATACAGCCTAAACCTGATTTAATGACATCTTAATCGATAGAATCGGTCGATTGGTCTGGGAGGAGTTGAAGTCACAAAAAAAACCTTAGCCTATTAATTATATAGATAAGCAGGATGATTAAAACAGATTCATGGCTATAACTTTTAATTGGTTGTAGCTATAATGAAATTTTTTTCAAATATATTGTTTTTGAAGCTTATTGAAGATTTAAAAATTATAAGAACAACATTTAAAAAAAAAAAAAATTTCGATCAAAAAACCATAGGGGGTAGCCTTGTTTTTTCGATGACATATAGTATTTATTAATTTTTCTGTCAAACAAAAACAAATTCGTCTTAAATAAACTATATACAATGAAAGAAAATCAAAAATGCAAATTTGAAATTTTCTTATTTTTACAACAAAAACAATTTTTAATACATTTTTTGAGAAAACATTCATTTTATTGGACTCTTTTTAAAGGCAATGATTAAAATATAAATAATAAAGTAACGGTAAAAACTTTGTTATTTTTTTAAAGTCAATTAATTGCAATTAAATACAAAAAAGAAATAAATGAAATTTTTTAAAAAGTGGCAGAGATATTTGCTTCCAAATACAGAACTTTAAATTTCAGAGAGTTTTTTTCTCTGTCTTGGCGTTTGATAAAAATACACGTTAAACAACTAAAGAAAATATTAAGAAAATTCATTAAAAATACATTTGGCAAGATAATTACCGTAATTGCCAACACATTTCAAAGAAAATTAAACAAAAATTTAGAAAAACAAAAAAAATTTGAAAACCGTTAAAATTTGACTGAGTCGTTTGCTCGGAAAGTGGAATTTTTGATTTTTGAAACTGCATTTTTCGGACAATTGACATTTGAGGAATGCATAAAAGATAATTTTGGTTAAAAATTTTTAGTTTTGAAAAAAATTCAAATTCGATCAACTCATAAGCTCTTCTCAAACTAAATTTCAAATCGATAAAATAACGGATTTTTGTACAAAAATTTTATTTCTGTTTTAAAAGGTTGGGAACCCCCTGAAGTGAAATCACAATTTTTAAAAGTGGTTTGCACATATACAGCCTAAACCTGATTTAATGACATCTTAATCGATAGAATCGGTCGATTGGTCTGGGAGGAGTTGAAGTCACAAAAAAAACCTTAGCCTATTAATTATATAGATAAGCAGGATGATTAAAACAGATTCATGGCTATAACTTTTAATTGGTTGTAGCTATAATGAAATTTTTTTCAAATATATTGTTTTTGAAGCTTATTGAAGATTTAAAAATTATAAGAACAACATTTAAAAAAAAAAAAAATTTCGATCAAAAAACCATAGGGGGTAGCCTTGTTTTTTCGATGACATATAGTATTTATTAATTTTTCTGTCAAACAAAAACAAATTCGTCTTAAATAAACTATATACAATGAAAGAAAATCAAAAATGCAAATTTGAAATTTTCTTATTTTTACAACAAAAACAATTTTTAATACATTTTTTGAGAAAACATTCATTTTATTGGACTCTTTTTAAAGGCAATGATTAAAATATAAATAATAAAGTAACGGTAAAAACTTTGTTATTTTTTTAAAGTCAATTAATTGCAATTAAATACAAAAAAGAAATAAATGAAATTTTTTAAAAAGTGGCAGAGATATTTGCTTCCAAATACAGAACTTTAAATTTCAGAGAGTTTTTTTCTCTGTCTTGGCGTTTGATAAAAATACACGTTAAACAACTAAAGAAAATATTAAGAAAATTCATTAAAAATACATTTGGCAAGATAATTACCGTAATTGCCAACACATTTCAAAGAAAATTAAACAAAAATTTAGAAAAACAAAAAAAATTTGAAAACCGTTAAAATTTGACTGAGTCGTTTGCTCGGAAAGTGGAATTTTTGATTTTTGAAACTGCATTTTTCGGACAATTGACATTTGAGGAATGCATAAAAGATAATTTTGGTTAAAAATTTTTAGTTTTGAAAAAAATTCAAATTCGATCAACTCATAAGCTCTTCTCAAACTAAATTTCAAATCGATAAAATAACGGATTTTTGTACAAAAATTTTATTTCTGTTTTAAAAGGTTGGGAACCCCCTGAAGTGAAATCACAATTTTTAAAAGTGGTTTGCACATATACAGCCTAAACCTGATTTAATGACATCTTAATCGATAGAATCGGTCGATTGGTCTGGGAGGAGTTGAAGTCACAAAAAAAACCTTAGCCTATTAATTATATAGATAAGCAGGATGATTAAAACAGATTCATGGCTATAACTTTTAATTGGTTGTAGCTATAATGAAATTTTTTTCAAATATATTGTTTTTGAAGCTTATTGAAGATTTAAAAATTATAAGAACAACATTTAAAAAAAAAAAAAATTTCGATCAAAAAACCATAGGGGGTAGCCTTGTTTTTTCGATGACATATAGTATTTATTAATTTTTCTGTCAAACAAAAACAAATTCGTCTTAAATAAACTATATACAATGAAAGAAAATCAAAAATGCAAATTTGAAATTTTCTTATTTTTACAACAAAAACAATTTTTAATACATTTTTTGAGAAAAAATTCATTTTATTGGACTCTTTTTAAAGGCAATGATTAAAATATAAATAATAAAGTAACGGTAAAAACTTTGTTATTTTTTTAAAGTCAATTAATTGCAATTAAATACAAAAAAGAAATAAATGAAATTTTTTAAAAAGTGGCAGAGATATTTGCTTCCAAATACAGAACTTTAAATTTCAGAGAGTTTTTTTCTCTGTCTTGGCGTTTGATAAAAATACACGTTAAACAACTAAAGAAAATATTAAGAAAATTCATTAAAAATACATTTGGCAAGATAATTACCGTAATTGCCAACACATTTCAAAGAAAATTAAACAAAAATTTAGAAAAACAAAAAAAATTTGAAAACCGTTAAAATTTGACTGAGTCGTTTGCTCGGAAAGTGGAATTTTTGATTTTTGAAACTGCATTTTTCGGACAATTGACATTTGAGGAATGCATAAAAGATAATTTTGGTTAAAAATTTTTAGTTTTGAAAAAAATTCAAATTCGATCAACTCATAAGCTCTTCTCAAACTAAATTTCAAATCGATACAATAACGGATTTTTGTACAAAAATTTTATTTCTGTTTTAAAAGGTTGGGAACCCCCTGAAGTGAAATCACAATTTTTAAAAGTGGTTTGCACATATACAGCCTAAACCTGATTTAATGACATCTTAATCGATAGAATCGGTCGATTGGTCTGGGAGGAGTTGAAGTCACAAAAAAAACCTTAGCCTATTAATTATATAGATAAGCAGGATGATTAAAACAGATTCATGGCTATAACTTTTAATTGGTTGTAGCTATAATGAAATTTTTTTCAAATATATTGTTTTTGAAGCTTATTGAAGATTTAAAAATTATAAGAACAACATTTAAAAAAAAAAAAATTTCGATCAAAAAACCATAGGGGGTAGCCTTGTTTTTTCGATGACATATAGTATTTATTAATTTTTCTGTCAAACAAAAACAAATTCGTCTTAAATAAACTATATACAATGAAAGAAAATCAAAAATGCAAATTTGAAATTTTCTTATTTTTACAACAAAAACAATTTTTAATACATTTTTTGAGAAAACATTCATTTTATTGGACTCTTTTTAAAGGCAATGATTAAAATATAAATAATAAAGTAACGGTAAAAACTTTGTTATTTTTTTAAAGTCAATTAATTGCAATTAAATACAAAAAAGAAATAAATGAAATTTTTTAAAAAGTGGCAGAGATATTTGCTTCCAAATACAGAACTTTAAATTTCAGAGAGTTTTTTTCTCTGTCTTGGCGTTTGATAAAAATACACGTTAAACAACTAAAGAAAATATTAAGAAAATTCATTAAAAATACATTTGGCAAGATAATTACCGTAATTGCCAACACATTTCAAAGAAAATTAAACAAAAATTTAGAAAAACAAAAAAAATTTGAAAACCGTTAAAATTTGACTGAGTCGTTTGCTCGGAAAGTGGAATTTTTGATTTTTGAAACTGCATTTTTCGGACAATTGACATTTGAGGAATGCATAAAAGATAATTTTGGTTAAAAATTTTTAGTTTTGAAAAAAATTCAAATTCGATCAACTCATAAGCTCTTCTCAAACTAAATTTCAAATCGATACAATAACGGATTTTTGTACAAAAATTTTATTTCTGTTTTAAAAGGTTGGGAACCCCCTGAAGTGAAATCACAATTTTTAAAAGTGGTTTGCACATATACAGCCTAAACCTGATTTAATGACATCTTAATCGATAGAATCGGTCGATTGGTCTGGGAGGAGTTGAAGTCACAAAAAAAACCTTAGCCTATTAATTATATAGATAAGCAGGATGATTAAAACAGATTCATGGCTATAACTTTTAATTGGTTGTAGCTATAATGAAATTTTTTTCAAATATATTGTTTTTGAAGCTTATTGAAGATTTAAAAATTATAAGAACAACATTTAAAAAAAAAAAAATTTCGATCAAAAAACCATAGGGGGTAGCCTTGTTTTTTCGATGACATATAGTATTTATTAATTTTTCTGTCAAACAAAAACAAATTCGTCTTAAATAAACTATATACAATGAAAGAAAATCAAAAATGCAAATTTGAAATTTTCTTATTTTTACAACAAAAACAATTTTTAATACATTTTTTGAGAAAACATTCATTTTATTGGACTCTTTTTAAAGGCAATGATTAAAATATAAATAATAAAGTAACGGTAAAAACTTTGTTATTTTTTTAAAGTCAATTAATTGCAATTAAATACAAAAAAGAAATAAATGAAATTTTTTAAAAAGTGGCAGAGATATTTGCTTCCAAATACAGAACTTTAAATTTCAGAGAGTTTTTTTCTCTGTCTTGGCGTTTGATAAAAATACACGTTAAACAACTAAAGAAAATATTAAGAAAATTCATTAAAAATACATTTGGCAAGATAATTACCGTAATTGCCAACACATTTCAAAGAAAATTAAACAAAAATTTAGAAAAACAAAAAAAATTTGAAAACCGTTAAAATTTGACTGAGTCGTTTGCTCGGAAAGTGGAATTTTTGATTTTTGAAACTGCATTTTTCGGACAATTGACATTTGAGGAATGCATAAAAGATAATTTTGGTTAAAAATTTTTAGTTTTGAAAAAAATTCAAATTCGATCAACTCATAAGCTCTTCTCAAACTAAATTTCAAATCGATACAATAACGGATTTTTGTACAAAAATTTTATTTCTGTTTTAAAAGGTTGGGAACCCCCTGAAGTGAAATCACAATTTTTAAAAGTGGTTTGCACATATACAGCCTAAACCTGATTTAATGACATCTTAATCGATAGAATCGGTCGATTGGTCTGGGAGGAGTTGAAGTCACAAAAAAAACCTTAGCCTATTAATTATATAGATTAGAAAAGATACATTTTTATGCTATTGCAAAATGTTTTTGAATACTGTAAAAGTGAGTTCTCTACCTCATAATGAATTATTTGATACTAACAATTATGATGCATTTATTCAATCAATTTCATTGAAGAGTAAACTGTGCACTACATGGGCAATTATAGAAAATGTAATAACACATCAATTCACATTTTAAAAATCTGTCGTATTTGAAAATCTGTACAATAATAAAAAAATTTTATTTTTATTCAAAAAACTGTTAAAATAATAAAAAAAATTTTTAATTTAAATTTGCACGCAGGGTTTAACTGTTATTTAGAGACGAAACTGCTAGTCTGGCAATATTGCTCAACAAGCAACTTCTTGAATCGAATTGATTTAGAAGCAAAGCCTAAAACTATGCAATTTTATTTTTAACATCAGCAAACTATCATAAATAAAATGAGCTGCCTAGAATTTATACATTGAGAACATTCAGCAAACTTGACTGTCGCTGTAAACTGAACATTTGGGTAGCATGGTAGAAATATGGCATACAAATAGAAGTATGGTGAGTTAAGAGCCAAATAGACTACACAGACAGTCGCAACAAACACGTGTTTGTTGCGATGGTCTAATAGTGTATTTGGCTGTTTGAATGTCTGTTCAGATGTCTGACAAAAATTAAGGGCTAACTATAATAGCCACATGCTGGCATACGCTTATGTCAAGAACTGAACGGAAAGCCAGCCGGTTGTTGTCAAAATCGAAGAATGCCCATAATTGCCCGACGTTGGCTTTGAGAAGTGTCACAAAATTATTTTGCTTTGTCTGTGATTATTTGTCAGTTTTTTTGGAAAAAAATATATAAAATGATATAAAAAAATAAATTAACAAAAACAATCCTTATTGCTTTGCTTGAACTGTATGAAATTTTTATTTTCAATTTGTTTTTGACACTTGCCTATGCTGTGAGCGATTTGAATCGCTCTCCAATAAGCCAATGAAAGTCAACGAAACTTAACGAAACTGTGGCAATTCCAATTATGGGTATGCTCATATATTTATATGAGCTCGCTTTCATTTTGACAATTCAGTCTGCCAGCATATGGCTATTATAGTTAGCCCTTAACTCTGGGTTTGGGTTTTCGTTGAGTTGACAAAATGACTTTGTTGACTCGATAGTGTTTCCATGCACAACACCGAGTCGAGTTGAACTTGTCAATTCTTTTTTGTAATTTTTGTTATTTTTTGACTAGTTTCTGCGGCACTCCAAAAAACTCTTGCATTCGACATTTTAATATTTTTGTTAAAATAAAAATTTTCATTATTTTTTCAATATTAATGACAGAAATCACTTTGACAGATAGAACCTAGTCAAATCTTACAAGTTTCGTGGAGTTTCGTAGATTTAACGAAACTCAACTCAACTCGCGTTTCCATAGCGAGTTAACCCCGCGTAAACACCGAGTTACTCGCCATGGAAACTCAGTATATATGTGTTTTGTCTTTTTAAAGCCTAACTATAATAGCCACATGCTAGCAGACGGATCTGTCAAACTGAAAACAAGCTCAAATGTAAGATAATGTCCATAGTTTAAATTGCAACAACTTTGTTTAGTTTCGTTGGCTTTTATTGGCTTTGGTAAATAGCAAGTAAAAGCGGATCTGTTGAACGGAAATTTATTCAGTTCAAGCGAAACAGCAAGAACTGCGTATTTTATAATTTTTTTTTTATTATTTTGTATATTCTTTTAAAAACATTTCACAAAAAATCAAAATAATTTTGTGACACTCACCAAAGCCAATATATAGCAATTATGATCATCTTCGACTGACTTTCCGAACAGCTATTGACATAAGCGTATGTAATCATGCGGCTAGTATACTATTTACATTAGTGGTATTCACGATACAGTGCAGTTGCCAGTGTAGTTTAGGACTTGAGAACTTTTGCTGTTGTGCAGTTAGGTTTTTGTGAACAAACCATATATCTATTTGAGATTATTAATATGAGTATTTTTGAAATTGTAACTATGATTGGCTTGAGATTATTATATGTCAAGTTATTAGTTTTTAAACTCTTTAACGACTGCTGCCTCAACAGTTTTATTGAACGCTAACAAAATTAAATTTTTCTCAAGTTTTAGCAATGTTTTAATGCTGAATGTGCCCTTTGTATTTTGTTGTTTATTTATGAGCGCTCTATTCTCTGATAAATTTTTTAACAATTTGAAGTAGTCGACAGAAACAACAATACTATCTGCATTTTTGTATCATGGCTCTAAATAAAGAAACTTATACGGCCGGTTTGTTCGCGGAGTTATAAATATAAAACTTATTCTGTAACTGTTTTATATCAAATTGAAACGAACTTTAAACCTCGTTATAAATAAAAATTCAGTTGTGGTAAAACGCCACAAAATGTGTTATAAATTTGTAACGACTTTTATGGCCTGGTTATGAATTAAACGTCAGTGCTATCAAAACGCTACAAAATGTATACATATTTGATGCTTTGACTTTTTCACCAAGCATAAAAGCATTTCACCAGATTATAACGCGTTACAAGTTGACAGAAAAAAATTCAATGAACAAATTAAAAAACAATTATAATGTGTTATAAAGAAGTTTTATTTTATAGATGGTTTTAGATATAACGCGTTTTAGGCAAAATTATAACTCTGTGAACAAACCGGCCGATAGAGTTTATTTTTTCTCAAAAAAAATTTGTTTTTTTCTGCCCCGTTTCATTTTTTTCAATTTTTTTTGTTTTTTTCTCAAATAAAATTTTGAGCTTTGAATTTGAATAGTATTCATTCCTCGAAAATTTTTAACTTAAAAGTAGTGTCCGACCGAAACCAAAATTTTCACCGAAACCGAAATTCGGCCATTTTTGTAATATTCGGCCGAAACCGAAATCGAAACTGACTGTCTCATGAAATTTTTTTTTAAAAACATTTTTTATTTTTTAGATTGTTTGTGAAAAGCTTTCAAAAACATAACAATTCAAATAGATAATAAAAACGTATTTATACGATAAAGATAATCATAATATAAATAAATTTAATATGAATATTAAAGTTCAACTTTAAAATAATAAATAAAAAAATCATTTTTAATACCACTTATATTAAATCACTTAAATACCACATAGTGATGCCGAAGAGCTGAAACTGTTTAAAAGGACCGAAACCGAAACCGAATATTCGGTCGTACACTACTTAAAAGTAGAAAAAACGCAGAATTTCTGCCCTCTCTACAACGACGGTTCGAAAAATTCTGACTTGAAATGCTAGCAACTGAATAAACAAAACAAATGACATATGTGGAACATATACTGAGTTTCCATGGCGAGTTAACTCTGGGTTTGGGTTTTCGTTGAGTTGACAAAATGACTTTGCTGACTCGATAGTGTTTCCATGCACAACACCGAGTCGAGTTGAACTTGTCAATTCTTTTTTGTAATTTTTGTTATTTTTTGATTAGTTTCGGCGGCACTCCAAAAACTCTTGCATTCGACATTTAAATATTTTTGTTAAAATAAAAATTTTCATTACTTTTTTCAATATTAATGACAGCAATCACTTTGACAGATAGAACCTAGTTAAATCTTACAAGTTTCGTGGAGTTTCGTAGATTTAACGAAACTCAACTCAACTCGCGTTTCCATAGCGATTTAACCCCGAGTAAACACCGAGTTAACTCGCCATGGAAACTCAGTAATAGTTAACGTTACAGTCCGTCTCCACAGGGCATAGCACATGCCTTCACAAGTGCTGCCGTTTTGCAATTTTGAATAGTAGTAAATTTCCTCTTTTTGGGGAGTATTTTTTAAATTTTAGGAATACTTTAGTACTTGGAAATAATGACAAAAAATAACTATTGCAAAACAGAGATAAAATGTTATTAAGGGTATTCACTTCACTGCTGAAATTTCCCAAAGAATTTTTCGTTGAGAAAAGAAAACGCTATTAGGGGCTTTCGCATGGTCCAACAAATTGGATAGACATGGCATGTTGGACGACAAGTAGTACCATGCGTAAGGTAAAACGACGGTCGATCCGACATGTTGGATGAATATCAAAAATTTTTGATTTTTCTGCCGGTCCGTCCGACTTGTTGGACATGTGAACGAATGTTGGTCCAACACGCTGCATTTTTCACTTCTTAAAAATTTTCAGCGAGTAAACAACGCTGAATCAGTGCATATAAATTACTCACAATCACTAAATGCACGCGTTTATGTGTTTTAAATATCCAAATTTTCCTTTTTTTGAAAGAAAAATATTTCCTTTCCATTTGCATCTCTTCCTCTACCTTTAAAACTTGATCAATTATTAGCGCTCCCAAAAATTCTTAAACCATTGCGCCGAAGTGTTCTGCGTGAGAGTTTGCAATTAATGATGTCGTCCAACAAGTTGGATCATTCGAAAGGTCTGTCAAATTGTTCCGTTAGTTTTCCATCCGACTTTGTCGTCCAATATGTTAGACCATGCGAAAGCCCCTATTAATCGCCAAAAGTCTAGAAATAATTTTCAAGTGCCAAAAATATGTTCATCTGGCTGACTCTCCTTGATTTTTTAAAACAACTTGGAGTGACCCTGTGCGCAAGAGCCCAAAAATTTTAACTGGTATGCTACGGAACATAAGTAAAATTTTATCGAAAATAAAATCGATATACGGCACAACATTATA
This sequence comes from Tetanocera ferruginea, assembly GCA_958299015.1. Classification (NCBI taxonomy): domain Eukaryota; kingdom Metazoa; phylum Arthropoda; class Insecta; order Diptera; family Sciomyzidae; genus Tetanocera; species Tetanocera ferruginea. The sequence continues at coordinate 138,618,892 of OY282642.1, forward strand.
TTGTTAGCAAATTGAAGTGCTTTGTCGAACACATGTGTTTGTCGGCTACCAAATTCTGGCGCTTTTTTTAGTTGACATCTTTCTGTTTCACTCTGACTTACCGATAATAAAAATTCATGTTTCTCTCTCTCTATTCAGCACTTTATTTGCTCTTCTGTTTTACACCTTTCTTGACATATTTTTGTACTTTTCCTGCTTCCGTCATTCATACCTTTGCTGTTCTTCGCACATTAATGTGCACGCCGCTGTTGATTTTGTTCGTGGTTAAAAAAAAAATTCCTTCGGTACGCTCACATACCAAAGCAGCAGCGTTTCGTCGCGCACCCCACGATTGGAATCTTGTGCTAATTTAATTTCTTTTAGTTAAACGTTTTTGAATTAACTAAGTATATCAGCATTACTTGAATTTGTTGCGCGTACTCGCTGTTAGTTGTTGTTGCTATTCTTTGCTAAAAGCCTGAAGCAAAGCGCAGCGCTAATAAATTAAAAAAAAAAGAAATAGCTACCAAATGAAAAACAGAAAGATATTCTTCTGTTTTGGTGCTGCTTCTACAACGCTAATTTAAAACCTGCGACTAGCGACTAGTTTTGCTTGAGTTTGATTTTAGACGCTGTCGCGGCAACATATAACTAATAAACCTGCTCTTGGTGTGTGGAATTTCGGCGCGATATATTTTGAAATATTCGAATAAAATTTTGAAACAGTTTTTGTTGTGCAATTATTTTGTTTTTGCTGCCGCAAGGTGCCATTAAACGAAAATTAGCAGAAGAAGAAACAAGGAAAAAATTTTAATTATCTGCTTATCTGAACTGCTTTATCGCACATTTCGAGCATCGTTTATCCAATCGTTCGTTCTTGAGTGCTTCGCTTAAAGGATTTAATTTTGCTGTGCTGCTAAATTGTAAGTACATAGTTTATTTTTATTTAATTTGTTGATTCTAGTGTTTCATTAGTCATAGATTCGCCCCCGCTACCTGCTTTGTTATTCGGTCAGTAATCAAGCCATTGAGTAATCGAATCAAATACGTTGAAAACACCCAGTTTTTTTTGGCAAAGAAAATTCATATGTTTTTTTCTGTTTAACTTTTCCTGCTTTATGCTCGAATATGTTTTAAAAGAAAACCGCAACAAACCGTTGCGAAGTTACAGAGAAAGCCGCAAAAATTGCTCTCCTTTTCATTGTACGGCGCTGAATTTAAAATTGTTTTTCCTCTACGTTGACGTCTTTCGCTGTCCGCTGCTGCTGATAACGTCGCCAGCGAATCTTGCCGGTTCTTTGTTTCAGGGTTGCCAGTGGCTTTCACAAAAAGGAGTATTTAAATAGTAAAGCTGTAGTGTTTGTTGTAGGGGCGTTTTGTTTACTTCATTAGTTCTACGAGGTGTTGATTATCTTATCGATATTTTATTGGCGTTAATCCAATCAAATATTGATGCCGCTGATATCTGAACTTGGTATTATCTTGGTAATTCAGTTTATCAGCATGATGTATAATGGTCACGCTACTATAACTATATGGTAATTTGCCTTCAATATGTATACTTAAATTTGAAAGCGCAACAGCTACTTTTTAAGAAAAATAGCTCCACAAAAAGCTGCAGAGGATATTAACAAAATTTAATTTTGTAAATAAATCTCAATGTTAATGAAAAAATTGTTTTTATTTTTGGAGAACAATTCGCCTGTATTGATTCTTGGGGGAGATTACGATTTCCGGGGCGCCAAGATTTGACGATGGATTCGAAGAGTACTATTAATTAAATTAAGAACAGCCAAAGGAAATGTGTTATCGATTTGTTTAGGTTAAGGTCTATGAAGAAAATCGGCTATATTATTCTTAATATATAACCGATATTAATGATTAAGGTATTATTGAAAAGGTTATATATAAGGCTTTTAGAAAATTTTTAAAAGCCTTATAAAATTTTGAAATGAATGAAATCTGTTGAGTATTTTGTATTTAATAGGTATTTTTATGCAATAAAAAAATAATTTTTTACACAAAACCGTTATTTTCTCAAAAATTACCGTTATTACTATGAATTATAAAGAGTAAATTATTAAAGCTTGAAAATTTATCTTTCATTTGATATAAAATATATATAATTTATTTGACTTTTTGTGGTGTTTTTTATGATACAATGATTTGCCCTTGTACTGAAAATTGCTAATTTCACTCATATATGTATATTTAAGATGCTTTGCTTTCTTACTCCATATTTTCGAATATCGCCATTACAAAAAACAATTGTTTTTAAGGCAACATTGTAGCTACAATAATTATATTAATTAAGGGGATTTTCCAGGGACCGAAAATAACTGTTATTTTACAATTTTTAAATGAAAAAGACACAATGAAAAAAATGTCGAAGGACTTTTTCAAATGTACCATTATGTTACAAATGGCCTCAGCTTCACGAATATTAAGTGTCTTTTAAATTTTCGACTGATTCTATAAAAGTTAAAAATTAACTGTTATTTTTTGCCTTTTATTTTTTCGGACAAAAATTACGGTTACATTTGACTTTTATTTTATTGGTCAAAAATAACAGTTATTTTCTGACTTTTATTTTTTCGGTCAAAAATATCAGGCACTTTGTATTTTTTTAAAGGCCACTTGACCAATTATAAAACTTTTGATACCATATGTAAATTGTGCGCTCTGACGAGACGAAAATAATGGTATTAATAGTTCTTTAGTCGGTAAAACAGCCTTGGAAAAAACACAAATTGCCTTATATTTTTGACCAAAAAAATAAAAGGCAGAAAATAACTGTTATTTTTGACCGATAAAATAAAAGTCAAAAGTAACTGTTATAATTGCCCGAAAAAAATATAAAGCACACAATAACTTTTTTTTTGTCGGAAAAACTAAAACTCAAAAAATAACAGTTAATATGTGACTTTTTCGATAAAAACCATAACCGGTACGGTCCCTGGGATTTTCTAGTCAGTGAAAAAAATTCAAGTTAATAAAAAAATATACATATTTTTATTTATCGAAAAAAGGTACAACTTTCAGCTTTTCAAAAAATAGTTATTTTTAGTATCTTAAAAACGTAAATTTTTTTTAAAAAGAACGGTTCTTTTAATTAAAGAATTCAAATCTGATATTTATTCGCTTATAAATTTAAAAACATTTTCATTAATCTTTAAGATTCATTGGATATTGGCTATAGAATAGATATAGAAAATTTTTTGAACAGATTTTTTTACTAAGAAAACACTTGAAAAATGTAAATTTTATGTAATAAAGTGTGAAATTAAATAAAAGATGTATACTTTTATATGTCAAACAAAAGATCTAACTGCAAGCTTTTTTAAAAAAAAAAAATATATTTTTAGTAACTTAATAACGTAAATTTTCTAGAAAATAACGGTTATTTTTATTAAAAAAAATAAACTGGAATAAATTCGTTTATAAAACTAAAAATATTATAGCAATGATATTTCTAACAAAAATATTTGAAAGGTCATTTAATGATCTAACAAATGACATATCAATCTTAAAGATCCATTGAGTAACGGCAAAGATATAGATGTTTTTATGAACAGATCTTTTAACAAAAAATTTTTTTAAATTGATAACTCGATAACTAATAGAGTTATCGATTTTTTGTTCGGTGAATCATGTTTTTTTGTTGTTCTCTACCAGAAAACATCTTCAAATTGCGGCGCCCCGGAAATCGTAATCGTGCCAATTCTTGTTTAAATTCTTTATATGGGCACTTTGATTATCAGTCCATGAGAAAATCTGCGGGAATTTATATAAAAGTATGGAACTACTAAGTTTCAAACAACAGCTGTTCACACAACATAGCAATGGAAAGAATTTTATATTTTCTTGATGATTAGTTTTTGTGTAAAATACGTATTAATTATTTATAATTTAGGCCAAATCGCGTATATATTTCAGTTCACGCAAGTTTCAATCTCAAGATAGGAACATTTTGCTTGTTCTTCTACATAGAGCACGGAAAATTTGTAAAGAAACCCTGCTGAAAAATTAACCAAATTTAATTTAGTTTTGAACTAGTTCCATAAAAGCCAGTACTGGTCATACTATTATTCCCTTTTGAATGTAACAAAGTCTAGCTGTTTAAGGGTTGATGTCAGGAAGAGATAATTGTCACGAAAACATTACTTTTTCTCTATATCTGTACTGTTCTATTATGAATAGTTCTAAACTGGTGCGTTTGGCTACAGTCTAAAAGTGGTTCTTATTCAGATGAATTATTAGTTATTTTTATTTTAAACAGGTTGGTACAATAAATGTAATATTAAGTTAATTTGACCTGTTCACATATTCATCGTAAGTGCTGGCAAAAGTTGAAAGTGCGTTTTGACTTTGATACCTATTTCTAATTTTTTTATTCTGCATGTTGATAAAAAAGTCAAACTTTAGTACCATTTCGAAACTAATTCTAATAGCACTAGAAATAAACTGGTTGGTTTTTGCAATTATCTCCAAAATAACTGCTGGAAATTTTTTCAAGTAACTTGAAATGATTATGAAACACACCTTACTTTTATGAGTTGATACTTATCAAAGTCGCCTTAGTCCATCGGTCGAAATTTTTGTTTTTTACTCCACGTACAGAAGATTACAAATTAAATATGTTCTATCAAAAAAATAAATGATGGTTATTTTCCTTTATTTGCCAAAAAAACACAAGGAAAGCTGACATTTTTAAAAAAATTTTGAAAAAGTCCTAATATCCGTATAAATCAAAAATGTCTAATTCACATTATTCCACTTTAATTATTTGTCGGTAAAATTTTCTAAAACATACGATGTTTTGCAGATATATTGTTTAAATTGAATTTAGCATTCATGCTATATTAATCCTTGGCAAAATTGTTACTGAATGTATTTAATTTAAATCTTTCTGTATTTATAAGGAAAAAAAACCTGAAGAATTGACTGAAGCTGATGAGTTAATTAGAAAACATTTTGAAGACATTGTTGGAAGGACAGAAAATTGTACGAGAATTCTTTATCATATCACTGCAATTCTGTGATTTCTGCAGATGAAAAAGGCTTTAAAGAAAATTTTCATTGTCTTATGTCTCTTGTCTCCAATAATTTTCTTTAAGCTTGTGCAACAAGGACCTCTGAATGCGCCCCTTTCTAGTGTGATAAATCGTTATTTTATTTTTTTTTCAAAATAACCTATGCATTTCCATATGAATTTTTTTCAAAAATGACTAAGTCCGGAGCTGCATATAATATGCGCTTAAGTTCAATATTTAATCTGATTCAAAAGTTAAAACTCCAATTTCCCAAAAACTTTTTAGCTGGAACTTAGGCGCCTTTGAAAGTTATGAACTGATATCATCCAATTGACAATTTTTTTATTTCTAAGCTGATGCAAGCACATAAATAAATTTAAGAAATACAAAAGCTATGTCGAGTAACATCAAATCTAGTATTGAATTATCTCTTTGGTACGAACAATTGCAACTTATTTTGAAAAAACACCCACATCCTTCAACATATTAGTTACAAAAATCATTTAACAAGGTGACCGATAAAATGACAATTACGTAAGGTGCTGATTATTGTTCAAACATTAACTAGTTGATGCTTTATTTTAAATTCAGTTTCTATTGTTGTATAACAATGTGACCCAGGATAACTCTCAGCGTTTTTTGGTTTGCTCCGAACCTAAAGAAATTCAAAAAAATTTCGAGTTGAAAAAAGCGAGAGCTTTTGTGTTGCATTTTTATTTCCTGATGAAAAATGTTTCTACTTCAAGATTGCTACAATTAATGAATCAATCGAGTGTATGCAGTGTGTATCGCAAATTTTACCTGAGAAAAATTGGCCGTGGAGCGGTACCAAAATGCTTCGAAAGATGGTCTGGGGAGCAATTCATTAAAAGGCAAGCTGTCGCTTCTTTCCATAGATTGGGGGTTAAAAATTGATACGAAATATTACCTCATGCCCAGGACTTGTAATGCGATGAATATGTTTTGCTTCTATCTAGATTCTGACCCTTCACACCAGTCAAAATGCACTCAAGACTGGTTTCGGGAAAATTTGCCCGATTTGATATCAACCAAATAATGGCCAGCTGAGTCGCCAGATCTTAATCCTCTCGACTTCTGTATATGAGGCTATTCTGTGTTGAGTAAAATTAGTATCTAAAGGTCTTCTTAATATTGATAATTTCAAAAATCGACTTATACAAATTTGGTATTAAATTTATAAATATATGGTATGGTAACGCTTGCAAATATCATCGCTGGTCAGGCCTCATTTGATGTTACTGTCATGTAAATAAGTTCCTACATCTTATGCTTTCATAACTATTATTACATTACAAGTAATGTATTCTCGATTATTGTTATATTTTTTTTAAGATTAATTTTGTTATGTTTTATATAGTATAATAAATTGTACAAGAGTAAATGCTCTCTCTGCTTGATGAAATAAATAAATAAATTTTATAACAAGCAAAGAGAAAGGTGCAAAATTTGACCTTTGAAAAAGAACGACCTGATTCTTCTACTTTTGTAATATAATTTAACAACTTAAAATAAATTATGGAACTTAATTGACTACTTTGGTATTTATTGCATTTTAGTTGAGTGAAACTTATTCCGGCTATACTGTACATATCGTCGACCTAATTCTAATAAGATGTAAATCAAACTTATCTAATGTTCAGGAGGCGAACAAAACTGTTTATAATATGCATAATGTTTATACTTTAATTTATTGTTTCAAACGTTCTACTGCCCCTTTTTGTTCATACAAACGTTAAAAAATAAATAAATTCACACATGTTTTGATCAATCTTCCTAAATCGCTAATAACCGTTATTTTTTCAAATGATTTTCATCATATAATAATTAAGCCGAAGAAATGTTTATTCGAAAAACATAAAATTAGTCGTTATTTATAAATGTCTAGGCATTGAAACAACAGTTCACGCATTTTTTCAACTTTAAAATTAAAGTAATGCAAATTTTTCAATTTAACTGTCTTTGAAGTTAAAGTAAAACTGGAACAATTTTTGTTGTAAATTTTTTTTATGAAGTAAATTAAAATTAAGGTTGATGCTGGTGTTTTTTTGGTGAATTTTTTGATAAGGTAGTCTTTCATATGCTTATTTTTTGTTATCAGATACCATTGATAATTTGTTTTTAAATAATGAACTTTTGAAATCTTTTCGGAATAAGGCATTTTTATGTTTCTCAAGTAGTTTACAATTGTCAATCATCAAAATATGACCCGGCCTTAAGTTCGTGGTATGTGATTTACAAATCGCAGCCTTGACTTTTATCTTCTCCTCAGCTCAATGACTAGAGCGTTTGTCTAAAGTCATTAATTTATTGAAATAAACTGGGCTCTGGTAGAAATATGAGCAAAGCTCGTTCGCCCTGGCACTACTGTATTAAACCACAATAAATTTAGAGTGAAATTATAAAGTATATTTTGGCTTTTTAACCTGAGTTAAAGTAAATTTCTGAATAAGTAATTTTTAACTATTGTTTATTACCAAATTAATGCCAGAGTTCATTTAATTTTTATCGTGTTCAATGGTTTCGAGATATATTTAAAACTATAACTATTTCTTAAGAGTAGTTTTGGAAAAATGTTACTGTAGCTACTTATTGCTAATACTTATGTATTTGAAATATTTTTGATTTCGGCAACACTGACATGTCCGTATTGCTTTGTGCTCTCTCTTTCTCTGTTTCTCTCTATATGAACTACATATTTGCGCTCATTTCTGGCTTTAACGTCCTTTGCATTTTGCTGAATTAGATCATCCTTTGGCTGCTTCCGCTTTCCTTTGTTGTGTCTCTCGGAGGCACGTTTTTCCTAACCTAATCAATTACTATGTTTATGTGTTTTTTTTTATTTATGAATTAGTAGCCATTTTTACCATTCAATGACATGTGTGATTCATAGCAGAAGCTATGTGCTTGGCTTAAATTAAATTAGGGCTGCTTTAAAGACTTGTTTACGGTGTTTTTTTTTTCTTTCTTTTTTTGGTATATTCATTATGTTTTTAATGGTTAATCATAAGCACTTGAATTTAGGTACTAACTTCATTTAATTGTATAATATGACCACGAGCAGTTTATGACTATCGTTGAACTTGGAATCTTTGAAGGTATACATTTATCGTTTTGAATAGTTTTTTAAACAAAAAAAAATAACTAAACTTATGCTTATTCAACCCATAACTGCCAACCACCTGTTATAATATTTTTGAAGATAATTAATTTGGTTGTTTTATTTATATTTATAACTACAAAAAATATGGTAATTCTATATCTTCAATTGAAGTTATTAAATTAAGCCAGTTTATAAATGCATAGTTTTTATTAAAATTGTCTAAGAGTGCAGCCAAAATGTTGCAGTCAAATTTGAGAGAAAAAGTTCAGGCTTTACATATCTACTGAAATTGAACTGCAGGTCAAACATTTGGATACACTCACTCATATTAAATTTTTTGTTTCTGAAAATGTAGCCAATTGTTTTTAAAATAATACATTTTCCATATAAATGACTCCAAAAAATGACTCGTAGAGGGCGCTACCGTTGTAGTGTTTCGCAGTGTTGTTTAGAATCTACATCATAATTTTATAACGCAAAAATAATCCTACATGTTATAGGATTATTATTTTTGTCAGCTATAGTTAATTAAGATCATTGCCAAAAGTTTCAGAGAAATAATTGATAATTGAGTTAAAATTACATAGTTTTTATAAATTACTCTGATAATTAATATAAAATTATATTGTTTTTACAAAGTACTCATGTATAATTCTAAACTTTTTCATCAAAAATCCAACCTTGGCGTTTATTATAATTTTTATAAGTCTTGGCATTCTTTCAATAAGTTTGTTGATCTGGTGATTGGGTGACCAGCTCATACTTTAATTAATCCAAAGGCTTTTATATTTTCAGGATGAACTCGATCAAGACGGGAACTGTTTTTGGGGTCATTATATTGCTGTAACGAATCTACTGCCGATTGTTCAGCGTTTAGAAAAAATAGCCTGCTTTTTTCTCAAAGTCCTTTATACTTTTCGCATGATACCATCAACTTCAATAATATCTCCAATACCATGACCTGAAAGACATTCCCACACCATAATCGATCCATGTTTTATGGATGGATCTATGATTAACACTGATAAGCTATCCTTTTATAGGTGCTAATTCTCACATTAACTTGTCGCCGTTATCCAAAAATGTCTTACTTCGACTTGTCAATTCAAAGCACATTTTTCCACAACATGCCTTTCTTCTTGCTAGCTGTACGGAGGAGTGGTTTTTTTACAGCTAGACGTACACTTCTTAAACGTCTTTTCACTGTTAGAGACACAGACTAAGACCGCGTTCTGTTGATGTCTGCTTACGTTGCTATTAACATACGAGTTTCCTTTATAGTGATCGCAATGTGTTGATCCTCTTGTGCGTCATTATTTTTGTCCCGGTCTGTCTCGTTTTTTGGCGATCTTGATTTGACCTAGTTTATTCCCTGTATTTAATAAGACCGTAATCGAGTCTCGAACTTTTTTATGATTTTTCAATATGATAGATCAAGGGTTAAAGGGTGTTATCGTTGTTTCAATTCCTCCCATAGGTACCGAAGAGTAGACCCAAAATCAATTCAACTCCAATGAAAAAGAAAATGTTGATATATTTCCCTGAAATTAAAAATTTATATAAAGATGAAACTTTAAAATATTTTTAGAGGAAAATTATAAATTTCTAAAAATTAAATTTTAAGTTTTAATGGTTAAGAAAGTTCCTAATAAAAAAGATTATATTTTAATTATGTTCATTCTACTATAGTCAGAAGTATTGAAAATTATTTGTTTTACGACATTCCCAAGTTTCTAACCAGAGCGAAATGGGAGCCTAGCTGCTGTCTTCGATGTAAGCTTCTATATCCATGGGTCTTTGATGGAATGCGGAATTGAAGCCGGTATAAATTCAGAGAAACTGAATGTTGCCAACTCACCCGCCTACCAGACTCAAGCAGAACATTTAGCGATAAGAGAGATTTGTCGGACTATGAGTCGAGCCAACACAAACAATCTCACAACAGCGATTCTGTCAGATAGTCAAGGGACCATCAGAGCATTAGTTGCTGTAAAATCTAACTCCAATCTAGTAACTCACCAAAAAGAGATAATGGCCAGGCTAAGTCGTCAACTTGATATAACCATTATTTGGGTTTCCGGCCACAAAAACATTTATGCTAATGAGAAAGCAAACAAACTAGCCAGATTAGGCTCTTTCCTTAATGTGCTAACAGTGGAATTAGTTCTGGTTCATCTGAACTCGATTAAAATAAAAGGTCGTGGATGTAACGACCCGAACACAACGAAAACCGTGCTACACTTTCTATTCGCTTGCCCAGCGCTAGCAAGATATAGACAAAGTACACTTGAAAAACCCTTCTTCGACACCCTGTAGGAACTTTAAACTTTATGGATCAGCGATATACTCATATTCCTTAAAGCTGAATTCACTGGCTACCTTCAGCAAGTTTTTTGTCACAGCTTATCCGTTCTCTCTGTGAGAATCTTCCGCAGGACAATTTACTGACATGTAAAACGATCAGCAAATGCAGGCTCAAAGGAAAACATTGAATTTTTAATGAAAAAAGAGGACATGTGCTGCTTAAGGATACCATCTTGAAACCCTAGCCTTGGAGGACTTGTAGTAACTCATGCAGCTCACATAAAATTCTGTAAACCTTAAATAAGAAAATAAGTCAACTATAAATTATAAAGTTTTAACAATCGAAGAGATGAAGAGTTAAACACCATTGATTGGGTTGAAAAACAAAATTTTAAATTTTTCATCAAAAATTATTTAAGCAATTTTTATTTTATAAAAACACTAGCTGGTACCCGGCGCGTTGCTGCCGTCCTTGTCCAATGTCAGTCCAGTTTGCCAATAGAAGGCCATCAACAAATAGTCAACTCCACTCTGAGTTTCAATATTCTATGACCATTATTTCCAAAGCTATTAAATATGACAAATTGTCTTTTATGGGCGGAGCCAAATTCCTTCTTCAATACCCGTTTTAGTTTGAGAGTACTTTCGAGTACCAAATAAATACTCCAAATAGATACTCCAAACCGAGTTTCTTTATTATATGACTATTATTTTCAAAGCGATTCAATTTTAAAGAATGTGTCTTGTATGGGCGGATCCACTCCCTTGTACAATGCCCGTTCCAGTAGCAGGACACCACCAATTAGTAATTCCATTCTGAGATCCAATGCCCGTGTCTGTTTTATAATTGAAAGACCTGGCCATTAAGTTACTTCATACTAAGTTTCAATGTTATACGACATTTATTTCCAAATCTATGCGATTTCAAAAAATTGCATTTTATGGGAGGTAGCATGCCACCCTTTCCAAAGATCGCTCAAATTTGACAGTCGAAGGCCAAGATTCAATAGTAAGTTTGTACCGAATTTCATTGATGTGTTATTTATAAACGAAAGTTAAGTCGAAAATTTGTGCTCTTGAAAAAGTGCCACGCCCCTCGTGGGTAGGAGGGTGAAAAATACTTTACGACCTATTCTCATACCTAACAAATAAACATAACAAATTTCATTTAAATCTGTCCAGCCGTTTCGGAGGAGTTCAAACACTAACACCGTGACACGAGATTTTTATATATATTAGAGAAAAATTTAGAAAAAAATTGTTAATGTTTTGCTATCACCCTGAGCTCAACTAGCATTTTAACTTCTATTGAGCTTCTGATAAACTTTACAGAAGCTAGTTATAGAAGCTACGACAGTTCTTTAAGCGCTCTTTTAGTCTTTTATTTAGACCGTTAGGTGAGTTATTAATTGTTTTATAGCAGATTTTTTACTTTTATTTAAAAAAAATATAAATGTGACGAGAGGAGACTCCTTCGAAACTTAACTGGCGATTCGTAGTATTTCAATAAACATTGTTTTATAAGAGCTTTTAACTTTAGAGAAAGAGAAAAGTGCTGTGAAGCTTCCGGACTTAAACTCATTCTATCAATAAACATTGAAACTTCATTAAGGGGGGACATGACATTGGCCGTTTTTTTTAAATCGGCCTTTTTATAATTTTGTATTTTAGTAAATATTCTTAAGATTCTAAAAAAAAGTTATGGAAAAATTCCTACGGGTTCAAAAGTTACTGCCGGATTAGTGAGAGCGCAATTTTAGTTTTCTTTGCATTTTTCTTTGTTCACAAACTTTGAACGCGTTTATCTCGAAACCATGTTTTTCGTACTGGTTGCGGCACTAGCGGGTTCATTTTTTGACGAATTTTTTTTTTGTTTTTTTTAAACTTTATTCGCTATCTTATGACACGAGCTTTTTTTAATTTTTTTTTCAATTTTTTATGAATTTTTAAAGTCTCTATTTTTTTCGAAAAAACACACTTTCAAATTTGGAACATCGCCGAAAATTTAAAAAAATTGCTCCTGTCATACGATATTCAGTTTTGTTAAGATTTAAAAAAGTAATTTTTTTCCAGATCGGACAATTTTTGCGACTCCCAGCGCTGCAACCACGAGGCGCCGTTTTTTTTTTCTGCCGACAGTTTGGAGCTCTATAAAACCATGTTGGAGTGAAAAATATATTCTTTTGAATTTTTTTTTTCATATAATTTGTGCAATTCTCTACAGTAAAAATTTGGAAAAATGTTTGTTTTTGACTGAGTTATGAATTTTTAAAAATAGGTCTGTTTTCTCTGCTGCGAATGTTATGTCCCACCTTAATACATGTTTAGTAAAGCTGTGAAGGACATCGTTCATTTAAGCACTTTATAATATAAAATATATTTAATTTTAATTTTCAGAGCTGACTAATTTTTGTCAGAGCTGACAGCACAGTTTTAGTTTCTCTTGTTGTTGTAGCATGTATAAAATCTGTTAGATTTTTATTTTTCATCGCTACAATCTCTCTGTATGAATTAGTTTTGAACATATAGTAATGCGGGTTTGAAGAGTTTTATTATTTTCATTATATCTTACACCCAAATATGATGAAATACTACTATGTATCTATTTTCACACCACAAATTGACCAAACCCAGAACCAGCATAAATATAAAATAGAACATGTCTTTCTTTACATTAGAACTTCCTATAAAACAAAAAAACCTATGCACGTATGCACCACCACCACCACCACCACCCTACAGGCAGTTTAGTTAGTGAGCCATAACTACCCTTTTGACGTAGCTAATGTAATTTTCTAGTTACTGGCTGCAATTATTTTGTAACCATGCGGCAGCACGGACAAAATTTTAGAATTAACTCGTAAGCTTTAGCCAGCTTTAAAAATAATGTGTTGAGTTTAAGGCGCCTGTAGCAGCGTACATTAGTGCTTTATTGCATGACCCAAAAGTGAGTTTTTAATGAATATCAGACATGCAAGTGGACATGTCTTTTTTATTTTTGTATATTTTATTTGCAGAGTAATGCTTATTACACAAGGACAAAGATACAACAAACAGGATAATTTTCATAAGGGTGTGTGCAACAGATTTTGTTTAATTTTAACAAAGCTAGAACGAACTAAAACATGCTAGTTACTTAGGTTGGCATAAAAGTTGTTCCATTTTCATTGTTCACACATTCACTCCTTCACCCAAGTTGCTCATTTAAATTGTCGCTTAGTTATTTAATAATGCAACAACAGTTATTTGTTCTGCTAAATTTGCTTTTTTTATTATTAAATATGTTGTTACTTTTATGTCTTTTGTATTTCTATACATTTTTATTATTTTTTAAATACACAGTTCCATACTTATAGCCAGTTAATCGCGTCTTCTTCTGTTCTCTCTCTCTCTTGCGACCGCATCTGCTTGCTTAGACTGTTTTAAATACTTGCCTTGTGCCATCCAAGTTTAAACGTTTGCGTAAATTGCATTTTTATGCGTCCACAATCGTCGAGTGCCACTCAAAAATTTCACCTGTTGCTCGCTCGCTGGCTGGCTGGGTGTCTGGCTGGCCATGATTTTGACGAAATTTCATATTATTTGTATTGACCACAACGTCGTACGCATTGTGTTTGCGCTGATTTTTAAGTAGTATGTATTGCAATGTATAGTTAATTGTGTGCTTATTGTAGTTGTTGTTGTTGTTGTTGTTGTTGTTGTTGTTTTCTTATTCGAAATAGCTCAAATTAAATAATTTCGGCTTGCACAATTTTTTTTTTCTTCTTCTTTTTTATGAACACCCATAAAAAATTGTGTTAAATTATAATTTTTTTCTAATTGGTTAAAAGCGGATGATGAAGTTTACGAAAATAAATATTAAAAATTGTTGTTAATAACAATAAAGAAAAACAAAACAAAACGTGTAACTCCAACTGAGCAGCGTTGTTCCATTAACATAAAAAAATATGATATTTAAATGGTAAAACTTTAATAATTTAATATAATTTGAAGATTTTTCTTTGAAAAATATATCGTTTTGTTTTTGTCGGCATTTCCTCACTTTCACGAAAAATATGGCCATTAAGCCATGAAACATAAACTACTTCAAATGAAAAGAAAAATAAAAGAAAATGTTAATTATTTTTGTTTTTTTTTTATTGGCATAATTGATGTATAAACAATTCTTAATATGGGAAGAAAATTATAATTGTTAAAATATGTTATTTATTTTTTAAGGTTACTTTCTAAAGTGAATTTTTAACAAGCTGTTTTCAGACTAAACATGTTCTTTAAGACGTATTTTAAAAAACTGAATTGTGCCTTTGAACTTTTACACTTGACTTACAATTGCTCCACATCTTAAATTTTATAAATGAAAAAAAAACTCTGCTACAATGCTAATAAAGCCCATAAGATAGCAGTAATAGCAAAGTTTATATGTTCTAGAACAGCCTTAAGCCATATCCTTCTTGGTGTGATCGCTATAAAACTGTCGTGTTGCAGCTCAATATATAAGCTTTACCTAGTCTAATCAGTTCTACCTGCCTTATACCACGACTGTAGACTTCAGTTCACTTCAATAAATTTATAAAAAATTGAATACTTATCTGATATATCAGTTCAAAATTTGCTTGATTCGTAAAGTAAGTGTCAGACGTGACTCAATATCCATTCATATACATCAAGTCCTTAAAATATACATGTCAAAATTTTGCATGCCAGAGCTTCGCATTTATTTATTTGGAGTTGTCCACTTAAGTGGAGATGGTAAATTTATACAAGTTATCCTACATATATGTTATTCAGGCATAAAATTAATTTGTTTCCTCATCAAAATCATAAAATTCTGATTCATATCGAGTAAAAAACTGCTTAGATCCAAAGATATTCATCACATATAACTACTGTATTTTAATGTAGCCTTGATGTCGCATACAAATGTTCTATTTATAGCGAATCAAGCACTGCAAGACATAACTTAAAATACTTTCGTTGAGAAGTAAAATATCAGAATCTAAAACAAAATTTAAATATTATGCAAAATAACTAAACGTTAAAAAATTTTTAAATCATTCGTTGAAATAATGCATTTTTTAATAATAATTTTTTTATTAGAGGCTGTACTTAAATTTAATAAATTGGAAATACAATTTGAATTTTAGTAACTAAGGTTAAAAATTTAATACAAAAAACTTAAAACTGTATTTTGTTCACATTTTGTTCATGCTCTAGCAAGCAACAGATTAGCCCAAGATTAGAACTCGCGACTCTAATGCGATGGTTGCCTCAGTCCGCGGTTCGATCCTAGAAGGTGACAAAAAAGTTTAAATGTTACACAAGATAATGTGTAAATAATTAATAATATAAGATTATAATAATATGCAAATAACAAAAAAATAAAAAAACTGTCTGGCTGAGGATCGAACCCAGGGTCTCTCGATTCATCAAATTAAATCGACAACCGCTTAACCAACTGAGCCACGAAATACTATTTTTTGCGCGTGATAATTGTGTTCTTAAATGTTTACGAAATTTTAAAAATAAATCAATAGCAGTTTAAAGTTTAAATTTTAAACCCATTTGAGACTAAAACTTAGTGTTAGTATTTGACGAGGTTTAAATTTTAAACCAAGCAGGACTTAAACTTATTTTTAGTATTTGATGAGGTTTAAATTTTAAACCCATGCGGGACTTAAACTTAGTTTAAGTATTTGACGTGGTTTAAATTTAAATACAATTTCGGTGTCGTCATATATACAGTGTACACCTTAACGAGGATTCGCTCTCCAATAAACAATCTTCTTCTCACAAGCAATCAATTTATTTAAATTTAGATTGTATTGATCTAACTGGGATACACAAATTGGCTTCATCGCACTCTGGTCAAATTTAATATTTACTAGGCGTATCACATTATTCTGTAGATATCCTCGTTAAGGTGCTTCGGAGGCATTTCAATAACATTTTGAAAGTAATTTCATTACCTCTCTCATAGAAACTTTCGTCCCTACTGTCAAAAAACTGTGACACAATCAATTTTCACAAGTTTCTATTGAGTCAAATTTTTGAATGATGGCAGCAAAAGCATTTGCCACAGACAGGAACAGGTGCTAATCACTTGGCACCAGGTCCGGACTATAAACCGGATGCATAAGAACCTCTGAACTAAACTCCCAGAGTCACTATCAATGTTCGTAGCCTGGCGTTGTCCTGATGGAAAACAATACCTCACAATCCCCCTATTGGCCAAAGCTTCAGACGGTTTGTGACGACTTACCGCGATTCGACAACATGGATTCGAAAAAAAATGGTTAGAATTTGTTGCGATTCAGCAGCAATTTTTTTTCGTAAACCCATACAGCGGGCTTATTTTTGTATTCAGCCTTGTTCAAGTGGGACCAAATGGCTTTTTGTGCAAAAGGTGTCTCCTGGCTAATCTTACATTATGTTTGGACGCAACCATTTCTATGATTTGATCGACATTTTCGACAATTGGCTTTCCAGAGCGTGGTGCATCTCTTACACCGCAATAACAGGAACGGTCTCGACCAAAATTGCACGTGATTACCTGTAACAGTATCAGGACCATAAATAAAAATCACATTCTCAGCCGCATGACTCGCGCTTTCACCCGTATCGAAACAAAACATTAAAATATGGCTTATTTTCTCTGGTGACCAACTTTGACGCTATCAGTTACTTATTTTTGTGAGGTTTTGTTCTCATATCGAGTGAGCGCTTTATTTGTGTGACCCGACATATCCTTCTCACTTTGAAATTCCATAAATATGGTTATTTTTGGCCTATGTATTTCGCTTCCTTTTCGAGATATCGCGTGTTTAGTGTCGATGTCTTCCACATTCTATTACTTATATTTTCTCTTTGTTTCATTTGCCTTTTTGCCCACTGGGTATGTATTTTATTATTGAGAATGAAGTTGAGAATTCACTACACTCAGAAAAAAATTTCTTGGAATATGATAAAAAAGGCATCATATTTAAAAAAAAAAAAATGGTATAGACTTTGCTCCAGAGAATGCTTTTCTCTAAATGTAATTCTAAAAATTCCCTAAAAATGATTAAAAGCTTCCATGAAAAAGAGAAATATCTAAAAATATATCGTTTTTAGAGAAGAAGAATTTTGTTAATTTATGAGAAAAGATTTGTTTTATTGAAGAAAATACTTCGCAAATGTTTTAACAAAATATAAGAAACTTTTTTCATTTTCAGTAAATTTTTCTCCATAAATGAGAATTTTATTATGCGAGAAAAAACTTATCATTATTAGAGAAATATTTCAATTTCCATTTCCCACAAGTGAAGAAATATTTCTTCGAAAATGGGAAAATTTATTCTAATTTAAGAAAATTTTATTTGAAAAAGAGAAAATTGCTATTATCAAAAATAGAGCAATTTTTTATAGCAAAAAGATAGGTGTTTTTTCTGAGTGTATAATTCCTCAAATTACTCATAACTTCGAGTCGAAGTTGGAGCAACTGGCAAAAGTCTAATTTTGACACAAACAGAAAGTATTGAAGAAAAGTTTACGTGTAACACCATAAAAAGCATGAGATTTGAACCAGGGACCTCTAGGTTAACAATCAAGCGTTCTTACCTCTCGACTACAATGCATCGCCAGCGAATCGCTTCAAATCGCCGGCGAGCTCTTTTGAGCGAGTCATCTGGGTATCGCCGACTGTAAGCGGCTGAGGCCATTAAATTTATTCGTCAACGAATCACAAAGAGGGTTCGAAGCGATTCGCTGCGAAGAACCGCGAACGAATTGCCCGGAAGGGTCTTTCGCGGATCACCGGGAAGATTCGTCAAGGAATCCCCAGAAGGGATCTTAGGCGATTCGCTGAAAAGAGAGGCAAACGAATCGCTCTAAGGAGTCCTCAGCAATTAAAAAGTTGTTTTTTAGTTGAAACTATCGGGCTCGACCGACGTTGGTTGTTCTGTCCCAATTCAATACATTTTTTACTAGTTTAAATTTTTGATTAATTTAAACGATTTTTAAGAGCCTGCTTCATTATTATTATTATTATTATTACTATAACATAATTCCTTAAAAAGTGAGTGCGGAACGCTTAATTTTTTTGAAAAATTTCAGAGCATATTTTAAGGCATTTTCTGTTTTGTGATTTATTGAAACTTCAAAAACTTTTTATTCTTTTTTTTTTTTTTATTGCATTTTGAAAGTTTCAGTTTTACAAACAATTTTCAAACATATTTCGTCGTACCTACTATGGTTTCCGTTTTTGCTTTTAGATATTTTTTTAAGTAATTGGAATTAAAAATTATTATTTGAATAATTCAAAATCGAATATGTCGAAACGAGCCTGTCATTTTTGACGGGAAAGAACTCGTATTACAATAATAGACCAAATATTTTTCAAAAAGCCATTTTCCAACTATCACTGGATTGAGCGAAGTAGGATTTTGAAAATTTGTTTGAAGGGCAACCGAAAAGCGATCCATCTTCCTTAGAACCCTTGTGCGAATCGCAAGTACATCGCAAAATTAACTTCTCTTCCAATTGTCTTGTAATGATTTCAGGGTAATGACCTTCTATGAGAGGTTATATATTTGTGAAAAAAAAATGTTATCGTACATTTTTATATTACTTAAATGAGGGATTGAAAAAATTATGTTTTTAAATCTGAATGTAAAAATTAATGTTTTGAGAGCACTGAAGATGATGAATCTAAGTAGGGTTACTCTATGGTAACTCACGTTACATTCATTAAGCTATATGGAGTTAAATTATGCTTAAATTTTTTTTATTTAGATTAACAAATACAAGTGCACTCTTTGTGAAAAGAATGGGTTTTGTATACTAGATATTGCTATAAAAATGAAGTGGTACTGTAACGAATGTTTTTATTGTTATACTCTTTGTTAATTATGATAATATTTGAATGTTTTATAATACTTTTTTAAAATATAATTTTTGATTCCTTCATATTTCTTTATTTCTTTGAGATATTTCAAAACCTTTAAAATATAATTTTCATATCTCAAATAAATATCAATGAACTAAAAAAAATATATTTAAAACAAGTATTTTAAGTAAAGTAAAACAATCAAATATTATCAAAACATTCGTTACAGTACCATAATATTTACCCAGTGAAATAATAATTTAGGTAAGTAACTTGCGTTATCATTTTTGGGCAACATGTTCATAGAATAAATTTTATTTAAAATTTTTTTGCTAAATTTGTGTGTAGATTTTTTTACATTTAACATAAATAAAAGCAGCAGGATGTCAAAAAATTAATCTTTATAAAAAACAGCAACAATAAATCGAAGAATTTAAAATAATAGAAAAATTATGAGGTAACTCGCGTTACAAAAAATTGCTAGCTCACATTACTTTCGGTTTTCATGTTAAATTAAGGAGCTCTAATGTATCTATTCTAGCTTTAATGCTCAAATATAAATATTTTTATAACGAAACAGTACTTAATCAAAATTTTATTATAATATGGATCTACTTCAGGCTGTAAGTAACAAAAAATTTAAATAATTATTTAACAAATATTTTATATAACTCGCTTGCAATAAGTTAACGTTTTAATACAGAAAATGATAAATTGTAGAACTACAAGATGTACATCAGCATGTTATGAATTCTTTTAATCATTTGCTTACAATTGATAGAGTAAAGGTTAGAGCAATTGCCTTTCACGCTATAGCTCCAGGTTCGAATTTGACTGAGGGCAAGCATTTTTTTTTTTTTATAAAAAAAAGAGACAATGTTTGGGTTTTAGATCTATCAACTCAATAATAGTTTACATAATTATTTTTATTTGGAATTTAGTCTGGCGACTTCAAAATATTTATTCAGATGAAAAGTTATTTTTTGCTGTCCAAACTATCGAGGCTTCACTGTATATTACAGTACTGAAAAATTTAGAAATATGTATATATTTTTTTAACAACCGTGCGTCAAGAACCACAAATGTAGTCTATTTTATTTCCAGCAAAAGAAACAGTTAATTTTCTTTTTGTGGCAGGCAGCCGCTAAAACAGGCTCTTCACCATCACACTCTGCTGATAACGTAAATTAGCTCAAGCAGACTTAAATAGAACCCGGTACAAAAACCCGTTAATGGAATTCCACTTTGTAGTTATGTACATTAAATTTTTTATATATAGGTTTCGTATACATAATATACAATGTAAGGCACACAAAACTCAACAAGAACAAAAAATATAAGAAATTTCAAATTTGAAATTTAAATTTTAACAAAAATCTTATTCAAAGAAAAGAAGAGCACTTTATGTGTAGATTACATACATACAAACCATAAAGAGAGCGCCAAACAAGTTTTAAAAAATCTAAGAAAAAATTATAAAATAAACAACAAAAACAACAAGTTTTATTTCAAATATAGCGGCTAATTTTATTATACATTGTCACTGCATAATAATTTAAAATATATTTTCTATTTAACTAAAAATTTTTACTACAAGCATTTTAAGGTAAAAAATACCGCAATCAAGAGCTAGAGCAAAAAGTAAACCTAAAGAATGGGCGGACGGACAGACGAAACACAATTTAATGTTGTTTGGACTTTGTTCGCACATGTTTGATTGTTTGTATTTTGCTTAGAGATACAAAAAATAGACAGATACATCGCACGATCCATCAGTTAGTTAGTTATGCGAATATTAGGTAAATATAAATATATCTTTTAAGAAAGAGAGAAAGAGCATGAAAGGAGAAAAAACAAAGTAAAAATTTGTTTGCAGCTTCACACAAACTATACAAGCTAAATAAAATTATTGCTTTGCCTAATTGTGTGTGTGTGTTTTTTTTTTTTTATGTTAATTTATATAGGTTTAACAATGTGTTGCAAAACTTTTTTATTTTCGTTTAGTTTTTTGTTTTAATATTCGAATTGTTTAAGCTTCAAAATATTGCTGTGTAGCGTTTTGAGAGCATTTATGCTTTGTTTACTTGAGCAATTAAGTGAACACATTAAAAAATGTTCACCTTGAAAATGGGTGAAAAGCCATTTTGCTGCTATGGGCAATAGTGTAATCGGGTGCATAGATTCATAGGCGATATTTTTTATTAAAAGTTCAAGTTTAGAAAAAAAAAAAAGAATGTGATTTGAAATATATATCATGGAAAGACAGTTGTTATTTCAGACTATAACAGATCTCATTAGAGTGAAAGTTAAGAAAACCACGCAAACTGCTGAGCAAAGAAACAATGTGTCGGGAAAATGTTTCACAACATTATAGTTTGACTGTAGTTTCTAGATATTAAATTTAAATAAATTACTGCCATTTGAATACTGTGCTGGCAGTTTATATCAGTTTTATGGTAATGATCTTTTTTTTTTTTCTATTTTGTGCCACATCAAGTAGAAGAGAAAAGTTGAAAAAGTTGACAAAAAAAAAACTTTATTTTTATAGAAGGTAACAATCAAAAGATATGCTCTAAATTATCTGCTCAAAGATATTCAAATGTTATGTAGTTTTATAGCAGATAATAATAGATACTCATTAGTTTCTATCTTTAATCTTCAGACTAAATCACTTTTCTTGTCTCTGACTATCTTTTGGTGACAACTCTCAGTTCTGACATAATTATGGCTTAGCGTCTAATAAGCTTGTTTTCTTGGTTTGTTTGTTATGTTAATGTGGTTTTCTATGGTTTTCATTTCTTGCCGGTTTTGAAGTTTTTAGTTTTGTTGTTGTTTAAGCATGCTTTGGTCAATAACATTTTCTGATACGATATGATCATCTTGCATTGGAAAATTTTTGGTGTTTTATACACACACCTAATAATTTGTTTGATGTTCCAGAGAGTTCTATACAGTTTGGTGTTATGAAACACCGTCTCAACGTGTTAGAATTTAATATCCAACAGCGCATATTTTTTCTAACACCGGTGTGAATATATCGGTGTGAATAAGTATATATATGACAAGATACATGGTCTGTACCCTGTTAGTTGTCAAAATTATAATTATATTACTATTAATATAATTTTAAACGGTGTTATTTTTAACTCAAAATTTTTAAATTCGTGCGAAAGAATGTGTTTTTTATCGATTTAAATTTGTATAAATTGGCTTGGTTAAAGCTTTAATGTCGATTGTGCCAGAAATTGCTTTCCCCAACATGACTGATAATTCTAGATTATCACTTTCAGTCTTGAGATATTCATATTTTCCAATTGTTTTTCATATGTTTTCAATGTGCTCTTCTTCTTTGCCTTTCTTATTTCACACAGATCATAAGTCTGTGTACAACATCGGTATTTTACACCGAGAAAGCGGTATAAATTAGCACAGGTTCTGTGTAAATATCCTCATCGGTGTGAATTATCATCTCTTTCGTTTTTTCTCAAAAAATACAGCTTAAGTACAGAGCGTGATCGCAGCAACAAAGTTGGGTTAAAATTGTTGCTTCGTGGAAAATTTTTTGTGACGATAGAAATAATCATAGGGATTTCATAGAGGCAGCTTAATGCAATTCCAAAATCGGCCTACCAAAAATGCTTTCAAGAATAGAAAAACGTTGACATATGTGCATCGCCTTTAATGGTGACGTTTTTGTAGATCATTGAATAAATATTGAAGAATATTTAACTGCTGTTTTTTATTTGCACAGTCCGGTTCAATTTTGAACAGAATGTAAGTCATAAAAACTTGTCAAATCTGCACAGAAATTTTAAAATACATAGGCAAAAAACGCTCAATGGGGCCCATTAGGTTCAAATATCGAAAAAATACCCGCATTTATCAGTCTTCCAACCACTTAATGACAGAACTTGCTATATCATGTCTAATTTTGATCAATAAATTATCGGCCTTCGACTAAGCAGTCTTTTATATTTTCTTCTTAAAACTCTCGAGAGATTAATAGATATCCACTTTAGACCACTGTTGCCAGATTGAGGTAAATTTCCCTAAATGAGGTCATTTTTCACTCATTTTTTGGACAGAGATAAAAAAGGTAATTTTTGACTAAAAGTGGTAAATTTTTGCAATATAATTATTTTTTAGATTTCCAAATAATTTAAGTTTTTTGTACTTTTGTTACCTTTCTGAACGTACTCACAAGCAGTCCTTTATTATTGGGAGCCCCCTTTTGTACCAAAAAATAACAAATGTAGGATTGTTTTAATTTTTGATCTGCAACAAATTTTAACTTAAAAACTAAGGAAATTGTAAAGAACACACCAAGACATAAGAAGTAATGAAATGTTTTGAAATTGCATTGAATATTGTTTAAAAGAATATCGGTTATAGAAAGCCATGACTAGTTCCTACAAAAAAAGTTAACGGAAAAGTGGATAAAGAAGTCCCTTCACATCGTGAATTAAAAAAAATTGTTGACAATAGGAAAAAACGAATTGTTCAAGGCTAGCAAAGAAATGTTTTATTGTGGAAGTACACTCTGACAAAAACACACAAATATCTCCAGAGAAAAATTTCTCTATTTTCGAAAATAGCAAATTTCTCTTTTTCAAATAAAACTTTCGTCAATTAGAATAAATTTTCACATTTAAGAAGAAATATTTCTTCACTTCTAGGAAATGGAAATATTTCGATGTCTCTAATAATGGTAAATATTTTTCTAGCACAAAAATATTCTCATTTATAAAGAAAAAATTTATTGAAATGAAAAATTTTTCCTATATTTTGATAATGAGAAGTATTTTCTTCAATAAAAACATATGTTTTCTCAAAAATAAAAATTATTTTTCTCTAAAAACGATATATTTTTATATATTTCTCTTTTTCATAGAAGGTTTTTATCATTTTTATAGAATTTTTAGGATCGCATTTATAGAAAGGCATTCTCTGAAGAAAAGTCTATACCATTTTTCTCTAAATATGATGCCTTTTTTATCATATTCCGAGAAACTTTTTTCTGATGTAATGAAGTGTAATGAAGTGAGTTATAACGACTGTTAATCATTTAAAATTTTGTAATTTATTTTAGAAAAAGGTAACTTTTCTCAGAAAGTGGTAATTTTTTTCCCAAATAGTGGTAAATTTCAGTTCGGCTCTCTGGCAACTCTGCTTTAGACTAAAAATATAAATAAACCCATTTTCACCAGCACAACATGCTTACGCCAAAGGCAACTCCGTAAAAACAACTCTCCACTGCATTGTCTCTACCATTGAAAAACCCTTTATCAAAAAGAATATTCAATGATAGCCTTCATCGATATAAAGAGGATGTAAACTGATAAATCTTAGAGTATAAACTGCGCTGATAGCACTTATAAATCAAATATTGGTAAGCAGGAATGTAAGCGAACGTCCCAGAACAAGAATATAAGTACCAAGAGGAATCCCTAAAGGAATCTCTCGCCTCTACTCTGGAATCTAGTGGGAATAAACTACAGTGAGAAAAAAAAATAATTTTAGATATATCAACGAACGCTTTAACATAGTATTAACTTAACGTAAAACAAGGCTTTACAAGGATAGCTCACCAATAGATTCTATAATTAATATAAACCATTGCTGTAAATTAGTTAAATCTTTATTGGTCGAGCGTGTCAAGCTTTGAGTTGTATAGTACATTTTTTACTGGTTCGAAACCTAACGACACAATAATTTTTGTTTTATTTTTTTAATGAAATATATCAAATAGTCGTCATACTTTCTTTTTAAATAATAATTTCCAATAAAATAATAATTTCTAATAAAAAAGTCAAGTCTTTCGGTTCTTACCTGTGCTTGGAAAGGCAAAGGGGGAATCTCATTTTTCGTTATGAGAGGAAAATGTATAATTTTTTTAACTAATATTTTTTATAACACTTCCAAAGTTATTGTTTAATTTCAATTTGTTAACAAATTTAACAACTCAGCTTCCTACCCTAACTTTTTGTATTTAAAAAAAAATGAGCAGTGCAGTTTTTTTTATGAGCAGTTTTAAAAAAAAAATGTTGGTTTCGTCAAGGTTTGAACCCTGGACAGAATGATGGAAATTATATTATTATTTGACAGGAAACTAATTATCTACTCTAAAAGATGTTATGCAAAATAGTTTCAACACCCATGTAAATTGGGTTCCCCTGCGTGGATTCAGCGACAAAAACCATGCTCACAATCAATCCTCCAAAACTGAGAAAAACAAAACTAAATTTCTCGGATCAAGCAAAATACTTGGGTCTCATCTTAGATAGATAACTAAATTGGAAAACCAACCATAGTCCTTTATTCATGGACTGCAAAAAAGCAGGTTGTAACAAGTGAGGACTACAACCACGTGTCTAGCTCTATACATCTGTTATTGGCAGACATTGGTATATGGTGCAATAGTTTGGTGGCCTGCACTGAACAAAAAACGGACCTTAATCTTTCGAAAAGTTCAAAGATCAGCTAAGCTGTGCATTAGCGGAGAACTGAGAACCACTTCAGACGCACTCGACACTATCCTCAACCTTATACCACTTGATATGCTAACAAAACACATGGAAACAGGAAGAAACTCTTTCCTTCAATACTCAAGGACTGTAGACTACATCAAGCAAAAGCTTAGATGAAGAAGAGTAGATTTTAACAGTTGAAAAAATTTGCAGGTATTTCCAAGTCTTTAAACATATTTTTTCCGAATCTCTATGATTTTGGTTTCTAGAAACAAAAAAAAAAAATAAGTACCCCTACCCGCCATTTTGACTTTTATCTTATATTATAGGAACGGACCTCGTATGGAGCTCTACAATGAATGGCTGCTTGTGAAAAATTTTATATTTTATAATTTTTTCTTCACAATATTTTGAACTTTTGTGTTTTCTTTTTACTTAAAATTTAAATTTAACATTTCATTAAAAAGAATTCTTCTAATTTTTCATTTTATTGTTGAAACTTCGTGTATCAGAAGATTTTGGTATCTTTATTATTATTAAAGTATGTATGTATATTTTGTAAGTATTTAATTAATATTTGTAGCTTTTGTTAGATAATATAACATCTGGGTTCAGCGTCCGAAATAATAAACAAAAAGATTACAAACTCTAATTAATGAAATAATTAGGTGAATTAATTCTCGCTAGAATCTCACTTTAGACCACAGAATGATGGATCAAATTTCGATGGCAAAGTGGGAAGAGGAGTCTACTATAAATTACAAAACATAGACTTCTCGACCACTAAAGTGTCTTCCAAGCGGATATTACTGCTATAGAAGAAGTTCGGGATTTGCATTCTAACTGATAGTCAAGCCGCTTTGAAAGTCCTGGAACCTGTTAAAATAACATTCAAAACAGTATTTTGATCAGCTGGCGCAGATCTCTAAATGATATGATAGAGCAGCTTAACATATTTCTTTGTTGGTTCCCCGCACATAGAGACTTTCCAGGAAATTGCAAAGCAGATGAACTCGCTCGAACTGGTACTACCAAAACTTTGTCAAGAGAAAAGGAAATACATCTTACCACAAGAAAATTCCTCACAAATGAGCTATCCCTTAAAAAAGCACAAACATAAGGTGGTCTACGGGAAGCACATGCCTCACGGCGCATCAGGTTTCGCCAAATATGAGCCTAAAACGCTAAAAACAACTTCTTTTCCTTAATAGGGATCAAATAAATACTGCACTGAGAAAAAACACATACCTTGCTCCGGTAAAAAATTTCTCTATTTTTGATAATAGCAATATTCTCTTTTTCAAATAAAATTTTCTTCAATTAGAATAAATTTTTACATTTTCGAAGAAATATTTCTTTACTTCTAGGAAACGGAAATATTTCAATGTCTCTAATAATGATAAGTATTTTTCTCGCACAAAAAATTTCTCATTTATAGAGAAAAATTTATTAAAAATTAATAAATTCAAATTTTTCGTAAGCAATGAGTATTGGCTAGCGGTACTTGTGAGACGAGTCACAACCCGCTTACAGTTCTGCATTACAGTGTCATCAACGATAATTTTTCATCAACATGGCAGTTAATTTTTTTTTATTTTTATTTCTTATTGCTGCAAGAGCTTTTCAGTAAAAGCTAAAGAGCTGCACAAAGCATTCTATTTATCACACCACACTATTGCATACTACTCTAGTGCAGTGTATTTCAGTGTACGATTGATTCGAAATAAAATTGTTCTGAATGAAGCAAAGCAAACAAGCGCTGCCCACTATAACTTGAACGCTATTCGCTTTAGTTGCTGCAGTAGCGCAACAGTTTGCTATGGAACAAAATATCTAACATAGACTGACAATGAAGTAAACCAACGGTAAATCATAGCAAGTATATCGAGTGCAATACTGTTGGGCCATCGATAAGTTTGCAGCGACGTTGATGTTTATATTTTTATCCTTGTCTGTTCTTAGTATTTCAAGCTAAATATCTTGCGTTGTATGTTTTTCCATTCAATAGCACGTGTGCCATGCACAGTGAAGCAAAAGCAATTAAACGTATTTTATTTATTAAGATGCTTATTTATAAAAACCAATTGTACGTTAAGATTGAAATAAAAAAAAGTGGAATATAAAAATTAAAGTAGTCTTATATTAAATAAATCAGATAAAATATAGGATATATATTAATAAAGTTATTGACAATACGGAAAGAGGATCGTTAACATAGTTTATTTTTATGTAAGCCACATATAAATAAATTGTTTCAGTGAAATTGGCCAAAATATATTTATTTTATCTTTTATTAAATACATTCACAAAAGAAAGATTGTTCATAAAATTTTCATTGGATGAAAACTTTTCCAGAAAACCACGTATATGAGATAAATTCTAGAGTCAACATGGCTATGGTAGGAGAAAATAAGAAGTCAACATGGCTGTGTAATTTTAAATGTTCAAATAATTTTGAAATTATAAATCCAAATTCGTTGTTTATTGGAATTAAAAAGAATTCGATATTTTACAAATTCTGTTCCACTATGCACTCTATGAATGACTATGAACTCTTTCCACTCTTTTACAACAACTTCAATATTTCCATGATTGTTGCAATTCGCCGAATCGTTCGCATTCGCAGCTTCATCGCAACAATACAACACGTGTGTGTTGTTGCTGTTATGTTTTTATGCTGTGTTGTTTTTTTTGCCCTTTAAGTTGGTTGCTTTTGAGCAGCAGCAGCGTGAAAAATCTTGCATAATGGTAAGTGACATCACTGCTGCTAGCTTCCGCAAACAAATCAAAACATACGAATATAGTACTATGGTGCAGTATGTTATAGTGCACATTCTTTCTACTTCAGATTTGTTTACAAGTTCCAAAGCTTGAATGTTATATTACTTGTTTATGCAGTGTTTGTTTAAATACCAAAACATTTCTTACTGCAGTGCTTGGTTTGAAATGCTATTTGATAGTATTTGATAGTATTTGAAAGCATGGCAGATGCTTGCAAGTCATTTTTTTCATGCTTGTGCAGCTCTTTACTAAAAGCCTTCAGTTTTGGTGCCCTCTACCTCTAAACAAAGTATAATTTTAAAAAACTATTAACGATTATCTGGATTAATTAATGAGAAATAAATTGTATTAAGTTCATAAATTGTTCATATGAAAAACAACAATTTACTTTTTTACACAAGTTAAATGAAAAATACAAAAAAACAAACAATGTTATTGAATAGTTTTATTTCAATCAATGCTGCAGGTGTAACACGCAAGATTCACTCAGTCATTCGAGTCATGATTATGCAATATTAACTATTATCAACAGCGTTTGAAAAGTAACTTCAAATTGCATGCCACAATTGAGATAACTCAGTTCTCAAGCTGAAATTGCGTCAAAAAAACTCAACTGTCTAAAGTATTTAATGAAATTATTGCTTTAAATCGCCGACTTACATTAATGAACTCAACGGTAAAATTTACAGTTAAACTCGTTGAGAGTTATTTAAACTATAATTATTCAGATTTAATTATTAACATCAATGTTAACTCAAGTCTATATTGTTGTTTTTTTTTTTAGTTTTTTTTTTCCATCTAGAGCTGGGCACGATATCTCCGCCTTATGATAACTGATAAACTTGAAAATAGTTTTGTATCATTTATCCGCAGCTCTGCCGCCGCTAGCATTCGTTTTTTGTTGTTTTATGATTCTGCCAATTCATCAAGCTATTAATTAACTAAACCTTAAAAGCTATCGCTAGCGGTACTTGCGTTTTATGCCGCATACTTATTCCTAACCTTGAACCTTGACTTGTAGTCATTCGTTTAAAAAACAAAAAAAAATGTGGAATGAAATTTAATTGTTTGCTTTTAACTCATAAACTTTAAGTTATTTCAATGTTTGTTTATTTTGTTAAGTTGAATTGGATGAATATTTTAAGTTTTGTTTCGATGTCAGCACATGTTGTGCATGTTAGACACGTTGTACAGTTCGATTTTTGAACAGCCTCAGTTGAGACGTAAGTGAAAAATATTGACTAAACACTTAAAATTCTGGATAAAAGTGGCTGCACACTTTTACTCAAGTTGTTATTTTTTTCTTGCCCTCAAAATAATCATCAGACAAAGTG
This sequence comes from Tetanocera ferruginea, assembly GCA_958299015.1. NCBI lineage: Eukaryota > Metazoa > Arthropoda > Insecta > Diptera > Sciomyzidae > Tetanocera > Tetanocera ferruginea. Next base: position 138,648,774 of record OY282642.1, read on the forward strand.
ATTACAAATTTTTACAGGCTCGATTTGAAATTTAGAATTTTTATATTTTGCTCTTATAATATCTTTCGATATGAGTACATAAAAAAGAAAAAAGTTAAAAATTAAGTTAATTTACAAACATTTTCTATCACGATTCTGAAATATTTGTGACTTACCGTCAGCTAAAGTGCTAAAGGTGTGAAATAGTTCATTGAGGCTAGTTTAGCAAGTAGCGTTCGTTCATTGACCAGGTAGCTATCAAGGTTCATCATCTTGCAAGTGTGAATATTATCTTAAAATTATTTATTTTTGCGTTATGATTATATGTACTTTCAGTAAGTAAATTATATAGTGAAACCTAAAATGAACTTGTTTTTTCAACAGCATATCGTAAACAATGCAACGGAAGAAAATTCGTTCTCTAAAATATAAAACTTTAACTTAACCTTTAATTGACACGCTTTCGCGAAGTGACGTGACGTACTTGACACACTGGGATAGATTGCAGCAAAAAAGCAGTTGTAACTTATAAATCAAATAATATCATCACTTGTCTTTTTTATCACAAATTCTTAAGAGGTAAGACCCTTTTTGTTTTAAATTAGGGTTTTCCCGTCAAAAAAGGCGGGCCCGGTTTTAATAAAGAAAAAAAAAAACATGAAATATTGATTTTCTTTAAGCTTAATTAGAAATCAGCGATGATCACATATTTTATTTTAAATTGTGGAAAGAACAATTTTTGGTGACAAATATTTATAAAATACCTTAAAGTAAAATCGGAAACTATAGTAGGTACAACGAAATAAGTTTCAAAATTTTTTGTAAAACTGATAATTTCAAAATGAAAAAAAAATATATAAATAATTTTAGAAGTTTCAATAAATCACAAAACAAAATATGCTATGAACTTTTTAAAAAAAAAATCAAGCGTTCCGCACTCACATTTAACGGAATTATGATATACTTAGTAATTAGTAATAATAATAATAACTACAATGAAACTTCCCTAACTTGAAACGTCAAGGGACCAGAATTTCACATCGAGTTACGGAAAATTCGAGTTATAGAGATCAAAAACTAAGAGAAATGCATCGAGAAATCACGAATAGTACTTCGAGTTATGGAGAATTTCGATTTAGAGAAGTTCGAGTTAGGCAAGTTTCACTGTATAAAGTTTGAAATGTAGTCTGATCAAAAGAATTAAGTTAAGTACTTTGTAAGTTTTTTCTTCGTCTTTGTGTACATATTATTGCAACTTTTCTTGCCCGTATTGAAACTTTTGTATTGAAATTTTAACTCTAATTTCAAAAGATTTTACCAGTTCATTAGTAACAACATGTTTAAGGTCTAGAAGTCTGATAACTACTCCTCTACCCCAAAATTATAGGAGATGTCCTCGTATGCTAATCTTTCATGTGTTTAATTGCTAATCATTTTTACCAGTACGCAGTTTTAAAGATATTATAATAAACTGGTGTATGAATACTTTTTTTTTTTAAAAGAATTGTTCCCAAATGTCTTGGTTATGCCCATGGAATTTCATAGCAAAGAAACGAAGATTAGTCGCGAAAACGTTGGCTTTCTTTTCCAGCTTTCCTTGCCTAATTCAGTTTTCCTGAACTAAGTAAAGAGTTCCTCTGCACAAATAAAACCCAAAAATTATATTTTTAATTATGCACCTGTCCAAAATTCTCAGAATGGTCTTCCACTGTAAAACTATTTATTCGTTCCCACTAACCAACACGACCTTTTCAAGTGGAAAATCTTCCCTATTTCAAATCGATACAATCTAACAGAACAACACTTAACAACACAAAACAGTATGTGTTAAATCTCGCTTACAGTTCTGAATTACAAAAGGATCACCGAGAAATTTTTACCAGCAGGTTTTTGCTTATTAGGCAAAACAGTTTCCACAGAAAATTATTTGCTTAACTTGAATTATATTTCCGACAATAAACTAAAATTTCTGTTCCATATCGATAATATTATTAGTAAAACCAATTTCATACTTGCTTTTGTTGAATTTTGGTCTGACGAGTTCTCCACTTATACATTCTTCCCTTCCCAGTACCTAAATTAGTCAACTATTATAGGAAATTATTAACTGCCCTGCATTGCTCCAGCTGGCATTTCTTAATACCAACCCCGGGTATATGAGGTCTGTGCCTCTCTTATCTTTACTTCCATAGGCCCGATTACAAATGCGGTTAACCTTTGTGTATAATTTTTCGTGTTAATTCAATTTATAACTCCAAAATAGCCTTCTTCCCTCCAAAATTACTTGATTTATTTTTCAATTAAAATGAAGAACGGTCGGTAGCAACCGGGAGTATTTTTACCCCAGTGTGTCAAGCATGTGACCACTTTTTGTGCCTTAACTGTGAACTAAGGTTCCGCCTTTGTAATTATATTTGTTTTTTAATTAATAATAAGAATTTGAATTGGCTTTAATTATACTTATAATAACTTATAATTATCTCAGAAAAACAACACAATCAATTGTGTGCCGATTATTAACGCATGCCAGGCATTGCTTTACGCTATGGAATTTACCATTTTTTAGATATAAAGTGGGGGCTATCGGCTGGTTTATTTTTTAAAAATTTTATATCAAGAACACTTGACAATATATTTCAATGATTTTTGCTTTCATGGAAAAAGTAAACCTTCCGGAACTTACTTTTCAGTGAGGAAAAAAAAATAAGCAGAAATAGGTGGTCCACTGGGGAAGAAAATGATAAGGTTAAAGTTCCTGCTTATGCTATAATCAATTCTAGTTGAATTTTAAAGTGGAGTCCTTTTTTTAAACCCATTCCTTTTTCTAATTATTTGACCTAATCTATGTTATATATTCAGTCCTATTATGAATAAATTTTTCCTCAGAAGGAGTTTCCATATTTCCGAGGAGGTATTTCTTATTCTTATATCAATTTATTTTGATCGGTTCTGAATATTTTTTATTGAAAACTAAAAGTTTTTTAAGATGATGAAACGACGCCTAATGAAATCACACCTAATGAAATGACACCTAATGAAATGACGCCTAATGAAATGACGCCTAATGAAATGACGCCTAATAAAATGACATCTAATGAAATGAGGCCTAATGAAATGAAGCCTAATGAAATCAGGCCTAATGAAATGAGGCCTGATGAAATAACGCCTAATGAAATGACGCCTAATAAAATGACATCTAATGAAATGAGGCCTAATGAAATGACGCCTAATGAAATCAGGCCTAACGAAATGAGGCCTAATGAAATCAGGCCTAATAAAATGACGCCTAATAAAATGACATCTAATGAAATGAGACCTAATGAAATGACGCCTAATGAAATCAGGCCTAACGAAATGAGGCCTAATGAAATCAGGCCTAATAAAATGACGCCTAATGAAATCAGGCCTAATGAAATGACGCCTAATGAAATGACGCCTAACAAAATGACGCCTAATGAAATGACGCCTAATGAAATCAGGCCTAATGAAATGAGGCCTAAAGAAATGACGCCTAATAAAATGACATCTAATGAAATGAGGCCTAATGAAATGAGGTCTAATGAAATGACGCCTAATGAAATGCGGCCTAATGAAATGAGGCCTAATGAAATGACGCCTAATGAAATGACGCCTAATGAAATGACGCCTTATGGAATAACGCCTAATGAAATGCGGCCTAATGAAAAGACGCCTGATGAAATGACGCCGAATAAAATGACATTTAATGAAATGAGGCCTAATGAAATGACGCCTAATGAAATCAGGCCTAATGAAATGACACCTAATGAAATGACGCCTAATGAAATGACGCCTAATAAAATGACATCTAATGAAATGAGGCCTAATGAAATGACGCCTAATGAAATCAGGCCTAATGAAATGACGCCTAATGAAATCAGGCCTAATGAAATCAGGCCTAATGAAATGACGCCTAATGAAATCAGGCCTAATGAAATCAGGCCTAATGAAATGACGCCTAATGAAATGACGCCTAACAAAATGACGCCTAATGAAATGACGCCTAATGAAATAACGGCTAATGAAATGACGCCTAATGAAATTACAAATATAAAATATTGAGGTGTAAACAAATATGTTTTTATTTTTTGTTTCGCGAAATATTGAATTATTTTACACTTATTCCAACAAAAATTATTTTTATTCCAACAAATCTATATTACATGTAAACATAAAATTTTTGGCTGAAAGCAGTTCATGGCAATAAAATATGTTTGGGTTCAAACAATTACTATTTATATCAACTTGTTCTTCATTGTTCGTCACTTGTTCATCATACTCTTCAAATACAAATGTTTTTGAATATATCGATATAATTTGTATTTAAAACAAATGCAATGATTGGAGAACAAGTTGATGTCATAGTAAATGTGTGTACCCAAACATATATTATTGCCATGGAATAAATATTTGTTGGTTCAAAATTTTGGTGTGTGTTTTTATGCTTGAACCACACCAACCAAAATTTTTATCTATGTGTAAATTTTATTTATATGGTGAAATGTAAATACATTTTTTATATACAATAAAAAATATAATTGTTTACACCTAAACATTCTATATTTGTTTGGTACAAATTTATTTCTGTATGTAATGTTATACTTTTTTGGGTGATATGATGGTTAGATAAGACATTTTTTTAAATGTTGATTTATTTTTACCAAGAATGAACTAAAGGTAGAAGGAAAGCATATTTAAATAGAATATAATTTTAAAATTGAATATGTTTGGAGTGTGTTTAAATATTTTTCTGCTACTTTATCTATAGTAATCCAATAAATTTTAATAACATACAATAAGATTAAAGTTAAATATTAAACAATTTGTTTAAAACATTTGAAGATAATTATCAATTTGTTGTTGTGTTATAATAGTTAGTAACGCGTGGCTGCCATTAAGCTAAAATATTTGGTTTTATTATTAGTTTTTCAAAAGTAAACAATATATTTTAATAATGTGCAATAAATATTCTGAAAACATTCAAATTCTAAAAATTTTAAGGTATTCTCTATAGATCTCATTAATTCTTTGCCATCCACACGATCATAATATAAATATGTGGGGGGCTTGGCTTTATGCAAACAACAAAACAAAACGTACTCTTAAGTATGAAATTATTTTTAAATAAATAAACGACGAGACGCGCTCAACATAATGAGCAACTCTCATAATAATCTTATATTAAAGATCAATAAATAAAACAAAGAATTTCCAAAGCAGCTGTCATTACATGATTTAAAAATTATGCTCACACAAAAAAAAAAAAAAACAAAAAAACATAAATAAAATATACATATTTTATTCATTCAAAAACTATTTCAATAAAAATATTTCCATGTGCGAACTATCTATCTATCTATCTATGTGCCTGTTGTATCTGAGGGCGTATGCGTATGTGGGCTGTGTGTGTCTGTCTGTCCGGCTTTCAGGCACGATTGATCGTATGATTGTTTCTAAATTAAACTAAATGTTTTAATTAAACTAAAATTAAACCGCAGCAACAAGGTTGCCACATGTTTCTATTTGTTATGACGATGTTTTTTAAGCATAAATCGAACTAGCTAACTAACTAGCTCATCCGATATTGAAGTGTTCGACTGCCAGCACGTCGAAGCATACTTCAAAGGTCGCTCGTCCAAGATTGCTGCATAATTGTTTTTTTTTTGTGTGCGGATAAATATGTACGGCATAAACCATGTCAAGAGAGGGGAGGTGTAGGGTGGAGCTTGTTTAATGGAATTTTAATAATTTCTTTCATACACACACACACTCACACTCACTCACTCAAACTCACACAAGCACTCCCTTGCATACACTTTTCGCTTATTGCCGCCTGTTAACACTTTTACCATGCCATTTTGTTGGCCACCAACTGTTGTTGTTGTTGCCTTCATTATTGCCTTGCAGCGCAAATAATAAAAAAAAAAAAAAACAAAAATTCCACATACTGGGCCAATCGAAACTTAATCTTGGTTATTCACTAAATCAATTTAAATTGAATTTTATTTTATTAATACATATTTGCACATAGGTTTTTACAAAGAGTTACACAATATTACACAGACAGCATGACGTGATGTGGCATGTGATTTATTTTTCCTTTTTTTTTTTTTTATTTTTTGTTGAAAAGAATTTTAAATATTTAATTTTTTTAACCTCTTGATAAATATTTAATGCTCAAAAATACACAAACTCGAACTTACACTCGCCATAAAATAATAGAAGAAAAATAAAAACAATTCAAAAATAAATATAAACACAATTGGGAGTTCACGATGTTGTACGTTCATCTGTTTGTTGTATCCGCTAACACAGGATAAGTAGAAGGATTTGAGATAAATGCATGAAACATCTTGGTATGTTCATGTTCACATCAACTTAAGAATCTGCATTCAGAAAAAAGTTTCTCGAAATCTATATAATTAGTAGGCTAAGGTTTTTTTGTGACTTCAACTCCACCCAGACCAATGGACCGATTTTATCGATTCAGATGTCATTAAATTAGAAATAAAATTTTTGTACAAAAATCTGCTATTTAATCGATTTGAAATTTATATTGAGAAGAGGTTATGAATTGATCAAATTTGAATTTTTTTCAAAACTAAAAATTTTTCAACAAAATTATCTTTTATGCATTCCTCAAATGTCAATTGTCCGAATAATGTCCACTTTCCACTTTCCGAGCAAACAACTCAGTCAAATTTTTACGGTTTTCGAAAATATTTTTTTTTTTTGCTTTTTGGCGTTTTTTCCAAAGTATGCCAAATTTGGCCATACTGAAATATGATTTTTTAATAAAAGTTTCTGAGGTCAAAGTTGAAACTGACATTGCACTTATGTATTAGATTTGATAGAAAGTTATTTCCATTTGTAGAAACTGTGGTTCTAACAGTTTGGCCAATTTTGGCAAAATGACAAAAGTTAAAATTTTCCAACTCAATTTAAAAAAAACTGAACTATGATTTTTTTAATAAAAATTTCTGAGGTCAAAGTTGAAACTGCCATTGCACTTATGTATTAGATTTGATAAAAAGTTATTTCCATTTGTAGAAACTGTGGTTCTTACAGTTTGGCCAATTTTGGCAAAATGACAAAAGTTAAAATTTTCCAACTCAATTTAAAAAAAACTGAACTATGATTTTTTAATAAAAATTTCTGAGGTCAAAGTTGAAACTGCCATTGCACTTATGTATTAGATTTGATAAAAAGTTATTTCCATTTGCAGAAACTGTGGTACTAACAGTTTGGCCAATATTTGCAAAATGAAAAAACTTAAAATATTCCAAATCAATTAAAAAAAAAACTGAACTATGATTTTTTAATAAAAATTTCTGAGGTCAAAGTTGAAACTGCCATTGCACTTATGTATTAGATTTGATAAAAAGTTATTTCCATTTGTAGAAACTGTGGTTCTAACAGTTTGGCCAATTTTGGCAAAATGACAAAAGTTAAAATTTTCCAGAAGTTATGGTTTTTTAATAAAAATTTCTGAGGTCAAAGTTGAAACTGCCATTGCACTTATGTATTAGATTTGAAAAAAAGTTATTTCCATTTGTAGAAACTGTGGTTCTAACAGTTTGGCCAATTTTGGCAAAATGACAAAAGTTAAAATTTTCCAACTCAATTTAAAAAAAACTGAACTATGATTTTTTAATAAAAATTTCTGAGGTCAAAGTTGAAACTGCCATTGCACTTATGTATTAGATTTGATAAAAAGTTATTTCCATTTGTAGAAACTGTGGTTCTTACAGTTTGGCCAATTTTGGCAAAATGACAAAAGTTAAAATTTTCCAACTCAATTTAAAAAAAACTGAACTATGATTTTTTAATAAAAATTTCTGAGGTCAAGGTTGAAACTGCCATTGCACTTATGTATTAGATTTGATAAAAAGTTATTTCCATTTGTAGAAACTGTGGTTCTAACAGTTTGGCCAATTTTGGCAAAATGACAAAAGTTAAAATTTTCCAGAAGTTATGGTTTTTTAATAAAAATTTCTGAGGTCAAAGTTGAAACTGCCATTGCACTTATGTATTAGATTTGATAAAAAGTTATTTCCATTTGTAGAAACTGTGGTTCTAACAGTTTGGCCAATTTTGGCAAAATGACAAAAGTTCAAATTTTTCAACTCAATTTAAAAAACAACTGAACTATGATTTTTTAATAAAAATTTCTGAGGCCAAAGTTGAAACTACCATTGCACTTATGTATTAGATTTGATAAAAAGTTATTTCCATTTGTAGAAACTGTGGTTCTAACAGTTTGGCCAATATTTGCAAAATGAAAAAACTTAAAATATTCCAACTCTTATAAAAAAAAAAACTGAACCATATTAGTTGTACTGAAGATACCTGAGATCAACAATAATACTGCCATAACACTTTTCTATTAGGTTTGAAAAAAAATTTTTTTTTTCATTTATAGAACTAACAATTTTGTCAATTTTTGGAACAATACAAAAACTGTTTCAAAATAAATTTTCATGCCGTTTTATTATTGTTTTTATTTTGTTATATTTTTTTCGTTGTTTGCAATGAAATTAAAAGAGCAAAATAAAAAGAGCTTTTCTTAGAGTTTTTTATTTATATAAATCTGTTAGTAACAGAGATTTTTAACTTTTTCTCTGTTAAAATTCGCACTGTTGCTAACAGAGCTCTATTAAGTTTTTTCGCCGAATGCTGCATTTCGCTGTATGCTTACTTCACACCAGTTTTTTTTTGTAATTTATTAATAATATCTTAGTATTATTTTTTGTTTTAAATCTATTTTTTACATGGTTTTTATTAAAATTAGTTATGTTTTATAGCTTGAAAAGTTATGTTGCGATGTTTTCGAATAATAATAATGTTTGTCTCTTTAGTAATATTAGAGTAAGTCCGCCTTACAGTAAGTTCGTCTTGGTATTCTAACAGTAACATATTTAAAAATTTAATGTCAGATCATACGTTTCAAGTCAAACCATTCAGATAATGATCTTTTATATCATTATTGAGACTAAATATATATTTATTGAGGAAAAAAGCTTCTTAAAAAGAATATCATATATTAAACGTCTGAAATACTTCTAACATTTAATTTTTATTGAATTACTCGAATTCGGGCAACATGTTTTCTAGTATAATAAAAAAGAGCATTATATATAGAGAAAAATGGCATAGACTTTGCTCCAGAGAATGCTTATCTCTAAATGTGATTCTAAAAATGATAAAAAGCTTCCATGAAAATAGAAATATATAAAAATTTATCGTTTTTAGAGAAGAAGACTGTTTTTATTTTTGAGAAAAAAATTTTTTTTTATTGAAGAAAATACTTCGCATAGTAAATTTTTTATCAATGTATCGAAAAATTTTGTCACTTTCAATAAATTTTTCTCTTTAACTGAGAATTTTTTTGTGCGATAAAAATACTTATCATTATTACAGACACTGAAATATTTCCATTTCCCACAAGTGAAGAAATATTTTTTCGGAAATGTGAAAATTTATTCTAATTGAAGAAAATCTTATTTGAAAAAGTGAAAATTGCTATTATCGAAAATAGCGAAATTTTTTATCGGAGAAAAATATGTGTTTTTTTCTGAGTGTATACACAAATACACAACTGTTTTTAATGTTAAATTTAAAACAAAAGTTTTGTTTTTAATACAATATTTTTAAATATATTTTCAGAGTAAACCTTTTAAGTTTTCAAAATTTTTATTTAAAAACAAATTTGAAACAAAAAATTTAAATTGATGCCATTTTTTAAGTTTTTCCGAGTTTTCGACATCACGAGTCGTAATCAGCGACCCCTGGAACACTCCGAATTCCAAATTTTAACTTCATTCGATGAAGTTTGTATTTTTTGTTTTATTTTAAAGTATGTTTTTCTTCTCAGTATATATTTTGTACAAACATAATAAGTTATTTCTACTTGCTTTACTATTTTAATATTTATATAAATATTTTAGGTTAGGGTATTCCAGAATCGGGCTGGACTGACTTTAGAGCTTCCTTACTTGTTTGACATGATTTTAGTATCATAGAAAAAAGAAAACAAACGAATGATAATTGAATGTTAAATTTCCGATCTAAATATTTTCATTGCTTTTGAATATATTTCATTATATTTTTTATTTTATTTTTTCTAAAAGACAAAGTTGGTTAAGTTTTTATATTAAAAATATTTTTTTGAAAAAAGGTTCAAATACTAAATGTTTACTTAAAAATTTACTCAAACTGCTGTTTTTGTTATAAAAATGATTTAAACTAAAACGGCAGTTTTAAATATCTTTCATTTAAAAACTGAAATATTAACCTTTGCAGAAATTGTTTTTTAAGTTAAAACTTTAAAAAAGGTGACCTCATACTTATAAGCTCAATTTCCCTTATATATGTTTTATTTATCCCTCTATTACTTACTTATATTTCAGTTCATTTCACTTTCCAACTCGTTAAAATTGAAAAGAAGTTGACTCCAAAAGAAAAAAAACGTTAAATCTTAAATCATTAAAATAAACTGAAACCGTGAATTTAAATGTGTTGAGAAAAAAAAAAAAACAGGAATAAACATATTTATGTATGTTATAAATGCTGCAAAACGAAAAAACACGTTTCATTAACTTACAAAAAACTTTCAAAAACTAAAAATATCTGATGCACCAGTTGATCAAGTTAAATGAATCGAACCGGAAATGCTCTCACCTAATAATTGCAAAACCAAAAACCAGAATTCATGCTTGTAGAAATTTTGCCACAAAACTTCCTGAAACAGACCAACCACATGAACAAATCCAAACTAGTTCTATTCAATTATATATAAATTTATACAATATTAAATGATAACCTTCTTTAAATCTCATATGTTATTCATATAGCTTGCAAGGGAAAAACTTTCAAGGTTATAGGGAGCCTTTGTTAAATCTCCAACGTTAAATCAAGCAACTTAAGCGGAAGTAAAGTTTTAATTGTTGTCCTTTTGTGTCTTATTTTTTTTTTAACCATACAACTAGTTGACTGAAAATAATGAGCAGAAAGAAAAATTCTTGATCAATATCAGTTAGTCAGTCGTTATTTTTAAAATTTGTTAATCAATGAAAGCAGTTCGTATATTAATGCAATAAATGTTAAGAAGATTTAAATTTTATTCAAAAGAAAATAAACAAAAATACACGCAGGAATTTGGCATTTTTTTTTTTTTTGTTTTGTTTATTTTTGTATTTATGACTTCTTTTACTTATAATTCTCACATTGTTTAAGTTAAGCTAAACATTTGCAAATTGAATATTTTAGTACATATATTTAGTACAGAAGATTCTCAATGGCATTTGTAGCTAAAATTAATAAATTATTCAAGTCTTCTGACCAAGCTGGAATCAACTCGCACGCCTAAAATTTGTGCGATTCCATGAAACTCATGTCAATATTAGCGTGTTTGTCAGAAAAAATATCTATAATGTAGGAAATACATTATAGCAATGCCCATCACTTTATCACCTTTGGCCAAAACAGCGTGGTAATATTATTATGCTGATTGTTTGTTTTTTTTTTCTCTCTCTCATTGATTCTCGTGGCTAGGCAAATGTTTGCATAAGCAATCGCGGGATTACGTTAATTTTTAATGTACACAGGATTTTTGCACATTCATAGTTACGCACCGACACACAAACAAACAAACACACACACACAGACACACTCATACAATTACATGGTAGTTTTAACCATACTTTAGCTGATTCCACCACTATTTAATATGATATCAACTATTGGGCAGGGCAGCTAAACGCACTCGCACTTGAAGTTCGGAAGTATTGCGTATGCTTTGTTGTTGTTGTTGTTGATATTGTTGTATATTTATTACGACTTTGCATTAAGATTGACCATGAATTTATACGTAAATAAAAACTGTAGAGAAAACGTGCTTACGTTTGGCATTTCGTAAGAAAGTCAATATGTTTTTTTTTTTAAACAAAAGTATGCATTTTTTTGAAAAATTATTTTACCTCTCTTTTGTTCCATACAAAAGCACGTAACTCTTGGCTTTGACCCAGTTAGTGTTAAAAAAAAAACTAAGCACCTAAAAATTAAGTTAATTGGGTGGGTGACAAAAGAGTGGGCCGGCCTTGACAGGATGATTTTTTTTTGTAATAAAAACAAAAGTTTAAACAGGAAACGCTTTCTGCAATATATGTATTTTCTCAATCCCTTTATGCCGATAAATCAAAACAAAGTCATAAAGTCATCATGATCATCTCGCTCATCATGATTATCATCAAAACCAATCGGTTTATTTTGTCAAATAAAGCAATTTATGTTAATAGAAACTATGTCACAAATGCTTTTTCGCTCTTTTGTTGTCAAGTTTGCCTTTTATACCTTCCTGCTTTATGGCTGATCAGTGAACATAAAAAAAAATTATTAACGACTTTTTAAAAAATCGAGTGATTTTTATGCTTAACATAACATAAAAAAAAAAAATAAGAAGAAATAATGCTGGAATGTTAAAGCAACGCAATTATAATATAATAACAAAACAAAAAAAAAAAAAAACATTTTTAACCTACATATAAGAAAAAAAGTTTACAACCAATGCTCACTCATTCACGCATGCACACATGCGCAGAGCGTTAAAAATTATTTATTTTTAAAAAACATTGCAAAAATCATGTAATCGTTTCATGTTGCAGTAACGTAAATCAACTTTAAGAAAAGAAATGAAAAAGTAAAAAATTAAAAAAAGAAAAAAAGAAAGAAATGTTATTTTTCTTGCACACTCATAGCTCACGTATAAATTTCAGTTCCGTGAATTTATCTAAAAAAATCAACATATCCATTACTTCTTAAAACTAATACAACTGTTGAATTGAACTGTTTGTTGTATTTGATTTGAAACAGTTTTGAAAAAAAAAAAAAAAAAAACAATTTTCTTGTTTATTTTAAGTGCCGCCTTAAGCCACCTGTTGCTGGGGTTTTTACCAAAAAGCAATCGACGCATTCAAAACGCGACACGACATGTTTAAAGTCCAGCTCTTATCGACTTATAACAGCCGAATGTCTCCTCATCGTCTTCGGCCCATATATGTTAAATCGTGTTGTGCTACTTTTTTGCCAAGCATATTTTTACAACTTTCAGGTTAAAGTAAGGTGCGTATTATAGAAAAAGATACAATATATTTTAAGCATATCTATGACATAACTGAGTACACGGTTGATAATGTTGCAGTCATTTAATTAATGACTAAAGATTAATGCCTTTTTTAAATTCTTTTTTATTAGAATTGATACTTGATACTTTTCAAAATAGTACTAGAAATTTTTTTAGTCAAAGTCCAAAGTCACTAAAATATAAGGCAGTATTCTGGTGTAGTGGTACAATTTTTTAGTGATTTTTTAGAATTCGATGCAATAAAAACTAACTAAAAACTTATTTTTTTAATTTGTTTTTTATTTTTAAAATATCAATATCAATATTTTATAAAAAAATGGCTGGTAAAAATATGCTAAGTTTGTTTTTTTATTAAATTTAAAAAAAGCACGCCAAATTTGTACCCGTAGACTAGAATACTGCCTTACTAAATTGGGAATAAAGTTCGAATTTAATTTATGAAAGATTTTCGCTGAATACTACTAGCTTTATATACCTTTACATACCTTTTGATATGCGTTCGGAGTTAGTTTGAAGAATCCTTCAATATGCATAAACGAAGAGGAAAAACAATCCATTCGAAAAGCATCAATTTCGAATCGTTTTTTCTCATTATATGAAATTCTAAAAAATTGTGTCGAAAATGCATTCTAATAAGGATTTCCATCGTTTTGAAAATGGCAAATGTTGTTGATATCGAAAAATCAGAATTTTTGTTTTTAATTATTAACACGAATTTGTTTTGTTTTTAAAAAACTTAGCTTTTGTAAAGTCATTTTTTATAGAAAACTATTTTGAAATAAGCATTTGCTTAAAGAAAAACTTCCATAGTTTTAAAAATATGTGCAATTCATCTTATTTCAAATATGATGTCAAAATAACGGTAATTTTTCAAGTTTACAATTTAGAAGAAAAATTAATATATAAAGGGGGGACTTGAAATTGGCCGTTTTTTTTAAATCGTTTGTATTTTAGTAAATGTTCTTAAGATTCTAAGAAAAAAAATTTCATGGAAAAATTCTTACAGATTCAAAAGTTACAGCCGGATTAGTGAGAGCGCATTTTTATTTTTCTGTGTTCACAAACTTTGAACGCGTTTATCTCGAAACCTTGTTTTTCGTACTGGTTGCGTTACTAGCGGGTACATTTTTTGATGAATTTTTTTTTTTTTTTTTGTATTTTTTTAAACTTGATTCGCTATCGTATGACATGGAGCTTTTTTAAATTTTTTTTCGATTTTTATGAATTTTTAAAGTCAATATTTTTTTCGAAAAAAAACACTTTCAAGTTTGGAACATCACCAAAAATTGAAAAAAAAAATTAAAATTTTATAGATTTCGTGGAGTAAACATCGAGCGCACTAATTATTATTATTTTTATACTTTTCTCTTTCTTCTTTGAAGTCTCCGTGATACTTCCTTATATATCAACAGATTCATTAGAAAATTCAACATTTATTGGGTTCGTTATTTTATGCGCGACATGTGCTTCTCACAAAAATTTATATCGAATGACGAAATGCATCAAGTTGGATGGACACGTGTACAAACGATACTACATGTTGGATGGACCTAGCAAAAAATTCAAAAAATTTTGTCTTTCATCGGACATGTCCATCCGACTTAATTTTAAGCACACAAACGGTAAAACATGTGCGTCGACATCACAGATCCATCCGACATGTGGTATCGTTTGGGGTGGCCTAATTAAAAATCAGAAACTCAAATCTGGCGTCCGAAAACTGTTGCGGTTTTTTTACTGGCCAGTATCAGGTGTTCGATTTTTCGCATAGTGGTAGCCTTCAAACATTTTTTGAGCGAAAAACTTGCCAATGTTCCAAAAACTAAAAACCACAATTTGGTACACTTTTTTGTAGAAAAAGTTTTGATATTCTCCTGTTACTGGCAAATGTACCGAAACACAATAATTTTTGAGCTTCATGGTTTTATATTTATGCAAGCTGTTATACCCAAAGTTACTCGGGATTTTACTTTTTAAACATATTTCATCTGGTTCTTTTTGTTTATATTATTTCATTGAAAATAGAAGAGATTTGTTCGAATTTGTAATAAGAATAGTAAAAAAATAGTGACAATTGACATTTTTGGGCTTTGCAGTCCCGGAGCCCGATATCGATTCCCACTCAAGGCAAAGTTTTTTTTTCAATAAAAAAATTTTCTGATTGGTTCTTGCAGACAATGGCAAACCTCAGAGAGTAAATAATGCCATGTAAAACTTCTTGAGAGCATGAACTGTGGCCTTTCAGAGTCGGCATAAAACATGTAGGTTCAGTTCTCTGTCAATTGTGTTCAAAAATTTAGTAACACACGCAACAAAATTTATCATAAGAAGTTCGGTCAAAGTCCTTTCAGGGGCTAAAATTACCAATATGTTTTTTTTCTACAAGTCGTATGAAAATTGACGAAAATATAAGCAATTAACTAAAATGTTTCAAAAAGCGTTTATTTATCGATAAACAAATGTTTGAGGTTAACTTAAAAATTCTTAAAACCAACAATGGTTGCTTTTTTGAAAATTTCTTCATCAAAAATACAAAAAGTCTATTAAAAACCACCTCTAGTGCTAAGTCTAAAATTAGGGTTGTAGAAACAGACCATTTTTCTTCTTAACCATTTGTATCCCAACGTTTCTTACAAGCAATTTTTTTTTTTTTTACCGTTTAATTTTAATTTAAAACGAACGGAACTAACTTATCAAAAAGGTCATCGATTTGGATAATTGCAGTTCAAAAAGTTCAAATTTAAAAATATATATAAATCATAAACTTAAAGAAACCAGTACGCTGTTTTAGCATCAAAATGTTAAATGTTAAATACAAATACGATAATATTATAAGACTTACATACATATGGGTCTATTAGGAAATGCATCAAAATGCGCAAATTTCTTTTGCAGTCCAAGCAGATACATATGATACGTTCAGATATGTAAGAAAAGTAATTTTTGTCTCAAGCCACTCAGCATTGAAATGTATGCTGAGTATACTGCAATGATGCACTACCGAATAAGACCCTACACTCAGAAAAAATTGTCTTGGAATATGATAAAAAAGGCATCATATTTAGAGAAAAATGGTATAGACTTTGCTCCAGAGAATGCTATTCTCTAATTGCGATACTAAAAATTCTCTAAAAATGATAAAAAGGTTCCATGAAATAGAAAAATATATCGTTTTTAAAGAAAAATACCATTTTTTTTGAGAAAATATTTGTTTTTATTGAAGAAAATACTTCTCATAGTGAATTTTTAATCAAAATATAAGAAAAGTTTTTCATTTTCAATAAAATTTCGCTATAAATGATAAATTTTTTGTGCGAGAAAAATACTTATCATTATAAGAGACATTGAAATATTTCCATTTCCTAGAAATAAAGAAATATTTCTTCGAAAATATGAAAATTTATTCTAATTGAAGAAAATTTTATTTGAAAAAGAAAAAATTGCTATTATCAAAAATAGAGAAATTTTTTACCGGAGCAAGGTATGTGTTTTTTTCTCAGTGTACGTTATATATTCAATACGTCTGTTCCGGTACTCTAAAGTTTTAGTCCAATTTACCAGTCTTACAGGTCTTAGTCCTAGAAGCATTCCCGTACTCGAAAAAAAGGTAAAAGAAAGTGTAATCGAGAGAGTAAAACATGTACCCTCCTTGTCAAAAGTTGCAAGTTTTAGTCCGAGAAATTTCTTCTAGTATAAATGGTAAAAGTGTCCAACAGCCTAAAGTTAACTGTTTACAAGGAATTGCAATGTAGAAAAACTTCTTTAAAACTATTAAACCGGAAATCAGAAACATGGGAAAATGTGTAAAAACTAATATAAGTGCAAAACTTGCAAATATATATCTGTGACACAGATCGATAATGCAACCATGCGTTATGGAAATTAGTAATAATGCATTTTCTACAACCCTGGGCAATCGGCTGTCTGTCAATTTTAAGACACTTGATTGCTTTTTATCAAACGTATCACAAGTATAGATTTTAATATAAGAAATATTGAATAAATAACACGGTACAACACTCAAAAAATCCCAAGAGGTTTCTCAACGGTTTCTTAAAGTCTTGGGTTCACTGAATCCAAATCTGAACTCAAAATTTTCGGGTCACCCTAGATTTTCGAGCTACAGGGGAGACAGAACCCTAACCCCCTACTATTAATAAAATCAATATTACTGACCCCCATACTTTTTCAAGAGGAACATTTTTTGCCTTGGAACCCATCCCCTCTGACCCCTCCTTATGGGGCTTCCATACAAATTTTATGATTTTTGCATAAATTTTATATGAAAATTTTATTTAAAAAAAACAAATTTCATTAATATTAATTTATTTGAATACAAAAAATTTGCTTGAAATTAATTTTCTTTTTTTTTAATGTTTTTTTTATTATTTATTTTTGGTATTTCTTTAATTAAATGTTTAGAAATCTAAATAATTATAAATAGGCAAACAGAAAATTTGTCGAATTTTGAATATTAATAAAATTAGTTTTTTGTTTAAATAAAAAAGTTCACATTAAAAAGTACATATGTATATAAAAATCATAAAATTTGTATGGGAGCCCCCATACGGAGGGGTTAGAGGGGATGGGCTCCAAGGCAAAAAATGTTCCTTTTGAAAAAGTAATGGGGGTCGGTCATATTCATTTCATTAACAGTAGGAGGTTAGGGTTTTGCCTCCTCTGTGGCTCGAAAACCTAGGGTGACCCGAAAATTCTGACTTCAGATTCGGATTCAGCAAACCCAAAATCTTAGGAAACCGTTGTAAAACTTCTTGGGATTTGCAAAAACTTCAGTTTTGTTGTACAGTGTAATTGTTAATTTAGTTATTTAATTAAATAAAGTATAGTTAATCATAATAATTTCAATATTGTTAAAAATTTTAAGCATGTCATCTGCATTGTGGATACTCCACATCAAGCCAACGCTGGACAAAGAATTTTATTTGACAATTTGTACAATTTTAGTCCGAAAAGCGTTTCCGTACTTTTTTTGTGTTTTTCTCTATCTGCGAGGAATTGTTCTGATTTTCACGCTTTTGACAGTTTTACCATTTTTAGTCCAAAAAGTACGGGAACAGACCTTATATATGTAGTGATCGATAACTTCAGAAGTCTGAAATCTTCAAAACTCCTTAACTGATATCAAATAATCACAGAAATGATATACATTTCAGACTACTGGTTCAGAAGTGGGGTCGAAAGGGTTAAATCGGATAAAAATTTTATCTCGTTTCTGTTTTTGATATTGCTCTGGGGCTTATTCTTAATTTTATTTTACTTTTTTTTTTTCAAAATCAGCTAAGTATGACACCTTTGAAAAGAGCCCATCATTCATAAAGATATAATATTTTATTTCA
Organism: Tetanocera ferruginea; assembly: GCA_958299015.1. Taxonomy (NCBI): domain Eukaryota; kingdom Metazoa; phylum Arthropoda; class Insecta; order Diptera; family Sciomyzidae; genus Tetanocera; species Tetanocera ferruginea. The sequence continues at coordinate 138,667,269 of OY282642.1, forward strand.
GTTATCTTTCTTGATTCTATGGTTCTTTGCCCCCATTTTAAAATTTATTTTATCTCTAAATTTATGTATCCAACACCTCATCAATAATAATACAAAAAACTCAAACTAGCTATGAGTTAAAAAAAAAACTTCTTGATACAGCGATTATGGCACAAGCAAGTTATTTTGACCAAAAGAGATACCACAAAGCAACGGTCTTTCTTTGCTTTCGTCTTTCTTTCTTTCTTGCTATCTTTCTTACTGTCTTCACATGCATCTGCCTGCCTCACTGCCCCGCTATATCTTTCTCTACGATTTGTATCACTCTCCATTTATATGAGCTGCGCTGTTCGGTCAACGGTTACCAAACTCTGGCACTTGTTGGTTAGTTAGTTGTTTGGCCAGCAGGTTGCACAGATATTTCGAGCTGAATTTCTGGAATTTCTTGGGTGAATTGATCACAACACTTGCTGTTGAGAGCGACGGTTTTTTTGATCATTTTCTATTGTTGTTGTTTGTTGTGTGACGATGATAAGAAAGCGAAAGTAAGGTTGGTAAGCCAGCCGCTTATGGTCAGCTCAGTTAAACTTTTGGAGCTTGCACGCGTCTGTTGATTTACTTAACAGCATCCACGAGCGAGAAGAAGAAGACTTTGTTACATCAGTTGTGTTATTGGAACATAAAAGCTATAGAAGAGTAGTTTTAGAGTCGCTTGGTCGGTTTGATGACCATCTCTTTGTGTGTTTTTATCTGGTCTACGTTGTGTTGCTTCATCTTCATCTGCAGCGCAGTTAACGACAAAACTCAGACACAGATTTTGTTAGGCGCTCAGTTTAGTGCTTGATTTGTTCGGATACGGATATCGGCTAGCAGCAGCGCGGCAGCGCGTTTAAAAAGTAATCTCGTGTAGTTTTAGAAATTCTTGTGCACCAACAGTTTTTTGGGTTTTTTTTTTTTGCTTCTGTGTTGGCGGTACTTTTAAAGTGGTTTTTGTGACGTGGTTTTAAAATGTGCTGTGCTTCCTGAATTGATACGAATTGATTGTTGTTGGCATATTTTACTGCTCAAAATGATAAAACGTGCTTAATAAAGTACCAGATAAATGCTCGGCAATTTATAAAAGTTATAAAATTAGCCAATTTGAAAAAAAACAAGATTATTGTAATTTATAGCACAAATTGATAAACTTTTAAGCTGTCACTGTGATCCAGGCGAATCGCCAAGAAGTGACCCATTAAATCTATAATTATAATTATCGGTTCAATTGTAAACTTTTTATTTATAAATTTAATCTTCTTTTTTTTTAGTTTATATTGTGCTGTGACTCATAAGCTTAATCGGTAAAACGTTACTGTGTTGTGTTTTTTTTTTTTTTCGTTTACGCTTTTGTGCAAATTTTCGCCAACGCCGCGTGATAACGTGCTACAAAATCAAGAACCTTTTGAACGAGCCTTCCATTCATTCAGTCGTCAGTTGCTTGAAAGCCGTCCAGCTACGCGGGCGACACATAAATTTCGGCACTTAAACTTGAGTTATTTTTTTTTTTTAGTTTTGCTTTTGCCTCCCTCGTATTATCAGGGCTGCAACTAACTAAGCCGTAAACACCGCGTACGTTTAACGTTAAGATTAGATAATAAAAAAAAACTATTTTATTTTTTTGTTTTGGAGCTGTTGCTGCTATTAATTGCCATAATAAAGGTATGTATGTGTGAAAGTGTGTGCATATGTGTGTGAATAGCCGTCAGAAAATGTCAGCAGTTTTACAAACTAGAGTTTCTTTGTAACTATTTTAAATTGTTTATTGCTTAAAACTTATACTCTCTCCCCCATATGCGGCGACGACGTTGCTGTTCGGCATATGTAAACAAAAAAAAAAAAAAAAAAAAAAAAATGAATCGTGTTGCTCCCATAACCAAGGTCAAGTTTTGGAATGCGGTGAACCATCGCATTTTATTATATTTCGCTCAACTAACTTGCTATAAAAATTAAAATTGCTAATTCTGCAAAATGTAGGCCAACCAGAGGCAACAGCTAGGTCAGTATGTTAAGTGAATGTATTTCACTGACTAGCTGCTTAACTGACTAACTGACTGACTGACGCTCTCTAGTTGGGTGACAAACTAACTGACTATTAACTGATGTTTTCAGTAGTTGCTGCACCTTGTTATCTGCAAATATTTATGTGTTCAAAGTTTTTAATTTATTATTCATTTTTTTATAAAATTACAAGTTGTTGTGTTTTATGAAATGTTTTTTTGAATTATAATTCATTGAACCTGCAGGAACTTTAATTTCATTTTTTGATGTTGTTGTTGTCGTCGTCGTCGTGCTGTTGTTTCTGCTAAAGTCATTGACATGTTCATATAATATTTATGAATAAATAGTCGGGCACATTAGAATGAAAACACACACATGAAAACAAAAAAAAAAAAAAAAAACAAAAACCAAAGAATAATAAAAACCTTGCTTGATTATGAATCAGTTTTTTTTTTATAATTAATATTCATAAAGCAAGTTTACACCTGCGTAATTTTACGAGCAGCTGTTTTTTTGTAAATCTGCCGCAATTTTTCAGCCGCAGTTTTTATACAAAATACCAAATGTTGGCAAATATTTCACTAAAAGAATGAATTCATGAGCCCTGATTTTTCTTTTAAACTTAAGTTTTAAACATCGTTCGCTCATTTCGTGGAAGAGTGTTACAACACAAAATTTGAATTTTTGCTAAAGGCAATTTTTGTTCATTAATAAATAAATATCTATAAATAAAAAAAATTATGAATAGCAAGATTGACCGTTGTGTGGTGACCGTGGCATGCAGGTTAAGTGTGTGGCTTATCATGCTTGGAGCCCGGGTTCGATCCCTATCCGCGGCGAAAAGTTTTTTTCAATAAAAAAATTTTTCTGATCGGTCACCACCTCTCTGCAGACAATGGCAAACCTCAGAGAGTAAATAATGCCATGTAAAGCTTCTTGAGAACATGAACTTTAGCCGTTCGGAGTCGGCATAAAACATGTAGATCCAGTTCTCGGTCAATTGTGTGCAAACATTTAATAACACACACAGCACAATTGATCATAAGAAGCTCGGTCAAAGTCTGATTGATAATGCAGTGATATCATTATAACTTGGATTTTGAGTTTTATTACGGTGATTCCCAGAAACAACATTTCTTCGTATTCAACTCTAAACTTTATATTGATATATATATTTGAGCCGTATATCAGCCGTAATCAGTATCATATTTTGACAATAATATAATTCTCAATTTTTTTCATGAGTTAAATTACGTAAATTTCAAACTCTAGACAGAAATGATTGTACTTAAAAGTACACAAAATATTCTTATAAGGCATTGTTTACAAAATAACTGTTTTGGGTTTGGGTTTGCGAAAAACATAAATATCATCACTTGATTTGATATCATCACTTTAACTTAACATTTAGAGTATTTGTATTAAAAGTATTAAATACACAGTGCGAAAACAGCCAAAATGTATCGGAGAAACCGCTGCTTTTTTTCTAGCAGAAGTCCTCACCCAGAACATGACCCCCATATTTCGTTTCCTTGTATAGGTCAATTCAATTTGTAGATTGTAGAACCATTTCGAATTTTTTTTTTAATTAAAAAAGAGAAATCTGTGCACACATATCAACCATTATTAAGTAAATTAAGGATCTCTAAAATCTTAGTCAAGATTTGGTAAAAAAAATAAATAAATTTGTGCAGAGTTGTGGATCGGGAGGAATTGCGAATACATACATTAGGCCGGATCATTCTTATATGGATAAAAAAAATGTCAACCGGTCGGGCTCTCAAAAGTTAGAGGAACTCATTAAATTATGATTTCTGCATGCATTTTTTTCAAATCGGAAAAAAACCGCCGAAGCAATTTTGATTCTCCTGAAGGTCCTTTTTGGTAAAAAAACATGTTTTTTACTTGTTACTTTTTATTTTTCATAAAACGCATGCCCACATCTAAAATGTTAAATTTCTTATACTAACATTTTGACATAACAAAATTTTTAAAATTTTGTTTCATTATAACTCTTATTGATCACCAAAAATTTAATTGTTTGCTATTTTTAAAAAGGCATTTTTTTAAAACTGCTGTAAAAGACACATTTTTTATTAGATTTACGTGGAATTGTTATTGTTGGAAAGGTATTTAGTTTTTCTTTTGTTCTGTGTATCGCTTTAATCAAAGTGATCTGATTAAAAAAAAAATTTATCGAAAACTGGACAATAAGCAGTGAACAAATGAAACTAATTGTTTGTATGAATAAGAAATGTTTCATTCTATCAGAATTCTAAAGTCGATTTCTCACATTCTGTCAGGTTTCGCACACCGCTTTCATGAAAGCGATACACAGAAAGAAAGAAGAACTTAATGCCTTTCCAACAATAACACTTTCACGTAAATCTAGAAAAAAATGTGTCTTTTTATGTGGTTTTAAAAAATGTCTTTTTAAAAATATCAAAAAATTCAATTTTTTGGTGGTCAATAAGAGTTATAATGAAACATAATTTTTAAAGTTTTTGTATATCAGAATATTGGTTTAAGTTAGAAATTTAATATTTTAGCAGATGTGGGTATGCGTTCTGTGAAAAATAAAAAGTTACAGGCAAAAAACATGTTTTTTTTTACCAAAAAAGACCTTCAGGAGAATCAAAATTATTTCGGCGGTTTTTTTCCGATTTCAAAAAAAAAGTACATATGCAGAAATCATTTGAATGAGTTCCTCTAACTTTTGAGACCCCGACCGGCAGAATCTAAATTTCGATCCGGTCTAACATACATCCATATTATTCTCCATTAATTTTTGTTGGGTAAATTAATCCTTTGAAAGCTTCCTAATGTGTTTCTTTCTCGTTCTACATTAAATTAGAAGTATTTTTAACCGACTTCAAAAAGGAGGAGGTTCTCAAGTTGGTTGGTTTCTCTGTTTTTTTTTTTTTTTTTTTTTTTTTTTTTTTTTTTTTTTTTTTTTTTTTGTGAATGTATGTACATCGATTACTCCTAAAGTACTTGCCCGATTGCCGTAATTTTTTGTCAACATATAGAGATTATCAACGCGGAGGTGCCCGTTTATGAAAGGGGGCGGTATTCGGAAAAGGGGCGTGTCTCTATACGAAAAACACTGTATCTCAGTAAATATTGACACTACGGTAATAAAATTCACAGTAAAATTACAAGGGCAAGCACAAGTATTAAAAATGACGATCACTTAAGTGGGCGTAGTTCTAAAAAAGGGTGTGGCAATATTGTAAAAACTCTGTATCTCAAAGAAAATTGACACTAGAGTACTGAAATTAAGTACAGAGGTAGGTACAATTATTGGAAATGACTATAACAAAAGTGGGCGTAATTCGACAAAGGGGTGTGGCAATATAAGAGAATTACTGTGTCTCGAATAATATTGATACTAGGGTACAGAAATTTATTACAAAGGAAGGAAAAATTACTACAAATTTTTGTAAAAAAAAAAAATGGGCGCTAATCGAGAAGGGGAGTGGCAATATTAAAAAAAACACTGTATCTCGATTACTATTGACACTACGATACTAAAATTTAGTACAAAGGTAGGTACAAATATAACAAATTACTGTCAGTAATGTGGGCGGTATTCGATAAAGAGGCGTGCCACTGTAAGAAAAACACTGTATTTCAGTAAATATTGACACTAGAGTACTAGAGTTAATAAAATTCACAGAAAAAATGCAAGGGTAGGTAAAAAATAACAGTCAATTAAGTGGGCGTTAGTCGACAAAGAGGTGTGGCAATATTAGAAAAACTCTGTATCTCGAATAATATTGACAATAGAGTACTAAAGTTAACTACAGGGGTAGGCACAGTTATAAAACAATTAATTTCAATACAGTGGACCTTGTTTGATAAAGGGGTGTGGCAATATATAAAATACACTGTATCGCGAATAATATTGACACTAGAGTACTGATATTTAGTATAGAGGTAGGCTCACTTATAACAAGTTATTGTGAATAAAGTGGGCGTCATTCGACAAAGGGGTGTGGCAATATTAGAAAACACTCAATCGAATACTGACACTACTAACTGAAAAAGTACAGACGTAGGCACAATTATTACAAATTACTACCGAAGAATTGGGCGTTATTCGACTAAGGGGTGTGGCAGTGTGTAAAAAACTGTATCATATTGACTTAAGGATGGTAAAATTCATTGTTAGAATGGGTAGAACTATTGAAAACACTATGACAAAGAGTTTGATATTCTCGACAAAGAGGCGTGTCAATATTATAAACACACTATATTTCAATCAATATTGACATTGGGGTAGTGATAAAAATACAAGAGTAGGTACTGATAAACATACTGACAAAGACCAGAATAAGAAACGACAGAAAAGCATTTTCCATATTATGAGCATAAATAATTGGTGTTTAATTAATTTATACACTTTTTTAATATATATAATTTTCTCTAAAAAGAAAGAAATAAAAACTTTTTAACAAAAAAAAAACCTACTTCAAAATCACTAGAAAGTAAAAAATAATTTTAAATTACTTTTACTATTTATTTCTTGGTCAAATTTGTATTTTTATAATAAATATATTTATTTTTTTATGATAATAAGAGCTTCGAAGTCGGCGCTAATATAATCAGATTTTTTTGTGCAGCTGCAACACACATATAGCATTTTAATTTAGATTTAAGAAAAATTAAGATTACAAATTAATACAGCGTCACCCAAGCAGGATATTTACAAATAAAAAAGTCTTAAATAGAGTAGGGATGGCGAAAAAAACATGATTTTACGTCAATGATTAGCGCTGACTAGAAGCTTTTATTATCATAAAAAAATAAATATATTTATTATAAAAATACAAATTTGACCAAGAAATAAATAGTAAAAGTAATTTAAAATTATTTTTTACTTTCTAGTGATTTTGAAGTAGGTTTTTTTTTTTGTTAAAAAGTTTTTATCTTCAATAACAACAAATATTTTTTAAAAAAAAAAAGTATTTTTCTCTAAAAACGATATATTTTTCTATTTCATGGAAGCTTTTATCATTTTTAGAGAATTTTTAGTATCGCAATTAGAGAATAGCATTCTCTGGAGCAAAGTCTATACCATTTTTCTCTAAATATGATGCCTTTTTTATCATATTCCGAAACACTTTCTTCAAAGTATTTTTTGCAAAGTATTGATAGGGCTGACATTTGTCATGTATGTATTTTATATCAAAACTAAAGTACATTATAAAAAATTAGTGTCATCCGCCCACAAACACGCCCATCTTACTTACAGTAGTTAAATCTCTTTAAACCAAATTAGAAATGCATCAATTTGTGAAAGAAAATAAGTTATTTCTTATTATAATTTAGTATTGTATTTAAATATATACTCGAATATGGGAGATGCAGGGTATTCTATAGTTGGGCCAAACCGATCGTACAGTTTCATTACTTGCCTAAAATTCAATAAATAGTCATGGTGTTTGAACCCAAGATATGAGACTATATAAGAGAAAAAACTTCGAAAATTAATACATATGGGCATCTCCCCAGCCGCGGCGAAAAGTTTTTTCAATAAAAAATTTTTCTGATCGGTCACCACCTCTCTACAGACAATGGCAAACCTCAGAGAGTAAATAATGCGATGTAAAGCTTCTTGAGAACATGAACTTGAGCCGTTCGGAGTCGGCATAAAACATGTAGGTCCACTTCTCGGTCAATTTAGTGCAAACATGTAATAACACGCACAACACAATTGATCATTAGAAGCTCGGTCAAAGTCCTTTCTAGGGCTGAAATGGCCAATGTGTTTTGTTTTTTGTTTTTTTTTTGGGCATCTCCCAGTGACACGGACGCGACATTCGCACGGTTTTAATTACTCGAAAAACAAGAAAGAAACAAAATGAGCCGATATGTATATTAGTGTTCTAACGCGATGAAAGAGTGCTACATTTTATAAAAATATTGGCGAGATTTAGTCTCGGACTAAAACAGAAAAGACGAAAACAGCGGAGGACGCGACAAAAAACAGAAGTTTTTTTAAGCTGGTATAGAAAAATGCAAAATGTAGCTAATTTTGAGAACTTTTTTTTGTATATAATATACATGTTAATGGAGATCAAAGGATAACTATTTTAGAATTATCTCTTCCCTTTTTTTAAATAGATATAGCATGAATACGGACGCCATATCTCGGACGCGACAAATTTTTCCATAGTAGTAAAATACTTTTAAGATGTTAATTTTAAATTTTAATAAAAATACATCATAATAAGTTGAATACAAGTTACATAGCAATAATTCTAATCAAAATAAAATGTGCTTTATTTTAATGTTTTTCTTTACTTTTAGTGGACCTCTTTTGGGAGATGCCCATATATCAAAAATCTTACTTACTTATTACTAAAATTTCTATTAAAAATCTTTCTACAAAACAAATAATTAGGGCTAGAACCCGAATCTATTTCTAAATTCTCTTACTTTTCTTTAATTTAAAAACGACATAGCTATTACATTTCTTTGGCAAGCAATCACTGCTTTATGAAACATTTCAACTCTAATATCTATATCTGTAACTTGAGAGTTCTCTAATTTTTCGAGATTTTTGAGCGTAACTATACGCAGTTATTTAACAAGCCCCATCAAAAAATTCGAGTGCCGTCAAATCCGGTACGTTGAGGCAAAACAAATTTTTTTTACTCCAGTACCCCCCTTCAGTACTGGTAATCAGAATTAGTCTTTTAACGGTAATGATATCATGCATCATTGAAACAGTGAACCTCATGAAACAGCTAGTGAATGGTAATGTAGAGAGTAATGGAATCATTACCGGCAATGACATCCCCGTGTTAAATTCATGAGTGCATTGCACCGCAGGTAATTTGGTGGGTAACCAGTGGTGATTACCGATAGCTAGCGAACTCACTCCTTCGTCACTTGTGAGTCGAACTGGAGGGTATGGGCAGTACAACCTTTTTTAGAATCACACTTCCTCATTTCCCTCAATACGAAAAAATTCTTCAACCAATGTCCTATCAAGAGATATCCACCATGAGATGGTCAGCTTGAAAAAGTATCTTGCTCCGAGAGATCCGAAAATCACTAGAATACTTTTCCAATCAATGATATTTAAAGAGGTGCATTCCCGCTGAATTAACTGTAAAGCTCGCTAGTCAAATCGATGCGCAGAAGACACCAAACTCAGTCTTCCTCCCATACGAAGTGACATCATCAAAATATATAAACCTTCATTTCACGATTTCACTTTTTCAACTTCACTTTTAAACGATTTTATTATTTTGAAAATATTTTCTTTTAATTTAATTTATTCGTGATTATATTCTTAATTCTAAATCCCTAAAGATTAAAATTCTTGCAGGAATGTGTCTCATTACATCGCTCTAGTTTGTTTCTGGTTGATTTTTCTCGTTTTATTGAGGAATTTAAAGCCCATTTTTCTATATCTTATTTTTAATCTACATGGTTTTTGTAATTTTTTTCTATTACAATTTTTAACTATTAAACAAAAATTGTTATAAAATGTCATGCTTTTATGCTAATGGCGAAAAACAAAGGCTCCACAATTAAAACGCAATATTGCACATGTTATTCACTACTACGTAGCTTTATATCTGATCTGAATCGCACTGATTTCAGTTCTACAACAGCAAATGTAAACATTAAGTTTGCGTGATTTTTCTTTTATACTTTATTTTTTTGTTTTATAATTTTTACCTCTACAATTTTTTCACATTTATTATTAATTACTTTAATTTTTACTTTTTTTTTGTTTGAGTTTTTTATGCACACATCGCGGAAGCGTCATCGTCAGCATGCTACCGCCGCAACCAACCACACATGCCACGAGTTGGGCAGACCAACTCACTCACTGACTTACCGCCGGGCAACACACAATAGGCTACAAGTTAAGCAAACATTTTAGCTATTCATGCCGCTTTTCCGTTTGTTTGTATAGCGTAGTCTTTGTACAGCTCTACAAGTTTTTCATAGAAAAGCGTTTTCTTACAACAACGTTTTCGTGAGTTTCACGTAATTAAGTGTTTAAATGTAACATTAACCTAATATTAGCTAGATTTTCACAAGACGCTCTGCAGCATGTTGAACGATAGAATTTTCTGCTGAAGAGCAATTTTGCAATGTCAACGTTTGACTTTTGTGTGTAACTATATAGTTTCGTGAATAACCTAATTTTAATGTTGTTTGAGTCTGTTACAAAGAATAAATTCTTTCTTGCTATTTTTATTATATTTATAAGAATCGAAATATTGAGTCACAATGTGCAATATATTGTTTCTTTTTATTTGGCTCAATTAAAACAGGCTCATTTTTTAATATTTGTAGCCACGCCTGCTTTAAATGATCTCTATAATGGCAAAATTAGAGATTTGTAAGCTCTCTGAAGAGATCAAAGTGAAGTTAATGTTCGTGAAAATGTTTATGTTAGTGGTAATTAGAATGTTAATGTTAATGTTAATGTTAATGTTAATGTTAATGTTAATGTTAATGTTAATGTTAATGTTAATGTTAATGTTAATGTTAATGTTAATGTTAATGTTAATGTTAATGTTAATGTTAATGTTAATGTTAATGTTAATGTTAATGTTAATGTTAATGTTAATGTTAATGTTAATGTTAATGTTAATGTTAATGTTAATGTTAATGTTAATGTTAATGTTAATGTTAATGTTAATGTTAATGTTAATGTTAATGTTAATGTTAATGTTAATGTTAATGTTAATGTTAATGTTAATGTTAATGTTAATGTTAATGTTAATGTTAATGTTAATGTTAATGTTAATGTTAATGTTAATGTTAATGTTAATGTTAATGTTAATGTTAATGTTAATGTTAATGTTAATGTTAATGTTAATGTTAATGTTAATGTTAATGTTAATGTTAATGTTAATGTTAATGTTAATGTTAATGTTAATGTTAATGTTAATGTTAATGTTAATGTTAATGTTAATGTTAATGTTAATGTTAATGTTAATGTTAATGTTAATGTTAATGTTAATGTTAATGTTAATGTTAATGTTAATGTTAATGTTAATGTTAATGTTAATGTTAATGTTAATGTTAATGTTAATGTTAATGTTAATGTTAATGTTAATGTTAATGTTAATGTTAATGTTAATGTTAATGTTAATGTTAATGTTAATGTTAATGTTAATGTTAATGTTAATGTTAATGTTAATGTTAATGTTAATGTTAATGTTAATGTTAATGTTAATGTTAATGTTAATGTTAATGTTAATGTTAATGTTAATGTTAGTGTTAGTGTTAGTGTTAGTGTTAGTGTTAGTGTTAATGTTAATGTTAATGTTAATGTTTATGTTAATGTTAATGTTAAAGTTAATGTTAATGTTAATGTTAGTGTTAGTGTTAGTGTTAGTGTTAATGTTAATGTTAATGTTAATGTTAATGTTAAAGTTTATGTTAATGTTAATGTTAAAGTTTATGTTTATGTTTATGTTTATGTTTATGTTTATGTTTATGTTTAAGTTTATGTTTATGTTTATGTTAATGTTAGTGTTAGTGTTAGTGTTAGTGTTAATTTTTATCTTTATCTTTATCTTTATCTTTACGTTTATGTTTACGTTTATGCTCATCTTCATGTTCATCTTCAGATTCATCTTTATGTTCATGTGTATGTTATGTTTATGTTAATGTCCAATATAATGTTAATATTCGTGTTAATGTTCATGTTTATAGTAATGTTTGTGCTATGTTAAGTTATGCTATGTTATGTTATGTAATGCTATGTTATGTTATGTTATGTTATGTTATGTTCATGCTAATTCTAATGTTCATCTTAATGTTAACGTTTATCTGTAAGGTTAGCTTTATGTTCATGTTGACATTTATATAAATGCTAGTTTTAATGTTATGTTATCTTATGTTATGTTATGTTATGTTATGTCATGTTATGTTATGTTATTATATGTTATGTTATGTTATGTTAGGTTAAGTTATGTTATGTTATGTTATGTTATGTTATGTTATGTTATGTTATATTATGTTATGTTATGTTATGTTATGTTATGCTATGTTATGTTATGTTTTGTTATGTTTTATTATGTTATGTAATATAATGTTATGTGATGTTTATGTTAATGTTAATGCTAAAGTTAGCTTTCTGTACAAAGTTACTTCAAAGAATTCTTTCCAGTTACTGCAAAGAAATCGTTCTTTCACCAAATCGCTCACAGTCGTTCATCATAATCATTACTACTTAAATAATCAAGCAATTCATTTCAATCAACGTTTGTTTATTTTTTTCTATGCAGCTAAATGTGGCCTCAGGCGCGTGGCTTTTATTTCGTGTGAACCTTGTTAGTTCTTTTTTTAAGCATTTAAACACAGATAATTAAGCTTTTTTTTATGGCTTGTTCGTTATGAAAGCTTATGTAATGCTTTCAATGTGAGTGATGAATTACCTGCGCGTGGGCGTTATTAAAAGTTAATTGCTACCTATAAAATTCATAGAAACCTCTAATTTTATGTTTTGACCTCTGATTCGTAGTCGAATTCGCACTTTTTCCATCATCTCTTTTAAGTTGAGCAAATATATGCCAATCACTCAGTTCGCTCTATTTTCTCTATATTAAGATTATTTATTTTATCTTGCTTTATTTTCAGCTCATGCTCTATTCATATTTATACTCTCTATTTTTTTTTTTTTTTTTCTAAAGAAACGGTTTCCCTCGTTTCTGAGAAAACACAGTTTTTTTAATAATCTAACTTGTTTTTCAAACCCTTGCTCTCTCTCCCTTCCAGTCGTTTAATTAATTTGAAGTCGTTGACATACATTGAACTCACCTACAGAAACAACTGTGCGGCAACTGTTGCTGTCAACTAGTCCAACTTGTTGTAAGATATTCGGCTAAGATTTGTCTACCGTCTCCGCAATGACCCTCAACAACAACAACAACAATAACAACAGCAAAACAACTTAAAATCTAGCGGCTTCGGTAACAACTATTTTGTTCGTGACATTCAAAAAAATTCAAGCGCAGCCGCAACAGTTAGTGTAGCAACCTTACTGCAGCTATTTTGTTTAGCTTGCTTCTAATTTTGTAGCAAATAAAAAAAATGTTGCCTAGCACGACTCGCAATTTCGTTGCAATAAAAAAAAAAAAATAAAAAAAAATGTGTTGTCTGAAGGTCGTTTGTTAGTTTTGTGCTGATATTGTAGATGTGGTATCTTTGCCATTCAAGATACTTATAAATTTAATTAGCATAAATTTATTGTATGATAAAATAATTTTTCTATAGCTTCAGTTTCTTCCTAACTAGAATTTAAAACAATGCCTAAAAATGTGTAAATATTTGAAATAAATAAAACAATACTGAGTACTTTTATCATTAAGTTTAACAATAAAACCTATTTTTAAAATATTTTCAATCAATCTTATCTAAGCCGGTGAAATACTTAATTCTACAGCAACAACTTTGTTTATTTAACTTTTTAAATAATTCAATATGAGTCTCACGCATTACGACAGGTACACGCCACAAATTAAAAAAAAAAAAAATCACCTCTATGACTAACATGAATTTTATGTAAACAATATCAACGCATCTGTCATTCCTCGTAAATGTGACTCAATTCAGTTCGATTACAAATGTGTACAAAATTAATTTATTATGCCAAATTGTTATCTTTAATAATTTTCTATTGTTGAGATAAACTTTTATGAGGTCGTCGTTTGCTCATAAGCTTTAGAAATAACATTTCCATCAAAATATGTAATTTGTCTTAAGTTTTTAAAAATCTTTTGTATTTGTGGTGTACGTTTCTATTGTTTTCTGGCTCAGTATTTTAAATTAGCTGCAATAATTTAAAAAAAAAAAAACAGCTACAATTACTTGTTTGACATATTTATCGATCATAATAATTAACTTTTCACAAACACTTATCTTAATATTTCTTCATTTAAAGCAGTTGAAAACAAACTATTCCCACGTTTTTCTCATATAAGTCACTTGAAAGCAATTATTTTTTCTTTGGTGCATAGTCAGTATATTTGAAGTTGACATCTTTTGAATTTCCAAAATCAAAACAAAGATTTTTTTTTACTCTTTATATAAATCATGTCTGTGCAATTCTAGCGTCAGGCACGTTTCTTTCGTAAAAAAATACATTTGTTTGTGGTATTTCACTTAAAGCATAAAATAATAAAAGGAAAAAAAAAATTTTAATATTTTTGGCATTTTAATTTTAGTGTATTCGATTCCATAGTAATAAGGTTGTCCAAATATTTTCATATTAATTGGAGCTTTATATTTGATTCAACTTCATATAAATCTGAAAGTATTGAAAAAAAATTTGTATCATGTCATCGAGAAACAAACAAAATTATGAAAAAATTCAACTTAACTTCAGTTGAAATTAAACTTTTTAATTCAGAAATTACATTTGAAATACATTAACATCAGTTGAAATTTTAAAACTCTGTTTTAAATTTAGAAAATATTAGTTGAAATCAAAGAAAAAAATTATTTCAAGTTTGAATTTGAGTTTGATGTTTCAATTTGAGCTGAAAAAATCATTTGTGGTTCAGAAAACATCAAATATATTTCAGAAACGTTTGTAATTTAAGCACTTTTTCGAATGGAATTCGAGCCATTCTTTTAAGATATCTCATTGTTAATGTTATCTCATTAAAAGTGTAGATGTTATATGGATAGTATCAATTCTCGTGATCGAGTACAACAATTTATGTTTTTTTTTGAGTTTTGATGTTTAAATTTATTCATATTTTTGAAGTTCTTTGGCGGCGAGTGAAATTTCAAGGTCTCTTATTCGTGACGCTAGGCTAACGTTTTGAATTCATATGAAAATTTTCAAAAAATTTTCGTTGCCAACGGGAATAGAACCCAGACTTTCTACTAAGCATCTGTTAAGAGTCAGAAGCTCTACCACTATGCCACATAGGCACATGACAAACAAGCAAATCAAATGCCATTAATATTGATGGGGTTTTAGTCCGTGTCTTGTATTCCACGGACACACCATGTCTCAAGAACTCTTGATCCGTACCATTTGATTTTCAGCCCAAGAGTATGCACGGAAATTTTATTTCTTTATGCTTGGAATGCTGTACATTACGTAACGAAATATAACAACTGTGTGGAGGAAAAACAACAGACTGACAGATACACACTTTCATTGCTGCAATATAACAACTCTAATGAATGCTTTAATAACATTAATGAATTTATAATTTTATTGCAACACTTTTGCATATTTTTTTTGTTGAATATCAAATCCTAGCTTAAAGCTACAAATGTCCTCAGCCTCACGAATATTAAGTGCCTTTTAAATTTTCGACTGATTCTTTAAAAATTAAAAGTTAACTGTTATCTTTTCGGGGAAAAATAAAGGTTACTTTTTACTTTTATTTTATCGGTCAAAAGTAACAATTATTTTGTGGTCAAAAATATTGGGCAATTTGTGTTTTTTTAAAGGCTGCTTGACAGATTGAACTGTTGACACCATGTGTAAAATGTCTCACCGATGAGATGAAAATAATTGTATCAATAGTTTTTTAGTCGGTAAAATGACCTTTGAAAAAATACAAGTTGCCTGATATTTTTGACCGAAAAAATAAACGGCATGAAAAACTGTTATTTTTGACCGATAAAATAAATGTCAAAAGTAACTGTTATTTTTGAACGAAAAAATATAAGGCACAAAATAACTTTTATTTTTGTCAGAAAAAAATTAAAGTTAAAAGATATCAGTTATTATGTGACTTTTTCGATGAAAACCATAACTGGCACGGTCCCTGGATGTAAATATTGAATAAACAAAATATTATTCCATTTTGTATTGATCGAATTTCTTTTCAGATACTTTCTCTCTCTATTTCACACTAAAATCTATCTTATTTTGTACTGTTTAAATAGTTTCACTTCTGCCACATGTACGTTGCAACACGTGAGTTTTTTTTTTAATTTCTCTAAATTAACCCATCCTTTTTGTATTTGTATTGTTGAATTATGATATGAACTGCAAAACATTTCCAAACAGTTTTGAGTGAGTTTTTAGTGATTGCCAAATGTTTACTCCATTGCCTCGGAGTGCTACTGTAGCCTATCTCAAACTTCTCAAATCGCTTGTTCGCTGCTTGCAAAACTTTTATAGCAACTTTTGCAAATCATTAACATACATCGTATTTTCGGAAAAAGCACTCAGAGCTTACATAATTGTTTCAATTTGAAGTACTGTTTTGAGCGTATAAGTGCTTAAAAGTGCAAAAAAATGACCCATAAGAGTTTGAAATGTTCCCCTGAACATTATTAGTTACACGAATGAATATAAAGGTCTACAATAACTAGGGTCTTGATTTTTGTTGAGCAGCTGCAGGTCATTTTCAAAGTAGTTCGTGGCGGGACTTGAACAGTTCAATAGTTTAGTTTCTGAATTCATTAGATTTGTCAGCGCAACTACCATATTATTTATGACTGAAGGCAGAATCCGTTATCATGCCACATATTCCACCGAAATGAAACAATATTGGTCGGTACGCAACTCAAGGATGATATTTTTCAAGCAAAGGTACTCAAAGGCAAACACTCAAGCGCGAGAAAGTACACATTCCAAGAATTCCACAGATTTCAACCAATTAATTTTTTAAGTTCTTTTCATTTCCGGTTCGCCTTGCATTGTCCCCATGATAATCAATAAATTACAACAGCAATCTTTCGAAGTGTGTGAGATTAATCTCGAATTCCCATGTTTCTTGCATGGCCAATTATATGTGGCATGTCCATATGTTGAAAAGCCTTTCGTGTTTGTTTATTTACACGCTGTACGAAAAACTTAGCCTACCAAAAAGCTATGAATTAACCTGACATGTGATTCCTTCAATCTCTTAACATAAATATAGGATATTGAAGTCAATTTAATTCGAAAAGTGTTTCATTCATTCAATAATTGCAATTTGAGTGGCGTCATCTGTATCGTGTTCTCAATCACGAATGTTTTATAAAAATAAAATTAATTTCGGATGGAATAATGAATGCTCGAAACTATTTCAATAAAAATCAATTTTAGGCAAACGAATTTCTTCAGATTAGCTATTTTCTATATATTTAAAAGAAAAACTCAATCCAAACTCTAAAATTTTGAGTCTCATGCTATTACAAGTATAAGAGCCTCTCCAATGACAGTTTGGCACCAGTGTCGTCACTGATAAGTATCAAAAAAATTTCTGTGCATACTTTTAGGCTGATTATGTTTTCTGAAAAATTTGAAAAGTACGGCAATAGCCTTAGTACAGTTTGCGAGTTATTAGGTGCGGGGCATGAGAAGAGTTATTAGTTGCGGAGCATGGTTAAAAAAATCAAATATATTTTGAGTGTATACTTTCGGCTGCACATTTTTCGGTGCAATAAAAGCACTGTAATAGCAAGCTTGAACAGTTTGAGCGGTATTAGGTAGAGAGCGTGACACTTGCGACGGGTTGTATTCAAAATAATTAAGTAGCAGACATGTGATATTTTTCGTTTGTCTCAAATGTTGTGTCCTTACTGATAAATATAAAATAAATTTTGTGTGCATACTTTCAGACTAAACATTCTTATAAAAAGCACTGTAATAGGGAAACAGGTTCTGGTCCAGGCTAACATGTTCAGCCTATACATAGCCATAACAACTATAACAGTTTGATCGATATAGAGCACGGAGCAGGACGCTTGTCTTTTATACACTCAGAAAAAAGTGTCTGGGAATATGATAAAAATGGCATCATATTTAGAGAAAAATGTTATAGACTTTGCTCCAGAGAATGCTATTCTCTAATTGCGATACTTAAAATTCTCTAAAAGTGATAAAAAGGTTCCATGAAATAGAAAAATAATTTCTAAAATAATTAAATAAAAATAATAATTCCGTGAATAGAAATAAAAAATAGAAAATAATTTTAGAGAAAAATACTTTTTTTTTTTGAGAAAATATTTGTTTTTATTGAAGAAAATCCTTCTCATAGTGAATTTTTTATCAAAATATAAGAAAAGATTTTCATTTTCAATAAAATTTCTCTATAAATGAGAAATTTTTTGTGCGAGAAAAATACTTATCATTATTAGAGACATTGAAATATTTCCATTTCCTAGAAGTAAAGAAATATTTCTTCGAAAATGTGAAAATTTATTCTAATTGAAGAAAATTTTATTTGAAAAAGAGAAAATTGCTATTATCAAAAATAGTGAAATTTTTTACCGGAGCAAGGTATGTGTTTTTTCTCAGTGTATATTAGGATTAAGTTGAAGTAACGTTCAGATTTGTTTTGTAAATTGTTGAGCTTTATAGAACTTTTCATTTTCGGTGTTATTTCACAGAATCTTTTTCAATGAAATTTGTCTTGTACTACGTTTTAATATAACTTCAAAAATATACCAGTAACATCCATTCAGCGATACTGTGATACTGCGATTTCTGAGAACAATATAACTACAAAAATAATGCATGTATTTTTATGATTAATACCTTATTGAATACACGGAGAAAAAAAAATGAGCTAACATCAAGCTCAAAGCGTTCGTAATTGAAATCATCTCAAAAGAGCTTGAAACCATTTCAAAACATACTACTCACGTTCTCAGTTTGTGCCAGAAATTGGGCTTGAATTTTTTTTTAATACGTTAAGTTTAATATTGGTCTTGTTTGTAAAAAAAAATAATAATTTTGTTGTTGTTGCCTTTGCACTTCAAAAAAATGAGCAACCGAACGACATAATTCTCAGTTGGTTTTTGTTCTTGTCAGTATAAAAGTATATAAAAGTTCAGAAAAAAGAAAAATTAATAAATTATATTTTCCAGTCTGAGTTGGATCAAACATATCTATTTGGACAGTGAAAATATAATTTTTAATTTGCTTTTTGTAATCTTTTTTGTGTTGGGTTCCTTTGAGCCACTTATTCAAAGCATATTCATTTTTTACTCACAATCCATACAAACATTCCAAAATCCAAAATGACACAAATTGGGCACAAGTGAGCTTATTAGTTTTTTGACAAACAGTCCAAAAATTTCTTATATTGAACGTAAGTGGGCATATTAATTTTTTGATAAATTATCCAAAAATCACATGCATTATGTACGAATGGGCGTGTTCGTTTTTGGTAAACAATCACATTAGAGTGGGCTTCATGATTCAATAATTTAAAAGGTTATCCCGATATTTGACGTCTTCTCACGAAAATGGAGATAGATACCCTTATTTGAAGAGAAGAGTATTTTTAATGATACAAAAATCCCCCAGCTGCTTGAATATCGTACTATTTTTAGTACAATATATCTTTAAATTTCTACACTGAGAAAAAAACACATACCTTGCTCCGGTAAAAAATTTCTCTATTTTTGATAATAGCAATTTTCTCTTTTTCTTATAAAATTTTCTTCAATTAGAATAAATTTTCACATTTTCGAAGAAATATTTCTTTACTTCTAGAAATGGAAATATTTCAATGTCTCTAATAATGATAAGTATTTTTCTCGCACAAAAAATTTCTCATTTACAGACAAATTTAATTGAAAATGTAAAACTTTTCTTATATTTTGATAAAAAATTCACTAAGAGAAGTATTTTCTTCAATAACAACAAATATTTTCTCAAAAAAAAAAAGTATTTTTCTCTAAAAACGATATATTTTTCTATTTCATGGAAACTTTTTATCATTTTTAGAGAATTTTAAGTATCGCGAGTGTATTCCGAGACACTTTTTTCTGAGTGTAGTCAATACATTTTCTGCTACTTTTATATTTTGAAGCATCCATCACATGATTTTTAAGGTTATGCGACTTCACACAGTCCAAGCTTGAAATATTTTCACGAATTTATTGCCTTAAAAAATTCAATGAAAGCAATGCAAACTTATTTTGTTTTTTTTTTAAGCAGTAAAATATTGAAAACACATACTTTTTTATTAAAAAAAAAACACAACACAACACTGAAACATACATTTTTTTGAGGAGACCACAAAACCCTATTTGTCATTCATTTTCGAGAGAGAATATTTTTTTGTTTACAAAAAATAAGGGTATGTCAAATATCGGGATAACCTTATAAATTATTGAGTCATGGGTGGGCTTGATATCAAGAATATTATGACATAGCTCAGAATAACTCCCAAAATTAAATGGTTTGGGATTGTTTTCAGCTCAAGTTTGTCTCCGTGTAGGTAACAGCAAAACTATTCTTTTGATATCCATATGCTAAGGTTAAATATACAATTTGGTAGGCCTATTTTCTGAAATATGGGCCCTTATAACTTCTAAGCTACTTGAGAGCGACCTGAAATTTTTACGAAATTGGACTAGAAGATTAATACATATAATCCACACCAAACAAGAGACAAGAACCCAAAAATTATAAAAAATGTCAGACTTCTTCAATTGTTCCTAGAAAAGTTTCTTTTCTTGATTTTCGATTCTGATTCGATTAAGCCCTATCCGTACGTCCTTCTCAGTGTTGAGCGTTAGCACAAGATACATGTACATGATCAGGTCACCAAATAATAAATATTCTTACAAATAAAAAGAAACAATGGGAGTTAGTTTTGTAAACTAATATGAAAAATATTTTTTGAAAGTACTATGGATAAGTACATTTTCAGTTTATTATAATTTTTTAAGTAACTTTTAATCTTATCAATAAAAACAAAACACACACTGCATACCTTTTTTTTACCTCAAACCAGCAAAGCCATCAAAAGTTTTTATATAAATAAATATATGTATCTTCAACAAAATACTTTCATTTATTCCTCAAAATTGTAAAATAAATATTGCTTCAATAAATAAGAAGCAATAAAATAGCTACAAAGAATGCGTTGTTTTGTTCTGTTTTCGAAATCAATAAAACTTAACCACAAAACTGGCTCTCGCAATTCTTCGAGTGTGAAATCTAAATTTTTTAATTCAAACAATCTTAATTTTTATTAAGAAAAATAAACAAAAACGATATGTTATGTTATGTTTACGATTTAGCTTTAATTTAAAGAATGTTTAAATGCTAAGCATAAAATAAATACACGTCTTGCACGCATTGCTTTTATTAGATAAGCACAAATATTATGCGAATTGCATTCATCATAGCTTTTACAATAGTTGTTCATTGTTCTTTTTTCATCACATCAATCTTGCTATGATTAGAGAATTGTATATGTATTAAGTTTAATAATAATAAATTCAACAGAATAGTAATGAATTTTGTTATTTATTTTTTTCTATTTGCAGATTTGTTGTTGTAAAATTTATAATCATTGTACGAAGAAGAAATCAAAGTAGCTTTCTAAATTTTTGTAACAAATAACTCATAAGGTAAGTAAATATAAAAAAAATATTAATAATAGTCGCTCTACAGCTCTTACATCACAATTAGTTCTGTATTAATGTCAATAAACTGTTTCATAATCAGTCTCGTTTGAAATGTTTTCTTGAATATTGATTGATTTTCTAACCACGCCTCTGGCTATCAGCTTATTTGCATGAGTCAATGACTCAGTCAGTCAGTATCTGGCAGACAGACTGCAGCACTTGTCAACATGTAGCTGCAACATTAACATCAGTTAAGCGGATATGAGAACTTGTGCACGTTTCGTCACTTCAACAACCGTCATCGACTCCACCCTACCTACGGATATGTTGACTAGTGCTTGGTTTGATACACTTGAGTTATTTTCCTGATCCATACGAGCTAATCTGATCATTATTATGCCTTAACAAAGTTGAACGTCGTGTAGCTTTATGTCTCATATGTGATCTGAATAAAATATTTGATTTCGCTCATCTTGTACTCTTAAGATAATTGCGGCTACTGTGATTTTCCGCAATACATATGCCTCTGAGTGTTGTACTGAATTTAAATTAGATAATATAAATTAATATTTAATTACGAGCACATTTCAAGTATTTTAAGATTTATAGTAATTTTTTGCTGCTGCAACATAAGAGGTTATTTTTACAAACAAAGCATCTGCAGTTTTTCTGAACTGTTTAAACTTGACTCCAACAGAGTTGTTGAACATGCCTGTTTTATTTTAATAGATACTTAATAAAACATTAAACTGTAGGCAATGTTCTTTTAATATCTAATTTATTCCGATTATTTATGGCTATGGAATATGAATTTTATTGCTTCAATGCTTAATGTTTCTGATATTATTTAATAAATAATCAAATCCTGACTCATGAAAACTTAACATCACAACAAAGTTAAGAATTGCTTCAAATTATTCAAAACTAGCGGATGTAACCCGGTGTTACTCGGTATTGTGCCTCGAGCACAGAAAAAGGACGATTTTCAAAACTGCTCTCATTTTAACATTTTTAAAAATTATCAATTAAATTTTAATATTTTTTTAAATAATCGTTTTTTGGGATTTTGCCCATTCCTTTTGTCGAAAGTGTTTAGTCAAATTTCCTTAAAACTGTACCTGCCAGACATGATTAAAAAAAAATGACATCTTCAACGCCTCCATCTGACATCTGGTTTCTGAGGAAAATATTCACCCACACTCAGAAAAAAGCACATATCTTTCTCCAGTGAAAAATTTCTCTATTTTCGATAATAGAATTTTTAAAATTTTCCTCAATTAGAATAAATTTTCACATTATCGAAGAAATATTTCTTCAATTGTAGGAAATGGAAATATTTCAATATCTCTTATAATGATAAATATTATTCTCGCACTGAAAAATTCGTATTAATAGAGAAAAATTTATTGAAAACAAAAAATTGTTGCTATATTTTGATAAAAAATTCACTATGAAAAGTATTTTCTTTAATAAAAACAAATGTTTTTTAAAAAATAAAAAATCTTTTTCTCTTAAAACGATGTATTTTTATATATTTCTCTTTTTCATAGAGGATTTTTTATCATTTTTAGACAATTTTTAGGATCGCATTTAGAGAAAGGCATTCTTTGGAGCAAAGTCTATAGTCTTGGACTTTTAGACTATAGAACATTTTTCTCTAAATATGATGCCTTTTTTATCATATTCCGAAAAACTTTTTTCTGAGTGTAGTTTGAAAAGTCATTTCGAGAAAAATGCGTTAAAAGTTTTTCGTAGCATGCATTTAATAGGCAATTTTATCTCAAAAAATTCCAATTTTAAAAAGCCCTATGAGCATCGATTAGATTTTTTGGATTGTCTTCGTTCAACTTTGGTTTTGGTCGATACTGTTCGGTTAATTTTTTTTCATCTTTATATAGCTTCTGCTCGTATTCGTTAAACTTATTTTTTTTTCTTTAGTCTTTGGTTCTTGACTTCGTTTGCCTTCGTCTCATTCGTTGATTTTTAAAAGCATAGGATCTATTCCACTAATAGATACAAATGTTTACCAAGTTTCATCAAAATCGGTTCATCCGTTTTGACGTGAATGAGCCAAACATAGTGGATTGAAAAAAGCACGAAAGTTTTCTGAAATTTAAATAGACTCAATTCTGTTGGAGGGTTAAGTAATTTCACGTACCAAATTTAAATAAAATCAGTCAGTTTAGGAGTTATTGAGTCTAAACAATGTACTACTTAAAGCGCTCTCTTACGGAAGTTTTTGAAATTTTTTATGTATTATGTTTTATCGTGGTTGCAGTTGAACGTTCATACCAAATTTGAACATTGAAATCGGTTCAAGCGTTTAGGAGTTATTGAGTCTTTAAAACGAACTACTTAAAGCGCTCTCTTACGGACGTCTTTGGAATTTTTTATAGCCTATGTTTTCTTAGGCGCAGTCGAACCTTCATATCAAATTTCATTGTAATCGGTCCAGGTGTTTAAAAGTTATTAAAGAGTGCCACGCCCACATACTTCCTCTCACTTTTTTAACCTATGCTTTACATTGGGTGCAGTTGAACCTTAATGCCAAATTTCATTGAAATCGGTACAGGCGTTTAGGAGCTATTATAAGTGCCACGCCCAAATACTTCCGCCCACTTTTTTACACCCCCTATGTTTTTTCTCTCTATGAAACGTACTCGGTGTCCAAATTTCAGCTCAATCGGATAAACGGTGCGCGAGCCTATACGGAACAGACAGACAAACATTTGATTTTATATATTGGAAGATAAGAACCCCATTATCTTTTCAAGTCAACTCACTCAAATAAGGTTGGTTCTTCATAGAGAAGACATGACATTACATTTAGACACATTAAGTTTATTGGTCTCGCACCAAAATTGAAGATTATCCATGTCATGTTGAAGTAATAGGAAGTCTTCTTGAGAGTCCACATATTTAGGGATCTTAACATCATCAGCAAGCATACATCAGACGTTCAGAAAAGCTAACATAGTTCGAAAGATCGTTGATAAATAGAACTAATAACAAGGAACCCAGGTGGCTGCCTTGGGGTACCCCTGAATAATTTTCAATGTATTTTGTTGAATTTTTACCAATCTGAACATATTGCTGACGAAATACAAGGTAGCTAGAGAGCTACCTGGTTAGAGAACCATAGTAGTAACGAGGAATGAAATCCGAGGTTACTTAGCTTATTTATCAAAACAGAGAACTCTATCGTTAGCCTTTGCGAAATCTGTGAATTTAACATCTATATGATGGTCTTTTTCCATATTATTGGACAGAAAGTGTGTAAAAAGAGTAAGATAAGAAGAGGTAGGTTTACCAGACACAAATCCATGCTGCTTCTCAGACAATCTGTTTTTAATGGAGTTATAAATTTAATTTTTTACCAGAGATTCAAAAATTTTCGGAAAACGTCGGTTTAGCTAAATTGAATATCCTCTGACCCATCCATTAAACCAAACGAATCTGCCTCGAGGTGAATCCGAGATGTCGGATATTTACTTCGAAAATGAAGTTCTTTATCGTTTTACTAATGAACACGAGAGCGGAAGAAATTCTCAAAATGAGATTTTTTATCATAATCGAATCGCAACCGAAAGACAACTTCAACATTAGCAAAACGTTTTCGAATCATTTTAGGAATTTGTTTTCGAATAATTATAATTTTAGGAATTTGTTTTCGAATTGAAATTTTTATAATATATTAATTTCTTACGCAAAGCGATTATTATGATGAAAGATTATAAAATTATTATTGTGTTAAAGCAGCAAAAAAAAATATTTTCTGGAACCGAACCCACGTTCTCTGGATGCAAGTCTTCCACGTTATCCGCAAGTCAATCGCTGTTGTATGTTTATATAGTTGAGTAATTTGTTTCATTGTGAAAACAAGCGCTTGGGGACGTGGGTTCGACTCCCAGCTAATGCAAAAAAAAAAAATAATTGTTTTTGCTTTTTTCTCTATTTTTGAAAAAAATCTTTGAAGGTATCACTAATTTGCAAAAAAGATGTTGCTGACTCTTTTTCAATTCGAAAAAGTAGAAATATAATTTAGAAAATAATTGTAGATACTTTATTCCGTTTACATACATAGCCACTTTGATAAACCAGGGACCGAAAATAACTGTTATTTTGAAAATTTTTAAAGAGAAAATCATTATGTTTAAGGCACTGGAGAAGATGTTACGTTTACCAAAGTGATTCTTGTTTCACTTTCTGTTTAAAAATATTAAGATTTTTATTTTTTAAAGTTTAATATTAAAAATCTTAAAATAACTGTTATTGTTAAGTTTTATTATTCGCTCATTAATAACAGTTATTTTTGGAGTTATATTTTATTAATCTAATTTGATTTTTTTACACAGAAACTAAAACTTTTATTTGAGTGAAATTGTTTCACTTTGAGACAAAGCTTATTTGTTGAGTTTTATTTTTTTACTCAGAAAATAAATTTTATTTTTGAGTTAATTTTTTTCCGAGAAAATAAAAATTTATTTTTGAATTATATATTTTTAACTCTGAAAATAAAACTCTTTTTTTGAGTTTTATATTTTACTCGGAAAATTAAACTTATTTTTTGAAAAGTGGATACAAAAAGAGCCATAAAAATGACAAGAGTCTTATTTTGTGAGTAAAAGAATAAAAATATAAAAATAAGAGTTATTTTCTGAGTACAAAACAAGTGTTTTATTTGAGCGAAAAAAATATAACTCAAAAATAAGTTTTATTTTCTGAGTAAAAAATAAAACTCAAAAAATGTTTTATTTCAGAACAAAAAAATAAAACTAAAAAAATAACTGTTATTTATTTTCTGAGTAAAAATTTAAGACTTAAAAATTAAGTTTTATTCCAGAGCAAAAAAATAAAACTCAAAAATAAGTGTTCTGAGTACAAAAATAAAACTAAAATAATAAAAATAAAACTCAAAAAAATAAGGTTAATTTCAATTTTTAAGATTAATTCGAAAAAATAAAACTCAAAAATAAGTTTTGTTTCGTGAGTAAAAAAATAAAACTCAAAACTTAAGTTTTATTTCAGAGCGAAAAAATAAAACTCAAAAATAGGTGTTATTTTCTGAGTACAAAAATAAAACTCACAGAATAAGTTGAATTGCAGAGCGAAAAATGAAACTAAAAAATAAGTATTATTTTCTGAGTAAAAATTTATGACTTAAAAATTAAGTTTTATTCCAGAGCGAACAAATAAAACTCAAAAATAGGTGTTATTTTCTGAATACAAAAATAAAACTCAAAAAAATAAAAATAAAACTCAAAAAAATAAGTGTTGTTTTGTGAGTAAAAAAAAAAAACTCAAAACTTAAGTATTACTCCAGAGCGAAAAAATAAAACTCAAAAATAAGTGTTATTTTCTGAGTACAAAAATAAAACTCAAAGAATAAGTTGAATTTCAGAGCAAAAAAATAAAACTAAAATATAAGTATTATTTTCTGAGTAAAAATTTATGACTTAAAAATTAAGTTTTATTCCAGAGCGAACAAATAAAACTCAAAAAGAGGTGTTATTTTATGAGTAAAAAAAGAAAAGTCCAAAACTTAAGTTTTATTTCAGAGCGAAAAAATAAAACTCAAAAATATGTGTTATTTTCTGAGTACAAAAATAAAATTCAAAAAATAAGTTTAATTTCAGAGCGAAAAAATAAAACTCAAAAATAAGTGTTATTTTCTGAGTAAAAAGTAAAACTCGAAAAATAAATGCTAAAAGCGAATTTTTTTAATAAAACTCATAAGAATTACGTTCCCTGAAATAAACAAATTATTTGTTCCTCAGATATCTTAGATTTTAAGATAAGCTAGATATGAGATAAATATCTCGAAGAAATATGAAATTTTAAATTAAAATGTATGCGGTATTTTTCATAATCTCGGTTTCCAATCGAATACGAGAAATCTGATCCGAGTTCTCGGTTATTCGAATTCGAAACTAAAACGAGTTCGCTATTTGGTTTATTGGGTAGTTCTACAGAAAAAAATCATTCATATATTTCTGCTTAGATAATAAAACTACAAATTTATGCGGTGCTGAAAACCATTCGAACCACATTTTTTTTTTTCAATTTAAATTCTAATACAAGAAAGCAGACATTCTTGCATTTATGTATTACAAAAACAAACTTAATATGCTTGAATATTGTTGTAAAAATTTTTTATTTTTGCTTCATGAAATTTGAATACTAAATGTTAACTTCACCTTTTGTCATTGTTTATTGGCAATGTTATGTATTTACTTGAATCCTAATTAATAAGTTGTATAATTTTAGATCACGTGTTGACAGTGAGAAATATAAATTTTGCACTTGTTGGGCTGCATTAGTCTTCAAACGTCATAAAGTGTTGAATTTTTCTGCTCAAGAACGTCAGACTGTACCAACTGTTGCTGATCGTTAAACGAGCTGCGCTTATTTTATATTTTAAATTGTTTTGCTGCATATGAATAACTATAATTCCTTCTTTTTTTTTTGTATTTGCAGATAATCAAAATGGCTGTCATATTACACGAGATATATGACTGGTATAGAGACCTCATGGACAATCAAAGTGGTATGTTTAAAAATACTCAAATATTATGTATATTATTTTTCCAACCAAAATTGGAATTGTTGCTTTATTTTGCACACAGTTGTGGGTGTTTGTTGATAACTCAGTATTTTATCGACACTTTTTCTTACGATGTTTTGAATTTTAATAATAGTACTACTACATTTGGTGTTTGGATTTCACTTTCCGTTTCAACTTTTTTTTTGTTTTAATTGTTAAGTTAAAACGAAAAATTGTAAATTAATATTAACATATTGTTGACGTTGCCGCCATCGCCACATGCCGTATAAAATTTCAACATTTATTGGCAACTTTGCCATAAACAGTATTGAAAATAATAGTAGTGTTGAAACACTTTATAGAAATAGACAATTTTGTAATAATCAGCCACGAGTTTGTTTACTAACCTTGGTGTTTGATCGATGTGTGTGACAGTTTTTACAAAATAATTCAGACAAACATCATCCATACATAGTTCTGCTATGTTTGTTTGTACTTTGTGGAAATGAATGTGTGGGTGGTTTGACCAAAACGTCAAGGAATTTATTAAAATGAATCCACTTTTTTTTTCTTCGCCAAATTTTGCGTCAAATATTTTTCACCTTTTAATTTTCAAATACATATTTCAAAAAATTTGAGCAAAATTTATATTTATATAGTTTTTGTCACACTAATATATAACAAAAGAAATATGTCTTATTTTTTATGCTGTCTGATGTCGTCACAAGCGCCAAATACAGGCATTTTGAAATATGCAATATTTGGCAATACAACAATTTGTATTGACCGTTTAGTTAAGGCTTTTTGTTTTTGCTAAATGCATAGTAATTAGTTTGCAGCATTTTAATTATTTGTGCTATTGTCTTAGTTTCACTCCCCGCTTGTAACACGATAACATTTATAGTAAACATTTTCATAATAATAATAATAATAATTGTGTGTTTTTTTTTCTCTTCCTTCATTTTACAGATCCCAGAGTAAAAGACTGGCCAATGATGTCATCACCGTTTCCCACACTAGCTTTATGTGTTTTTTACGCTTACTTTAGTAAATCTCTAGCACCAAAGTTAATGTCTAATAGGAAACCATTGGATCTAAGAAAAATTCTAGTTTATTATAATTTATTTCAAACAATATTTAGTGCGTGGATTTTTTATGAGGTTCGTTGCAATATTTTTATATATGTACACTTTTTTAAATGGAAATCATGTGCGTGAGTTTGAATGAAACTTTTTTATATTCTTTTTCGTAATTTTTTTTAGTACTTAATGAGCGGCTGGTTGACCCACTATAGCCTGAAGTGCCAACCCGTCGACTACTCAAACAGTCCACTGGCCATGCGTGTAAGTACTGAACACTTTAACTACTCACAAACATCATCTTCTCTTCTCTCTCAATTCGAACCATACCATTTCGTTTCATGCTGTTTCATTTTTGGTTTTTGTTTTTTTTACCATTGTAGATGGCTCGCACCTGTTGGTGGTATTACATCGCTAAATTCACCGAATTCTTTGATACGCTATTCTTTATTTTGCGCAAAAAAACTGAACACGTCTCAACGCTGCATGTCATTCATCACGGTTGCATGCCGTTTTCAGTTTGGATGGGCATGAAATTCGCACCAGGTAATAAATAATAAATTGGCAGTTGATAAGCGGCTACAATCTTGTGCATATAAAATATTGACTATCAACTGTATATTATGTATTCCTTTTTATTTATTTCGAATTTTATATTTTTATTTAAAAAAATAATCATAATCTAGATTGTACTGAAATGACTTTACATAAAATTTTTTAAATAATTGCAAAAGAATTTAATAGAGTTAAGTCGAGTATTTCAGAATGTCAAATAGTTAAAACGATAGGATATTATGCCATAAAAATTGGACAAATAGAGTATTAAATCCTGTGTTCAGACATACTATACAATGTAATATGTTTATATCACTTCGAGTTTTCTTACAATATTAAATAACGTAGTTTAGTCAGAAAAACCATAAAAGTATTCGGCATTATTTATACTGGAACACTATGATAAAATTGCTTATCTAGACAAGCATAAAAAAACTATCAAATTCTTGGCAGTGTCGTCAAGTGTTTTCCCGGATGGAAAACCCTTTTGCCCGGGCTGACCTTTGGAAAGTATCATGCTAGCTGTGTTGAGCTCAATATTGTGAGCTAAGACTACAAGTCGGCTTGGTGTTGCGCTTCGTACAACCAGACTGGCATATCCTTTATGCAACAGATTTTAGATAGATCTCGCTTTATAACCTCAGTAAGAAATAATAAGTCGCTAAAATGTCTTAAAAGAGGAACAACGTCGAAAATTTATCTGTATATTTTGTTGAAAATAATCCAAACAAAATTGTAGGGAATTTATCACCATTTTTAAGAAATAGGTTTAAAATAGGTGAAAAAAACTTGTATATACCGTACAGTTAAATTGTTGGAGAATATAGAGCACAGAGCATAGAAGTGGTTCTAGAGAAAAAATTCGTTTTGAATGTTTCAAAAGTTCGTGCTGCTTTGAAAGCGGAATCTCGGGTCGGGAAGTGCAAAATCTTATAGACAATTGGCAAACAAATACGGTGTTCCAAAAATACAATAAAAAAAGTAAGGGAGAGTGGGGTGTTGTGAGACAGGTTTAGTTTTTGGACGATAACTTCTTTAAAAGTTAATATTTTTTTTTCTGGAAACATTTTTTGGATAGCTTATTCAATTACCTAACAACCTGCGATGACATTTTTTTGAAATTCAAAACATTTAAGAATTTTCTTGAAGCCTGAAAAAAAGATTGGAATTTTTGATTTTAAAAAATTATGGGGTGTTGTGAGACACTACAATAAATATAACAAAATGGAATTTTTTGCTTAAAGTCCTTATTGAAATAGGAATAAAATTAAAATACAGACAAGAAAATTGTTCGCGTTTATCTGATTCGGCTAACAGTTTAAATATCCGGTTTTCATTTTGGCACACTGCAGATGAAGTTCGATCACAGTTATTGCAACTAATGAAATTGTTTTCGTCCGGACTGATTTTAGAATGTAAGTCGTGCATGCGTATATTACGGGCTATACGTATTCATGAGATTTCACACTCCCTTGGCGAATCCAAAAAAAAAAAAAAAACAAAAAAAAGCTCTTTGGCACGTTTGCCCTACAAAAGATGCAAAAGTATATAAATCTTCATCATCTAATGAATTTTTTTTGTTTAAGTTGTTTTTCCATTCTTTTGGTCAGATTTTTTCCTCAATAATGCCACATTCTTGGAAGTTGTAAATACGGTTGCAAAAATAGGCTTCTGGCCGCGTTTTGATTTTTGGAATAGTGGATCAAACATCAGAGGACTAACCTTCTCTAGTGCACTGCTCAGCTCAGACGCCTTGAAAAACCAAGTTAATTTGTAAATATTGGAAAAACTGGTTTCTTGCCAGTTGTGACACTTTGCTATGCAACAAAATCGACTAATTTATCATTTGAAGCCGATGCGGAAAAAATTGTATCTTCAACTTTTCCATATAACGGGTTCCATACATTCTAGATTCATCAAAATTATATGATTTGCAGACAACTCGAAAACAATTATCTTTCATGGCAATTTCTTTGATGGCTGCCACTAGGTGGATGGATGCCACATTTCCTTTTGGCTTTGGCCATACTTTATATGCATTTAGTGGTATGATGGCTATAAAAAGAATGAAATAAAAACAATAATGAACTGTCTCACAACACCCCATATTTACTGTCTCACCACACCCCATATTCGACATTTTCAAATGGCCACTGCGCCATCATCACCCGCAATTTTTTTTGCAAAATCACTTGGGTGAGCTTGAAGGCAATGGAAGAGATCATTTTAATAAATATTTACCTTCACGTTTAATTGGCAATGTTTCTGAAAATTCCACAAAGGCAAACTGTACAAAAAACTTTTAAGAGCGCGATCAAAACTCAAAATTGTTACAGACACTAGGAACACGTGTCAATGCGATGAGTGCACATAATAAGTGAGATCCCATTGAGAAAATATCTTACAGTTGTTGTGATCATTCATAACATTACCACTATGTCAGATATTGACGTGTCTCACAACACCCCATGTCTCACAACACCCCACTCTTCCCTACTATTAGAGAAAAACGTCAAAATATCATTGCAACTAGAATACGCAATCTTTCCAAAAATTATTTTGATCCCAACTCTATGTATATTTGTGTCATAGATGTGAGTCGTACTTTAAAGGACCTGCAGGAGAATCAAAATTGCTTCGGCGAATTTTCTCCGATTTGGAAAAAAAGTATGCTGATATCATTTTAATGAGTTACTCTAACTTTTGAGACTCCGACTGACAGAATTTGAATTTCGATTCGGTCAAATAAACATATAGCCAAATGGAACTAAAATTTGAAGGACATCAGTAAATAAATTTTTTGAAAGAAAATTTAAAACGAATTGATTGAATTGATACTTGTTATGAACCAAGTAAAATTGTGCCTTCACGGCAGGACGTTTTGTAAACGAGCTTGAATGCTTGTTTCGAGAGAACTGCTTACGAAGAACCTAAACTACGTTATTTCTAGTAGAATATGTTCGCAAGGAACAGAACATTTTTTCGGTACATTTTACTTACTTTAAAAAACCTTCACTAAAGCTTTTGTCGACTCGATACGACAGAAAATTTATCAAGTCTGCCTAGGAAATCGTCAATACGAACAATGTTGCAGCTGAGGTGCTTTGTAAAGTTATTAGCGATGCATGTGAATCGCAGCTCAGTTTATCTTATCTTTATTGCTTATGAGAGCGAAACTTTTCATGTGAAAGCAAATCCTCGTTAGTATGCTTCGTATAGATTTAAGCGAATAAGAGCATCTATGGGGTTAAAATCAGGGCTTTGTTAAAAGACGCACTTCCTTTTCCAAGAAACCAAACCCTCATTAGTCGGAATAATGGTCAAGCTAGTTATAAGCATTTAGAGGATTGCCACAAATAGAACTTGACACCACAAATATGTTTTCCTGTTTTTAGCTTTGCATTAGTTGTGGTTAGTTTTTACGTGTCTTGTACATTTCCGATATCAACTTACGTCAAAAGTACAAAAACTTCTAAAATCTTTAGTTTTGGGCTTAATACCTTTAAGATTATGTATTATTGCACCTCAAAAATCAATTTCTCGTCTTAAAAAACACTAAAGGTCACAGTTTACAAAAATAATCTATATTTTGAGTAAGTTTGCATGTACAAAGTGGATTCTAACCTAAAAAAAAATTAAATCGATATTTTAAAATCGAGCAGAACCACAAAAAATTATTAGATTTGGAATGTTAAGGCAATTTGCGCTACTTGCTACTCAAAAAACCACTAATAGTTCTATTTAAGAAGCACTATTAAACTATAATTCAGTTTTTGAAGCAATTATTTTCATCATGTCTTATTTCATTGACGATTTGTGTTGGTTTCTCGCTGTGACCCTTAATGAAATGTGCTATTTTGTTTCATACATATTTATTTTTTGCTTGAGACATTGAAGAACACTAACTTGAATATTGCTAATTTTTAGATATTTGATTTTTATGTAAAATTGTTTTAATGTAGGCGCACATTTTACATAAACATTTGAATTGAGGTAGTTTTCGCGTGTTACTAGGCATATATTTTTGTATGATATTTTACAATAAAACTCAATTTGAAGCTGTTAAGTCCAAACAAATTAAATCTTTCGAAAAGGTTTTCTGTGATGACACCCTTTGATGAGTGTACGTTTAAAGTGGAATATCTAAAGCACCTACATCAAAGTCCAAAAGATGTGTTAACTAACAGTTCATAATAAATTTTTATAAATTCAAAGTTTTTCTCTTCGGCACAACCTTTATAATTTAACTCTTTATAATAAATTGTTTCACTATTTTTACAGAAATATTTGGTAAATATTCTAATAAATTTAAATATGTTATAATATGTACTTTTTTACATAATTTATTTCGTCTACAATTCTGGCTTGTAATATTTACTATTATTTACGAATTTTTCGTAATTTTAAATTTATTTTACTTTTTCGGATATCAAATTTATTTTCTACTCGCCATAGATATTTTTGCATTTTTGAGATTTAAAGTTTTATTTCACAGCTGCTGTTAAACGTTATGATAACTACACAATATATCAACTATCAAATTAGCACACTACTTTATTCTATTTAATCTTTAAATTAAACAAAACATATTTTCGTTGATTATCATACGAGTATCTTAACTATAGAATTTTATCTATAACTCAACTCAATGTCCAAGGTTCAAAAAGTATGCACTCACCTTAAATAAATACAACAAAAAACATGTAAATTTAATAAGTGAGCAACAAGTTTCGGCTCTTTTCTTATTGCTGATAATATATAAATTTACTTTAATATAGAATCAATTAAATTTTGCACATAATCGGCAATATTTTTCTCGGTTTTACCGGATATTGGTAATGCGATTAAAAAAAGTTTATGGAAAAGAAGTGAGTCAGCGTTTGCTTCTTTCTCGGTAGACAATTTAAAAAACTTCAAAAATGTTTCTGTTGTTAAAAAAATTAATATAATTTTGAAGATATCTGCCTATGAGAGCTCTGTTGATTCCTCAACAGCAACATTTGTTGGTCGAGTTGCAAAAAAATAACGTGAACAAAGTAATGGTCGTATCAAAAATCTTGCCATCGAGTAAAGAATATATTTTTCTTTTTCAAAATTTAGGCATAGGGTTCATATACATGAAATATGATGCGTCTGAACCTGAGTATAAATTATGTTAACTCAAGATATAACTGTACGTATTCTAAAATAAGTTTTTTCAATATATTTTAACTTTAAATTAAATGTTAACTAAGGTATGAGAATAGGTCGTAAAGTATTTTTCACTCCCCTACTACGAGGTACGTTTCACTTTTTTTTAAACACAAGACTGGCAAATTTGAGACATCTTTGAAAAAAGGGCATAACACCGCCCATACAATTAAATTTTTTGATATCGAATAGATTTGGCCATGTATTTAAATTATAAAACTGACACGAGCATTGGAAAATGGGGTGTGGCTCCGCACATACGAGTACAAGTCAAATTTTCAATATAGAAGTAAAAGTCACATAATATTTATACTCAGAATGGATGTCCTGCTGGTGGTAAGGGGGCGTCCATAAATTACGTGAGGTGTTTTTTAAAATTGTTCTAAGAAGACGTTGTAGTGCTCGTAAAGCCCTTTTCAACGACATATAATTTTTTAAGATCTGACATGTAATGCTTAAGTTATGCAAAAAAGACCATTTTGGCTGTTTTTCCGGTGGTCAAAAAAAAAATTTTTTGTTTTCGGAATACTCTCGAGGTCAACTTTAAAATAGGGGGTGGTTTTTTCTAACTTTTTTTTTCGACCCACTCTAATGTACAATCTGAATTAAATGGACCAAAATAGTATAATTTTTTTTGTTTCAACCAGAAAAAAAATTGCGTGATATTTGCCGAGACCCCCCCTCTCTCCAACGTAAGATTAGATGAGATTTGACTCGACCCCCTCCCGCCTTAAACATCTCACGTAATTTATGGACGCCCCCTAAACTAAAACCAGGTTTGGAGTTACTATTTTTTTAAGACTTTCTACAGAAAAACTGGAACAGGGTTTCGACAAGGAGAGTGCTGTAACCTTATAGTTAAAAACAAGTTTTTAATTAAAATGTATGACTATTATATATTTAATGGGACATATTATAAATGCGACATATGACAAAAACAAAAAAAAAAAACAAATTGGCCATTTCAGCCCTTGAAAGGACTTTGACCGAGCTTCTTCTGATCAATTGTGTTGTGTGTGTTATTAAATGTTTGCACACAATTGACCGAGAACTGGACCTACATGTTTTATGCCGACTCCGAACGGCTAAAGTTCATGTTCTCAAGAAGCTTTACATGACATTATTTACTCTCTGAGGTTTGCCATTGTCTGCAGAGAGGTGGTGACCGATCAGAAAAATTTTTTATTGAAAAAAACTTTTCGCCGCGGTTGGGGATCGAACCCGGGCTTCGAGCATGCTAAGCCACACACTTAACCTGCATGCCACAGTCACCACGGACATATGACAATACTAGTTCCAATATTAAGAGCTAAGCTTCTACAGGTATTAAATTATCTTAGCTTAAATTTGAGATATTTAATGGAGGCAACACGCCCCATTGTCTCAAAATTATTATTTTTATAGTTTTAAGTACTCTATCGTAAAATCTGCACGTACGTGTTCGGGCAAACAAAACTAAAACTATTTCTTTTAACGATATTCTAAAGTAAAATTATTCTTTCGTGTGTTCTACTTTTTACTGACGAATTCTTCTAAAAAAACTATTTAAAATTTTGAATCTTCTAGATTGTTGAGATATATCTGTTTCATTAAAATATCGCATTCGCTATCATACTTTGTTTTTAAATAAATATTAACTAGAGGCGAATCTTTCATAAAATAAAATAAAATATTAATTTGAAATAATCAAATATCACATATGAACGAAGAGTTTAGAGTAGAAACAACAATTCAAATAACAACTCATGAATTTCACGCTCCACAAGTATTGAGAATCTCGTCCCGATTCTGGCTTTTCACAGACCACTAGTTAGTTTGAGTTATTTTCTTAGAAAGCTTAAAGCTTCATAAAGTATTTCATATTTTCTCTCAATAAGCAGTTTCTCTGCATATATGTTGTAATGTAATTGTATGCTTAAATTATTATTATGACCAAACATTTTTGCATAGTTTATTTTATAACGTTGCACCTGTGCAAATGTTTAATTCTTAAAATACTTGAAATTTTTGTATTTTGGTCTAAATTATTATTCTTTGAAATCTTTCAGGTGGTCATAGTACATTCTTTGCTCTGTTGAATTCATTTGTACACATTGTCATGTACTTCTACTATATGATTGCTGCCATGGGCCCCAAGTACCAAAAGTATATCTGGTGGAAGAAGTATTTGACCACCTTCCAAATGGTAAGGAGTTCTATAAAAATATAAAAAACTCATTATTTTTACCTCTTTCTTCCATCATTTAGGTACAATTTGTTGCCATCTTTTCGCATCAGTTCCAGTTGCTATTCCGCGATTGCGACTATCCCAAGGGCTTCATGGTCTGGATTGGTCTACACGGTGTCATGTTCCTGTTTCTGTTCTCCGATTTCTACAAAGCAAAATACACAGTTGCTGGCCGCCGGGCGCGCCTTTTATTGAAACAGCAAAACGGACATGTGATAACAAATGGCAAATGCTCCAACGGCATAGCCAAGCCAATGGCCAATGGCAATGCTAATGGCAGCATAGTAGCAAATGGCGACAGCAACAACAAGGGTGCCTGTATGGTAAGTGCCTGTAAAATGTACATTATATTAGTATACATATATACCTTTATATATATATAATTATATTAAGCTTTCAGCTAATTTCTTTAGTGTTTACTCAACAACATCATCAGCATTAAATTTAATTTCAAATATTAGCTCAATAATTAGCACCTTAGTTAATCAATGAATTTTGCACATGCTATTAGAACAACTACAGCAAATCAAATACATCTTTGCAATCCAAGTGTTGTCAAGTCTAGATTGAGTGTTGGAGTAGCTTCAAGAGCCCCCTTCATTAATTGCTTTAAACTGGCACATCAATAAATGCGCAAATAATTTTTGAAATTTTCCTGAAGAAAAACACATTGAAAACACTTGATAATAATTGCTGTCAATATAAGCATTGATTTTCTTTTAACTAACTACACTGTCAACAATAACATTAACTTAGTTAGTAGGGCTTGTTTACACCCTTTGATAGTGCACTTTCGACATTTATAGACTTTAGCCCACCAGCAGCTCTAAGGGTAGGTGTCGGAGGACGATAGCGCTGCTTGCTATACGTGTGTTTCGATTGTTATAGAACTTTAATTAGCATGTGCTTGTGAAACCGGATGTTAATGATTTTGCAATATATTGTTGTATGTATTTAGTTTGTGTAAATTGAATTTCTTAAAAATACCTAGTGAAATCCGTTTATATCATGATAATTTATTTTAATGGCTTAGCTTGTTCTTTAACTTAGCTAGACAAATAAAAGTATTACAACTATACTTTTAATATTTTGAGCTTTGTTAGACTTGTTTTTTTTTTCATTGAAAAAAATAAATTCAATATAAAATTTATTAGTTTCATTGTCATATAAATGAGGAAGTATATTGGTTGCAATAATTAATAATTGTTGACAAGCTGATATACAAGATGTTTTAATCTGTAGTTTTTTTTTTTCCCACAGACCAAGTGTACCAGTTAAGGTTTAAAATTGTAATATTTGTACACTGAGAAAAAAACACATACCTTGCTCCTGTAAAAATTTTCTCTATTTTTGATAATAGCAATTTTCTCTTTTTCAAATAAAATTTTCTTCAATTAGAATAAATTTTCACATTTTCGAAGAAATATTTCTTTACTTCTAGGAAATGGAAATATTTCAATGTCTCTAATAATGATAAGTATTTTTCTCGCACAAAAAATTTCTCATTTATAGAGAAATTTTATTGAAAATGAAAAACTTTTCTTATATTTTGATAAAAAATTCACTATGAGAAGTATTTTCTTCAATAACAACAAATATTTTCTAAAAAAAAAAAGTAGTTTTGTCTAAAAACGATATATTTTTCTATTTCATGGAAGCTTTTTATCATTTTTAGAGAATTTTAAGTATCGCAATTAGAGAATAGCATTCTCTGGAGCAAAGTCTATACCATTTTTCTCTAAATATGATGCCTTTTTTATCATATTCCGAGACAATTTTTTCTGAGTGTACTCAGTTCGACAATTTTTACTATCGGTTATATTTTTATAAAAAAAAAATAATTGCAAAAGTTTTCAGCGCAATTTCATTAATTTGTAAAATAGTTTGCTATCTAGTATTTTTAAATTTATTTATCCTTTCGGTCCCAAAAGTTTCCTATTAGATTAATTAATTAATTTATATCCTTTTCACCCGTACATTAAATAAATAATAAACATTTGTAGAGCCCAAAAAAAGTAGATAAAAAGATGAATTTGTGGCATACAAAAATTTTAATTAAAAAAAAGAATTTGCTTTACTTTTATGTAAATATGTCTTGTTAGAAGTGCATAAAAACTTGAGTAACAATTTTTAAATTCTTCAAGAGCTCAAAACTCTTTTGACCGGAAATAGTCTGTTCCAATTTCTCAAAATATGTACATTAGCCCGTATCGAAAAATTTAGATCGTATTCTTAGAGGTCTCAAAAGTTGCATAGGCTTGTCAAGATCACCCAAAAAAAATTTTATAGAAAATAAAGGACATCTTCTTGCCCCGCAAGGACTAAGTTGTTTTTTGGGAAAAACAATAAATCATCACAAAAAAAAAATTTCGCAAAAATCAAAGCATTTTAAAATCGTTATTTTTTACTGTTTTTCTCAAAAAACAACTTTGTCATTGCGGGGCAGGAAGATGTCCCTTTATTTTCATAAAATTTTTTCTTACAGATCTTGACAACCACATGAAACTTTTGAGACCTCTTAGAATGTGAAATTCGAAAATAAATGTAATTGGATACGCCCTAATGTACATAAGCTAAATAATGCATATTTGACATATGTAAGAATGATATTAAAAATATTAAATTCTTGACTTTTGATTGGAGAAAATGCAAATCTTCATAAATTGTTTCGAAATTATCTTTATAATCGGTGCCAATATGTCAAGATTGGATCAACTTCGTCCAAAAGTATATTTAACTTGTCTGGTGTTCCATAAGGAAATCATTGTTTACCTGTACCTTTATTGTTCATACTATTCATAAATGACCTCCCGGACGTATTCAAAAATTCGAATTGTCTTCTTTATGCTGATGACTTGAAGATTTTCAAAATAATCAATACTACTCATTACCTTCACAAGATCTCAGTGTCCAATTGATTACACTTACAATATAATGGGTGAGTTATTCTCCATCGTTCAAATTCAAAATGATTTGGAGATTATTTTTGCTTTCAAAATTTATTTTAATAATTTTGACTTTATTATTCTAAAGCGAATAGATTATAAAGATTTATGAAACAAAATACAAAAGAGTTCTATGATCATTATACACTTGAATCTATTTATATATTCCTAGTAAGGTCAACAGTGGAATATGCTTGTACTATATGGAATCCCTCATATGCAATAAATATAAACCGTATTAAGGCAATACAGAGTAGATTTTCAAGATTTGTGTAAAATTGGGGGATGGAGGTTTTCCGTCTTATATACCTACAACGGTGTCTATTAATATATCTTAAATCGCATGAAGCCAGACCAAAAAATTACTTAGTAATTTTTGCTAGAGATGTGCTTTGTAACAAAATTGATTGCTCTGCACTCATCTCTTTTTCCTTTATATGCTCCCTCAAGACAGTTGAGAAGTTGGCAGAATTTTTTTCTACACTTCAACGTTTTTTTAATGAAATAGAAATATTTCAAATAAGTTCATGTTTATCTATATATTTTTATTACATGTATTGATCAACTTAAATTTTAATATTTACCCTCTTTTGCTATTCTTTCAGCCTGTACTGGACGATGACTATGAAATTCAAAGCAACGGGCATATTCCCAATGTAAATGGCGATATCTATAAGAATGGCTATGCCAACGGTGAACACAACTTCAAAAATGGCGTGCTGCTCTCCTCCAATGATATGATCCTAAATCCTGATAGCAGTAGCTCTAGTCTACATCAGCGAAAAGTCAAATAACTACAATGTAGATAGCAACTTAGTTATATAGGATGTTCTTTATATGAATCTAAAAGAGATTCAACAATATTATTTTTATTTTATATTATTTTATAAAATACGGGCTCAAGGTCTGCATGTTAAGGACATTCGATATAGTATATCTATATGTATATATTATATATATATATAAATATTATTGTATGTGTTCTAAACTGGTAATAAGGTCTTAGAGGTCGTTTAGTATAAACAGTTTAATAATATTTTTATTTTTTTTTTTTTTTTCCTTTATTTATACAAAATTTAAAATTAATTTATAAATCTTAAGTAAAGTCAAAAATCAAAACAAATAAACAAAAAAAAACAAAAACACAAAAATTATTAAGTAAAAAATTAAATTATTGCTATGAAAAATGTTACAAAGTCAACTTAAAAAAAAAAATAAAGAAACCAAAAAGAACACGGCAAAAAAATAAAACATAATAAAAGACGTTGATACTCATAAATCATGTGTGCAGCATAGATCATTTCCAGCAGCAATAATTATTACCGTTAATACTATCCACCACAAATATAGCTCAGCTACTACTACGACTACTAATTTACTCTACTTTTTCTATATTGCAAATACTATTGTTAGGTGTTGAGTACTGTTAGGCGTAGCTTTAAAGAATGTTCTCTTTATTTTATAGCTATAAGCTTTTGTTAATTTTTTAAGATTTTGGTATAAAGTTAATGATTGAAATTGATTGAAAGAGATAGCGCTAGAAACGTAAGCGATGCAAAACAGCCCATACATACAAACATCATATAAATATATCTTTTGCAAACACACACAAATGCGTTACTTTAAATTGAGTGTTAATCCATCTGGTCAGAAATGCATTTTAAACATTTCGTTTTTCGAAAAAGAAAACAGATATAACTTTGAAATTTTGTAGCTATATATTTGATCTTTTAAGAACATAAATATTTTTGAATTTTAC
Organism: Tetanocera ferruginea; assembly: GCA_958299015.1. Classification (NCBI taxonomy): domain Eukaryota; kingdom Metazoa; phylum Arthropoda; class Insecta; order Diptera; family Sciomyzidae; genus Tetanocera; species Tetanocera ferruginea. Next base: position 138,708,895 of record OY282642.1, read on the forward strand.
TTGAGTAAATATTTTCATGTGAAATCATGTGAAAAAAATATGAATATCGAATAAACTAAGCAGAAAACAATTCTGAGATTAGAAAATCAAATGAAAATCAGAAAATTTGTAATCGAACTTTTTGATACTAGTTTGATAGCCATAAATGTTTTCAATGACATATTCCAAGCTCAGAAAAATTATTTTACAAGTTAAAAAAACTTTTTTTTACAACTACAAAATTTTTTTGTGCATTTTGAATATCAACAAATTTAACTCTAAAACTTTAAAACTATATCTTTTCTATCTAAAAAATTAATTGTTCATCAATTTATGAATTCTTTTATATTTTCTAAGTTTTTGACCAGATGAACCTCTGAAATTACAAAGATTTGTATGTGTGTCGACAATGAATTTTTTTATTATTGCTATTGCGCTCGATTTTTTTATGTTTTTTATTTGTAAACGTTTAGAAAAACTCTTAGATATTATTGTATTTTTAATATATTCTTGTTTCTATGGATAGTAAAAAATTAATACACAGTCTGATCTTGACGCGCTGTTTACTAGTTGTAATTGTAGTTGTAGTACACGACTGCAGATACACACACACTACCACACAAACACACACACATACACATCCATTTAGTTTATATAAAATTTGAATTATAATAAAAACACAAGCAAAGAAAAAAAAAACTATTATTGAAAGCTTTCTATAAATGTTAAGAGAAAAACACAAAAACACTTGTACTAGCTAGTTATAAAAAAACTAAAAAAAAAAAAAAAAAAATGGTTTACAAGGATCAACTGCAACAATAACAAAGCAAACAAAAAAAAAAAAAGAATTAAGCTAAACCCTCGTAATTATTAGTTAACATTAATTGTAATAAAAGTTTATTTTATTATATATATATTTTATAATATTATGTAACTAAAATTTAACGAACTAACAAAAAACATGATGGTTATTAAAGTTCAAAATGCATTTTTCTGCTCTAAATTTAATATGTTATGAGTTTTATTTATGAACACACCGTTATGAATACACAGTTCTAGAACACACCGTTAAGTTCTGTAAAAAGACTCCATATTTAAGTTTTTCTCTAGAATATCCTTATTGAAATTATTTCTTTTAATTTTGAAGCACTTCAATTTTTCAAAAATATTTTTCATACACTCATACACACTGCCTGTGTCGTCAATAACGCGCTACTATGTATTGAAAATGATGCTAAAACGAACATAGATAATCATCTCGATTTAATTGTGGCAGGACTTTCTATCAACTCGTCAAAAATAATCGTTTGCAAAAAACCATTTTCAATACATAGTAGCGCGTTATTGACGACAAACGTTCATCTAACATATGAGATTGGTGTAAATTTTGTATTCTTTTTAATACTGAAAATGACTTTTTCACAATTTGCTATCGGTATTGTTACAAGCAATCGGTAGACTATATCAACTTTAAAAAATGTTTCACAGAGTAATAATGCTTATGACATGCATTATGACGACGAGTCATAATAAATCGGCTTCAAATTTAAAAATTTTCTTTTATCGAAACTATTCAATAAAACAAAAAACGAAGTTTGAATTTAATTTTCGTTCCTATGTTCCATACATGTTTAAATTAATGTGAAGGACGTCCGGACAAGCTTTTGAGGTTGTCGAATTGGAGGATTCCAATTATATTGGATGAAGACTCGTGCCAAACGCAAGCAGAACTCGCAAAAGAATTGGGAGTGACTCAACAAGACATATCTGTTCACTTAAAAGTCATGGGAATGTTCCAAAAGCTAGACTATTGGGTGCTGTATGAATTTAAGCCAAGCGTCGTTTTTTTTTACTTGTGATTTTTGCTTTGAATTGTGATTGGTGATGAGAAATTGGTTAATTTCAGTAATCTCAAGCTCAACTAATCATATGCCGCCCGGCCATTCAACAAAATCGACAAGGTCATGCTCTGTATTTGGTGGGACCAATTGGGCGTGGTGTACTATATGCTGCTACAACCGGGTGAAACTATAACAGGGCAATTCTACCGAACTTAATTGCTGCGCAGCCGGTCAAAACATACCTTGAAACGCTGAAATGAGAAGTCCTACCCCACCGCCGTATAGCCCAGACATTGCCCCTACCGACTCTTATTTGTTTTTATCGATGCATGCCCTTGAGTATCAGAACTGTCGCTATTTTAAAGAAATCCAAAACTAGATCAATTCGTGGGTCGCATCAAAAGACGCATCGTTTCTTCGAGATGGTGACCGAAAGTTGACAGAAAGTGTAGAAAAAGATATGGCCAGCAATGGCCAATACTTTGAAAAACTGAATTTATTATAAATTGTTTACAATAAAGCGTCAAACTTGTAAAAAATCCTTTGAAACTTTTTTGTAAATAAGCATACAAATTTCACTGCAAGACACTTTATTAGACTGTAGTTTGTAAGATTTTAACTTATTTTTAGTAAAAATATTGTTTTTTTGTTGGCAATTTTTCAACATATATGGGCATTTACGCATAAAAGTCTACCGTGACCAAAAAATGAAAAGTGAACCAACATTTTTGAAGTGAAACTTCTTTAGCCGCGTATACAACGTACGGCGAACAAAACGGGTAGTAAAACCGATGAAACGAATGAAACTGCGGCGAATTAAGGTGAATTTAAAAAAAAAAATTTATCAAATAATGGTTTGAGTCCAAACTAACAGACGATTTAATCAACTAAGTTTTAGACCGTACTTTTTGAAGGTGGTATTTTGAACAAGATACGTTATGCTACAATTTGCAACCGTGACACGTTACGCTGGAATTTTCAACCTGTATGATTTAATTGTCAATTGGATGCAATAAGATTATCTGAGGTCACAGACGGGTCATTGGCAATGTCATGGATTCCATGAATTATTTGGAAAAAAATGGACAAAGGCGTGTCATTTCTACTTTTGTACAAAGGCGGGTCAAATGAAGCATTTGGACAAATATGGATGATTTATGACCAATCGGATGCAATGGGATTATCTGAGGTCACAGGCGGGTCGTCATTTTCAGGTGGTCAGTAAAACTTTAATGGATTTCATTTTTAAATACATGTTTTAACAAGACGAACTCAATTTATATTGATGATGATGAGAAATGGGTTCATTACGATAACCCTTAAAACTAAAAATCATACGGGCTGGGCCGCCCGGCCATACGCAAAAATCAATTCCAAAACCAATTCACTGTGACAAGGTCCTTCTCTGTGTTTGGTCTCTGTATATGGTGGGGCCGTGGTGCTATAGCTAGGTGAAACTATCACAGGGCAACTCTATCAAACTCAATTGATGCGTTTGAACCGAGCATAGAAGCAAAAACGTCCAGAGTCCGACAGGAAGTCTTACCCCTTCGTTTTGCTTTCTTTGATGAAGCATGAAAATGAGCATCTGCACTTTCGCTCTATTAAAATAAACTTAATCTTCTAATGGCTTTATATGAACTGAGACTTTTTTAGTAAGACTAAATTAAAAATTCACTACTTTTTTGGGTTAAAGTTTCACTTGTACCGTGCGTGGCGGCCACACACATATTTATTTTTTACTTGTATTCTTAAAGAGAAATATTGCGTTGGCAAGATATCAGGATAGCCTAGTTAAAGTTAATGTTTTGGTCTGTTTTGTTTATTCCTATGAGCATTTTCGCTTTACAATTTCCATATCTAAGAGTAATTGTGCAACTGAACTCTTATGCAAAACTTTTGCTACAACAACAACTAACCGCAAAATAAATGCAAAAGAACAAACAAATATCAATTAACGGTAAAATTTTGATTTGCTTTAAATGATATTCTGAGGTAACGTCACGAAAGACAAAAAAGGATTTAGTTTTATTTTTTCTACTCTAACGTTCAAAAGTGCGTGAAATTTTGCATATTAATAAATTTTAATAACGTTAAGTAAATTTTATAAAAAAATCGTGAAGAAGAAAAACTGTTCATTTTATATTAAATTTGAAAAGTGAGTTACGTCACGCCAAATTGCTCGAAGTTTGCATAATTTCGTTACTGAATTTGGTTGCAGGTATTTTAGTGGAATTTTTTTCCAACTTCTCATGGTCGATGAGGTAGGAGTAAAAAGAATATAATATACTATAACTTTTTCAACTTCGGTTTTGGTCGATACTGTTCGGTTGATTTTTGTTCATATTTATATAGCTTCTGCTCGTATTCGTAAAACTTCTTTTTATTCTTTAGTCTTTGGTTCTTGACTTCGTTTGCCTTGACTCCTTGATGTTTGTCGAAAGAACTTTTTGAATCATAGGATCAATTTCAATAACATACAAATGTTTACCAAGTTTCATCAAAATCGGTTCATCCGACATTAGTTGATTTGTTGACATTAGTTGATTGAATAAAACCCCCTCCTACGGAAGTAGTAGCCTCAATTCCGTTGCAGGGTCAAGTTATTTTACGTACCAAATTAAAGTAAAATCGGTCAATTCATTTGAGAGTTATTGAGTCTTAAAAATGCACTACCTAAAGTGCCCTCTTGCGGAAATCTTGGGAATTTTTATAGCCTATGTTATATTTTGAAATAGGTCCAGGTATTTAGGAGTTATTATAGAGTCCCACATATATCCGCTCACTTGCTTACACGCCCTATGAGCTTCCTCTCTATGAAACGTACGTGGTGTCCAAATTTCAGTACAATCGGATATACGGTGCGCGAGCCTATACGGAACAGACAGGCAGACCGACAGACAGACAAAGAGACAAACTTTTGATTTTTTTATATTAGATAATAGCTCAACTTGATGTTTTATTTACGTCAAATATTTTTTTAAACAAATTTTAACTTAAAATGTTCGGATGGAAATTTAAGTAACGTAACGCCAGTAACGTCACGCCAGATGACTTAACCTAATAAAAAAAACCGAGAACAGATTTTTTAATTTGATAGCCAAAAAAATAATCTCATATTATTTTAAATTCTTACAAATAAAGTTTTTTATAAAAAGTCTTGCAAATTTTGTATTCTATGTCGAAAACCACTTCTGTTCTTTGTAACGTCACGCCAGTGCTTATTTTTGCTTATATCTTTTAATTCTTAGTGTCGATTGTTATAATTTTTTTACTTAATATAGTGCTATTTTATTACTACGCAAATATAAAAAAAAAAGTTTTTAAAACTTCTTCTTTCTTGTCTTTTTAATTTTTTCGTACAAAACGTACATAACGCCAGTTTGGAAATGCCCATATGTGCTTAAGACGAATCCTGCTATTTGGAAATATAAGATTTTGGATGCGATAGTTCTGATGAAAATATACCATTATCTATATTAAAATGTCAACTAATTGCAAGCGATTTATATTAAAATTAGCTACATAATTATTTATATATTTGTTCATTATAGCCTGAAGTTGATGCGTAATACAATAAAAGTTTTGATTTACTGTGGTTCGTTATTAAATATTAATTAATGAGCATAAGAGCTTGAAAAGTTGCATTAGGGGTTCTTAATTTAATATGAAAACCGAAAGTAATGTGAGTTATCAATTTATGTAACGCGAGTTACCGCATATTTTTGGACTATTTTAAATACTTTGATTTAATTTTTGCTGTTATAATGATAAACTTATTGAAGTCCAGCTGCTTTTATTTATGCCAAATATAAAAAATCTACCCACAAACAAAGCTCAGACAATAAATAATGACATGTAAGGCTTCTTGAGAACATGAACTTTAGCCGTTCGGAGTCGGCATAAAACATACACAATACAATTGATCATAAGAAGCTCGGTTAAAGTCCTTTCAAGGGCTGAAATGGCCAATTTGTTTTGTTTTTTTTTTTTGTTTTTGTAAATACTACCACTGAATTTTGTGTAACCAATTTCTAACATAAAAAACCCATTCTTTTCATAACGAGTACTATTGTACTCTATTACTATTGTACTCTGAACAAAACAAAATTAAAGCTTAATTTAACTTCATAAAACATTCTGAATGTAACGCGAGTTACCATGGAATCATCCAGTAAAGTTATCTTTAAAAAATACCTTACCCTTTTCCTCTTTTTAAACATATGAAGGAAGAGCCATTCTTTTAGTTTTAAAAATCTTGGATGATAATAAAATATTAGATTTCCAAAAGATAGTTGGTCAATTTGTAGTCGAAAAATTCAGCAAGGTTGCTTTCTGTGAATAAAGGTCTACAGATAAAACGTTTAAATAAAACAAGTGATCACATGGTCAAAAAATTCTAATTTGCAGGATATTGTGCGGAAAAAACGCCGCACATTGGAAGAAATATAGGCAAAACCCTCGCATTCAGGGTTATTCCAAAGTAACGGGGTTTACTTATTTTTTTCTACTTTTTGTAATCTGGACATATCCAACATGTGAAAAACATACTTGCCAAGTAATATGATCTTAATTATTTGTCTCTATGGTCATCGAAAGTTGAGCTTCTAAAAACGTTTTTCTTTGTTCCTACAATGTTGCTTACACTACTGTGTACGAATGATTAAAGAATTTTTAATTGTAAATTGGAATTAGCTCAAACTTATTTTTTAAGAATAAAGGCACTTTGACGTACTTTTAAAAAAACAATTTTTTTCCTATTGTAATCTTTTGGCAATACACGGATTCCTTAGTTTATGCTTTTTTCAATTTTTTTGTTATCTTTTTTTTTATTTTTATTAGGCTATAACTTTTGTGATTTCTCCTGATTCCTCGAAATACTTCGGATCTGATAACTTCAAACTTTCACCTTGAAGATGAAACCAAATTTATTTGTGGAGAGCTGAGAGATTTAGAGAATTTTCAAAGCAAAGCGAGAGAGCTGCGAGAGTAAGAGAATTTTCAAACGCAAAGCTGTACATTAGACCGTATCGAAAAAATAAATTTCGCCGCACACCAGCTAATCTGAAGCATTATTGAATTAAAGTTTCAAAAAAAAATTTTGTTTTTACCGAACGTAGGGGTCCCGCATCGACATATCTCTTTATAACTTCGGTAATTATCGTGTGATCTTAAATAATGATGTGTTTTTGTTTTTGTCTCAGGGCGACCTATTTTTGTCTCTAAAATTTAAAAATTTGCAAAATCGCGACCACTCCCATACTTTCGGTCAAAAAAAATTTTTTTCGAAACTTTCTTTCAATAATGCTTTAGATTAGCTGGTGTGCGGGGATTTTTTTTTTGCCTATAAGGCGAGACGGTCTACTGTAAATGTAAAACAGTCGCCGACATTCGAGTTGAATTTTTATACTTTAAATATTAAATTATTTCAACAATTGGCCTCTAAGACCACTTAACTACCAAAAATAGTCTTATAACCATTGCAAGCAATAACATAAATAGGAATTAAATTATTTTCAAAATGAAAAAACTTTTCCATATCGGTGATTCCATGCCAAAAGGCACACTTTTCTGACATAACTATTTTTGAAACTTCTGAAACTTTCATCTGAAAACTATAATTACTACGTACTTTTTTTTTTTTTGCAAGTTAATTGTTTTTGCAAAGTTATACACTTTCAAAAACATAAAAAATGACAAAAAAACTAAATAGGTACATTAAGGTGCCTCGACTTGTATGAAGAAAAAAAAAAGTTCCATTTGTACCCATTTTAAAATTAACCTTGATGTATTCTATGATCATTCCCAAAATATTTTGGCTATACCAAAATCCGTCAGTGAGCTAAACCATTTTGAAAAAACCTCCATAAATCATGTTTTCCGTATATATACTGGATAGTGTAATATATGTAAATAAATAAACTGTCTCAAATCATAGGCCTGAAAAAGTTCTTTCAATCTGCATCAAAAATTTGTATAAATTTGCAATTGGATTAAAGATAATGATGTTTTTCATGATTTTTTTCTTAATTTTTTTAGATGATTTTCAAAAATTCTCATTGAAACAAACGCTTGAAATAAAAAAAATACAGTGTTTTGGATTTTGAAAATTTTATTTTCAGGTAAACTGCACACAAATGGAGAAATAAAATAAGAGCCACACTTTATTAAACAAAGAAAAATGTCCAAAATATATGACAGACGTGCATACCTTTCCAACGATATCTTCATAACTTAATTTTTTTAGATGATTTTCAAAAATTCTCATTGAAACAAACGCTTGAAATAAAAAAAAATACAGTGTTTTGGATTTTGAAAATTTTATTTTCAGGTAAACTGCACACAAATGGAGAAATAAAATAAGAGCCACACTTTATTAAACAAAGAAAAATGTCCAAAATATATGACAGACGTGCATACCTTTCCAACGATATCTTCATAACGGCGATCGTATAAGAAATAATAAAGTTATTTGAATTTTTGTGAAAATAATCTAAAAAAAATGCATGAAAACATCATTATAATTAACCCAATTGCAAATATTTTCAAATTTTTGATGCAGATTGAACGAACTTTTTCAGGTCTATAATTTGAGACAGTTTATTTGTTTATAACTATTAAACTAGTTAATATATATACGGAAAACATGATTTTTGGAGGTTTTTGCAAAATGGTTTAGCTCACTGACGGATTTCGGCATAGCCAAAATATTTTGGGAATCATCATAAAATACATCAAGGTTCATTTTAGGATGAGTACAAATGAAACTTTTTTTTTCAAGGCACCTTAAGGTACATATATTTAAACAGCTCTATCTTCTAAACTGTAAGTCACACAGACAAGAAACTCGGGTATAGTTTAGGTACCTTGAATGGATTTTTCTGGTGGTGTCATTTGTTTATAGTTTTTTAATAGAAAAAAGTTTATTTTTCTTATCCCGAAATTTACCATCATATTTTTCATAGTCGACGCAACAACTTTTTCACCTTTTTAATATAATATCGCATTAAGGCATTCATTTTTAAGATTTACGCAAAATTTTAAGTTGGATCTCCAACGATTGCTATTTGTAATGATTTTTAAAAAAAAATTAATTAGGCATTTTTTTAAAAATCGAAATTTTATTTTGATATAAAAAAAAATTATTGTTCCTTACTTAATATATACATTTGCAACCAATGAATCTTGTGAACATCCTAAAAAAGTTGCACAGCTTAGAGATCTTTGGCAATTATAATATATATGAGAGATCTTATTTTACTTTCATAGATAATCTGTTTCAAAAATTTGACTTACATGGGCGAAGCCACGCCCAATCTTCCGATGTTCGTTCCAGTTTTCCAGTATTAAAACTTGATCAATTATTTATTCCATACTGAGTTTTGTTATCATCCGACATTTTGTTCCAAAACTTTTTTATATGAATATTTTTTATTGTATAGGCGGTGACACGCCCATCTGACCACTGATTGCTCACTTTTGCCAGTCAAAGGACACGATAAATAGTATGGGGCTTAAAGTTTCTTTGATGTGTACATACCTATAGTTCTAAATTTATACCTAAAATTTGAACTGATCAAAAAGTGACACGCCTCTTGTATAAAGCTTACAAAATGTTACCAATGGAGCGGTACGTGTAAATTGAGATTAAATTCCTTGTTATGAGATTGTACGACCTGTAATTTCAAAGCCAAGCGGTATTGCAAATTGGGTTACATAGGAGGTGCCACGCCTCTTAAGTGTAACGATATCTTTGTATTTCTATGTTTTTTTTTTTGATTGTACTGCATTTTAAATTATTTGTTCACCATTTAATATATCATAAATAAATTTTATATTCAACTGTAGAGTATAAGTGTAGAGTATATGCAATGACAAAATTTTTTTATGCCAGGTTATTCCTTGAAAAATACTTGTTCAGGTGTCAATATATCGCACACTAAATACAAAACAGTCACAACTAAAAAAATATAAGTTTTCAGGAGAAGCGAAAAATAAAACTCTTTGGTCGAAACTGCCGAAGAAAAACAATTTTTATTTAAGCCCACAAACTTTATTCTTCCAGTTACTGAAGAAAATAATGAAAAATATAGTAAGATAGCTATGTGTTTTGAGAATTTCCATAAAGAAAAATTTTGAGTTGTCACTGTTTTGTATTTAGTGTGCGATATCAGCTTTTTATTTTAGTATTTATAGAAATGAGAGCAAAAATAGGCTCATGCGCGCGTTTTGCTCCATTTTTTCCCAACGTGCGTCTTCTTAGAAATACATAGCTCGATGATATGTATATTAGAATTTTTTTTTATATAATTGAGAACAATGAAAGTTCACATTCTAAAGTGAAAACTATGCATACAAAACCCTTTATTAATATCAAAGATGTTTTTTGTATTACATATGAGAGGGGCGGCAAATTTGGAATCCGCACCGGGCGGCTTAGCCTCTCGGTACGCCACTGTATGCAGCTTAAGGACATAAATAGTTGTACAATTTAAGAAAATACAAGTATGGAAGATTAAACAAAAGCGCAATCAATTGATACTTTGAGTCCTAAAACACATGGCCATAAATTTGGAACATATTAATTTTTTATGATAATCTATTTGAAGGTCTTACTTTAAACCAAAGAGTTACTGCATATATAAAATAAGGAACAATATCTTTTTTTACATTAAAATTAAATTATCTGTTCACAAATATATGAAATCTTAGCGGGCATTTTTTAAAAAATTCATTAAAAATAGCAATCGTTGGAAAACCAACTTAAAATTTTGCACAAACCTTCAAAATGAATGCCTACATACTACATTTTATTGTACATTTTATTTTTCGACTGTGATGATAAATTTCGAGAAAAAAAAACTTTTTGCCATAAAAGTACTTTAAATAAATTACACCACCATAAAGATCCATTCAAGGTACTTAAACTATACTTGAGTGTATTTTCTGTCCAACTTACTGTTTAGAAGATAGAGCTCTTTAAATACATGCATCTATTAAATTTTTGTATGATTTTCAATGTTTTTGACAGTGTATAACTTTGCAAAAAAAAAATAGTTTTGCATTAAAAAAAAACACATAATATGTTTTTTTTAATGTGAACTTCTAACCTACAAAGTTTCAAAAAAAAATCGAAAGCACTTAGGTCAGATTTTGATAAAAATTTGTCGAATTTATATGGATATACAATAATACCACAAAATATGTTCCACAAATGCTGAATTTAAAATGGAACGGGGGTGTTTTTGTTTTAAACCAGCTAACCAAATTTATTGCCGGAATTTTGATATATTTCTTTGACTTCACACAGCACCGTTCCTTAAATGTCATAACTTCTGGCTGTAGGGTATCAGCCGCTTGTGAAGAAAAACCAAAAAGATTACATCAGTCCAAGGCTTATTTATATAAGGTTGCATACATTTTTGACGTTTTCTCATTTCGGCACTCTTATTTTGAAATGAGAGGAAAAGAGCGTAGTCATTTGAGTAAAGAACTGACACGGTTGCCTGAATATAATACTATTGGTAGTTTTTTGTAGTACTATTTGGTAAATAGAATACTAAAATTTTTGTTTAGTACTTTTATTGGTCCTGTTTTTATTCGGATGTCCTGATAAAATTAAGTCATTGAGTTTGATCTACCCCCCATAATTTTAGTTTTGATTGAAGGATTTCAGTACTATGCCCTAAAAAAGGTTTAATTAAATAAATATATATTAAGAAAATCAAGAAAGACAGACCAAATAAATATTTTCATATTCGAAACTTTCATTGCATTGGACAACGGTGATAGTAAAAACCACTTTTACTTCCAATTTTGACAAAAATCAAAATTTTAACACATCTTGACTTAGTGTGTACACAATAAAACAGAAAACTGCACAAAACCCTGAAAAATACTTTTTTTTTTTTTCGAGCAGCACAAAACCCTACTCTGCTAACGTCAAAATATTTTTGTTTACATAAAATAAGGATGCGTCAAAAAATGTACGCAACCTTAAATAAATCAACCTTGACATCAGTCTATTTCATGAGAGATTTTTTTATGAAATACCCAGAATTCAAGTTGCTAGCATTAATAATAGTGTCCGACCGATTATTCGGCTTCGGTAATTGGCATAATCGGCCGATATTTTGACCTTCGGTTTCGGCTTCGGCCGTAATAGCCGTTTATTTTTGCCGATTGTTTTTGCTTTGCTAAACAATATTTTTTGTAAGTTTTTAGAATTTTTGTAAATATTCAGTGAACTCCGTTCAAAATTACACATTTGAAACATTTTCCATTGTTCATTTTGTTTTTCTCTTCTGCTTACAATATAAAGCTTTTTAATTTTTACTTTTGATTATTTTTATGATTTAAATCGTATTGATTCAAGTAATAATTGGTTGCATGCATAATGTATGTATAAAATGAGTTGTTATGAGTTTTTTGTTTTTCTTATGAATTGAATTGTTTTTCTTTGAATTGAAGATTTCTCTAGGTTTTTAACCAAGAAGATGTTCTTCTTAAAATTAGTGGCTATGTCTTCTTAAATTAATTTAATGATTTACTTTTCTTCTCAATATGGAATAAATAAATAAGAAATTACGAATAAACGATACACGAAGTCTTATATGAAAAATTTCTTGAAAATATGGATTTTAGAAGAAGTTAAAAAGATATCTTATTAGATAAATTTAAGAAGATTTTTACTTTCCTTTTTTATGCCCCTTGTTCTAAATAAGTTTTAAAAAGAAATCTTATAAATATTATGTGGCATTATTTTTCTCTGTGTAGTAGTACATTTTTGTAGCTTTTCTCGACTGGATCGAAGTTTTTTCTACGTTATCCTGACGTCAATAAATCAATTGCAGGAACATCCGAATTGTGCAGAAAAACTCTTGCGTTTTACTCGAATTTAATGATTTCAGTACGTTTTTTTGTACTGAAATGAATATATAACAAAAGCAAATAATTAATATTATAATTGTTTTTACTTGAAAACATTTATTTGTTATTCGGCTTCGGCTTCGGCTTCGGCCTTCGGCCGATTATTTACATTTTGCCGAAGAATCGGCTTCGGCTTCGGCAAAAAATCACATTCGGTCGGACACTTATTAATAATATAGATAGATGCTAGCGTTGAAAAGAGGCGATGCGAGCGTTTTTGCTATGTTTTTCCCAATGTGCGCCGTAGTCATTAAATAGCTGGCTACTAGGGTCGGCGGATGTTGCACTTTTATTTTGCACATTCAATTCAAATATTTTAAAATAAATATGCATTTCAAAAAGTTGGGTATTGAACTACTGCGTTTATTCGATTTCTATGTCAAAAAAATGCAGCTAAAAATGGAACAATTCAATTGAAAAAAATTATAAAAATGCCTTTTTTTCAATGTCCATTTTGCATTCTTTTTTTTTTAATGACACAAAATCCGGGCCCTGATAATAATTTACAAACTTAACTTAAACTTGGCAATGTGTTAAAGCAACATTAAAATTTAAATACCTACAAACAAATTTTTTGTCTATGAGCAGTTCGAAAATGCTAAAAAAAATATGCTGCATACTTATAGGTGTTTGTTTAAACATTTTATACCAAATGGAAATATATTTGTGTAACGTATTTTAGACCAGATTTAAGCAGATGACTTCAGCGCATTGTTACAACAAATCGGCTCATGTAACAAATGTAAACAAATCAACGATCATTTCGCCAATTAACAACACTTTGCTAAATAACTGTTGACTACACAAGTTGGCAGATCTATCAAAAATTGTTAATTACTTGACAAGTTTGGCATGTGCAAAAAAAAAAAAAAACAAAAAGCCATTTCAAATATTCAATAGTTTATTAGAATAATATGAGGGGATTTCATATGGAAATGCTCCACAAATATTTGTCACTTGACGGATGGATGATTGAAGAACTTTTCTTAAAAACAACAAAAGCTGCACAGACAGCAAACAACAATTACTTAAATGCAAATCACAATCATAACAAATCATTGTTGTTAAGAATGTTTGATTTAATTATTATTGACAATTGGCGGTATTGCATTAGCTACGTCTAACTGTTAGACTGACTGACTGTCAGCACATTAAATATTGAGTGACACGCAGCGACCAGTGGGTCAAGACGACGATAGCAACGGCCAATGGTTATTGTTAACAACCGAAGCGCAACCATGAGCCAGAAAGAGTCGTTGTGCCTTTAGAGTAGAAGTATGTATTTTTGTGTTTTGTTTTGTTTTGTTGAAAGCTTTTAATGCAAAAGTTCGAAATTGAAAACGATCGTTATTGTTAATGTTTTTATGTATGCCTCGGAACTTTGTTGGCGTTATTAAAATGTCATAGTTTTTTTTTTTGTATTGAAAGATAATTGCTAATTATTGCTCATAGAATTTTATTGAAGCATGCAATTTGCTGAAGTCTTAAATAAAAAGCACAAATCCTGAAGTTGAAAAGCTAACAAAGAGTTTAAATGTTTTGCAGTAGAAGGCGAGTGTTATTTTTTTACTTTTTATACAGCATTTTAGGAATTTCAAGATTTTTCCAGAAAAAATAAAATACTGATATCAATGCTAATGAGCTTGTGTTAATGAGCTTAGGTTCAATGCTCGCCAGCAAAATATTTTATCCTCTGCTCGTCTTTAACCTTGATGAAAACATTTTTGAAATAGTCTACTTTCACAGCAAAGTAATCATTTAAAACAAGGACAAAAACAGAAATGCAACCAAAACAAAACAATAAAATCGTTCGATCCCTATTTAAAGCGAACCAGTTAGAGCTAAGTAAGCTTAACTTCCTGAAAATATGGCTGCCATTAAGAACTTTGGCGGGGCGGCGTAAACCAGTTTTTTGTAATTTTCCACAACAAATACAACTTTCAAAATTCTACAACAGCTCAAACCGAGTTTAAAGTTTATGCCTGCCTTGCTTATTTGGTTCTTGTTGTTGTTGTTCTCGTTATTGTTGTGGTTAATGAATAGCTTCATTATCATATTCTACTCATTTAACCAATTTTGAGAACCTGAAAATTTTCCTATAAATAAAACGAGGACTAAAAAAAAACATTTGTTTTTGATTTTAAAACAAACGGAAAAAAATAATAAAAACAAACATAACAACTTTTACACATTCATTTCCATAAATTCGCACCACCTCTTCCCCTTTAATGAATGGCATTTCGCCAATGCAATAGCGTCACTTGCACTTAAAGCTCGCCTGCCTCAAAAAGCTAACTTGAGCTGAGCTCGAATTAAATTAATTTGTCTTGTGTTTTTTTGCTGTTTGTCTCTGTTATTGTAATTATTTTTGTTGTTGCTGCTGCTGCGGTTGCTGCTGCTAGTGTTGTTGTGTTATTTTGTTGTTGTTGTCTACACCGGCTTGTTTGCTTGGACAGCTAAACCGAGCTTAACTCACAGCCGTTCTACTCTTGAGCAACAATAGTCTTGATCGGGATCTAAGCTCGCAAAGTCGTTATTCGGCAGCAACCATTAACACATTAATTTACAGGCAAAAAAAAAAAAAACAAAATTAAAAAATACACCTGTTAAGCTGTGTTGCATTTTATTGGAATTGTTTTTTTTTTTATTTTTGGAGTTGATTGTTATATTGTGATTATTTCATTGATTGATCTGATCAATAAAAGTGTCTAAAAAAAAAAATTCTAAAAACTTATGAGTTGTGAGTTAAGAGATTTTTGTGTTCGCTCTTCTTTGTGTTGTCAATAGAGTATAACAACAAAATATTGTGCGAAAAATTTACCGTTACAGCGTAGTAGTAGTGCAGTCAACAGTGGGCAGATTGGTAAGTAATCCTTCATTTTTTCTTTTCTAAGTTAATGAAAATAGACTGCAAAGTAATTATTTTTACAAAAATTTTCAAAAAAATCAATAAATTTTCTTGGAACATACAAAAAGCTTCCTACCGAACAATCCTTTAATAATAATATATCGTTACACTGCACTATGGGAAATTTTACCCTATTTTGTGGCCAAAATTCGAAAAGTTTAAGTATCAGCTTTAAACTTGATCCATTACTTAAGTTAGAAGTATTAAGCTTGCCTAATAAAAATATACTTGCCACGCCCACTTTTTTATAGTGGGAGGTATAGAGTTGAATTATCAGCTTCCAATACAAAAATTGACTTGCCACGCCCACTATTTCTACAGATAGGCGGTAAAAAGTTCAATAAATGTTGTAATTTTTAGGTTAGAAAAATTATTTTTTTTTTTAAATCGCACAAAATCGCAATATGAGATGTTGTGGCAATAACACATAAATGATTGCTCTATCGATGTATGATGAGGTTTTCTTGAACTCTCTTGAACTTTTTTTTTAAACTCTAACTAAAGTTTTCTTTTAAAATTACATAATTTCTCGTAAAGGTCACTTATAATAAATTCGCTTTCTATCAGAAACATTCAATTTAATAGAAATTATTTATTGATATATTATTTAACAAACCATCATTAGTTTTTTTCCATTTTTTAGTTATCTTAAGTTGCTGTTAGATTTTGAGGTACATCCATTGGAACACGATATAAAAAACTATAAAAAAAAATAAATTTTTAACTCATTTCGAAACAACATGTTTGGGATGAACCTTAGCAGAGGTAAAACACGTTGGCTAAAAACAGAGTTTACATTTGTATGCTTTGGAGTTCTCCCTGCTAGATAAAACCAAAAATAGAAAGATTCAAACAAGTTGAAAAATTGACTTTTGGCCTAAAAATGGGGTCAAATTTCCCAATGTGCACTGAGAAGAAAAATACACTTTAAAATTAAACGAACAATTTTAAAATAGAAATTTAAGGCATTTACGTTACTACAAAACAAAATTTAAAACAAGTGTTTTTAATTTTGAACTCTAACTTTTTTTTAAATTTTTTCTTATTACTTTGCAATAACAAAAAAAAAAAAAAAAAATCGAAATCTGAGATTGAATAAAATTGTCCATTACTACCAGACAATTTTTATACCCTAAACCTCAAAGGTCAGGGTATATTAACTTTGTGCAAACGTTTGTAACACCTAGAAATAAGCGAGTCCGTTATAGAAAAGTATACATATATATATATATTCCTGATCAGTGTCACCTCGTGAGTCGATTTAGCCCTGACCGTCTGTCCGTCCGTCTTTCAGGTCCGTCTGGGTGTTTTCCGCAAATACAGGATAAGAAGAAGGAATTGTAATATTTGCATGAAACTTGGTACTCATGTTTACATTGACCTAAGGATCTGCACTATTGAATATTTTTGAAATCCGCCCACGGACTCGCCTACCTCTCATACAACCACAAAATTTAAATTACTGTTTAGAGAGTCTTATTAACCTCTAGACGGCCGGCATCACCACTTTAGTGGCTCAAAATGCTTATATTTCCTGATGTACCTGAAAATCTTCTCTGAGGGGTTTTTGGAGTCGCTGATCGCGAATCCGTTGTCAGAATTTCAAAATTCCAAGATGGCGGCCTTGCACAACTTTCCAACTGCAAACTCCAATTTATTTAGTTTAAAAAAAAAAATTAAAAAATTATTTAATTAAAAAAACAAAAAAAAAAAAACAAAAAAAAAAACACACAACATATATGTTATGTCGTATATAAGATTTATTATATAGCCCGTTTCAAAAGAGAAGAACATTATTTAGTTTCATTTTTCGATGCGCAGTGAGAAATTACTTTTAAAGCTAGAACATTTTTTAGAGCGTAATTTCTTGCTCTTTTTGTACTGTTCGCTGAACTTTACACTTTTTTTGAGTGTTTTTTACTATTTTTCTATATATTTAAATGCGCAAACATTCAGAACAAATGATCGCACAAGTACGGTGCATCTCGCAGCAACCAACCTGCATCTTGAGAGAGAAATCAAATACAAATTACATAAAATATAAATTATTTTCTCAAAAAAAAAATTGTGAAGTGAAATTTTGGCTAAAAAATTATTTTTTGACGCCCCCCTTTTTTTTCAAATTTGATTGGCTGATTTTGAAAAATAAAATTCAGTACTTCCGCAGCGCAGTTGCGATGAACAACAAAATTCAGGAATATACTACATTCATTTTTTTTCATTTATTTTTTTGCTCAAAGAATATTCAATTTTTTTTTAATGTCGACCAATCAGAATGAAGAACGCTCTCAGAATTATTTTGTTATTCTCATGATAGAATAATAAGGTAGGCGCATATTGCAGAGGAAGTGAGCTAGATGTCAAAGTCAGGTGTTCGAATTTAAGTTTTTCTAGTTGTTGTTGCTGGCTTTATTATTTGACGTTTATAGCACTCACAGGTTTGTTAGTGTAAAATTAGACATTTGAGCAGCCGTGAAAATATGAGCCTACCTTATTATGCTGTCATGGTTATTCTCAAACATGCGCGAAAATGTTCTTCTCTTTTGAAACGGGCTATACATTGTTATAGTTAAATATGTTAATATGTTGAATAAAATCCTTTTTCTAATTCTAATTCTAAAATTCTAACTACAATTTATTTGGACCAATTTTCTAACTGCGCATGCGCAATACTGAACCGCCAGTAAGACATACAAATGCCCATTTGGGGATGACTATAGGGAAGTATCCCACCAAAGTAGGCTTATATGAAAAAACTTATTTATTGAAAATACCATAAAAAGATTTTTATATGACCAACAGGGATTAAACTTAGTATATGAGGATTTTATATCAAAACTTTGGTGAGCACAAAAAAAAGGCGTTACCCGCCTACGAACACGCCCACCTCCCATACAACTAAAAATATTGAAAATACCATAAAAAGAGGTGTATATTACCTACAGGGATTGAACTTAGTACCCACGAACACGCTAAACTCCCATACAACCCACATTAGCAAAACCTGTTAAAAACTGTAAAAGAATACATGGATTTAAAAAAAAATAAGAAATTATTTTTATATGTTTGCATATATCAATATATATTTAAATAAGATAGGAGATAAGATAGGTTTAGGGTGTTCCACAGTCGGGCTAAAACGACTTTAGAGTTTCCTTACTTGTTTGAGTTGAATTTACATGTTTCGAACATTAGATATAATAAAAAGTAATGAATTATTTAAATTTATTCAATATTTAAAATGCCAACTTCATCAAATGGAGCTTACATTAAAATCTAGTATTCGATTCGGTATACGATTCCGATGTTGAAAACTCGAAAAAATTAAAAAAACGTCATCGAAAAAAGTTATGCTTTAAAATATTTGCTTTAAATATTAAAATTTTAGTTTCAAATTTGGTTTTAAGTAAATGTTTTTAACCTTATAAAGTTTACTTTGAAAGCATATGTAAAAACATTGATTAACCCATTTATTCCCAAGCCATTTTAAAACCGAAAATATAAATTTTTTAAAATTTTTTTTTTATTAATAACGATTAAAGCAATACAAAAAAAAAAAAATAGAAATAAAAACATAAAAACACGATCGCAAATTACCGTCATCCAATTTTTTTCCATGGAAGTAGCAACAAGTATGTAAGCAATGTGTCAATGAATACATACAAACAGAAGTTCAACGGATAAATGCGCAAACAGTAAAACAGCAGTGCAAATAATTAAAACATTGCTCTGTACCCAAGCGAGTACAGTGGAAGTATATGGGTTAAAAAGAAAATGTTCTGTTTTAAATTTGAATAGTTATGAAAACAGTTATGTTTAACTTAAATGAAACTATTTCAAGCTCTATTTCAAAAACAAATTAGTTTGATATGATCACAATTCATTTAAATTTAACGCATATTTCTCTCAGTGTTATAAAAAAAAAAAACCGAGAAATATGTTCCGTTTGTGTGTTACAAATAATTTTTTCAGGTTATTAAGGTTATTTTTCTGTAGTCGCTTAAGAATTATCGCGATTCGCATTCGAAATCTCTGTAATACGTGTTGAATGTACCACCAAAGGAAAGGCGGTGCATTAACCTTGAATTCGAACTCTTTGTCAGCTTATAAAAAATAGGGTTGCCACCATTTTTGCGGAATTTCAGTGTATCAGTCAATCTAGATATTGAACTGACACGAGAGTTTGATCAACGAAAAGGTGGAGCCTTAAGCTTGGGTTTGAGCCCCAAACGTCAAATTTTAAGTGGAACGTCCCATATCTTCTGAAAAGTTGGTACACAGAAAAAAATAGTAGAACTCTTGCCTGAAAATGGCTTAGTAGTTGCAAAGCCACCTACAAAGTGTAGAAATATTATATAATTATTTTGATTATTTTTCCACTTAAGAGCAACTACGGCACCTACATATTTTAAAAAAAATCAACCATGCATTTTGATATATTGCTCTAATATTTTAGAAAAATAAACTACTTATTAAATTCTAAAGCGATATATTTTTGCTACGAATGAAAATTTTTCCATCAATTCAATAAATATTTTCAAAGTTGAAACTTAGCCGAGTCGCTGGCGTTCGCATTTCAGACCCAACTTGCCTAGGTTCAATTTCCGACGGTAGCAGCAAATATTTTTTTTTTAATACTTTTTTTAAATAGAAAAAATATACGAGATATTAAGCAATCTCATTCCAAAAACATCTCTACCACTAACTGCAACTTCCAAAGTCGTATATATTGATGAATTTCAATTTCCGTTGATTAAAGAAAGGTTAAAGCGTAGGACCATGGCTAGACCGGGATTCGAACGCGGAACCTCTGGATTGGCAGTAAAGCACGCTAACCACTAGACTAGCGAGGCCCCCAATTCAGATGTAACCACAAACTTATTTCGGAGGTCGTTTCTGTTCGAGCAGCAAATGCCTCATAGAATAGGAATCGGAATTCCAATAAAAATCAAATTAAAATTTTTATACATACACATTTGGGAACCGAACCTACGTCCGGATGCCAGTCATTCCCACTTCCACTGAGATTTTGTCAGAAAATTTGAAAAAAAACTTTTCGGTTTTTGTATTTGTTGTTTAATTTTAATTTTAGCCCAGCTATGAACCTAGAAATTGTTTTCATTGAAATTTATAAAAAAAACAACAATAACAAATTGACCATTTCAGCCCTTGAAAGCACTTTGACCGAGCTTCTTATGGTCAATTGTGTTGTGTGTGTTATTAAATGTTTTAACACAATTGACCGAGAACGGGACCTACATGTTATATGCCGACTCTAAACGGCTAACGTTCATGTTCGCAAGAAGCTTTACATGGCAATATTTACTCTCTGAGGTTTGCCATTGTCTGAAGAAGATAACCGATCAGAATATTTTTTATTGAAAAAACTTTTCGCCGCGACTGGTGATCGAACTCGGGCTCCGAGCATGCTAAGCCACACACTTAACCTGCATGACACAATCACCACCTCCATCCACCTGATACCTCCATAACTTTACAAAAAATGATTATAAAAAAAACTTATAAAATACTTAAAAGTGGAAAATGAACCTATTTCCAAAATTTCAAGCAAATCGACATCCATTAAGTCAATCACCACATGAATTAGGCGTGCAATGGTCGAAATATAGTCCGTTTCAAAAGAGAAGAACATTTTTTAGTTTAATTTTTCGATGCGCAGTGAGAAAATTATTTTTAAAGCTAGAGAATTTTTTAGAGCGTAATTTCTTGCTCTTTTTGTACTGTTCGCTGAACTTTATGCTTGTTTTTTTGTGTTTTTTACTATTTTTCTATATATTTATATTATTAATTATATATTTATTTTTTATGCATACAACAATGCGCAAACATGCAGAACAAATGATCGCACAAGTACGGTGTTGCATCTTGAGAGAGAAATCAAATACAACCCAGCAGTTATTTTGGAGACAATTGGAAAAACCGACTAGTTTATTTCTAGTGAAATTGGAGATAGCTTGGAACTAGTGCAAAAGACGCTCAGCATAGAACAGTTTGAATTTATTTTTATATTCTTATGGCGTTTTCGTTTCTACCAAAAAATGTTGCCCTGTCGCAGTGCAAAATGTTTTCAATATTGCCCGCAACCCTGTAAAAGTGCATGTTTTTGCCTACTCGAAAAATGTCAACTTAAATAAACGAATATAACCATCCTTGTCTAACGCACGCATGTCATAATATTATCGTTTTAAAAACAGCTGATATGCAGGGCAATCATCTACCCTGAGAAAGTTTGCAAGGCAGAAAATGCGCCTTTTTTGCCCTCTGTGAGTGTGACATTTTAAGAAACGAACACAGAATTTACTCACCCGTTTGCACTTATTTTAGAATCGAACACGAAAAAAGGCAAGGGCAATGAAAAGGCAACATTTTTTGGTAGAAACGAAAACGCCATTAGTTTTTCTTGTCAGCAGGCACTAACTAACAAAAACAAAAACCAAACAGGCTCAAAACGTGTTGTGGCCCGTTTTTTTTTTATTTAGATTCCGTACTTCTTTTAACTTTCGCAAACATATTCGATGAAAATAGTAAAGTGGCAAATGGTAAATATACAGTTAAAACTATATAATTACTATACAATAATTAAGTTAGTTATACTGTACGAACCCGCGTTCCAAATAAGGCTGATAATAGGGCTTACAAATGATCACTTCTGGACTGTATTAAAACGGACCAGTTTCAAACCATTTACAATGGAACTAGCACAGATATAGGGAAAAAGGAATGTTTATATGGACAATTGTCTTTTCCTATGACATTAACCCGTAAAAATCATCAGTTCGTTCAATGCAAAATGGTATTGTAGTGGGACCAGTACTATTCCTTTTTGGAACTAGTTCAGAACTATTCTAAATCTGGTTAATTTTTCTGCAGGGAAATTACATAAAAAATTAATTATTTTCTCAAGAAAAAATTGTGAAGTGATATTTTGGCTAACAAAATATTTTTGACGACCCGTTTTTTTTAATTTTGATTGGTTGATTTTGAAAAATAAAATTCAGTACTTCCGCAGCGCAGTTGCGATGAACAATACAATTCAGGAATATAAATTCATTTTTTTTTTCATTTATTTTTCTGCTCAGAGAATATTAAATTTTTTTTAATGTCGACCAATCAGAATGTAGAACGCTCTCAAATTTATTTTCTTATTCTCAAACATGCGCGATAATGTTCTAAAAACAGGCTATAATAAGCGTTCTTATATGTAATTTAAAAACTTCATATGTCGATTTCTAACGTAATTAAAACAAAATGACAAGTTTTAAGTTATTCACTTCTCTCTATAAAATAGATATTAAAGAGTTTTAGATGATTTTCTCCAAAAATGTGATGAGCTTTCAAGAAGAATTTCAATGCCATTGCAAATGGAGTTAAAAATTATTTGAACTCTCTGAAAGAACAGATGAGTTAAGGTCAAATTAAAAGTGCAAAAAAAAATTCACTTTTTCACAATAATTTTTGAATATATAGTAAAAGAAGAACAAAGAAAACCTTGTACTTGACCAGCGAACAAGATCCGCATATCATGAAGCATATGAACATGATGCTGTCTTTATAACTATAATCTGTGCAGTGACCTTGATCGCGCTTATATAGCTTAAGATATATTTTAAAAATAAACTTTGGTTTTTTTTTTATTACTTTTTGAGCTTCACTCTGAAAAAAACCAGTTGATGAAATTTTTGGTTTTTCTCTTTTTCATCGCTGTAATGCAACAGTTTGGGCATTCCTATTGTACTGGGTTTTCCCCTGTCTACTAGGATCAAAATCAGGTTCCTTTTCAGTTGAATACCGCAATTTAAATTATGCAGTCTTCCTAGATGTCTGCTGACACGAGTTAAGTAAAGCCGTTATTCTGGTTTTAAAATCTGTAAAGTTGTAATGCTACACCTAAAACTTCATCCTTCGTTAAATGCTGTTTTTTTTTGTTTTTGCTTTTCTGAGTTGAAGGTCGACATTAGGTCTTAAAGTGAACTAATAAAAGTGGCTGTATTAAAAGTTGGCTATATGAGGAAGTTAACGTAGGCATTTTTTAGTTAAACTGTTGCTCAAGTTGCTGGAAGGAAATATTTCATAAGGAGTTTATGAAATAACAAAACTTTCACTTAGCTTGAAAGTTATTAAATTCGTAGTTCATGGTCATCTTATCGATTACTCAGAATTGATGAGGGAAATATTTTAAACGTCTTTGTATGCTGATATTTTGATAGGGCCAAGATGTTGCGTCGAGATTTTTTATTATCATCAATGTCATGCTGTGGGAACTATTACCAAAATAATGTCATTTCAAATTTATTTGTATAACGACAATATCCGGTGTCAGTTTGTCTACGAGTCATCCATCACATTTACAGTTACCGCACCTTAGAGCAAATAGAGTCCAAACTTGGCATTTCTATTCACAACTCTGTTGACACAATACAGCCCAGTTTGATGATGGCTTTACGGTTACCCATGAATTTGATGTCTCGTAATGTACCAAAGCAATAAAGCTTAACCTGAGGCAATCAACAGCCATCGAACATATAGTCAAAAAATTGATCATGTATTAAGTCATCATCGACGCCAAACAACAAAGTTAACAACAACAAAACAACATAATGAATACCGATCATAAAACATGATTTCAGCTGCAGTAAAATATGCAGAGTTTGGTAGCAACAACAAAAGTGGCTGGTATGGTCAGTCAGCTGGCTGGAGTTTCGGCAGCAGCAGTGCAGTCAACACCAAAAGGCGTCACATGAGCCACTTTTCCAGTTGAGTCGATTTGATATGGAATGGTTTAGTTTTGTGTTTTTTTTTTTTTGTTTTTTTTCTTAGGTTTTTACATTTTTGCTGTCTGCCATTCATGTTGATGATGACACTTTATCTGGTATTTGTAATAACCGGATTGGTCATATCTCTGGCAACATTGTTCGGTGTCTATGGTATATAATGAGTTGTATGTATGTTGTAAACTTTCGATTTTTTTTTTTTATTTTTATTTCTTCTCTTGTTAGGCTCTTTTTGGTCTGCTGTCCCACAAAACCAACACAAATTCAGTTGAACCTGTGTTATAGCCGTTGACTAGGTTATGCAAACTCTCGATTTTAAGTATTTTACAGTCATTTTTTTTTTTCAAAATGTACCTTGTATGCATTTTAGACACGCCTACCAAAGCAATCAAGTTTGAACGCCAAGTTTTATTGCCAGCTTCCATTTAATTCTTAATAAACCGCAAACTTGAGACAAGCGAAATGTTAAGAAATATCTTGAAGTCTAAAATATGGAATAAGTCCGGTTTTAAAAAAAAGCCGCATAATTAAAATATACTCTATTGAAAGTTAAATAAACATATGCAATCGTCCATGCATTCCCAAATATTAGTCGACAGGCGTAAACCGTGTTTACATTTCTCGCTTTTTCGTTGCCTAAAATTAATAGTGGTACCACTTGAAAAGCGAATCCATGTATAATCGGTATGGCATGAATGCTTGATGGTATTTAAATAAAACAACGAAATAGCTGAATGCCAAAAAGCCATAATAGAAATTAAGAAATATTTCAATCTTTGCTTATAATAACGATTTCTGCAATTTTATGTTAATTTCATTAAGTTATTGAGAGCGAAATTTAAAAACAAATAAACAATATGAGAGCGCTGGATGAGAGTTTAAATTTCTTCATTTAAATATACAAAACTTGTTGGCAATATTTTGTTTTGCAAAATATAATATGTTTTGGTTTAAGTTGTCTTTTAAATTTTCGAATATTTTTTTTTTGTATAATTGCGGTAATAATCGTAAAAATATCAATGATTGATGTTGTTGACTTGACAAACAGCAAATTTCGTTAAATTTATATGAATATTAATCGCTGATCAACAAAATCAACATTTAATGTTTTGCATCATTTGTGTTTTTAAGAAATAAAAGAGAAGTAAAATTATTTGTTGGGAGTAAGAAAATTGTTAAAATCACAAAACTCAGAATCAAACCAACTCAGAAGAAGAAATAGCAATATTATAAAAGAATGTTGAAAATCATAAAAGATAAAGAGATGTTATTACTTATTATTTAGAACATAATATTACTTTAACAAATGGCTGATGCCACACTAATGACGAACGGAAACAAGAATCCTAAAATGCTTTTAATTGAAATAATTTTTGGTTCTCGCATTAAAATGGAATCTAAAGTTACTCCTGTTGCAAAAATTATTTTTAGTTTTAATCCTTTTTTGTGTTTGTTGAAAATTTAAGTAAACAAACTCCGAGTTGAGAAAAACTAAAAAATATTTTATTTAGATTTAAAACGTTGAAAACAGCCAAGAACAGTACCTATACAACAAGGATTGGCTACTGCGTTAACAAAGAAAAAATTATTTAAGCTTAGTGTTTTTTAGTGTCACAGCCGTCCCAGAAAAATGCTATAGTTCTTCTAAGAAGCAACATGGGCTTATGATAAAAATGAAACTTTTTTAAAGTAAAGTTGATGTTTCACATAAATTTGTACAACTTTTTTTAATTAAATAATTTCTTTTTATTCTTCATTTCCGTTACAAGAAGTTGGCCACACCCGGAGCGGTTTTCAAAATTTTTTCTAATAATTAAATTTTTGCTTGAATATGAATAAATACTTTCATTATAACTAGTTTTGTAAACTCATGTATAACGAAATCATTTATAAAGATATTAATTTGATCAAAAATTCATGCGAAAAAAATTTTGCAAAAAAATATGTTTTTTTTTTTATATACAATACATTAATTAAAAACATATTTTTTTGATTTTGGTGTAAAAAATATGTGATGGTTATTATATCTTGTATGTTCTTATATATAATTCCCACATCATTCGCACTCGTCACACCAGGGACAATCTTATGTCACATCCGTCCTATTTAAAAGTTAAAAAAAGAATGGTTATCGCCATTTTTTCAAAATATTTTTACTGGTATTTTTTATTTAACAGAAAATAAATTAAAATTATATTGCAAGTCAAAAATTGTCTCATTGTGGCAGATGGACTGAATTTCAATGATAAACTCAGAATTTTTAGTTTTTAAACTTGTGCTCGTCATACCCGTCCCAGGTGTTTAAACGAATGTAACTATTAAACTAGTATAAATAATTGCATTATATTTTAGCATTTTGAAGCCTTGAAGCCTTTGAGTGAATTGCTAAAATTCTAACTGGTTAATACCATTTCAGCACGATAAAGAAGTCAAAACGTCACACCCGTCTCTATGGAATGAGGCAAGTACTTCTATAATATTTTATTTTTTCTTTTTTAATTTTAGTAGATTTAGGTACGAAGTCTGAAATGAAAAGAAAACAATATTACTATAACATAATTCCGTAAAATGTGAGTGCGGAACGCTTGATTTTTTTTTTAAATTTCAAAGCATATTTTTAGGCAGTTTTTGTTTTGTGATTTATCGAAACTTCAGAAACTTTTTATATTTTTTTTTTTTTATTTTGAAATGTTCAGTTCACAAAAGTTTTAAACTTATTTCGTCGTTCCTACTATAGTTTCCGTTTTTACTTTAAGGTATTTTATAGATATTTGGAAGTAAAAATTGTTTTCTGACCATCGCTGATTTCTCACTCGGCTTAGAGAAAGGCAATATTTCATGTTCTTCCTTTATTTAAACTGGACCCGTCATTTTTGACGGGAAAGAACTAGTTACTATAGGCGCCGTGTTGCAATCCCATATACCATAACCCCATATTGGCTTTATAGCACTTTTTCCTATGCTATAAACCCATAATTTGGGTTTGGGGTTATCGCACAAAATAAAATGCAATAAAGCCAATATGGGGTTATAGCACAAATTTTAAATTTTAAACATGGTATTATCTCACTTATTTGAAGGGAATAAACTCATATTGTATTATTAGGCATTTGTATACAAATGAAACCAAATGATTTTGTAGGGTGTACGAATTAGCCCCCACGAACAGTTATAAATTAAAAATTTTATTTAATTTCTTTGTTTTCTTACGCCATATTTTCGTAAATCTCCGTTACAAAATATTACTTGATTAAGTTCGACATTATAGCTATAGTACTTGTGAGCGTTCGGAGAATATGCCAGCCATAAGAGTAATTCTGTTATTTTTTTTTCGTGAGTTTTTGTGAAAGGTATCCATCGTATGAGTTGAAGGATTTGCGACTCGCTGATTCCATTAACAAAAGCAAAAGCACAAGCTATTAGTTGCGCTTTATAAGTTCTTTTTTCGAAAAAAGAATCAATTATAAATCCGGGAACATTAGAAAAATTTATAATATCGCTTTTATTTAGTAAGATCTTCCTTGCGTTTAAACGATTACTCTCCATTCTTTTAAAATTTTCCATATTTATTTTTAAGCAGCATACGCAAAACTGTTTTTAATATTCGCTTTTTATGTGATAACATAGTTATTAGGCAATTCAATGCAAAACAGGTTTAACAGTTAGTTCACTCTCTATTATTGATTGCAAAAAAAAACCCAGCAGAAAATTCAGTATGCCATGAAAAAATAGTTGTAAGGGATTGATTTCGATTATTTTCAAAATATATGAAAAGTTAAAATCACTTATATTGCGCATTTCGTAAAAGGGGAAACCATAATTTTGCAAAAAAATATTATAATAGAAGGGAATTTTCCCTTTTACGAAAAGTTAAAATCAGTCATACTATGTTATTTCTATAAAAAGGAAACCAAATTATTTTGTCTTTTACAAAAACATAACAAAATATATTTATTCAACAAAGAGTATAATATTCAACGCAATAAATGAAACTCAATACAAAATTCACCAAAAAATAATCAACAAAGAAAGAATTATACGTTTAACAAAATATAACTACGGCATCAATAATAACGGAGCGACAAACTGGGCACAATGGTTTAATTTTCTTTACTTCAGCATCTTCCTTCCTAACAAATGAATATGGAGCATAATTCATAAGATAATGCATGTGATACAAAATTTTTTAATTATGAGGTTATCGCACAGAAAAAAGTGCAATAAAGCCAATATGGGGTTATAGCATAAATTTCAATTTTTTAATATGGTATAATCTCACTTATTTGAAGGAAATAAACCCATATGGGACTATAACACATCGCTGGTGCTATAAAGCCAATATGGGGTTATGGTATATGGGATTGCAACACGGCGCCGTTACTATACATAATTCCGTAAAATGTGAGTGCGGAACGCTTGATTTTTTTGAAAAATTTCATAGTATACTTTTAGGCATTTTTTGTTTTGTGATTTATTGAAACTTCAAAATCTTTTTATATATTTTTTATTTTGAAATTTTCAGTTTTAAAAAAAACCAA
This sequence comes from Tetanocera ferruginea, assembly GCA_958299015.1. Classification (NCBI taxonomy): domain Eukaryota; kingdom Metazoa; phylum Arthropoda; class Insecta; order Diptera; family Sciomyzidae; genus Tetanocera; species Tetanocera ferruginea. The sequence continues at coordinate 138,737,882 of OY282642.1, forward strand.
ACTTATTTCGTCATACCTACTATATTTTCCGTTTTTACTTTAAGGTATTTTATAAATATTTGGATCTAAAAACTGAATATGTGACCATCGTTAACTTCTAATTCAGATTGAATAAAATCAATATTTTATGTTTTTTCTTTATTAGAACCTGGCCCGTCATTTTTGACGGGAAAGGACTAGTATTTACATATTTTTAAAAAAAAGTAAGATATCGACAACCGCATCATTTATCGTATTCAAAACTATCCTATATTTCAAGTCTTAACCAAACCTACACATTCACAAAATATCATTTAAATGTTCCAGCTAAGGACACAATTTTTTGTTACTTCGAGCCCTCAGGAGCATACAAATTTCTGCGATGAATTTACTCCAACTTGTCTTGCATTTTTTAGAATTCCTCTTGTTTTTTTAAATCGCTGAAGGTCAAGGTGCGGAGAACAATCAAAAAACATTTGTTCTCACAACTTATCAACACTGATATTTTTCTGCTTTCAGTTTATTCAGAGTGGAAAAAGACTGCTGTAACAAAAGCATTTACGAGCTCTTACAACCAAAAGCAATGTTTGTATATATCACGATCTAAATAAAAAACTTTGCTGCAATCGTCGACGATAAACTATTTTATAAGCGTTCGTGAGGTTGTGAGCGTTCATTTTAAAATTCACTGAATAAGTTAAATTGTGAAGATTGAATGTTTAATCAATTGTGAACATATTTTTGAAATCATAAATTACTTCTCGCAGTGACAGCTAAAAATATGTCAAATTTTATTCCATTAAAACAAGAACAGGACATTTTTAAATCACTTCTGAATAACCTCACGAAACCGTGAGCTCTTTTGAGAGTCATCCAGGTATCGCCAAACGCAAGCAGCTGAGGCGATGAAAGTGATTCCCCGGAAAAACTCGTAAACGAATAGCCGAAGGGGGTTCTTAAGTGATTTGCTGGGAAGAGTCGCGAACGAATCGTAGAGACGGAACGATTTGCCAACGAATTGTCCAGAGAAGTCTTAAGCAATTCGTTCATAAGAGTCACGATTTAATCTGAAATTAAGACTGAGAGGGATCTTAAGCGATTCGCAAACGAATCATGAGCCGGCTGAAAGGGTCTTAGCGATTCGCTAACAAGAAAAGCTCACGAATCGCTTTTAGGGCTCCTCAGCGATTTGTTGCGAAGCATCGCTTTTAAACGTTATAAGTTGTTTTATAGTTTAAATCAGTGATGCCCAGAAAAATTATTTGAAGAGTGCTACAACAAAAGCCAACAACAACAACAAATCTTTTGATGGCACAATAATTTTTCTAACAACAAAAACACATAAAACAACAACACGCATAAAACCTACATCTGCGCCAGCGCAAAAGTTCATAAATATTGAACACACAAAACAACAACACGAATCCGTCAATGTGCGCAAAAACAACAATAAAGTAATAAGAAATAAGGGTGAAGCTGAAAACTTCATTCGGCGAATTACAACAATCATTGCAGTATTGAAGTTGTTGTAAAGTGTGCAAAGAGTGGAGCATGTTAAAAACAACAACACGAAGTCTGGCAGCGCCCAAGCAAAAAAAAAATGATATACAAACAACAACACGAATGCTGACAGTGCCCAAGCGCACATGTTAAATTGTTGAACACACAAAAACAACAACATGCAAATGCAAGAAGCGTCATTTGATGGCTCTTAAAAAACAACAAAGCAATACGAAGCAATGATTTTTCTTCAAACTGAATTTGTCGAATTACAACAATCATGAAAATATCGAAGTTGTTGTAAAGAGTTTAAAGAGTTAGGCGCTGGGCATCCCTGGTTTAAACCAACGTGCTCGACAGAATTTTTCCTTTAAAATTTAATGAATTTTTTTATTAATTTTTAGGATTTTCAGAGTCTACTACGTAGTTTAATGAAAGATTTGGTAATTTCTTAAAAAAAACCATCTTCCAATCAACGCCGGAATGAACGAAGGAAGATTTAAAAATTTTTTTTTGAATCGCGCATTCATCGTTTGTGCAAACGAATTGAGCGAATCAAAATTTGTAAATTTTTTTCTAGAACTGTCAACTCACGCTTGGGCGATCGAAAAGCGATCCATCCATCAATATTGTGAAAATTTTTTTGAATCGCTGGGCGTTCAAAAGTCTTCCAAATATTTGCAGGAATATATTAAAAAAAAAAACAAACTTCAAGAATTATAAAATAACAAAAAAGTTACAATTTTAAGAAACGGTTTACGTGCAAAAAAATCATTTTTTGAAAAAATCTGGTTTAAAAATATAATTTATTACAAACATTTTTTTATATAAAAATATGATTTCAAAACAACACTGTTCTGTGAAAAAATTCCTTGGGCATCTCTGAAGTAATTTCTTGTGTAGTATCCAAATTCATTCTCAAAATTGGCTTATCACTTCAGGATTTTGATATATTTGAGGTTATGTATACGAAATATGACAATTGTGGCTATTTTTGAGGTTAGAGTAGATTGCTCAAAATTTTTTTGAAATTTTATTAATTTATTTCAATATTTAGTACTTATGTTTTTCTTCACTTCGCACAGGTGTGAATCGTGGGGCATGACTCCGTAGTCTGTTGCCAACTATAAATCCGCATTCAAACTCTTGCTTCCTTCGGCAGACCGCTGCAGTAGACATCACTTGATGTTTTCGGTAAGAAACCCTGCCTCTTCCAGATCGCATTTCTTGGATTGCAGTGATATCAGCTCTATATCTTTTCAAAATATCAATAAGTCGGGTAGAGGCACCATCTCAAGTTAGTGTTCGGACATTCCAGATGCATAACCGTAAATCATTGTCAGTTTTTCGTTTTGTCATCTCTTTCATTTTTCTTCAAACCCATCGCACAAAAAAAAAAAATACCATTTCAGCCCTTAAAAGTACACACAACTGCTCAACAACTGGACCTACATGTTTGATGCTGAGTCCGAACGGCTAGAGTTCCTCTTCTTAAGAAGCTTTACATGTCATTTCTTACTCTGTGGTGTTTGCCATTATCTGCAGAGAGGTGATAACCGATCAGAAAAATGGGAAAAAATTTTCTTTGTCAGATGGTGATTCGAACCCAAACAAAGTCCCTAATATAACAAAGAAAAGTATTTGAATTTTGAGTTTTTGAAGCAAAGAATTAAATCTTTCTGGCCGAGAATTTATCTATAAGGTTACGATTTTTTTCTTCATTCATCTATAAATAACTTTAAAGTTCAACTATAACTGGCTCGAGCTGGCTGCAACTAACACAAAAATTTACCGAAAAGCAAGATTGAGATTTGGTTAATGTATTCAAAATGACTTGAGCTAGCTTATGTCAATACCAGCATAACACATAGAAGACAAGCGTTCTGCTTCGCACCTTCTATCACTCAAACTGTTCATTCTAGCTACAACAGAGCTTTTACCATACGTCAGCCTAAAAGTATGCTCCCAAAATTAATTTGATATATATCAGTAACGACACATTGACGACGACTGGAATATAAAAAACAATCGAGATGAATGTAGAAAGGTTATCATATCGTCTGACGAGTGAAAATTAAGAGCAATTATAATTGTCATTTTTTTTTTTTTTTTAAGCAAAGAATCGAGACAGTTCAATGCGCTGCAACTCAAACGATGAAAACAGATGAACAACTGCATTCAAAAACTAATTTTACATTGAAATTTGAAAATTTTCCGATACATTAAAAATCAAATTGAGCAGGATAAAATTCCATTGTAAGAATATTGTAAACGATCTTTAAAATTCCATTCTGTACAGAAAAACAGACAAACACATTATTATATAAGTTTATTTATTTTGTACCATAAAAATGTTTCTCACGTCGAGACAATAACACGATGGACCCATTAATTTATAACTACCTTCTATTCAAAAGCTTCGAAGAAAAAAAAAGATATATTTTTCAAAGCACGCGGATTTTCAGGAAGAGAGCTACTCAATAGAATGTTATTATACGATTAATGGAACAATTGATCGGACGGACGGTCGATTGGTCGCATGTAAGGCTGATACAAATAACAGCGTAAAAACTTTATATTGAAAAGAGTATTTAAAACAACTACAACATGTGATTTTTTTAGTAGTTAGTAAAGCAAAATATTACATTGAAATAATCTATTTTGTACGGAAAACAAAACCAAACCGATGAAAACCTATTTAAATGCAAATTCACTTAATCAATGACAGCTACAATGATTTAGCGCTGTTGGTGGTCAAAACAGCATCGCGCCTTAAGCAATGCGTTAAGAATTTAAAACAGTCTAAGTACAAAATTAGCAAGAATCAAGGCACAATACTCGAAAATATGGCATAAAAGATACAAAAATGTATTAATTTTTTGGTAGAAAAAAATTAAAAATATTTATAATAAAACAATTAAGCTGTACGCATGCGCCATGCAAAAATGTGTGAAACGGACATGATCATCTTTAACAAAAGCTATGCTAGAAAAGTAGATGTTACTTAACAAGACTTCCTATCACTATCACCTACAGCAACGCACGCAATTAATTTAATTAATAAATTATACAATTATTAAATTATTAATAAATCATATAATCGTTAAGATTAAAATGATTGAATAAAATTTCGGCATTTTTGTGTAGAAAACAAAAACTACCTACCATTTGTTAAACAGCACACGTTTCACATATTCACAAATATTTGAAATATATTCATAGATAACTCAATTCAAAAACTTAGCATTAAACTCTTAGCTATTTAACTCACAAACTTAAGAAACGCAAAAGCATTAATCGTTGAAACTCATACATAAAGAATATAAAAAAACCGAAAAAACAACAATATTACACAAATCAAAGTTCATCATTAAGAACTCAAAATGAATGGCTGAATGAATTTTCAATCTATCTTGACACTCGAACTAATTTATGTTAGATACATATGCATGTAACAGTAGTTATTAAATTCACTTGTTGGCTTGCAGTGTCTCAATAAATTGTTTAATGAGGAAGTTTACAGTTTGTTTTCGCTACTTGCAAACAAATGTATTTATTTTGTAAATTATTAAGATTTTCCTACACGAAAAAAATTCCATGTGATTTTTTAATGCATTGCATGTTTGTAACGGTGTCGAAGATTTGCAATAAACCCTCACTTCTGACGCTCTCCAACAAGCTTCAACTTCCTATATAATAGATTGAATTTTATTAATGATCAACAAGGTTAGTTGCAAGTAATTGCATTCATTTATTGAAATGAACAGTACAATTTTGTAAAGCAATAAAAAAGTATGAAAATTTCACTGTACATATGTATACTTGTATAACAAATACTATTTATTGTCAAATTCTTTACTGACTTCATCAACAAAACAAAAACTTAATCATAATAAGCTCTTACCAAAGACCATGAATCTTTACTAACTGAATTTTAAAACCTTTTCGACACTCGCAAATTATTCGTTTTTGAATCATTTTCCGGACTTTATTGAATCTCATAAAATAACATTTTTTCGATTCTGAGTTCACAAAAGTGTCAGAATATATATTCTTCTTACTTCGGGCTTCTTCTAAGAAATTGCGCTAGGCAATTCGGACGTCCTAGTCTGCGTTGACCACCACTGGTCGCCTATTTTTTCACTGAAGCGTTATCTTCCATTCGCTCAACATGACCTAGACAGCGAGGACACTCCATTTTTATGCGATTAACTATGACGATGTTAATCGATCGACAAAACTATCACTCTACAAGACGCTCATCATACCTGTGCTTCTCTATGGCACTGAAGCATGTGTGGTATCTCAAACAGATGCAGCCGCTCTTGGGGTGTTCGAGAGGAAAGTTCTTCGCAAAATCTTTGGTCCTGTTCGAGTTGGTAACGACTATCGCATTCGAATGAACCACGAACTGTACGAGCTCTACGACAACATTGACATCAATTTCAGCGTATAACAATTCAGCGACTACGTTGGCTGGGTCATGTCTTTCGTAGAAATAAAGAAGCTCCAGCGAAAAAGGTGTTTGAGGCGAAAGCCGAGGGTCGACGACGATGAGGAAGACCATGCCTCCGATGGATTGACCAGGCCGAGGAAGCCCTTACCGCGCTTGGTGAAAGATATTGGAGACGGCGCGCCGCGCGTGAAGCAGAGACGCCTGGCGAGAGCTGATGAAGTCGGCTGTAGCCCGTCAACGGGTTGTCATGGCCACCTAAGTAAGTAAGTAACTATGGCGATGTCGACGTACAGCTCATATATTTATTCCATCGCTCTATAGAATCCGCAATAGCCATTAACGCAGCTTGCACCAAAGATCTTTCGAAGGATTTTTCTCTTGAACGCTCCCAAAGTCCTTTCATCAGGGCTGATCAACGTCCAAGTTTGTGATGCATATTGTATGACGGACTTACTAATTAACTTATAGAATGATAATTTTTTTGATCAAGAACAGACTGTGCTTCTCAATTACCTAGTGAGCCCAAAGTAACACCTGTTGGCAAAAGTTATCCTTCGTCTGATCTCAAACTCAGAGAAGATGTTGTGAACAGTGACGTGGTTTCCAAGACGCAGAGACTATTTGTTTGTTGACACAAAGTATTTCGTCTTCTCTGCGTTCACTGTAGGATCCACTACACTAGACCCTTTTTTGTAACCTGGAGAATGCTGAACTGACTTCACGCGTACTTTATCATGACCATGATATCAACATCATCAGCACGTGCCAGTAAAATAACACTCTTATACTCGTAGAAAATTGTGCCACTACTTCTCAGATCAGCAGCTCGGATGATCTTCTCCATCATAAAATTAAAAAAGTCACAAAGTAACTATCTTTTCTGAAACATCATTTGGTATCGAATGTAGGACTGCCGAAGGTGGCTTTGTAATCGACAAAAAGCTATTGTGTATAGAATTGTTTTTCTAAGGTGTTCTCCAAGACTATTCGTGGCATAAATATCTCGTTGATGGGAAAATGTTCCATGTCTGAAGCCACACTGATTTGGTGCAATCAGTTGGTTGACAATGGTCTTTAGTTTTTTACACAATACGCTGGATAGAAACATAGAAGCTGGTGAATGCGTTGTAACAGAGATTCGCCTCCCGTCTTAAACAGCTTAGCTGGCAAGTCATCAGCTCCTGCGGCTTTGTTGTTTTTAAGCCAAGCTATAGCTGTTAAGACCTCGTTATAGTCGGACTGCGGAACTTGAACGCTTTCATCCTTAATTGGGACTTCCGGCTTGTCATCTCTATTGGCGGGATTGTTGTCAGCTTCGTCATTAAGAAGACTAGAGAAGTTTTTTCTCTATAACATCAGTGTACTCTGTATATCTGTCACTGGATTTCCGTTTTCTTGCAAGAAATCCGTGCAAATTATTTCATTGCTCTCGTTCGCTTATTTTTGGTGAGACTTTGAAATGAGGTCTCTTTCCATGTACTTTCCAAAACGTAAGCGCTAGTGGACTAGAATTGCAATATTTAATTTCTCCTGCCGTTTTCGCGACAATATGATTTTTTTGATATCATCAAAAACAAGTACTCATATTCATTCAACCCTCAACGCACGCCACTCTGATTCAATCCACTCATGCCAAAGAAAGATTATCATCCGCATTTTGCATTACTTCGTCATCGATGTCTGAGACGACCTGCAGCGAATCGCTTTTTCGCTATTCAGAGTACATTCATCAAAAACAAGTATTCATATTCATTCAACCCTCAACGCACGCCACTCTGATTCAATCCACTCATGCCAAAGAAAGATTGTGGGCAATCAATACTCATGACTCTAAGTGAAAGAGAGTTAAGTTGGAGAGTTCAGTGTTATAATTACTCTTCTTCTATTAAAGCAATGACTCGTCGATACTGATAAAATATTGAAAAACTCTTCGGAAAGTTAAATCACTTGAGTACTGGTAGCGCGGCATAACTTCTCGGAAGCGTATGAGCGTTTGGCATGAGTGAAATGAAACATGAGTGAAATGTTGTTATTGTTTAGTGTGTGGTGTTTGTGTGCATATGTCAGAACTGCATGGCAGGCGTATGTTGCCACCTAATAACTCTTTACAAATAAGATATAAACTTATCTTAATTTTATCATTTTATCATAACTAGTATCGCCTGGGGTCGAAATTCGATCAATTTATTGATTGCGTATTTATAATTATATGCGAGATGGTTCAAATAAGTTCGAGGCTTTAACTCTTAATTGATTGGAGAAATAAAGCTATTTTCTTCAAAAACATTATTTTTTTTTTAATTTTTTTTTTCAAAAACAGAAAAACAATACTTTAAAAAAATTTAATTTTGTCAAAGAAATCATAGGGAGTAGCCTTGATTTTTTGATAGCACGGACAGTTTCCGTTATTAATTTAGTGTCAAGACAAAATAAATTCACCTTAAATCCGGTGTGAACTTTGAAAGAAAATCAAGAATGCAATTTTGAGTTTTTGTTTTTTACAACAAAAATCATTTTTACTCCATATTTTAAGAATAAATCAAATTTTGTGTTTTTTTTTAAAGGAATTATTTAAATATAAATAAAATAAAAACGGTATTATTTTCAAAAGTTTTTTTAAGTTAACTGATAAGACTTAAATACAGAAAAGACATAAATTAAATCTATTCACAGATGAGGGAGATATTGGCTTCCCAATTTAGAACATTCAATTTGAGACAGTTTTTTTTCTCTCTCTTGGCATTTGGTTAAAAAACACGCTAAATAACTACCGACAATATTAAGAAAATTCATTAAAAATACTTTTGGTTAGAACTTTGCTATAATTTTTATTACATTTGAAAGAAAGTTTCACAAACTTCCAGAAAAAATTAGAAAAAACCGTTAAAATTCAGCCAAGATATTCACATGAAAAGTCAAATTTTTTAATTTAAAACACATTTTTTTACAAATTTTACAATTGACGAATGGATAAAACTTAATTTTTTAAGGAAATTTTTACTTTTAAAAAAAATTCAAATGTGACCAACTCAAGAACTCAAACTCCATCCCCCAACCAAATTTCATATTAATCAAAGAGCAGATTTTTTCTCAAAAATTTAATTTCTCTCTTAGAAGGTTTTGAACCCCCTCTATCAGATATATAATTTTTATATACATTCTGCACACCTGAGCAACATAACCTTTCGAATGATAGAAGTTTTATTTATTTTGAGTTTTAATTAATACCAAAAAATCGTACGACAAACTTTAATGTTCACGTATTAATAAATAAGATTAAACATGATTCAAACTGAAAATACTGAAAATAAACATTTTTAAACGTTAATCTGGCAATCATGCAAACACAATGGCTTGTCAGCTGAAACAGACAGAGATATTTAAAATACACTCGATTATCACTTACACTCTTTTCACATGAATCTAACTCAGTTGAGTAGGGATTAACAAATGAGTATGAGTGTAACCCATGTCTAATTATAAAAAGAAGAGTTGAATGCTTATGAATATCGTGAGTATGAGTGAGTGTACGTTTAAGCAAATCATGAATAGACTGGCGAGTATACTCGAATCTGAATCACTCATTGCAGGTCTCTGGTCTGTATCATAAGTAAGTTTATCCAGCTTGCTAAGTAACTATTTATAAAAATACCTCTCAAAAATAAAAAACCTCCTTATTTATGCCTTTGGATATCTAACTGTATATAATTAAATATTTTTAATAAGTTGTCAAAATAGGTGTATGAAAAATTGTACGAAGTTATAAAATGAGTAAATGAACTTAGTGAGTTGAGCCGCAAGTGGAAATGATATGCTAGAGTTAAAGCGGTGCAATGTATAGAACATTTTAGCCCCTAGGTAAGTCATTGTAATTGTGTTTTGATTTATATAGGGTCTTGGGACAATAGCAGGAAATAGAAAATGCGCCTCACATGGATAACACTTTGCGACAGTCCAAAATCCGTGGGAAATGTTACAATTTTTCTTGTAGGTCTTGTTAGGTTAAAGAATTTTCTATATTTGAAATTTGCCGGACACCAAAATGTGTACTTATGATAAACAAACCGGTTTTGCCTACCTTTAACCACTTTTTGGTTAAATGTATAGAAAAATCCTCAAAATTAGAAAAAGTCGAAAAAAATTAAAAAAAGGGCATTTGCAGAGTTAATACACGGAGTTTTCTCAATTTGTCCCAGATAATATATATTTCGTTTAAGTTTCGTCTTGCAGGATTCGGTTATATTTTTAAAATCGGTTGACAACCAAGAAAGTTATAGGCCAAAAAGTGGCCAAAAGTAGTCAAAATCGGTAGTAGTTTTACCATGGGTCCAGATTTTGAGGATGAGCGGACCTTTCCGTAACCTGTAAGAAATTCTATTGTATTCATAGTAAATTTTGTTGTATTTGAGAACTTGTTTTAGTCCAGAACGTATTGGAATATTGACCGCTGTGAAGTAAGCCTTTATACCAAGGCTCCTTTATCCCTTTATCCCAAATTTTAAACCCAGCCCAAGTTTTGAATTCACCACAAAAATCAGTCAAACAATTTAAATTTTAATTAAATTAAGTATAAGTCAAAATTGAAAAGCGATTTGCTTGAGAATGACCAGACTACACCTCCATAGTGTCTGAAAAAAATTTGCATTATTCTTTTGGTCGTAGAACTCGTCGTTCCCATGGTGAATTTGCACACTATGGGAGGTGTAGTCTTGTCATTTTCAAGAAAAAAGCTTTTCAACTTTGATTTTTACGCCTCTTTCCATTCATGACATTTTCAAAACCCGACTTATTCACTTGCATGCTATATTACTGTATGAAGGACGGTTGATAGCAATTTTGGGAAGAGGAGACAAAATCATCCTTTTCCAAAAGCTATCACATATCAAAAATCCAGGATGAGAACTTTTATTTTGGGACTACTTCTGGGGGTTGTGAAATCTGACTTTCATACAAAAAGTGTTTTTTTTTTGCTTTTCGGCTCAAATTTCACCACGAAGGACGATTGATTGGAACTTGAGCATAGTGCTAATCGATTAACCTTGTCAAAATACATTTATTAGCTAAAATCCATAATGAGAACTTTTCATGTTCTACCCTTCTTGAAGTTTTTTCCGAAAAAAATCTTCAAAATAATTATTGAAACATTTGGTGCAAATTCACCATAGGAAGGACGATTTATACGATCAAAAGAATAATGCAAATTTTTTTTCAGACATTATGGAGGTGTAGTCTGGTTATTTTCAAGCTAATCGCTTATCAATTTTGACTTTTACACCTGTTTCCATTCATGACAGTTTCAAAACCTGACTATTTCTATGTTGGGAAAAAGGACATATTATATAATTAAATTCCATGGTTATTTCGAATTCATATCTGAGGTATGATTTATGGGGACTTGAGCATAAAATTTGGCTAAAGATTTTGGGCTATCTTCACAAAAGTGAATATTGGTTTGGAGTTTGTGTTTTTGGTTTTTTTTTTTTAAATTTTAGTAAATTTATCACATAACCACATCGTGAATTACCCTAATACAACAAATATTACCAGCGGTCAGTAGTGTTATAATTGATATAATAACAATATTTTTATACCACCACGCGTACTAAGGTGTATATTAATTTTGTCACGACGTGTGTAACACCCAAAAGGAGGCGTGGTAGGTATGGAAAAGTATATATATTCTTGCTCAGCATCACCACCTGAGTTGATTTAGCCATGTCCGTCTGTCTGTCCGTCTGTCCGTCTGTCTGTCGACACGATTACAGCCGCAATTTTGAAGCTATCGTAATAAAATTCGATATTTAAGCTTTTTTTAAAAAAACTAAGGTCAAGTTCGAGAATGGGCTAAATCGGATGAAAACCACGCCTACCTCCCATACAACCCCAAAATTGAATACTCTACAAAGAAGCTAATATTAAAGTTACAAGACGGAAACTCAGTATTTGTGTATTCAATGTCAAAACTGAGGTGTATTATAAAAATGGGCGTCATCCACCCATTAACACGCCCACCTCCCATGCAACCCCAAAATTTAAAAATCTATAAAGAGGCTAATATTAAAGTTACAAGACAGAAACTCGGTATTTGTGTATTCTATGTCAAAACTGAGGTATGTTAGAAAAATGGGCGTCATACACAATCCAAAACGCCCACCTCCCAAACAACCCCAAAATTTAAAAATCTATAAAGAGACTACTATTAAAGCTACAATACTGAAATTTGGTATATGTATATTCTATGTTAAAACTGAGGTGTGTTAGAAAAATGGGCGTCATCCACTCATTAACATGCCCACCTCCCATACAACCCCAAATTGAAAAATCTATAAAGAAGCTAATATTAAAGTTACAAGATGGAAACTCTGTATTTGTGTATTTATTGTCAAAACTGAGGTGTGTTATAAAAATGGGCGTCATCCACCCATTAACACGCCCACGTCCCATACAACCCCAAAATTGAAAAATCTATAAAGAGGCTAATATTTAAGTTCCAAGACAGAAACTCGGTATTTGTGTATTCTATGTCGAAACTGTGGTATGTTAGAAAAATGGGCGTCATACAAAATTTAAAACGCCTACCTCCCATACAACCCCAAAATTTAAAACTTTATAAAAAGGCTTATATATAAGCTGCAGGATAACAATTTGATATGTATGTATGTATTTTAGACACATAAAAATAATAAAATCTCTCTAAATCTCATACAAAAAGCTCTCTTATTTAAGATTCTTCCACCCTTAAGAATCGGCCGTGGGGGTATTTTAACTTCGGTTAAGTCGAAGATATACCTTACTAGTTTTTTTAATTTTATTGCTTTTGATGTTTCATTATTTAGGTTAGATAATTCGCATTTGAGTAACTCAACTGATCTAAAATAAAAACATAAGTTGGTTGATAAATTTTGTATTAAAACTAGTTCAGTGCTGGAATAGTTAATTTGGTTTGACTTTTTAAGATTTTGAAAATGGTTTTTATGAAGGTTTTTAAATATTTTATTTGCCAATATCATATAAAATATTGTTATAGAAATTGTTCAAACTTCCTATTCTTGCCACCTACTCAACACACTGTGAAGGTTGGTCAATAAATATTTGGCATCAAATTTGTGACAGCAACAAGCTGCGCAGCTAGAGGTTAATACTTTTAATTAAGATAAACGCACTGTAAACTTGACATTGTCACTTCCATGTGAATGAAGTTTTAGAAAACAAAAGCATTGTGTCATCATCAATCGTTTTTATATTCAATTTTTGTTTTTTTTTTTTTACTTTTGTTTATGCTTTGCGGTATCATCAAAGCCCCCGCAAGTTGGCCAAATAAGACAGATACTCGTAATATTATCCTTGGTTGCAAGCCCAGACACGTTGTGTTTATTTGTTTGTTTACATATAGGTGTTTTTTTTTTTTTAATTTCTTGGTTTTTTATTATTTTATTTGTTTATGGCGTGTGAAAAAACTCTTGTTTGACATACAAATGATTTAGAAGAATCGTATTCTTCAAGCCATTTAAATTTTATGAGATTTTATCGGATGAATATAAAGATTTGTGGGTATTTTTTTGTGGTCTTGGAGCAGGTGAATAACTTTTGATTTCAACCGGATTTTAGATTGATAGCAACAGCTATGAAAAATTATGAAAAAATAACAAACAAAGAAAAAATAAATAAATAATAAAAAAACGAGTGTTCTAAAACGTGCTCAGAATCAAGCAATACTAGTGAGTAATATGAGTATTCTGAGATATCATGAATGCAGTCACGAGAATTTTTTTTAATTGATTTGCGGATGAAATTTGGAAAATGTTTTTTTTTTTTTTAATCATTAGATAATTGTTAATTGTTATTTTAATCATTGTATAAGATATGGCTTAATAGTTCTTTTCGATAACTAGTTAAATTTTTTTTTTAATATTTTTCACTGTTGCAACCGATTAACTTGGCCAATTGTAGTGAATGAATTTGTCTGCACGCATGTCGTAGTGATAGCCAATGTTTTTGTTGGTTTTGTTGTATTGTTGTTTTCGCAGTTGTTTGTTGACTCATTCACTGTCAGTTGGTGGCAACCATGGCTTGGTAGCTAACTAGTCGCTTGCACATCATCATCATCATCATCATCATCATCATCGTTCAATGCAGGCAAACAAAATATTTGCAGTCAGCAAAATAAAAAATTACTACCAATAAAAAAAAAACATAACAACTACATACAAACTTAACCAGTTGTTGTTTTGAAGTGTATGCCTCCGTGTTTGTAGACTTAAATACCAATACTAACTACCAACAACAACTGCAACCACAAAATCCGTAGGCTTAAGACAAGTGTTTATTTTTCAATTATTGCATAACCATTTTTATGTATGCATCGTCAATGGCTCGCGCACATTTTTCACCATGGTCCGCCAATGCATGTTTTGTTTTTGTTTTTTTTGTTTTTTTTTTTTTTTTTGGTCTGCATGTGCTTGAGTTGATTTCGAAAAAAACAAAAATAATTCATATTTAAAAACTTAAAATTTAAGTATAAATAAAAATGTATTTTATTAACTTTTAACTATTTAAATTTAACGAAGTACAAATATTTCATTTGTCTTTAAAAATTTTAATACCATTGCAACTATTAGGTTAACTATTTACCAAATAAAATTATTTTCAGTGCAGACCAGATTTTCCAGACAACTTTTGTTACAAAATAAAAAAAGTACCAAATTTTTTCAACATGTTTATTTCACAATTTAACCAATGCGTTGCAGTTGGAAGCAATCAATAAAAGTTGTTGGCCTAAATTAATTAATAAACGTACTATATATTGACCGTTAAGGCCACTACTGGTTGGCTTTAAAACATTTTCAGAGATTAATACTACGATAAAGAGTAGTATTGATGAATTAGTGCTTATTTCGAAGGTTCTTTAAAGAAAAGAAAGAAATAAGACTGAATGAGTTTTTGGGATGTGGAGGCGATGGCCGTGAGAGTTTGGGGCATACAAACTAAAAGAACGGGATAACTTGAGTTCAATCCTCACATCTGACAGAAAGTTTTTTCAAAAGAAATTTTTTTTCAAATCTGTCGTCACCTCTCTGTAAACAATGACAAACCTAAAGAGTTAACAATGTCACGTAAAGATTCTTGAAGTCATAAGAATAAGCCTTTCGAAGTCGACATTAATCATGTACATATGCAGCTCCAGTTCTTGATCAATTGTGTGGATAAATTTTTAATAACACACACAATACAATTTGATTTTCTGCGTTGAAAAAGTCCTAAAGGGCTGTTTGGTCATTCAGCCCTTTGATTTTTTTTTTAAGTTTTTTTGATCGATTGGTGTTTTTAAATCTCTATCAAATTTAGGTATTCCATTTGAAATTTATTAAAGTTTAATTGAAATTCAGAAATTGCATTTGAAATTGAAATTTAAATTGAATTTCAGAAAACATCAATTGAAATTTAGGGATTATTATCATAGGTTTATAAAAAAATATTGAATAATAGTATAACAAACCATCAAAATACCATTACCAATAGGGCTGCCAGATCCCGATCTCCACGCGGGTTGTCCCGCTTTTCAAATTAACAAGTAAAGAAAGTCTAAAGTCGGTCTAGGCCGACTATAAAATACCCTAAACTTACATTTCAAAAACAAAAAAATTTTTATTGTAAATGCCACAGCCTATATTTTATATGCATATAAATGTTGATGAAAAATTTACACATACCAAGTTTTATTCCTGTAGCTCACAGTTAATGCCTTTATTGTGCTTTCGCTATGGGAGGTGGGCGAGTTCATGGACGGATTACTCAAAATTTTTGAACACACTTTAGTTTTGGTATAAAATACATACATACCAAATTTAATTTCTCTATGACAAACATAACCGCATTTATTGAGTTTTAAACTTTTTGGATTGTATGGGAGGTAGGCGTGTCCGTGAGCGGATGACGTCCATTTTTCGCAAACATTTTTGTGTTGATACAGAACACATACACACCAAATTTTGTTGTTGTAGGCTTATTATGAGCTGAGTTATGCAGTTTTGAATTTTTGCGTTGTTTTGGAGGTAGGTGGAGGTGTCCGTGGGCGGATTCCAAAAATATTCAATAGTGCAGATCCTTGGGTGCATGTGACTTTGTGCACCAAGTTTCATCCAATTATCTCAACTCCTTCTTCTTATCCTGTGATTACGGACAACACACAAACGGACGAATGGACATGGATAGCTCGACTCACGTGGTGACGCTGCTCAAGAATATATATACTTTTCTATATCGGACTCGCTTTGTTCTATGTGTTACAAACGTTTGTACAAAGTTAATATACCCTCACCTTTCAGGTTTAGGGTATAAAAATGTGAGTCCCACGAAGATCTTACGCGGGACGTCAATTGTCTCGATTTTCCAAAATACTTTTTATTTTGGTATTATTTTTATAACATTTTAAAAATATTTTATATGTTTTTATTTCTTTATTTTTATTTGTTTTTCTAGTTCGAAAATTTCAATATTATTTTAGTTCACACGATTAAAATTGATCTATGAAAAGTTTTTTTGCGTTTTTAAACCAGATTTTCCATTTTTGAAGTAAAACTTCTTTGGCGGCGAGTGAAATTTCAATGTCTTTTTTCGTGACGCTAGGCTAACGTTTTCAATTCATATGAAAATTAAAAGAAAATTACTGCCGCTGCCGAGAATCGAACCCCGAACATCGTTGCTTATGAGCAGGAATCTATATGTTTACGTCACGTAGGCACATGATAAATAACCAAACAAAATGTAATTAAAACTGAACGCGTAACATACTGAAAATAACATAATTAACATTAACATTAACATTACATTATTAACATAACCGTAACATTAATTTTCATCCTACAAGTATGCACGGAAAAAAAATAGAAAAATAACTAAAACAGGAGCAGAACGCGTTCGTGAATATAGAGAGCGAATTAGAGCTCTTAAGAATACAGACGCGGCTGGGTCTGCAACTTATGATGAAGGTATTTTTGGTGAATATTTTGGTGAATCTACAAAGAACCAATCCCCATAAAACACACTGATGCATTTCAACAAAATTTTAAAGCCAACCAAGTTGATGCACTCAACAATCAACGTTCACTACTTTATGAGGCCCTCTATCAACATAGCAATTATTATGATCAGGAAGCAGGAGGTAATAATGAACAAGATTTGCCTCTGCTTTAGGAGGCTCCTTCAAAGAGTACTATGCAAATGCAATCCAGCATTCAAAAAGTAACAATGTTGAGAAGACATTTGAAAGCAACTAAAACACCAGCTGAACTAAAACAAGTACCGAAAATAACTGTTATTTTACAATTTTAAAATGAAAAAAATTGTCGAAAGACTTTTTCAAATATACCATTATGTTACAAATGTCCTCAGCCTCACGAATATTAAGTCGCTTTTAAATTTGAAACTGATTCTTTAAAAGTTAATATCTTGGAAAAATGAAGGTTACTTTTGACTTTTATTTTATCGGTCAAAAATAGCAGTTATTTTGTGATTTTAATTTTTTCGGTCAAAAATTTCAAGGCCGCTTGACAGATTGAACTGTTGACACCATGTGTAAAATGTCTCACCGATGAAATGAAAATCATAATATCAATATTTTTTTATCGGTTAAATGACTTGAACAAATATAAATTACCTGATATTTTTGATCGAAAAATAAACGGCAGAAAATAACTGTTATTTTTGCCCAAAAAACTATGAGGCACTAAAAACTGTTATTTTTGTCGGAAAAAATAAAAATTAAGAGATAAAAGTTAATAAGTGACACTTTCGACAAAAGCCATATTCGGTACGGTCCCTGGATGCAAATATTGAATCAACAAATTATTATTCCATTTCGTATTGATTGAATTTCTTTTCAGATACTTTCTCTCTCTATTTCACACTAAAATCTCTCTTATTTCTTACTGTTAAAGAAGTTTCACTTCTGCCACGTGTACGTTGCTACACGCGAGTTATTTTTTTAGTTATGACTTTAAGATATCCATACTTCTAGAAAACCTGAAAACGAGTGATATGCATAAATCTGTGTCCCGATTTTTAAGCTTGTGTCCCGGTTTTTTTGACAAAAAAAAATGTAATGCCTCGCTGAAAATTTAATTTTACAAGTTATTGAAGATATCGACAAACGATCTTTTAAAAAAACCAAAACGGGAATATGTTAAGAATTAATGCCGTTATCGTCGGTACCGAAATAAAGAGGTTCGTTCGACAAATAACGGAACTATAGCATCCAAAAGTTAAAATTTACAAAAACAGGTATTTTTTAGGGCTTAAAATAGGTCTGATTCCGTTGTTTTCAAGAACCTTTATGATTCTGGTACCGACCAGGGCTGCCACTCTCAAACATTTTATTCTATGACAGTTTAAAGTGACGTCTCCACTCAGTATTGTTTGGCAAATCATCATGAATAGGTTAACTCCAGAACAACGCTTCCAAATCGTGGAAATTTATTTTCAAAAAGTGTTCAATTAAAAATTTTTATAGAGCACTTCGTGAATTTTATGGTGCACATAATCGTCCGTCTTAGACTACCATAAAGAACGTTATTACCAATTTTCGGTCTACATTCACACGCCGTTCAAGAATTACCAATGCATCCCGATAAATGTACTGTTTGGTGCGGTCTATGGGCTGGTGGAATCATCGGGGTTTATTTCTTTAAAAATGAGGAAGGACGACGCGTTACCGTGAATGGAAATCGATACAGAACTACGATCAATGAATTTTTGTTGCCAAATCTTCAAGATATGGATGGGGATGAAATGTGGTTTCAACAGGATGGTGCCACTTGTCATACTGCGGGCGAAACAATCGACTTATTGAAAGAACATTTCAACGACAACATTATATCGAGAAATGGACCGGTGAATTGGCCTCCGCGTTCGTGTGATCTGAAGCCACTTCATTATTTTTTGTGGGGATACGTGAAGTAATTGGTTTATGTGGATAAGCCAGCAACAATTGACGCTTTGGAAACCAATATTTAACGTGTCATTGCTGAAATACGCCCTCAAATGCTTGAAAAGGTGGTCGAAAATTGGACCTCCAGAATGACCTTTGTGCAAAATAGCCATATGCCCTAAATTATATTAAAGTGTTAAATGCCAAGAAATTATCTACCAAATAAAAAAGATTTTTTTTTGCCATTTCATAATTTGGCATGTGTTTTATTTAAATTTCAAATCAGCAAGCTCTTAAAAAAAAACACTTTATTATACGCTTGAAGACGTTTCATCGCTTTCTATAATGGTCGCCTTCTTTCTAATAACAAATCTTAATAGAAATAACATAACCACTTAGAATATAAATTTTAAGAAAATCAATTTATTAAAGATAAAAACTTACAAATTCATCTTAACAAAAAAAACAAAAAAACAAAAACAAATTGGCCATTTCAGCCCTTGAAAGGACTTTGACCGAGCTTCTTAGGATCGATTGTGTTGTGTGTGTTATTAAATTTTGCACACAATTGACCGAGAACTGGACCTACATGTTTTATGCCGACTCCGAACGGCTCATGTTCTCAAGAAGCTTTACAAGGCATTATTTACTCTCTGAGGTTTGCCATTGTCTGCAGAGAGGTGGTGACCGATCAGAAAAATATTTTTATTGAAAAAATTTTTCGCCACGGCTGGGGATCGAACCCGGGCTCCGAGCATGCTAAGCCACACACTTAACCTGCATGCCACGGTCACCACGTTCAAATTCATCTTAGCGATCCATCAATTTCTTACCTAAGCCGACGATCTAAGCATTAACATTTAGGATTTGCGTTCATTCGTGTAATTTTGATGCGCTCGTATTTATTTGAAAGATTATTTTCAATCATAAGGGTGGTACTGCACAATGAGCATGATTGATATAATTTTTACACAATCATTTTTTGAAATGTTTTATTTATTTTAATTTTTCATCAATTGTAAATTTACCAAACCAAAAAAAAATTTACCATTTTACCAAGTCAAAATCTTTTTACCAAATTTGGTAATATTTTACCAAAACGGCAGCCCTGGTACCGACGAGAATGACTGCTGTTCTAAATTATTTAAATCGGGCAATTTTTTCAATAACTTTTTATTTGCAAATATTTGCATTTAAAATTTTGATATGTGTTTTAAAAATAATAAAATAAAAAACGATCGGTTTTGGAGATTTTTCCGATGCATTTGGGTATTGACTATCAAAAACAAAAAGATTCATACAAATTGGATCATTGGTTTCAGATAATGAGATAGAAAGTGCCCGAAGACATGGTATACCAAAAAGTATTAAAATAATCTATGGTAAGATTTGTTTAATATAAGTATACTTTTGGTAAATAAAATATATTTCATTAATTCTTTTTTTATTTTTTTTTTTTTTTTAAATACCCAACGTATAGGGTGGTGGTAGGGTTTTTGAACTTATGTTCCATAATATCTCCTGCGCCAGATCGGTATAGACAACCTTCAACGATAAATAATATGTAATAATATAATAGCTCTCAACTGTATGTATATTTGAAAAAACAAAAGCAAAATTTTGAATACTTGCTTGCTTGTATACTTAACAATGTATGAAAAAAGGTAAATCACCAATTATAGATCCTGACTTGTCTACATAAAAAAATTCGCAAAAAAAAAAAAACACTCCTTATTGGCTTTGCTTGAAATTTTCACAGTATGTTCCCAATATTATATTAGTTCATATAAGCAAAAAAAAAATTTCGAAAAAAAAACTTCTCGAATGTAAACAGTGGCCTTAAGAAAAAAATCTGGTGACTACCAGACGGTTTGGAGCTTACAACCATAGAACGGTTTAGGCCTCTTCTAAGATATTACTTCAGCCAATTCTGTCATGTTATCCAAAACTTCTTTGTGTTCTTCCAACGAAGATTCAGGTTTCCCGTCTGCGTTGACTGCCACCGGGCACTGAATTGAAAATTTTATTCATTTGAGCGTTGACTTTCATTCGCTTAACATGACCTAGTCAGCGAAGCAGCTCAATTTTTATGCGCTTGACTGTGGCGATATCGTACAGCTCATACAGTTCATCATTCCATTGAGTTCGGTACTCAAAATTGGTGCAGATTAGATCAAAGATCTTACGAAGGATTCTTCACGAGAACGCTTCCAAAGCCCTTTCATCAGAGCAGCTCAACGTCCAAATTTGTGCAGTATACTTAAATTGGGATGAGTATGATTATTGCCTTAAAGAGCGTGAGTTTTGTTCGTCGAGAAAGAGCTTTGCTCCTCTATTGCCTTGTGAGACCAA
This sequence comes from Tetanocera ferruginea, assembly GCA_958299015.1. Classification (NCBI taxonomy): domain Eukaryota; kingdom Metazoa; phylum Arthropoda; class Insecta; order Diptera; family Sciomyzidae; genus Tetanocera; species Tetanocera ferruginea. The sequence continues at coordinate 138,759,094 of OY282642.1, forward strand.
ATTAGTACCTGTTGGCAGGAGTAATCATTCATCGGATCGTAATGATGAACAAACTCGAGAAACATCTTGTCCAAGCCGCTGGTAGTGTTTTTTGAAGACAGAAGGTTTTTCGTCCTCTCTGCTTTCACTACAACTAGATCCACTTGACTAGACTCTTTCTGTAACCTGGAGAATGCTTAACTGACTTTACGCGTATTATGGCCAATAATATTAATATATTATGCTATTATAAAATATCGTGCCACTCCTTCTCAGATCAGCAGCTTGGAAGATCATTTGCATTATTAAATTAACATTATAAAGACACACGACAAGGAATCCCCTTGTTAGAAACCCCGTTTGGTATCGAACGATGTGGTGAGATTATTTCCAATTTCCACTGTGCTGTTGGTGTTGCACAGTGTCATCCTGCAAAGACGAATTAGCTTTTTAGGAATACCAATTTCAGACATGGTGATGTAAAGATGACTTCTTATTATACTGTCGAAGGTGGTTTTGTAGTCGGAAAAAAGATGGTGTGCGTCGATTTGTTTCTCCAGGGTCTTTTCCAAGATTAGTCATGACGTTAATATCTGGTCGATGATGGATTTTCCATGTTTGAAACCACACTGATAAAGTTCTTGACTTGCGGAAAACTTGCTCAGACCTCTCATCAGCAACCTGAACTCATGCCTGAAATTCTAAAAATAATCTAAAAACAAATAAAATAAAAATTTTAGCTGTGACTTCAGGGTTGAAATGAATAATTCAGGCGCCCATTACACACACTCGAATTCGGAAAAAAATAAGGTTTGTATTTTAATTAAACCATGAATTCAGATCAAAGGCAAGATAGTCAAAGTAGAAATTATCCGTGAATTTACAAAATACAAAATAATTTCATTTCAGTTTTTATTGAGACTTCAAAAATGATTTTAAAATTTACATTGCAATATGTTTAACAAGTAAAATTATAGACTAAAACAAAATGGCAATATATACAGAAGTAACGTGCTTGGATAGAATGTTAACAATAACAGGAATCTTATAAAGTTTTATAATAAAGACAATTAGAGAATACAAAATACTGATACACAACTCTAGTTTTGATGACGCGAACATTTATATGAAAAATTAAATTAAGTTTTCAACGAACTGTCAGGCCTCATTAATATCTTTCAGGCCTGAAATCCAGTCTGAACAGCGAAACATTTTCTACAGGGTTGGTTCGTTTAAGATGGGCTTCCGTCTCTTACATAATACACTTGACAGAATCTTATATGCGATATTAAGAAGGCTTATCCCACGGCTGTTGGCGCAAATGGTGACCCCCTTATGAATATTGAAGTTCTTGAATGTGGTGCTACCAACGACTATATTACGTGCTGCTGTGAAGTCAAGCAACCGCATTCCGTTATAGGATGTGTTGTCATGAAGGCTGAATTTTCCGACTGTTGGACTATACATGTTTTCCTTGCTCACCTTGGCGATGAAGTTACCAAGTACGATTCTTATATGCCATGTCAGGGGCAGCGGTCGTATTCGTTTTCAAGGCTCTCGTAAAAACTTTTTGGTTTTGTCACAGCGGTTTCAGGCAAGACGTTCGTTTACAGGCGTGATAATAGAACATGACGCCGTATGCTCTTCACAGATAAAAATCCGCATTTAAACTCGTACTTCACATGGCCGCTGTAGTTGATATCACAGGATATCACAGTGATTTCTTAGATATTGATCGACTGGATACCATCCCTATTTAGGGTCCGAATATTCTAGGTGCATATCCGTAAATCATTGTCAGTTTCCAGAAGACACAGCGAGGGGTTTGAGTCGATTTGAGACAAAGTTGAGCATTATTTTGCAAAAGCTTAAGAATCTCAGATATATCCTCTCTTAACCCATTTCTTGTCAAGCGGACATTCACTGACGGCTAAAGGCTAAAGGTATTTCCTTATGTAAAAATTTTCGTTTTTTTTCAATTTTGGGGTCCAAATTAAAAAATATCGCCACGAAAATTAAATATGACCGCCCAAAGTTGGATAACTACTCAATTTTTTGTTTTTAATGCAAATCCAAATATTACTCTTACTTCTCTTGCTTTTTTTTTAATTTAGTCTATTTGTTATTCAATATTTATTAATCAATTTAGCTAAAAATTAAGAAAAAACAGTTTCTTACCTTTAACTTTGCTATAGAACTTTAATACATAATTAAATTTGCAAGAAAATTGTTCCGATCATGAAAATACCAAGAAGCTTCAAAACAAGAGAAATTTCAAGACCTTCAATTAAACAACTGAAGTCAAATTGTTAACTTTGTACATACATATGTACATGTTACATAAAAACTGCAAAGTTTACAAAATATCTTACATATTTAAATATGAGTGAGTCTTTTTTTTAACAACTCAGCTTTTGTCTTCCTGTAACATTGACATATTTACGAACCTTGAATCATTTGGCTTAAATGAAAGAGCAAAAACAAAGCACAAAGCAAGAAATGACAAAAAAAAAAAACAAAAAATTCATTCAAAGGTGTTTGTGGTTTTGTTAACATTTAATTGTCGATATAGTCAACTATGTACTTATGTACCTACTCCAAATAAACTACTTTTTCAAATATTTTTTCTTTGTTGTCTTCAACTAAGTTTACTCGGACAATTGTCACGGGCCAATGCAGGGGGGAAATTGTACTCACGACAGTGAGCTTTGTTTTAAATTAAATATGAAGTCGGCTTTGCCATTGTAGATTTAATATTTTTTTTTATTTCTTGTCTGTTGACTGTTTTCACTTAAAGTCATTGTTACTATCTGCAGCTACAGATGTATGTTTGATTGACAAATGGATGTGACATTTAAAGACGTGTTTAAGCGTTGTTTTTTGCTCATCGGGTGACTCTTATAGTAATCGTGGTCTTTGTTTTCTTCCATTTCATTTTGACCATTTTCTACTTTTTTGAAGAGTTAGTGTTAAGTGTTGAATTATTTAATTAATTCAACTAATTTCAAAATTTCAATGAAAGTAATTTACAAGTGCCAAAACATTTTTTTTATTTCTCTTTGTGATGTAATATCTTCCGCTAAGTGAGGCGTGAACACGTGTTAACTTGTTAATGAAGCTCTTAGTTCAAGTTTACAACCTGTTAACACTTATCTCTATAGAGGTCATCATAAAGAGTTTTCAGAGGCATGTCATAAAAGATACTTGTATATCGCCACAATATTTTCAACTTATTTACAGTTAGTGTAGCTATTATGTAAAATTTTACATTACGTATTTAAATCAAACTGTCTACTTTATTAAAAAAAAAAAAGTTGCGTGAAATTCATGCAGTGCCGTACGTTATAAATGAAAAAATGTCAAATTTTAAAAAATTGTGAATATTTGCTTGTTTTTTTTTTTAATTATCTACATATTCATATAAAAGTTCCAATAATCTCTTTGTGGTACAAGTTTGGATTTGTTTATTTTTTTATATGCTGTCTTTAATTATATTCACGCACACCTTCAATACGGAAATACTTTGCAAATTCATCTGTCGTTATAGAGAGCACCTTCTACGTAAGTATTTTTGTTTGCAATACATGTGTTCTTCTTGTTTATTGGTGATAGTTGATTGTTTTGATGTTGACTAGCAAATTTACTTTGGATCCTCTGGAACTCCACACAAAAACACATACTATCAAGTTGAGTTTTGTTGAAATTATAGCTCAATAGCCGCAAATTAAGTTAAAATGAGATATTTACCATTTCTATATAAATAAGATTAACACAATTATGAGAATGTTATTTCGTTTATTGGAAGCTTTATGTCATCTTTGTAAAAAGAGCTGCATTTCATTTTGAAACGGCTTTAAAATTTCAAAACAAATTTCTAATCCTGTATACGTTTTGGAGCCTTCCTCTTATATTAATATGACTACTTAACGTGTTTTGGCTGTTCATTCCCTAAACATTTCGCTCTTTCGAACAAAACTGTCACAGCTCATCGAAGATCAGAATGGACGATATGCCCACAACGCTGACTCCACAAGATCTACGCCGTTCACATTAAAGGGAGCTATGGGGCAATCCATTTGATCTTGCTTGCATTAAACTCTACAATGGATCCACCAAGCAAAGCTATCAACGCGAAGTTTATTACGCTCTACATAACTTTGAAGAGCAGAGAGCGTATCGCTCTTTTTTTGCATTATACCTAAATATAAATACCTTTTTTTGGTATTTGCTGGACATTTACGATCTTCCAAATTGTTAAGATTTGGAAGGACTCGTTGGCAGTGGCTGATTGCAAGACGAAACAGTGGAGTTCTGTGCACTAAATCCAGCCAACAGGTTGGAATCGACGAAATTTTCTGATTCTTTACTCCTTAAACAAATGACCAAAAGTTTTCACTACGATGTTGATGTTGATGTTGATGTTGATGTTGCTGTTGATGTTGATGTTGATGTTGATGTTGATGTTGATGTTGATGTTGATGTTGATGTTGATGTTGATGTTGATGTTGATGTTGATGTTGATGTTGATGTTGATGTTGATGTTAATGTTAATGTTGATGTTGATGTTGATGTTGATGTTGATGTTGATGTTGATGTTGATGTTGATGTTGATGTTGATGTTGATGTTGATGTTGATGTTGATGTTGATGTTGATGTTGATGTTGATGTTGATGTTGATGTTGATGTTGATGTTGATGTTGATGTTGATGTTGATGTTGATGTTGATGTTGATGTTGATGTTGATGTTGATGTTGATGTTGATGTTGATGTTGATGTTGATGTTGATGTTGATGTTGATGTTGATGTTGATGTTGATGTTGATGTTGATGTTGATGTTGATGTTGATGTTGATGTTGATGTTGATGTTGATGTTGATGTTGATGTTGATGTTGATGTTGATGTTGATGTTGATGTTGATGTTGATGTTGATGTTGATGTTGATGTTGATGTTGATGTTGATGTTGATGTTGATGTTGATGTTGATGTTGATGTTGATGTTGATGTTGATGTTGATGTTGATGTTGATGTTGATGTTGATGTTGATGTTGATGTTGATGTTGATGTTGATGTTGATGTTGATGTTGATGTTGATGTTGATGTTGATATTGATGTTGATGTTGATGTTGATGTTGATGTTGATGTTGATGTTGATGTTGATGTTGATGTTGATGTTGATGTTGATGTTGATGTTGATGTTGATGTTGATGTTGATATTGATGTTGATGTTGATGTTGATAATGATGTTGATGTTGATGTTGATGTTGATGTCCATGTTGATGTCCATGTTGATGTTGATGTCCATGTTGATGTTGATGTCCATGTTCATGTTCATGTTCATGTTCATGTTCATGTTCATGTTCATGTTCATGTTCATGTTCATGTTCATGTTCATGTTCATGTTCATGTTCATGTTCATGTTCATGTTCATGTTCATGTTCATGTTCATGTTCATGTTCATGTTCATGTTCATGTTCATGTTCATGTTCATGTTCATGTTCATGTTCATGTTCATGTTCATGTTCATGTTCATGTTCATGTTCATGTTCATGTTCATGTTCATGTTCATGTTCATGTTCATGTTCATGTTCATGTTCATGTTCATGTTCATGTTCATGTTCATGTTCATGTTCATGTTCATGTTCATGTTCATGTTCATGTTCATGTTCATGTTCATGTTCATGTTCATGTTCATGTTCATGTTCATGTTCATGTTCATGTTCATGTTCATGTTCATGTTCATGTTCATGTTCATGTTCATGTTCATGTTCATGTTTATGTTCATATTCATGGTCATCTTCAAGTTCATTGTCTTGTGTTTGTTCATGCTTTTGTTCGTGTTCATATTCATGTTTATGTTTATGTTTATGTTTATGTTCATGTTCATGTTCATGTTCATGTTCATGTTCATGTTCATGTTTATGTTCGTGTTCATGTTCATGTTCATGTTTATGTTCATATTCATGGTCATCTTCAAGTTCATTGTCTTGTGCTTGTTCATGCTTTTGTTCGTGTTCATGCTTATGTTCATGTTCATGTTCATGTTCATGTTCATGTTCATGTTCATGTTCATGTTCATGTTCATGTTCATGTTCATGTTCATGTTCATGTTCATGTTTATGTTCATATTCATGGTTATCTTCAAGTTCATTGTCTTGTGCTTGTTCATGCTTTTGTTCGTGTTCATGTTCATGTTCTTGTTCATGTTCATGTTTATGTTCATATTCATGTTCATGTTCATTTTCATCGGTTGTAAGTCAAATCGATTTAGTGTGGAGAAAAAAGTTAGCCGAACACCGATTTAAATGTTAGAGGGACTATTGAAAACTGTTTCTGCATCATTTTGTTGGATCGGAGAAATCCCCATGGAGCGGTTTTGATTTAACTTAACCACTTTTTTTGGCCAAAAAATCAATTTTTTTTGCATATTACTTTTTTTTTTCTTCAGAGTACATATGAGAATGAGAATGACAACGAATATAACAATCATAATGATAATGAGATTGAATTCAAGGTTACAGATGCAGTTAAGTCTGATTTTAGGGTTTAAGTCTTAGCTGTGAAATGGGTTGGTATTAAACATTTTGTATTTATTCTTCATTCACAAAATATTCATTTAGCAAGAAGTTGAACTTGAAATAATTTTGAAACAAGCGAAATAATTCTTTGTGGGATGATTTTGAACCACAAAGAATTTAAGAAAGATCTTAAGCAAAACAAGAAGTATGGTGGATGTTTTGTAGGTACTAATGACAGTAATGTTTAATACTTATTGCTTTAAGCAAGAGCGAGAACTATTAATAGATTAAGATACAGAACTTTCATTTGGAATTTGTAATGCCGCAACATATCACAAAGCTTAAAAATCTTCCATTAAATAAAAGCAAAAGTTTCAGGTTCACTCATATTAAGAGAAAAACACGACTGCAATCTGTGGCGTCTAAGATTATCCCTCGCCTCCGCAATCTCATTCCAACAATGAGACTGAAGTAAACAACTATGGGAGTGATGAAATTATCAATAAATAATATACATGATCTTATATAACTGCACTGTATATATGCATTCAAAATGTTTGTGATAGATATTAAATAGTTTTGTTTTTCAACTCTTCAACTGAAGTGAAGTCAACAGTAGAAAATTATTTTATAATGGTCTTGAATTTTTCATATTTTTTAAAAAATTCCAACTTAATAAAATGTAGAAAGTTTTTCTTATTAAATTTTTCAATGCGAATAACAGTCAAATACTTCATTTGATTTTAAGAGAAGGCACTCTTCTCTGTTATTGCTATGACTTTCAAAAGAAAAGGAAGACAAAGAAAAAGCAACAAATAGTCTGAAAAAACAATTATGTTATCATTGCCTGGATAGACCCTAGAGAATCGATGGCACTCTGGTGAACTTTCAATGCATTTATGAGTGAATGCTTCATATGAACACACCCTGTTGCGTCCAAATCTAGGTTAATGAGTTCGTTATAACAAAAAGAGAAAGAAAACAAGTAAAGAAAGTCTAAAGTCGGTCTAGACCGACTATGAAATACCCTAAACCCACTTTTCAAAAAAAAAAAAAAATTTATTGTAAATGGGCGTGTCCGTGAGCGGATGAAGTCCATTTTTCCAAACCATCTTTCTCTTGTCATAAAAAACATACATTTTAGCTCTGTAGGTTAAACACATGCTTATATATTGCGTTTTCAATTTTTGGGTTGTATGGGAGGTAGGCGTGTCCGTGATCGGATGACGTCCATTTTCCGAAAACATATTTGTGTTGGTATAAAACACATACATATCAAATTTTATTGTTGTAGGCTAATTATGAGCTGAGCTATGCAGTTTTCAATTTTCGCGTTGTATGGGAAGTAGGCGTGTCCGTGGGCGGACGATGTCCATTTTTCAAAACCATATTTTTTTTGTTATAAAAAACATACGTGCCAAATTTTAGCTCTGTAGGTTAAACAGAGGCTTATTTATTGCGTTTTAAATTTTTGGGTTGTATGGGAGGTGGGCGTGTCCGTGAGCGGATGACGTCCATTTTTCAAAGACATCTTTGTGTTGATATAAAACACACACATACCAAATTTTATTGTTGTAGACTTATTATGAGCTGAGTTATGCAGTTTTAAATTTTTGCGTTGTATGGGAGGTAGGCGTGTCCGTGAGCGGATTCCAAAAATATTCAATAGTGCAGATCCTTGGGTACATGTGACCATGTGTACCAAGTTTCATCCAATTATCTCAACTCCTTCTTCTTATCCTGTGTATACGGACAACACACAGACGGACGGACGGACGGACGGACGGACATAGATAGCTCGACTCACGTGGTGACGCTGATCAAGAATATATATACTTTTCTATACCGGACTCGCTTCGTTCTATGCGTTACAAACGTTTGCACAAAGTTAATATACCCTGACCTTTCAGGTTTAGGGTATAATAAATTACATACAAACACCAACACACATAGTTGTTGTTGCGAAATAAAATAAATCGATGAAATAAAATGAAATGGTTTTTCATCTGAAAGCCGGAACTTTTGTGCAATGTTGTTGAACTCACTCAACAAAAGACCTCAAAGAGCTTTCAAAGGTTAACTTATTTAGTGTATTTTGTGTTTTGTGAGAATATAAAAAAGAAATATTTACAAATATTACTTCTGTTAAATATTTTGCTTATAAGCACTCTTATGGAATGCCAAACATGTCCATTTCTAGATTTGCGCTAAAAAATTATTCAATATTTATTTGAGTGAAAAACAATTTGTTTTTTTCATTTAATCGAAGGTTAAAATAAAACAAACGGTAACCAACATATCTATTCAATTGCGCTGAAAATCAGTTCGATTAGATCGAGCTTCTATCTATCAACTGTTGTGTCTTTTATTTAAATTACGTTTATTTTATTTGCAAAGCATTCATAAAACATCTACGCTCGACTGGCTTTTCTAAAGTATTTGCGAGTTTTGAGCATTTTATATAAAGTTTTTGCGGCGCAACATCGATGCTCAATGTTAGTAAAACCTTGCGACGAAAACGCTCGAGTTATTGATGCTGTTTTGATTATTTCCGATAAAATGTTTACAATTTTCTAATAAGTTAACATAAGAGTAGAATATGTAAAGGTTAGCTTATTTTCATGTAGGTTGATATGTAGTGTCATAAGTATTTAATTATCTATCACATGTCTTCCGAATCATCGGAATGCTCATTTACGTGAAGCTTTCGCTGAGAGTTCAATTTGTAAAAAAACACAATCATAGCCATAAAGGCAACTATTGCCATTACTATTACCGTTGCCATACATATAATCTTTACGATAACCATAACGATCACGATTACTTTTACTATTAAAAACACCATTATCATTACCACAACGATTAACAATAGCATAACCATAACCATTGCCATTTTTATAATCGTTACCATTACCATTGCCATAACCATTCCAATTACCACAACAATTACTATTGCCATTTCTATAATCGTTACCATTACCATTGCCATAAACATTCCAATTACCACAACAATTACTATTGCTGTGAACACTGCCATTACCAAACTATCAGCATAACCATAACCATTGCCATTTTTATAATCGTTACCATTACCATTGCCATAACCATTCCAATTACCATTACCATTACTATTATCATACCCATAACCATTACCATAACCATAACCATTGCCATTACCATTACCATTATCATTAACATTACCATTACTATTACGATTACTATTACCATTGCCAATACCATTTCCATAACCATTACTACCATTGCCATTACCATTACGGTAACCATTTCCATTCTCCTTAAGGTAACCATTACAATCCTCATTCCTGTAAGGATTTACATTATCACTACCATTATCATTACCAAAACCATTACTATAACCAGTACCATTACCAAAGCCATTACTATTACCATTACCATTGCCATTACCATTACCATTACCATTACCACTACCATTATCATAACCACTACCATTACTATTACCATTACCATTACCATTACCATTACCAATACCATTATCAACACCATTACCAAAACCATTTCCATAACCATTAATAACCATAACCATAAATTAAATACCATAACCATACCATACCATAACCATATCTACCATAATCATTACCATTTCTATTACCATTACCATTATCATAACCACTACCATTACCATTACCAATACCATTATCAACACCATTACCAAAACCATTACCATAACCATTAATAACCATAACCATAAATTAAATACCATGACCATACCATACCATAACCATATCTACCATAATCATTACCATTACTATTACCATTACCATTGCTATTACCATTACCACTACCATTACCATTACCATTACCATTGCCATTACCATTACCATTACCATTACCATTACCATTACCATTACCATTACCATTACCATTACCATTACCATTACCATTACCATTACCATTACCATTACCATTACCATTACCATTACCATTACCATTACCATTACCATTACCATTACCATTACCATTACCATTACCATTACCATTACCATTACCATTACCATTACCATTACCATTACCATTACCATTACCATTACTATTATCATTACCATTACCATTACCATTACCATTAACATTACCACTACCATTACCATTACCATCTAAAATTGAATAATTGCTCTCATGTACTCATTTTGAACCCAGCTATAACCACTCAAAAGGATTGACTTAAAACTTTGATTTTGTTCCTCACTGAAGTTTAGTAGAGGATGATTTCTTGTTAATTAAACATTCATTTTTTGATTAATTAATTTATTTTCATTTTTATTTTAAAAACAAGTTAATTAATTAATTAATTAATATCAATACAATTTTGTGAAGGTAAAATCAATGTAATCGTTTTAAAATAAGACTCGTCAATAGTTTCTCTTTCCGTTTATTGCCAACTAATTGTGCGCTTGGTCGTGTTGGTTTCCTGGCTTTATTACTAATCAAGCGTATGATGTGAAACCTACAAAAGTGCAATAACAACAAGCAACAATACTACATTCGCTTTCAATTCAACTCAATTTCAATTTCTACTTCGCGAATTATCGAATTAATTTTTGTTTAAGTGTGAAGGTGGAAGACCTAGTCTTCAACTCCACTCGACCATGCCAACTGCGGCGAACGCCTAACAATGGTTTTAAGTGCTAACTGAATCTTTTTGAGGCAAGAGTCGGTCCGTTTAATGATGATGATGATGATCATTAGGACTATGCCTGTTGCCATGTTTGTTACCTTAGCTAAGCGCCCGCAGACCAGCTCAACAGCTGTAAGTCTTGTTCACCTGGTTTGGATGTCTGCCAAATTGCGTTCGTTGGCTTAATTCAATGTTAACTTCAGTTGGTGTTTTTGTTACCAATTAATTGTTATTTTTTACTGTAATTGTCATGCAGTTTTGACTGTTGTCGACGTTGTTTTTGTTGTTGTTGTTGTTGTTGTTGTTGTTGTTGTCGTTACATATTCCTTAAGTCAGCAATAATTTTGCATTGTTTGTTTTTATTGTCTTATTTGTCGCTGCGACTGCGCGAACGGCCTTGACTTAGTTTAATTTTGTGGCCAAGCGCAGAAAACGCTGAGTAGCTTTAATTTACCGGAATGGGTGTACAAAAGAAGAAGAAGAATTTGTAAATGTCTTATCATCATCTCATTGATTTGCGCTAAGCTTGCATTTAATAAATGTTTATTGTATGTAAAAAGCTGCATTAAAAGAGCATGTTATGCATGATAAACGCAGTTGGTATGCGTAAAATTTGGTTAACAAAGAGTAAATTTGGTTAAGTGGTCATTTCATATGACGTGTGGTAACTTGATGATTTTATTTGTTTATTACGAAAATCAAAACAAAAGATATGATAACATTTGGTCCGATTTAAGATTAAAGCATGGTAGATAGGTATGAGGTAAACAATAAATTTGGAACTCTTGCATTTTGTTGAGCTATTCGTTAATTAACAAATTTGAGTATTTAACATACACTATTGTTTTTAAGTGCGGAAACGGAAGTTAAAAATATTTGGTCACAAATGTCAGTTGTTGCTTACCTCTATAGCGCGACAAACGCTCTAACCATTTAAAGTTTAATTAGTTTAAATAGCAGTTTAAGTCAAACACCTATAAATTTGTATATTATTATGTTGCTCGTTGGTGAAATTATTTAGAGGTTAACGAGCTTTTAGCTTTGAGAATTTCCATGCTTATAATTCAAACATTATCACATTCTTAACAGCTATAAAAAATTAGAATTTAGAAAAACAAAATAGGAATAAAGAGAAAAACAATTTCTAAATCACGGTTTTTTTTTAGTTAATTAATATTTTTCTTTAATTTTATTTTGTTTAATATATTTTGTTTTTTGCCCACACTGATCCACACAAAACTAAAACTTTAAAAATATACGGTTCGTCAAAAATAGTTTATTATGGACTGATACAAGTTGTTTTCTTTTGTGGATTTATGTACGTACAATAGGCTGGGTCTTTTTGTATGGAGGCAAAAAATCGGATGTTGCCTGGGCGATTTTCGGTTAGGGCATGAAAAGTTATTAAATAAAAAACAAAAAAAAAGGGACTGCGGGTACACTTTACCCCATCGCAACCTCAATTTTGTGAATTTTTTTCAAAAATTTTTTTTTTTAAAACGTGCACAGCTAGAGCAAAACTAACGCCAGATTTCTAAGTTGTTTTCTTCATTGATTTTTTTATTTCCACCGATCGGATAAGTTTATCATTTCACACCGGTTAATCGGTGTAAATTAACACCGTTCGGTGTAAAAAATGTAAATATTCGCTCACCGGTTTGGTGTGAATTTATTTTGGAATTTTTTTAGTGTGTATATTTAATTAAAAGCATCACGTTTTACTGTACTTACCATTATTTCAGGTCGTATATATAATTATATTTGAATTATAATTATATTTTACATTTTAAAAAAAAATATATTTTATTCTTAATTAAGTATTCATATCATCCGCTGTACCTAGGATAACAAAACTTTCTATGCACCTTAATTTTCTATGAACTATAACAACAACATGTCTTTCAAAATAAAGCTTTTCTTATAGTAACTTTGACTTTTTTATTGAATAAAAGAACCATAGAGGCAAATTTTCTTGTTTTATTTTTATTTTTCATTTAGTTTAAATGAAAAAATGTGTCTTTTACAGCGGTTTTAAAAATATGCTTTTTTAAAAATACCAAAAATTCAATTTTTGATGATCAATAAGAGTTATAATGAAACAAAATTTTAACAATTTTTTATGTCAAAATGTTAGTATGAGCAAGAAATTTAACATTTAAGAAGATTTGGGTATGCGTTCTGTGCAAAATAAAAATTTATAAGCAAAAAACCTGTTTTTTTTACTAAAAAGGACCTTCAGGAGAATCAAAATTTCTTCGGCGGTTTTTCTCCGATTTGAAAAAAAAGTATGCAGAAATCATTTTAATGAGTTCCTCTTACTTTTGAGATCCCGACCGGTTGAAATTTTTTGTTTCCATATAAGAATGATCCGGTCTACTGAAGGTTAATTTGGATATATATGATAATACATACTTATAACTAAAGCAAAACATATTTCTTTTAGAATAGAAAACGGCGCGTTATCTTCTTTTATCTGACCCGTCAGATCCATATACAGTGTGATAAAAGGTTTTTTCGTTTATTGACTTATAGTCAAGTCGTTATAACCACTCCGTAAACATTATAGTTATTTTGGACCTCCGCTACAAAATGTACACTACATATTTATATAATAAACAACTCTTTTTATCTACACTGAGAAAAAAAATCAAACAAATTCAAGCTTGAATTAAAACAAAACGTGCATTAAAAAGCATTGAGCTCGATTTTGAGTTGTTTTAAGCAAGTTTGTGCTTAAGTAAAGTGAACAAAAATATTTTTATTTCGTGCACACACTTGCTTGAAACAAGAATTTATTTCTTTTATTTATTTAAAAACAAAAGATAATTGTTCTTTCTTTAACATCTTGATGATTAATTATGTTTGAATTAAAAATTTTGTAATAATTTTTATTAATATATTTTTCTTTTCATCGTTGCAGATTTCTTATAAACTGTGATTAAACTTTAATAAACAGAAAAACCTTATCCGGAAAAGTAAGTTTTTAATATTTTTATTATTATCAACATTTTTATAAGTACTAGTTCTTTCCCGTCAAAAATGACTGGCCCGGTTTTTATAAAGGAAAAAAATTAAATATGAATTTTCCTTATGTTGAATTATAAATCAGCGATAGTCACATATTCGATCTTAAATTGTGCAAATAACCATTTTTAGTTCCAAATATTTATAAAATACCTTAAAGTAAAAACGGAAATCAAAGTAGGTACAACGAAATAAGTTTGAAAATTTTTTGTAAAACTGAAAATTTCAAAATGAAAAAAATATAAATAGTTTTTGAAGTTTCAATAAATCAGTAAACAAAAGAATGCCTAAAAATATGCTATGAAAGTTTTCAAAAAAATCAAGCGTTCCGCACTCACATTTTACTTAATTATGTTATAGTAATATTACTTTTTTAATGTGATCATTATTTTAGTTTTTTGAATAAACATACAGTGGCTCACAGCTTATTTGATACAGTGCCTGATTTAAAATAAAAATCCGTGTAACTTCAAAACTAAGAAATGTATAGACAAAATTTGAATGTAGCTTAATAGGCGTGTATTCAACGAAAATGATGCACAAAACGGAATTCACAAAAATAATACTCCTCGCCCCGCTAGAAAGGAAAACCAGTTATAGAGCAAATATTTATCTCTCAGCTTATTTGATACAGTCTCTACTGTACGCTTATACCCTATAGTGCCGAGCTGTTGATCGATGTTTTATTTTTCTCTACATTTACCGTTATTTTCGGTGTCAGTCACAGCAAAATTTTAGTTTGATCTCGCAAGTCTAAGTGTTGATTTTAGACTTTAAAATAATGGGTTGTCGCACCATAATTGAGCAGCTTTAGTTGGGTTTAAACCAATATAAATTTGTGCAATCGGTTCGTAAAATTGCTCAAAATGTTAATTGAAGTGCGTCTACAGTACAGCATATCATTCAATGCTTTTTTCGCGAGAATCGGGTGAAAGATAACGGTAGAAGTGCACCAAAAACAATTTTTAACATGTCTGACGAGCGATATATTGTCCGGAAAAATAAGGCTAATCCGAAGTTGTCGGCCCCAAAACTGGTTACCGAGATACAGCACGAATTGGGTAAGTCGTGCAGTGCAGAAACCGTCCGCCGTAAGCTTCGCGACTGTGACTTTCATGGTCAAGTAGCTTTAAAAAGCCTTTCATAAGCAAGATAAATCAGCAAAGTCGACTTGTTTTTGCTAAGGAGCATGTTTGCAAGACCTCTGACTTCTGGAACACCGTAATTTCTTTCTGATGAATCCAAGTTCAACCTGTTTGGCTCCGACGGCATGTCCTACGTCTGGCGGAAACCAAACACAGAGCTAAACAAACAGAACCTCAAAACTACTGTAAAGCATGGCGGCAGTAGCATTATTGTTTGGGCCTGTATGTCTGCAGCCGGTGTAGGAAATTTAGAATTTATTGAAGGAATAATGAACAAAAATATGTACCTTCACTCAGAAAAAAGCTTATCGGAATATGATAAAAAAGGCATCATATTTAGAGAAAAATGGTATAGACTTTGCTCCAGAGAATGCTATTCTCTAATTTCGATACTAAAAATTCTCTAAAAATGATAAAAAGATTCCATGAAAAAGAAAAATATATCGTTTTTTGAGAAAAAACTTTTTATTTTTGAGAAAAGAATTGTTGTTATTGAAGAAAATACTTGTCTTAGTGAATTTTTTATCAAAATATAAGAAAAGTTTTTCATTGTCAATAAATTTTTCTCTATAAATGAGAAATTTTTGTGCGAGAAAAATACTTATCATCATTAGAGACATTGAAATATTTCCATTTCCTAGAAATAAAGAAATATTTCTTCGAAAATGTGAAAATTTATTCTAATTTAAGAAAATTTTATTTGAAAAAGAGAAAATTTCTATATCGAAAATAGAGAAATTTTTTACCGGAGCAAGGTATGTGTTTTTTTCTCAGTGTTGACATACTGAAGAACAATTTGCTGCAAAGTGCTGAGCCACTAGGTATACTCGAAAAATTCCGGTTTTATCAAGACAACGACCTGAAGCATAAGTCGGGAATCGTGCAGTCCTGGCTCATATGGAACTGTCCTCACTTGATGACACCACCTGACATGGACATCATTGAAAACCTGTGGGCCTTATTGGAAAATAATATTCGTAAAAACAAAATCTCGAACAGAGAAGAATTGAAGAAGGCGCTACTGAAGCAATGGCAGAAAAGTATACCAGACATTATACGAAAGCTTGTGGATTCATGCCAAACCGGCTGCAAGCCCCTGTTAAGGCAAAAAGGCACAACACAAAATACTAAAAGTAAAATAAAACCTAAAGGGCACACGATTTTTGAGTTTAAATTGAACTGTATCAAATAAGCTGTGACTTAAAATTTTGCATTTTTTTTTTTTGTTTTGGTTTTTCTGTTGTTAAGTTACCATTTGGAGGAATAAAAAAGTTACTTGGTTAAACTACATACATTATCCTATAAACTGGCGTTCAAATCTTTTGTTAATTCTCTTCAATTATTAAAATAAAAGCGCTTCAATTTTCGAAAAGGTAGTGTATCAAATAAGCTGTGAGCCACTGTATATGCTTTTTTCATTCGAACGTTTTTATCATATGGCTCATTCCATACAGACGAGTGTAACGTTTTAACTACTTTATCGTGCTGAAAATGGTATTAACCGGTTCAAATTTTAGCAATTTACTATAGGGTATTTTAGAAAATGCCCCAAGGTTTCAAAATGCTAAAACATAATGCAATTATGTATACTAGTTTAATAGTTACAATAGTTACATTCGCAACACCTGGGACGGGTGTGAGAGCACAAGTTTAAAAACTAAAAATTCTGAGTTTAACATTGAAATTCAGTCCATCTGCCACAATGAGACCATTTTTAACTTGCATATATTCAAATTTAATATATTTTCTGTAGAATACCAGTGAAAAATATTTTGAAAAACTGGCGATAACCATTCTTTTTTAAACTTTTAATTGGGACGGGTGTGACATAAGATTGTCGCGGGTGTGACGAGTGCGAATGATGTGGGAATTATATATATAAGAACTTAATGGGTATAAAAACCATCACATATTTTTTACACTAAAATCAAATAAACATGTTTTTAATTAATGTATTAATTTAAAAGAAAAAATACATTTGTTTGCAAAAAATTTTTTTGCATGAATTTTTTATCAAATTAAAACTATACAAATAATTTCGATTTTTTAATATATATAAAAAAAAAAATATTTTTTTGCAAAAATTTTTCTCATTAATTTTTGATCAAATTAATACCTATACAAATGATTTCGCTATAGATGAATTTACAAAACTCATTTCATTATTAGAAAAAAATTTTGAAAATCGTTCCGGGTGTGACCAACTTCTTGTAACGGAAATGAAGAATAAAAATAATTTATTAAATGAAAAAACTTAACAAATTTATGTAAAACATCAACATCCTTACTTTAGGAAAGTTTCATTCTTATCATAAGCCCATGTTGCTTCTTAGGAAAACTATAGCATTTTTCTGGGACGGGTGTGACTAGGGTTGCCAACTCTGAAAAGTTCAAAATCGGGACGGAGCCATCAAAAATGCGGGACTTGGCTCAAAAATGCGGGACAACATTAGATGCAATTTTTATTTCATTAAATACTAGCGTATGTAACCCGGTGTAACTCGGGGTTGTGCCTCGAGCACAGAAAAAGGATGATTTTTGAAACTCTCATTTTAACATTTTTTAAATTATGAATTAAATTTTAAAATTTTTTATATAATCGTTTTTTGCGGTTTTGCCACCTGCGTCGAAAATGTTAAGTCAAATTTTCGTAAAACTGTACCCGCCAGACATGATTAAAAAAAATTATATCTTCAACGTCTCGATCTGACGTCTAGTTTCTGAGGAAAAAAATTCTCATTTATAGAGAAAAATTTATTGAAAATGAAAAATTGTTCCTATATTTTTATAAAAAATGCACTATGAGAAGTATTTTCTTCAATAAAAACAAATATTTTCTCAAAAATAAAAAGTCTTTTTCTCTAAAAACGATATATTTTATAAATTTATCTTTTTTATAGAAGCTTTTTATCATTTTTAGGATCGCATATAGAGAAAGACATTCTCTGTTGCAAAGTCTATATACTTTTACACTATAGACCATTTTTCTCTAAATATGATGCCTCTTATATCATATTCCGAGAAACTTTTTTCTGAGTGCAGTTTGAAAAGTCATTTCGAGAAATATGCGTTTAATGTTTCTCTAAGCATGCATTTAATATGCAATTTTATCTCAAAAAAATTCCAATTTTAAAAAATCCTATAAACATCGATTCGATTTGTGGATTTTTTTCATTCAATTTTGGTTTTGGTCGATACTGTTCGGTTAATTTTTTTTATCTTTACATAGCTTTTGCTCGTATTCGGTAAACTTCTTTTTTTTCATTACTCTGTAGTTTTAAACTTCTTTGCTTTCGGCTCATTCCTTTCGAAAGAACTTTTAAAAGCATAGGATCTATTTCAGTAACAGATACAAATGCTTACCAAGTTTCATCAAAATTGGTTCATCCGTTTTGACGTGAATGAGCCAAATATAAAGATTGAAATTTAAATAGCCTCAATTCTGTTACAGGGTCAAGTTATTTTACGTACCAAATTTTAGTAAAATCGGTGAAGTCATTTAGGAGTTATTGAGTCTTAACAATTTACTACTTAAAGTGCCCTCTTACGGAAGTTTTTTGAATTTTTTATAGCCTATGTTTTATCTTGAAATCGGTTCAGGCGTTTAGGAGTGTTTTTAGTTTTTAAAACGCACACTTAAAGCGCACGGAAGTCTTTGGAATTTTTTTATAGCCTATGTTATCTTGGGCGCAGTCGAACCTTCATACCAAATTTCATTGGAATCGGTCCAGGTGTTTAGGAGTTATTATATCGTGCCACGCCCACTTACTTCCGCCCACTTTTTTACCTTTGATTTATTTTGGTTGCAGTTGAACCTTCATACCAAATTTCATGGAAATCGGTCCAGGCGCTTAGGAGTAATTAAGTCTTAAAAATGCACTACTTAAAGCGCCCTCTTGCGGAAGTCTTTGGAATTCTTTATTTTTTATGTTTTATATTGGGTGAAGTTGAACGTTCATGCCAAATTTCATTAAAATCGGTAGGTGTTTAGGAGTATTTATGTCTGTAAAACGCACTACTTAAAGCGCCTTCTTGCGAAAGCCTTTTGAATTTTTTAAAGCCTATGTTTTATTTTGGAAGCAAATAAACATTCATAACAAATTTCATGGAAATCGGTCCAGGCGTTTAAAAGTTATTATGGAGTGCCACGCCCACAGACTTTCGCCCACTTTTTTACACCCCCTATGTTCTTTCTCTTTATCAAACGAACTCGAACGATTGAATTGAAACGTAAATTTCAGCTCAATCGGATAAACGGTTCGCCAGCCTATACGGAACAGACAGACAGACAAACAGACATACAAACATTTGATTTTATGTATTAGATTTCCTTTTATTCTTTGAGGAATAAAGGGTATCAACGATGCCTTTACACCATCGCATTGGTTACTTGATATTGTTTAGATCTCTTTGCAGCTCTTTGCCCAATTCATAAAAAACAAAAAATAAATCCAAAACGTTTTGATAAATAAAATGTATGAAAAATACATGATAAATTCAATTTGATAACAAAGTTACACAGTTTTAAAAAACTGTGTTTCATGTCAAATTGGAAATTTAGATACAAACAATCTTTAGTTCTCAAATGCGGGACAAAAGGCGTCCCGCAAGGAGTCGTCGCGGGACGCTTACAAAATAGCTGAAATTCGGGACATCCCGCGAAATCCGGGACAGTTGGGAACCCTAGGTGTGACACTGAAAAAACACTCAGTTTAAATATTTTTTCTTTGTAAACGCAGTAACCAATCCTTGTTATAAACTATTCTTGGATAACATTGTTATCTTTTTTAACATTGCTAACCTAATTTTTTTGAATATGCATCAAGAGATGACTGTTTTCAACGTTTTAAATCTAAATAAAATATTTTAAGTTTTTCTCAACTCGGAGTTTGTTTAGTTAAATTGTCAAAAAAACATAAAAAGCATTAAAACTAAAAATAATTTTGCAACAAGAGTACCAAAAATTGTTTCAATTGAAAGCATTTTAGGATACATGTTTCCGTTCCTCATTAGTGTGGAATCAGCCATATATAAATAACAATATAAAAACAAAAACGTATTGGTCATTTAAGCTCTAAAAAGGACTTTGACACAGCATTAATTAAAAATTAAAATTTTAAAAATTTTAACATGTAGATTCTAATTAAGTTCGAAAATAGAAATATAATATTTAACAAAAAATTTTAAAAATATTTTTCACCTATAATTAAACAAAATATTTATTAAGATTAATCATTTAATTCCTGTTCTCGTGACTATATCCGTAAAATTGAATGACTTAAATTCTTTCTATTTATCGCTGTTATTTTCAACACACATTTATTTTTATTATTTACTTAAAACATAAGACGAAAGTGTGAAAATGTAATAAATTACAAAAGAATATGGTGTGAAATCTTGACGATACTAATTTTCAAATATATAATAATTTATTAACATTCCTCCGAGACTCAGAATAAGCTGATTGCTTTAAGCCGTATAAAACTAGCCGGCTTCAGTTTTATCTGATCTTATCTTAGAATAAAATCAAATTAAAATCATTTCATTCAATTTACGCTAGGATATTGCGTTGGGCATGTTAAGCTGTGGTTTCTGCACACCAATCAGCTTGTAAACACTAGAAAACAGAGTATTTGTTGGGTGCTTTATTTTTAACCTATACTTAGTTCATATCCAAAGCAATCAACATACATCCATCTCTCCAGTCATCTATATCTGTGTATATGTTGTTTACGCTATTGTTGCGTTAGTTGCATTGCTAACAAGCTTGTTAATGCGTTTTTGACCAAATCTCCTCATTCATTTGCTGCAATTTGTAGTCCGTATGCGTTGCTCAAATAGCAAAGTTTTTATATGTATTCAAGGTGCTTTTGTCTACTGCTCTGTGCTGTTGTTGCTGCTGTAAGCTGTAAAAATTTTACATTTTCAAAATCGCACTAATTTTATTATATCTTTTGTTTTTTTTTTTTATAATGGTTATGTTTTTATATTTTCATTGTTATTTTTTCTTGCATTTATTTTGGGCAATATCTGGATGGATCTCAGCCCAAAAATTGTAAATTCAATAAACACGTTTTTCTGTGGCATTGTAACACAAAAGAATGCTTGCGTTGAGCCGACAACGCAGTAGCGTGCAGGTTATACAATCAATCGTGTTGTTGTTGTTTTTGTTGGTGGTGTTGCTGCTGTTGTAGTTGCTTATGCTTTTGAGGACAAGTTTGGGCAATAATTGGATTTGTATTTGGATTTAGATTAGCTAATTGGGAAATGAATGCAAGAGTTAAATATTAATTGAACATTGGCAGCGCACATTGAAAAAAAAAACAAAAAGACAAAAACAAAGAAAAAAAAATTTCAACACCGATTTCAGAGTCTTCACAGCACCAGCTACTACGCATGGGTAACCATTGTATTTTGGCAGCATTAATGCGGCAATTAAAACGATGCAAACACGTTTTAGTGAGTGATTTTAATGTTTGTAATAAAAAAATAAAATAAAAACAGTTATGAAGCATATGAACTTCAGCGATATTTTTGCATCTTAGGAGTACGTGGCTGTTTTGTTGAATTTAGTTCAAGTTTAGCTACCGGTCATGGTTTTGAAGAAAAAAGCACTCAAAATTAAACAAATAAATTAATAACAACTGTGAACAGCTGAAAGAAATTAGAAGAGATAATTTTTAATGGTTATTAATTTTATGGTATTTTTATTATTAACAACAGTTACTTACAAACACAATTTAAGATGCAAGACTATTGGCAATCGAATCATTAAGGTCGAAAATTAACACTAACGATATGATGAAAAAAATGTTTCTATATAAAATTTAGCAATTTTATAAATTTTGAAATTCAAACAATTCTTGCTGCAATAACTGGAAGTTAACACTTAGCTGAGCGAGATATTGAAACGGGAACTTAGTTCAGAGGCGTTCCTAGGGGGGAGGAGGGGGCGGTCCGCCCCAGGTACCACCATTTTAGGGGTAACACCATTTCGATATTTTTTGTATTTCGCAAACAATTAGAAAAGGTGAAAAATACTTAACGTTAAAAAATATGTGTCTCATTTTTTTAATAGCTGTTTTAAAATTTAAAATTCTGCTTGCAAGTCGAAACAATGAGGAGAAAACATTTTGGAAACGTTTTCAAAGCTAAAATTAATTAAAACTTATTCAAGGTCTTCCAAGGGAGAGGCAAGAGTTTCCGATCTTGCTATTTTATCCATTGAAAACGAGCTTGCAAGTAATATTGATTTCGATGAGGTTATTTATTTGTTATTTATAACAAAAAAATAAAAGAAGATTATTGGATTTTAGTAAAACTTTTCTGTTATTTTATTTAAAGTATTTATTTTTTATTTTCAAAATATTATTTGCACTTTTTTATAAACAAAAAAGATTTGCAAATTTAAAAGTGATTTCTAACGAAAAAATGTGAATTTTGCACAGAAAAAAATTAAAAATTTATTAAATTTCAAAATTGAATTACAAAAAAAAAAATTCTTCGATTGTAGCGAAACTTTTTCGTAATTTGGTTTGAAGTATTAACTTTTTTTTTCCAAAATATTATCTGCACCTTCTTATGAAGTGACTTTTTGTGAAAACTTGCATATTTTTGCACAGAAAAATAATTTAGCAAAATTTTAAAAAGGGAATTATAAAAAAAAGGATTCTTTAATTTTGTAGTGAGTCTCACGAAGAAGTTATTGTGATGAAAGTCAATAGTGATATGAGTGATAAAGAAAGTTACCATAATTATTTTTCTATTATAAATAACATAAAATGTGTCTTAAATTGGATTTTTAAAAAACAAATAATATAGGTTAGCCTCAAGGTTTTACCAATTTGTATCATTTTCAGTTCAAATCTATTAATCTTCTTGTCTAGAGACATGTCTATGTACCTACGATACAAAATCGTATAAAAATTGAACATAGTTCCAAGGAAGGTACCCCTAAGTTCACATCAATTTCTACTGTTTTCACTGCACAACTATTTCTCTTTTACTAAATTGCCTAGCCTTTTGATCAAATTTTGTTAAGATCGGCCAACTTTTGTAAGCACTCGTATACAAAATAATGTAAAAAATTAATATAGGTCTAAGGAAGGTACCCCTAGTAACTAACCGATTTCAACCATTTTCGCAATTTTGCTTATTTAGCTTAAATCATTCAATTATACAAAATTTAATAATCATCGGAGCACTCCTTCTATTTTTGTGCCAATTTTGTATAGGATGAATACACTGTGCAGCGCCATTAAAAAGCATACTTTCAAGAATTTTTTTATGACATATTGTTATTACAGATTTATTGTAAAAATTAGTATAGTAAATACAACATTTGAAGATTATTTAAAAAAGTTTGGTACAAAAATATAAAGTAATAACAGATTTATTGCAGTTCTCCGCTGGTGCTTCAAAAAAATTGGTTTTTGCAAAGAACGCGATGAAATGTTGATATTTTTTACAATAAAATCTACCTATTTATTATTGTAAGATAGATACTAATTGAAAAATTTAAAAGTCATTTCAGAATATGTGGAGAAATTTTTAAAACGATCGGTTCAGTAGTTTTCTCCGAATTGTGGTCACCGACTTTCAAATTTACATGTTTGGGAAAATTGATTTAAAGTTGTGTTCACTGGTATAGCTGAGTTGAAGCCGATGAAAATTCAATACAATATTCTTTAGATGTTCAAAACTTTACCCCGTCCTTAATAAATTTTCTTTAATTAACCTTTTTTTCGAAAAACATAAAGATAGTAATAAAAACACATTGGTTTCTAACTGCATTTAAAAATGTCTTATCTATAGGGGTGACACCATGAGTCCCCGCCCCGGATGACACCAAGCCCAGGAACGCCTCTGACTTAGTTCTATGCATTTGTGAATTTTAAATAAATATTTGGTTTCTATTCGAAAATAAAATAAATATATTTAGCATGATGCCAAAACAGCGTTTTTTAGAAAAAGTTTTTTTTTACTGTTGAAGATGGTGAAGATATATAGTTGTAGCAATGTTTGTTCAGGGACTTGGCTGTCATTTTTATTCGTGGTAATTTAGAAGCTTTTTAAAGGTTACTTCCGGTAGAGCTCAATTTGAATATTTAAACTAACCAATTTGTATAAAAAAATTATAAAAGTTGAAAATTGACTGTTAAGCCCATATTTTGGTAAGACATTTTAAATGTCAATTCTGACTTTTGGATGTCAAAAATGCTGATCCTTTTAAAAAAATAAGAAAAGCGACATCTTCTGAAGCTGTTTCTACAAAATTTATTTTCTGAACAAAAAGAAGATTTCATCACCTTTTCAACAACGTTTTTTTTGTTAAAAATGATTTTTAAACAAAAGAGATATTTGAGAAAAAATGTTTAAGGTAGGTGTTTTTTTAAAAAAAAATCTATGTATAACAAAGTAAATTTTTAGGTTTTTCTTATAAGTCATTTTCTACGATATGATTCCGCACATTAAAAGCTTTTAAAATAATTCCTTGCTTTCACATGTCTTTTTTAAGAGTTGCATCTTCATTTTCAGCTAAACGTTTCATGCATTCCAGTACATTCCATTTTGCATTGCAGTCAAAGTATTTTCTCACCAATTTTGTGCCCTCTTTCAATTTTATGCTTGTTAAGTCATTTTCTACCAAATCGAACATATTTTTTGTAAATTTATTTGAACGCCACTTGATTTTTTGACACCTAGTATATATTTCCTTGTAATGTAAACATATCCTCATTTCTTCCTTGTAATGAGACATATCCTCATTTCTTTTTGTCATTGCAAAAATATCCTTTCAGTTTATGTTATTAAAAAATGAATAAACATCATCAAGTAGTCTACTTAAATATTTTTTTTTTGTTGAATCTTAAGCCAAAATTAAAGCATCTTTATATAACTAACGTAACTGTATTTAAACGGTTTAAAAACTGAAGTGAAAAAATTTAAATTCCACATATGATTTTATTTGATCACGTATACATAAATATACACATTGAGCGTTGTCCCCATGGGCCTAAAACAACATGTAATCCAACTTTGATTCTACTCTATGCCTAATGTTGAGCAAAAAAATTGTTTTTCTAGTTGTTTTTAATTTTTTTTTTTTCCAAACCTTACTTCATATTAAGGTTAATTTCTCAACAATGGTAAGGAAAAACTTAAAGCCACTCGGTGAGTTTTTTAAAAATCCATCAATAAAAATTAATTTATGATTAATTTTTGTAGGCATGGAGAGGCTAGGTTGGCATTTGATGCAGAAAAAGGGTCAAAAACAGACTTTTTTTGTACTGAACTTTTTTTGTAGCTCATTTTTCTGCAAAACCATTGCAAATATCGTAAAGCCACTCGGTGAAAATTTAGATATCTATAAGCTTAACAAATGTTGCTTAGACAACTCCTTCTGATCTCTTCGTGTATTCATGGCATTTTAAATATAAAAGTGCAATTTTCTTGCATTTTTTAAAACAGCTATTTTTATAATTTGTATTTTAAAACTTGCAATGTAGAGCATAATTCTGTAAAGAAGATATCCTTTTTAATAATACAAAATGATAAAATGTTTGATTTTCTACGAGGAAAATGGATAAAAAGATTAAAAACACAACACCTTCAAAAAAAAGAGATTTTTTCAAACATCTAGTTATCAGGCACCCTGTATGCAAGGAGATTTTGAAGTACTACGAAATGAAGCTAAATAAATACTTTCTTTAATGAGTGCAGTTACACCTTTGTATCTTAAAGTTAAAAAAAGTTATTTTTTTGGCATCATGCTAAATATATTCATTCAATAATTTATTTTATTGTCCACTATTACGAAGTAATACTCATTGGACACAGTTGAAAATCAAATTTTTGAAACTGTTGATTTTTGAAGTGGTTTTTCAGCAAAGTCAATTCATTTTTTTTTTCATTACGTACAATGAAATCTAATTTCAGTCAAAGTTTGACTCAAAAAGCTGCTTGCAAAATAATAACTTATTCTCAGTTGATGCTATCTAAACTAAAAATGTTTGTTTGCTTGTGTTTAGTTTGACTTTTGCTCAGCCATAAGCCAATAGAAGTACGTGACGACGTTAGAGCATTCGACTCTTATGCAATGGGTCCAGGGTTCGATTTGCAGTGACGGAAAAAATATAAATTTTGAAAGTTTGCAATTTTTCCTATAAATATTTGCTTGTACGAAATTTGAATAACCAAAGATATAAAATATACAAAGATAGCATTAAATTATAATAATAATTTATTCTTTATAAAAATTAGAATAAATAAATTAACTTATAAAGTTATGTAAGTAACATTCTTTTTCATTTCACAAATTATTTTTGTCTGATCGAGATAATAGTCTCGTAACTTTAACCACATATAAACCGCAAATCTTCTGATTTTAGCATTCAAATTCAGTTTATCTGCCACATTGAAGCACTAAGAATCCACTGTGAGAAATAAATATTTTTGAAAATTTTCAATTACCATTTGTTTTATGCTTTAACATAGAACGAGTGTGACCTAAGATTGTACCAGATGTTTCAATTAAGAATGTGAATATAAAAAAGAAAGAATAAATAATGAATTTCACAACAACAACAATTAAAATATACATACAAAATTTTAAAAATAACCAATTTAACAACAATTAAAAACATCTAGTAAGTAATTATCTTCTACTTGATCGAAACTAAAATACGCCCACAACCGTATAGTCGCATTCAGTACTAAGAATACTCTGAGTATTTTTTTTTTAATTTGTAAAGAAAATAGTGGAGTTTTCGATCTGGTGCGAATGGTCTTGCATGAGTGCATTTGCAAAAGTTTATTGCATATTCTTGCACTACACTAACAAAATGCACACGTTTGCACTTACTGCGTTGTTTCAAATATGCAACACCTAAAACATGTAGAATAGAAATCTACATACAAACAACACTAGGTTGCAAGCTCAAGTGTCAAAACTGTATAAGAATTCGAGATCGTGAACTGCCCTAATGTCAAATCAATTCTTTAATTTATGAAGCTTTCGATATTTTTATGAAGTCATTTTGTAGGAATTAGTTCATCCTATTTTGCTAGTTATACTCTAAGCCTGAAAGGTCAGGATATATTAACTTTGTGCAAACGTTTGTAACGCATAGAACGAAGTTAGTCCGGTATAGAAAAGTATATATATTCTTGATTAGGGTCAACTCGAGAGGCGAGTTATCCATGTCCGTCCGTCCGTCCGTCTGTGTGTTGTCCGTGAACACAGGATAAGAAGAAGGGTCCAAAATCTGCATTATTGAATATTTTTGGAAACCGCCTACGGGCACGCCTACCTCCCATACAACCCAAAAAATTAAAACTCAATAATTATATTGACCTATAACAAAAAAATTTGGTAATATGTACGTATTTTAAATCAAAACAAAGACGTCATCTAAAAATGGGTGTCATTCGCCCACGGACATGCCCACATCCCATACAACCCAAAACTTTAAAACTCAATAAATAAGCTTATTTTAACCAAGAAATATAAAATTTGGTTCATATATTTTTTATAACAAAACGAAGATGTTTTTGAGAAATGTGTATCATCCACCCACGGACATGCCCACCTCCCATAGAATACAAAAATTGAAAAATCAATAAATAAGCTTATGTTTATCAGAGATTATACAGAGATAAAATTCGGTAGGTATGTATTTTAGAAAAAAACGGATATGTATTTTGAAAAATTGGTGTCATCCACCCCCGGACACGCCTACAACCGGCACAACCCAAAAAATTTAAAACTGCATAAATAAACTTATGTTTAATCTACAGAGATAAAATTTGGTATGTATGTATTTTATATCAAAACTACGATGTGTTCAAAAATTGGGCGAAATCCGTCCACGAACACGCCTAGCTCCCATACAACCCACAATAGCGAAAACACTATATCATCAAAAATTAAATGCAAATAAAATATGGGCTTTATACTCCCACGGCCATGCCCATTTTCAATACAATATTATTGTATTTTGAAAAACTAGGTTTAGGGTATTTCAAAGCCGGGCTAGACCGAATCTACACTTTCTTTACTTGTTTTTAAACTCAATGTGCATTAGGGTGTCCCAAATGAAATATTTTTTTCGATTTTCATGTTTGCTCCATCGTTGTTTGATTAAGGTAAATGGATTAAGATTTTGGATTAAGGTAATTTTGAGATTTTTTCAAAGTTTTTGGAAAAGGTGAAGAGCAGGTTTTTCGAAGAATTTACAAATTTCCAACATAAGTTATTCACACTCTGAAAAAAAAACACATATCCTTCTCCGATAAAAAATTTTTCTCTATTTTCGATATTAGCAATTTTATCTTTTTTCAAATAAAATTTTTTTCAATTAGAATAAATTTTCGAAGAAATATTTCTTCACTTGTGGGAAATGGAAATATTTCAATGATTCAAAAAATTTTTCTATATTTTGATAAAAAATTCATTTTAAGAAGTATTTTTCAATAAAAACAAATATTTTCTCAAAAATAATAATTTTTTTTCTTTAAAAAGATATATTTTTATGTATTTCTCTGTTTCATAGAAGCCATTTATCATTTTTAAGGAATTTTTAGGATCACATTTAGAGAAAGGCATTCTCTAAGCCATTTTTCTCTAAATATGATGCCTTTTTTATCATATTCCGAGAAACAGACATTTTCTTAGTCTTTGAGTATTTTTTTCGAAAAACAAATGTCCCTTCTAGTCCCCTCCCCTCCTAAATAAGCCCCTAGGTGTGACTGCCAAATGTATTGATATATCTCTTTTTGGTTTTCTTAATTGCATAAAGCAAGCCTGGGAGGGCACTTGAAGTTATATGAGAAGGATGGGTTTTTCCATTTCCCTAATTTTGGCAAATCTTTTTCTGCGCTTTGTCCGAAAAAAAAATCCCAATTTTAGAGTTAAATCAACATCAATTTTGTAAAATAACTAAACTGTCATATCTTAAATTAAAATGTTGGCTTTCATTCTTCATCACAAATTTTCAATATTGTTTTCAATTCACTCCCTTGTATCTTATTATTTATTTACTTAACTCCCATATTATATACAAACAGCGCCCAAGAAACCTGTATGTTGTTCTCGTATTACTATCACTGTATTGTCCTCTATTAAACTTATCTTTTAGGGTAAAATCGAAACCACAACTTCATGCTTCCTGCTTACTTTCTGTAAAGTTGTGATCCTGAGGCGCTAAATAGTGTGCAGTCAGGCAATAAGCGCGCGGAAAAGGTTTCGTCAAACCACCCTCTACGCACAACATAAATATATTTTAAAAGAAAAAACAACAAACAGGGTGCTTTACAAATGCGCAGATATGATGATGAAAAGCGCTTCACTCGTGGTTGACGGACGATGACATAATAGGCCAACTTCAGCAGACAATTAAGTTGAATACTTAATGGTGAGAGAACCAACATTGTAAGACAGTGTTGCCATCTTTTTGTTGGCAGACAAGCAAGCGACCCTAAAACAAGCCACGAGATACAGATTAGTGAGCAATCCTTGCGCAAACAAATTCTCGTTGCTCAAATTTAAACTCAGCGTAAGCACGAAAGCAACAAAATAATATTTTGTGAATATTTTTAATGGTAAGGAAGAGCTTTTCGCTGTGTTCTGCGGTGAGATACATTTGAGTAATACGGATCAGAGCGCAACTAGAACACTTTGAATAAGAGTGAAGTGTTTTTTTGAAAAAGTTAAGAGTGCACTTAGTTTTGCTGTGGTGTAGTTTTTAATAATTTTGGCTTTAGCTACGCGTAGCCTTAAGTAAAATGTTATACAATATTATGGTGAGTGCCGCGTGCCGCTCTTAAATATTTATCTCTAAATCCAAAGTAGAGCAAAGCGCAACTGAGTAAACTTAGATGGGTGTTTTTTTTTCTTATTTTTTTTTTGTACTGGCGCCGTTCTTTAGATATGAAATTTTGTTGTTGTTTCTTTATCGTATATTATAGTTAGTTAGCACGGGTTGCGCCTGATGAGATACTTTTTTTTCTGTCAGTCTGCTTTGTGCAAACTCAGAACCAGTGTTGCCAGTCTAGAAAATTACCATCTAGCCTCTAGCCTTTTTTTTAGCCTTTTTTTGTTTTTTTCTAGCCTTTTCTAGCCTTTTTTAATATATTGCTTAAAGATGCATTACTACATCCAATTTTTCTGACGTTGCAATTTTGAAAGTGTAAATCTTCTATTGCTCTTTTTATTCTTTTAAAGTGGTTAAACCCAAATATTTTCTGTTATAGAGAAAGAAAACTTCAGTTACTCTACAGAAGAAATAACTACACTGAGAAAAAAACATACTTTAAAATTAAACAAAAATTTTTACAATATAAATTTAACGCCTTTGCGTTTCTACAAAACAAAATTTAAAACAATTGTGTTTAAATTTCAACTATACACTCCTTTCAATTTTTTTTCATTCATTTTTTCCTTGAAACTTTCTTTGACATTTTTTGAATTTTGAATTTTCATTGGTTTGAAAAATATCGAACATAAAATAAAATAAAAACTAATTCAGTTTTTCAATATTGAAATATTGAAAATGCAAACTTCATTGAAAGGAGTTGAGATTCGGTATTCGGAGAGTCCCAAGGGTCGCTGATTACGAATCTGTCATCAAAAACTCGGAAAAAATTAACAAATGGCATCGAAAAAATTATGCTTTAAAACATTTGTTTTAAAATTAAAAATTTTTGTTTTAAATTTGTTTTCTTATTTAAAAACATTGTTTTAAAAACAAAAACCCTTGTTTTAAATTTAACTTTAAGAACAGTTGTGTTTTATTTAAATGAATTTGTTTCAAGCTCTATTTCAAAAACAAATTCGTTTAAAATGAACACAATTTCATTTAATTTTAACACATATTTCCCTCAGTGTATAATTGAAATATAATGGCAAAAAATTGTAAATCACAAGTAGAATAGGAATCTAGCTGGGCAGAAGCTAGAGATTCATTGAATGAAGATCCGTTCCAAGAGCTATCAGATTTGATTTTTAGTTTTATTATTTTAGCATTAAGCAACGCTGAGGTAGAAAGAATTCTTAGTAAAACGAAATTTAAAAAAAAAACTAGAAAAGAAACCATATTCAACTGTTCTTAAAAGAAAACGAGTAAAGAAAGTCTAGTCCGACTATGAAGTACCCTAGACCTCCTATTATATTTAAATAAACTATATATTAAAATACTAAAACAAATAGAAGTAACTTCCTATTTTTGTTTAAAATCCCTGTATTTATAGAACTATATAGGTTTTACTAATGAAGGTTGTATGGGAGGAAGGCGCGTTCGTAGGTGGATTACGCCTTTTTTTGTGAGCACACCTTAGTTTTATATACTATGATCTCATACCAAGTTTTATCTCTGTAGGCCAAATATAAACGTTTCTATTGTGTTTTCGATATTGTGGGTTTCATGGGAGATGAGCATGTTTATGGGCGGATGTCGCTCAGTTTGTGAACACATCTTAGTTTTGATACAACAATCTCAATACCAAGTTTTATATTTTTGGCTCATATAAACCTCTTTATAGCGTTTTTACGATAGTGGGTTGTATGGGAGGTGGGCGTGTTTAAGGGCGTATGACGACTATTTTACATCTAAGTACACATCTAAGTTTTAATATAAAATACATATCTGATAAGTTTAATCCCTGTAGTTCAAATAAAAGGGTCTTTATAATAGTGTTTTCAATGTTGGAGTTGTATGGGAGGTGGGCATGTTCATGGGTAGAGCACGCCAATTTTTTGTGTACGTCTACGTTTTGATACAAAATAAATACATTTAAATTTTATTTCGGTAGCTTAATTACAACCATCTATACAGCGATTTTTATTTGTTAGTTGTATGGGAAGTAAGCGTTTCCGTGGGCGGATTCTAAAAATATTCAATAGTGCAGATGCTTGGGTTCATGTGAACATGTGTACCAATCTCATCTCCTTCTTAACCTATATTAACAGATAACACATAGACAGACGGACGGACGGACATGGTTAGCTCGACTCAAGAGGTGACACTGATCAGGAATATATACTTTTCTATACCGGACTCGCTTATTTCTATGCGTTACAAACATTTGCACAAAGTCAATATACCCTGACCTTACATGTTTAGGGTATAATAGCGTTAACAAATCTAGCCTTTTTTTAGCTTTTTTTTTAAAGCCATCTAGCCTTTTCTAGCCATTTTTTAAAGGCCATCTAGCTTCTTTTCTCAAAACTTTCTGGCAACACTGCTCAGAACGTAATACGGCTTGCGTTGTTCTCTGCGAGCAGTATTGCTTTCAGTCGTATTTCTGCTCTGAGTTGTGCTTGATGGCAATAGAATATTTTTTAAAGAAAACATAAAATTAATAACAAACATCCAGCAGAATTTTGTTAATAAAAAATTAAAAGAAATTAAAAAAATTTAAAAAAAAAATGCAATAAAGTGATATTCGTAATACAAGAAAAACGTAATAATATCATAATTATGCATTAGCTGCTAGAACATCATGGTTTTTATAGTTCTAAGGCCGGAGTTAAACGTTTAAAAATTGCAATCCAGCCGTACGCAGATACGTGTATACGTTTGTGTGAATGTGTATCTGCCAGATGCAAATGTTATAAAATAGTTTTTTGTTGATAATCGTTGCTATTGTTAATTCGTCATCAGTATCAACATCATCATCATTGTCATCGTCATCACCAGCAAAGCATCGGTTTCCGCCTGCAATTGTTGATAGGTTTGTGACAAATTGAAAAGGTTAAAGATACTGAAATTAATCACAGCAACAAAAGATACTCTCTATAAATTGTTATATATATATAACAACTATAACGCAACTTTATATATATATTTTACAATATATATCTCATGGACAGACTCTTTTTACATTAGAAACAACATAATTTCAAAACACGTTCTGCTAGAAGCGTTTGCTTACTTTAGGGTGCTCGGCTTGTGCCTGCATTTAAACTTTTATCATAATATAAGATCTTGTGATGACAAATCAAAAGAAAATCTTGTGGATAACATTAAATAAAATCAGTTTTTAAGATACATTTGGGAACTGTTGTGACATAAGCCAAGTCACGCATTTAAATGCATTCGTAAAATAATTGTGCTAAAAGAAGAGAGATACACGCAAAAGAGCTACAATAAAGAGCTTAATTGTGTGTTATGTTGTGAGAGAGTGGGTGACAGTGACAGTGACACAGGTGACAGCTTAAGAGAGCGTATGCGCACAATGTGCTGTCAAATTGTGTATCATCAAAAGCATGTAACCAACTAAATGAATATAATACAAAAATATTACTCAATGAAATTAACTAAACCTAACATATTTACTCTCGTTCGCACATATTTACATACCTACATAAATATACACATGTGTAAGTGTGTGAGTTTTAGATACATGTGGATAAACATTACTTAATCAATTCAATCAGCAGACTTCATTATCAGTCGCTCTGATAAGGCCACAAACTATTCGTTTTTGTTTTATTTAAGTTGTTTTTACTTTTCTTTTATAAGCCGTTAATAATGTGTAAAAAAATATGCTTTCTGCCCTTCACTTGGTTCAGATAGATAGTCTGTAGTTATTATTGCAAAAATTGTCGTTGGACCTACGTGTTGTTGTTAATATATAATGCCTGGCTTATGTATTGCCGCTAGTTTATTGACAGTTGCAACCATGCGTGAAATGTACCGACATGTTCTGAATTCATAAATTTTTCCATAGCTTTTCCTCTTAGTACCATTGCATCAAGGATTCTTGGTTTATTATTAAATTTTTTGGCAAAAAATATTTTTGTTTATGTACCCATTAGTGACTTAAGCTTAAGTTACGAAAGTGAATTATGATAATATAATTAGATTTAAAAAGAAAAAAAAATTTTAAATAAAATAAGCTTAGATAATATTGAGAAAAATTTTGGAATTAACATGTGAACGTTAAGCAGGAACATTCGCGGCAAAGAAAACAGACCTATTTTTAAAAATTCTTAACTCAGTCAAAAACAAACATTTTTCCAAAATTTTGAATTGAGAATTACAAGAAAAAATATTAAAAAAAAATATATTTTTCACTCCAACATGGATTTATAGAGCTCCAAACTGGTGGCAGAGAAAAAAAAAACGGGGCCTCGAGGTTGCAGCGCTGGGAGTCGCAAAAATTGTCCGATCTGGACAAAAATTATTTATTTAAATCAAAATAAAATTGGTTATCGTATGACAGGAGCTTTTTTTTAAAAATTTTTTTCAATTTTTTGTGATGCTCCAAATTTGAAAGTGTGTTTTTTCGAAAAAAATATAGACTTAAAAATTTATAAAAAATTAAAAAAAGCTCGTGTCATACGATAGCGAATCAAATTTAAAAAAATAAAAAAAACAAAATTTCCTCAAAAAATGAACCCGCTAGTGCCGCAACCAGTACGAAAAACATGGTTTCGAGATAAACGCCTTCAAAGTTTGTGAACAAAGAACAAAAAAGGCGAAAATTAAAAATGCGCTCTCACTAATCCGGACTATTAAACCCGTAAGAATTTTTCAATGAAATTAAAATCTTAAGAATATTTACTAAAATACAAAATTATAAAAAAAGTCGTTTTAAAAAAACGGCCAATGTCATCATGTCCCCCTTAAAGCAAGTTGGATGAAGAAATAAATATAGTTAAAAATTTAACTCTCAAATGCTCCTAGAAACAACCAGACTTGTATCTTTTCGTTTCAAAAATTGACCCGGTCAATATGCAAAGTGCCTTGAAACATTACGAATTTCTTATTTTTGTGTAGGATACATTGAACGATTCACATTCATAAATTTTGATCCAGTAACGAATTCAAGAGTCACATGACTCATCGTTCAGATTATAGATATAATGAACTATTCATGATATCAATGTACAAAACACTAAAAAGAAAAGTACACGAGAACATGAAATTTTCATAAGTAGCGTTTAAAGTTCATAAAGTGTGTGTACAAGATACATGGACCAATAACAAATTTCATAAATTCCATGAAGAAATATAAGGAAAGCATGAACTATTCACTCACCTCACTCAACTCATGAACAGAAACACAACACTAGTCTTAGACACTCTTTAAACATCTTCGATTTTTAGTTATTGTTGGAATTCGCCGAATTATGCTTGTTTTTGATTTCGATTCACAAAGTGTGTTCGTGTTCAGGAATTTTGTATACGGCAGATTTGTGAACGTTTTTATACATTTATATTCTATTCATATAAATGCATACATACATTTATACATTTATATTCATATTCTTTCTGTTTTATCTTTGAGCCCATTTTATTTTACATGGGCTTGTGAATGAATGCACATGCTTTAAGTCATGAATAACTACTTGACGCTTATGTACCAGTACATGTTCAAATTCACGTACACTCAGAAAAAATACATATCTTTCTCCGATAAAAAATTTCTCTATTTTCGATAATACGAATTTTCTCTTTTTCAAATAAAATTTTCTTCAATTAGAATAAATTTTACACATTTTCAAAACAATATTTCTTCACTTGTGAGAAATGGAAATATTGCAATGTCTGCAATAATGATAAATATTTTTCTCACACAAATTCTCATTAATACAGAAAAATTTATTGAAAATGCAAAATTTGTCCTACATTTTTTATAAAAAATTCACTATGAGAAGTATTTTCTTCAATAAAAACAAATTTCATCTCAAAAATAAAAAACGTTTTTTCTCTAAAAACGATATATTTTTATATATTTCTCTTTTTCACAGAAACTTTTTATCATTTTTAGGGAATTTTTAGGATCACATTTAGAGAAAAGCAGTCTCTGGAGCAAAATCTATACCATTTTTCTCCAAATATGATGTCTTTTTTATCATATTCCGAGAAACTTTTTTCTAAGTGTAGGTTTTTTAAAGGTTTAAAATAAATAAATAAAAATAAAATAAACTTTTTAAAATTTATTTTTGAAAGCTTCATAAAACTTTAAAGCCAAACTAGTTACAAGTCTAGAAATCAAACTTAAGGCGGTCTTCTCATTCAAAAGCCGTTTTTTTGACCCTTTTTAAAAAAATTCTTATTTGAAAACGCAAAGAATAATTGAAAACTTTTTTTATTTATTGTATTACAAAAGTTTCAAAGTAAATAAAAAAATTTTTTTTGCCTCGATACGTGGGCTGTTCAAAAAGTAATGAGACTTCAAAGTTGGTGGTGAAAAAAAAGGTGTCGTCACGGCGGCCATGATTCCGGGTCTCCGGAGCGTCTGAAATGAAAAAAAAAACGGGGTTATAATCAGTATAGATGTAATTCTCGGGTGAACCTCAAGCTTAATTTTGTGATTTTTTTTGACAAAATGGCGGCCATTAAAAAAAAAAAATTCAATTTCGGGCTTTTTTTCTGTAGTTTAGTGTAAAAAAAAAAATTGTAAAAAAATTTTTAAAATTATGGTCGAGGTTCACCCGAGAATGGTGACAATTCTGCGTCGATTCCACTTTGTTTTATGAAAATCGGTTCAGTTGAACTGGAGATATCATGGCCGTCAGTTCGAAAAACGTGGTTTCGAGATAAACGCGTTTAAAGTTTGAAGTAATGATGCTTTCAGTTGAACACCTAGACTCAAAAAATGCTTCAACCCCTAAAATAAGCAGAAATGTGTATTCGTATGTTTTTATGAATATGTATGCAAACACGTTTTTACCTAACAATAAACATTTTCAACAGAATTCGGTGGTTACTTTACGCCGCTTCGTTCGAAAATGAGGCGAAAAAAAATAGCTCATTTTGACGAAGACCTTGCTTCACAAAAAAGGCTGCATCTTCTAAAGTATTTCGAATTTCTAAAAATCCTTTTAGGGGCATATTCACAACTACCCAAGCTAAAAATAAAAAAAAATCGAAAAAAAAAGTTGCTCAATGAGAAGACCCCCTTAAACGACAATTTTAGACCTACAAAAATTTTCGAAATTCGACCAAGCAAGCAGACGTGGCAGTCTGTACAAAGTACTAATTCGTACCGGCACAAACTGCAACTAAGTTCTAAGAAGTTATTTTGGTCATCATTACTGCCAAAACAAACAAAATATTCAGTGAAATTTAGTCAATAAAAATTTTAAACAAAATTATTAAAATTACGAAATATTTTATAAAATTTTACTTTGCATAACATATAAAATCATTTATTTATGTAATATTGAAACGTTAACAGAAAAAAATTAAATAAATTAATAACTAAGCTTTGCATTGATCTTGGCATAACTTGATAAGCTATAGCAAAACTCAAAGGCCAAAGTCGTAGTTCGTTTGAGTTAAAAGTGCGTTTTATACTGATTATTTCAAATGTAGTCATTAAACTTTGACTAAGTATCTAATAAATAATTTTATATGTTCAATAAGCAACACATAATCCTCATTGCTTTGATACATTTCAATTTTATTTAATATTACATTAGATGCGAGGTTTTTCGGACATGTTACTAACTTTTTTTATCACAGAAGTATATCAGCAGTAAAACACAAGTACTTAACTAAAGGCCTTTAACACATCGTATTTATAAAAAGTCGTATATGTTGATGAATTTTTTATTTCAGTTGATTAGAAATGAGGAAAGAATTAAAGAAAGGTAAAAGCGTAGGACCATGGCTACCGAGGCCCCCAAGCCGTGAGTAAGGGCTCGATCTTCAAAAAACTGAGTTATTCCTTTTCACAAGAAAATATAGATTCAGCCCATTACTCCTCCACGTCTTAGTGGCACTCAGCTATCGTTCGTGGACTTAGCTTAATATCTAGGAGTTATTTTGAACAAAAGTTCAGTTGTCAGCAAAACCCAACCAAAATTCGCTCAGTATGCCTGTAAAAACGCAATAGTACAACACAGAGATTAACTTCAGCCATTCCGTGTGTATCAGTGGGGCACTCAGGTACATTTTCTCTGATGTATTCAATCCAATTCTTCACTTAATATCCCTTGATATACTGAGAAAAATTATGGCATGGGAAACGACGATCCATCTTAGAGCTACCTCACAGTGGGTTTATATTCGCACAAGTTACTTTTCTATTCTCGGTCTCGAGCAGTCCATTCCTTTCAACACCGAATACGTAACTGCCAAGCCCTCTTTCGAGTTATAATTTCATTACATTATCCCAACCAGTGAGAAATGGTACAGGTTAATATCGCTAAACGCTCATATTTTTACGAGAGAGGTGACTTTTCTGTGCATCTAAATAGTATAACCTCTTTTGTACTGTCAGACCCCTGCAATATTTTTCACACAAAAACAATGGCTGAGTAAAAAAGGGGATATCCAATAGGGATATCTACATTTTTACCGACAGCCAAGCTGCTATAAAATCCATTATCAGCAACCTTCATATGTCGCAAGTGTCTGAAACAGTTGGCTGAGAAGTTTGACATTCATCTAGTCTGGGCACTGGGGAAAAGCTCGCTAAGAAAGACACGGTGAAAACGCTCATACCGGATATGGAAACACCATGTATGCCACTTACGACATGCAAACTGGCTCTTATATACAAGGCAGCAAATTTAGCAAATTGCAGGTGGAAACATATTAGTACCTGTTATGCCACTAGGCTGCTGTGACCCAGGTTTATTAAAAAGCACGCAAAAAAGCTCATAGTTTTGGCAAAGAGTGATCTTGTTAATTTAATAGGTGTCATAACATTGGTGGGGGAGGGGGGGGTGCATGCAAATGATTTCTGTAGAAGCTGCAGGGATGGGGATGAGGAGAAGTCAGTATCACATCTCACGGAGAGAAAAAAATTGACTTGAATCAAGCTCAAAGCGTTAGTAACTGAACTTAGCTCAATAGAGCTCAAAACCATCTCAAAACAAGCTATTTACGTACGCAGTTTATGTTAAAAATTGGACTTGAAATTTTATTTGATAAACACGTCATTTTGTGCTTAATAAGTGTTTGATGTTTAAAATTAATTTTTGTTGTTGTTGTCTTTGCTCATCAAAAAAATAAGCAACCGAACAACATAATTCTTAGTTGGTTTTTATTGCTGTTAGTATAAAAGTGCAGAATATAAATTAAAAATTTTTATTTTCCTATCCGAATTGGATCAAATATCTTATTTGGACACTGAAAATATAATTTTGAATTTGCGTGTCTGGTCATCTTTTTTTTCAGTTCCTTTGATGACTGAGCCCCTTATATTTTGTCATATATTGCCTATTATTAAAATTCACAAAATGTCACATCCGAAAATTTCATAGATAAGATATGAGAGCATGTTAACTTGTTTCATTCACAATCCATAAATGACATGCATTGGACACAAATGCATGCATGTTTTTCTTTTATAATCGATCTCAAAATGTCATAAATTTGACCCAAGTGAGCATATTAGTTTTTCGACGAACAATCCAAAAACCACATACATTATGCACAAATAATCGTATTGATTTTTTTGATAAATGATCGCATTATGGCTTGATATATATATATATATATATATATATATATATATATATATATATCAAGAATATTATGGTTAAGCTCAGAATCTCTCCCAGACTAAATTGATGTGGGATTGTTTTTAGCTCAAATTTATCTCCGTGCTCATACACGGCTTTCTCCCGTTTCTACGAAGCTCCATTTTCAATGAAAAAGCAAGCGGCTGTAGCATTAAGTAGTTTTAGGTGATTTTCATGAACATGGTCTCATGGAAGTTGGTGGTCTAAGTGGTAGACCGCCACCATTTAGAAGAGAAGTTTTATCTATTTATGTATACATAAATAGGCGTAGGGAAAACAGTTAAGAACCCTTTTCTCACGTGTTTCTCAACCGATTTTGATAATTTTTTTAATTTAATCAGAGAGCGAAGAAAGAGTGCACCGACTAATTTTTATAGTTATAAAAGCCCGCAAAAAAATTTGGTCGAATTTTGACCCCAGGCGATACTAGTTTATATAAAGAAACATGAATACGTGAAGTTATTGTCTAATTCAGGTAGTCAAAAGTAAATTTTTCAAACTCCAATTTCAAACAAAAAAGGGTAATATTTTGCAATATCCAAAAATGTTGGAATAACATTTCTAAGCAAGAACTTTTTTTATTTTCAGAACTATTCAGAAATTTCAAGTGAAATTTAAAAAAAAAACAAATTGCCGATTTCAGCTCTTGAAAGAACTTTGACCTTTGTTTCTTATGATCACAGTAATGTTGTGTGTGTTTAGAATGTGTGCACACAATTTATCGAGAAATTGGACCTACATGTTTGATGCCAACTTCAAACGGCTAAAGTTCATGTTCTCAAGAAGCTTTACATGGCATTATTTACACTCTAAGGATTGCCATTGTCTGCAGAGAGGTGGTGACCGAACAGAAAAATTTTTTATTTTAAAAATCTTTGTCGGGAGTGGAAATCGATCTCGGGTTTTGGGCATGCAAGCCACATACTTAACACACATGCCATGGTCACCTCCAAGTTCAAGTGAAATTAAAAATAAATTGAAATTCAGAAATTGCATTTGATATACAGAGAAAATCAACTTCAGAAATTCCAGCAATTGATGTTTTCTCAATTTCGAATGGAATTTCTAATTTTAATCGATCTTTTCGGAATTTCAAAGAAAATTTATGATTTTCAATTGATATTTTAAATGGAAAAGATTTTTTTAATAACGAAATACTTGGGAAACATGTCGTCGGTATATGTCCTTGTAGAGAAGAATTACCCCATATCAGTAATACTTTTTTTTCATAGATTTGATTGAGAGTTAGTTATAAGTTTACGTTAATGGTCACAGTTTGAGTGAAACTAATGCAGCCAGACATGCATATCTCTGCAGTTCTCTCCCATCGTTCTAAATACTTGATGTTTGTTCCTTAATGGGTTGTTGTCCACCATACCATAGTTACATAGAACAGTGTGGGTCTGACTATTAGCGTCTTAGGTCCGAATGATTTCCAAATGGTTATTCTGTGGTTTTTAATATTATGTGGCCAGGTACAGTACAGTAAAAATCTTAACTATTTATCTGAAACTAAAAAGTCTACTTCTAGTCCAATGAGGGGAGAACACGCTAGATTGAGTTTATATCACTTTGTTTATAGCACAATTCTTGTCGTTTGAGTATTTTTCAGAAACCCTCTTCTCTGTATTCACTTTGAATTGTGATCAGTGCTGACTTCAGAAAATTTGACAGTATAGTCTAAAAGATCCATTTAACGATGATTGTTAGTATTCCCAACAACGTCGATACCAATTCCACTTAAGAGAAATAAGGACACAATCGACAAATAGCGACCATAGTGTCGGTGAGATTACTTTCTCAAGAATGGCACCCTTTACTTGTTATGGCTTCAGTAAAGTTCTGTGCTAGTTTGTTTGAACGACTCTATTGCTAAGCATACCCAAACTATCTACTAATGACTACTGGTATATGTGTCGTTAAAATGACGAGTTATTAAAAACTTCTTCGAAATCGAGTGGAACTATGATGGCAGGACTTAAATTACCAGAATTTGTTGCGAAAACTAAAATCGAACTCGAACATTTTTCACTGAACATTTCAAACAACAAGTAAAAATCTAAAATACTACTTAAAACACAGTTCAATTAGAACGAAAGTGCTTACAAAAGTGTTTTAACCTTTATTACATATTTTATTTTGGTATAAAAACATTTTTAAATTAATTAATTAATTGCATTCAATGGTAAAAAACAAAGGAAATCAGCTACAAAAACATTACTTTTGACATATGTACATCATAGATATGGACATGGCTGGAATGGCAAAGAAAAAGTTTGACCATGACTTGGGTGGCAAAAAACTGAAAAAAAATAAACACTGTGTTAGACATGGTTAAAACAAAACGACAACAGCAGAAAACAAAAAAAAAAAAACCAAACTTGTTAATAAGCAAAATACTACATATATTGCTCTATGCATTCGGGCGGTTATTGAAAAATATGTTGACAACAATGCGAAGATCGGCATAAATATTAACAACAACAATAAAAACAAATACAATTATGATCACACAATATTCACAAAATTGAAAAATCAACAACATGTTAAAACTTATTGAAAGCGTTGCCAAAATCAAAACGATCGAACGAACCATTGATGATTTAGAGATAAAATAGTAAGTTGTGAATTTCATTGAATTCGGCCAACAAGTAAAGCTTAAGTTTGGCAACTTAGTAAAAAGTAGAAAGAGAGCAAGATAGAGTAAACGAGAGTTGTTTTATTTTTTACTAAATCATGTTGAAGGTGTTCATAGCGTTCATATAGCGTCAGGTTTTTTTTTGGTACGTTGTGGATTTTTTTGATTTTAGAGTGCTTATTTATTGTACATCATATTTATTTTATTAACACCATCATAAAGAGTAAAAAATGAAAATAACAACAAAACAACAGCTGCGGCAGCACCAACAGCTTGAATCACTGCCGCGTATCTTTTTTGCTTATATATGAAGTTTTTTTCTTAAAATTTTTTATTTAATAGTTTTTTTTTTTTTTTTGCTTAAACCAGACTCTGTGCTTGTCGACTTTCAGACAATCAGTAGGTTTTCGATAAGCGTTTCGTGCACATCAAACATTGTTATTTCTTCTGGGTTTGTTTTCGTTGTTTTGTTTTGGCCCGATTTGCGAGTTCTTCCTGTAATCATTGCTGGTGTGTAAATTAATGATGTTGCCATATCGTGGCTGTGTTGATTGTTGATTGTTTTTAGGGTTATTTTTTTGTTTAATTTTTGAACGTTTTATTTCCACTGTGTGCCAAGGTGTGCGCATGTGTGCGTGTGTGTTTGATTTCAGTGGCAAAATCCAGTTAAATGCTGCAAATAAAATAATAAATATTATCAAATTCATCGGCAATATTGCGCAAGGAACAATATGAGAACTGAAACACAAGGTATACACGGAAATAAAACGGATCGGTACGTTGTGCGGTATAGGTACAATACGATATTTCAAGCGTTGAAAACTAATGCCGTCCAAATTCATTGAACTAACTTGTGGCTTATGTTTGGGAGCTTCTTGTCCGTCACCTGCTTGACTTAGCAGTTAGTTGTTTGCTTACCGTTGGCGTTCATTGTTGTCGCGTTCGGTTGTGATCAACGCTAACTTGTGACAGTTCGAATATTGGTGTGGCAGCCTAAAAAAAAAAAAAAAAAATTAAAAAAAAAAAAACAAAATAAAAATAATTATAAAAAGTATTAAAAACAAAATTGAACAAATAACATAAAGTATATTCGTTTGAAACAAGGCAATGCCAAAAAATAAAAAAAAAAACAAATAAATTTGATTTTTATGCAAAAGTCAAACAATTATTATTTCTTGAGTTCACTTTATCTCTTTATTATAAAAATTATTTTATATTTTTAGTGCAATAACGTGTTTGTTTTTCATAAAAAAATTGTCAACATTGTTGTTGCTTCAACGTTTAACTGCTGCTGGTTGCCATAATTGAAAAAAATAAATTAAAACAAAAATAAAACAAAAATGTTGAAAACATGACTCTTTACAAAACAGCAATTGTCAAGTGATAAATAAAATCAATTTTTTTTTTTTTTCAAAAAAAAAATTGTTTCAACCACTTAGTTGCAGAGCCAGAAAACAAAAAAAAAAAAAACAACATCAATATCAGTCAACACCACCGAACAAAGGATACAAGTTCGAGAATTACACAACCCAACCTCAATTGCGAAAGAAAGTAATTTTCAACTTTAATTCGCCTTTGCTTTGCACACAATAGGTAAACAATTATAATTCATTATATATTGCTTTTTCACTTCATTAGCCTTAATTAACATACAAATTATTTTTTAATTATTGTCGATTAAAAATAAACGTAATTTGCATTGACGCTGTTGTAAACTTCATAAGGCGCATTTCACCATCAATATTTCGAATTAAGTTATTTTGAAAATTTTGAAATTTCAAGGTTATAATGAACAATTTAGTGTAGAAACATTTTATATGTGTTGTTTTTTTTTTCAAACTTCCTCATTCCTTTCTCAATTTAATTGATTTCAATTGTCAAAGTTATTCCTATTTGGGTGGTTAAAATTGTGCACCTACCATAAATGTAGAACTTCATATATTTGGTGTTTACACCCAAATATTAATTAAATTCAAGCTTTGTAAATAACAAGATTTGAAATTAGTTTTGTTTTAAGGTGAAGATGCAATTAATATATCCATATTAAAAAAAAAAAAAAATTATTCCGATTAAAAGCGGAA
This sequence comes from Tetanocera ferruginea, assembly GCA_958299015.1. Classification (NCBI taxonomy): domain Eukaryota; kingdom Metazoa; phylum Arthropoda; class Insecta; order Diptera; family Sciomyzidae; genus Tetanocera; species Tetanocera ferruginea. The sequence continues at coordinate 138,803,614 of OY282642.1, forward strand.
ATACTTCTTAATTCTCATTTGCTCGTAAGTGAACAATTGAAAATAGGGCAAAATCAATACACTTTGCCTTTTTTGAAGTTGTATTTTGTTATTTTCAAATTATGAAACATTTAATTTCAAGGCTTAGACTGATGGCAGAGCGTTAACTGTTGGCTAAGCAATGCTTGAAGCTAAAAGCAATACTGTTATATAGAGCCTTAGTCTGGATTTTCAATGGCAAATTAATAAGGATATTCGAATATGTCATGGAATTTATAACAAATAATTTTTTTTATATTTTTTATAATTTTATTTTTTTTTTAATAATAAGAAGAGTGATCACTGGCCTGTAACTTATGTTTCAGTTCAATAGATTTTAGCTCCAAAAACGAAATTAGCTTCGGTTGAGCCTTATAACATTTCTTATGAAATTTGGTTTCGATTGGATCACTGTTAATGGAAATCCTGTGAAATCCTGTCGGGCTGTACGTACAAAACAAAGTGTTTATAAAATATTAGTTTTTATATATTTATGTTCGATTTTATTGAAATTAAACAAAGCGCTATTCGCACCAGGGTCGCACGTAAAAAACAAAGTGTTTTTAAAATATTATTTTTATTTATTTAAAGTAATTTTATTAAAAATAAATAAGCCATACCAAAGTCAATCTTTGAATGTAACTATGATTTGTTTTGTTAACAAAAATTCACCATTATTAATGGTTTTACTGACAATTTTGCAAAGTTTATTCATTTTGCTTTTTACTCATTTAACTCGAGACTGACTCATGAATTTTAAGAGATTGCAATAGCACTTGACAGTTGTTGTATTTTAGCCAGAAAATTTTATTAAACAAAATTTTATTTTTTTTTTTATTACGCAAAGTTATTTCAATTCTGAAAAAAAATAGCAACTACTTGGATGGTAAAAATTGTTCATCTACTCGTGCCATAAATAACAATCTTCATATATTGAACCAATGTGTTAACCAAATATTTATTAGATTCTATCTTAGAAAATAACAATAAAATTCACTTAATTTTAAGGCGTAGATTCAATTAATATATCCATATAAAATTAAATAATTTTTTCTGATTAAAAGAGAAATACATGTCAGAAGTGATTTATTAAAAATAGTATAAAATCAATTTAATCATACACTGAGCTAAAAAACAACGTAAAATCAAAGAAAACCACTTCGATTCAAATATTTTTCAGAACAATTTGGCACCAAACACGAAATTATTCAGTTCAAAGTGTTTCCACTTCGATAAAAAAACATATCCAGTTTGGTGTTGTTTCCATTTTAAACTAAGGTATAACACACTTTGAAATGAAAAGTATTTCACTTTAATGTAACGTGGACTTAGATTTTATTCAAAGCGGAATCCTATTTAATTGAAATACTTCGTCTTTATTTTAAATACGCTTTAGCTTTGAAATAAATTATTTAATACTTTGATTCCACATTGTTACATTAATAAATCAAAGTGATTACCACTTTGAATCAAACCTTCAACATGTTTGATATTAACATACAAATAAGTAAAAGAATATTATTTTTTTCCGAAATTTTCTTTTATTGAAATATATGAAAACATTTGATAAAATACTTAAATAATTATTTAGAGAACCTAGAATACATTAATTTTAATAAGTATTGTATAAGTATGTAAATTATATGATGTCAAGTTCAAACAATATATGTATACCTTAAAATAATTAATATAAAAATTGAAATTATCTCTTGCTTCCTCGATACACATAACTTCTCTTTGAATTCTGCCTTGAGTCCAATGTTATCGCTTTCTTCATTATTGTCTTCTTACTTTGCACTCACTGATTTAATTTTCACAAACGAACATTTTATTTTCCAAGAGGATTTATTTTCCAGCTTACGCAATTGCTTTCAGAAAATTAAAATTATTTTCAAAATTTATTTTGATACACGAAAGTATGAAGCTTCAAACTGAATTGTCGTCCACTTTATATTTATACACAAATATATTTTTCTTCGTTTTCACTTTTAACAACTTCAAATATAAACAACTTTATTTTCAACTTACTTTCCAAGAGGATACACTTCATTGAATATAAGGGTAAAGTGCCTCATCATTATTTTGAATTTTTTCTACTTCTAGTTTTCATATTTGATTTGAAGATTTTCAAAGTTAATTTAAAGACGATTTTTTGAAACGTAAAATGGAACAACGTAAAATTGAGACGATATTATTTAATTTTAAGTTGCTATTTTTCCCTGAGTGTAGAATATAAACAGTTTAAGTATTTTATATGTTGAACTAATTTTGGTGCATTAAATTTCAAGGCTTAGGTTGCGGTTATAGTGAACGCCGAGTCAGACAGGCAGGCATACAGGCAATGTGAACAAGCGAGATAGATAGCTATCTGCATCTAGTTTTTTCACACAAATTTCAGCCTGCCTGTCTGTCTGTCTGCCTGACTCGGCGTTCACTATGCGTTCAGCCTTAGACTGATGATAGAGAGGGTTCTGCAAGCGAAGTGATACTTGTAGCTTTGTCAGTACTTTCCGTGGGAATATTGATAATAGCCATAATTGGTACCATATCATTCATTAATTATATGTTTTTTTAATGTAAGAAAATTGAAATTTTCTACTCACCCAGCGGTCAGAATAGGCCTGAATCAATACATTCTCTCAGGCCTGAGGGGTAATGGTAAGACCTGAGAATTCAACACACCTCTTGATTTCCTTTTCCCATATAAATGTCATACTTACGGAATACCTGCTATAGTATAGCGTTAACTCAGGCCTGAATATCCCTAAGAATATTCCTCCGAAAATTCAGGCCTGAGTGAATGCTTAAATATCAGGCCTTCTATCAGGTCGTCCCAAGCCTGAAAATTCAAATGAGAATGCAAATAGCAGAAATATCATTCACCAAAGCCGAGCTGCAGTTCGTCTTCGGTGTCATGAGCATTGTTAGAATTATTTTAATGAATTTAAGTTGTTAGAACTTTTTCACAAAATAATTCAAATTTTTGTTTTGTTTTGAGAATGAAAAATGACGCGTCGATTACTTTTCATTTTTGTATTTTTATTTTGAAAAAATTTCCCAAACTTGTTTGATGGCATTACGACTTCGCTTCTAATCTCAGCCGTTGCTCAGGTGTCAACACGAAACAAAATCAAAAATACTTTTGAGGGATATTTGGGTTAACTGAAAATGCTCATAAACGTTTGATAGCATTACGCCTTCGCTTCTAAACTCAGGGATATCTTCAGGTCTGAGATTGACACAAAACAAATTATTCAAAGGTTAGACAATTTTAGGGAAGTTTTTAGAAAGCTTAAATGCTAATTCTTATTCTGAAATCAGCTATGATCTCATTCCCGAATTTTCGAAGCAAAATAGAACTAATTTCATGCCAGATTTTATCAGGTATGACAAAAGCTGACCGCTGGGCACTATTGATTACATGGAGCAAAACACTACAAGTGTTCTCAAAGTATTAATTTATTCTTTCGCGATTTCTTTTTAGTTATTTTTATTGAAACAGTAATATTCTTAGACTCTGCTTATTAAGTATGTATGGTAAAGTAACCAAACAAACACATTGACAAAAACACTCGCAGAAAAAGCAATATAGTTTGAGGTTCATATTAAAAAGATTTTTATTTATTTGATATTTGCTATCTCTTAAAAACTCTTTGGTTTCAATTTATATAATAAACATTAATCGAAAGAAATTTATTTGCCAAGAAAGAAAAATAAAACAAATACAAATTGGCTATTTCAGCCATTGAAAGGACTTTGCCCGAGCTTCATATGATCAATTGTGTTGTGTGTGTTATTAAATTTTTACACACAATTGACCGAGAACTGCATCTACATGTTTTATGCCTCTCTACATGTTTACTCTCTGTGGCTTGCCATTGTCTACAGAAACGACAGACAGAGAAAGGTATTTCTATTGAAAAAACTTTTGCACGAGGTAAGGTTTGAACTCAGGATTCGTTAGTTTGCACGCCACACACTTAGCACACACGACCACGGCCATTGCAAATGTACCGCTGCCTTAAAATTTTGAGAAACAAATCGCAACAAATGAATGATATTCGTGTGGTCCTAAAATTGTTTGTGCGAAATTAAATCGATAGTTGAGCTCAACTTTCGTCATAATTCGAATTGGAACAGAAAAAATGTGTGTTTCATGTGATGCAGCAGATTTTGGAAATTAAATTTATTTTTGAAATATAATTTTTTATAGATTTAAATGAAGATCTTAAAAATGCGAAAAAAGCAAGTGTCAAACCAGCTTTATTATCGTCAAAACCAGAAAAAATAAATCTAAACCTTGAAAAATAAAAATGCTTTAATGTCAATAAAAATACATCAAACGTTAAGAATATTGCTTGTGTTTTCCTACGGAAAAAACATTTTGCAAACACACATATTGTATCCTTAACCCTGCATCACTAAACTTAGGGTGGAATCCACCCAGTCACACTTTCTATGTGAGATTTCTAATGCAATACTTGCGTGACGAACTAACAGTCAAAATCTAATCTCTATTCAAAATTTTCAATTTAATTATTTTCAGTTTCTAGTGCTCTCCGAGATATCTCGCGCGTGTCAGCGCGATTAAAATAAGAAGTGTTTGGGTGCTTTACACCAAGGTTAGTTAAAAAATACTTTTTTTTTTGTGAATTATACCCAGGAAGTTTAGTAGCAAAACTCAGACAAGGTGCTCTAACAGTGATTTTATAAGGACAAATATATCCAATTTGCACTAACAACAGTATGTCCTTCAACGCAACGCCTTCGCAAATATGGAAAACTACAGGCGATAGTTCTTCCAGTGTCGTAATATTATTGCGAAAATTATATAAATTTAGCTGATCTTTTTGAGGTGGAAATTTGTTCTAAAGAGAAAAAAGTAAGGTAAAATGGGTAGTTTTGAATCATGGGGAGTTGTGAATCACTCAAATATCCGCCATGTTGAAATTGCTTGACATCAGGAAACTAGTGTCAAAATTTTCAAATTGTAGAAATGACACGGTTTTTTCAAAACCTATTGTATTTTCGTGTTTTCTTACATTAAAACATGAACTATCTTAAATTTTTTGTTTTACATAGAAATTATATGTAAAACAAAATTAATTTAATTTATAATAAAATAGTTTAAAATAGCGACAATAATCTGCAATTTATTGAAAACTACATTTCTTAAGTTTAAGAAATGATGTGCTTATTATTGAGCATTTCTTTTGTGGCTGGAAGACACCCAGAGGTAGTTGTGACGCAACTCAGCCATAGGTTAGTGATCGTATAGCAAGATAAAAAAAATTGTAGGTTTTTTATGTTTTGTAATTTGGTATATCGCGATTTAAATATCAAAGCGCAGTTATATATAACATCCATAATTGAAACATTTTCTGTTGAAAAAAGGGTATTACAATTTTTTTTAAATATCATTTTCTATCGAAAAATGTCATTTAAAAAAGTGACTCAAGAGTGAAACGTGAGTGACAGTCGGATTATCTTGGAAAATAATTGGCTGGTACATTCTATGTCTCGGATTAACTTTTATATATATAAGATTATTAAATTTGGTATATTTTTAAATCAAGCAGACGCAATTATTTTTAATTTGAAAGGCAATTTCTCTGAGCAGAAAAATAAATTAAAACAAGTAAAGAAAGTCTAAAGTCGGTCTAGTCCGACTATGAAATACCCACTTTTCAAAAACAAAAAAATTTTTATTGTTAATGGGCGTGTCCGTGGGTGCATGAAGCCTTTATTTTATATGCATTTAAATGTTGATGAAAAATTTACACATACCAAGTTTTATTCCTGTAGCTCACAGTTAATGCCTTTATTGTGCTTTCGCTATGGGAGGTGGGCGAGTTCATGGACGGATTACTTCCAATTTTTGAACACACCTTAGTTTTAGTATAAAATACATACATACCAAATTTAATTTCTCTACGACAAACATAACCGTATTTATTGAGTTTAAAACTTTTTGGGTTGTATGGGAGGTAGGCGTGTGCGTAGCCGGATGACGTCCATTTTTCAATACCATCTTTGTCTTGTCATAAAAAACATATGTGCCAAATTTTAGCTCTTCAATTTAAACACAGGCTTAATTATTGAGTTTTAAACTGTTTGGGTTGTATGGGAGGTGGGCGTGTCCGTGAGCTGATGCCGTCCATTTTTCGAAGACATCTTTGTGTTGGTATTAAACACATATAAATCAAATTTTATTGTTGTAGGTTAACTATGAGCTGAGTTATGCAGTTTTAAATTTTCGCGTTGTATGGGAGGTAGGCGTGTCCCAAGGCGGATGATGTCCATTTTTCAAAAACATCTTTCTTTTGTTATAAAAAACATATGTGCTTAATTTTAGCTCTTTAGGTTAAAAACAGGCTTATTTATTGCTTATTCAATTTTTGGGTTGTATGGGAGGTGGGCGTGTTCTTGAGCGGATGACGTGCATTTTTCGAAAACATCTATGTGTTAATATAAAATACATATACAATAAATTTTATTGTTGTAGGTTAATTGTGAGCTGAGTTATGCAGTTTTCAATGTTTGCGTTGTATGGGAGGTAGGCGTGTCCGTGGGCGGATTCCAAAAATATTCAATAGTGCAGATCCTTGGGTGCATTTGATCATGTGTACCAAGTTTCATTCAATTATCTCAACTCCTTCTTCTTATCCTGTGTATACGGACAACACACAGACGGACAGACGGACGTACGGACATGAATAGCTCGACTCACGAGATGACGCTGATCAAGAAAATATATACTTTTCTATACCGGACTAGCTTCGTTCTATGCGTTACAAACGTTTGCACAAAGTTAATATACCCTGACCTTTCAGGTTTAGGGTATAAAAATTAATGTATATTCCTAAATTTTGTTGTTCATCGCAACTGCGCTGCGGAAGTACTGAATTTTATTTTTCAAAAGCAACCAATCAAAATTGGAAAAAAAAGGGGGCGTCAAAAAATAATTTGTTAACCAAAATTTCACTTCACAATGTTTTCTTGAGAAAATAATTTATTTTTTTATGTAATTTGTATTTGATTTCTCTGTCAAGATGCAGGTTGCTGCAGGCCGTCGGTGCAACACCGTATTTGTGCGATCATTTGTTCTGAATGTTTGCGTTTTTAAATATGAAGAACAATAGTAAAAAACACTCAAAAAAAACATTAAGTTCAGCGAACAGTACAAAATGAAAAAGAAATTACGCTCAAAAAAATTTTCTAGCTTTAAAAATAATTTTCACTGCGCATCGAAAAATGAAATTAAAAAATGTTCTTCTCTTTTGAAACGGGCTATATAATAATTTTACCAGGTAGTGTTGACAAATGTTGATTCTCTCAGCTACAAGTAAACGAACTCTTGTCAAAAACAGCTGTTCGTTGTTATATGCGTTGGCCACAACATTCAGCTGTGTCAACTGTTGTGACAGCTACACATCGGGGAGCGCTGTTATCGGTATTGAAGTTTCAGAAAAATTGTCAAGTTTATGAAATTTCAAGCTTTGTATCAAATACCAATGGAAATTTCACCAGCAAATAAAAAATTTTCTATTTTTAAATGCATTTCAATGCGCAACTTCATATTTATGTGCATCAAGACTTAGCAGTTGGCAACTGTTGGGTACGCTGAATGTGACCAGTGAAAATTAATTGTGTGCAATGACGAATTGTGAGCGCTCTCTTTCTTGCTATATTTTTTGACAGAAGTCTGTTTCCAACAGAAACGTCAATACTACCTTGGAGTAATTATATCATGTGACAAACGAATTATATGTGACATAGGCCTTAAAAACATTTAAAAAATTAACCTCATTCATATTTGTCATAATAATATTTAAGACAATATAAATAAGCGTCTCATTATAAGTATCTGCACATCCATAAGAATGAACTAAAGCTTAGAATAAATCAATTCATACCTACAAAAGAAGAGTTACCTCAAAGGCCACATGCCGCCAACATGTCTGTCTTCCACGCTATTCGTTTGATTAAGTTGATCATGAGCGTGAGCAGTTAAAATAAATTCATCGCACGGCCAGGCACGAGAAGATTTAAAAGCCTTCAAGCTTTTGATTGAGCATCAAAAAATCTTAGATATTTGTCTTCTTTTGCAAAAGGCGAACATACAAAAGTTGAAATAAATCTCTGGGCGACACATGTGAGCAGTTAATGCGAATAAATGTTTTTTTACAAAACTGAGTTAACATGTTTATAATAACCACGTTTGTCTGATTTATTGGCGGCTTTGTTTTTGTACAACTTGTTTCTTCTTCTTCTTTACACTTACACTCATTACCAGATTTGTTTTTGTGTCGTCAGTAAACTGTCAAATCTTAAATGCGGCTTTATTTGACTGTCAAATGCCGCTGAATAGCTTTAATAGCAGCTTAAGAACGCTTTATACCTTGGCCATACCTAATAAATGAGCTGCTCACATACAAATTTTGAAATATTTTAAGAAATTCTTAAAACATATGACGTTATTTTATGTTCACGTATAATGAAAATTTATGCAAAATTATACAATAAATTTTTACGGCTATGATTTTTCATGTATAGATTTTTGCCTAAGTGATGTGAATGAACCTAAACATTTTTTTATAACCACTTAAAGAAAGAACTATAAATCTTAACAGCTATTTATAGTTGTGATGTTTTATTTTGATTATTTCTTTTATTTTTTTTTTCTTTTTTGTTTTGTCAGTTTGATGTAATTAAACGCCACGAATGTAATGTAAACAACAATTGGAAAATTTTTAAAATTTTCCTAGCTTTGTGAAATGTTAATTAAATGTAATAATTTTATTCAAGTTTATTTATCTTGAAGCATGTTGCTCGGTTAGTTTATTTTAAATAAGAGCTGGGTCGAGTACGAAAAATGCACATGAAAAACAAAATAAACAAAAAGATATTTAAAATTCCAAGTGAGGCAAACAGGTGCCTCATGCATCCATCCACAATTTACTACTATTACTTGTCTTTAAGCTGCCCCTGCTCTTCTTGTCATACTGTGCCATGCCACAGACCGTTCTTATGCCAACTGTTCAGCCAATCGTTGGTCGAGTCACAGCTAAAGATTACTAAATGAAAACAACAACATTTAAAACAACTACGTTTGAGCGCCATTAAAGGTGTATGAATAAATACACACACACACACACACACACACACACACACACACAAACAACGTAAAACGCATTCATACCATGCCATTCATACCTGCATATACATATATACTTTCATACATCCATAAAAACATAGTTACGTCTATGCCAGCGTCATATATTATTTGCGAAATAAATGTTTTTTTTTTTGTTAGTTTTTGAATGTTGTATTTGATTTGTTTGTTTTGTTTTTTTTTTTCTTTTGTGATTTTGTATAAATTGTATAAATTAAAGTTTCGTAAGTCTAGTGGAATTATTTGTGAATGTTAATATTTATGAAATATTATAAATGAATAAATAATTTATTTCAAAATATTATATCATGTTGAAATAGTTCACTCAATAGAGAGAAAGAAAAAAAAAAAATCCCTTCAGCTCTGTGTTAGTAATAAAAAATATGCCAACTTATCATTTTTTAACCCTTTATTGTGTCAACACCTCAGCATTTATATTTTATATTTTATTCACTATTCATAAAAAATGCAAAAACTCTACGCTAGATATGAAAATTTATTGGCTCTGTGCTTAATGTGCGTAAATTCTGCTCACTCTGGCATCATCGTTGTGTCGTCGTCCTTATGTCTGCTTTATACATATATACATACATATTCCTCTCATCAAAGAAATTCCAACAGTGATATTATATAAATAACAGTCGAGGGGGCTGTAGCGTGGTGTGTGTGTCTGTATGTCATTGTGTGTACTTGAGCTACCCTTACAATATCACAGTTGATATTCAAGACTTTGTTGGCACAACAAGGATAACATTTTTTAAGCATTATTGATTTCGTTATAGTATGTATCTCGGTCAACAAGAGAGAGATGCATGCTTTTTCTTCAATTATTCTTAAATTTTTTCTTAAACAATATTTTCAACTGCATGAATTTAATAATGATTAAAGCCAGAAAATTTAATTGACTTGTTTTGTTCATATTTTCAAGGATATTGAATAATAATTAGTACTGTGTAAAATATTAATAGCTACATTTAAACGCGAAGATATATATTATATAAGATTATAATTTACGGTATGCTTGTGACGTTTAGTAAATGATTGACATTCTCTAGAACACAATACACTGTGTTTTAATTACAAAATTTTATCATATGTTCAACAACAAAATTAGTATTTTATACTTTTAATTTAATACCTACTAAAATAAGTATTAATATTTCTCAATTGTCACCTTTTCTGGTTTAAACGAGAGTACTTAACAATATGAAAAATTTATATAAAAACAATATCAAAAATTATCTACGGATATGTTACTTATACTTTTGATGCATGCAATCACCATTCTAAAGTATTTTATACTTGGCAATAGAAGCACAAACTCCGAGGTTTTGAATCTTTAGTTCGGTTGTTCAATTTGCTGTAAGCTGCTAATGTAGTTTCACTTCAAAAAATTACGGACTCAAACTTTGATGATTAGGTATTTTTCTTCGTTAAATCTGTTGATTGTTTCGTTAGTTTAGACTCAAACCATTTCACCATGGCTTATGGAGAGTTATTTAATTGCATGAATTCGCTGCGTTTCATAAGTGTTTCATCGGTTTTACTCCCCGTTTAGTTCGCCGTATGTTGCATACGCAGCTAAAGAAGTTTCACTTCAAGAAATGTCAACCGGTCGGGGCCTCAAAAGTTAGAGGAACTCATTTAAATGATTTCCGCATACTTTTTTTTAATCGGAGAAAATCAGCCGAAGCAGTTTTGATTCTCCAGAAGGTTCTTTTTGTTTAAAAAAAACAAGTTTTTTGCTTGTCACTTGTTATTTTTCACATAAAGCATACCCACATCTGCTAAAATATTAAATTTCTTATTTTTACTTATATTTTGACATAAAAAAAAATGCTAAAATTTTGTTTCATTATAACTATTGTTGACCACCAAAAATTGATTTTTTTGCTATTCTTAAAAAGACATTTTTTTAAAACCGCTGTAAAAGACAAATTTTTTATTAGATTTCCGTGGAATTGTTATTGTTGGAAAGGTATTAAGTTCTTCTTTTTTTTGTGTATCGCTTTAATCAAAGCTTAGTGATTAAAAAAAAATTTCCAAAACTGGACGATAAAGCAGTGAACAAATGAAATTAATTATTTGTATGAATAAGAAATGTATCATTTTATCAGATTTCAAAAGCCGATTTCTCACATTCTGTCCGTTTTCGCACGCAGCTTTGATTAAAGCGATACACAGAAAGAAAAAAGAACTTAATACCTTTCCAACAATAACAATTCTAAGTAAATCTTATGAAAAATGTGTCTTTTATAGCGGTTCTAAAAATATGTGGGTTTGAAAACAACAAAAATTCAATTTTTATAATTATAATCTTAAAATTTTTTTATCTCAAAATATTGGTATAAGTGAGAAATTTAATATTTTAGCAGATGTGGGTACACGTTCTGTGATATATAAAAAGTTGCAAGCAAAAAACATGTTTTCATCCCTTGGACCTTCAGGAGAATCAAAGTTGCTTCGGCGGTTTTTTTCCGATTTGAAAAAAAATGTATTCAGAAATCATTTTAATGAGTTCCTCTAACTTTTGAGAACCCGACCGGCGGAATCTTAATTTTGATCCGGTCTATTATACATGATCTCCACGAATTGCATTCATCAAGTTTGGTCTAGTTACCAATTACATGAGTCATATAAACTATTTGTGATATCAATGTACAAAATATACAAAAGAAAAAACAAAAACACGAAAACATTAATATTGCATAAGCCTAATGCAAAAAGTTCTTAAATTTTGTGTACAAAATATATGAACCAATAAAAATTTTCACAACCATGAAAATTGCCATAAAAAAATAAAAGGAATCATGAAAAATTCATAATTTATGTGAAAAAAATTCATATAATTCATGTATGAATACGGAGAGAACAAGAACAGTTCATGAAATAAGTGAGAAAAAAGCATATAAAATCTATCTGTGCCGACAAGGAATAACAGCTAAACTCATTTTCAATATTTCAGAAGAGCATTTTTCAGATGAAAATTGCTCCCTAATATCAGGGTACCCTGAATTTTGCTGTTTAGATTTGATGGCCTCAAACATTTAATTTTTAAGGTACAACCATACAAATTTGCGTACTAGTGTATTTCGTTTCGAAAAAACGCAATGAAAGTAATAATCTCATTTTGTCCTAACTCGACTTTAGCGGTTATTCCTTGTTGACACAGATATAAACAAGGGAAACGTGGACTACTTGATGCATTTATATATCGAAATTTATACATCCTATGTACATTGGGATGGGAATGTCTTCACACAAAAGAAATTAAATTGATAAACTGGATTAAAATAGTCCTTACTTCCTATAGCTAAATTGTGGCGATGGTCGTATGTGTTTTTTATTGTTATTTGTTGTTTTTTATTTGTGTGTGTTTATATGTTCAAGTATTTGAATATGGCACTGCCGTCATTCGTGTTGTTCTTTTTATCCTTTCGTTGGCAATATCACGCGACACACATGATACGAAATTTTTCACTTTCGTTATTCAATTGTGAATTTTTGTATGTAATTAGAGCAACTTCGGGTATTTTGATATGGTCGGATAATGTGATATACCTGCATCTTTTGTCAAATACACAATTTTCGGCAAGAATACACATGTGAACATAACGGCAACAGAAAAGACGGGTGCTGCGGTTTAATGCGCGCTCTCACTTGCTGTATTCGCTCTCATTGTTGTGAAATTGTTTAACCGCTGCAGTCGATATTTGTTTTTAAGTGGCTTTGCTAGTGAATCATAATAATTAAAGCAGAATTGTAAGCTAAAATAAATAAATTTGTAAGAGGTTGAATTAAGTTAGTTAGAGATTTTGATTTTCTACAGTAAATTGTTACAAAAATAATCTTATTATTTTGAAACCCGAATACGGTTATTGTGATATAGTCAAAGTTGGATAATGTGATATACCATCAATTCATACCATATCATATTGTGGTGACCCTGACATGCACCCAAAAAACAATTGTATCTTAAGAGAGTAGTTTTACTTAACAATTAATCACTGCCAGAGATCAAAGCAGTGTTGACATCAAGCCTTTATTTAATTTAATGTGCTTTATAAATATATTTTCAAGCACATGCTTTTCGTTTTCATTCTAAGACGATGGCAAAGAATGAGAAGATTGCTATAGAATAATCAACTCAACTTATTTGCACATGCAAAAAAGAAAAAAAAACCCTTATATGTACATGTGTTTCTTATTAGTAAGCACTTGCTTGCGGTTCTTCGAATAAATGTTTTTAAGCCCCATCTTTAACGCAGAAAAAAATTAAAATACACCGAATATTACATGTTTTTCTTCAAATTGTTTCCTTTTTCTAACATAAGACGATATTTATTTTATGAGTATGTTTTTCAAAACAAGTCTATAGAATTTAAAAAATGTATTTTAAAAAAATAAATTTAAATTTCAATTTGTTTTTCAAATCTAAAATTTTTTTGTTAAAAACCTAAAAAAATTCCAACCTTAAAAATTACGAGTCGTCAAAAAAGAACAAAACTAAAATATCTTTCTGAAATTAATGTTGTTTTTCGGAATGTATTCAAAATATTCAAAAACGTGCTCAGAGCTAATGTTTATTTCGCTACTTTCTAGTTTATGCTATATTTTTTTGTCAAGTGTAACATTGAATGTATTTGTGTTGATTTTTTTTTTTCAAGTTTATTTTTATAGCTTGTATCTGATGAGTTTGTTTTGGGGGCTTGTCATTTCATTCAGGCACAACATTATGTCGATGTTTTAAACATGTATATTTTTTTTCCATGTGTTCGTCTAAAGATTAAAACGTATATTTTTTATATGAACTAATAAAAATGTATTCGCAATACGGGTTTTTTTATGTGGGTGTTTTATGTGAGGTAATTGTTGCCATTTGTTACTGTTTCTGTTTTTAACTTTCAGTAGTTTTATTTGTTTCTATTAAAGTTTAGAGAACGTTTTAAGATTATGTTTACGTTACTTCCGCTTTTATTCCCTCTTCTTTATTTTTTGCATTTTATAGGTCACTCTTTTGTTTTTTTCATTTATGTTATTCGCGTAAGTAGTTGTCAGATTGTGGTATATGAGTAATTTATTTTTAAAAATAAAAGCGATTTTAACGAATTGTTAATATTACAACGGGAAACTTTTATTTATTGAAACATTTTGAAATATTTTAAATCAGTTAAAAAAAAAATATTGAACAAAATATATTGCTCACAGGATAAATAAAAGCTCTTTCTGAAGCTATATTCAATCTCAAACGACTTCATCAAATATTTCATCTCTAATGTTTTATAATGATAAAATGTCCTACTCTGTTACTGACATATCTCAATTGTTTGCTGAGTACTTTAGCAGACTTCTAAAGATCTTCGAAATTGCAGCTATTCGTTTTATTGCAGTTAAGAATTTGAAACTGTCAAAACGAAGTGTTTCATCCTGAAAAGAATATTGATTAAATATGTTGTGGGGGAAAATTCATGTGCAAAATAAAATTTTTCTCTAAATATATTTTTGTGTCTTTAAACCTTTTGCAATGATTTACAAATATTGAAGCGTTTAAAAAAATTGTGAAACGTCTAATTTTCTTTAGATTGAGAAAATTGTAGTTCAAAGTTCATTTTGAAAATGTGACTGTTGTATTCATAAAAATGTATGTGCCTTTTCAAATAAATATTTAAAACATTATTCATATACGACTAATAACGGCAAAACCTTTAATAAAGGCTTCATAAATGGGAAGCCTTCAATAAACACTTGATAAAGAAATTTTTAAATTTTTACTCTCATCTGAGTTTACATATTGTCAAAAATACTTCAAACTATTTATTACAAAATAAATGAAAACATGGCAAAACATTTCAAAATATTAAAATTAGAAATAAAAGGTGACAATTCTGACAGAGAAACATATAGAAAACAACATTATTTTGACTGTTTGAATGCCAAAATATTGATAAAATTGTAACAAATAAACAAGAAATTATTGAACTTATCAAATTCAAAAACCATTTTTGACAAGGTTTCCATTTCAAATGGCAAGTGTTCCTTTTTGAGCAAAAAAGCTGAGACAACATTTTTATGAATAACAAAATTTTAAAATGCATTTTAACTCAAAAAAAAGCTTTTTAACTATTGAACATTTTAAAGCTATTTTAAGATATTTTTATGAATAAGACCGTTCATTTGTATTTAAAAAAAAATATTTAATATAGAAAAAAATTCTTTGTTGGTCTTGCCGGTATTTCTTGCCTAGGACAGTCGAGTACTAGACGCACATGCCAGCACACTCGGCTAGACTTGAACTTTCAAAATAGTGCTACATTTCAATAACTTTCTTTTTATATTGACTTCGGTTTCTATAGACTAGCAGTCAGCCGACTGTTGATTTGAAAGTTTTATTTGTTGGATGGTATTTAACAGTGAAATCTTTTATTTCAATCCATGATTTGTTTGATATAACAGCATTTCTTCCCTGAGTGTACATAAAAAAACGTTAAACGTTATTTATCGGGAGCCTTTTGTACTCACAACATGTTGTAAGATTGGAATGTATTGATTTGGAAAGAGTTAAAACAAGATTTTTGAAGTTTGTTCTGCGCTCTTTTATTTTATCAAAGCCTCTTGCCTCATATAGGACAACTCGTTTGCTCATTGTCTTATCTTTTTTTGAAGATAGAAGACTACTGCATACTTTTGTAATTTAATTAACGGTAATATTGTTAATGATTTCAATATTCCGCAAAAGTCACTAGAGACTCTAACTATTTAAACACTAACTGTCATTAAACTAATAAAGCGACTAATGAGCCAATTAAACAGTATCTTAAATAATAACTTGCTCTATTTTTTATGCCTAAACATGCTATTAAAACCCCTTTTATACTTTTATTAAAAAAACTTACTACTTAGTTATACTTATTATGTATTATTTTTTTTAATTAAATATTTTTTACTAAGTATGTAAGGATTATCATCTATAGACGTTAACCCATTAAATTGGACACATCAGAAAATAATTTTTGTTTTTATTTTCTAACGTCTTTTTTAAAATCAAATAGGTTGGTACTATGAAAAGAAGTTGTACCAATATGACAAAAATAAATTATAAATAAAGACATATAGAACGTTTAAGGGCCGTTTTATTCACTATTATAACTAGAGAGTTATCAATAACTTTACAATTTTTATATGAAAAACTTGAGAGTTATTCAAAACTTTCGAGTTATAAAAGTGAATAAAACGGTCCTAACTTAGTTGGATTTTCAATTTTTTGCCCAACAGAAGCCTACAATTGTTTATTTCATGTGTTAATAAATGTTGCAAAAAAACAAAAGTTGTTATTGTGATTGGTGTGCAAAGAATAATTTGTTTTGAAAATAATATTATAAATAACGCATTTGCATTGGTCCACGGTTGTTTTATTTCAAGGTAAGAACACCTAAATATTATAAAACAACCTTTGAATAATTTTGTCCATTGTATTGGACAGCCTGGCAAAAGATAAGCAGCGCATGTAAAAATCAGAGGGATTTTTTTTAATGTTTTTATGGCCTAAATGATGGGAATATTAACTCAAAAACGATTATTCTAGCAAAACCATTGAAAGGGTTAATAAACAAATAAATAAATAAATATATAAAAAAATAAAAAATAGATTAAAAAAAATAAATAAGTTAAGCTTCCAGAGCTAACAAAGTAACATTCAATTTTAGATCTAAAGAAGCGGTATAAAAACTTCAGGACTGTTTGTAAAGAACTGTCTTATTTCATTCTTATATTCCACACTGAATAGCCATTACATTATTTGCTGGGCTGTTGCTATGTAACCTTGTTTATTTACTTTTGAGAAACAAGAGAAAAAGTGAAAATTTTTCAAGTAAAAATACTTTTGTTATTTGATTTTGTAAAAACATAAATCAAGGTAGATTGAACATCAGATGTCAAAGGCAGCTGTTCGTATTTCAGTTCTTCTTGTTGTTATTTTTGCCTTTATATTTTAACGTTCCCTTGATTTTTTTTTAAAGAACTCAGTAAATATGTTTTTTTTTTAAATTCTTGCAAATGTCATGCACATAATCAATTTAAATCATTGCGTGTCTTTTAACTGAAGAGAACAAAATTTTAAAAATATAGCTTAAATCAAAGGCAATCGATATATCGATAATAGTAATTCAAAATATTTCAAGCTTATTGACTTCGCGTTTCATCACACGTCAGCCGTGTATAAACTTCATATAACTTACTCCTCGAATACATCACAGGCCAAAACATACTCTTTTCTACACAACAAATAATATTTTGTATAAGTTAAACTATCCATACTTTCAATAAATAAGCAGGATACAAAAAAAAAAACTATCTATATTTTCAATAAGCAAGCAGAATCAAAACAACAGCTCTGCCTTTGAAAAACACCACGAAAACTCGCAGGATATAATTGCCTTCATAGCATATGTCGTGAACAATACGTTAGAAACTTCTACCCATCAAGTTGATGAAAATTGCAAAAAGTGTTAAGCCCTTTCTTCGCTGATAAAATAATGGCCATAACAACAAATTTAATGTCAATAACAACAACAATGAAGTTATAAAATGGAAAATTAAATCGTCGTCATAGCGCCTTTTAGGCGTCATTGATGGCGACGACTATCAACTGGAGGGACGGAGTTCGGGTCGTCTTCAGCCCTATTTTGAAATATATGCTCACATGCTTTTTGAAATATTTTTAATTTTCATCTTCTGTCGCCTTGTTCGCTCTAATTCTCTTGCAACAACCTCTCTCCTATTTGTTTCTTCTCTCGCTTATGCTCCCTGTTTATATTTTACTCTTTGTTATTCTTCAATTCTTTGAGCAGCAAAAAAAAATTTGATTCATTCAGAAAAAAGCACAATTTTCTTTATAATTTAATAAAAGAGCACATAGTTATCATTTAAGAGAAACTCTTAAGTGGCAAGAGAGTTACTAAAAGTGCATTAAGGCAGTCACGTGATGTTCACTTCCAACTTGTGGGGGGGAGATTCTATGGTTGTTGGTTTTTGCTGGGGTTGTTGGTATTAATTTCGAAAAATTTGTATGAAAACTTCTATCTATATGATATTTATGTATAACGAAATATATGCTTATATGTTATATGTAAACATAGATAAATATGTATTTATAAATATTTATTTATTTGCTTGTGTTTGTGTGTGTGCTACAAAAGTATTTAAATACAACTTGGTATATATATATATATATATATATATGAATTATATACAACGTTGTTAGTGAAATCCAGTGAAGCACAGGGTTTTTTTTTATTTTATTCTTTTTGTTGCTGTTGTTGTTATGATTTTTGTTGTTTCGAAGAAAGCAGGTCAATGAAATAACGAATGCTTTTGCGATTACGTGCAATTTTCTGCGGAAGGTATGTTTTTTTTTTAATGAATTAAAAATAAATGCTGCCGTCTTAAAGGAAACTTAAGTGCCTAAACGTCACCCTACTACTAAGCAACAAGCCAGCATGTTGTTGTTTTTCTTCAATTTAATTTAAGTTTCAATGCGTTCATTTGCATGAAATTTTATTATTCATGAGTTTTATAACGAAAACAACAGTATTACTTTTACACCGACAATTCAAGAATAATCACAAATAGTTGTTTTTTTATTGCATTCAAGTGTTCTTAACTTTCTGCAGTGACTACAGACAACTTACTGTATTTTGTGAATAACAGTACTAGAGAATTATAGCTATATTAAATAATTATAATTATTTTAAAAAAAATATGTTTTTACAAAATTTTAAATATGCCAAAAAATTTTCAGCTATTCGCAAGCAAACTCATTTTAAATGTGTTTAAAGTATGGCGTCATTATATAAACACACACGAAAGAACCAGTAAAAAAAAACAAATTGGCCATTTCAGTCCTTGAAAGGACTTTGACCGAGCGTCTTATAATCAATTGTGTTGTGTGTGTTATTAAATGTTTGCACTAAATTGACCGAGAACTGGACCTAAGTACATGTTTTATGCCGACTCCGAACTGCTAAAGTGCATGTTCTTAAGAAGCTTTACATGGTATTATTTACTCTCTGAGTTTTGCTATTGCCTGCAGAGAGGTGCTGACCGATCAGAAAAATTTTTTTATTGAAAAAACTTTTCGCCGCGACTGGGGATCGAACTCGGGCTCCAAGCATGCTAAGCCACACACTTAACCTGCGTGACAGGGTCGCCACCAGTAAGAACCAATAGTGGTGGTTTATTTTACCAAACGGTCTATTAACTCTATTACTATTCATTACTGCATACCTACAGTGTATATAATAACAATATCATTAAATATGCCAATAAGCGGACAACAATCTTCAAAATACTTTCTGTACTACAAAACAACAGATTGTCACTCGTGAGCAGCAATTCAAATGCCGATGATTTAATAAGTCTGCCTCAAAAGGTTTTGTTTTTTAAAACATCAACAAACAATTAGCAGATTGCATACAAAGTATTCCACTGAAAACAAATAGAAATGCACGCACACCAGTAAATAGATTAATTAATTATCTTATCTAAAAGATAAGTTCGTCAACTGTCTTGAAAGTTTTTGCAATATTTGAAACTTTCGTGCAGCACTTAATCAATTATCACTTTTTATTAGATAAAATTAAATAAATTTTGACAGAGTCGCAACATTTTTATTCATGTTGAAGATTAATTAATAAAATTTGTTTATATATTTTAGTATTTATTGCGTAACTGCTTTATATCTGCTTTAAAGCTAGGTAACGCTTTATCACAGGGGAAAAAATTACACTTTGCAAAAGTTGCAGCATGTATAATAAACATGTCTACTAATTTTAATGGCGAAAGCATGATTAATTTTAATGGTTAATTTTTTGGGCTCAGAGTTCAAAAATGGTGTTCGTTTTGCACTATCACCTCGAGTTAAGTAGTTAGAAGCAAAAATCTGGAAAACAGTTCTTTTTTTGGTAACTTGTCACATATTATTTTAACGTATTTTAACGTATTGAGTGGTTGCTTCAAAATATTTTTAATAAGAAATTTTTAGAAAATTTTTTTTTTTCATAAAAAAAATATTAAGCTTTTAACCTTTGACCAAATACTTGATCTATCTTTCGTTGCTTGAAACATATCGGCCTTAATATCTTGAAATATATGCAAAATTTTGTCAAATGCTCATTTTGGAAACCATATTATTGGAGTAAACATTGAAAACCGAACTTTTTTGGATCTGGTCGAATATTCCGGATGTTTTTCTGTCAATGTTTCAAACGAATTAATTGTTGTTGGTAAAGCTATCGAGTAATGGTTTGACCTGATTTCAGCAACTCTTAGTGGATCGGCCCCTTCTTTCAGCTTTCCTCCAAGTTGTAATGTTTCCTGACTTTTTTCAGAAGTAATGCCTTTCTTATTGAGGCACGAAGACCAAAACAGTCTATCACAGCCTAAACTATTTTTTTTTTGATTCATCTGATCAAGCTTCCACAATTCGATAGTACCATTCGCTTATTGCTTAAAGCTTGGATGTATTTCTTTTTTTTTAGGCTGTTTAAAGTGGAATTTTTTCAAGAATTTTAGTTTTGAAAGTGCACTCTTTTAAACATTTACGTATAGTTTTGTTGAGAACACTGAAAGGTAGAATTTCTGATACAATTCTATTTGCCTGTTTAGCATTTGCAACCCTACCTGTCACCTGTGAATAAGGATGTGAACCATGCAAGAACCCTATTTTTGCAAAATAATGACAGCAAACATAGGATGACAATAACCACAAAATAGATTTTGGAAATGTTATAAATTGTTTGGATTGACACCACCGTTTCCCAACCTAAATCCGATCAAGAACTTGTGAAAAATATTGAAGAATAAAAAAAAGAAACAGTTTTGATAGTATCGTAAGTGTGGACGTAGAATTCCGTTTAAGTTCTATCCTCTTTTACTTTGTCTCTTTGGTCTGATGGATTTGTTCATTTTGCACGTATTTTTATTGATCTTCCAAAAATTAAAAAATAAATGAATAACACTCAATTATGGACTACTTATCGATGCCAAAACAAAGAAAAAGTTAAAAAGTAAGTATGATTAAATGAGCAAGCAAAAAGAAACAAGCAAAAGTTCAAATTTTTTCGATCAGTTTGTTAAGTTTGACAGGTTGAGTTCATTGACTTAGTTGAAAAGAAGGCGAAGAAAATGCACTTTCCATTGGTGCCACTTTCGTCTCTGCCAGATATATAGTTTGCGAGCTACAGTCAGTTTAACTACTAATTTCAAATCAAAATTAAGACCCCGATTTTTAAAAAATCGTATGGTTACTATATATCACGCTGAGCACATGTCCTTTCCTCTCGTCTCTGTCTGATATTTAGTTTGCTAGCTACACTTTCGTCTCTTTCGTCTTTGGGATTTGGAATCCAAATTAATTTGCATTAAAAACAAAAATTAAAATTTTACGCCATCTATTGGGTAAAAGCATAAAAAGATATATGATCCAACTCGTTTTTTTTATAAGAGTTAAATCTAACCGGATCACAGACCCATTTCATTAAATTTGACAGATTGAGTTCATTGACTGAGTTGAAAAGAGGTTCATGACCTCTGGTTTGAAAATAGTATACTAGAACAGTAGTGCATACATAAACCCAATGCAAACTAATGATTACAATGCTGCCAAAGCGAACCAATCAGTTCGTGCTAAACCAAAGCATACAAGCATAAACAACGATAGAACAAACAAAGAAAGCAGCAGGCACATAAGCAGTTGATGATTGATTTTCTTATATAAAAACATGCATTTTTCTTCTTATATTTTACTATTTTGTGACTTTAATATAATTGTGACAAAATCAAAAGTTAGATATTCATTCAGCGCAGGATATATCTGATATTTTAATATATATATTATCTTTGAACGAAGTGTATTAAAGGCTGTAGGTATACCCTAAAGTATTCGCCAAAAACGTTGCCTAATGACCTTGAAAAAATCTGTTAAAACGACCCCATACAAACCGCGCTGTAAGACGTAATTCTACGTCAATAATTCTACGTCAAAATTATATTGAGTAATTCATCGATGAAAAACGTTGATGAGCTCAGGATGGTTGCTACAAAGGAAAAGTCAAAAGATAAGTACTCAAACTTGAAAAAACTTAATAAATAGAATACCTTAAATCATCCAGCTGGTGCTCAAAGCAAAAGTAAGTTAAATAAAATATTAAAAAAATGTAAAACTCTTCATAAAAACGTATAAATTCAAACCAGTCGCATACAAATATGGCACACAAATGCAATAACAATATTGAAAAACTGTATAATTGTTAAATTTTCTTTTTGAAGTTATTTTAGGTTTCCAAAAAATATAAGTATAAATTGTTGTATCCTTCAATAAAAAAAATGTCAAAATATAAAAACATGATTTTTTTATGAACAGTTTTGTGGCTCACTGCATATTAAGCCGGATCGCCATTTTCAAAAAGATGTTTATTTAACCCTTATGGTTAAAAAATGCATGGGTTCAAAATAGGTTGCAAAAAATTTTTCTGCAAATCACAAATTGAAAAATGTCGAATCGAGTACTTATAGGAGGAAGCTCCGATTATTGTGTGGATTCTTTGTACTTTACATGTGGTAATAAAACCAGTTCAGCTAGTTCATATTATGTTGCATACTTGTATACGAACACGGAAGGACATTTTGCCTATTATTAAGAGAAAAATTTTATAAAATTTTAAATTAAGAAAGTTAACTGGTTTTAAGTCAAATGGTGTTGTCTTTTGTCCTAGCTGTTTTCTTAAAAAGTAAACCTATTTCATTTAAGAAAATTTCAAATTCATTGGCCGCTTTTTTTACTTTGTTACATATAAGTTTCGTTGAGTTATTTATAAACATTTCTTGTTTATCAAAACTCGGAGAAAAATAAGGTTTATTTTAAAATAATATTTCTTAATATTTTAATGAATGGGAAAAAAATTGAATGAGGATTCCAGAAAAGTTGTCTTATTTATCATCACAAAATATTGTTTTGAATTAGCATCTTATTTTCTGAGTAAATAACAGAACGTATCACAGTGTTATGTATGACAAAAGCGAAAAATCTTGTTGATTGTTACCCAGAAAATGTAGGATCGACTCTTGGCAATGAACTGGTTCAACTCGCCGAGCTTGCAAGGCTCTATGAATAAAAAATCGCATAATCTGAAGCACAATTTCTTTATCGCATAATAATGTAGAAAAATCTTCGCATTTAATTGTCCATGATGGTAACCAATTACAGTGGCGAGAGATCATTCTCCAAAATGAAGCTGTTCAAATATAGATTGCGAACGAGTATTGGACAGAAACGTCTTACCAGCCTCATTATTCTGAGCACAAAAATTGACATTGTTCGTGATTTATCTTTCGAAAATGTTATCGAACGATAATTCAATATTTTAAACATAATAAAAATTACACTGTGTGACAACTTAAGGGTCAATTGGAATAACCTCAAATATCGCAATGGTTTATAATAGTGCATGGTCTATATATTATGCCCTCATACTCAGTTTTATCGCATTAGATCAAATAAGAGAAAAATTCAAGGTCAAATTTCACCTTTAAGTCACAAATTTTTAACTTATAACTCTAAAACTAAATTCAAATCCTGTGTTTGTACTGGATCTATATATTTGCAATGGATGGTTCTTTATATTTTGTGACCATTTTTTGCTCCAAGAGTTATGTAAGGGGGTTAATTATTTCTTCAAAAACAGGGATTCTTTAATAGAAAGCAAAATTTTTAATACTTCAGTTACTTTGTATTTGTCTTCAAAAACAATCAGATTTTGCTGAATTTTGCACACACCTTAAGTAAAATAAAATAAAGCACCTCCGAAAAGATCACAACAATTACATGTGCGCATCCAAAGATATTTGGATACAAAGATTACTAAAGATGGTACCTTAGTTAATGTAAGCCCTAGAGTCAAATCATTTAGATGGAAATTGTAGATCCAACAATTTTCTTCAAAACTGTCCTTAACATTTTTAATGAAAGAGTTACTGTTTTAAAAATATGCGCGTAAATATGTAATAATTTTATAAAAAAAAAAAATTCATTTCTTCAACATATCTCTAAACATGTCATAGAATGAGGCAAAAATTATTTATTTTTAATGCATCCAAAAATTTTCCTAAATATCAAATAATTTTTTGAAAATTTAAGAAAGAATTAAAGGCTTTTGAAAAATTGCGTTAATTGTAGCGTTATGAATATTTTTCCGCTAAGAATGCGTATATTTTTAAAATTATGAAAGGTACTCAATTTTGTATTAAAAAAATTAAACGCTTAATACTTTGCGAATCAAAAACGGCCAAGGCATTTAAGAGATATATTCAAACTTTTGAAAAAGAACGGAATTTAAGAATTTTGCTTACAACTCTTTTTTTCAAATCTGCATTTAAAATAAGTGTAGTATTAATTACAGTTTATTTTGCAACTTTTTCATTGTTCCTCTGTGTTATAAACTCATAGATAATGTTTAATGTTTTATGAATTTTGAAATAAAATTTGTTTTTTAAAATTTTACGGTAATAACATGTTAACGTAAACTTTAATATTTCTTAGACAAAGCAATTTAATTAGCTAACTTAAGTAATCAAATTTTTTAATTATTATTTTATGACAACCAACGCCACGCTTAACACGACGAGCCTCTCTAAACATTAAATTCACCGCCTCGTTGGAGCACATCATGTTTCGACCTTTTCTTATTACCAAATAAAACGGCGTTGAGCGCATAGTTTTGGTTAATAGTTTTTTTTATTTTTTATTCAAACTTGTAGCTTCTTCGGTAGTTATTATATAGTAGCTGTAAATGTGTTTGTTGTTGTTGTTAGTATGTTGCTGCTGTGCTGTGTGCCCTTCAAAACACACCCTTGATTCATTAAATATAGATATTTGTTTGTATGATTTACTTTTGTTGCCTCAACATAAAGCTTTTTTAATATATATTTATGTGTGTATAAGTTATACGCATATTTTATTCAATATGTGGGTGTGCGTGATGTTATGCTTGCGGTATACCCAAGTGCGTGTTTTTTGAGTGTGCGTTTTACATATGAATATTATCCTTCTCTATAAGTTTGTAAATATTTACTGGTAAGTCAGTCAGCTTATGCGTTAACTTGTAAATATCAACAACTTGTGACTACAAAAAAAAAAAAAAAAAGAAAAAGATATATTAAAAGAAAATACGAATGACCAGCTACGGGCACGGATTTGTTTTTTTTTTTTTGCTTATTTTAATTATGCCTATATAAGTGCACACCTCTGCACACGTGTATCTTAATGTATTGTGTTCGTGTTTGTGTCGATGTTTATATCCATACCATCTTATAATAAGTTTTGACCTTTAATATAATTATATTTATTATGAAAATAACAGTAATTTTGTTAACACTTAATGATTTGTTCAACACCAAATGTTATGAAAAATTATTAATTGTTGAGTGGTTCGACAAAAAAAAAAACAGATTGTACTTATTTTACTTTTGGTTTGGTTTTTGTTTTTTTTGGGCATACAGTGATGGTTTAGTGAAGTAAAGCCCAAAATAAAAAAAAAAAAATAAATTAATAAGGTCCAAAATTTGTCTGCATCGAATTGGGCGTTAACATAGTGAAATTCAACCAACATTTTTTGTATGTTATTAAATATTTATTATTATTCGCCCATTCCAAGCATAACTCAAAACGGGTCCGTCTCATGGCTTTCGATTTGTTTTATTTTTGGGCTATAGATTCCTATTAAAATTCTAAGAATATAAGTTCATTTATTTTTTTTTTATCGCCATTCGTTAAAAAGTTATGGACCTCTCAATTCTGCAAATCGTCCGAAAACGCCAGAATCGGGAAATTTTCAATTAATTGTATCTACGTCAGCTTTTATCCAATTTTTAAAAATAAGGTACAGTTGGAAAGGTATTGGAAAGAAATTTTTTGGAAAAAATATATAATTTTAAAATTTTGGTTGTTAGGGTTGCCAACCAATGGAAAAAAAAAAATGTATTTGCTAATATCTCAAAAAAGCATAATTTTTTTTTGATTTTTTATTTTTTAAATTTGAAAAAGAATGTTGCCTTAACATCAAAAGCAATTTAATGATGAAGCTTTTATATGTTTTTTCGCAATTTCAATTTTTGTGCACATACCTTATCATTTTGAGACACTTTATCGTTTATAAATTTTATAATGGCTAAGATGTTCGAAAATTTATTCTGCAAAATGGTTTATTTTGTTAAGACCAACATTTTATTCATAAATTTTGATGTCCTTACACTTGACCTTGGTATAGAAAACTGGTAAAAACCGAAAAAAAAATAAAAAAAAACAAATTATTTTTTTAACTTGTATTCGCATAAAACTAAAAAAAAAAGTTTGTTGCCATTTTAGAGATTATTAAATTCTAATTGGTTATGTAGCAAAAAATTTTAAAATCGGTCTTAAAACAAAAAAGTTACGATGGTTACTCTAAAAATAAAACAAATCGACAGCCAATTTCAATTTTTGTCAATTTTTGAAAAAAAGTATTGCGTTATGCGTGGAATGGGCGTATTGTGTTAAGATTTTGAATTTTGAATTTTGGTCGTTATTTCTTTATATATAAAAACCTAAATAAAATGTAAGAAGACGACATTTTTCGTTTCGTTTTGAAATTTTATTTTTTTTAACCACCTCGAAGGTAATTTTTTTTAACATAATGTTACCCATTAAACAGGTTTTATAAGTGTTCATCGTGCAAATTTGTTACTCCAAATATTCTACCTCACCATAAAAAGTTTGCCATAAAATTTTGAAACAAATAACAATTTTCTTCTATTAATATCACTCATACGCCTCAGTGCGTTGACTTTGGTCAAGTTGTTTAAATAGTCTTCAAGGCTGTGCAAATATAAACACAGTTTATTCAATTGATTTTTATTTTAAGAAAATTTTTAAAATCTAAGTCATACAGTGTTGTTGTTGAAATAATAACAACAACAACAACAACAACTATCAAGAGCTACTAAAGCAACTTGAAGGTAAAATTCATGTGCCACATGCAATAACACAAATCTTTCTAAAACTCTGTGGTATTGCTGTTTGTTTTTGTAATTCTGTTTTTTTTTTTCAGTGTTTTTCTGTTTTTAATAATTTTCGTTTTTTTTTTAGCTATCACAGCCATATATACCATATTTCCTTTGCGCAGACTCGTAAGCATTACGTGTATGCAGCTTATTCTACGTACATATTTGCCACAAATCATTTATATTAATAAAACATTTTTTTGTACATTCCCACTTTTCGACAAACAAATAAATATTCTGCTACAGCTGTCACTAGCTACACTAGCCGAAACATACAACACAGTCATAATAAAAAAAAAAAAAAAATTAAAAATAAAAGAAACTAAGACCGACAAAAGCAGCAGCAACAGCAGACAGATGAGCACAGGAACAATTTAAATTTTTACTTGCATGGCGGAAATTGTGCGTCATTAGCCGCTGAGCGGGTGGCGGTGGTCCAGTGGTGAGCAACTAGCGGCTAGCGATTATTTAATAACGTCAATAAAGCAACAAAGCAGCGAAAAGCAACGTCATCATGACGCTTTTGAGCTATCTGACGCTTTATGCTTGTCTATGTGTCCAAGAGCTTGAATATATCTTCATTTGTTCGCCTGCTTGTTTCTCTAGGCATCTGCCGTTGTCTACCTTTTCATAGTGTTGCGTGCACAAATTATACAGAAATGTACAATATTTAAGAAAAACATCACGTGCCATATCATAAAAGTACTTTTTCCATTTTTTTGGGTTTGTTTTTTTCGCCTTAAGCTCTGTTGCACAGAATTGTCTAGATTGATTAAGCAACTGAATTTATTGAGTATAAAAATAGCCAGTGAAATTAAATTTAAGCTTTGCATAAACTTGATTTCTGGCTTGAAAAAAATATGCATGCGTCTACTATGGAACATTTTAAAGCTGAGTTGATTCACTGCTGTGCAAGTTTTAAAAAAATTTACTGAGAAAAGAAACAAATAAATTTCGCCACTACAACGATTTGAACTCACTGCAACCCTGCGGTAAATAGTAGTACATATGCTTAAACAAAGTAGGTAACATATAAGTCAAGCTCGCAAGTTCTTAATAAATAAGTATAAGATGCAAATATAATGCTAGAATTATAAACTGTTTTGTGTTTAAAGTGTCAAGGTCATTCGTGTTGACTTACCAATAAATTGATGATTTGTATTTATAAATTTTAATTTACTACTATTTATTAAACAGTTTTTTCTTGCCAAGAAGTAGAAGAAAATAAGACCACGCAATTGTATGAATTTATTACAAAACATTTCGTGAACTGGTGTTATTAAACTTTATTTTGTGTGTCAAAAGCCATTACTTGTCACTACGTGCTTATTTCAATCCTCTTGAAAAGCAAATAAGTCAACAACTGCGAATTTTATTATGTTTAAATTTTGAACCATTTCATTTCTAGTTTTTTATTGGTCACTTGGTTTATAGAACGTATTTATTTATTATTATTTTTTTTTTTTTTTTTTTGGTCTGTATAAACGAATCCATGGAAAGCTACCTCTAATCCGCTTTTGACAAGTAAACGACGACCTTATCAATAATTTCAATAAAAAAAAAAAATATAGAACTAGAACAATAAGCTATGAAAATTAGCCAATTAATTTAACTCTGTCTCGCAGAGTTCAGACGGATGACCTTGACCTTTATGTAGACTTAAAAAAGTGCCACAATAGCCAATAATAAATGTCGCATGTCTTAAAATATTTTTCATGATTAAATTTGTTTAGCCAACTAAGGCATTAGTCAAAGTTCAATGTGCATTCGATATTATATATAAAAAAATATTGACAAGCTCTGAAGACTGCAAAAAAAAAATTATGATATGCATTTTTCTTTAGATACCTGTATTACTTTCTCTATGCCTAATACACATTGGCTGACTGTTGTACACATTTCAAGTGAAAAAAATATCTTAATAAAACAAATTTAAAAAAAAAACAAAAGGCGAGCCTTATAGCTCTCAATTAGCACTTTAATTATTGGTATTGTCAATTGTAGGGTCATTTTTAGTTCTCAAGATATTAGCAAAAAACCAAGGCTGTCGCACGTGACAAAAAAACAGAAGTTATTTTCATGGCAAAAAATTCAAACGCAGATTTCAGCGAAATGGGAAGCAATGTTTTTATGTAATTTTTTTTTAGTGTTGTGCATTGATGTTCCTTAAAAATGGCTAGCATTGTAGACATAAAGGATGTATATTTTGTTGTATTCAATTAAAGAGATGGTTGCACGTGACATGTCGCACGTGACACTTTTTTCGAACACCAAAGTTGTTTTTTCTGCTCTATAATGCAATACAAATAAAGAAACTATGCATAAGTCAACAAAAATATTTATTCAAACATAATAAAAAAAAACTTAAAAAACTTTCATGAGTATGGTTTTGTGTAAGTATAATAAACATCTACACTGTACAACAAAACTGAAGTTTTTGCATATCCCAAGAAGTTTCACAACGGTTTCCTAAGATTTTGGGTTCGCTGAATACAAATCTGAAGTCAGAATTTTCGGGTCACCCTAGGTTTTTGAGCTACAGAGGAGGCAAAACCCTAACCTCCTACTGTTAATGAAATGAATATGACCGACCCCCATTACTTTTTCAAGAGTAACATTTTTTGCCTTGGAACCCATCCCCTCTAACCCCTCCGTATGGGGGCTCCCATACAAATTTTATGATTTTTATATATTTTTTATGTGAACTTTTTTTATTTAAACAAAAAACTAATTTTATTAATATTCGAAAATCGACAAATTTCCTGTTTGCCTATTTATAATTATGTAGATTTCTAAATATTTAATTAAAGAAATACCAAAAATAAATAATAATAAAAACATTAAAAATAAAAAGAAAATTAATTTCAAGCAATTTTTTTGTATTCAAATAAATTAATATTAATGAAATTTGTTTTTTTTTAAATACAATTTTCTTATAAAATTTATGCAAAAATCATAAAATTTGTATGGAAGCCCCATACGGTCGGAGGGGATGTGTTCCAAGGCAAAAAATGTTCCTCTTGAAAAAGTATGGGGGTCGGTAATATTGATTTTATTAACAGTAGGGGGTTAGGGTTCTGCCTCCCGTGTAGCTCGAAAACCTAGAGTGACCCGAAAACTCTAAGTTCAGATTTGGATTCTGTGAACCCAAAACCTTAAGAAACCGTTGAGAAACCTCTTGGGATTTTTTGAGTGTTGTACCGTGCCTATTTTTGTTTTTTTCATCGTTGTTTGTGCTCATCTACATTTAAAATAAAAATTTATTAAGTGCGTATTTACATTATTAATTGATCTATGTAAGCAAAAAAACATTAATTTTGAATTTCTCATTTACCATGTCGCTCGTGACCAACTTTAAACAAGTTAAAACAACACAAATTTTTTATTTTTTTACCGGTTCACTTTTGTTTTAAAGTCGCATGAATAAACTCAATTTAAGATAATTATTTTGTCAGCTTATTGCATGTTCTTCCGACGTACTGAGTAAAAATGTTCTTTTTGCATGTCGAACGTGACAACAAACTAAACGAAAAAGCAAATCAAAAATTTACCGTTGTCTTTCATTGCGTGGTTACTTATGATTTTGTTTTTTCGTTCTTTATACTCCTAAAAAGATTTGAGCAAGCAAAAGTCAATGCATTATGTTTCTGTTCAGTAACTATTATAAAAACAAGACATACCAAAGATATATCAAAATAAACAATATTTCACATTTGCGCTCTTTGAATCCGACTATTTCGCAATGAGATATGAATAAATGTAAAATGTATTTAAATTACTTAAATTTGATTGTTTCCCTAGTGAATAAGACATCAAACATTGTTATCAAGAACTTTTAATTTTTTCGCCTCGGTTGACTTTTTGGTGGAAATGCCCAAATACAAAAATAAATTATTTTATATATCGACAAATCCAGTGTCACTCACGTTTCAGTCATAACAGTAAACATAAGTTTTTCTCCATCAAAAATAAAAGCTTTTCAGATAAAATTATATGGGTACAATAAGTCTTAGGCTCACTTTTATAAGTTCAAGTAAAAAGTTTTATATATATTTACACATTTCGAAAAAACTCTCTTTAGATGGTGTGTCACTCACGTTTTCACACGATTTTAATTTTTCGAGTTCTTCTAACAAATTGTTTTAAATCTGCGAATTGTTTGAGTTAATATAAGGAATAAAGTAATTTTCCGTAACGAAATTGAGTAGAAATTTAAACTGCAGGAAAAAATTTAGTTTTCTCTCAGAATTTTAAGATTTTTTCATATACTGGTTTTGTCACTCACGTTTCACGTCGATGTCACTCACGTTTCAAATCAATTTTAATTGCCCTTTTTTTGCATCGTGGTTAGTCTGGTGAACTTTATTAAGCATATTTTATAAACAAATTTTTTTTCTTAATATTAAGGACATTTTTATACAAAAAAGAAAAAAATTTGTATGGAAAGAATTATGTAAAGCATAATATAGTTAAAAAATAATTCATAATATAAAAACAACACAAAAACTATTTCAGAAATATATCATTTTACCAAAATTTATTTTGATTCTAATTCGCCTAATTCGTTCATCCTTACGCTCATTAAAGGCCAAAAACCGCGCCAAATTTGACTTTATGACTGGCCTATTAGCAATTCCGTCGAGGCCAACGACTTAAAGTAATGATTTAATTAGATCTTTTTAATCTTTGCTAAATTTTGTTTCTTATATGAATCCGGATTTAACTTATTTTTCTCTATCTTTGTTTTCATACATTCTTTTCATTTTTTCTTGATGTTTTCGTCATCTTCTTTCATTTCTAATATAAAAATAAACAAAAAAAAAAATTAAATGTCACTCACGTTTCACTTTTTCAAAAGCTTTTTTAATGAAAAATAATTGCGTCTGCTGGATTTAAAAAAATACAAAATTAACTTATCTTATATTAAAAGTAAATCCGAGACATAAATCATGCCAGCCAATTATTTTCCAAGATAATTCAACTTATCAATAGAAATTGTCACTCACGTTTCACTCTTGAATGACTTTTTTAAATTTTATTTTTCGATAGAAAATAAGTTTTCTTAAAAATTTTTATATTCACTTTTCAATATAAAATGTTTCAATTGTGAATATTATATAACGGTGCTTTGATATTTAAATCGCGAAATTCCATATTACAAAAAATTAAAAACCTAAAATTTTTTAACTTGCTACAGATTAAAAATACATTCAATAAAATCAGTTTAAATTTAAGGATACAATATGTTTTTTTTTCAAAATGCTTTTACCGCAGGAAAACACAAAGAATATCCTTAACTTTCCATGTATTTTTATTGAGCTTTAAGCATTTTTATTTTTTAAGGTTTTGGTTTACTTTTCAAACTTTTTTCTTAAATTATAAAAAAAAAATAATTAAAATTTTATTGTTCATATATAATTGGTCGGGGTTCCTACTCTCAGAAGTTAGCATGGTATAGAAATCTTCAATAAATTGTAGAAAATTTTCCTACCTAATTTTAAATATTTAAATGAATTTTTTTTTTTATGATTAAAAAAGTTGTTTATGACTTTATAACAAATATTTCTTCTTTTCATTCGAAAATGAGTTCATTCTGTTAAGAGATAAGTTCAAGTTAGGTTTAAAATTTAAAACAATTGAAATGGAGCATAAGCAGGTTCTTATCATAAATGATGAAGTTCCAATTTTTGGTATTTTTTTTATTAATGTATTTTTTTATTTTTACAGAAAAAACACACATTGTCAATGTTTTCTCCTTAACGTTACACTTGACCAAATAGTTCTGCAAATATATCGCAAATATTCCATGAAACCAACAAATTTTGTAGGTGTGTTTCTACAACAACTTGAATTCTAGCTTGAAATTAAACAAAAAATCAGGTTTTTATTTTTCAGGTTGCAATTCAGTCAAGAAATCAAAAGTGAACATTCAAGTAAATTAAAACCAAACGTTAGTTTTGCGGAGGTGACATTTTTATGACAAACTTTGTGTCAAAAAATTCCACCCTTAACAGCCATTACATTTTCTGCTGGGAATTGAGTCAAATCTTATATTCAACTCCTGTAAAAGTGAAATTATAAATGGCATGATAAAATGTTTATGTATACTATCAAAATGTGTATTCCTGTATAAAAAAATTTCAATTTGAAAACACAAACAATACTATTAAAAAGCAAAATGAGATAAATAAAAAATAAATAACAACGCAAAAAAATGTAATACAAAATACATTAACACGTCCTCTGTGCCGATTAATTAGAGAAACTCTTTGTCTTCGAAATAAGATAAAATAAGTTTGTTTACGAGTGTTGTTATTGTTTTCAAACTATTTTTTATATTTTTATTTTAATTTTTAATTAACTCTTGTTATTGTATGATTGTTTATTTTACTTTTTCATGATGTCGAATTTGGTCTTAACCCTTAATCAATGGCTAAGCTAAAATAATTGTGGACAATTTTTTTAGGGTATTATTCCCATTATTTAGGCGATAAAAAAATTAAAAAAACATCCCTCTGATTTTTACATGCCCTGCTTAACTTTTGTCAGGCTGTCTAATATAATGAAAAATAACCATTCAAAGGTTGTGTTATAATATTTACGTTCAACTAAAACAACCGGAGACCACTGCAAATGCGTTATTTATTAAAATTATTATAACGCATTTGCAATGGAGTATTATTTAAAATTATTCTTTGTACACCAAACACAATAACCACCTTTATTATATTTGTAAAATTTGTAAACATGCGAAATAAATATAAATATAAAAATAAATTCTCTTGGGCACAAAATCGAAAATCCAACTTAGTTAAACCTTACATATCTCTATAAATTTATGTTTGTCATGTTGGTATAAAATCATTTCTTAGTACCAACCTATTTAATTTTAAAAAAGACGATGGAAAATATAAAAAAATTTTTTCTGATGTGTCCAATATAATGGACAAATCCATTGAAAGGGTTAAAGAGACATACACCTAAAAAAAAAATTTTGTTTAATGTTTTTTTAATTTTTGTTTTTTGTTAATTGCACATATACTTAAAGGTAAAAAAAAATTAAACAAAATTTGCTTATGACTCATCGTCACTCTCCAATAGAAAGCTTTGATTTGCAACGATTCCGACCTACATACTACAGGCTGTTCTGAAATCCTTTGAAATTTGTTGTTCTAAAAAGAATTTGATTTAAAACACTGACAACTGCCAAAGTATGACCTTCGTGCGCAAAAGGAAAAATTTAGTTTTTGATTACAATATTAAAGATACTTCTTTGATTCGTGAAAACGCCTTCAAAGTCATTGGTATGAGTATGGATTCTAAGTTAATGCTTAACACACATATTTCATTAGTAAAAAACATCTTGGATAAAAATGCTTGGATAGTCTTATTAGTAAATTATTGAGTACATTATTGAGAATGAAATCATTAAGTGAGCGAAGAAGGTCTGCAGATATTTTTTATTTACACCAAATCATTACTGGTGTCTTCCATTCTAAAGGAGATTCTTCGTATGGTAAAAATGTATAAAAAATGTAAAGTTGCACCTCTAAGGTTAAAAAAAAGCAGAAAATGAAGTACAACTGCACTTATACCACAATTCGCCCAGACAAAATTTTTATTTTGTTCCTGTATACAAAACAGTGGCGTAGATATGGGCGAGTTCACGGGTCCGGACTCACCCTAGAGTCCCAGTTGATTCTTTTAAGTTTAAAGTTGTTTTGCGATCACCGAAAGAATTTTATGATAAGAAAATATTTTAGATATGTTCCTATGCTAACTTTGTAAACAAAAATTACTGATTTTTTATAAAAATTTTTAAAGAAATCATCGTAACAAATATGAGTTTTCAAAGTTTCTTAATAGTTTAAGAACATTCTTCGGAGATTTTGATGAAACTGGATAGAAAAACTAGTGCTTTAAATAAAACATTTCGCCTACAAATATTTTTCATGAACTGAGCTGAAATGAAATTAAAATTACAATGGTAAGAAAAACATACCAGCAAATCCAGTGTCACTTACGTTTCAGTCATAGCAGTAAACATAAATTTTTCTCCATTAAATATAAAAGCTTTTAATATAAAATTATATGGGTACAATAAGACTAAGGCTCACTAATATAAGTCCATGCAAAAAATTGTATATATATTTACACGTTTCGAAAAAACTATCTTTAAATGGTGCGTCACTCACGTTTCCGGACGATTTGAATTATTGGAGTTCTTTTAAAAAATTGCTTAATATCTGCGAATTGTTTGAGTTAATATAAGGAATAAAGTAATTTTCCGTAACGAAATTGAGTAGAAATATTAACTGCAGGAACAAATTTATTTTTTTCTCAGAATTTTAAGATTTTTTCATATACTGATTTTGTTACTCACGTTTCACGTTGGTGTCACTCACGTTTCAAAACAATTTTAATTGTTTTTTTTTTGCATCGTGGTTAATCTTGTTGAACTTTATTAAGCATATTTTGTAAAAAAATTTTTTCTTAATATTAAGGAAATTTTTACACGAAAAAGAAAAAAAATTTTTATGTAAAGATTATGTAAAGTATAATATAGTTAAACAAATAATTCATAATATTAAAACAACACCAAACCTATTTCAGATATATATTATATTAACAAAATTTATTCCTGTTCTGCATCCGAATCTGTAGGCAAACCCTGAACTGTACGAAACCCTAATTCGTTGATCCTTACGCTCGAAAGAATGCGCCAAATTTGACTATATGACTGACCTATTAGCAATTCTGTCGAGGCCAACGGCTTAAAATAATGATTTATTTAGATATTTTTAATCTTTGCTAAGTTTGCTTTCTTATATGAATCCGGATTTAACTATAATATGTCTCTATATTTTTTTCATACGTTCTTTTAGTGTCAGCTTTCATTTTTTCTTGATGTTTTAATCATCTTTTTTCATTTCTAATACAAAAATAAACAAACAAAAAAATTAATTAATATAATTAATTAAAAAATTAAATAAGAAACAAATTATAAGTTATTTGTAATTAGTAATTAGTAATTAGTAATTAGTAATTAGTAATTAGTAATTAGTAATTAGTAATTAGTAATAAGTAATTAGTAATTAGTACTTAGTAATTAGTAATTAGTAATAAGTAATTAGTAATAAGTAATTAGTAATTAACTTAACTTAACAACTAATTATTAAATATAATTACATATAATATAATTACTTTTAGTTAATTATTAATTATTTATTACTTATATTAATTACTGATTAATAATAACTTATTTGTTATTATTAGCAATGAGTTAATTTGTTTTTTTTAATACTTGTGTATAAAATTTATATAAAATTTTTATAAAAAATTGTATATAAAATTAGTGTTCACTTATAACTTACATAAATGTATCTACAATTAACTTTTTGAAATGCATTTTCATATCGACTTGACATATCGAACTTATAAATAACATATTAAAAAAACTTAATAAAAATTTCACAAAATATGTAAATTCCTTTATCCGATACTGATACACTCGATCGAAACCGGATAAAACAGTTGTTTCGCTAGAGCTTAACACAATAAAACACCACGTTTTGACACTAAATAATTTGTACTTTCCTTTTATTTTGATAGATTGATAAGATTAACAATTATGACTATCGATTTCGAACGGTGAATCACCTTAATAGTTTCTCAATTCATAAAGATAAATTCCTATAATACAGTTTAGTTGTAAACCGGCTTTAATTTATGTCACGCTGACACAGTTTCTGTACAAAAAACCACAACAACTTTAATCATACGCAATAAAATGCAACCAACTCAACGTTGCAAGCCGTTAACTTAGTAAATATCTACCACATGATAAGTTGTCGATTAATGTTTACAACTAGATTTGTTATAAATTCAAAATAAGTTACTGCATTTGAGTTACAGTAACTATTAAAGGCTATCTACAGGTTTTTTTTTAAATTTCTTTGTCAGCAAATTCTTGATTTATTGTATTTTTGTATTGAATGCAATTGTGTGTGTTTTTATGACAACAGTGGCACGAATATTTTTAGTATTTTTTGGTATATCAAGATATGTTCAAATAATTCAGTGAATCTCAAATACTTCCAAAATTCCAATAAATTCTCACTTTTTAATCTATATTTGTTTTAATAAAAATTATTATATTGTCAAAATATAAGTATTCTTCTTGCCATAAATTTTGTTTATTGTCTCACTTCATATTTGTTGTTAATAAAATGTTTAACATATTATTTTTTTTTCTTTTTTACTTGCAGATAACAAACAACTACAACAATAATATTAAAAATAAAAAAAAAACTAGCTGCAACAGCAACAATCACTACCATAACAGCAACAACAAAAACCACATAGCACAATGGCCTTAATTATGAAATATATTGATAGCATGCACAGATATATGAATGCTCATGGCGGTAAGTTAAACATACACAGGCACTCAAACTCTCACTCACACATGCACAGACAAATTCAATTTGTGAATTAAATACTTTCAACATAAATACTAAATATTATGGGGGATATCCAGCGGCTCTTCTGCACGAGTCTTCAACTCCCGGGTGTTAATTTGCGTAACCTTGAAATTGATTGTTTACAATAAAACAT
The DNA here is from genome assembly GCA_958299015.1 of Tetanocera ferruginea. NCBI lineage: Eukaryota > Metazoa > Arthropoda > Insecta > Diptera > Sciomyzidae > Tetanocera > Tetanocera ferruginea. Next base: position 138,841,514 of record OY282642.1, read on the forward strand.
GATATGTACGCGTCGTTGAGCAGCGCCTTTAGTAGGAAGATACTAATAAGCTTACACCCATAATTATAATTAGCATTTGCCAAAAGTAGTTGTAGTGCTTGTCTAGGTTAACAGACCTGCTTACAGACAGACAGACAGACAGACGTATTAGTTAAGATCCGCAAAGTGTCGTTATTATAACGCTTCAAAGTTTTTGCCCGAAAATGTTTAACTTTAGTTTTTTTTTTTAAATTAAATTGATCTCTTCTTGTTAAAGACTTTACCTTTTTTAACTTAATTTTATTGATATTGAAGCTTTAAAATTGAAGAAGTGAAAAAAGTTAAAAATATGTGTTTTTATTTAATAGTTTTTCAAGATTAGTTTTAAGCCAATTCTATTTTATTTTCGAAGGACATGGCGTCCTATTCTCTAAATGTGTAAAAATCAGTGTACATTAATTAGCTTTAAAAATTAGTTTAAATTTAAAAACATAATAAACAAAATACATTCACTGACAAGTTAAGAAACAGCCATCAGGTTTGCGTGCCTCATTATTTTAAAAAGCGGTTAAACCACCGCTGATTTTTTTTTTGTTCAACAAGTAGGTTTTTTGGTGTTTTTGATCAAGAGTTGAACAAGTTGTTTTGTGCTTTTGAGACCTAATTTCTTGATTTGTACATTTTTCTAAATAAAAGTACATTTTGTAGGTCAATAACTTTGCAGCTGACATTTCTGTGGATATCGAAATTAATGACATTTATATTTAATTAATATAAATTTTTAATTTAATTGAATTTAATTGAATATAATTTGTTAATAATATCAAGCTATAAAAACATGTTAATTAAATGCTGTATAAAATTTCCGACGTCCCAATTCAATGAATTTGTTTTTGAAACTTCTATGCATAACAATCAAAACTATACGATATTTAACATTTTTATTAATGTATGGTCTGTTAAAATAAACTTATTTCACAATTTTGATAATTTTTATTCAAAAAGTACAATGAAAATCAAATCAATAAAAATTGCACCCACAATATGTTTTGAAAATGGAATCATTTTCTTACGATTTTGTAAAATTTTTATTCAACATCGCCCTCTACTGTTCAAGAAGCATCAAAATAGAAAACATCAAAACACTCACCGTACGTAAAGTTGGCTTTACAAAAATGTTCATGCTAACCAATGACCAGTTTCAGAGTTTTTGGCGATTTTTTAAAAGATTGTACAAAAGCGCCATGGATCAAAACCAAAACCCATAAAACACTCAACATATTCAAAAACTCATAAATACAAATTTTAATTTTCATATAAAATTTGCATATCAGAAAAATATTTGCACAATAACGCCCTCTAGTGTTCAATATGGCTCAAAATAGATAGTGTTAAAATACTTACCGTACTTGAAAAATTCTTAACACAAATTTTCATTCTTATCGGATGATGAGCAGTTTAGTAAATTTAACAATTTTATTAAAGATTCAAACTAAATACAACGCCCTCTGGTCTTCAATATGGATCAAAGTAAAATGCCATAAAACACTTATCATTCCGAAAAACTCCTTAATGCAAATTATAATGCTAATCGTATCAGCAGTTAAGAAGTTGTTTTCAGTTGCATAAAAGATTTGTACTAAAGTGCCCTCTGGTGTTCAAGATACACCAAAATATATAAAAAAAATTTGATCATTTGGTAACATAAGTTATTAAATCTTTGTACATAATTGACCGAGAACTGAACCTTCAAGTTTTTTTTCGACTCCGAACACCTAAAGGTTATCTTCTCAAGAATCTTTACATGGCATTGTTTACTCTCTGAGGTTTGCCGTTGTCTACAGAGGTGACAGTCGATCCGAAAAATTGATTTCTATAGAAAAAACTTTAAGTGTCAGATGGTGATTCGAACCCCCCAGGTTTGTCGAGATTCGTTGGCTTGCACGCCGCACAATTAATTCGGACGGCCATCGCTGACGGGTGCTTTTTACGAGAAAATTACGAAATAACGGTTACTGATATTGAATTAAAATTTGTGTATGTTTTAAAGAACTATTTAACTTAAAAAATATAATTTTGTAACTTCAGTTCCTTGTAAAATGAGGTTTCTGAGGCACAAAAAAAAAAAATTGGTGGGAAATTTTGCAATTTTTTTTTTCAGCAATTCTTATAGATGTTTTTAAAGGTCTACAAAAGAAAGAATGAGAGACTTTTTTTTAATTTTTTAATTATTTTTTTTTTTACTTTTCGACAGTGAAGTTGAAAATCTTTATTTTGTGGGTTATTTAAGGGGTTATTCTAACTACTCAAATCTAAAAAAAAAAGTTATTAAATGTCAAAAATTAGCAAAGCATAAATTTTATAAAAACTTTATTTTTGCTTAAAGCTGTAGGCTTCCTTTTTTACCGAAACTGAATTTTTCAAACTAATCAGGAACATTACTCAAGACCCCGTGAATCTAAACAAATCTTTATGTAAAACGTTATTATAAAAATATTTTTGTTTGTATGTATTTTATTTATTTAATTACATTTCTATATAAAATTGGTGAATTAAAATTGATACATTGAACCATGGTTTGTTTGGCTTTTTTTAAAAGTATTTTGTGGCATTAAATTTTCAGACTTTCAAGTACCCACAATTTTTAAAAAAAAACATTTCCTTCAATCTCTTATGTATTTTTTTTTTTTTTTTTTTTTTTTTTGTGATAAAGTAAGGCTTTTTTATTTAGTTGTTCTTGAGATATTTTGTACTATTCTTTACCTTTTGAACTTTTCTTTAGGTTTAATTTTTGTTTTCGTTCTAACTTATTAATTGGAATCAGGCCCGCAGACTCCAGAATATGAGATCCTAATATAAGCCCCAAAATGGAGTGTTATTTCATAATTGGGTCCCGAAATAAATGAATTGAGTCACCAAAAATGGAAGGGAATATATCATTTAAGGCCCCAAATAATATGATAGGTATTGTTTTTTTTATATTTTGGAATCTTATATCATGACTAGCCCGTTATACAACGGGTCGCATTCAAAAGAAATAAGTAGCAAAAAATATTAAAACCTCGAATGTTCTTATGTTGGAGTCGCCATCAATGTTTCGTAACTTTACGTTTTACAAATGTAAAATAAATTTGTGTGCATACTTTTAGGTTGGCAATTTTCTTGTATAAGAAAAAGCAATGTAATAGCAAGAATGAACAGTTTGAGCGACATTAGGTGCGGAACAGGATGCTTCTCTTTTATGTATTAACATCTATTCGGCACAATTCTCTGGGAGTTCTTAGTTAATTTTTTTCTGCAAAACATCAAAGCTTACCGTTAGATTTCAAAGCGTTAGATTTGAAAGTGTTTTTATTGTTTAATGATTTGCTTTTACAATTTTAGTTTGAGATTGCGTTTTATTGTTGATGGTAACAATTTCCCCAAAAAGTTTACATAATTAAAATTTATAACTTTATTAGTTCCATACATCAATAAAGTTATGAAAAAGCTATCACAAGACTCTGAGGATAGTATTGTATCCATGACAGAAAGTAGCTCTTCGTTGCGAATGATAGCTAAAATTCAATCGGTTTCAGTGTGACGGTAAACAATATTGCTGGAGTCGCGCTGGAGACTTTATTCAAAGACATTTTATTAAAGAAACAGTGAAACTCGGTGAAGAAAACGTCATGGTATGGGGCTGATTCACATGTCAGCACATTGGACCAGTACAAAAAATCGATGGAAAAATGAGAAAGGAACACTATCTGCTTATTTTGCAGACTGATCTTCCCGATTTTGTAGAAAGGAGCGCCTATCCTGAAGAAGAAGTGATATTTCAACAGGATGGCGACCCTTAACACAGCATAAAAATCTTGCAAGAATGGCTGATCGCACAAAGTTTTATATTGATGCAGTATCCAGCTCAAAGTCCCGACCTCAATTCGATTGAGAATTTGTGGTCAATCGCGAAAAGATAATTGGGACAATACCTAACAGTCTCAACGAGGCTGGACGATCTGTGGCAGGGGGTACAGCAGGAATGGCAGAATATTCCAAATGAAATAATTGAGAAATTGTTGGAAAGTATGCCAAAACGAGTAGAAAGTGTAATACGACATAGAGGACTTTGGACTAAATACTAAAAATTGGCTTCATCCTTAAAAGTGCAAAATTGAGTACATGCGAGTTGTTATAGTTTTCGTTATTTTTTTCTTTTGATTCGTTATTTTTACTTTTGTATTATTATCCATCTTGTTGAGAATTGAGCATGAAATAAAGAGCCAACAAAAGTTTTCCGATTTTCTTGGTATTTCTTTGCTTATTTTGTACCAAGTCCACGAAGTGTAAACTTGTACTCATTTGTGCTCCCCACTGTATAAGTTTTATAGTTCAAAAATTTGGTTAAGTTAGTTAAAAAAGACATCGTAAAAGCAAAAAAATTCAAATATTATGTCAAAACACAATAAAAGTTGGGTGTAAATAATGACAGTCTGCCCAATAAGGGTTAAAATACAATAAAAAACGTTTTTAAGAATGAAAGTAACTCCACAAATATTTGTATAATTGTTGTTTTATTCATAACAATTTGGGGTCATATTTCATTTTAAATTTGGGCATAAGGCTTAAGGATCCTTATTTTATAGAGCCTAATTTTGGTGTACATTAACACTTTAAATTTTCAAATATTCAAAATTTTAACGTTAACTGTTACTAACCTTATATTTAAAATTCATTTAAAATTACAAAGAAGAACAAAAAATCAGAAATATACAGAAATAAATTAAATATTTATCAAATTCAATATTTAAGAATAATAAAATATTAAAGATTAAAAGCGTAAAGTACGTGCGTAATTTTTATAAAATTTTGTTTTACTTTTATGGTTGTTCAGAACTGTCATTTTCGCCTAGAAGATGTCTATTCGTTATCAAGCTGTTTGAAAAATTGAGTTAAGTCTTTGTTTTTGGCTTTTTTCAATATTTTTACTCTCATCTGAATACAAATATTGCCCAAAATTTCAAACTATTTTAAAGATTTGAAAGCTTGTCAAAACCTTGATTCAATAATTATATGGTTATCCCGATATTTGACATGCTCTTATGTTTTGTAAACAAAAAAATGTTCTCTCTCGAAAATGATTAACAGCCAGAGTTTTATGGTCTCCTCAAAAAATTGCACGTTTCAGTGTTTTGTTGTGTGTTTTTTTATAAAAAGTATATTTTTTTCAATATTCTACTGCTTAGAAAAGAAACAAAATATACATTGCTCACATTGAATTTTTTAAGGCAGTTTTTCTGCAACTGTGAACTGCGTCATGGTCAAAATATTCAAATGACAAAATATTAATAAAATTGTGACAAACAAAAAAACAATTTTTGAATTTATTAAATTCACAAACCATTATTAGCACTGCTCCCAGTTCAAATTTAAAGTTTTCCGATTTGAAACAAAAGAGCTGAGGCAACATTTTAATTAATAACAAAATCTTAAAAAAAAGTTAACCTCTAAAAAGTTGTTTAACTTTTGAACATTTTAAAGCTACTTTAAGATATTTTTATGAATAAGACCAATACTTTTGAATCTTTATCTAACAAAATTTTTAAACGCTCTATGAAGTTATTATATGAAATTTTACTATGATTAAAAACATATGCTCATATCGTGAACCAGTCTATAAGGGATGAAAAACACCTATAAAAAATTAGAAAAAAACGAAAGCATACATCAAGCGTAAATATTAATTAAAAATACTTTAATTAATTTCTTGTTAAATTTAGTTACACATTCGTTAAATTTAGAAAACATGGGTGCAACACTGTTAAGATTATTAATAAATATAATTGTAAATATTTTAAACATTAACTTCGCCGAAATTTATTTACTTATACAACGTCTTAGCTTAGCTCATCCATCAATGGTATGCTTGTTGCTCCATAAATTCTTAGCTCCGGCATGCTTATGATTTACTGAATAAATTTAAAAATTATCGGAAATGTTGTACAAATAAAGCCGACAACCGCCGATGCCTTCAGCGTGCTAATTGAACTCTAATAAATCAAACAGCAACAGCTAACATTAAAAAATCACTTGCTTAAAATGTGCGCAGATTTCGGACTTTGCTATTCAGCAGCAACACTCCTCCTGCTTTGCTATTTAAAAATATTATTGATTTTGTTTTTTTTTTTTTTTGCCAATTTTTTTTGACATTCACGTGCAGAATTTTAAATTTTTAGACATTTGAGCTGCATATTTCGTCTTATTTTTTATTTCTGTCAAAATTAGAGGACGTTGCTCTGATATTAATTCAAAAAAGCAATATTCAAATATTTTAATATTTTTTTTTTTCGTTTTATATACATTTGTTTTTTATTTTTTGACAAGTTATAAAAAATATAATACACTGTTATTTGATGTGCAAATAACGGAAAAAGCTGTCATATTTTTTAAATAAAAATTAGAAAAAATATTGAAACTCAGTTTAGAAAAATTGCTAAGACACGTGCCAAGGCAACTTGTGACGACATTAACTGGGCCAAACTCAATGTTAAACTTACAAATAATATTAATTTAACTTAACCCAACATTACTTGACATTAACTTAAATGGCACAAGTCACTTATATTACGTGCTAATGTTAAGTTTGTTGTTGCTACTTGTGTTGCCACTTATTGCACTGTACTGTACTGTTATAACATTTTTGTTTTTTTTTTTGCGAATTCAATGTCGCTTCTAATGATTCTAAAATGATAAGAATATTTAACTTAGCTGTTGATTGTGTTGCCAGATTTATCAATTAGTCGTCGTTGCCGCCGACACTCTTACTACTCTTTAGAAATTTTAACGATAAACTTGAAGTTAAAACCAATTAACATACATTTGAATTTGTCTGTTTGTTTGTTTTGCACACAAGACAATTAAGACTTGTTTTAACAATAGTGTATTTGTTTAATTTTATTTTTTTTTCTTTTTCTTCTTCTTCATCTTCTTGAACTCATCACACTTTTTCTTTATTTTTCTCTTTCTTTCCCTTCTCAAAATAGATTCGAGAACGAAGGATTGGCCCATGATGTCATCGCCATTTCCAACACTAGCGGTTTGCTTAACATATGTTTACATTGTCAAGGTAAGTGTTGCCAAGCAAAATTATTTTGAAAATCAAAAGCACAAAAAAAAAAAAAAAATAAACAAAACACAAGTAGTCGGCAAAAGAAAGTGACTAATTTTATTTGAATAAAATAATGCTTGATAAATAGCAGATTTGTTTAAAAAATTTAAAAGTTGAGTTCATTGAATTGTGTTTTTTTTTGGTCTTAAGGCATTCAACCTTTAAGACCTAACCCATAAAAAAAAAATTACGAGCTAAGAGTGATACTTCTTTTGTCGAATATAATTTGTGCAAAACATAGAATAAAGCAGTGAGCGTTCAAGAACAGCTTCTTTTGAACATGAAAAGTCTTTTCTTGGCATTTGTTTTAGAATAGTTCTCTCTGGCACTTAAGTTTGCTTACGCATTACTTGGTTGGGATATATTCTTGATTGGAATAAACAAGTGTAATATGCATAAAAATCATCTTTTTTTGTGTTAACTAAGTCAATGTCCTTAATTCAGATATTTATACAAATTGTTTTTAGGTAATTTAGCATAATTTTTTCAAAAGTATCACAAAAGTTTAACTCCCAAAATAATTCAATATTCAAAGGTGCAAAAACTCTGTCATCAGCCACATGCACCAAATACATACAATCATTATCGCATTACTTTAATTTCTTAACAAAAAATTATTTAATCATTTCAACTAAACGTTAACTGAATGAGTTAACAAAGTTGTATTATGTACATGTATAATTTAAATTATTGTTGAGATCTGAATCTATTAGCTTCGTCATGCATAGTTTCGAATAATAATTTGTTTTTAATGTGTTAAGCCCTTTATGACGTTATTGAGCTCTCTTAAATATATAATTAAATTTATAAATATACAGATTTATTGCGTGCCAGACATTTTATTAAAATAATTAGATTAACTTAAATTAATAACATTTTCCAAACAGTATTCAATGTTTAAACAAAACTATAAAAGGTAAATGAAAAGTTATCGTCACGCCCATTGTTATAATGACAGTCATTGCGAACAAGATCAATCAACATAAAGGGCAGAATGCTGTCATCTCTGATTATCGATTTAATCTGATCAAATTTAATCGTTCTTAATTATTCACTGTGGAATATTTATAAAAAATTAATTGATCTATTGATTTATCTATTATTGATTTTAAGTATAATAAAAAAAAAAAAATACATACAAATAAGATTGCACATGGAAAAGCTTCTCACTTTATAAAAAAACTACGTAACATCGTTATTCATTCAACAGATTTTATTATCCCACGCGTACTATTTATAACTTGTATATTCACTTAATCATTACATTTTTAGCCCTCATATGGGAATCTCCCAGTGGCACGGACGCGACATTCGCACGGTTTTAACTAATCGAAAAACAGGAAAGAAACAAAATGAGCCGATATGTATTTTAAGTTTTCTAACGCGATGAAAGAGTGCTACATTTAAAAAAAAATTAGCGAGATTTAAAACAAATCAGTACAAAGAAATAAGCAATCATTCAATGGAACGGACGCTACAAAAAAAGAAGTTTTTTTAAAGTCGTATAGAAATATGCAAAATTTAGCTAATTTTGAGAACTTTTTTTTATATATAATATACATTTTATTGGAGGTCAAAGGATAACTATTCTTCGTGGACTTATGAAATATTAGAATTATCTCTTCCCTTTTTTTAAATAGATATAGCACGAATACGGACGCGACATCTCGGACGCGACAAATTTTTCCACCATAGTAAAATACAGTAAAGATGTTCATTATAAATTTTAATAAAAATACATCATAATAAGTTAAATTCAAGTTACATAGCAGTAATACTAATCAAAATAAAAAAAAAATTAATTTAAAAGCTGTTAGAGTACTTTATTTAAATGTTTTTCTTCACTTTTGGTGGACCTTTTTTGGGAGATGACCATATGGAAGCGTTGCAGGTATAAAAACATAAAGATGTATCTCAAGTCGATTTAGCTTTTTTTTTTATGGAAAGATGATGTTTTATAAAATTCAAAAGGTTAAAAATAAGATTGTATTTTAATTAATCCAAATGAAAATGAAATCGAAAACAAACGAATTAAAAAAAATCGATCATAACCCCTACATTTACCCCTATATTTATTTTTCAAAATAAACCCTACAATAGGCAGTGGTTTGCGAAATTGGTTTCTTTTTTTATGTCCTTGCATTTTGTTTTTAGATAGTTTACTTGAAAAAATAATCGTTATGTAGCCACTTAATTAATTCTATATCTTTCAAACTATGAAAGTTCTTAACACATTAAATGCTTAGTAAAAATAAAAAATTGTTTTTTAATATAATATGTTATATATTTTATTATATATTGTTTTTATTATATATATTTAAAACAAAAAAGCATAAATTGAAAATTTTTACTTTTGATGTAAATATTTCCGTTGTTTTTGAATATATTTAACATAATTCTTTTTGTCCAAAAATTGAAATTTTTAAAAAGACTTGATAAAAACAGTTTCAACATTACCGTTAGCTACTCGTTTAAATTTTTTATGGTTTCAGAAAAATTTCGCTATCCAAGTGTTGTTTTACAACAACTGAATTTGTCAAACTTATAGCCAATGTTGTACAATCTAAATATTCTTGCAACAGACTCTTTTTCATAGTCTTTAATTAAGATATTGGGCCATCCGAGGCATTTTTTGTAGAACCAGTGGAGTAAAGATGATTCCAAAGCAAGCAAGGTCTATAATCGTTATGAACAATATCATAAAAATTAAGAAATAATTATTAATTTATGATTTTTTAAATTTTTGCTCAGATGTAAAAATCGTTTTTTGCTTTAAATTAATAAAACTTTTCTCGGAATACAACACAGTCCGATTTCATGAATTTACTTTTTTATTTTTGTAAAAAAAACACTCTTGATTTTTATTCAGAGCTGCTCATAAGCAATAGCTACTTCGTAAAATATCGGGATTTTTAGTGCGCACACAATATAACATCAACTATGCTGACTTCTTTCGGCTGTTACTCGCTTCACACACTCAGATAAAAGTTTTTCGGAATATGATAAAATAGGTATCATATTTAGAGAAAAATAGTTTAAACTTTATTCCAGGGAATGCTTTTCTCTAAATGTGATCCTAAAAATTCTCTAAAAATTATAAAAAGCTTCCATGAAAAAGAGAAATATGTAAAAATATATCGGTTTAAGAGAAGAAAACGTTTTTATTTTTTAGAAAAGATTTGTTTTAATTGAAGAAAATATTGCGCATAGTAAATTTTTTATCAAAATATAGGAAAAATTATTCATTTTCAGAGACATGAAATATATCCATTTCTCACAAGTGAAGAAATATTTCTTCGAAAATATGAAAATTTATTCTAATTGATGAAAATTTTATTTGAAATTGATATTCTCGAAAATAGAGAAATTTTTTATCGGATAAAGATAGGTGGTTTTTCTGAGTGCAGATGCGTAATCGAAAAAAATGTATTTGCTTTGTAAAGCAGAAATTAACATATTTGAGCGAGTAAGAAACCATATTGCTTGGAATGCAATATATGTGGTTTCTAAGATATCGGGCCTCATTGAGACTTTGGCCTCATTTGGAGAGGGGACTCAACAAAGCAACTGAAAAATATTCGCAATGAGACTAATACACATAGGTTCTGCATTTCACTTTCATTCTAATTTGACATTGAAATCGTTGCAAAACGAAACTTGGTGTTCCACATTTCACTGTTTCGGTTTCAATTTCACTTTTCTTTCGAAGTTAAAATCGAGTGAAATGGCATGTTCCACAAATCACTTTCACCGATTTTAAAGTGATTTCAAACCGACTAGTTAAAAATGTATGAATTATTTAAAAAAAGTTGATTTTGGGCAAAAAATTCATAAACTTATTTTTCGTTGTGGTAATATCGGTTTTCTAACGATTATTAATAATCGATAAGTCAACTTTTCAAATATAACCTACTTTACTTTTCATACTGATAAAATTAACTACTACGTATGGATATGTGAATATAAAATAAAAAAAACGTAAGACCGTGGCAAGTTTAAGCAAGTTCGGCATAGATGACTTTTTAAGGTTAGATTTTATGGTGTCCAGCAACACTATGAAAGCACTTTTATTGACGCGGTAGCAATTGACAAACCTGAAATATATTTTAAAATCCTTGGTACTTGGTAAAGGGTTAGAAGTGTCACTCAACGTTCTCCTTTTCATTTTTTTTCATCTGCATTCTTCTTTGCTTCATTATGCAGCACAGCAGCAACATAAATAGCACTCATTTTAATGAAATTACTACAAAATATAAAAAAAAATAGAAAAAATGCACAATTGGCGAAAATAAACAAATAAATTTATCTCTGTACCAAAGATAACCTTTATCTTTGCTCTGTACTGACAGCTGTCAGCTGTTTCAAAAGTGAAATTGAATCGACTTCGAAAAGATCATATCACTCAGATTGCAGAACACTGAAATCAAATTCACTCGATTTGCGATTTCACTTTCGACATAGTTTCACTTGTTTTCTGGAACCTAGCTGATAGCGTTTTTTCTTCTAAGCGAAAAATTATGTCCTCTGAAGATTTAGAATTTTTTAACTTTGACCTGAACCCACAAATTTGGACCAGTACTTAGCAGAGGAAAGATCACAAAAAAACAAAATTTTTTCAATGTTTTTAGGTTGGCTGCCTTTTTGAAAAACTTCAAAAAATTAAAAGTTGAAAATTGCAAAACTTCGAATTTAAAAATTATTTCCCGCCAGAAAAAATAATTAATTGCAGAATTTTAGTGTTACCCGTAAAAGAGCTCAAACGAATTGTCAATGATAACCTTAACTATTTTCCACAAATGTCATTTATTTTGTTATTCAGTTGGTAGCATTTGAGGTCAGCATTTTTCGGACCGTCGAAGTAAAGAGGGCAGAAATTTTGAATTTTTTCTGTTTTTGAGGTCAAAATTTTAGAGAAAAGAACACGATTCAATATCAGAGGTCAGATTTTTATTTGAGAAAAGAACGAAAAAAATGTAAAATAATCAAAGAGGGCAAAAAAATTAAGAATTTTTTGACATAAAGCAAACGATATCAGCAAACAAAAAAAATTTTTAATTATTTAAGGCTCACTGTATCTTTGAAAAACCAACTTATATAATGCTTCTCATTTCTCCATTAACATGCCAAAAGCTATGAAAAATTAATTGTTGGAGTCGGAAAGCCGACTTAAAGTTGCTACGGGTTTATCAAAATTGTATTAAGAAACGAAACAATACACGTGTGACAATGTGTGACAACAATTTCGACAGTGTGAATTCTCGGTACATGTGAAACTCCAAAGCCACTAAAAAGTATATACTGCAGCAAAAATATCACTTCACCCACTATATTTTTTGCGCGGTGTATCTCTTTTACCAATACAACCACTTTCTTCCAAATAGCTTCTCAAAAAATTACTTTTTTTAAACGAAACGAAGAAACCGTGTTTACGTTATATTACTTCGCAACATACATATGCATATTTTTTGACAAATCTTTGATCCCTGCAAACATTTTCAATCGCCTGAGAATCACCAGCGAATCACTTGGAAGATAAAACAATGGCCGGCGAGCTCTTCTGAGAGTCTTCCGGGTATCGCCGAATGTAAGCAGCTGAGGCCATAAAAGCGATTCGCCGGGAAGATTCGCCGACGAATCGCCAAGAGGAGTCTTAAGCGATTCCTCTAGAAGATTCGCCGACGAATCGCCGAGATGAGGCTTATGCGGTTCGCTAGGAAGAGTCGCGAACGATTCGCGGAGAGGAGTCTTAAGCGATTTGCCGGGAAGATTCGCCAACGAATCGCCGAGAAGAGTATTAAGCAATTCGAAAGGAATTCGATCACGAATCGGCAGAAGGGGTCTCAAGGGATTTGCTGACAAGACATGTCAAGTGGCCAAGACCTCGCTTTTAGAGGTCGTCTGCGATTTACTGCAAAGTTGTTGAACGTTTCAATTTGTTGCAAGTTTGAACAAGCAGTTCCATGAAGTTGCTTACATGTTAAATTTTTTGATTTTTTTAAAAGATTTTTCAGACCCTGCTTCATATAACAATGATAGATTTTGAAAAGCTTTTTAAACAGCAATCTTCCAACGATCGCCGGAATGAGCGAAGGAAGATTTTAAAATTTTTTTGAATCGCGCATTCATCCCTTGGGCGATCAAAAAGCGATCAATCTTCCAACGATCGCCGGAATGAGCGAAGGAAGATTTTGAACATTTTTTGTCAATCGCGCATTCATCGCTTGGGCGATCGAAAAGCGATCCATCTTCCAACGATCGCCGGAATGAGCGAAGGAAGATTTTTAAATTTTTTGAGAATCGCGTATTCATCGCCTCGGCGATCGAAAAGCGATCAATCTTCCAAAGAACCCTTAGGCGAATCGCTAGCGCGTCGCCAAATCTTCTTATCTTCCAATCGTCTTCCAAATGTTTGCAGGGCGTGTTTACGTTATATTACTTCGCAACATACATATGCATATTTTTTGACAAATATTTGATCCCTGCAAACATTTTCAATCGCCTGAGAATCCCCAGCGAATCGCTTGGAAGATAAAACAATCGCCGGCGAGCCCTTCCGGGTATCGCCGAATGTAAGCAGCTGAGGCCATAAAAGCCATAAGAGGCCAAGAGGAGTCTTAAGTGATTCCTCTAGAAGATTCGCCGACGAATCGCCGAGATGAGGCTTATGCGGTTCGCTAGGAAGAGTCGCGAACGATTCGCGGAGAGGAGTCTTAAGCGATTTGCCGGGAAGATTCGCCAACGAATCGCCGAGAAGAGTATTAAGTGATTCGAAAGGAATTCGCTCACGAATCGGCAGTAGGGGTCTCAAGGGATTTGCTGACAAGACATGTCAAGTGGCCAAGACCTCGCTTTTAGAGGTCGTCTGTGATTTATTGCAAAGTTGTTGAACGTTTCAATTTGTTGCAAGTTTGAACAAGCAGTTCCATGAAGTTGCTTACAAGTTAAATTTTTTGATTTTTTTAAACGATTTTTCAGAGCCTGCTCCATATTCCATTGATAGATTTAGAAACCTTTTTAAAAAGCCATCTTCCAACGATCGCCAGAATGAGCGAAGGAAGATTTTGAAAATTTTTTGAATCGCGCATTCATCCCTTGGGCGATCGAAAAGCTATCCAGCTTCCAACGATCGCCGGAATGAGCGAAGGAAGATTTTGAACATTTTTGGACAATCGCGCATTCCTTGTTTAGGCGATCGAAAAGCGATCCATCTTCCAGCGATCGCCGGAATGAGCGAAGGAAGATTTTGAAAATTTTCGAGAATCGCGCATTCATCGCTTCGGCGACCGAAAAGCGATCCATCTTCCAAAGATCCCTTAGGCGAATCGGTAGCGCGTCGCCAAATGATCTAATCTTCTTATTGTCTTCCAAATGTTTGCAGGGATGTTCTTAGACATTTAGGGGTGAACGAACAAGTAAATTTAAAATATTCTACAAAGTATTTGTATTTGTATTTGTATTTTGTATTTATTAGAAAATATTGTTGACATTTAAGATTAAATCTTTTACATGCCGCATAGACAAAATATATAACAACTAATTGAATAAATTATTTTTAAATTAATAAGGATTAAACATTTAATATATTAAAATTATTTTACTGAGCCATTAAGTGAACCTGAACACAATTAATTAAAAACAACAAAAGCTGACTCAAAATAAAAATAAAATTATTCCTATAGTAATACAGACATAATATTAAAAAGAAAAGATTTGAAATAAAAAAAAAAATTAAAAATTAGTTTAAGCTTGAATAAGGGAAAAAAAAAGAAAAAAAACAGGAAACAGTCGAAATAGAATCAAGAGAAGTAGTCGAAAATCAAATGCTTAAAGTGCTTTGTGTTGGATATAGCTTTAATGTTGTTTGGAAGAGAGTTCCATGGCACTGACGAAAAACAAACGGCTTGAGTTAAGGAAATTATGCTTTGGAATAACAAGGTTCATGCTTCTGCTTGACCTACAAAACTTTATTTTTTCAAAAAGATAACTTGGACAACGTGAGTGGATAATTTTATGTAAGAAAATGCAATTTCTTGCATCAATATAGCTGAAAAGGCTACGATCTAATAATTGTTTATTAAACTGTGTTATATGATCATACCTCCGAAGACCGTACGCGTAACATGTACAATTATTGAACGCAACTTGCATTTTTTGTGTAGACCTCGAGTCAAGTTTGCTATAAACGACTTCCGCATAAGAGAATATAGGCATTAACAGCTGTAAAACAAGCTTCTTTCTTATTTCAACAGGCACGAATGCTGCAGTCATACGAAGATTTCTGAGAACATAATAAATTTTACTGACGCAGTGGTTGATATGACCTTCAGAGGACAAAGACGTGTTTATTTGATACCCTAGATTAGTGGCCTTACTAAGAAATTTTAGTTCAGTGTCATTGAGAAAAATTGGGGGGACATCGAGATTCAAATAACTTGTTTTTGCGGTCGGTAAGACATACGACTTATTAGGGTTCAATTGTAGCTTATTAGCGTTGGCCTAATTAGTTATTATATTTAAATCTTCGTTTACTATCGCACAAAGGTCTTCAGAGAGAACATTGGGTCTGGACATATACAACTGCATGCATGGTTACATGATTGCATTTGGTAAATATATCATTTATAAACATGGTAAACAGTATTGGACCCAGAACTGAGCCTTGCGGAACTCCACTTGTTGTACCTTTGTAAGACGAAAAATTATTATTAACCCTGACTCTTTGAGACCTGCCATTTAGGTAGCTAAACATAAAACGTACTGATGCATTGGAAAAACCAAAATTAAGCATAAGTTTTCTACACAGTAAATGATGGTCCACGGTATCAAACGCTTTCGAAAAGTCTAAAAGGCATAGAAGAGTCAAGTGCCCCATATCATACGGTACTCTAATATCATCCAAGATTTTAACCAGAGCAGATGAACAACTTTGTCCAGGTCAGAAACCCGACTGCAAATTATGCATAAGGTTAAAAGAGCTTATGTGGTGCACAATTTGTTCAGCCATGAGGTGCTCGCATATTTTGGACAACGAGGACAATAAGCTTATTGGGCGGAAATCGGTTGGTTCACAAGCGTTAGACTTTTTAGCGATTGGAATTATAGTTGCTACTTTCCATTGTTCAGGATATCTGAAAGTGGTAAAACAGTGGTTTATAATATGAGCAAGTGGGCTCAGCACATATGGGGCAATACATTTGATAAATTTAATGGAGATACCATCGACACCAGTGGAATTTGATTTTATTTTTTTTATACATCGTGCTACGCCCACTTCACTCACAGTGCTAAATTGGAACTCATTGGGGGACATACTAGAAGACTCATCAATAAACGCAGATAGAAAGGAGGTCGTAGAAGATGAATTAGCAACATAGTAATCATTTAGAGAATTAGGATTTATTTGACACGATTCGGTTTCATTGTTGCATACGCCGAAGCTCTTAAGGTTGTTCCGAAGTTGTTTAGTTGGTAAAGTTGGATTCAGTTTTGACATGAAGAATAATTTTTTGGAAAACTTGATAAAATAAGTTGCATCATTTCTGGCTCTCTTCTATACTTCTACCAGTTCGTTGTATTAGGGTGTCGCTTCCACTAATTGTGAGCTCTGTTCCGTTTTTTGAGTGATATTTTGACAGATTGAGTAAACCAAGGGCAGTTCTTATTAGTTACGTACCGCGTGCGCAAGGGAACATGCATATCAAACAGGTTGTTTATATTGCTCATGAAAAAGTTTAACTTTTCATCGACGGACTCGAAAAATCAACATTGTGACCAGTTGATTTGAAACAAGCTGTTCGACAACGATGAGAAATCAATCGACCTGTAGTCACGATATTGAAAAGAGGAGTCAGAAGCAGTCTTTGAGAAGTTTATGTTCAACGTGCAAAAGATTAGGTCGTGATCAGAAACAAAAGAGATTTGATCAAATAGCGTTACAATTGAAGAATCAGACACAATAAAAACATCTAACAAGCTTGGACAGACATTGTTTGAAAACCGTGTTGGCGTTGTGGTGTTTACTACATTTAATCCTAAGCCGGCTACATCATCGTGTAATTTAGAGGAGATATTGTCTTTAGTTAGGAGGTTAATGTTTAAGTCACCGCACAGTACAAAATGTTGGTAATCAATAATGCAGTTTGAAATTTCTGTAAATATTGGATCTTAACTACAATATCGGTTCGGATTGTACACACATGCGACTAATACTTTTGTATTATTATCAGAAATTGATACATTAAGATATTCGACACCGGATTCACTAGACTTCCCTACCACCTTTGCGTTTAAGTTTTCTTTACAATAAATTGCAACGCCACCGTCTCGACTTTCCAATCTATCATTTCGAAATAATCTAAAATTTTGTAATTTAAAAAACGAGTCATTTACATACACATGAAACCAAGTTTTCGAAAGTTTCACCAAAGTTTTTTAATACAACCCTCAAAAAAATAACAATTGTCTTAAATCAAGCCTAAAGGCTCATGAGGGTTTTATAGATATTCTTTTAAGTATTTTAATTCTTGTATTTGACTGGAAATAAGCTTCACTGCGAAATTTTTGCCTGCTTGAACTATGATCCCACACCAAACATACCATCTTTTATCTTATACGCTCTATATTCCGCCACTGATTAGTATCGCAACCGAAACCATAGTATCGAAAGTAAATCCTTATACCATAACCTCGAGTATATAGCCAGTTATGAAAATGTTAAAAGAAATTGGACTTTGAAATTGGATATGCTTTGTGAAAGCATTCTAGAACACACATACACACAACATATATAATAAAGTTTCTTTATTGATATTTTGAAAAAAGTACCTCCATATCATCAATTAATGCAATGGTATAATGAAGTGTTTTGATCAGCTAGACAGCTATTTAGAATTTTGAAGTGAAGTTTTTGCTATGTTGTCCAAATAATTTTGGATAGATAAATATATACAAATACACATGGGTTTTCACAGAAACTTCAAACAGAATCATTTGTTTTTTGAAGTATATCAAACTTTTCAATAAAACTACGATATCAGCATATGGGGTGAATTTTATTGTCTTTCCTAAATACACAAATACACGATAAGATTCGTGGCTGTCATGATAAAGTTAACGATCCATAAATAATTGGTTTTGAATGACTGCCAATTTAAGCCCAGTTGTGAGTACAGTAGCACGCGGTATTTTGCTATAGTTTAGTTATATTCATGAAAATGAACACAGCTGTTAACTCACAAAAAAAAAAAAAAGATATGTAAACATATTACAAAATTGTTATGAAATATATTGAATCAAAAACTGATAATCATGGCTATACCAGCCAGCGCTAACAAGCTTTTAAATGATCATATGATCTCTCAACACACCATAAAATCATATCTTTTTTATTCAACATCTAACTTTGTTATTCTACACTATTTCATTTCAGGTGCTCGGGCCACGATTAATGGAGAATCGAAAACCATTCCGATTACAAAACACACTGGTTGTATATAATGCAGTGCAAGTGATATTTAGCGCATGGCTATTCTATGAGGTATGTTAAGATTGTTGCAATCAAAGCAGCAATTACCACTTAAAAAACAACAACAACAACTACTACAACAACAATAACTTAAACAACATGAACTCTTATTTCCACAATCATATTAATTAATACCACAAAATTTTTGCACCTCATCTAGAGCAAAAGTTTTTGTAAAAAAATAAATAAATATTTCTCTTCAGCTTCTACACTAGTTTTGAAGGTTATGTACATACATACATACATATGTATATGTGTTTCGCACTAGAAGATATATATATATTGAAAATCATTATATTAATTTTTGCAGTTCCTAGTACTGAGCGATCACACTGACCTGACCGTGTTCAAACAGGTTAAGAACCGTCAAGCAAAGCAGTTATCATCATATTAATAATTATTTGTTTAAGCCTGCATTTTATTTATTTTATTTTATTATAATTAAAAAAAATAATTATATTTTTTTGTTGATTTTATTTTTCTAAAACTTCTTTACTTCTTCTCGTGAACCCAATTTTTTAGTCATTAATGGGCGGCTGGTGGGGTCATTACAGCTTGAGATGCCAACCGGTGGATTATAGCGATAGTGCTACGGCTAGGAGAGTAAGTGCGAACAGATACAAATATATTTCAAATAGCAATTACAAAAAAAAAAAAAAAAACGAAGGTATATTTTAAGAAAAACTTAAGAAAAATGTCGAAGACAAATAGTTGCAAATATAAAAAAAAAAATCTGCGCACTCTCGAAAGCTCAAAATTATAGACATATATAAATAAAAATCTAAAAATTATGGCAATTACTTGCATAACCAGCAACAAAAAAAACAAAAAAGCAAAAGAGTAACGGTAACTCTTAACTACTAAATAGAACATAACCTCATCATACAAGAAATAATTTGAATACAAAACTTCAAAACTTGTTAAAATAAACTTCATTAGCTGTATATTGTTTAACTCGCACTCGTCAATAGTTTCTACATGGCTCTTTTGCGCCCATTTGGCAGGGGAAGGGCACTTGAGCTTAACACATTTCATAATGGTTGTTATCGTCTGTACAGCTTTTTTAGAGGGCTTGAAAAAACTTTGTTTATAAAATAGCTTACGACCAAAACTAAGCAAAGTTTTTAAACTTTTCTTCATCAGCACCATCATTATCATCATCATCATCATCATCAGCATCATTATCATCAGTTCGTACTTCAACAACACGTACTTCATTGTTTCATTTTATAAATATTTTCATTACGTATCATTTCAGCTTAAGATGTATTGGTATAAAATTTTGCTTTTATAGAAATAAAGCTTTTTAAGTTTGCATCTAAGCTTTTCGCAAAAAGAGGGCCCAAAAACTATCCACTACAGATACTTGAAAACCCAAAAGTAATAAAAAGCTTTATGCGCGAAAAGGTTTGTTTCTTCAATAATTTTATTTTTTTTTAATAGTTTTTAAATTATTTATTTCTATATAATTTCACTGCTTCATTAATATTGTAATATATATATATTTTTTTTATACTATTAACAAACAGTTCAAATGTAAATTGGCTTAATTAGTGGTTTTATTTACTGTTTGACACCAATTTGTATACAACTTAACTTATAATCTGACAAAATGCAATTATTTCCTCGAGTATAGCTAGTTCTGAAAGGAAAAAAAAAACATTCAAACGATTTCTCATATCAATAACGAAAAACATGAATGACTTTATTTGAAAAAAAAAACAACATTATAATGTTGATATTTTTCCATTTATTTATTACGTTCGAAGTTTTGTAACATTTTCCCTTAAGTCATGCTTAGATTTTACATATTGATAACATTAAGAGTTTTTGTCTTCAATTTGTTTATTTTTATGTTTGATCAAAGGACTCATGAATCAGTTGAAAATTTACTGCCTTTAAATTATGAAAAATTAATTCCACAGTCCACCTATTTTTTCACGTTTTCCAGTAGCTGTGTATAAAATCAAGTTTTTTGAACTTGATGTGGTCTCATTCAATAAAGGTATTCACAATGTGGTATATATGGTCTCGCTCAAAATATATGTGCTTTAAGCCCGATTGACACAAAAAATCTGCTTTTAAAAAAATTTACAATCAATTACAATTTTTTTTACATTCATTTTTTTCAACTTCTGCTATACTTTTTTAATACTTTTTTTTAATAAAAAAGAAAGTTACTTCAGTTTTCTGCATGTAAATATTAAATGCAATATTAAATAATATTACATGTCACCACATCGTGAATACCTGCTTAATTTATCTTTCTTCATCCACTATAACATTTGTTTTTATGTTACTTAATTTCTTAAAAATATTTAGTTACTTCAATACAGAATTTTCTTAAATATTGCTTTCATTTTTAAATCAGTAGAATATAAATTCGATGAAAAAACTTTATTAGAATCACTAGTTAATTTGTGTGGCTTAACCTGGGTTCAAATCACCATTTGACACAGAAAGATTTTTTGAATAAAAATAAATTTTTCTGTTGTGCACAAATACTTAGATCAATAGAAGGTCGGTCAAAGTTCTTTCAAGGGGCAATTTTTTTTTTTTTTTGTTGATTTATTTAATATTGTGTTTTTAAAACACTGATTTAAAGGAAAAATCTTAATGCAAATTATTCCTTTAAAAAGAAAACAACTCAAAATTTTGACTACAAGAATTTTGAACCTTTTTCTTTTTTCAACAAATTTACCTTTTTCTTAGAAAGTACCGTCATGACAATTTTTATACAGGTTTTTAACATCAAATTTAACTCTTTACAGTTCAAATTCAACATTTAACAAATCAAATTAAAAAATTTCTCTATCGCCTCTTATAACAATTTAAGTTACACTTATATCCTTAAATTTGGGGCCTCGTTAGTCGAGTGGTTAGCGTGCTTGACTGCCAACCCAGAGGTTCCGGGTTCGAAGCTCGGTCTAGTCATGGTCTTACGCTTTTACCTTTCTATAATTCTTTGCTCATTCTAATCAACTGAAATTTAAAATTCATCAATATAGGCGGCTTTGAAAGTTGTAGTTGGCGGTAGAGATGTTTGTGGAATGAGACTGCTTAACAGCTCGAATTGACTGAGGTAAAGGCAAAACACCGAACTTCTTCTGAAAAATTTTAATTTTGTTCTGTGAATACTCCAATTATTTTGAAAGGTGCATTTTGAAAACAATTTAACGCTTTTTATATTTGAGGAGTTTGCATTCAAATCCAGATTAGTCACAGGGAAAAAACATTTTATTTAGAAATGCCATTGTAAAGCTAATGTTACAAATTATCGATCCATAAAATCTTCTTTGATAAAAATGATAAAAATCCTAGATAAAAATGCAAAACCAGATAAGTCCAAGAAAGTTTTCATTTGTGTAGCTTTCTAAACGAAATCTAAACTTTCAAAACCAGACAAGTCCAAATTTGAAATTGAAAATACGATTTTTTTTTTGCACTATGAGACTTTTTTTCGCATAATATATCTATTCCTGTGGAGCATAATTTTGCAAAATTTATTTGTTTATATTTTCATCGATTTCCCAACAATTCGATCTGTGTGACGTATCTGGTTTTGAATGTAAACTGCTTATATATGTATCGTATACATGCATACCAGAGGGGTTAAAAAAATATACATATATTTTCTTCGGTGCTTGTCCACTTTCGGAAGGTTTAACCCTTATGCCCTTTAACCCTTTCGGTATACAAACCGAAACGCATTTGCAACGGTTTTTTTTTCGTAAAGAAGCTATAATCATCCAAGCTTTAAGACATGCAAGTCATAATTTTTGGAGAAATTTTTAATATGCAATATAATTATTAGCATATATTAGGCGTGTTCACGCTGACTAGTGTAGATTGGGGCATATTTTACATTTTGTTTTTGTATAGTGCCATTGCACCCATCTACCAATCTGATTTGTTGGTGGTAGATTTATTTTTTGTCATGTTGAGTACTTGTTTTAACTATATGTTACCATCCATCTTTTGCAAAAATAAGCAATAAGCGTTTGACCTACCACGTATACCAAAAAAAAAAAAAATCCAATAAAATACTTAGGTCCAGCCGTTTTGGTGGTGTTCGAGCACTAACATCGTGACACGAGATTTTTTATATTAGAATTTTTATCAAAATATGTACCATGTGTGTTTCGGCTTAAAATGTCATTATTCAAAGCGGTTTGAGTCTCATATGCTTTCAAATTACCTTTAAACGATTTGCTCAACATCTGGAGGTCAAATTGTTGGGATTTTAAAGTATTTTTATTCTCATCAGGGATCCAAACTAACTTTCATAAAATGAACGCAAACTGCAGTATTTAATGTACACTTTTAAAAACGCAGAGATGAAAAATTATTTAATCTGTCAATGCTGAAGAACAAGCACATTCTGTACACTCAGAAAAAAGCTTATCGGAATATGATAAAAAAGGCATCATATTTAGAGAAAAATGGTATAGACTTTGCTCCAGAGAATGCTATTCTCTAATTTCGATACTAAAAATTCTCTAAAAATGGTAAAAAGCTTCCATGAAAAAGAAAAATATATCATTTTTTGAGAAAAAGCTTTTTATTTTTGAGAAAAGATTTGTTTTTATTGAAGAATTAGTGAATTTCTTATCAAAATATAAGAAAAGTTTTTCATTTTCAATAAATTTTTCTCTATAAATGAGAAATTTTTGTGCGAGAAAAATACTTATCATTATTAGAGACATTGAAATATTTCCATTTCCTAGAAGTAAAGAAATATTTCTTCGAAAATGTGAAAATTTATTCTAATTTAAGAAAATTTTATTTGAAAAAGAGAAAATTTCTATATCGAAAATAGAGAAATTTTTTACCGGAGCAAGGTATGTGTTTTTTTCTCAGTGTACACTTTCTTAATTCTAGAAAAAAATTAAACTCCAAAAAACTATCACCTAATCAAAACGTATGCACTGAGAATGCAGCACCTGATAGCATACATCAGTTCTATTGTAGCACATTTTTTTATAAATCAAAATAATGGAAATACTAGCTAAAGCTAATATTTCTGCATCTTAGCACATTACTTTTTAATTTTAATTAATTTTTGCTATACAATGTTGCCCAGTCTCCAATTTTAAGTTTTACTTTTAGACGTTCAAATTAGAATTCGTTTAAATTGCAGTTTCTAGAACATGGAGTTAACAGTTAGTTCAAAATGTTGATTTTACACTTTTACACAATTTAAGAGCACAGTTTATATAGCACTGAATATTAGATATAAATCGGCACTAATAGATCATTCCTAAAACGTTATTTATATAAACATGAGTGACTTATTGGAAAACCGATAGATTCTTCAAACTCCTGCTATTGGTTCCTGTTGTTAGCAACTAATTGTTATTATCTAATCAGTTTGGACGCGACAGCAACGACACGTCATAAAAGGAGAAATGTAGTTATATTGAGGGCTACTTGATTATTTCTAACACAACAGCAGCCAACCGAAAAAGCATATCTAGCATCATGATGATATAATAAACAAGTAAGCTACAGGGCTGAGGGTCGAAAGTCAGCATTGTTGGAAAAAACAGCAAAATAATTAAAGGAAAAAAAAATCAAATGATTTGTATTAATTTCAAGTCTGAGAAATAGGACTTTCCGCTACGAAACTACCTTGTTTATTATACCATGTCTTACACAGTTAAAGATATGTTTTCACATCGTAGTCATCCCGTTGTCTTTCATATAAGGCATCGCCATAAACACTCGTGCTCAATAGAATGCCCGACAATTAATTATAAATCAGTTAAAATAGGTGACAGAAACATTGTTGCGCTGTCGCCACTAGACTACGGCAAAATTCTTCTTCTTAAAAAAATGCATGTTTAAAATTTTTCGCCAGGTGTTGTCATGTTGCTGTCGCGTCTTATCTGTTCCAGCTACTACGCTTTCATGGTTTTTATTATAAAATTATTTTATGACTTTTTTATTTTTGGAAATTTCTCTATGTAGCCCCCTTCTTCTTTGTTGTGTTGTTTATTTTTGTTAAACTTTTCTACTATTTCAACTTCGGCTTCAGTTTTTCTAAGCTTATTGCCTTCTTTAAGTGTTTTATTTATTACATGTTATCTCTTCATCACTTTTATTAATCATAATTCTAATGACAACCACTTCCCTTACTTCCTCTACTACTACTACTACTACTAAACCCACGTTCCAGCAAAAAAATTAGGCTCACTTTAAGTTAAATTAATGTAGAAGCTCCAGGAGAGAGAAATTTATTCTACCCACAACAAAATATGATATCTAAAAAAAAAAAACTATCTTCATCAACATATTTTCATCAGCGTGAACAGCAGAAACAAAATAAAAAAACTAAATAAAAAAACAAAACACATGCAATAAATAAAACCATCGATAAACCATTCAAAAATCAATTCTTTTCTCTACAATTGCAGATAGCTTTTTCCGGTTGGCTAACGGGACATTATAACTTCCGATGTCAGCCAGTTGACTATAGTAATAACCCTAGAACATTAAGGGTATGTGTTAACAATGAGAGTAACAAACGTGTGTGTATTTCTATATATGTGTGTGTGTGTGTGTCTGTAAGAAAGAAAGAGAAAGATAGTGTGTGTGTGTGTGTATGTGTTTCTCTTTCTTCTCTTTAATAGTTTTGATTATTTTGCTTAGATGTTTAGTTCTTTTATTTCTACAAGTGTGACTAACACCCAAAAGTCAAACTGAAGCTCAATACTTTTGAAGTTTACTGTTCTTTTGAAGTTTAATGCATAAAAGTTGTATATGCATGCTTCCTTTCAAAGCATTGCATCCTAAATGTCAAGAACTCAGTTCAACTGGTCTTTATGTTATTTTATTTTTATATGTTTTATGATAATATTTTTAATTTTGGTATCTTTCTACTACTAAACTATAATTAATAACGGTGTTAGTTGTACAAAATAGAAACTATTTTATTTAATCTCAGTACATTTGTTTGTAGTTTTATACATAAATTTATAATGGGTTTTAACACTAACATTCTATGTATTTTAAAGAATTATAAAATCATTAAGATTCTTGTTATGGCCTTGTTATGGCCTTTTCATAATTTTTTTTTTTTTTTTTTCTTTAATCTTTTTTACTGTTAGTACTAATAATGCATGTAATTGCAAAATTTATGAAGTCTTCTACAGAAATATTTGCAAAACGACAAGAATCTATGTGATGATTTTATTATTTTTCTCTGCAAGTCAAAACCATAAATATCTCAAAATGTAAAACTACTCTGTGTGTATTTTTGTTTAATGTTACCACCATCATTGTCAAAATTTCAAGCTTATTCAACCGTTCTCTAATCTATTGGAACTTGCATTCATATTCTTAATATTGATATGGTTTTGGCTTCAAGGTGAATTTTATAACTCCTAGTCTTGGTCATATTATCTCAATTTTAATTGAATTGTTATATATTTTCGAGAGAGCGGCAGCTGCTTAAAAATATACTTTTTTTAAAAAATATATTATTACATATATTTAATCCTTATATACACAAACGCCCATCTGGCATGCAACCCTCGCTGTATTTCAAAGTTTAAAGTTCCAAATTTGCATCCTTCCGATTGTTTGTTTTACCCTCAATTAATGCGATTTTTATGCACATCTTTTTAATTTGTTTCCTTGACTCATTTTGTATGGAACATTTTAATAATATTTTTATTTCTACTTTAATGGCGTCATTTAGATGGTGCACGCGTGTTGGTGGTACTACTTTTCCAAATTCACAGAGTTCATGGACACGGTAAGTTTAAATTTGTATGTCTAGATTCTGAAATATGTTTGTATAAAATCAATTCAGGGCATCGCAAAAGAAGAATATCGTTGGAAGGGGGCTTAAAAAAAAAACAAATTGGCCATTTCAGCCCTTGAAGGACTTTGACCGAGCTTCTTATGACCAATTGTTTTGTGTGTGTTATTAAATGTTTGCACACAATTGAACGAGAACTGGACCTACACGTTTAATGCTGACTCCGAAAGGCTAAAATTCATGTTCTCAAGAAGCTTTACATGGCATTATTTACTCTCTGAGGTTTGCCATTGTCTGCAGAGAGGTAGTGACCGATCAGAAAAATTTTTATTGAAAAAAACTTTTGTCACGACTTATTTAAATTTTTTTTCAATTTTTGGTGATTTTACAAATTTGAAAGTGTGTTTTTTCGAAAAAAATATTTACTTTAAAAATTTATAAAAAATCGAAAAACAAAATATTAAAAAAACCCATGTCATCAAGTTAAAAAAAAAAAATTAGTCAAAAAATTTACGAAAAACATGGTTTCGAGATAAAGGCGTTCACAGTTTGTACGTAGGTACAGCCGCCGTACGTAGGTAGTGCGAAAATTAAAAATGCACTCTCACTAATCTGGCTGTGACTTTTGAACCCGTAAGAATATTTACTAAAATACAAAATTAATAAAAAAAGCCGATTTCAAAAAACGGCCAATGTCATGTCCCTCCTTAAAGGTAATGTCCATGGATTCTATAACAGTGTATACCTCAGAATAGCTTAGCCGAAGAAAGTATGAATAAATTCCCAACATCTTTTGAAGTATCTTAATGAATTAAAAAATAATAGAACTAAAAAATATTTAAAAAATTAGCTTCAATCTCAAAAACTTCGAATGGTCGCCTGTAACACCTAGAACGAAGAGAGTCCGGTATAGAAAATTATATATCTTCTTGATTAGCGTCACCTCGTGAGTCGAACTAAACATGTCCGTTTGTGTGTTGTCCGTAAGGACAGCATAGGACAATAAGAAGGAGCTGAGATAATTGCATAAAACATGGTATACATGTTGACATGAACCCACTATTGAATATGTTTGGAATACGCCGACGGACACGCCTACCTCCCATATAACCAAAAAATAAAAATTGCTGTGTAGCGGGTTGTATTTAAGGTACGAAAAAAAAATTTTATATAATACTAGCGAATGTAACCCGGTGTTACTCAGGGTTGTGCCTCGAGCACAGAAAAAGGACGATTTTCAAAACTGCTTTCATTTTAACATTTTTTAAATTATCAATTAAATTTTAACAATTTTTAAATAATTGTTTTTTGGGGTTTTGCCCCCTCCTTACGTCGAAAGTGTTTAGTCAAATTTCCGTAAAACTGTACTTGCCAGACATGATTAAAAAAATTACATCTTCAACGTCTCAATCTGACGTCTGGCTTCTGAGGAAATGGTCACACACACTCAAAAAAAAAAAAACATAAAATAAAATTTTCTTTAATTAGAATAAATTTTCACATTTTCGAAAAAATATTTCTTAACTTCTAGGAAATGGAAATATTTCAATGTCTCTTATAGTGATAAATATTTTTCTCGCACAAAAAAAATTCTCATTTATAGAGAAAAATTTATTGAAAATTTAAAATTTTTCCTATATTTTGATACAAAATTCACTATGAGAAGTATTTTCTTCAATAAAAACAAATGTTTTCTCAAAAATAAAAAGTCTTTTCCTCTAAAAACGATATATTTTTATATATTTCTGTTAATCATAGAAGCTTTTTATCATTTTTAGAGAGTTTTTAGGATCGCATTTAGAGAAACTAATTCCCTGGAGCAAAGTCTATAGATTTTAGACTATAAACCATTTTTATTTTTTATCATATTCCGAAAAAGTTTTTTTTCCGAGAACGTTTTTCTTAGCATGCATTTAATATGCAATTTTATCTCAAAGAAATTCCAATTTTAAACAATCCTATAAGAATCGATTCAATTTTTGGATTGTCTTCGTTCAACTTCGGTTTGGGTCGATACTGTTAATTTTTTTTCATTTCTATATAGCTTCCTATTCTTTAAAGTTCTTTTTTTCGTTCGTCTTTGGTTTTTGACTTCGTTTGGCTTCGGCTCATTCCTTGATTTTTGTTGAAAGAACTTTTAAAAGCAAAGGATCTATTTAAGTAACAGATACAAAAGACTACCAAGTTTTATCAAAATCGGTTCATCCGTTTTGACGTGAATCAGCCAAAAATAGTTGATTGAATAAAGTGCCCTTTCACGGAAGTTTTCTGAAATTTAAATAGCCTCAATTCTGTTGCAGGTTCAAGTTAGTTCACGTGCCAAATTTTAGTAAAATCGGTCAAGTCATTTAAGAGTTAATGAGTCTTAACAATGCACTACTTAAAGCGCCCTCTTGCGGAAGTCTTTGGAATTTTTTATATTTTATGTTTTATCTAGGGTGCAGTTGAACGTTCATACCAAATTTCATTGAAATCGGTTCAGGTGCTTAGGAGTTATTATAGAGTGCCACGCCCACTTTTTTACCTATGCTTCATATTGGGTGCAATTGAACCTCCATACCAAATTTCATTGAAATCGGTCCAGGTGTTTAGGAGTTATTATGTCTTAAAAACGGACTTCTTAAAGCGCCCTCTTGCGGAAATCGGTTCATGCGTTTATATGTTATTATATAGTGCCACGCCCACATACTTGCGCCCACTTTTTTACACCCTCTATGTTCTTTCTCTCTATGAAAGGTACTCGGTGTCCAAATTTCAGCTCAATCGGATCAACGGTGAGGGAGCCTATACGGAACAGGCAGACAGACAGACAGACAGAGAGGAGGACAAACATTTGATTTTATATATAAGAAGATATATATTATATACCAAAGTCCAGGTGTACATAAGAAATGGGCATGATCCGCCTATGAACACGCCCACCTCCCATACAACCCAAATTATTAAAAACATCATTAGAAGGTTCATATTTGCCCTAGAAAGATGAAACTTAGTATGGGCGTGTTTTACATGAAAAATTAAGGGGTGCAAAAAATGGGTGTCATCTGCCCACCAACAGGCCCACCTACCATGCAATCCACTATGTTAAAAACTCTATAAAGAGATTTATATATGAGCTACAGTGATAAAACTTGGTATGTGAGATTTTATTTTTTATCAAAACTTAAGGCTCAACCGAGTTATGCGTAAGCATACAAAAGCTAGAGAGCAAAAGAACGTACTTGCTCAGCAAAATCTTGCGTCGCCCAAGTTGTGCGTAAGCAATTTCTCAATTTTCGTTTACTTTTCAAAACTTGAGTGTGAGCGCTCGACACCGTATATTACTAAGCAGAAAAGGGTTGCAACCTGTTAAATAAATAATTTAAATTTTGATTTTAACCACTTATGTATCGAAATTTTATTAAAAATCAGTAAAAAATTTATGTTTCAAACAGAATTTATATATTAAGCGAGGTTTGTATTGAAATTGACCGCTTTTTTCAATCATAAAGCTTGGATGAATTTATCAACTTAAAAAAAAATATTTTTTTATAATTTTAGTTGGCAATCTTTTTCGACAAAAACAAATTATTTTTTATTTGTCATTTCATTCGAATCGATTTATATTGAAATTTTTTTTCATGCTTACTTTGTTTTTAATTAAGTATAGAAAAGTGTGTTTTTGAACTTTTGTATACTTTTCGTTGACTTCTCTCTGAAACTTTTGTATGCTTACGCATAACTTGTTTGAGCCTTAAGGCGTCATCCGCCCATTAACACGCCCACCTTCCACACAATGCACAATATTAAAAACACAATGAAAAAGTTCATATTTGACCTAGAGAGATAAAAATTGGTATGGGAGCATTTTATATCAAAACTGAGGTGTGCACTGAGGTGGACTAGACCGACTTTAGACCTTCTGTACTTGTTTTTTTTAAGCTTTACTCTTCTGCACTATGAAAATAACATAATTTTACACAGCTGGCATTGTAAAAGTTAAAAAAATTTAAAAAAATATTTCTTTGTGAACTTGTTTCTCTGATAAAATAAGTCAGAAGCTCGTTTTATTATAAAGCAAACAAAATAGTGGGTTGTTGACAGCCGTAAATATATGTGTACGATAAAAAAAAAAAATTAAAAATTCACTCAACTAATATAGCGGTATGCTAATTGTTTAATGTAACTGTGCAAAACGCTTAACAAGCTCGAAATAGAAGTTGCCCTTGAACTTAAATTTTAACTTAAGGCGGTAGCAGCGTTCCAAAAAGCTAGCAGTTTTCTTTACGATATTGGTATATGAGGCAAAAATCTAAAGAATTTCCCAGCAGTATTTGGCACTAGTACAGAACTAGCGATTTCACTAGCCCCTAGGTAGCCAGTACTAGCTCTACTTCAATCTACTTTCTTTGCATTCAACTGGCGAATTTAACGTGAAGATGTCATAGAAGGGAGTCAATTGCTACCTTTTACATTCCCATTCCTAGCCACTTCACTAGTGCTATAGGGCAAGCTTATTCGCTAGTCAGAAATATAAAAAAACAAAAAACCTATGCATTGAGACATCAATGTTCAGTTAAATTGTTTTTATTTATTACAATTTTGTATTCACGTTGTTCAATGAAATTGAAAAGCCTCATATATCATGTTTTTTCCGAAAAAGTTGCTTTGAATAATATCAGCCATTTTCATGAGAGAAGGCCGAAAAAAACATAAACAATAAACAGTACGAGCTTGAAGTAGATTCAACTGACCCGTCTATGCATTACCTAGGGACAGAAAAGTAGCTAGTACGCAAAGAACTAGTAAAGTAGCTAGTGATAAGTAGGCAATTGGTTACTCTCAATACTGGCGGGTTGTAATAAAAAAACTTTGTGAATTGACTTTTTATACAAACAATTTGAACGTTATGATATTTTTTTCAGAATAATTTCCTAACTATAGTATTTTTAAAACTATTCTTGTTGTTATAGATTTTCTTTGTTTTGAGAAAGAAGACATCGCAAGTCACAACCCTGCATGTGATTCATCACGGCTGTATGCCGATGTCCGTATGGTTTGGCGTTAAGTTTACACCAGGTTTGTAAAAACACTCCACCAACAACAATGGTTACCAACCATTAACCACTAACTACCACCACTGGTAGTCATCGCAATGACTAACGAACCCCTTTTATAACAATCTATTGAATTTCCATGTGTTTTTATTTTTTTTGTCTTTTCTTATTTGCAGGTGGTCACAGCACATTCTTCGGTCTACTCAATACATTCGTTCACATTATTATGTACACATATTATATGTTCTCAGCCATGGGTCCACAATACCAGAAGTTCTTGTGGTGGAAGAAATACTTGACCACGTTGCAAATGGTATGCATTGCATGCTATTGTGTGTGCCTGTTTGTGTTTGTGTATATCTCGATCTAATTATATTGTTAATCATTTCCGTTTCCGCTTGCGTAAAGGTACAATTTATACTCATCATGGTCCATGCCTTCCAATTGCTCTTCATTGATTGCAACTATCCAAAGGCATTTGTTTGGTGGATTGGCATGCATGCCGTTATGTTCTTCTTCTTGTTCAATGAATTCTACAAGGCAGCCTACAAGGGTAGACGCACGGTAAGCATTCAAACTTATTATAGTTAAAGTTAGTTAAAAGTATTTTGTAAAGTTTTTGAAGATAATTTTTATGTGTCTTATTATCAAGTATTTTAATTTCAATTCAAGTATTTTCTTTGTTATCAAATTAAGAATAGCTTTTAAACTATTGCTTAATTCCATTGCTTTCTTTTTATCTCTTTTCATTTGTGTTGTTTTTTAATTGTTCTCTTCATATTTGTCATTTTTTTCTTTACATTCAATTTTATTTATTTTTTTTTTAATTAACAAAAATGCTTTTTTATTAGTACATTTTCCTTAACAAAATAGATCATTACTTTATTTACGGGTTTAAGGTAGGCAACCAGTGACAATGTTTATTTTATAAATTATTTTAAAAATATTTTTAAAAATGGCAGAGTTATTGCTTGAAGACATGTAGCACCCTCAATCTTACAAAAAATGAAAAAAAAAATGAATATAGTATTAAAAGACTTATATTAAAGATATACAATGTACCAAAGATACTGAAAAAAGGGGGGAGATTAACAAATTCAACAATATATTGATAACCTCAATTAAAAAACATGACTTCGCGTGATGCATCAGAAAAAGGAAACGGTAAAGTCCTTTTGAAGTTTTTTGTTTAACAATTTTGTTTATGAATTTGTTTATGAAAGAAAAAAGTCGATTTTGAAAAACATTTCGCTGTTTACCTACCTACCTCTCCACCTTAATAGTTTGTCTCTAATGTCAGTCATCTTTATGTAAATCATATTATATTTTATAATTCAAAATTATTTTATGATTTTATTTATTCCACAAAAATTGAATTATTTGATGAAGCGGCTTATTGCAAAAACATGATAACTTATATTATTCTAAAAGATAATATATTATGTTCCATCTGCAGCCTTAAAAGATTGTTGTCCGATAAATTATGCCCATTGAAGTATTATGTGTTTTTAACTATTTTATGATTTCATACATTTATGATTATGATTTCATAATTTTGTGTTTACCTTAAAGTTTAGTTTATTTCGAAATTCTTATCATGTGACATATCAGGTTTTTACAATAAGTCTCTCATTTCTGATATAAGAAAATTTTTCATATATTAAATATTTGCTTTTTTATTAAATTTATATATCTGTGAAAATATTTGCATTAATTTTTAATAATTTTAATAATTTTTATACGTTAAAAATACATAACGGTTATAAAGGTTAGAACAATGCCAAGCTCTATTGATATTTTTGACACTGTAAGAATAATACTGATATGTTGGTAGTTGTGGTAGTAACCTAGAGCGTTTTTTTTTTTTTTTGGTTTAATTTCTGAAAGTCATCAATTGTTAATGGATAATTATAAGACGGGGACTCGAATGCCTGATCGCCGCTGAGTAACGAATCAAAAAATTCTTTTTTTCTGGAAGGTCGTCGTTCATTCTTGAGACAAAGTAGTAGTTTTTCCGTTACTATTTTCCCGTTTTTTTCCCCTTTTTAAAAAGTATTCATATAAAAGGCAATAAAAATTTAATGGGTCGAAAAAAGTTCACCCCTAATTTTAAATGTGAAACATTTTTTACTCACTTCTTAAAAATGTCTTCTTTAGAAGTTAATTATTTACTATTTTAACTATATATCTCGTGAAACAATTGCATATTTTGTATCAATTACACTTAGAAAAAAGTTTCTCGGAATATGATAAAAAAGGCATCATCATGAAAAAAAGCATCAATGTGATCCTAAAAATTACCTTAAAGTAATAAAAAGCTTCTATGAAAAAGAGAAATACATAAAAAAATATTGTTTTTACAGTAAAAGACTTTTTATTTTTGAGAAAAGATTTGTTTTTATTGAAGAAAATACTTCTTATAGTGAGTTTTTTATCAAAATATAGGAACATTTTTTCATTTTCAATAAATTTTTCTCTGTAAGGCCAGGCCCGTTAACTCATCTCGATTTTAAACAAAGTTTAGCTTAAACAAAGTTTAAAATTCCTTAACCTAAGTTTACATTTTCACGCCGATAACTTATCTCAAAAAATGTATTTAAACACAGAAATTCTAGGTTTAAAAAATTTAAACTTAGATTTTGTCAAAAATTCTCTGAGAACATTGGAAATATGTATAATTAAAAAAAAACATACTTCAAAAAATTCAAAACAATAAACAAAAAAAAAAATATTTTAAGTTTTGAAAAAAAAAAAAATATTCCAATAAAACTAACAAAATTTTCTAAAATCTCATACAAAAAGCTCTCTAATTTAAGATTATAATCTTATATAAGATCTTATATAAGATATTATATAAGATATATATATATAAGATATTATAAGATCTTATATAAGATCTTATATAAGATTATATAAGAGTACCGAGTTTCAGTTTTGTAACTTTAATATTAGTCTCTTTATAGAGTTTTCAATTTTGGGGTTGTATGGGAGGTGGGAGTGTTAGTGGGTGGATAACACTCATTTTTCTAACACACCTAAGTTTTGACATAGAACACACAAATACCGAGTTTCAGTTTTGTTACTTTAATATTAGTCTCTTTATAGAGTTTTAAATTTTGGGGTTGTATGGGAGGTGGGCATGTAAGTGGGTGGATAACGCCCATTTTTCTAACACACTTAAGTTTTGACATAGAACACACAAATACCGAGTTTCAGTTTTGTAACTTTGATATTAGCCTCTTTATAGAGTTTTCATTATTTGTGTTGTATGGGAGGTAGGCGTGGCCCATAAAACAAAAAGTGCATGACTTTGGGGAAAATTGGGAGACATGGGTCTTTTTTTTTTAGTCTTTTATCACGTAGTGGTGTCCGTATATGGTTATTTTTTTTGGTGTTGCACTGTGTTATTAGAGACATTGAAATATTTTCATTTCTCACAAGTGAAGAAATATTTCTTCGAAAATGTGAAAATTTATTCTAAATGAAGAACATTTTTTATAAAAAAGAGAATATTGCCATTTATCGAAAATAGAGAAATTTTTTATTGGTGAAAGATATGTGTTTTTTTTTTAAGTGTAAGTACCTCATATATGTCCAATGCCCGCGTTGGTGTATGTCTGACTTCTGCACCGAAAAAAGTGCTAGTTTTAGATGATATGAAAAGAAACCAATATGATAGTTTTTCCGGGGATCCAAAACGATTTTTTTTTGAGCAGTCTAGAGGTCATCTTTAAAATAAGTAGTGCAGTTGTCATTACTTTTTTTTTGTAGGGAGACCTACTCATCAAATTGTTTGTTGTCGTTTTGAAAAAGAAAATTTTTACATAAAAATGGTCCCAAGCCCATTTTCCCCGATTTGAAACCTGC
Organism: Tetanocera ferruginea; assembly: GCA_958299015.1. Classification (NCBI taxonomy): domain Eukaryota; kingdom Metazoa; phylum Arthropoda; class Insecta; order Diptera; family Sciomyzidae; genus Tetanocera; species Tetanocera ferruginea. The sequence goes on from OY282642.1 coordinate 138,876,835, forward strand.
TTTCCCTTTTAGGGTGGAAATTTCCGTAAAACGGGGAAAAAATCCTTTCCTGGCAACACTGAAACTCGTGATTTTATCGTATTCAGTAATCGCGCTGTTGTCTCAGATTGAATTGTAGATCTTGCGAAAGATATTTCTCTCGAACGCTCTCAAAATACTTCCATGAGTACTTCTCCACGTCCAGGTTAGTAACTGCTGTTGGCAAGAGTAATCCTCCGTTTAATTTTAATACTGATATGATTTGAGGAGTTAATGCTAGATCCCAGGTAAATGAATAAATTCACAGTCTCAAAGTAGGTGTTTTCAATAATAACGTGGCTTCCAAGACGCTGGTACCGTTTGTTTGTTGATACAAGATACTTCGTTGTATATCATTCACTGTTAGACCCAATCGACTAGACACTCGTTGTAGCCTGGAGAATGCTACACAGACTTCGCGCGTATTATGTCAATATCATGAGCATACGCCGGCAGCATAACACTCTTATAGAATATTGTGCCACTGCGTCTCATTTCAGCAGCTCAGATTGTCTTCTCTATGACTATATTAAACAAATCGCACGATAAGGAATCACCTGGTCTGAAACTTCCCTTGGTATTGATCGAAGGGGAGAAGTCCTTCCCGATTTTCACCTAGGACCCGGTGTTTCTTAGTGTTATCCTGCAAAAACGTATTGGCTTTGCAGAAGTACCAAATTCTTCAGACACGGTGGAATAAAGCTGTTTCCTAATTGGACTGTCAAAGACGGCTTTGAAATCGAAAAAGATGGTGTGCATCGATTTGTTTTTCAAGGGTCTTTTCCAAGATTTGTCGGAGCGTTAATATATGGTAAACTTTCGATGGTCGATGGTAAACTTTACAGCTCTAAAGCCACACTGATAACGTCCAATCAGTTGGTTGACGATGGGCTTCAGTACATCACATAATACGCTCGACAGGACCTTTTATGCTAGATTAAAAAGACTTATCCGATGATGAAGGCTTGGCACAAATGGAGAAATTGCCTTTTGTGTGGAGAGTTTAAGTATTTTTTTGTGTTCTGCATGTATCTTAACTGCATGAATCTAATCTGCATGAATCTCATCTGCAGACGGTAGAGTTTTATCAGTAAAAAAATTGTTGAAACAAAACATTATTTTCATCACATACAAAAATGAATCTTTATTATATTTATATTTATGTATATAATAAAAAATATATATTCCTGGAAATGGCTTCTTTTACCTAACAAGTTATCTCAAGTAGCTATTATTGACTGACATGACAACTTGCTGACAGCTTTTCGTTATGGCCTGTTGAAGTTTTAAATATCATAATGAATATTATGGCAAAACTCTTTAAATTAACAGCTAAACAAATTAAAAAGTTAGTGTCTTTTGTTCATACAAAAGCAAAGTTGCGAAAGTTTATTTTTGAAAAAAAAAAAACACTACTTGTTGAATAAAAACCAGAAAACAGCTAACAATTTGCTAAAAAATTATCATAAAATAACATAAAATACCAACATCAAATCAAACAAAACGGTTCACAGCAACATGTCAACAATAATAAAACAACACAAATTGTTAACCGATACCATCTGTGTAAGAGATTTCGTCAAGATCTTGCAATACAAATGGTTACAACAAAAAGGCTAAAGCTATAATTGATTTTCTCACGTTAAAGCCTGTAAGCCAAACAACAACAACAACAACAATAATGCTCATAAATAAGTCTACGACAAGACCTTGTAAATAAATTCCGGTTCATGTTAATGAAAACTCAGTCCGTTGAAAGCTTTTAAGATGGCCAAAAAGACTGAGCGGAAAAAAAAACCCATTGGAAAAAGCCATTTCAAAAGAAAGACCAAAGACAAAAAAAGTTCGCTTATTATATAACAACTTAACCACATGGTTGATCTAAGCAACGCGCTAGAAATTCATTAACAAGATTACATCAAGCTACGATGTCTTTGTTTTTCTTTTTCTTTTTGTAGGTTTGTAGGAATTTAGGTAACTGGGTGAGTAGTTGTTGTTGGCATGATCGAAATGATTTGTGGTTACAAGTTCGTTGCATAGCAGCTTCAGCATCCAAGTTTAATAAAAATAAAAGAAGTGAAAGCAAGCGTTCGTTGTTGCATAATCGATCAATTTGTTCATATATATATATATGTTTTTTTTTTTAATTTGTATTTCTTGCCGGTTTCTTGCAATCTAATAACAGCTCTCATGCACTCTCATGTGCTCGCATGCTCTCTTGGCCCACTCATACTAGCTAACTGTTTCTGCTTAACTGTTGTAATTTTCAACCTGGCCACTCTTGCGTGCTCAGATGCCAAATTAATTGAAACGCGTTTGCTGGTTGGAGCTATGTTTGTAGGTGCTGAGTTTTTCTTTTGGCAAGTGTGGGGAAGAGGTGTGTTCAGTAGTAGGTCAGTGATGAAGTGTTGAGTTGTACGACTACCAATTCGCATTTTCACTCAACATATTATTAACTTTTTCGTAATGAGATATTTTCTTATGATTGCAAAAATTGATATTCTCACATTTGTCTTTAGCGATTGAGCCAAATTAAATGCTCATGGCTAGGCAAAATATTAAGCATGTTGATGAAATTATTTAATTTTCGTGCAATAACACAAGAACAAACGTAAATAACGTATATTTATGTTTAAATAACGTATAGAACGTAAAATCAAAAAAGTATAAAATTTATTTAAAACTGAAAATATTGCGTATAATTATCGTATATTGATGATTTTTCATGCGAATTTGGAAAAGGGAGTTATCGTTTTTAATACAGCTGATAAAGACATCACATTGTTTTTTTATTACACTCATGAATATTTATGCTTGATAAAAAAAAATTCCATTAAAAATTCTGATAAAATTCTCCAAGCCCGCGTGAAAAATTATTCATGAAAGCGCGAAATACATGTACTTTTTCAGCTTTTGGTTTTTTGTCTTTGCTTCTAACTTTTAATCATTTTATTTTCTTAATTAATTTTTAATTTAATTAATAAAAGCAAGAAAACTACATCAGCTCAATATTTAATTATAATTATTTAGACACAAAAATAAGATATATTTATATAATTATACTTAATGCAAATATTTTCTTAACAAATATATTAATCACAAAAAATTTTCAATTCAATGCTAATGTTAAAATTTTTTCTCTCTTTCTTTTATTTCTTTCTCTATCACAAACATACACACACTCACACATCATGCTTGTTATCAAAACATAACAAAACATCATCAAACTTCACCACCATCACCACCACCACCACCACCAAAATCCAACCGCAACCAAAACAATCAACAACCAAATCCATATATCCAACACATCATCAATGAACCAATCGTATCAACCAAATCCACCAATCAACCAATCGACAAAAATCATGTCTGTGTGTCACTTTACATCCTGTTGTATATGCATTTTTGTTATTGTTGTTGATACTATCTCGTGTTTTGGCAACTACAATTGAAATCGTAACCGAAACGAAAATAAAACAACAACAACCACAAACAAAATTCCAAATTGGTCCACAAATGAATATCAATGAAACATGCAGCAATACAAGAATTTACTCATGTTCCTTTTGCAGCGCCGCGACAAATCCGCGATGCTGCTGGAAGATGAAAGTGGCAATAGCCATTCGCCACTTGCCAATGGATTCTGCATGAGTCTGCAAGACGACGATCATGAAACAGTCAAAAAATCAACAGCGAAATTAGCCAACGGCCATAGCCAGCAAAATGGCAAAATCAATGGACTCAAAAATGGCTACAAACAGACGAATGGCAGCACGTCTACAATGAACGGAAACGGCAGCGCCATGAACGGAAGTGTGCACAAAAATGGTAGCGCGCTGACAAATGGACACATCGACAGCAAGCTGCGGGGCGGCACTGAGCTAACGCAGCGAAAAATACAAAAATAATATTAATTTATTTAAATAATAAATATAAAACTAAAACTTAACTAAAAACAAAACTACAAAAGAAACAGAAAATAACTTAAAATATTGAAAAAAAAAATCATTATAATTTTTTTTCACCTTATTATAAATAATTAACAAATGTATAAAAATATACAGATATATGTATGGAAATACTTATATATATGTATTTATTAATGTACACTTACATATACAAATAGCTAAATAAATGTTGTTAATGAATACATATATATATTTACTCATATATATGTGTCTACATTGAAACGCTGTCATTCTTTTATAATTAAATTAAATTATAAAATTAATATTTAATTATTTTCATTTGAGTTTTCGTCCTCTTACGTTGTACAAATTCACTAAGAAAAAAAAAAAAAAAATACCCCAAAAATGCTTTTAACATAAAATTTGAATTAATTAATTGCACGATATTGTGTTTTTAATTAATTCATATTTTTAGTGTGTTCGTGTGTGAGTGTAATGAAGTTGTGTGCAATGCAATTTCACTAAATAAGTAATTAATTTTTTTAATTGTATAGAAATTAAAGTACATAATTAAGTAAACAATTTAATTTAAAAGAGAGAGAAACTAAATCAAAATTAGCAAATGTATTGTCACAGCCAAAAAACATTAACAAATACACACTTACTCCCACACATACACACACACACACACACACACACTACACAAATGAATAAACACACTCACACAAAGCAAAGCAGCGCAAAATCTATACAAACTCAAGCCGCAAAAATCAAATGTTAAAAAACAACTGTAAATTAAAAACAAAAAATTGTCATTAGCTAATTATAGAAAAAACAAAAACAAATTCAAAACAAAAGCAAAATAAAATACAAACTTTAAAAAAGTGTAAAAATATAATATTATTTATAATGAGATTTACATATAATGAACTAGATTTTTAATTAATTAATTAATAAATTACGGTGTTGTAAATTACATAATTTAAACCAAAACTAAAAAGAAAAATATAAAAAAATAAATACAAAAAAAGTTTAATCAAAAGCGAGAATTCACAAATGCTAGCTCTTAAACCATATAAAAACTACATTATAGTCTATATAGATACATATATATTTATATATATATATATATATGTATAATACATTATATATTATATAATATATTTCAAAAGCATTAATGTTAACTTTAAGAACTTGATAAGGGATTGATAAGCAAATGTGGTAGCTTAAGTTTTTTCTAATTTTATGGTTCTTGTTTTGCGAAATGTTTTTTTGCTTAAATTTTTGTTTTGTTTTTAATTTTTTTTGAAACTGTATAAAATAAATGGGGAAAAACATACGAGCGCAGAGAATTTTTAATAAAACAACCAAGAAATTATGAAAAGAATAATCAAACACATTTTATTAATTAACTATTATTTATTCTTAGTAATCGGATATATTGTATCAGAAAAGGTATGTATTTATGATATTAGGAAATATGTATATCTAGATGTCGACAAGGAATAACAGCCAAAGTAAATTTTTCAAGGTTTTCAGGAGAGCATTTTAAAGATTGAAATCGATACCTTAAATCATGGAACTTTGTCTCGTGCTGTTTAGATTTGATGGCATCAAACACTTACGTCTGTATTCATAAAAATTAATGAGCCACTTATAAAGTTTTTATAAGAAAAAAGATCAAAAAATTATTCATAAACGTAAAATAACGATAAAACCTCTTATAAAGGGGTCATAAATGAGAGATTTTATAAAAAATGGCTGAAATTTTCAATAAACTCAGCGCTGCCCAGCTGGAGGCATTGAGTTCCAAACAAGTGATGTACACAGAAATAAAAAAAAAAATTGAATTTTTTCTAAACTAAAATTTTCTCATGAATTTCTTTAAAGATCTTTCCTCCCATCTCATGCGAAATTATATTATTAAAGTGTCAATATAATATAATACCGTGCCTTTTTCAAATACCAACATGTGCTTAGTATGTGTACTATCATGACTACCTAGCAAACATTATGAGTCTTTTAAGAGGTTGAACGCTTTTAAGAGTCTGAACGCTCATAATGAGCTCATAAAAGACTCCGATAAGAACGTGTTTCCTTTCCTGGAAGGGCACATAGATCTGAGTCCAAAATATGACTCTTATAAGAGTCCAAAATATGTTTGTTTTAAGAGTCAGAATTATGAGTGTTTTCGGAGTCTTATAAGAGTCATATTTTAGAGTCTTTTATGACTCTTTAAAAACAATAATTATGATCCTTTAATGCCTCATAATAAATGAATATTATGAGTCCTTTAAGAGTCTTTCAAGACTCTAATTTATGACCTATTTTATGAGGTTCATAAAAGAGTCTTGTATGAGCGTGTTTCCCTTTCTGGAAGGGCACACATAAATGAGTCCGCAAAATGACTCTTATAAGAGTCCGAAAGTGTTTTTAAGAGTCAGAATAATTAATGTTTTCAGAGTCTTATAAGACTCATATTCTAGAGTCTTTTGTGACTCTTAAGAAAACAAAAAAAAAATATACCCTTTTTCGTATTAAACAAAGCTGTTTATCGAAAAAGTTGCTCTGAACTATATTGGTGTGTCTGAGTGATAATTATGAGCGCTCCAAAAACCATCATAAACATGAGCTTTTTCTGAGTCACATTATTATGTGCGCTCATAAAAGGTTAATAAATAAGAACATTTTCGGACTCATAATAGCGTGGGTTCATAAATAAGATTCTTTTCAGAGTCATAATAATATGCGCTCATAAAAGGTTCATAAATTAGAGCATTTTCAGACTCATAATTGCGTGCGCTCATAAAACGTTCATAAAGAAGAGTCTTTTCAGAGCCATAATAATGTGCGCTCATAAAAGGTTCATAAATAAGAGTATTTTTGGAGTCATAATAATGTGCGCTCATAAAAGGTTCGTAAATAAGAGCCTTTTCGGACTCAAAATTATGAGCGCTCATAAAATCGTCAGAAAATACCCTCTTTTCAAAAAAAAAAAAAAACAAACAAATTGGCCATTTCAGCCCTTGAAAGGACTTTCACCGAGCTTCTTATGATCAATTGTGTTGTGTGTGTTATTAAATGTTTGCACACAATTGACTGAGAACTGGACCTACATGTTTTATGCCGACTCCGAACGGCTAAAGTTCATATTCTCAAGAAGCTTTACATGGCATTATTTACTCTCTGAGGTTTGCCATTGTCTGCAGAGAGGTGGTGACCGATCAGAAAAATTTTTTATTAAAAAAACTTTTTCTTCGCGACTGGGAATCGAACCCCGGCTCCGAGCATGCTAAGCCACACACTTAACCTGCATGCCACGGTCAATACGCTCTTTTAAGAGTCTTAAATATGAGCGCTGTTATAAATGTTTACTGGGTAGATAAATTTAAAAAACAATGTTAAAACCAATTATATCCATCAATAAAAACTATGCTATCTTCATTGCAAGAGTCGATGCTCTCAATCCGAGTCGATACTCTGGTATCGAAGAAGCTGGAAACTTTTAGGATTCTTTGAAATAGAATTCTTCAACTTTCTTATGCAAAGAAATTCGCCTGGCCTTTGAGAGAGTACCCGTCAAGGCTACAACCGTACAGCACCAAGCTCAGAGTTTTTGTGAATTAAATTCTTTAAAAAGTACGGGTGTATTCGGAAATGTAACAGCATAAGCAGAACATTCAGAAATGTCGGAAAAAGTAATTTTTGTATCAAGCGTCATTCATCATTTGCATCAAAAAAATTTTTGCTGCGCATACTACAAATCGTGATGCATTTCCGAACAGACCCTACTTTTTTTCCGATTTATCTTAAATTTAGTGAAGTATTTTTTATTCCGATTTATTTTAAATTAAATAAAACACCCTTGTGCAGGCCTTAACGTCAAACCCTGATGCAGTAACAAAGACGCAAATTTTAAAATTATAAATTTTAATTTTTTTCGAGATTTGATTTTATGTTATAGTCCACGTTACAATGATTGAGGCCCCTCCTCCCATATCGTTACTTATCGCAGTACATTTTAAAAGCCCCTCCTCCCCCCTTTAATCGGTTATGTAATTTATGAACAACTCCTTTCAAAACTGAAGATCGACGATACAAGTTTGTTAGTTTATGCAGCAGCCATTATGGATTGCCATTTTAAATTCATGGTTTTAAACATAAGATATAAAATCTGTTACCTTAAAACCCCATATTATAAGTTTCATACCCATGCGATGGAATATTAAATTTTTTACCGCCATATTGGATCTTGCTGTTTGAAGTCAATAACCTTAAAAACCCCTTATTCTTTGTTTCGCCCAGTTATAATATTTGAAATTATTGGACGCCATATTGGATCCAAAATTTTGGATTCCAAAATTTTTACATCGAATTCAAACTCAACAACCTCAAAAATGATCTTGGCAATCATTTCGGAATTTTGGCCTTTAAACTGGTTAAAATTTCCCACTGTGCAAAGGTGTGCTATAGGTGGGCCAACCAGGTATGTTTTGAAAAAAAAACAGGATTTCCCGAAAAAACAAACGGGACATAAGCAAAAAAATCGGGACAAAGATGTATACATGCAAAATAATTGCATGAAGCTCACCTTGAAGAAGTGCAAACAAATTAATTTTTTTCGAAGACAACCTTCTCGAAGTAATTCCAGTATAGGTAACTATATTCTTGAGTTTTTAGAGGTTTTCGATGATCTCGGAGTAACTATGTCCACCAAACTTCGCTTTCACATTCACATTAATATAGCAATCAGCAGAGCTAATAGTGCTCAAGGATTTATTAAACGATGGTCTAAAGTTAATGATCCTTTTATAACTAAAACCATATTCACATCGCTGGTAAGACCCATTCTAGAATATGCGTCAATTGCTATATGCCTTCGCTATGGATGTTATATTGACGATATTTAATCTGCCCATGTCTGTGAAAGTCCAACTTATGCAGCGAAAGAAGCGCTAGTTTTGTATCAATTAACCCAGGTACAGTGTACGAATGAAGACCTTATCGGGCACTTGTTGGTTTTTTGTGTCCGAATATAGTAGCTCGCTCTTAAAACTTCATTAACAAAATAATTCTGTACTATTTCAGACATTTTCGAGGCACTTGTTTGTTGGGTATGTTTCGGGTACATTACAGACTCAGGCCAGTAACGTTAAAATATAAAAATTTTTCTCTGCTCTTGTTCGCTAGAGATCGTTTAGATTCGGCCTTATATCAATGAGCAGTTAATAATTTTTATTAATAAGCTTCGGATGTTTTCATAACTACTCGTAGCTTTTAAAAATTAAATTGAGTTTTGATACTCGGCACTTTTATGGCCTACAAGCAAAGGTAACCAGGTGTCACTCTCCGATTTGAATGAGCTTTGAATTTATGATAAAGGACAAAATTCTAAGGTTGAGGTATTTTTTATAGCTGCTGAATTCAAGGTTAAGACTTTCAAAATGGCGCTCAAACATTCGCAAAAAGTACCTTTTTTTGCAATAACTTCAATAACGTATTGACACATAAAACAAATTGGCATCCAATGAAAGAGTATTACAGTTTCAAATCGTTTGGTATACATTTTTAAAATGTTGTTGTTGATTTTAACAAATGATTGCTTATATTGTATTGATTACGTAACCGCTTGCTTCTAAACCAAACTTCTGTATGTGAATCCTCATATAATTTAGTTACATTTTTTTTTATATAAAGTTTTTAATAAAAAAATTATTTTAAAAATATGCTAAATTGTGTAATTATTGATTTTTAAAATGTGCTTATTATTTTAAATAAAGTATACAATATGGTTAGTAAAAAAAGTTTAGTTCTTTTAGAATTAAATTTTGCATTCAAATTTAACAGTAATTGTTAATATTTTATAAGGCTGTCATAAAAAAAATTGGTTTTACATGTACCTATTCCCACAAAACACCTTAAATTTGTAAGTCTGGCTCCAACTCCGCATTCCATCTAAGATCCATCATTATAGAAGGTCACATCGAAGACAGCATCTGGGTTCCTATTGCACCATTCCGCTCTGGTTGGGAATCTGCTAGTTAATGTATTTGCAAAGCAGACATTGGGAATATCTTAGTCTGTGACATGCATTTTTTAAGTTTTTGGTGACTTCGACGGTTTAAAGCTTTCAATTACAGATTTTAAATTTGAACGTGTGTGTATATGTAAGGCGTTGGCAAAAGAGGAGATAGTATTCACTTGTATTGGAGCCTAACCTATTATTGAACATGCAGGAGAGTGAGCATCGATGTCAAATATAACAATGATCTTGATCTCAGTAACTGTCTGAAAATCTTCAGTTCATGATCCAATTTTTAAATATGGTCAGAAGAAAGGTCATATGTATCTCAGGCTGATGCCGTAGTGAAGGCCATAAGTTAATCTAAGCTATTGCACTACAAAACTTTGTCAGTATTTTTCTATATGATAGCATAAGAAATGTAAGAGTTGTAAGAATATAATAAAAAAAGATTCAAATTATTGGATTTAAATAAAAAAATTATGATTATATCTTCATCTGGTCTACTTCGTAAAATCAGCATAATTTGTGTTTAAACGTTCACTGCAGTCTGCAAGAGATTTAGGGCTATATTTTAGATTTATCTCTTACTAAAATCCTGCAAAAGTGCATAACACTCACTTGATGATGATATTTAAACTTACATAACTCAAGCTGGAAGTTAAAACAATTTTATAATTTTATTAATTTTAATTTATTTGTTCTTACTATGTTAGTCTTGTCATGTGTACCAATCACTATACGTACTTTTATTAGAATAAAAATAGTTCTCACTCAGTTTTGAAATATCATATTATAATTCGATGAATACAAACGGCCTGTTTCTAAATATCTCAAATAGTCAGTCAAGCAGGTTGTTTAACTGCATTCAACATCAAGTTTGGTTGTTTATAGTTTTTGTTAAAAACAAAAAAAAATAATAATATTCAATGTGAAAATAGATTATTAGACAAATTTAAATTCAATAGTTCACTTATTTTGCTAAGTAACTAACTAGCAGATTAAAATAAAAAGCTAGAAGCTGAATTTTGAGATAAGAATTCAAACCGATTTTGTTTCCATTTTTGTTTTTTGTTATCCAAGAATAACATAAGTGTACGAGTATGTATTTTGGTAAATATAAAATCAAATATCGCTAGATATATTGCTATTAATCAAATTACAAAAACCTAATGTGCCATCCGCAAGTAGCTTAAAATTTAAACCTAAATATTTCAACAATATATTTGTTGAGAAAATAAATTAAAAAAAATCACAATTCCAAATTTTGTTTGCTAGAACGAACTAAGAACTAACCTAACTAGGTATTCGGAAAGAAGAAAGTCTTTTGCAGTATTTCTTAACATTTATGTAGGAGACATGACTAAACTCTTGTTCTGCTTAATTGCTATAGCGTGGTCGCTTTAGATAAAACTCTAACATATTATCCAGATCAGTTAAGGACGTTTTTGACTTGCTCACATTGGAGTCCAGAACGCGAAGGTTCTGCGAGTAATCCTGCATCTTTGATATACTCGCTTTCATTTCGCGCGCCAGTTTTTTAGCAGTAGCCGCAAGACTTGGCCCAGCGCGACCACATGGCTTGGATGCCGGAGTGACTACATCAAAGTTACGTGTTTCTACAAGATCACCATAGTCTAGCACCTCCCAGACATCAGTCTCCATATTCCAGGTGAAGAGAATGCGACACTCACAGGGTTTACGATGCTGAGTGCAACCAGCATTTGTTTTTGAGCAACAGATCACACAATTATTATTCGCACATGGCAATGGATCACGAACAACAAACTGTACAATCAACATACAAATGATGCTGTTGCTATGAGGGCAAATCTGTGAAACAATTTTCAAAAAAGAGTTAAGTTAGTTGAAATACAAATAAACAAATATAGGTGGTGTACTTACGCTTATCAGCTCATAGGCCCAATCATAGAAGACATCATAAATTTTGTTGTTTTTCTGACACAATTTAGTGGTAACATAGTAGCTGAAAGTCTCCAGGTCGAAAGAGTGCTGCGTGATGACAACGCTTTTGCAGTGTCGAAGCTGCTGGTACGATGCCTGCGATATCATCTGCATCTCTGAGTAACATGAACCGTGTACCTCCATTGGCAGCGATGTATGATATCCAGGCGAAATGCAATCGTCTGATAAGAATTTATGTAGAGGCAATTAATGAGTATTTTTGCTTCTATAAGACGTTATATAAAATTGTCGTATGATGAAGATGAGGATGAAGAGGTTCAAAAATGACTTTACATTCAAAGAACGGTTTGGAATACTTTATGGCCTAGTGGAATTACCGAACATAACTGTGAATAGCGACCGTTATCGCAGCACGAATACTAATTATTTGCTGCCTGAAATTGAAGACTGTTGTCTCGACGAGATTTTATTCTATCAAAGCGGTGCCATTTGTTGCACATTTCGGTCTGTCTAATTGGCTGCCTATATTATGAATTATTGTTAATCAAATAGGATAGTATTTTATCTGATTTAACTAATGTCAAAACATTTTCTGTGAATGTTTTCAATTGTAAGATTTAAATATGAAAGATATACCATATATTTATCAGATGTAGTGATTTTGAATAAAGATAAAATTAAATTGTCATCATTTTCGTCAATAACATCTAAAGTATTCGCATGAGGAAGGCTCAATGATGTTATTTAATGCTTGCATTCAAACTTCGTTTGGTAATGTTGCAACAAAATATCATTAAGATTATTTTGAATAAAATTTTAAAGGAAAAAAAAGTGTTTCGCTTGCATGGTTTACGTTCTGTGTTATTTCTTGTTTCGAATTTTGTACAATAATATATGTTGGACTACGTAACTTATGAAATTGAAAATCAAATTTGATAACCCTTATGTAAAAGAAAAAACAATTCATCGAAACGTTACCAAAGTTTTTAATATAAAAAAAAACAAACTTGCTCCAACTCAATAATTATGAAAATATTTTACAAAATAAAAAAAAATAATCAGAAAAACGTTGTTAACTACTCGTAATATAATAAAATAATTCTTGCAATAATTGCCCCTATTGGATGGATTATGGTTTCTTATAAATTATTTTTCGATATAGGTATTCAAAACTTTGATTTTAACTCACCTTCTTCGCTTGTAATGACAGATGCTGCTTCGTCCTCTTCAACATAGCGACGCTTGAACTTTTTCGTGCACATTGGCTTCTCCAAAGCCATGCCACCTTGCAATGGCACCTCAACAACCTTGTATTCCTCACGTCTCGGCGAAAGGAAGGGAACGTTAGCGTTTGGTGACATGTGACCACCCAGCTCAAAATGATTGCGCTTCGCCATGGAAACCTGCAGTGGCGACAAAGTTGTTAATGGCTTGAAACTGAGCATATGCTGTGTAGCTTGCGACAGCGGTGGTTGTGGTGATGATTTCTGTTGGTAAAATTGCGCGGAAGCGGCTGCAATATGTTTGCCAGGAGAGCGCATGACGCTAGCACTAACCGGCGAAGCGCAGGTTGGTGGTGAACGAAATCCCATTCCAATGGGAGAGGCACGCTGCATGGCCGTTGATGTTTGATTGAGGAAGTGTGAGTCACTGTTGCCAAGACTTGAATGTGAGGGACGCGGTGACGATGATGGTGAGGCGCATGGCGAGTTGAAGTAACTGTACTGACTAGATCCAGCTGCACGATGTAAACTTCGGGCGGTGCTTAAACTACATCCTCCGGATGATGATGCGGAGCTAAAGAGTGTAGTTGTAAAGGTCTTTTTAGCTGCCGAGCGTATCTTTGTAAATGGTATGATATTCTCTGAATTATCCTCAGAGAACTCGTACTTCTTATCAGCCAGGCGTCGCTTGCGGAATGTAGCAATCTTTTCACATTTTTCGTTGTCTTCGGAGAATTCATAAGCATTCGATTTATCCGCAATAGCTGAGGAAGTAGAAGAGCCCTGTAAGTCAACCGTAGTGACACCATTGCGATAGGATTTTGTGACTATGCGATGATGACGTCTGCCACCGCGATGGTTAGCCAAGTTAACTTTTGTCGTAGTGCCACCAACTGTGCCGGATATACTAGGGGCAGCTGACGCCAATGAGCCAGCGGCACTAACTGAGCTAGAATTACCATTACAGGTAAAAATCAGTTCATCATAATTCTTGCGGGTTACGTTATGACTACCCGCTAAATTGTACGCTTCGTTGCTGCTGCTTGTAGAGCGTTGAGTTTCGTTGTTATTGTTGTTCTGATTGGAGGAGTGTGCAGAGTGTGTGGAGTCAGTTTCGATGTCACTGAAATCGGCAATTATGCGTGCTACTATATTATTCTGATTGTCACAACCAATGGTTTCATCTACAACTATGCGTCGTTCAGTTGGTGCCAATAATGAGGAATGGGATTCATGTGGTGGTGTGGCTTTTGTGGTCAGGAATTGAGGAGATGCTACAGATGAATGCTGGCTAGTAGATGCTGCCTGCAATGACACTGCATTAGATTCCAGTTCAATATGCAACATATGCACAAAGCCATTGGCAATGATTAATATGCGTTCGGGACAGAGTAGATTTATAAACGGCTTGAATTCGGGATCGGATTCAGTGGTCGAATATTTTGTATGAATTGTTAGATTGCATTTCAGACAGAGAGCATCACAGCGAAAGACTGAAAGAACAAGAAATAAAAAGTTAAAATAAAATATAAATATAAGTTACAATGAGTATATAATGAGCCTGTGAGTAATGATGATAAACATGCATTAGATTTTTTCAATTAGCATCATTTAACCTTAAGCAAGCGAGTTGTAAAATCTCATCTTGAAATGATTAGCAAGATGTTTGAAGTATTGCTGATTAGAATTATTAAGATCAGGTTTTTATAATTCTTAATGGCTCCTCCATAATGGTAAAAACATAATATGGATTTTGAAATTTTGCCAGATCTTTTTCTCAGTACAGAAATAACGTAAATAGGTACACTTTTGGCCAGGCAGCCACAGTTAATACAAGAAATGGTCAAACACGGATTGAATTTGGAGGATAGGCATACGTATTAAAAATAAATTTGATTAATTTTGGTACCCAAGAAGCAAGCAAGAGATTCAAATTTTGCTTTCAAATTCCTTATCTGAACCTACCAATCACCTAAAAAAACCCACGTGGTCTATGTAACAACATTCAGGCAAAATTAGGTAGAACATTTATGTCTTAAGGGCTCAATATATATTAATTTTTCGCTTACAGCCATCTTCATCGTATTCATGTAGCTTTTTGCAGTCCAAGCAACCAAGTTTAGGAACTTTTACGTATGTGATATAGGAATCTTCATTTTCATTTTCAGCCGCGCCATGCACTATCAACACTTGACGCTGCGTACACTTCCACTGTGTTATGGTGACCTCTTTTAGGTTATCCACGCCATGGTCATCAAAGAGGCAACTCTTGAAGTAGCGACGAAATGGTTTGTGCGGTTGATAAATCCAAAAATATAAACTACAACAATGTACACAATAATAAATGTTTTAAAATTAAAGAAAAATTACGTTATAACTTACGTGTATTTATAGCCTATATTAAAGGAATAGTGATTACTGGCAACGTTGTCGTTGGAGCAAACCTTATAGCTCAGCATGAATTGTCCGCAAGCACTGAGACCCATGAACATGTGTCTAAAAGTAAATAAAACATGTTAAATTCGCACATTTAGCAGGGATGAGTAAGTTTGTTGTTATACGTTACCCTTGTAGATAACAGTAGGGAATGATGTCCTTAAGACAGAAACCTAATCTATTTGGCACTGTACTAAATGCACGTTGTGTTTGCTGGCAGCGCGGATTGCCGGAAAAGTGTCCAGTACGCTGTAAAGAAATTGTTTGGTCCTCGGTATGCTCTAACTATGCTTAACTCAAACTCACTTCACGGTTCCTTAGTTTGATGAACAGATTAACATGTTCGTCGCGTGACTCTGAGCTAGTAGCAGCCACTGCAATGGCTGTACCACGTTTACGCTTATGTCGCAGAAAATCATAGTCGCTGCCCAACGATGTATCGTCAGTGTCCTCATCCTGCGAGGAGCTGTCTGTAGGGAAATCATCATCCGAGGATGTTTCTTCATATAGATTTCCATGTAGAATTTCACTCTCCATTTTTACATTTACTGCAGTGATAACGGAAAAATAGAAACATGTTTTTTTTTCATTATTCTTCATCCTACCTTATTTCGTACATCAGCAAGAAATCAATTCAAGGTCCTTCTCTTTGGACAAAGTCTTTTATTAGGATCAGTTCAGTCTCAATTTAAACATTTGGAAGCAGTAACTGGCTTTACCTCTAATTCAAATGTTTTTCACTTTTTTCACAAAGTTTTTCCTTTGCAGTGAAAATTTTGAAAAATATATTTTTTTCCACCAGCCAACTTTAGCAACCCACAAGGTTGTCAAAATTTGTTAAATCAAAAATTAGCTGAAAAGCATATAGTTTATGAGCACTCAAGTTGCATAGGAGCAACTGCGAGAACAATATAAACAAACCTATTTTTAGTTGCATGTGTAAAAGAGAGGCTGTGCAAAAATTTGACATTTTGAACGCTTTGTTTATCCGGCTTTTTTCACATGCACTGCGCTATCTGTCGGCAGTGTCGGGTACTAGCAAAACAACTGTGTACAAGCTTTTGTTTTGTACAGTACTGATAGTTAACAGTGAAGGCAAGCCTAATGCGTCGTTTTTTAATTAAATCGACTGATTGGTTATAAGTAGTGTCCGACCGAAACCAAAATTTTGGCCGAAACCGAAACCGAAACCGAATTTCGGCCATTTTTCTAATATTCGGCCGAAACCGAAACCGAAACCGAAACTGAATGTCTACTTGAAAATTGTTTTAAAAAACAAATTATTTTTTTAATTTTTTTGTTAAAAGCTTTCAAAAATATAACAATTGAAACATATATAATAACGTACATATACGATAAATATTCTTTTGCCTTTATTCATAAAAATTTACGAGCCTCATATAAAGTCTTTGCAAAAAAAAAAATCCAAAAACAGTATTCATAAACGTCCAATAACGACAAAAATCTCTTATAAAGGCTTCTTTAATGAGTAACCTTCAATAAACCCTTGATAAAGCCTTTTTAAAATTTTTACTCTAATGTGAGCGCAAATATTGTCAAAAATACTTCAAACTGTTTCAAAAAATATGGAAACATGGCAAAACATTTCAAAATATTGAAAATAAAAATTATAAGTGACAATTTTTTTCAGAGAAGAACATAGATTTAACATTTTTTTGACTATTTGCATGTCAAAATATTGATAAAATTATGACAAATAAACAAAAAATTATTGAATTTATCAAATTCATAAACCATTCTTGACACTGTTCCCATTTCAAATTGAGAGTGTTTTTATTTTAACAAATAAGCTGAGACAATATTTTTATGAATAACAAAATTTCAAAAAGCATTTTATCTCTAAAAAGCTTTTTGACTATTGAGCACTTTAAATCTATTTCAAGTTATTTTTATGAACAAGACCGTTTGAATATTAATGTTCAACTTTAAAATAATAAATAAACACATCACTTTAATATCACTTTAAGGAACTTTTTAGTATTTAAAGTTAAATAACTTAATATTATAATCTACAAAAAAATCTACATTTATCGTTTTGTGCTGGACCCAGCCCACACGGTCAATCAAATGACTGAATTTCACGTTTTTGTTCTACTTAACACCATTAAAAATTTTGATGAAAGCGAACTCACATCTACCATTGAAATATATGTAAGAACCGAATTAGTAGTGTCCGATAAAATATTCGGTTTCGGTTTCGGTTTCGGCCATATTGATGCCGAATAGCCGAAACTGATAAAAAGGGCCGAAACTGGCCGAAACCGAAACCGAAACCGAATATTCGGTCGGACACTAGTTATAAGTATATCTTTTACTCTAATATTATTTTCTTTTTGTAACATATGAATTTGAAAAAAAATTTATTTGATTTATTGAAATAGTTTAAGGTTTTATTTGAGGAATGGGCAAGATTTCGATATCCTGGGCTACGTGATTTGGTCGAAAAAAAATCGATATTCCACTTAGTTATTGAGTTAACGTTCTTATTAACGTTTTTCTTTCTACAAGATTTGTTCCAAAATACATGTATATCTCAATACAAAATTCAATAGATTGAAATTGTGACACGTTAGAAAACATACAAATTAAATATATATCTAGTAATATATCTAGCAATAGGCATACATAAAAATTGTGTATTTCGACTGTATACACGGCAGTTGGTCAATGTCAGGATAACATATTCCCGGGTCAACTAGAAATAAATATTGTTCAAGTCCCAATATTTTCTTTATTCTTTTTAAAGTATATATGTGGACCTCATAATCCACATATATATATATATAAATAAACCGTTATTTAGTGGTTTAGGAGTAAAAATTCGTGAAATTTTGAAAAAAATACCATTTCAAGCTTGTTTTAACATTCCGTGCTAGAGCAAAATATTTCATCATAAAACATACTATTAGAAATTAAACCATCATACTTACTATATATCAAATAAAGCATAATTTTGCAGGCTTCAATAACACTGTGCGACAATTTAAGGCCCAATTGGAATAACCTCAAATATCGCAATGGTTTATAGTAGTACATGGTCTATATATTATGTCCTCATACTCAGTTTTATCGGATTAGGTCAAATAAGAGTGAAATTCAAGGTAAAATTTCACCTTTAAGTCACAAATTTTTTCTGATAACTCTTAAACCAAATTTAAATCCTGTGTAGTAACTGTCTCTAAGTATTTGCAATGGATGGTTCTTAACATTTTGAGATCATATTTTGCTCAAAAGGTTACGTAAGGGGGTTAATTGTTTCTTCGAAAAAGGACTTTTTTAAAATGAAAAGAATTGCAAAAATGCAAAAGTATGCAAAAATTCAGCAAAATCTGATTGTTTTTGAAGATAAATACAAAGTAACTGAACTATTGAACATTTCTTTTTATTTTAAAAATGGCCTGTTTTCAAAGAAAAAAATTAACCCCCTTACGTAACCTTCTGAGCAAAAAATGGTCTCAAAATGTTAAGAACCATCCATTGCAAATACTTATAGACAGTTACTACACATGATTTGACTTTAGTTTAAGAGTTGTAAGAAAAAATTTGTGACTTAAAGGTGAAATTTGACCCTGAATTTCTCTCTTATTTGACCTAATCTGATAAAACTGAGTATGAGGGAATAATATATAGACCATGCACTACTAGAAACCATTGAGATATTTGAAGTTATTTTTTCGTGTCGCACTGTGTAATTAACTGCTCAAAGTTCATAGTTATAACGATAGTTTTTGAGTAAATAACAATTTTATATAAATAAATGTTATAATTTTACATACAAATAGCTATATAAGGTAAAATTCTTAACGGATAGCTTATTCTATTATCCTTAAAAGATCTTATAGAAAGGAACTTTTTTTAAAATCGTTTATGCAAAAACAAAAAAATTTTTCCGACCGTCATTTTTACAAATATTAGGGGTACTCAGAATATGGTGTATTTGCCCTTGTATCGTGTATTTTTGGCATTTGTAGTTACTTTTGTAAAACTACAACAACAAAATGCACTGTGTTTAAAATACAACCGTATTGCAAAAATACAATGAGGAAACACTATTGTATTCTTTGTAAATTTCGTTGTATATTTGATCCGTTCATCACAAAAGTAGTTCTTCTCAACATGAAGGAAAGTAACGACTGTGCTCTTAGTGCATTCAATAAAATTTTATTTAATTAAGTGTTTCGTTTCAACGTTTTTAATTTTTAATGATGAGCTGCTGTTAAAAACGAATGTACCAACACAAATCAGCTGACCTTAGAAATACAAGACTTTATTGAAGGTTCGTTCACAATACCTTGTAAACATTGTAAATTTTGTTAAAATTTATCACAAATATACCACATCGTGAATGCCCCTATTGAAACACCAAATACATTGTAATCTCCCCAATAAATTATGAGGAAAAATAACAAATTTTAATGACCTCAAATTAAACTTTGCGTAACATATGTTCAAGGCAAGAACATTGCTTTTTTGTTGCTTAAGGGTTCAGTCTGGCTTAAGGCTGTCAATCCCGGTATCCTAAAGCCATGGATCATGAGTTTTTTCAGTCCTGATAATCACGGGATTGAAGCAAATAAATCCCGGGATCCTTATCCTTTAAAATTATTACCCATTAATTGAAAAAATCATTGAAAAACATAAAAAAAAATCCCCGGATCCTGGAATTGGTTTATTCTATTCCGACAGTCCCGGCATTGCCAAAACTTTAGACAGTCTGTAAAGTAGGTAGTTTTCATTGATTTCTTTTTGGAAAAAGTAAAATTAAATATTAAGTTATATTAAGTCGCAAAAATCCTCTGAAACAAAAAATTTAAAAATTTTCACATGTTAAGTATGAGTTTGATTGTGTAATAAATCACTTTAAATGAAATTGATTACAAATTAACGAAATGGCGGTATTTTGAAAACTTTTTTGTCATTTTAAATTAACATTTTCGTTAGTTTCTTGTTGATAAAAAAAAAATCCAATATCAGTGAGATTTTAAAAAAGTTTGATGATTTAGACCCAACATCCTGACAGGACACTGCAGCTGTTTTCTCCACGACCTGGTGGTTGTAAAAAACCAATCTTTGTGAATAAAAGATATTTGAGTGACAGAACAATCAGGATTTACTTCTAAGAGGGGATTTATACAATGAAACTTATCGCATGAGATTTTGTGAAGTTCTCTTTTCAAGTTTCACCTTCAAATTACATGATGAAACTGAGTTGTAGAGACTTTGCTCTGAAAATTCAGTTAACGACGAAAATATGAAAGTATAACGTCAAAAAGTTTCATGAAATCACAGCCCCAGAGACTTTTTCCCCCCATTTTCATTTCATATCGGCACCATCACTTTTGACAGTCTCATGCGACTAGTTTCACTGTATAAATCCCCTCTAAAAGATAACGTGAATCGGTTGCCATTTTTACACAAAAAAGTTACAGTCCAGGAAGTTTGATTTTTTTATACTTGCCTTCAAAATTGAAATGAGGTCTTGGACCACATGTTCCTTTCGTGCTATTCACATTTTTTAAAATTTCCATTATTTTAAATTCACACAAAATATTTTTATTGGATCATATTTTCAAAATATGTTTAATTTTTAAAAATATGCATCTTTGGCCTGGATAATAGGACTCAGACAGTGCATGCATTAATTCACGCTGGCCGCAATTGAGAACTTAAACCATTCCTGTTGAAATAATGCTTTAAGGGCGTACTAACTTTTGTAGTTTTTAGTGTTAACCTTTCATCTAATGCTACGTCTACACAGAGATTTAAGTTTGAGTTACCAGTAGAAAGCTGAGTTTTCCCATTTAACGAGAAATAAACTCTTGCGTTACCAGTACAAAAATGTACGATTTAACTCAACTTAACTCATTATATATTCTGAGTTTTTATGACTCAATGTAAAAAGTGCCTAAAAGTACACTACAAAATAATATAAATGTTAATATTCAGTGGTATTTTTCATGAAAGAAACTTTTTTTACATGAACTGTCAAAATAGAACAGCTGATTCGTTAATTATACAATTTATTTTTTTAACTATATGCTGTTATTTTCTTTAAAAAATTAGTAAAAGAACTTCGAAAAGGATTTGGGCAATAGTGGGGAAAGTAGTTTTCATCCAAATATGGGCAGAGCTTTCGCATAGCAAGAAAAAACGCATGTATACGCAGGGTCACCAGCAGCATTGTCGGCAAATTTAACTCAATTCTGCTACGGTATCTCTGTGTGAACAACTTCGGTTAAATGTTAGATAAAATTAACTTCACTCTCTGTGTAGACATAGCATAAAACACTTCAAATGCAAAAATCCTTTGGATATGGGCCCGATGAATTCGAATGCCACTGTGTGTGGGAAAGAAATGTTTTTTAAGTAATTCTTGATTCAAACGTACTTTCTGTGGGTTCTTTCTGTTTGAAATGAGTACTTAAATACAAATATTAAAGATTTAGGAAACAATTAGGAATTTATTATTTTTTTTTTTTTTATTTCGAACTTAATTTGTTCTTTTAAGTAAAACTGATGATTTTTTCTTTTTTAATTTATAATATTATATATAATTTAATAATTTAATTTATTGCTATTTATAACTTAATACTTTATGATGTTGTTATATATATATTTCACTTAATTTGATCTTCAATGCTACTCTCGAGGTCACGTTCAGGTTTTGTATCAGTTCTTACGTGAACAGTAGACTCAGTCGACGGTATCGTTCTAGTTCTGTCTTCTCTCAAGAGATATTCAGTATCGTCAGTCTTTATTTTAACTTGAGTCGTCTTGTCCATATCCGTTAGATGTCTTTTGTTAGTTATGTCGTCCACTTGTGTACTGTCAGTTGTGTCTTTCGTAACGTCTGGTTCTGTCTTTGTTAAAATGTCTTCTGCGGTAGCAATTTGTGAGTTTGAGTACTCCCGATCCCTAACAAACTTATTTCTATACTTAATTAACCAGGCGTCTGTCAAACTCGCAAAAGGCATTGGAACTTCTAAAGCTGAAAATGTATCCGATTTTATTTCCGGTATTTCCGGTAGTAAAGGTTTCTCCACAGGTGTTTCGTATATAACCCAATGATCAGGTCTGCGAAAGCAATTTGCATTAGACTAAGTTTTAAAATTTAAAATATTTTTTATCTTACCTCTCTGGTTTGGTAAGAATCGTAATAGGTGCAAAAGAGGCGTGCTGTACAGGAGTCTTCGTTTTTCTTGTGGTCGTTGTTGGTGTAGCTATTGTGGCAGTTTTTGGTTTAGTTATGGGTTCGTTTGAGTCATCGTCATAGTCTTCGGCTAAAATGTCATTATTCAAGTGTTTCGGCAGTGAGTCGGCTGGGTTCGTTGTAGTTTTAGTCAAATTAAAGTCTTCAGGCAGAACTGCTATGGGCATTGGTAAACCGTTATTAGTTGTTTTAGAGCTATTCAGCACAGGCAGTACAAAGTTATCGTCGAGTAAGTAGCTCGAGTTGTTCGTTTCCGTTATGTTTGTCAGCGGTACGTTTTGGTTTTTTAAAAGACTCTCAATCATGAATTCTGGTCTTATGTAACCGTCTCGATTAAACTTCTTGCTTGGCGTGTCATCGTCTTGTTGGTCGAAATCATCGTATGCATAGTCATTGTCAAGGTCGTCGCTGTCGTCTTCATCGTTATCGCCTTTGTCACCATTAAGAATAGGTTCTAATGTTTTACTCAGGTAGTCAAAGTCGTGCACGTCTATTTTGTGGTCTGTTGGATTGGAAACGTCATCCATAATGTGCGTTTTTTCTTGAGGATCCATTGCAAAGCGACTGAAATAGGACTGCTGTAGAGGTTTTTTATTTCCCGTCGTTGAAAAAGGACTGTGAGAGGCTTCAAGAGTCTGTTGTGCAAAGTACTGTTCATTCGGATAGGAAGCTATGGGTAAGTTATTGTAGTCAGGTCGTGAGAACTGAGCATACTCAGGCCTACGGGGCGGTGCTAGTCCATAACTGCCAGCAACCGAATTTGACAAACTTGAAGTGGAGCTATCCGAAGGTGGTCTGGGACGTATATTAAAGCTGAATGTGCTATCAGCGCCATTGGCATTGGCAATACCCATTATGGATCCAAAGTTGCCACTACTAACAGCACCACTTGCAGCAAGAGCTGCACCGTTGCCAGCACCATAAGCATTGCCCACTTGGCTAAAACTTGAAGAAGCTATCGGTTGCCGCTGTGGCTCTGGTCCGAATTGTGAAGATGAAGCGGAATTATGTGGACTACTTACGAGTGTACTAGTGAGACCTCCACTAGATAGACTGTTGTGCGAGAATATTGGTTTATCTTTTTCTTTTTGAGCATTCGATGGGCCAGTTGGACGACGATTAACTCCAAAACCACTAGCAGCAAAGGAGAGAAAATTCTGTAAAAGTGATGGTGCTTTAGTAGTAGTACGTTCATCGTGTTCGTCGAGGTAAATGACAGTTGGTGGTCGCGTGCGTTGTGCTTGTACAAAGTTGGATGCAATTGTAGAGTCTGGTTGGTAATAGCCATAGGCCGGAGTGGTACTTTGGTAGTCAGCGTAATTTGTATATCTGTCATAGCCGAAAGGCTTGAATGAGGTCGTATAGTCGGCATAGCTTAAAGTGGGTTTAATCGCAGGGCTTCTGTTGGTCTGTCTGATGTTTATTTCAATTTCGTATTGGTCCGAGTGAGGTCCTTCGAGAATTACCTTTTGCGGTCTCGTATAGATGGGTCGAGTTGGATACTGTCGCAGTTCTAGGCTGTTCTCTGTGGTTTTTGACAGTTTTGTTACTTTCGGTATTTTGGTTGTGGAGGCTGTTCGATTTTTTAGCGTAAATAGTTTAAATGAAGTCACAAGCCTGACGTTTTGATTTGTTATGTTTACACGTAATAGTTTTGGGTTTGTAACGTTTCTAAGTTCCGTTTTAGTCTTAGAATAGCTAACTTTTCTCTGTACACGTTTATGTGCCCCAGCGGATGAGTGCGTTAGTGGATCAATGTCGGTATCTTCTTTCAGTTGTTCTGGTATCTGTTGCGATTGTTGTTTAGCGTCGGTAATTTGACGTACGGAAGTGGTGTTCAGTTTTAGTTTGAATTTATTGAGTTCCTGTTCAGTTGTCAAACTTTCAAGAGACTGTTTTTCTGTTTGGTTTTTGATTATGTCTTTTGTGTGAATTGTTAGAGAGACTGTTTCATTAAATTTGGTCATTGTCGGTTCTGGTTTTATTTGTTGTTTGTTGGCTGAATTGTGTTTTCGTGTTGAATTTTTGTTATTTTCGGTCTCGTTGGTCTTTGTTGGTTCTGGTTTTGTTTGTTGATTGGCTGCTGAATTGTCTTTTTGAGCATTTGTGTCATTTTTGGGTTTGTTGCTCTTTTTCGTTTCCGTTTTTAATATGTGTTTGGATTCTGGGTTCTCTTTTTGCGAGCTTGTGTCATATTCGGTTTGGTTGTTTGTTTTCAGTTCTGTTTTTATTTGTAGATTTGTTGCTGGACTGTCTTTTTGTCTTAAATGCTTGTCTTTTTCGGTTTGGTTGGTCATTTTCTGTTTCGTTTTCAAATTTTCATTGTTCTCTTGGACGTTGTTTTGTGTGGAATTTTTATCATTTTCAGTTTGGTTGGTCTTTGTTGGTTCTGTGTTGTCTTTTTGCGTTTTTGTTTTATTTTTGGTTTGGTTCGTCTGTTTTGGTTCCATTTTTGTTTGCTGTTTGGTTTCTGGGTTGTCTTTTTTCGAATTTATGTCATTTTTAGTTTCGTTGGTCTTTTTCAGCTCTGTTGTAGTTAGCTGATTGGTTGCTGGATCGTCTTTTTGTTCTGAATTCTTATCATTTTCGGTTTGGTTGGTAATTTTCTGTTCAGTTTTTAAATTTTCATTGGTTTCTGGGTCGTCTTTTTGCGTTGGTTTTTTGTCATTTTCGGTTTCATTAGTCTTTTTCGGTTCCATATTTAAACGCTGTTCGGTGGTTGTGTTGTCGTTTTGCGTATTTGTTTCATTTTTGGTTTGGTTCGTCTCTTTTGGTTTCATTTTAAATTGCTGTTCGGTTGCTGTGCTTTCTTTTTGTCTTGAGTTTTTGTCATTTTCAGTTTGGTTGGTAAGTTTTAGTTCCATTTTGAAATTTTTATTGTTTTCCTGATTGTCTTTGTGCGTTGGATTTTTGTCAATTTCGGTTTGGTTGGTCTTTTTCGGTTCCGTTTTTAATGGCTGTTTGGTTTCTGGATTATCTTTTTGCGAATTTGTGTTATTTTCAGTTTCGTTGGTCTTTTTCTGTTCCGGTTTTAACTGTTGATTGATTTCTTGTTCGTTTTTTTGCGTTGAATTTCGTACTGAATCAAGTGGTTCGATTTCTACTATATCGTTGCTTATGGAAGTTTGTTCGGTCATTATGTTCATGTCTTTAAAGTTAGTTCCGTCAGCAGATGTTGTTGTAGTTGCCGTCGTGGTTGAATGGTCTTCATCAGTACCATGTGTCATTGTATTGCCTTTTTGTATCAAGATGTCCATATTGTCCTTATGATTGTGTGTTTTCGAGTCTCCATGTGGTTCGTTTTCGGCTTTTGTTTTTGAATCGAAATCTATCTGTGTATCTGTTGAGTCCATATTTTCCCTAGACATTGCAAAAATATTTTCATCAGCAGAAACAATCTCGTCCTTAGATGTTTTTAAGTTCGTGTCACTTGCATCTTCGTCTAAAATGACTATGTCCTTGTGTGGTGTTAGGTTCGCCTTACTTTGTCCTGTCTTAACGTTATCTGCTCTACCTTTTAACTTGTTCGTATTTTTGGCATTGTTTTTGTTTTTCTTCTTCTTTTTGTCAGTTGTTAGTCTAGTAGGTGTCTTTTCCTTCTTCATGGTATTTAAGTTGGTATTTGTTGTATCGTTTGTCGTAGCGGTACGCAGTTCAATTGGTATATTATTAACCACAACTGTGCGTCTTGTCGTTGTTGCAGGTCGTCCAAAATGCTGAACGCTTTTTATATTAAAATTGCTAGCCTGTGTTTGGTCCAGTTTGTTGTTTACTCCCTTAATAGGTCGTGGCGTTGGTCGTTTAGTCGAAACACTTTTCCGTTTGAAGTCGAGCTTGTCATTGATTTTGGAAGCATTCAAAGGTCGTTGGAGTACCATAGCCGTATTTGTCATGTGTTGTTCTTGTGGTGTGCTATTGTTGACAAAAGAACTCATTAGATTGTTAAAACCAGTCTTGTCTTCTTTCATCTGTTGTGCGCCTGTCAGTGAATTCATATCGGATATAATGTTAAATACTCTGTCCGGTACTGTCGTTTCCATTGTAGTCTGCGACGCCTGAGGTGCACCAAATGGATCTTGCTCTAACCATGGACCTAGATCAATGGGTGCTAGTGGTCCAGTACCACAGGGTAAACGTTCGTTACCGGGAAAGACATGGGGTATGAAAATATTTGGTTGAAAGGTACCACCACCTACTGTACGACAAAGAACTTGTGCTAACGACACTCGACGTAAAGAATGAAGTTGCGCAGGTGTAAATGTACTTTCGAATCCCCGATTTTCATACCAGAAACGATCACCGTTACGTGAGTTACTAAATTGCTGAGCAATAATGCAAGCGAAGGTGGGTCCCACTAGGCCACCCACAACAGGTCGCTCCGAAATACCGCCAACAAATAGATCAATGTCGTGTACGCTACGATAGGCATGACCAATACGTTTAGCGGATTCGGGACCCACAATATTGGCAAAATCATTCCACGTGTTGATAGGCGTAAGACCACAAGGTACGCGCCAGGAGGTATAGGGTGCTATGCCATGATCGCGACCACGTTGAATATTGATTGCAGCCAAATCGAGACCAAAGGGAAAACCTGCAGAAAGATTAAGTTAGAGATGTTATAGAGAATGTAATGCCTTGATATTACCTGGAGTCTGAAAGAGATGATTCGTTAGCTCTGGCGAGATAAACTCATCGCGTTTTAAGGCTCGCTGCGTTGCTAGACCACGTATCAAGCGATGTAACGATCCAGCCGAACCAATATCGCCACGTTGGAACTCTTCATGCAAACTTACACCTGAAAAAAAAACCATTAACAAAAGTTTTTTCCTCGGAGGGGATTTTTAAGGAATATAAAATTAAAGTTTTTGAACGCTGAAAATTTTGTGTATTAGAAAAGGGCATCTTCCAAAATTTACATCTTGCCACAATTAATAAAAGAGGTTCTATTAGATTAAGGAACTCGAAAATTTAACAATTGAAGGTTCCATTCAGCAAAACTTCGCTTGCTTGGTTATAAACCCACAGCATCTTTAAAAGCTGTTGTAATGTCTTCGAGAAATTTGAAAGCGCCAAATTCATGGCCTGACTAATTTTGCTAATTAAGCTTTATAGAAGTCTTATGACAACTGTTAGTGGAATGCAACAAATATTTTTTTAATCCCTTGATAATTTGAAGTTTTGTTGAAGCTTCTATTAATATTTTCAGAGCAGTTCTTTATAAGTTCCTGTCTGATGAAGTAAGCTTTCGGCCTTTACAGAAGTCATAAAGACTTCTTTTAAAGAAGTAACGTTTCTTTTATAACTAGCTTCTGTTAAGCCTTTAAACCTTATCATGCAAACCTTATAAAAAAGTGCATATAATTATCATGCACGTTTATATTTTTAACTTACTATTATTGATTCTGTTGTGGTGACGATCGCAACGCATGTACGAATCCTGTATCAGCGAGTGACCAAAACGAAAAGCAGCAGCGGCAAAAGAATTCGCTACAGTTGGATTGGTTTTTGGGTCATAACCATCGTAATAGCCCGTAGGCTGCAAGTCCAACTCGAATAATTTGCATACTTCACGACCCAAAATGAGAGGCAAAAACTCACGGTACGTGATGTGTTGGAACATGGCACCCACAATGCGTCGTGCCTCCTGGTAGATTTTCTCATCACTCCAATGTAAGTTAAGCTCACTTAGCTCCGTGGCGATGCGATTGTGTTCGCCAACCCAAACTTGATGAAGAGCCAAGAGGCCTGGCTGCTCTCCGCTACGACCATCGCCAGATCGTATGCATTGTCTGGCAAGAGCACCACGCTGACAAACATCCTCCGCTGCATTGCCGCGTCCAAATATCAACAGACCTTTGCGGAAAGTACGTGCATTATCGGAGCTTTTGGTGCTGCTCGAATAAATTGGCGAGGCATCTATGAAGGAGGTGGCCTGATTGGTTTGTTCGCGCCAAGACAAAACGCAATCACGACGTTGCGCAGGAGCAGAACGTAGAAATTCTAAGCAACGGACTTTGAGTGGCGCCAGCCAAGGATCATCAAGTGGTACTTTAATGGGAAAGCAGGATGGATGAAAGTCCTTGCCACCGCAACAGCTGGGCACCGAACCATTGATCGATCTAAAGGGCAAGAAGAAAAGAAACAATGTCAGGCTAGGAACGAATGAGGTGATTTTGGGAATTTAATGACTCAGAATAGCAGTGAATGAGGTGATTTGGGGCATCAAATGACTTACCTGGGCTGAGCAGTAGAAGTCATGTCATGATCCAATAGCTGGCCCCATTGAGCTATCATCAAGGTCAGTGGAGCGTCACCATCTTTGGCACCATGCACCAACAAGCTTACAAAACGCGACGATGACAGCGGCATATTGTTGGCGCCAGTTCGTATTGTATCCACGCCATCGCCGTATTCTGGCGGCAGAAAACGATTGAACGGCATCTGAGCGGTACCCCAACGTAAGCGACGCTGATTGTTGCAGGTTCCATCATGTGTACGATAGCGCTCCGAAGCTGGTGTGCAAATGGGTGGATCACGTGGTGGACAAAGTCCTTCCAATGCAGTGCGACGCAAGGATATTTTTGGATTATGAGCCTGCCGGGCCAAATCATCGATTTGCTTATAGCTAGAAGAATACAGATGCGTATTAATTCAGTTCCAGTCGTCGTTTAGCTTTCTAAGCAATAATCATCCTGGCTCAAACAGGCCAGATAACTGAAAATTCAGCTGTTTTTGGCGAAATTGCAGGGAATTGCTGCTGAGCAAAGCTGCCACAGTGGTTGTGCATACTCTGACGCTGACATTACGTTCAGCAGCTTATAACTGGGAATGAATCGAAAGTCTGCCGCATGCTAGTATTTATAAAACGCCTCATCAATGCATATGAATTAAAACGTGAACTAAACAAGTTTACCGCTATAAGCCAGAAGATGCGACTATCTAAACAAACACACGTAGATGACAGGCAAAGTCCACAACAACAGCAACAACAACAACAACAAAAACAACATAACAACTATAAAAGTTACCAACTTAAATTACCAACAAATACGTAGCTGTATAAATCGACTAACTCTTCAATAAAATGCTGTTGCGCTGCTCAAGTTGAAGCCGCTGCTGCTGCTCGCTTTGAACTTCGCTTTGGGAAAAAAAAAAGAAGGAGAAAGTGGAAAATCTTTTCTTTTATGTTTGATTTTCTTTTGTCACTTTGTCGTATTGTCTGACGATTTCGCTATTTTTTATTATTTTGGCTACGGTATTTTTAGCATTTTTAAATTGTTTAAGATAATGGCTCGGATTACAAAGAAATGCTGTTTAGTTTTTTGTGACGGTTAAATTAATTTTTTTTTTTGTTTTTGTGTGAAATCAAAATTTTATATAAATAAAATTAACAAAGCTTAGAGATAAAAACACTTTCCCACATTTGCCAATTTTGTTCATAAATTAACCTTTGCCGACACATTTTATGTGGAAAAGTTTGTATGAATTATGCTTAACAGTAATAAATTACGTTAAACATAAAAACAAATAAAATAATGATAAAACTGTATTTTAAGTTACACACAATTATTGGTTCATCTGGGCTTTAACTTAATTTACAGAATTAGTCATGATAATTTTTAACATTGCTCACGTCAATCGATGAATTCAAATTTTTACAGGCAAAACTTCTGTCACATGAAAAATATACATACCCAGCTAACATTATGAGTCTTTTATGACTCTTTTAAGACTCATATTTATGAGTCTGAGCGCTCATAATGAGCTCATAAAAGACTCCGATAAGAGCGTGTTTCCCTTTCTGGAAGGGCACATCTGAGTCCGAAATATGACTCTTATAAGAGTCCAAAATATGTGTGTTATAAGAGTCAGAATTATGAGTGTTTTCGGAGTCTTATAAGAGTCATATTTAAGAGTCGTTTATGACTCTTAAAAAACAAAAATTATGATGCTTTTATGACTCATAATAAACAAATATTATGAGTCCTTTAAGAGCCTTTAAAGACTCTTATTTATGAGCTCATAAAATGCTCATAAAAGAGTCTTATATGAGCGTGTTTCCCTTCCTGGAAGGGCACACAGATCTGAGTCCGAAATATGACTCTTATAAGAGTCCGGAATATGTGTGTTATAAGAGTCAGAATTATGAGTGTTTTCAGAGTCTTATAAGAGTCATATTTTAGAGTCTTTTATGGCTCTTAAAAAACAAAAACAATAGATTCTTTTTCGTTTTATAATTATTTGTGTTTATTTTAAATTCTTAAACCATAACATATAAATTTTCTTTCATCGGAAGTTTCGATCTCTTGCATAATTTCCAAAGTGTTGACTTTACGCTGTGTATTGAAATAACAAATGCTTCTGAAAAATTGTATTTAACAAAGCTGTTTATCGAAAAAGTTGCTCTGAATTATATATAGGTGGCTTGGTGATAATATGAGCGCTCAGAAAACCATCATAAATATGAGCTTTTTCTGAGTCATTATTATGTGCGCTCATAAAACGTTCATAAATAAGAGTCTTTTCGGAGTCATCATAATGTGCGCTCATAAAAGGCTCTTAAATAAGAGTCTTTTAGGACTCATAATTATGTGCGCTCATAAAAGATTCATTAATAAGAGTCTTTTTGGACTCATAATTATGTGCGCTCATAAAAGATTCATAAATAAGACTCTTTTCGGACTCAAAATTGTGAGCGCTCATAATATCGTCAGAAAATACCCTCTTTTAAGAGTCATAAATATGAGCGCTCTTAAAAATGTTTATTGGGTATGTACTGAAATTGACAAGAATACACATTAAAAATAATTCATCTTAAGTGTTGTGTTTATTTTTTATTTTTAATAACTCAAGGACCCGTTAAATAAACTTAACACAAAACTGGTTGAAAAACTGCTGGATGCGACAAAAAAAAAAAAAATATCCACGTGTCTGAATTGAGCGCGTTAGCCAGAATATATAAATAATTTTCAATTTTTTACAGTAAACTCCCGAAAAAAGATTTATAAAATAATTTTTATTTTTCGAGAAAGTTCATGGTATTCTCCACAAAATTAAATGTATTGCTGGTACTTTAAATAAAAAATAATAAAATTAATTTATAACAATTGAAAGTTCCTAACTTCCTAAGTTCTGCCTTATTCTGGTGGTTGACATTCGCCAGGCTCTTAATATGAACTTACTTTTAAGTCATAACAATATGTTCGCTTATCAGATTTTTTGCATTTCGGCTTAAATTTAGCCACGAAATACAATTTATAGTAATATCTGCATGGAGTCAATTAGGGATGGTTATATCTGGGCTTTTTCGCAATCACAATAATTTTCTTTTTTATTTAATTATAAGAATTACAACGCAAAAATTGAACATGGTTTAAAATCCAGCCAGCAAAATAATTCCAAATTTACTTATAAGTTTCTTTTAAATTTGTACGTTGTAGAACTTTGCACGTCTAAAGCTGCTTAAGGGGGGACATGACATTGGCCGTTTTTTTAAATAGATTTTTTATAATTTTTTATTTTAGTAAATATTCTTAACCCATTTTGGTCAGGTACCCGTGCGCGTTGGAATTTTCTAATGAAATTTTCAGGCTTTGTTGTTGTTGATCAAATTAAGAAAATTCCAGAGTTTCAGAATTTTCCCATTTTCCGTTTTCTGGCTACAAGGTGGTCGAAAAATCGACCAATGTAACACATCAAAGAATTCGAAACGAATATCTATATAATTGCAATCTGTAGATGTGCAAACCACTTTTAAAAATTGTGATTTCAGTTCAGGGCGTTCCCAATCTTTTAAAACAGAAATAAAATTTTTGTACACAAATCCGCTATTCAATCAATTTGAAATTTAGTTTGAGAAGAGCTTATGAATTGATCGAGTTTGAGTTTTTTTTCAAAACTAAAAATTTTAAAACAAAATTATCTTTTATGCATTCTCTCAAATGTCAATTGTCCGAAAAATGCAGTTCCAAAATCAAAAATTTTATTTTCCGAGCAAACAACTCAGTCAAAGTCAAACTCCAAGTCAAACGGTTTTTTTTGGGTTTTTTTACGTTTTTTCATTGAAATGTGGTATAAATTGATGTCGTAAGTGTTCTGTGAGTGTCTTTATTTTATTTCTTAATTTGATCTATATTATTTGTTCTCTTGAATCTCTTTTTACTTCGTTTTTATTATATTTAGTCATGTCTTATAATTTGGAAATTTAAGATCCGATATTTTATAATAGTAATAATTTTTATCTCAGTATTAATATAAGCGTAAGTCTGTCTTCGTTATTTGACATTTATTGAGACTTTATATATCGTTATTGAGGAAAAACGTATCGTTATAGAATAGCATGCATTAAACATTAATTTTTCTATTATTAAATTTTGATTAAATTGCTCGAATCCGGGCAACAGGTTTACTAGTAAAATTTATTATACAATTCAAATGTTTAACATAGAATAGCTTAGTACAAATGTCGAACAACATTGAAACTCAGTATAAAGATTGGTCATATATTCTACCAGAAAATTGACACGGGCATTAGAAAATAGGATGTGAAGCAGAAGTAACGCGCGTAGGGTATCGCTAGTATAAAATAAATAAGTTATTATTTACATTTATTTATTTATTGGACATACTTTTTTTGACTTTGATATTCATGTTATGATATTGTCCAAAACATTTTATGTGCAGATGTAAATTGCATTTATTCCATATAAGTATATCTAAAGGGTATGCTTGTGACATACAACGCATCTCCGAGATTTATTCTCTAGTTGATATCAATGACGTGCTCAAGTTTGTTAACAATGAGGCAAACCGGCCGGTCTTTCCTATTCATCTATATCTGAGTCAACTTTTGGATCCGCCACTTATAAGTTTCTTTCGATCTAAACTGTAACTGTGATATTGGCTTGTTTTTGTTTATTTTAGCCACAAGACATTGCAATTTCCATGCATTCACTTCCGAATTGCTGATAGCGTTTACCCACAATGACCATCTACTGCAAATATCAACCCATATTGATATTATACATAGTTATATTCGTTTGAGTTATGACGATGTTCTTCTTTCTCATATGATTATATCGGAGAGCAGACTTTATTGGCACAATGGAATCGTAGTTACCAGCAATTGTTGCTTGGGTGATGTTATTCACATCACGAAAATGTTATTCACATCACGATTTGAACGTTGCCGATTGCAACCAAACGTTTGTACCGGTAACATAAAATTTTCTCTCATTTAGCAAACAGAGCAATTTGTAAGAGATAAAAAAGTTGTCGAAGAAAACAGTGTATCTTTCTGGATGGTCAACGTTGTGAAGAAGTCTCAAAACAACATATGCGCCAAGTTCAATGCCCATGTTATAAGCTTCAACTGTACCAGTCTACGGTATAAAGAAAAACATGTACCCATCGCTTGAGCACCAGCATTTGAATCTAAAATGAATTGATTTTTCTATAAACATTTTACATGAATGTTTCCCAAAGTTGGGTACCATTTGTTAGTCAATTGACAAGGCGGGCTTAAAAATTCCATTAAATTTATTACATGTGAAAATGTTTAACCCTTTCAATGGCTTGCCTAGAATAATCGTGGACAATGTTTTTGAGCTTATATTTCCATCATTTAAGCAATAAAAAGATAAAAAAACATCCCTCTGATTTTTACATGAGCTGCTTTGCTTTTGGCAGGCTGTCTACTATAATGGACAAAACCACGATAACGTTGTATTATAATATTTTAGTTCAACTAAAACAACCGGAGACAAATGCAAATGCGTTTTTTATGCAAATGTTATTATAAAAAAAAAATTATACTTTGCACACCAATCACAATAATCACTTCTTTTTTTGTTTAAGTTAAACGTTATATATCTTCCTAAAATTATTTTTGTCATGTTTGTAACTTCATTTCATAGTACCAACCTATTTGATTTTAGAAAAGACTTTGGAAAATAAAAAAAAAAATGTTTTCCGAAGTGTCCAATATAATGGACAAATCCATTGAAAGGGTTAAATAAAGTATACATATTAGGCCAGTGGTCGAAAAATCGACCACCAATATTCCAACAAAAGTAGCACGTAGGTAAATTAACCTGAGATGTCCAAAACCGACTGATTATCATAATTTAGTCTTATCGCTGTCTGCTCACGTAAAAAGTTTTATTATTCATTTCATTTATTAGATTTTTTTTATTTTTTCAAAAATGGTCCAAAAAAGGTGTTTTTTTAAACGCTTACCTGAGTAGGTAAAATGGAAAATTTTCAAATTGTTATTTTTTTTTTCTGAATTTCCATGTAACCAAATTGTGTTTATGCGGAAAGAGTTCGAAAAATTTGGAATATTTTTTTCAGAAATAAATTTTAAAGTTAGTGGTCGAGAAATCGACGAGCTGACCAAAATGGGTTAAGACTCTAAGAAAAAATGGAAATTTCATTTAAAAATTCCTACGGGTTCAAAAATTACAGCCGGATTAGTGAGAGCGCATTTTTGATTTTTTTTCCACATAGGACAATTTTTGCAGCCAGTGCTGCAACCACGCGGCGCCGTTTTGTTCTCTGTCGCCAGTTTGGAGCTCTATAAAACCATGTTGGAGTGAAAAATACATTTTTTTCTTGTAATTTGTTCAATTCTCTAAAAAAATAAAAAAAAAAATTTTGTAAAATTGTTTGTTTTTGACTGAGTTATGAATTTTTTAAAAAAAAATTTTTTTTCTCTGCCGCGAATGTAATGTCCCTCCTTAAAGGTTCGTTGTGGAACTTGTCACACCTAAAGCTGCTTAATGGTGTCAATTTCTGGGAATAGACTATTGTTCAAAAAGTCACAAGTTGTGTTTTTTGCAGCTTTAAGATTACATTATTGTAATCTTAATAAATTGTACATTAGGCTGGATTATTCTTATATGGATAAAAAAAATGTCAGCCGGTCGGGTTCTCAAAAGTTAGAGGAACTCATTAAAATGATTCCTGCATACTTTTTTTTTAAATCGCACACATTTTTGTGAAAGAAGAACTTAATACCTTTCCAACAATAACAATTCCACGTAAATCCAATGAAAAATGTGTCTTAAAGCAGTTTTAAAAAAATTTGTTTTTGAAAATAGCAAAAAATGCAATTTTATGCTAAAATATTGGTATGAGTAAGAAATTTAATATTTTAGCAGGTATGAGGTATGAGTTTTGTGAAATCTAAAAAGTTACAAGCAAAAAACATGCTTTTTTAACCAAAAAAGACCTTCAGGGGAATCAAAATTGGTTCGGCGGACTTTACCCGATTTGAAAAAGAAGTATGTAGATATCATTTTAATAATTTTTTCCTAACTTTTGACAACCCGACCGGCGTAAACTCGATCCGATATATTGTACATCTTCTTTACATTTATTTTGAACTTAAAGCTGCTTTATGGTTCGATGGTATCTAATTTTGCACCTTAAAGCTGCTTATTGGCACCTACGACAGAACTAGCTGTATAAATGAAAAAAAAATCTTCATTTGGCATTAAAGCGACATGGCAAAACGGCTTAAGCGTTGGACTACAAATCGGCTAGACAAGGATCGAATCCTGGCAAAGACAAAATTTCAATAATAAAGTTTTAACTGCGAATAAGATAGAACTGAGATAGATACTAGGATAGAGTTAGAACTGAGAATAAAAGCGAAAATTTAAGAAAAAAAGAACATAATGAATAAAATAAAACAAAACCAAAAAGCAGAAATAAATCAAGACAATATTAATTTAAAAAAAAGCTTTGGCTACTCGAATTTGGACGACTATTTTAGATCTTTGAAAATTTAGAAAGCTGCTTAGCAGTCTTTTCAACGTACTAGTTTGTACTTCAAAATACGAAAATTACTTAAGTCTGGGGCTGCTTACACTGTAAATCAGCTAAGAGAATTCGCTGTATAAGCCTAATTTTGAGCGTTTTTTGCTAGTTGGGTATTAGATGCTTCAAATACACTCCAATTTTAGAAAAAATTGATTGTTAAAAATATTATTTGATGCCTCAAATACACTCCAATAATGAAAAAATCGAACAAAGTTCGAGAAATAAAATTGTTATCGAATTTATTTTGAAAAAAATATGTGAAAAAAAGAGATAAAATTATATAATTATTTAAAGTGAACATATTTTTTCACCATAAACACTTATTTTAAAGTTTTGAGTTCGTAATTGTTTAATGAAGTGACCAATAGAGATCAATAAAAACTTTGGTTTTGCGTTTTTTAAATTAAAGAAAAGTGCTGTAAAACGTCCAATAGAGTTCTCTATTGGGCGTTGGAATTTTATGCATCTTTTAAATACTTCGTTTTTCATTGACAGTTATCTAAATCTAAATTGTTCGGACATTTTTTCTCATTATATCTTAAGTTCAATACTTTCATGTATGGAAAGTACAATAAGTTCACAGCTACAAAAAGTCCTGGGGTCACAATCATCTTCGATCTGCAATTCACTTCATGCCTAAAACAATTTTTAGTTAATCCTGGGATTGCATTAACTACTCTCTTATTTTCGTGACCTAATAAAGTCCGGGAAATCGGGTTCCGGGCATTGCCTTCACAACTGCCAATGCATTTTTTATATCACACAGTATTTAGAAAAAAAATTCATCTTCAACTCAATTTTCCGTTTAGTCGCAAACGTAAATATCAAACTTTAATTTTAGAAGTGTCGCCGACAAGGCAAAGTTTTAAATTTATATAGAAAATTGTATTAAAATCATAATAAAAGTGATAAACAAGTCTTTTTGCCATGAAATCTATATCGTTCATCTATACCACTATAAAAAAAGGATTCTCACATATCTACAACGACTTTGAATCTAAGAAGTATTCAACCGATCTTAGTAGATCTCTCACTAATATTTAGCTAAATTTTCAACTTAAAATCATGCATTTTCTTTTTTTTTTTTTTAAATAAGTACTCTAGCTTTTAAAATTTAAGTTTATAAAAGAGCCAATAAATCAATAAAAATATTTTTGTGGGATTTATGAAGGTGTTAATATTTTGACGTCATCACTTTGTTTGAAAGGTAGTGTTAATTTTCATCCGATTTGAACCATTTTCAAACTTTATCTTTATTTTTTAATTTTCAGCTTAAATATCGAATTTCTTTGCGATATTTCTTAAATAATGGCTGCAATAATGTTACCAGACAGACGCACATGGCTTAATCGAAGTAGGTGGAGATGATGACCAAGAATTATGGCACTGTGCATATAAAAACCACATGTCCACCAAGTCCAATTCTTCCATTTTGAGCAAAAAAAGTCGGTAATCATCGCACGGTACCTTGTTCTATTTGATGCATCTATTTGAAGAACGGTCCAATGATGCTGCCGGTCCACAAACCGCACCAAACAGTGCATTTTTCATTTTTCAGGCTTTTGAACTGACTCTTTCTGCTCTTCAGATCAAATTCGGCAATTCTGTTTGTTGACGTTCCCTTGAGTAAAAAACGTTCCCTTGAGTACAAAATGAGCTTCTTCACTGAAAAGAATTGTTCGATAGAAAAGTGGATCTTCATTCAATTTTTCTAAGTTCCATTCACCAAACAAACGAAATTGTGTTAAGTCACCCGACCTCAATTCTTGCACCAGCTTTATTTTGTATGATTTCATACCGAGGTCCTACGTTAAGTGTCCCAGGTGGTCGAGTAACACAAGTACAATTGTTGAAAACGGCATTAAATTGACATATCGTGATCTTCATTGATAGAATACAGTAGAAATATTCTACTCGGTACGCACTCTTCACATACTTGTTGGTGGATTGTTGAAATTTGGTCAAAATACCTTTAAATTCGGTGGGTCGATTATGGCGACCATAAAATAGACATAATTTGCGAATCACATTTCTCACACAGCATGAATTTTGATAACAAAATTGAATGATTTGCTAGCGCTGTTCATTTGGTAGTCTTATCATGGTAAAATGGCAAATCTTACTGATCGTCATATAGGGTGTCCGTTAGGCTGGGTCGATTTGTATGGAGGCAAAAAATTTGATGTTGCCTGGCGATTTTCGGTTCGGGCATGAAAAGTTATTAAACAAAACACAAAAAAAAGGGGACTGGGGGTTAGAGTGTATCGACTTGTATGGGAAAAATCTTAGCCCCAATTCCGGTACCAAAATTAAATAGTACATGAAAAATCCTATCCATTGGTGTACTTTTTTTTTATTTGAACCAATTTTGGCGTCCCCGGAAATGCATTTTTATGCATTTTTTATCAACTTTTGTACTGGAGACTCATTAATGGTTGATTTAATTTCAAAGTGAATCTACTTGTTATTTAATATTTGACATGTTTTTATTTATTGTATGAAAGTTTTTTTAAACTTTTGTTTTTTTTTTTTTTTGTGTTCGGCAGTGGTTCAGCCGTGATGGTCACAATTGCATACGCACCAACGATAAGAATATACTTTTTCTTTAGGAATTTGTTACGGTAAATTTTTGTATGACAACGTATAAATGTTAGACCGTTGTTTGGTTGAATCGGGTGGTAGGATTTCATATCTGGCGATAGTTTTCCCCTAGCTGTGCACCTTTTTAAACAAAAAAAATTTTGAAAAAATTCCTATAGAAAAAATTCACAAAATTGAGGATGCGATGGGGTTAAGTGTACCCCCAGTCCCCTTTTTTTGTGTTTGGTTTAATAACTTTTCATGCCCGAACCGAAAATCGCCCAGGCAACATCGGTTTAAAAATCGACCCAGCCTAGTGTCCGTACATATATTTACGGTGGTGACAGGCGTGGTTGAATCCTGGGGAGTTACAGGGTTAATAACTTTGGTTCTAATTATTGCTTCTACCAGGAAAATTAAATCAAAGATACATTTTTTTTAAAGGCAATGGAATAGCTTATTTGATGGTAAGTCAACCTATCCATTAGTAATATAAGATGAAATTATTGGGTTAAAACTACTACATACATAAAATATACATTGAGCTCAATTCGCTTCAAATTTTGCTTGAATTCAGGAAATTTTTGTATATTTTTTTTTCAAGATAATACGAGTACAGTAAAATTGTATGTGGTAATTCATAGGTACAACCATGCAACAAATTATTAAACCGCGATCAGCATAATTTTCGAATTGATCAAAATACAAATATTAAGATAACCTATGTCACTCGAATACTATTTTTAAATCAAGGTAAATCTTAAGGTTAAATCTTAGGGTTTTAAGAACAACTGTCTGAGTTTACGAATTATTGCTCTATTTTCCCACAATCCATTGGGTTTGGGAAAATCCAATGTAAGGCTTTAATTTGTTCATGCGTCAATACTTTTGGGATCAACCGTCTATGGTTTAAGGATAAAAGGGATCGGTTTTTCTCGGTCTGTTGGCCTTAGGACTACCTGATAGTTTATTGGTATACCATAGGCTATTGGATTTAGTGGCGGCCGTGTACGTGCGTGCAAAGTGTGTGGCGATCATGACAACGAACTGAAGAAGCCCGAGGTCTATCCATATATGTATCTGAAAGAGTGTTTTTTTCAATACAATTTCATTTTTTGATCGGCCCTCATCTCTCTGCAGACGATGAACTTTTTTATATGTATTATTTCTGACCGTTTTTTATTTTAAACTACCATACCAGGCAATATTTTTACAAAAAACTTGAGTTTTAGAGGTTATTTCAAGACATTCCAGCTCACTGATGGATATCGCTAGAGTAAAAATATTTGGGAAACCATCATAACCTAAACCAAGGATTATTTTGAGCAACTGTGCCGAACAACTTTTTTCGTGAGGCGCCTTAATGAACATTAGGCGTTCGGAGTTGGCACAAAACTTTTAGGTCTAGTCTTCGAGCAATTGTGCATGAACTTTTAATAACACTCAATACAATTGATCATAAGAAAGTCAAAGTCAAAGTCATTTCAAGGACTGAAATGGCCATTTCGATTTTTATTGGTTTTAGGATTAAGTTTCTACTGTGTGTTGCTCGCTATCTATTACAGTTTAAGTTTAGTATAAATAAAAAATTAACAACATCAAGGATATATATAAAACAGTTAAGATCCAACCAGATCTTAGCTAGTAACCAGAACATGTTCGTGAAAACCTATTATGAGTTAGAAAAGTGAAAACTACACGGAGAAAACTGTTGTGCATTATTAATGCACAAGCTGTTCATAACTATAAAATGTTTAGGTACATTTTTGAATATGCAGCTTTGCGCATAAATTATGCCTAATTATCATAAATTCTGCACAATCTATTAAAATTGTGCATAAGTTATACACAAAAAATGTGCACAGTTTGTGAACATTGTTCATAGCCTAATTATTTGGAAATAAAACTCAATTGATCATAATATATGAACATTGTGTATGAACGACTATTAACACTTATTGTTCATGAGTTATGCCTTCTTGTGCATAGATTTTGCCCAACATTTTGATATGTGTGTATCTTGTTCATAAGTTGTACCCATTTTTGCATAGATTATGAACAATGCGTACACATATGAATAATGAATGGAATTATGTTCTATGTGTCAAGAGTGCTGGTTGTGCTTAGAAGCGACAGTAGTGTGTTATATATCATTTAATATTATTTAGAAATATATAATTGTGTAAATTAAGAAAACCAGAGGTAAGTATTGAGTTATTCTCATATATTTATCACTGCAGTTATGACATTTAACGATGGTTTTTTGAATGACGAAATAGTGTACATACATAGAAGTTGTAGAAATCTGCATTGGCACATAATACAAAAATGTGAGACCATGTGGATGTTGCTAGACAATATGCATGTGTGCGAGTCCGTTTGGTCGATTCTTAAGGATCGAAATGATATCAATTCATATCAGTATGTTCTAGTCGTGGAAAGTCTCATTTATCTTTTTGCTGACGCTTTTAATGCTTTTGATTTCTAGTTTCAAGTGCTTTTTCGTCTTCAACCTAGATTACCCGTTTGAAAACACAATTTTCTGGAACTTTGTTCTAAATGTTTTTTATATAGAAATGTAAAAAAATCAATGACTTTATAAATTATATAAAATAAGCATGTTAATACTGAAGTATATGATTTATTGAATTTTAATATGTATATATATAATATTAGTTATTAAGTAATTGTACTTTGAAATAAAGACATTTGAAAATAAAATGAAATTTTGTTTCTTTAATATTAGCAGGAGGTGTAAATATTTTTTCCTATTCGTTCACAATCTATGATAATGTTGTTCATAACCCATGCCCAGTTGTTCATAACCAATGCATAGTTGTTCATAACCTATGCATAGTTGTTCATAAACTATGTCCAGTTGTTCATAAAATATGCCTAGTTGTTCATAGTCTTTTCCCAGTTGTTCAGAATCTATGGAAATGTTGTTCATAATCTATGCCCAGTTGTTCATAACCTATGCACAGTTGTTCATAACCTATGCCCAGTTGTTCATAACCAATGCATAGTTGTTTATAACCTATGCATAGTTGTTCATAAACTATGTCCAGTTGTTCATAAAATATGCCTAGTTGTTCATAGTCTTTTCCCAGTTGTTCAGAATCTATGAAAATGTTGTTCAAAATCTATGCCCAGTTGTTCATAA
Organism: Tetanocera ferruginea; assembly: GCA_958299015.1. NCBI lineage: Eukaryota > Metazoa > Arthropoda > Insecta > Diptera > Sciomyzidae > Tetanocera > Tetanocera ferruginea. Next base: position 138,919,172 of record OY282642.1, read on the forward strand.
AACATGCTCATAGTGCTGAACTTAAGTGATGAACAAGTGTGCATAGATTATGAACAACTGTTCTTGGTCATTTTTCGTGAACAATTTTTGCATAAGTTGTGCCCATAGCGCATAATTTCTGCACACAATTCTCTCCGTGTAGCTTATAAGTATTTTCATAAGTGCAGTCAAGAGAAAACTTTCACGGTCACGTTTTATTTTAAGCATCTCTAGTTGAATTTAAGCTCTATTGGGAAGATTGGCAGCTATGCAATGCATTAAATTAAATTAAAATTTAACTGTCTCTAAAAAGAGACACTCGCGTAGCAACCAAAACTCAAGTGAAATCTGCGATAATAAACATGATTTGTGCATTTGCAGCTTTGTGCAACCTGTGCTTTGTTGTGCTTTTAACTCATATATCTGGTATTTTTAAGCGTAGAGTTCAATAATTTTGCAGTTAAAGTTTTTGCGCATGCGTAAAGTGCAACAGATCGGTCATTTAACTCCATGCATACAAATAAGCAAGCTTGACTTGAAGCGATTCTCGATGTTGAAAATTTCAATGTCAAAGTGAAAGTTTTCTTTTGTTGCTGCACTGCATCAAGACATTCGCTTGGCAAACCGGCACGAAATGGACGTTGGTTGATTAGATGCTTAGCCACGCATAGTCAGTCGTTCGTTGTAGGAGTTTTTTACTCTTTAATTTTCAAAGCATTCATCATTATTTTTCACAGTCGGATTGAGGGTGTTATTTTTTTTGGTACTTTTCTTATTTTTGGTTTTTGTGTTTGTTGTTTTATCAGAACTCGTTAATCAACCGAGAAAGTTGTTGTGTTAACCAATGAGTGTATGTTTGTATGTACGAGAAATGGTTCAACAACTTTGAAGTAGTGGTTATAATTGTCGTTGTAGGTAGATCGGAGTAAGTTTTAATAATTAATGAATTTTTTTTTGTTTTGTTTTGTTTCTTTCCCATTCATGTACACTTGAGTCAGATTGTTATAATAAAAGTTTTGACGTAAATTTAATTACTGTCAATTAATTTTTGTGTCTTTATTTTTTAATATTAGTGTTCTGCTGCTGATACAAGTTTGACTTGCAGACGAACTGTTTGGACGTTTTCTTATTTTTTTTTTTTTTCTTGACATCAGTCATAAAAATTATAAGATTTTGTAACAGTTGATATATTTGAAAACTTTCAAAAATAAGCTTACATTGAACGAGTATCCTTATTTGGTGAGTTTTATAAAAATAAATAAAAAATACTTTCAGATTACAAACGAGCCGAATTAACATCATGTTGTATTTTAAAATTGACAAAAAGCCCAAAATTTCCTTTCAAGTCCTTAAAAATTCAACTAATAAATCGATTAGAAAAGTCAAGTTTTAAATTTTAAAATTTTTATGTTTTTTGCACTTAGCTGGCAATCGAATGTTGCATAAAATTATATATTTTGAAGAAATTTTTAGTTTTGAGTACAACTCAAATTCGACCAACTCAAAATCAACTCTCTCTAAATCTATTTTCATATCAAATTAAAAGTGAATGTTTTTGCATGCATAAAAAAAAAACCTGCCTCTAGCAGATATATTATTTTTAAGACTAATTTTTAAGAATTTTATTGCACATTAACAGCCTCAACCTGATTTAATGATACCATGATCGTCAAAATCGGTTCATCAGTTTAGTAGGAGTTAATATTGCCATAAAAGTGTTTGCCTTTTATTTATATAAATAGATAAATTATTCAACAAGCAGCCTCTAGACCATAAATCTGCTGTTGTGTGTTAAAATAAAGTCACAAAATGTCAAGCTATAACGTTATATTAATGATTGCCTCTCGAAATAACGGTATGGACCACGTTCACTTAAACTCCACAACTCTACAACGAACTGTAGAAAGTGTGAGTAATTTTGAACAAAGACAACTTCAAAATTAAAATAACGAAATGCGAAATAAACAGAAAATAAAATATATATTTAAGAAAACAAATTAAATCGCGTCATGAGCTCGAGTTGAGTTGATCATGTATTGATTACATCAACGGAATACTTTCGATTTTGTATTAAGAAACTAAGCAACAAACATAATAAAAATAATAATAATAACAATAATAAAAATGAAGGTATGGTCGATCGATCCGTGGCCAAAAAGTTCATTGACACATGCGTTTTGATCGACGCAGTCGTAGTCAACGGTATAAGTATCTGAGTTGTATTTATGTGAGAAATAACAGAATTTGTTAACTTGTAGCCAAAAGTGATGTTATTGTTGTGTTAATTGTGAGACTCTACAATACCGCATTTATATTTTGAGTTTATTTTGCTTTAAAGACTTATGTTAAAGCCATTTTTTAACGGTATATTAAGCATTGCTTATAACATTGGTTGGCAGCACCTCTCTGACATTAATCTTTCTGTCCGGTTAGTGACAATTTTTTCACATAAGTAACAAAATAGTTGGTGTTAAATTTATTGCACTTAAGGTGCTTTTATATGGAAAATGCATTAACTAACTTTTTCTGAGAACTAATTTTATTTCAACAACTTTAGCAACCACAAAAAAATATATATTGCAGCATAACATAGCCGCCTAGCATTTTGAATGCAGAAATTATGAAGAGATTTAGGAATAGTAGAGGCAAGTGAATGGAAATTCGATTGAAAGTATGGCATAAAAGCTTTATTTCGCTGTAACTAGGGCTGCCGGGTTCCAATCTTTACGCGTGTTGTCCTTAGAATAAGTCTTAAAATGTTTGTCCCGCGAGGACCTTACGTTGGATGTAAAATTAAACGATTTTTCAATACATTATTTATTTTATATAATAACCTTTTAACCTTGTTTTTTAACTGTAAATTACAAACCGAAGTAAATATTTACACAACGGTTTTCTTGTTTATAAAATCGTTCTGAAAGCAGTTATCTAAATTTTAACGGGGGACATGACATTGGTCGTTTTTTGAAATAGACTTTTTTTATAAATTTGTTTTTAAGTAAATATTTTTAAGATTCTAACAAAAATTTCATGGAAAAATTTTTACGGGTTGAAAAGTTACAGCCGGATTAGTGAGAGCGCATTTTTAATTTTCGCCGTTTTTTTCTTTGTTCACAAACTTTGAACGCGTTTATCTCGAAATCATGTTTTTCGTACTGCTTGCGGCACTAGCGCAGGTTCATTTTTTGACGAAATTTTTTTTAAAACTTGATTCGCTATCGTATGACACGAGCTTTTTTTTAATTTTTTTTTTCGATTTTTTATGAATTTTTATAGTCAATATTTTTTTCGAAAAAACACACTTTCAAATTTGGAACATCACCAAAATTGAAAAAAAAAATTAAAAAAGCTCCTGTCATACGATAACCAATTTTGTTAAGATTTAAAATAGTAATTTGTTTTCCAGATCGGACAATTTTTGCGACTCCCAGCGCTGCAACCACGAGGCCCCGTTTTTTTCTCTGCCTCCAGTTTGGAGCTCTGTAAAACCATGTTGGAGTGAAAAATATATTTTTTTTAAATTTTTTCTTGTAATATGTTCAATTCTTTACAATAATAAAAATGTTGGAAAAATGTTTGTTTTTGAGTTATGAATTTTTTAAAAAAGGTATGTTTTCTCTGCCGCGAATGTTATGTTCCTCCTTAAGTAAATGCATTTTTTTTTTTGTTTTTAATGCCAAAGAGCAAGGTAATGAGCAAGTTAGTCAATTTTTTTAAGATTCAGTTGGTGAACAATTGGTTAAAAGCTGAAAAACGGTCAAAGCCAATATTAGATATTAGAGATTACTGAAAATGAAAAAAAAGGGGAATCTGATACACGGTTAAAAATCTTGGACTAAATTTAAAACTTTTTTGGATAACATATAGAACACGACCAAAAAAAGATTATTTTCTAATCCAATGAAAAGTTTTAAATTTTTCAATCCAAAAAGGATTTATTTTTAATCCGCAAAAAGTTTAAAATTTCTTAATCCAAATAGGAATAATTGTTAATCCACAGAAAGTTAAAAATATTATAATCCAAAAAGGATTAAATTTTGGTCCAAAAAGTTTAAAATATTGTAATCCGAAAAGGATTACTATTTAATCCACAAAGGTTTAAACACTGTTTACTGTAATAATGTATTTAATAATATTTTGGTTCAGATTTTAATAAACACTTTTGTTTCATATCATTACAAATAAATTTCGGATGCTTTAACAACATTGAGAATTATATTAAGCTTAAATTTCGTAGTAGTAGTAGTTTTCATTCTTATACCTGAATAACAATGCGGCAGTGGCGTAGCGTCAGTGGCAGTGGCATTGATCAGTTGTTATTTTAGGAATACTGTTGTTCAATGGTGAAACTTACATAGCAGCAGTGGCAGTAAGCAGTTCTGTCGAGATTAGCCCTATTTCTAAATTCACTGCCAACATGCAAATAATTAAACTACTAAGAAAAATTCCACATTTACTGCTTTTGATGCTGACGCTGCCACTGCTAGATTGTAATTTGCAGGCAGTAAAAAACGAAACAGCTGATCACTGCCGCTGCCACTGACACAGCTGCTGCCACTGGCACTGCTGCATTGTAATTCAGCTATTAAATAACATAAATACTTTTTCCTGAAAATACTACTTTAATGCAAATTTTTAGTCCAAAAATGGTCTTAAACTCAAACTTTTTCGGATTAAAAAAAATTAAACTAAAATATGGAATAAAAAATAGTACTTTTAGGATTAAAAATTCCTTTAAACCAAAGTTTGGATTAAAAACTAGTCCAAAATTTTTAACCGTGTACGTGGAAATTAATTCGAACACAGAATCTGATACAAATAAAAATTCTTGAAATATTGGTTTTTAAAAATATATTTTGGTTTCAGTCATGTAAAATTTTAAAAAAATTGAAAATTATTTCTATATACATACATAAAAAAAATATTCAAAAGTAAAGGTTTATTTCAACTTATTCCATGGCGCCACAATTACCTACACAAAACGCTAACGGGAACTACAAACCGGGGTAAGTTTTTGTATAAAAACGTAATCATGTAAGGCCGTTTTTAGGTTAAACCAGTGTAAGGATTTAATTTTTGGCATCAGTACACGTAATTTGCTCTAGCTGTGTACGTATTAAAACAAACATTTTTTGAAAAAAATTCCTTAAGAAAAAATTCAGAAAAGGGGTGAGGGTGTGTTAGGGAAAAGTGCACCCCAGGCCCTTTTTGTTTTTTCTTTAATAACTTTTCCTCATAATAAAGGATCACAATTTTTTGAGATAATAACTCCTATTAACTGTGAACGGTGAACATTTTCTTTTCAAAGTTGCTGAAATCTTACGAAAAGGTAAAGTAAATATTAATCGTTAACACTCAAAATATGAAAATATTGATATTAAGGATATTTTTCTCGGAGCTAATTTTAGGAAAAACTAAAGAGCATGAGAACAATTTCATCGGCTTGGTTTCAATACGATGCAAGTCAATAACGGTTATAAGCTACTTTTTTTTTTTCTATGCCAAAAGTAGCTTACAGACTTAACCAATAAAGTATAATCAGCCCAATTAAGAAACATTTTCTCCCGGGAGTTGTAAATGGGAGTTTCCGGTTTTAAGATAGCAGATAAAGATATCTCATTTTTTTTATTTTCCACTCATGAATATTGGCGGTTGATGAACAAAATTGCATAAAAATTTCCATAAAGTATTTAAACTTTATCTTAAAAACGGAAACTCCCATTAATAACTCCCAGGAGAAAATGTTTCATGATTGGCCTGATTATGTAGTTATAAGTATATAAAACTAACAAAATGTAAATTATAAAATAAAATTGAAAACAAATCTCATTTAATATTTGGAAACAGAAAAATCTATATTATTATCAGTATTTAAAAAATTACAAATTTTGCAAAGCTTGATTTATAGGTGCATCAAATGCATAATTAGAGCGGAAATTTCTAAGACTAAAGGATAACTGTTTCTAAGCATTCTAGCAGGAGCATTGAAATTGCCCATTTCCAATAATGCAGGGCAATCAATCAAACCATTTATGATATCAAAAATGAAAAGCAGCTATAAAATACTTCGTCTACTCTCTAATGTTTTTTTAAACCTATCAACAGACATCTGGTATTATATGTGGGAGGCACACCATCTACATTAAAAGATCTCAACGCAAACCTCGTAAACGTTTTCTGAATTTGTTTAAGCCTCAACTTATGAGACTCATAGAATAGGTTCCAAATAATTGATGTATACTCTAGTCTAGAACACACCAGAGAAATAAATAAAGCTTTTAAAATATACGGGTCCAAAAAGCAAGAACTATGTATTTCTTCGAATGAACGCCAACATGGCATATGCTTTAGAAATTATATAATCTATAAGTGCAGATTGAAGGTAAATTTACGATCTAATATTATGCCTACATAAGTCCTTAAATTGATCAACACATGCCAATGTACAATTGGCAATACGGTAAACGGACATTCTGTATCTGATTGATTTAGAGAAAGTCATGGAAACACATCTGTTACATTTTAGCAAAAGACCATTATTGCAGCACCAGATATATTGGTTATTCAGTTCATTCCGTAAAAGTTCAGTGTCCTTAACATCGGAAATTTTTAGAAAAATCTTAAGATCATCAGCAAGTGTTCGTAATGAGAAAAAACTGATGAAATGACATTTATGAATAAAACAAACAATAAGGGTCCCAAAATACTTCCTTGCAAACAATCTGACCTTGCTAAATACGTATAAGATTTAACATTATCAAAGGTAACTACACATTATCTTTTTGACAAATACGATTCAATCCAACCTAATTTTCCTACACTCAGAAAAAAGTTTCTCGGAATATGATAAAAAGGCATCATATTTATAAAAAAATTGTATAGAGTTTGCTCCAGAGAATGCTTTTCTCTATATGTGATCCTTAAAAATGATAAAAAGCTTCTATGAAAAAGAGAAATACATAAAAATATATCGTTTTTAAAGATAAATACTTTTTTATTTTTCAAAAAATATTTGTTTTTATTGAAGAAAATACATCTCATAGTGATTTTTTTATCAAAATCATTTTTTCATTTTCTATATATTTTTCTCTATAAATGAGCATTTTTTTGTGCGAAAAAAAAAATACTAATCATTATCAGAGACATTGAAATATTTCCATTTCCCACAAGTGAATCAAAATTTCTTTGAAAATGTGAAAATTTATTCCAATTGAAGGAAATTTTTTTTGAAAAAGAGAAAATTGCTATTATCGAAAATAAAGAAATTTTTTATCTGAGGTATGTTTTTTTTTCTGAGTGTAGCTTCCCAATTAAAAGAAAGTGACTTACTTTGTCAATAACTTTTAAGAAATCCGTGTAAATTATATCTTCGTGGGATCCTTTACTGAAAGCTGAGATATAGTATTTCGAAAACAAAACTAAATTAGACAAAGTAGACCGACCATGAACAAAACCATGTTGGTACGGATACATAATACTCTCATTTGCAAAGAACAGTTCATCTTTGACAATAGACTCAAAAAGCTTTGAAATATTTTTATACCCCCACGCGTACTGCGTAAGGGGTATATTAATTTTGTCACGACGTGTGTAACGCCCAAAAGGAGGCGTGGTAGGTATGGAAAAGTATATATATTCTTGCTCAGCATCATAACCTGAGTTGATTTAGCCATGTCCGTCTGTCTGTCCGTCTGTCCGTCTGTCCGTCTGTCCGTCTGTCTGTCGACACGATTACAGCCGCAGTTTTGAAGCTATCGTAATGAAATTCGATATTTAAGCTTTTTTTAAAAAAACTAAGATCAAGTTCCACTTACTAACACGCCCACCTCCCATACAACCCCAAAATTGAAAAATCTATAAAGAGGCTAATATTAAAGTTATAAGACGAAAACTCGGTATTTATGTATTCAGTGTCAAAACTGAGGTGTGTTAGAAAAATGGACGTCATCCACCCACTAACACGCCCACCTCCCATACAACCCCAAAATTGAAAAATCTATAAAGAGGCTAATATTAAAGTTACAAGACGGAAACTCGGTATTTGAGTATTTAATGTCAAAACTTAGGTGTGTTAGAAAAAAGGGCGCCATCCACTCACTAACACACCCACCTCCCATACAACCCCGAAATTTAACAATCTATAAAGAGGCTAATATTAAAGTTACAAGATGGAAACTCGGTATTTGTGTATTCTATGTCGAAACTGAGATATGCTAGAAAAATGGGCGTCATACAAAATCTAACACGCCCACCTCCCATACAACCTCAAAATTTAAAACTTTATAAAAAGGCTTATATTTAAGCTGCAGGAAAACAATTTGATATGTATGTATTTTAGACACATAAAAATAATAATATCTCTCAAAATCTCATACAAAAAGCTCTCCCATTTAATATTCTTCCACCCTTAAGAATCGGCCGTGGGGGTATTTTAACTTCGGCCAAGTCGAAGATATACCTTACTAGTTTAGCATTGAAATTGGTCTATAAATAGCAATTTTGTTCTTACCCCCAGATTTATGAATTGATGTTATGACACATATCTTCCAACTATCGATAAAAGTACCTGAGTAAAGATTGAAGATAAAAGTTAACGGATACACCAAACAAAGAGCACAATGTTTTAAAAGAATGGAAAAGAAACCATCTGCATCCATGCGAGTTGAGGGTTTTAACTTGGAAATTTCAATTAACACATCAAAAGTTGTAAGAGACAAGGCTTCAAAATCAACCATGATCCCAAAAAACCCACAAAAGGAATATAGCTTTTCATTCATAGAATATTCAAAACAAAATTTTTTAATTTCATTTTTTCATAGTAAATATTTAAGAATATTTAAGAGAACAATATGACTTGCTTACAAATACATTTCTTGTTTGGGATGCATTTTTGCTTGGTCTAGAAAAATATTTCTATTCACAGCAATTATATGCAATGAATTAAAAAAAAATTTTGCAACGAGTGGAAACTTTTTATAAGCTACCACGCATGTTTCCATTGCTTTTCAGTTATTTTGCAAATTATTTTTTAAGCAATTGTTTTTTTTTTTGTTTTTAATAAAAACAAATAAACAGAGACTACAAGTGAAAAAAAAATTTGCCATTTTGGGTTATCAGCAGCAACATCAGTTTCAACAACCACATTAGTAAGCAACATCAACATCGTCATTATCATCAAAATCACCTTCATCATTATCAACAACGTGATTATTTCGTAGCAAAGGAGAACTTTCTCTTGTCACACAAGCCTCAGTTGCAGTCAGTTGGTGGTTGATGCTGTGGGTTCAATGAATTGTGAACATGTTTGAATTTTTTTCAACAACTATTTGAATGCGTTTCTCTTCTGACTTAAAAGGAAATCGAGTTTATTTTGATTGCAACTATAGCAATTAATAGTTTTATCTAATCACATTTGAAGACAAGTTTAAGTTACAGGAAACCCTAAAATTAAATGCGGAAATTTCTCTTATATTCACGCGCAGCTTAATATAATTTGTATTACTAATTGTTGCACCTTTTTTCAAAGTGGTCTATTGCTTATTCAAACTACGATATATTATGTCTTACTTACTTTTTTTTGAAAGCCTTAGTAGCGGTTATAGCTGCATAAGCTGCCATCTCTTTATTGGTTGTATTCTCTGTTGGAGCGCTGAACATAGAGAGTATTGCTGCCGGATGATTTTCTGCCAACAGCTGACCTGAAATAATATTGCATTCTGTAAGTTATTATCAACATCATCATCATCATCGTCAAAATTATTATCATATATTATCATCATCATTATCATTCAATCAATACAAACCACTTCTCAAAATTTCCGGTTCGATCTTTCCGTATAATTCTGTCATTGCTTCGATTCCTTCCCTGACAGACACCTGCAAAGCCATATCCATCAGGGTCATTCGATGTGAACGTCCAATGCGTGTTTCATCACTATCAGAGTCTTCCAGCTCATCAGTTTCTTCGTCTGCTTGCAGTTTCCTGTATCCAAACAATGGTCTTGGCAGCTCCAATGTTGTTGGTTGGTCATGACCATTTTTCGTCTTTATTTCCGTATAATCTGCATTTTCAGAGCTGCCAACAAACTTAAAGACGGTGAGTAGCAGTAACAAGCAATTCAAGCAACACTGCAAACGATGCATCATCTAACAAAGAATCAGGCGTTGAGAATTACTTATAACAACAAAATTAAAAGACGCTTTGCAGTTCTCTTGGCTGTTTGCTTAATCCTCCTTCTTATTCATTTCGCATTAACAGAAATGAATATGTTTGCACTTAATTACGTGAAATGTAGTATCTTCTACATGGTTCGATTGACTTGAACATGAAACAAGCAATCAGCTCAGATACAACATCCGCGTGTGCAACATGCAACATTTAAAGCTGCTTGTTGCCGGGTTTTATTTATATCAGTTTTGTATTATATAAAAATAACTTAAATTTGGTATCACACGTTAATTGCGAAACAGCTTATACATAATATTAACTGTTAATTTAAAAATTTTTAAGTACGTAGTATAACAATTTCAAACTCTTCACAACTATGGCATAGATTTGATAAAACACATCATGCTGCTTACACTATGCTACAAGTTGAGCGCCATTTGAAATAATTGCAAACATATCAAAGGTCATAAGTTGGTGATTATTAGTTTATAGCATATATTGTTCAATGAATATATGTATTAGGTTTGTTCAACTAAAGGTTTTTTTATCAAAGTAGTTCTGTCCGAGAAGGTTCTTCAAAGAATCTTGAGATTCGCGGACTGAGGTTGTTTTGACGTATTGCTTGAAGAGATTTTACCAACATCACACAACGCTTCGAGTCCTGTGAATAGTGATTTTGCTCTCTTTTTGGCTAGAGAGTCTACTTTCTCATTCCTGTCAAAGCCATAGTTGAGAAGGATATATTGTAAAGTAATTTTGTTATTTTGTGCAGATAGGTGATTTCAGAGCTTTAAGGGCAGCTTGACTTTAAGATGAAAATCGTTTTGCCCCTAATATTATTCAGTCATTCAATGACAAGGATTTCCATTTGAAAGATTTTAGTATGCTGTAGTTTCTCGTATTCTTAGTTAGATCTAGGGGGAATAACGACGATGAATTTTTTGTTAAAATAGCTTTAGGGAAACATATCATCAAAGGGCATGAGAGTTTCCCTTCTCGCTTTAGGATTATAATTAAGGAAAGGTGTCCCTTTAAGGTCTGTGCAGGCTGACCTTCGCCACCATCTGGATGTGTATGAGAATTTTTGTGATTTTTGGTGAAAAAAGTGTGAAAAAATAGGTGCATGTATTTAACCCTCTAATGCTCAACACCGCCTCTAGACGGGATTGACATGAACCATTATAAGATTTACGTTAGCTTTGAATCAAAGTGTAAATTAAGCTTTAATTTGTATACAAATTTTTAATGTCTGGCAATACCCTAATTGATTAAACAGAAATGTCAATGAGAACTAGAATTTGCACGTAATTGTTAATTTAAATATGACGGACGAGGAAATTTCGGCCTTCATGGAAAGTGTTTTATCCGAAAACGAAACTAATGACGAAGAAAGTGAATGTGATTTCGACGGAGATGAAATGGATGATCCGGATTTTCTTTGCCCTGCAGATGAAATAGAAATAGACCACTTGCTCAATTCACCTGAGCTTTTGGCAAAAAAAAATTTGGGCATTGATGTACTTTTTTTACCGATCTGGTAAAAAATTTTTAAAATGCCAGGTTATAAGTCAGAAACGCAAGCTTTTTGTAAAAATGCTTAATATAATAATAATATAATATAATGCTTAATTCTTAATATAATATTAAAAGTTTGTACCATTTTATTAAAAGAAAAACAAAAAATTTCAATCACTAAAGCGTTCTTATAAAAATAATTAAAGTCGTTTGAATTACCATGTAAATGCCCGATCTCGCCTCAAGGCGGACTATATATTTATACCTCTAGCAGGTAAACAAATACTCAAATACAAAAAATAACTTCAGATTCGTGTTTCCCACCCTTAAATTATTCTGATATGATTTTTTCTAAATCAAACAAAAATGTGACATCAGAGGCTTAAGCAGCTCTATCTTCTAAACAGTAAGTCGTACTGAAAAAAACTGATTTATTGTTCATGTCTCTTGAATGGACCTTTTTGGTAGTGTCACTTTTTTACAGTACTTTTATGAAAAAAAGGTTTTTCCTTATTGCGAAATTTATCATCATATTTTTCACGGTTCACAACTTTTTCACCTTTTTTAAATAATGTCGCATTTAAGAATTTATTCTGAAGGCTCAAGCAAAATTTTAAGTTGGATTTCTAACAGTTGCTCTTTTTAATGAATTTTTTAAAGTATGCCTGCTAAAAGCTCATATTTTTGTATACCGAAAATTTTTTTTTGATATAAAAAAATTATTCTTCCTTACTTTATACTTATATAGAGTAACTATTTGGTTTGAAGGAAATCCTTCAAATAGATTATCATAAAAAATTAATATATTCCAAATTACTTGCAAACAAAAATATCATTATAACAAAGGACACAGAGTATGTTTTTAATGTACACTACTAGCCTACAGAGGACACTACGGTCAGATTTTGCTAAGAGTTTGTCGAAATGATATGGAATCACCAATTGGTGAAGCCCTAAAATAGTATTGGATTGGTCATGATACAGCTTGTCGTGCCGATCTTTGAACTCGTTCTAGCCGCTTGATGGTGGATACATCTAGGGTTTTTGACCATTACGCATATGATAGTGTGGTTCTAACGATCAAACTGAAGAGATTGTGCATCATCGTAGGGCTTATTCCCCAGTTCTTGAAGCAATTTATTCTACAAATTCACAAAGAGACTGTGAATCTGATAATAATGCGGTCTATGTGAAGCTTGAGGACAGTTTGCTGTCTTGCAGTGCCAAGATTCTTTGTTGAGTTGGAGAAATTTACTTTCTCCCCAAAGAGTTCTGGGAAAAGAAGAATAGGCTTATTTCGACCAGGCTTAGGAAAGGATGAGGACAATGATTGGTATATAAATAAGGTAAAGGATTCAAAAATGCATTAAGGGAATGATAAGGACAATAAGTTACATTAGAAATTAGAAATAGTTAGAGAACAAGAATTATAATAACTACTGGGACAAAAATATGAAAAGGTTTAATGTATTTGTTAATGCGCAGAATCTTTATTCTTAAGTTTTTAAAAGTTAAATTGAATCGGTACATGAGATCCAAAGGCTACAGCCACCAATGTGAGTAGAAAGTACTTATATATATGTTATTTATCTAGTTTAGAGGCAATATAAATCGAAACTGGTCAAATCAATTTTGATCATCGTATAAGAGCCATCATATAGTATAGCCTTTTATTACCAGCGTTATAACCAGCTGAAGCAACTGCTGTGACTTTGAGTTAAGCGTCTGTAGCAATTTTAACTTAATATTTATACTTTTTGATGACACGCCTTGTTTGGGGTAAGAAATTTTTTTTTGTACAAAACACTAGTCGGCATAAAAACAAAATTCTTAAAGACAAAATGTTTGGTGTGTGCTCACAATAATTTATCTCAGAAGCAAAATGGGCCGGGAACGGAATTGGAGGTGGCTGATATAAAAAATGCAACATATATAAAAAGAAATTAAATACATATTCCGTTCTTCCGTTCCGTTCCGTTCCGTTCCGTTCTTTTTTTCTGAGTAAGCAATCTTGATTATTTGACATAAGAATATGATCTTAGCTATAAGATATGAGGTAGTACCGGTTGTACTAAGACCAATAAATTAAATAATAATCACACAAAAATATTTCTACACTGTGGGAAATATGTGTTAAATTTGAATGAAATTGTGTTTATATCAAACCAATCTATTTCTGAAATAGAGCTTGAAACAATTTCATTTAAGTTTAACACACATATTTTTTAAATTTAGATTTAAAACAAAAGTTTTTTTTTTTAAATAATGTTTTTGAATTTGAACACAAATTTGAAACAAAATTTCAATATTTAAAACAAATATTTAAAGCATGATTTTTCGATGCCCTTTTTTTTAAGTTTTTCTTAGTTTTCGACATTTGATTCGTAATCAGCGAAACTTGGCACCCTCCGAATACCAAATTTCAACTCCACTCGACACAGTTTGCATTTAACATATTTTTAAATATTGAAATAATTAATTAATATTTATTTTATATTCGATATTTGTAAAACCAATTCGAAAAATTCAAAAATTGTCATTGTATTCACGTAGCTATTTTTTTTTTTGTTGTTATTTCAAAGAAATAATAAGAGAACATTATAAAAAAAGGAAAGAAGTTTATAGTAGAAATTTAAACACGTTTGTTTTAAATTTTGTTTTATAGAAACGCAAATGAGTTAAATTTCTATCTAAATATTGTTGATATACGTAAAATACTATGTAAATACAGTGTTGTCGCAAAAATTTAATTTATTTTTATATTTTTTCTTACCTTGAGAACAAACTGGGATATCAAATAAACAATTTTATTCTTCATTAAAATTGTCATGTATTTCTATATTCAAAAAAATGTCTAATCGAAAAATTGTGCGTTCCTTTAACGAATATGCCACATTTACTCTGTTGTAAATATGTTTTGTAGGCCTGTGTAATTTTACTCATTTAAACTCATCTGCTACTGTTAGCAATCAAAATCTGCAAAAATTGACAACTTTTTTATATAATAAAACAAGTAAACTTTAACCCTTAGTTCAATATCGACAAATGTTTGATTAATATTTTAATAAGCTCAAAACATTTATCACCTCATTTAAGTGCTTGTTATATATTGACCTACATATTTACATTTAATAACATTTAGTAAATTGTTTTTCGAGTTAAATGTTAGTGTGTTCATGCAATTGAATGAACACATTTTTTTAAATTAAAATCATAAATCAATTAATAAATGTTTTTATTAATTTATTTGCAGCAGATTATTGTAGTTAACACAAATTGGAACCAGTTAACCAACCATCTTTCGGCGGTCTCAGGAATTATTATGTCTAATAGTACGTTATTTAATAATAGCTGTAATTGGCATGAACGTGGAAATATATTTTTTTTAAATTTAATTTTTTATTTTGATTAAACATTTAATAGGCATGATTTCATGTTGTTTTAACACGCTCGAATAGTGGAAGCAAAAGCAAGTTTTCTCAAAACATTCGCATAGATGTTTGCAACCTTTCGATAACGGTCAGCTTCGAATAGCGTGGAATTCCATTTAATGTAAGACATCTGATACTTATTGTTGAAGACAACAGCAGCGGTTTTAGTGATGGCAATCATGCAAATTATTACAGGTCATTAACCTGAGTTGTGTTTACTTTTGTTAATAAAACATAAAAGTTATTAATAAAAATAAAACTATCGTTAATGTGAGCTTCAAATTTAAGTTAAGTGGTCAGAGAAAGCTAAAACTCTAAATAATTAATGATTAATTTTGTTTATCTGAGGCATTTATAAAAAAACATTTATTTTTTATTGAGTTTTAAGAGATCAAAATATTAATCACAAAACATGTTTGAATTGCAAATTTTTAATCTTTATTTAATCTTATAATTCTCTTTTTTCTCCTTTAACATTCAATACGAATATAACAAGTTTAATGCTTATGGTTATATCTTAGAAAAATTTTTTCTGAAATTTATGTTCGAAGATTTCGTTTGATTAATCTAAGCAAGCAAAATGCAAACCAAAAATGGTATGTGACAAAAGTCACATGATATCGTTGGATAGGTCTAAAAGAATACTAAATTCTGGTGTTCTTTCAATCGGCATCAGATGTCATATTCAAGTAGACATTTTGGAATTTTTATATTTTTGCTCTAGGTTAGGGCTGTCAGATGTCCATTTTTTTTTTTTTTTTTTTTTTAATAGAGTTCAGCTACTACAGCTTTTTCGCACTTTCTCAGTATTAACCCATTTAAAACCACGACCCATAGCATAAAATGAATTTTATGTTAAGGATTCCAGTGGCGGAAAACAAGTTAATGTGGAAAAAATTTACCATCTAAAGTTTGGATTTTGCTCAGGGACAACACAGGACATTACTGCTAACCATGCATACAAAGATCTATAATTACATAATCTCTTTTGGTCTACTTTTGAGTTGACCTTTTGACAAGCTAAAATCAAAAACGCTACAGTTGTTAACGGTTTAAAGGATCAGTTAACATATAGTTCGTTCTACTAAAAGGTACATAAATTAAGTTGTTTGCGTTTCTGCTGCTTCTACGGTTAGTGTTAAAATTAATAAGAGAAAGGAGTTCTGGAGAATCAAATACACCGGTTATAAGTTGGTGTAAATAAACGATATCTGCAGACCTCCTTCGCTCAGTTAGTGACTGCAATCTTAGTAGTTTTAAACGATTCTCATAAGGAGGAAGGTTTAAAATGTCAGTTCCACTTAAGCTCCCCAGAGCAAACCGAACAAAACGTTTTTGTATCCTCTCTATTCGTTCAACATGCATATTATAACTTGGGGACCAGACTTGACTTGCGTACTCCAAGTGAGGACGCACTATTGCATAATACAACGTTGTAGTTGTGATCATGCTATTGAATTCTTTGGCCCAGCGTTTTATAAATCCAAGCATTGAAGACGCTTTTTTACATATATTATCAATATGAATGTTGAACGATAACTTAGGATCCATGCATATACCAAGTTCTTTGACTGCATCTACACGACTTAAAGCAGTATCTTTTATATTGTAATCAAATAATAAATTATTCCTTTTTCGCGAAAAGGTCATAGTTTGGCATTTACTAGGATTGAGAAACATATTATTTGTAGAACACCAAACTTCAAAGGATTTCAGATCAGCCTGGAGTAGGTTGGAATCATCTTTAGTATTTATTTTTCTGTATATTTTCATATCGTCTGCATAAATCAGCAGACGAGAGTGTTCAATGACGTGTGTGACGTCATTTATTGCTAAAATAAACAGAAGTGGACCAAGGTGGCTACCCTGAGGTACACCTGATTCAGCAATAAATTCTGCAGACAACACCCCTCGGAATCGTATTTGATAAGATCGCTCAGTCAAATACGATTTTATCCAGCATACAAAATATTGTGGAAATCCCATTAATTTAAGTTTGAATAAAATTAAGTCATGAGGTAATTTATCGAATGCTTTACTAAGGTCAGTATAAATACAGTCGACCTGGTTACCATTGAATTTAAGCAGAATGTTGTAAAATCAAGAAGATTAGACACTATGGATCTTCCATTAACAAAACCATGCTGACGAGTTGTTATGACTTCTTCACAATGAATTTTAACACGATCGTACACAATTCGCTCAAAAAGTTTGGGAATCGACGAAAGCTTAGCGATGGGCCTATAATTATTAACATCATTCCTGCAACCTTTTTTATATATAGGACTTATAAATGATTTCTTCCAAAAAACTGGAAAATAACTTTCTGTAATTGATTTACTAAATAATAAAGCAAGTGGTTGACACAAAACGGAACCGCATTGAGTTAACACTGCAGCAGGAATTCCATCGGGTCCAGCGCCAAAGTCCTCATCAATTGTCCCAATATACTTTAAAATATCCTCGGAGGTAAAGGATATAGACTCCAAAGAGACCCTGGGTGAAGAGTTCATGTAGTAAAAGTAACCTTCATCAGGATTAAACGAATCTGAACAAAAAGATTCCTTGAAAATATTGGCAAAAAGGCCACAAGTTATAGAAGGATCATCCGTAAATCCGTCAAGAGTTTTGAAGGATGAAGGAAATCCATCAGATTTTTTCTTAGTATTTATGAACCCCCAAAATTTCTTTGGATCTGACAATATTCTCAACTTAATATTGTCTAAATATTTATTATACAAAACAGCTGAAAGGTTTTGAAATTCCAGAAACAAACTTTTGTAGATTTCTAGGTCATTTGAGTCCAAACTACAGACGTATCTCTTCCAAGCCCTATTCCTGTTATTGCGAAGTGTTTTCAACTCCTTTGTGTACCAAGGGTATGCAGATTTTTTCGCAAATTTGAGGCTATAAGGTACGGACTGAGAAATTACAGCAAAGAGTTCTAAATAAAAAAAAATTAATGACATACCCCGGTTTGTGACTATTTTTCCCGTTGTCCCGGTCTAACCTCAATATGTCCCGGATTTATCCAAAAGATCTAGTTTAACGAATTTTATTGGAAGCAAATTTGCAAAAATACAAACAGTTTTTTTTTTTAATTTTATTTATCGTGAGCTTCTTTTCTGGGCCTGCTGTTACATTTCGTGTAAGTTTTCGAGTCAAAGTTTGTTGTTTGTTATGTATATGTTTATCGTATTTTCTACTACCTTACAAAATATCAAAAAGGAAGTGTAAATTCCTTCCCTCATGAAGGGAATTTTTTGAATTTTTATTGAAGAATGAAAGCTAGACTTTTTTTTAAGAAATCCATGAACATTTTTATCGACAGTTGTTGCAGAGGCACAGCAGTGTTTTTCAAGAGCTTCGCCAAAATGTCCCGGATTTGTAATAAACATATCTGGCAGCCCTACTCTAGGTACCTCATAATTTCGATTTAATATTAAAATATAAAAATTGCAAAATAACTACATGTAGATGACATCTGAAGGCAATAACACCAGGGAACACGATTTAGTACTCTTTCAGACCTATCCAACAATCTGTTATAACTAAAATACTAAAAACAACTAAATTTATAACTAAAAGACCATTATGGTTTTTTTTTCGGGACACTCAAAAAAAATTTTTGTAGTTATGAAACATTTTGGACATAAGCTTTCATTCTAGGGGTGACTTTATATATTCATTTTTTTCCCCATATAATGCGATCCACTCTAACAAACACTCATCACTCTTTATTTAAAATCTTTGTTGACATCCAAGCGGCAAACAAATCCATGCGCTCCAATACCGTCAAGTCCAGAAATGTCCTAGCAAAGACACACTAGATACATTGAACATTTCAAAGAGAGTGTGCATTATAGATGGACACGAGATGGCAGACGGATTAGCAAAGGAAAGTGCTGCGATGGAATCAGAGTTCACAGAACACGTAGCTATTCCATTACGGGAATTGTGCAAAAACCTCGAAAGTAAAGCCAAACAAGCAGTGATTCGTAGGAGGGAAGATACGGCAACATGCATGATCACGAAAACAATATGCGAAGTAGCATGTGGAAAATTAACTTCATCCTGGCACGAAGACGAAGGGACAGCAGGACACTGGTGGGAATCCTCACAGGTCGCTGCATGGCGGTGGCCCACACTAAAGAGCTGGGTATTACCATGGATGACAACTGCAGGAAATGCAAGGTATCCAAGAAACCCAGGAGCACCTTCTTTTCACATGCCCCGCCTTACTTAGATCGAGACTTAAATACTAGGCTAACCGACGCTAACGTCACTCCTCCTAAAATTTTAAGAACTACGTGCAAATCTTTAAAAATTTACACTAATCCCCCCCCATGGCTTTTATTAACCGGTACTACTAAGAACCATATGATCTATTTGAGACTCCAAAGAGAGACAACCGGATCAACTTAACCTAACCTTTCTCTCTTTAAAATGACAAACAATTTTTGTTAATTTTGAAAAAAGTTTTTGGCACTGAAATGAAACAGAAACAAAATTTTTATAAAAATTCCTTCTGACAGGGTGTCTGAACAATCAAAGGAATATATGTCTCAGTAAAGACTTTGTGCCATATATTTAGCATTTTGTCCCACATTGCACTGTTTAAACAAATTTAAACTAAATTATAAGGAATTTTTTATATAATTAAAGTGACTTTGTATCATCTCTGTAACGAATTTTTTATAGTATATTATTCTGTTACTGAGAATACTTTTCTCGTTTCAGTAATGTAAAAAGTGCTGTGTCCATACTATTTGAAAAATATTCAATAAGTAAAATACTAATTAGGTTATTCTCGAAATATCACGAAATGACTCAACATATCAAAAATGGAATATGTTTTTCTTTCATTATCTGTCTTCTTACATTGAATTTATAAATAAAATTAGGCATTTATAAATAAAAGATGCATTCATTAATAAAATCACTCATTAAAATCAAATGAATTTTATTATTCATTGTTTCTGCTTTAATTATTATTTCACTTACACACTTTATCACAGAGTTATGGCGCTGACTTGAATTATATCTCTGTTTGTGCTCACATTAATTCTCTTTCAGCATCACAATAAGTAAATGTTAATATTTTTTTTTTTCGAATATATATCTATTTGAAGTGTGTTTTTTCTCAATAAAGCTTTTTATAAGAACGACAAACAATTGTAATACAAAAATGAAGTGAACACAAGAACAAAAAATTACACATTCACAGTTGCGATCTTACAGCTTATTCTGCTCAATAGAAATTCGCGTTTGATTCTTCGATCGCCGTAAACTGAACTGAATTGATTCTCACCTTTAAAGCTATATTAGAAGCACTGTCTTCGAAGATCGCCGCTGCAGAATATTTTCTCAATGGTGCGGATGTAGCTGGATGATGCTGGTGCTGTTGATGGTTAATGGTTGGTTGGGCTGGCAGACCATCAAGAGCCAGTTCTGTCAGTTATTGTCCGTCTAAAGCTTGATTTACTTCATACAGAAATATTTTAGTTTCTTTCTTTACATTTCACACTTCGGTTACATTCCATTCCTTTCTCAATACATCTTTTCACTTAATTTCGTTTTTATTTTTTCTTCTTGTATCTTTCTAAAATTCCATTTCATTTGAAATGGAAAGAAAGAAAAAAACAAACAAAATTTGCCCCAGGTGGAGTTCAGCATGTTTTTAATTCTGTATGTCTTTTAGAGAATGTAACCAATCGATTGTGAGAATGACTAAGCAAAACAAGAAGAGAAAAAAAAACTAACATAAAGCAGAACACCATGTTTACCATTAGAAGAGAAAGTTCTCAGCATCGTCTTATGATATGTAATTTTAATGTGGTTTCGAACAAAAATTGCACCTCATAGACCAGAAACTGAGTTAATAATCAGGAAACACCGCAGCATTTATGATAATGAAGATGGGTGTGTATAGAAAAATATATGCAGGCAAAACTGGTAAAAGTGAAAAGTTTGCAATGCAAATAAAGATACCAGCTGTAACGCACTAATTTTTCACGTTGATGACACATGTTGGATTTTATCGTCAATGTAAATTGTTTAGTTGTGTAAACTGGGAAAACATCGGAAATATCTATAATTTAGTAGAACATATTACATGGCTACTGCTCCTTTAAACCGCAGAGTGCCTTTATTAACAATTGTACATTTTTTATGTTAGTCTGTCGAAAGGTCAACTCAAAAGTAGATTTAAAACTATTGTGTTATCAGATCCTGTGTTGTCCCTGAGCCCAATCCATTCTGTGGTGGGTAAATTTTTCCCACATTTACCTGTCTTAAGCCACTGGAAGTCAGGGCATTGAAATATTTCAATGATTTTTGAATTGAGGCTTCAAATAGATTAATGCTGGGAATGTTCGAAAGCATCCTTTAAAAGGCTCCTTAATAAAAAAAGGCTCCTTAAAAAAATATTTTTTATAACTATCAAAAGCATGTTACCCAAAATTCTATATAGCACTAGCATTGCGAATTCCAATATACATGCTATGTGTAATTAATCCTCATTCGGATTAAATTTCTTGATACGAGTACCTACATAAAAGTATAAGTTTCATCAAATTGATGATACACGCAAAAATTAAAAATCTCAAATTTTCATACTTTCATAAAACAGCAATAAATAATTTTATAATTATATTCACTACATAATGTTCAGTAAGCCGTATGGAAATTTAGATTACACCAGTCACCGACTTAAGAGTTAAAGGAATTCTTAAAGAATGTTTCTGCATAATTTTTTTTTGATCGGAGAAATTCCAATGGAGCCGTTTTGATTCTCTTGAACCCCTTTTCTGGCAAATAAATCAAGTTTTTTGCATATAACTGTTCTTTTTTTCTTTAGAATGCTTACCCAAGATAGTTGGTTTTAAGCCACACCAATCAATACTTTTCCAATAAGCTTAAATGCATGTGAATACCATAAAAATACATATTTTATAGATGTTTAAAAAACAAAACTTTTCGAAAAACACAATATATCGATTTTTTGGGGTCTCAAAAGAGTTTTTAAGACAAAAAATTGCAAAATTTGTTAGCCAAATTTTGAGTACTCTCAAAATCTTTACTTTTTTGCTTATCTTGGGTATGAATTCTGAAGAAAAAACAGATTTATACAAAAAACTTGCATTATTCCAGTTTATGTAACGCACATTCTAAACGATTTTTCGAATTTTAACAGTGCTAGATATATATATATATATATTATTTATTTATTTGTATTCCTCCTACGGACACGCCTACCTTCTATAAAATCACAAAATTTAAATCACTTTAAAGTGGCTTGTATTTCAGCTACAGACATCAAATTTGATATGCATGCATTTTACATCAAAACTAAGATGTACAAAACTGGGCGTAATCGCTGCACAAATTTGCCCACCTCTCTCAATAGTGGAAACACTTTGAAGACGTTTATATGTGAGCTTAAGAAATAAAATTGGGCGCACATTAATTACGTGAGGAATTTAGGGGGTTCGGTGGGTTAAGCCAAATCTCACTCACTCTCACGTGGAGGAGAGTGGGTTCTCGCAAAGATTACGCAATTTTTCAATCAGCAAGAAACAGTGTAGAATTAAAAGATACATAACTGGATAATATTGAGCAAAACGTGTTGCTCTACTAAAATAACCAGCAAAATTTGACATGCATCCTTAGATACACTGCTTCCAGAATACATTCTAAAAATCGAATTGTGCTTCTCATCAGCCTTATCGAAAAGTGCTTTCAGGAGGCATTCTCGTGAACTACTAAAAGGCTATTTGAATAGCTTCCAAAAATGCTTCCTTGGTATGTTACACAAGGCAATGGTTAAATATTTTTTTAGGAGCATTTATTTTATTCTTATGCTTATGTGTTCTGAATCGTGGAATGCCTTCTTAAAGTTTTCCTGGAAAACACCTTCTAGAATCCTTTCAAGGCCTCTTAGAAATCTTTCATTGAAAAATTCTAGAAGCACTTCTAGAGAAGACTAAAGAAAGCATTCCTCCTAATAACATACAAATGTTAAAACAATGCCTTCTGGATATGAAAGTAGGAAGAATTGAACTCACGATTTTCCTTTCCACTTTACCGTCTTCTAGAAGCACTTTTTTGCTGGGTATGACTAAATTTTACAGTGTACGTGCACTCAGAAAAAAGTTTATCGGAATGTGATAAAAAAAGGCATCATATTTAGAGAAAAATGGTAAAGACTTTGCTCCAGAGAATGCTATTCTCTAATTGCGATACTAAAAATTCTCTAAAAATGATACAAAGCTTCCTTGAAAAAGAAAAATATATAAAAATATATCGTTTTTAGAGAAAAATACTTTTTATTTTTGAGAAAAGATTTGTTTTTATTGAAGAAAATACTTCTCATAGTGAATTTTTTATCAAAATAAGAAATAAGAAGAAACATTTTTAATTTTTAATAAATTTTTCTCTATAAATGAGAAATTTTTTGTGCGAGAAAAATACTTATCATTGTTAGAGACATTGAAATATTTCCGTTTCCTAGAAGTAAAGAAATATTTCTTCGAAAATGTGAAAATTTATTCTAATTGCAGAAAATTTTATTTGAAAAAGAGAAAATTGCTATTATCGAATATAGAGAAATTTTTTACCGGAACGAGGTATAAGTTTTTTTCTCAGTGTGGTGATCTAGAAAAGCGATACTGCAGTATATCCGGTATTCACTTTTAATTCATCACAAGAGCTGCAGAGCAGTGTTGTCGGAAGAAATTTGAAAAAGATGCTTTTATAAAAAAAATATTCCAAAATATTCCACGACCACTTTTAATATTCTACAAAAATATTCCATTCGTATTTTGAAAATACTATTAAAGAAATAGATTTAAAAACTATATTAAAAAAAACTAAACTCTATAATTTGGTAAATTTTAATTAAAATGAAACTTATAACCTTAAAGTTAATGCAGACAAAAATTGGGACCAATGCGAGTGGCCTTGCGACAATTAAAAGGCACTTTTGCCATTGTACCTATAAATACCGATGTTGTCACTTTGATAAGTTCCGTTATTATTTTGGCTAACAAATTTTTCGTGGTTTTGGATCGAAAGTTATTGCCATTTTCTCTTCATTTAATATTAGCCTAAAAGTCTTCGGCTAGACAAAGTTGCGGCACGTTGGGACGGTTATTTTCCTTATGTTCAGAAGGTATTTGGAGCCTATCCATTAAACCGGATCGATTTTGTATGGAGAAAAAAAAGTCATCCAACTGACACCAACTCAAAGGTAACAAGGACTTTTAAAAACTACTTCTGCATAATTTTTTTTTTGGATCGGAGAAAACCGGAGAAAACCGGAGCGGTTTTGGTTCTCCTGAACCCTTTTTTTGGCCAAAAAATCATGTTTTTTGCCTATCATTTTTTTTCTCTTACTCTAACTCTAACTTTTGAGTTGGTGTCCGGCGACATCTAAATTTCGATGTGGCTTACTATCCATAGTAAGTCAAAGTCAGGCCAAAACACTATATTTTTATTGTTGTGTTTGCTTTTTCTAAAATCAGCTGCTTTTGGCAAACAGAAGTTGACATACCGTTTACCATTGACGGCTAAGCCCGACTCAAAACAAAAACTGGCTCAGGCATACCCAAAGAATTTATTGCAAACTACTTTTTGCAAGACTTTTTTGGAAACTTATAATATTCCAAATATTATACATTGTCTTCTTCTTGCTTGTTGCCGTCAAAAAAGTGCTGTCCTTGCCATTCATTACCATCTTACGTAAAATATGACTCCTCATCCATAATGCACATCACATAATTTTGTACGGAAAAAAATATTTTTAACAAAATTTGTCAAACGTACTTTTTGGACATATTTTTGTGCTTCCGACATTATTGGCTTACTTTTTCTTCACATTTTTTGGATTCTTATTGATAGAAGAAACTTCTTCACTGCTTTGTCATCACATTAAAAATTTTTTCCCTAACTCTCTGTACGATTTTGTCACTCTTTCATAAGTTATTCGCCATAGCTTATGTTCATCTTTTACCAGAGCCAGCTTTACTGAAAGTGATCTTTCTGAAAGCATACGTTGTGACAAGATGTTGTAGATGGTTTGGCGATTGATTTTTTCTTCAACAGCATAATAATAAATACTCCCTCATGATAAATACTAGCTAAGGCTCTGTCCTCTCAATACTGTATTTAGAAAATGCAACAATTAATTTCATAAAAAAAAAAAAATTGGCTTTACTGTAATTGAACTTAATTAATTTGCATGACATCCTGCCCACTTAAACGACTTTCATTCAATTGAAATGACCCCGTACAGGTCACTACAACACCGCTTATAGGCACTTGCTTTACAAACATGATCTGTTTGCAGATCACTTAACTGTGCTTACACTGAGCACTCTACAGAATATAATACTATCGACTCGATGACGTAGATTGTTCGGCCAACGTGATCGTTCAAAGCCTAAAACAAAATTCAAAAGAATCACGCAGACTAGGTCACTGTTACGCCGATAAAACCAAGCCGCTTGGAGAAACATGGAGAGATCATTAATGCTTCATTCTTCGTTCTTACATTCTCTTCGAGAAAAAAAAGTAGAATATATAAAATAGCCGTGCATGCATAATTTATGAAAGAAAGAAAGAAAAAGACGAACAAGAAAAAGTTTGGCTTTGTAGCTGTTGTGAAGTGGGTTTGCGTTTGAAAAACGAGTGGTTGGCTGACTGACTAGCTGGTTGGGTTGTGAAAGCAAAAGCGTTTTTATTTTGTGTATTCTTTTGTTGTTTATTTATCCATCATGGTTTATTTTCTTCTGATTGCTTTCTTTAAACTTTCACAGAATTCTTAATGTGAGGAGCAGAATTTATAGCGTCAACTGCAAAAATGATTGTCGCCAAGTAGCTGTCGTAAGCAAAGGGCACGATTACATGCAAGCCCCCAGCTCTATAGATTTTGCTTTAATTAATGCAATCAATTAAAATAAATGTTTATCAAATAATATTCAAACCGAAAAGATTTTTCATTTAGACTGCCTTTTAATTAACGCCCACGCTTTGACATATCGATATGTCGTCGACCAAGTGATAAAGTGTAAAACTTTTGACATTGAAGATGAAGACGATGAAAATATTAACTACACTCGAAACATTTCATAAACAACTAAACAATTTATATATATAAGGATTTTCTGCTTCTTATTTTGTACTAAGTTATTTCTGGTCAGTGATTTTTTGGGTACGTAGTAGAGGCTGTTTAACTGTTTAAACAACTTTGTAGCTGGCAGCAACCAAAAAAAAAAAGAAAAGAAACTGATACAGCAGACAAATCAATTGAGAGGGTCGTCAATTGAAAGAACCCTTCACATAATGAATGGCATGAAAGTGTATCTACCACAAGCCAACAAGTTTCTCTACTCAACAGAACTTAATATAAGCAAAACAAACTAAAATATTTCTGTTTTTATTATAATTCTTTTATTTTTTTTTTATTTTTTTTTTTGTTTATTTTTTTTTTTATTTTCAAATCAATAATAAAATTAATAATATACAAGCTTTAACTGGAATAGCAATAATTTTGTTGTTTAAAATCACATCGTTAGTGAAAACTTTTCAAAAAGAAAATTCTTCAAGATACTCTTTAACAATAGAATATAGCTTAGAAATATAAATCTATGTATATAAAGTAAAAAGTAGTTTTTAGTTTTGAGTTTTTATAATTTAAAGAACAAAAACATTAACAAATTGAAAGCATTTAACAATATATATACTATATAAGATATAAAAAGATGTCATACAAGTGTAAGTATTAATTAAAAGTGATAACAATAATATTAAAATAAAGTCACAAATAGTGCAAGTTATAAAAGTACGTAGCTAGTTTATTGAATCTATAAGAGTAGAAATAAGTTTGGAACATATACAAGCTGTTCATAGTATTGCACTAAGTTAAAATGAGTAATTCTGAAATGTCTATTCAACACAGATATTAGATAGATTAACATTAAACTATAAAGTGTACAAATAAATTTCAATATCTACTAAATATAAATTCCAATTCCCGTTTAAATTCTGCTCTTTAAAACAAAAATTCAACTATGACAAAATTTTTTTTGTGTTTTTGCTACATATAATTAAGTGCATTGATTAAATTTGATATAATATTAAAAATTAATAACCTATAAAGAAACCTAAGGTCTAGAACAATAAACGATTATTAACTAAAAAAAAAAAATAAAACAAAAACAACTATAGATTGTTCGTGAGATAAGAAAGTTATTTTTATTAGAAGCATCTCAAGTTGGCCAATTCTCAAAAGTTAAATTAGGCTGTGTTAGTGTTGTAGATGGTCAGGTTTTAAGCATGTCATATAGTCACAGTAGAACTGAAAATATTTAATCCTTAAAAAATTATATATATTAAGGTTAAGATTGTTGAAGAGCTTAAAAACGAAATAGCGTCAGCAATGTTGATGAATATCTTAGTATGGCTAAAAAAAACTCAATTTAAGCTTTAAAAGCTGAATTTGAGTAGGATTTTAGTAGCGATTGTTTTCAACACTATTTCACATGATTTTTTTATACCTTTTTCAAGTTTTATTTCTAAACTATTAAAAGTAATAAAATTCTGACAGTATATTTGGAAAGATTATGTCTCTTTGCTTTGAAACTCATATTTAGCTTAAAGGTCAGATTTACAAACGTTTGTTTTAAAAAAACAATCGCTGCTCAAATGGTTGATTCGGCTTTAAGTGGTTAAATAGAAATCATTACTGATGGAATAATTTTCACAATAAAAATTTTTTTATAAGCAAACACTTTAAAATTTGTCAAAATTTATATCAAAACTTTTCATTATATCGATTTCACTATGAGCACACTAGCTTACAGAAAAAAATTATATAAAAAATAAAGAGAATTTAAAAGAGTTTCGACTCTTGGGCTATTAAGATATTATTTAAATACGGACACATGTTTTGCAAAAAAATAATATGACGTTTTGAAAAATAAAAAGAAAGTTTTCAAAAAATTTATTAATTTTTACTATAAATTTCTTGGAAAATTGCTTCAATCTTTTCCGTGAATATTGGTTTTGCAATAAGTAATAGATATAATAAGAAAAATCTATTTTTAAAAATGTCTAATTCTTAACTCTTATAAGGCACACTAGGACGATATGTACTCTACCATTTTTGTGTTTAGACATAAAATATATATTTGAAAGCTCTAAATACAGAATTTTTTTAAACTAAAAAAGTCGAAAAAGATAAAAAAAAGTTAAGTCAAAATATTCCAAAATTTATTTTTATGACTTTTTTTTGGACGCTGGAGTGCACATGATCCTAGTATGCCGAGCACGTTATACCGAAGAAGTGTGCCAAATATGGATTAAGCTATTCTCACTTATATCAAATACGTATGTTTGACATTTTGGGTATTCAATGTTTGGTATAAACTTGAAAGTCAATAAACTGAGGCATTGGTACTGCAAAACGTCATGTGACAGATTAAACCATCCTTGGGCATTAGTGGTACCCCAGCATATATTCCATAATAAAAGCTTAAGTGCAATTTCAATGTTCCGATAAATCTTGCTTTAACCCTTCGTCATGCACATGTATCTGGCCAGATATTTTACGAATTTAACTGTGATTTAAATATATTTCTAATTTGACTAGGGGTTTGAGTCTCCAGGTAGCCTCTAAAAATATTGTAAGGTATCGTTTTATGAAAAAACACATTAAAAAAAAACAACAAACTAAATTTATGTACATTTTTTCATGTGACGACGATGAAGAAATTGAAGAACAGAATGCTATCGAAGATTCTTTTGTTGGTAAGGACGGTACTATATGGTGTAAAAATGAACAAAATATTGGAGTTCGTTTTTGAACTGGTCTGAAGGGATAAAACAGTGTTCCAATTGAGGTGTTCAAAAAAATTTTTACATCAAATATAACGTTTATTATCATTTCTGAAACGAATCGCCATAGAAAAGCTGAAGTCGAGAAGTCCAATGCAGCTAATCCCAGTAAAAAACAAAACGTTTCGACAGATTTGACCACAACTGAATTAGACGCATTCGTCGGCATTCTTTTGGCAGCTGGTTATTCACACAATAATATGCAAACCACAAAAGCTTTCTATGTAATATACAATAATATGCAAACCACAAAGGTAGTCAAATAAACTGTCCATATTCAGAGCAGACATGTCTTTTAATCGATTCTCTGCACTGGCACGATAAATTCGTTTTGATGATGGTACCCATTCGTGGAGTTTGGAATTTTTAAATGAAAATCTTGCCAAAAATTATAGTCCACATGGCAGCATAACAATTGATGAAAAACTGTTCCCATATCGTGGAAAAACTATATTTACTCAGTACATACCATCAAAGCCAGCGAAATATGGCATCAAAATTTGGTGGGCTTCCGATTCCAAATCTAAATATCCACTGCAAGGAAAGCTCTTTACCGGTCGTTTTGTCATCGTTATTTGGATTCTACGAAAATTTGGTATCAATTTGCAGCTACGTGCCAAAAAAAAAAATAAATGTGTGAACCTACTTTCGACCGTTCATTATACGAAGCATTGTGAAGGGGAAGCAATGAAACCCGAAGCAATTTTTACAATGAAAATAAAGCTGGCGTAGATTGTATGGACCAAATGGTTACACATTTTACTACAAAGCGGTCAACAAGACGATGGACTTTTGCGTTTTTCTACAACATGTTGGACACCATGGCACTGGCTGCATTTTGTATTTGCAAATAAGTTGATGGTCTCAATAAAAATAGTGCTAGAAGAAATTTTCTCAATATGTTAGCTGATACATTGCTTCTTCCAAATATTGAAAACCGAATGAACAACATTTACATCATCAAACAGTTCAACACTTATTTGGCCATGGAATCGTATCTTAGAAGACCACTTAATGTAAGTTTGATTGATATAACATTTGCCTTTCATTACATCTAATTTTTCTCGTTTTTCTTTTTCATTTCAGTTACCAGTAGAAGTTCCTAGCTCAAGTGGTGCTGATACTATACAAAAAAGAAAAAGTTGTCAGCTATGTACATTGGGAGATGAAAAAATTCGCCGACTAACTCGTTTTTTTTGTTCCAAGTGCTCGAATCCGGTATGCCTACAACATTCGAAATCAGAGTATTCATGTTTTAGTTGCTTACCTGAAGCTGTGTAAGACTTTTTTAATTTAGAATAATTTAAAACTTACTTTTTAACTACTAAATTTAATTGAAATGAACTTTATACTAACTATTTTTTTGAAATTAAACACAAAAATGAAATTTTTGGTACACAACTATTTCTTTGCCAGAAGTTT
Organism: Tetanocera ferruginea; assembly: GCA_958299015.1. Lineage (NCBI taxonomy): Eukaryota > Metazoa > Arthropoda > Insecta > Diptera > Sciomyzidae > Tetanocera > Tetanocera ferruginea. The sequence continues at coordinate 138,949,583 of OY282642.1, forward strand.
TCTATTCATATATTTCTTCGTTATCATAACACAAGCTCTCACACATCGGTACTAGCAACTGAATATTTGATCAAACAAAATATCGAATTAAACGGTCATTCACCACCGCCTGCTCCTGATTTTGCACCCAATATCTTCCTTTTGTTTTCGCACATCCAACATAAAATGCGAAGTTAACTGAAGAAACAGTTCTAGCATTAAAAAATAATGCTTTGGAGGTACTTTCACAGTTTTCTGGGTTTTCAAAGAAATTTTATTATTCGACTATCCTCAAAAAGGTAAAACCAATAGCATCGGAATATAATTGCTACCTTTTGGTTCAATTGAATGTGAAAATTTGAGAAAAACTAACTGGTTTAGCACAAAAAATATCTTTTCAATAAGAAAACGCATCAGCACATAAGAGTGTTTCAATGACAATGACAAGATTCAACGTATTGAAGTACGAATTGCTCGACCACCCACCTTATTCTCCTGATTTAGCTTCCTCTGATTTTAAATTGTTCCCAGATCTGAAAAATTCTTGCTGGCAAGCCTCCAATAAAGATGCAATTGCAGCTGTAAACGATTTTTTTGTGCAGAGCTTAAGGAAAATTATTTTGATCAATGAATAGAATTGCTAGAAAAGCGTTGGACTAACAGTATTGAAGCTGCATCATATCAAAAGGGTGATCTAATACGAGGTCCCTTTTTCAACTGGGTTGTTTTGACAGCTGTTATGTGTCAAATGACTTGTCCATATGACATTTGTGTGAGTACTCAATATGACTCAATCATGAATAGACTTACTCCTGAACAACGTTTATTAATTGTGGAAACTTACTACCAAAATCAGTCATCAATTATATAATGTTACAAAGTTCTTCAACATTATTTTGGTCCTTATGAGATTACTGAGCACACTATTCGCAACACCATCACCAAGTTTCGAACCAATTTTACACTATTGGACATTCATCATTCAACCAGAGTGCATATAGTCCGAAATTTTTAGAAAGCAGAGACTGTACTTGAAAAGGCGAGCCAAGAGTTGATTCTCAGTCGCCGATCTCAGGCTTTGGGTATTTGAGCAATTTGGACCCACACAATGGACCATTTAAGAGGACCGAACTATCATTCCAAATAAAGATTTGTATCAATACATTGATCTTTATGTATTTTATTTAGAAAACAAAGTAGGAAGCTCTAATTGCATCACCTTTTATCTCTTGTTTTTCATAGCTAGGCTATGAACATTTTGAACGAGCTCGTATATCTAACCGTTCAGATCAATCAACACCAAATAACACATAATTGATTAACAGGTAATTATATCAGACGCTATTCTCAAATCAGTTTGATGTATTAAGGCGGGGTGACACCTTTATTATTTCAGAAAAATGTAAAAGTTATTAATATTTCTAATGTACAAGATCTTAAAAACATACTGAGTAAGCGAAGTATTGAATATTTACGGAGTTATGGTCCAAAACTTCCGAATCCGTAACTGTCGCATTTCAGGTAGTCGGAGCGCTAGAGACAGAGTAATGCTTCTTTCACAATAGGTTGTAAATTATTCTGTTCCGTAATACTGGGAAAGCTTATTAAATATATGTATTTCTATGTATTTATAAAAGTTCTAAGACGCGACAGTTGGCGAATTTGCTCGAAGCACCTCAATTAAGTACTAAAAATTGTCGAAACTTTAAGCTTACATTGCAACTGGAACGTTTAAGGAAGGCTATACCTCCATTCTGAAGCTTATTAATGAGCTGGGCTTAATTATTGGTACCTATTGCAAAGTTTTCGACGAAAACACCGATGAGACATGAGTAGCGAAGCAGAACCGAAAGAACCTCTCAGCAGCTTCAATAAAATTTTGTATTTGTATTTAATTGACTTAACAAGTAGTACGGTAAGATCAATAAAGGTCTTTTGGCGTATAACAATCTTCGATGCGTGAACAGGTCCCTAGGGACCTATTGCGTTTTCAAACGCAATTTACTCCTATTTCGGCCAGGACAACTCCCCCCCAAAGTTACCATGTATTCCAAGATAATTTTGTGGAGAATCTTGATTTAAAAAAAAATTAAGGCAATCCGACCAATGGCTTAGGTGCTACACCCATTTAAGTCAAATACATGCGCGGATGCGTGAACAGGTCCCTAGGGAGCTTGTACTGAAAATGCAATAAAACACTTATAAATGCATTTGTTCTTCGCTTTATTATAATTTTTTTATTGTTTCAACATATCACAGATGTGTTCTGTGAATTTTTGGTAATTTTTGGATAATTGTTATTGTGTCCTTGAAAGCATAATAATGTGGTAGTTTATTTTTGTACTATTTATATTACGTCCTTCCTTCAAAACATAATAAAATGGTAGTTTATTTTGGTAATTGCTTTTCGTTGGAAACATAATAAACCAGTTCTTAAAATTTCTACCTATACTTCACTAATCTGTTTTATGTACAAAGAGCAGATCTGCATAGTGTAGGTAGCCTAAAGGCCAGGTAGACGTATGAAAGAGTATATAAGAGGTTCTAATTTCGTCAGCCAAATCATTCTAAGTTCAGACAGTGAGCAGTAAAGTGTGATATATAAAGTGAAAATAAAAGTAAGAAAATTGAAATGGCAGACCAATATACAAATATTGAAGTTGCTGAAATGGTTGTACGCCGTAGTACAAGATACCAGGAAATGAGTGTAAATGAAAGACGTGCAGTTGATGACAGATTTGCTAATTTTATGCAAGAAGAGCTGAGCGGTGACGAAGCCTATGATGCTTTTGGCAATACAGCTGAGAATGATGACGACTCCATATATGAACCAGGTTTTCATGGTGATGATTCGGACGCAGAAACTCAACAACATATCGAAGTCAATGAAGAAAGTGATGACAGCGATGTTGACGACGAAGAAAACAATGCACAGCAAACAAATGACAATTACTACTATGGTAAAGATGGCACACTTTTATGCAGACAACTTCTTCACAACGTTGGATTTGGCACGTGTTTCGATGAGGAGGAAAACGGGCTACGTTGGAACAGTTCGCGCAAATAAGAGGTTCGTACCGCAGGAGTTCCAGAAAAATCGCCAGCGTCCTGTCCTCACCACATTGTTCGGCTTCAACGATGGCAATATAGCACTATCTTCATATGTGCCAAAACGAAACAAAGCTGTTCTTTTTATGTCTACTCAACATTATACTTGCGCTGTCGACGAGGCCAGTGCAAAGCGGAAACCCTACAGCATTCTGGACTACAATGCTAATAAATCTGGCGTAGATGTGATGGACCAAATACTGGGCAATTACTCGTGCAAACGCTCTACACAACGCTGGCCATTAGCAATGTTTTACAATATGGTAGACGTTGCTGCACTTGCTGCATTCACCATATACAACGAAATGCAGCCTGACCAACGAAGTGATCGACGACGGGCGTTTCTCCAGCTCCTCACCAGGCAGTTGGCAATGCCAAACATTGAGAATCGGGCCCTAAACAACCAAATCATGAAGCATCCAAGGATACGCAATGCGATGGAGACATTTGATGTCAGGGTAAGAAAAAACTGCTCCAATTTCACAACCAGACTACTAATTTTGTTTTTTTTTTATTTTTTTTTATCTTTTCAGATAAGACAAAGACCGGTAGTAGTCAATTCACCAGCATTTGCGCCAAGGACGAACAGGCCGTCATGCCGCCTATGCCGTTCTGAGTACGGACGGCAGCGGAAAACGAGGGCCTGCTGCTTCAATTGCGACAATGCTGTTTGCGGAGAGCATTCTACAGTCCTCCACCGCTGTCATACTTGCGAACAGGCCACGATGGACCAACAGCAGCAACAACAACAATAGAAAATAAGATGTTTTATATGTAAATTTTATTCACTTTCATATGACCCATGTAAAAAACAAAAAAAAAAAAAAAATCTAAATATACAGTTTTGTTCTTTAGACAATAATAAACATAAAAAAAAAATTAAAAAATTTTTGCAATTTTTTTTCATAGTAAAATACTTAAAAATAAAAAAAGGTTCCTGGGGACCTGTTCACGCATTGAAGGGTAAAAAAATGTTCACGCATCGAAGGGTTAAAAACATAATAATCAACCATTAGCTTTTCGGTGAGGCTTAAGGGCTATTGTGTGGACTAGATCATTTAAACTTCTTATTATCGAAGTTTTGAACGTGATTATCTCAAAACTACAATTAAAAAGGGTTGTGCTGTAACTAAAAAAGTTATTGACCGATTAGGCTGAAATTTTGACAGGTTTATTTTAATAAGAAGGATGTATTTACAAGTTTAACGATATCGTTTGAATAAATAATTTTTTTGGGGTCAAAACTGAAAACCTTCGATCAAACAGCTGATATGAATTGTTTAAGATCAGTGCAAAAATGTCAACAACTGCAGCAACTTTTAGACGCTTTGCAGCAGACGCCAAGGAAATACTCTGCAGAGCAGCCATTTAAAAAAAAAAACAGTTAAAATGCTTTTTACAGTTCAAAGGTATCACACCTTTGATAAAAAGATAGGAAATATAGGTAAACAAAAAGTCCATTTATGTTATCAATTTGAACAAAAAATTCATTAAACATGACTAATTTCACTCTGTCTTAAGGTGCTCCCCACTGAAATGTATTGTCTAGGTTGTTATTTAAATGAAATAAGTATTTGGCCACTACAGCCACTTATAACACCTTGAGCGAACTTTCTAAGGTTCATTCTGCTGGGCGTGTTACTAAATGTTTAAACACAATGATCGATAGCTGGAGCAACATGTTGTTCATTCATGTTATACCGATTCCGAAAGGATATCATTGATATTCTCAAGAAACTTAAAAGCCAACTATTTACTCTCTGAGGTTACACATTGCCTGAAGAGCGGAGACAGTTGATTATAAAAATTTATTTCAATTGTTGATTTTAAAAATGTATTTCAATTGAAAATTGTCTGTATCAGGTGTGATTCGAACTCAGGTCTTGCGTGGTTAATTGGCATGAGTGCCATACATGTAAGCGCTTACGACCACAGAAATTAACAACTTAAGTTTAGTTTTTGTTGTCTGTCATTCAAAGTATTTTTATGATAATAGTTTTAAATAATTAATAATGAAGTTTGCTTAAAACAATACTTTCAATTTGTTTTAGATGGGTTTTGAAAATTATTATGCTGTTCACCCTTAACCTCTTCCCCCCCTATCGCAGGGGGCGAGGCCAATATGTTTTTATGAAATTTTAGAAAAATTTTATATATAAATAATATGTAAAATATGCAAAAAAAAAAAAAAAATTGAAATATAGATATATTTTTAAAATATTGAATAAAATAAAACTGCCAAGTAATTATAACTCATAAAAGTCCAAGAAATTTGCTGAAAACATGTTTTTGATTGTTATACTTAAGAAAATACTGAAAGATTGGTTTTCTCTTGCTTACATTTTTGTAAGCTAGTGTACCATAGTTGTTATAAATTTATCCAATTTGCTAGCTTTAGCATAGTTGCTTATGTTTTTTATATTTTTAAATTTTTTACTCACGTTTTTCTTAATCAATTTTAAAGTTTTGAATTGTGAAAAGATAATTTCTTATCAGCAAAATTACTTCTTTTTAAAAAATTCTTTTAAAAACATAACAAATATGGAGAACATTTTTTGCTACCAACAAAGATTAGTCAAATTTAGAAAACTCTTTGCAGATTGTACTATTCTTTGATAGTACAAATTCTTTTAAGGGGAAAAAAAAAATCTACATATTTCTGTGCTACTTCGTGACATATGCACAGTTTAGAATTTAAGTGAACGAAGTCATAAAATCACTAAAACTTTGCATAAATTTAATTTTTTTTTTTGTGAAACTCATTTAAATCAGTTTTGAATATCTCGAAAAAATTTGGAAAATCATCTATTCTTGCGCATTAACAACAACAATAAACAATTTTTGACTTGGCTCACTTCTCTTCTGATCAGTCATCAGTACAGAACTATATAAGTTCAAGTCAAGTTTCCATAAGTTTTACCCAATAGCTGAATTTGCCGTTTTTATCTTTGCGATAGTCTTTCTAATATCAGCCAAACATTACGTCAGCCATTTTATTTTGTTGTTTTTTTTTTTTTGTTTTTTACTATTTCTGCTATGACTCTTTGTACAGCTATTTTCTCGTTTTAAAATCTCTCAACGTTTTAATTAAGAACTGTTCCATATTTCATGCCCACTGCCACCCACACTCACACTGCCCTTCAAAACCTCCCTGTTGCCTTCACAGGCTGTTGAAAAATTTAAAAAAAAAAAAACATCATCATCATCTAATTTCTATGATCACTCGCTCTGGTGGCAGCTAGTCTTGATTTCTCCTTCTCACGCAGCTCCTTGATGGCACCTACTGTGCCGAACATTACCTTCGCCGTGAGTTGAGTCTGTGCGCCCGAGCTGGATGTTTTGCCGGACATTGATGACGTTGCTGATTTGGAGCCAACACCAAGATGGGTTGCACTCGCGGACATGGTCGCGCTGGATTCACGATCAATGCTCGAATTGGCGTTCGCATAGGCATTCGTATAAGAGACGTAGTTGTTGTTAAGGTCGCGACCGCAACTGCATTGATGTGACATGATGCTGATTATATTGTGTTGGTTATGATGATGTTGCACAAAAGTTTGTTGTTGAAGTTGATCAAATTGCTGTTTGCTCCTAGCGTTTTTGTGGTTTTTGTGCACGTCTCGACTAAGCTGTCAAATGTGTGTTTGTTTTTTTTTTGTATTTTTTTTTTATAGCTTTTATCGTTAAATTGTTTAATTTTTTAATTATATATAAATTATTTTGGAATTTCGTAAAAGTTGTTGTTCGCTTTGCTTTTAGAGCCACTTGAAATCACTTCAAGTGCTTAGTTTTTAACGGTTTCCGTTATAGTTTCTAAAATAAAATTATTTTTCTTTTCTAACTTTCGCGCAAGAGTTCGAGAGATCGTTCAGAAAAAGTCCAACCGTTTCAGTGAAATTTTTTCATTCAACTAAACAAAAGTATTTGGAAAATTTTTAACGTTCTGCGCCCGCAACTGCACGATCGTCTGAGTAGTGAGCACAACAACAATAAAATAATAAATAAATATAAAAACACAAAACACGAGAGAGCGCAACAACAAGAATGCTCAAAAACTTTCGTCGTGGCTCGCGCAGCTTTAAGTAATGATCGTTTGTTGTGAATTGGATTGGATCGCAGTAGTAGCGGCGGTGGCAGCGGCAGTGGCAGCAGCAGTATCTGTCGTATACACTTTCACAGACTCACTAGAACTAATTTCGAAACTTTACGTTATTTTTGTTGGTGGCAAACTTGCGAAGCTTTGGCTTCCAATATGCTGTGGCGAGCAAGTGAGCCTACGCGTTGGCGATGCACAGTCTTCGTTGGAGCAGCACATTTTAGAGACGAGTTCTACTTACAGCGGCGCTGGTGTTGGTTGCTATTGGTTGCAATCTTGCAGCTCAAATTCGCTTTTCTTCAGCTTTGCTAACTGAAGCTGCAACTGAAGCGTCGTTATCGCTATTGCTGTTGCCGCTGCTGCCTTCAGTAACGTTAAGTGGTGCGAAAATTTCTCTTCACTTTTCTTTGAGCGCTGTTTATGGCTTCTGGAGCTCTGCTCTTGGTTACAAGTTACATTGATTGTTTTTCAAGTCGAGCTTTTGACGATGACTTACAAACAAAAAAATCCGTACTCTTCAAATGCACGTTTCTCATTTGTTTTTATTTTTATTATTTTTTTTTTATTTTATTTTAATATGAAACTTGTTTGCGTTCGCAGCTGTATCTGAACGCAGGTATCTGTATCTTTTGACTTTTGAGCATGCAAACAGTGACTCCCTAAAAGCGTTTTACTTAAAGCGAATATTAAAATTTTAGTGATGACTTCCCTTGCGTCAACATGTAACTGTGCGATACTGATCGCAGCTATGCAGCGTCAATTCAGCGTTCATTAACAATGTGGCTCGCGACTATTAAATATTTTTTGCCGCTTGCTGCTGCTGGTTCGGCACAACTATGGTGAGACACTGTAAAACGTGCCATGATCGCCGATGACAACTACGACATTCATCAAGATTCATTCACCTTTCAGCACTTATGCAATTTGCATGATTTTTGAAGTTTTTTTGAAAATAAAACAATCATGTTGCAAATATTTTGTAGCAACGCAATTTACGCCTTCTCTGGTGGCTTTGAATACTTCCTTTGTCACGGCATGAAGAGTAAAGAAGAAGGCATCTTGATCAGCATCAAAATCTGAGCCTATTTCACCACATAGGTTTATATGTACGTGATCATGAGCACGTTTGGGAGCTACAGTAATGAAATTTCATATGTTAGCTTTTTTAACAAATGATACTTATAATCTTCAAAAATAGGCCAAATCGGATAAAAATCATGTCCTACGTCTATACAAAGTGACTCTATCACAACGATAAAGTATTTTTATTTTCATATAAATGTTTATAACACTTTAGCCACTGACGTAATCCTCAATATCGACGCAAAAGTCCTCTGTACGAACGTAAGCTATCTTCAGATTTTTTTCCCTGCTTTAGTCCCGCAGGAAATGGTGTCTTATATCAAAGTTCGTTGAACGACCATCATAAAGATTATTCTGTGACAGATTTTTTAGAGCTTTATACTTTATTGAAGCCAAACAGGTTGCTACAACAAAAATATTCTTTGCAGAACAAACCGAGCAGACTAAACCATGGTTTCGTTGGACGCTACTCCGACTCATCAGTAGTCTCTGTGGTTTATGCAGTCCACTAACTTTGATAAGCTCAACTGCAGGAAAACCAAAACGGAATTACCCAAAAGCTTTTCACTTGTTCAAGCAGTGTTTTTCTACTCTTTTGTTAGTTGCAAAATTTCAAAAATTGATTACATTTATTCTGCAAAGATTTTGTTGTTGCACTTTTTGTTTACTTCTTTGTCACGTGTCCATCTAGTTTCCAACATTTTGTTGGTATTTCAAGCACTTTTGTTGATACAACAAGTTGTAGATCCAAGCAATGTGTTCACTAAGGCCATGTTTTCTGTTTCAGAGGTCAAGAGCGCTACAGTGGACTGCTTTTTGGAACCCCATGATATACTATCACTTTGATACTTGTATATGTATCCGGTAACAGATTTTCTATCGCATAAATCACTAGCTCAATCAGCTAGTTTGAAGGAGTAAAGAATGCTTTGATCAGCGTCAAAGTATCCAAAGTTGCATTATCGCCTCTACTTTATTTAATCTTCGGATGAATAGTTCCTTTCATATATCACAGAACGCGCTTTACAGCAGTCCAGCAATGAGCTGTTCCGGGATTTTTACAAAATTTATATTGGGTTGCACACATCATACTCTCGATTATTTCTTGGCAAGTCACTGCCTTCATTTCAGCTTTTTCTTCTCTGCTTCACGAACAAAGTTTTTGTGTAAGCTTTTGATTGATGTCAACCGGCATCAAAATTGCATTGCAATCATCCATTTTAAAAAGTTTCAAAATATCCTTAATGAATTGCTCTTGATCTATACAGAGTTTACAAAATTTTCGATTTCGTGTATTTTTCATTCCAAGTATAAATTTTGCTTAACCTAAAGCCCGTAGAATACTTCATTTTTTTGTTCAATTTTTCTTACTGAAGACAAGTGGGTCGTGGGCACGACAATAAATGTATTAAACAATTCTTATATATTATGCCAGAATAGGAAAAAGCAACGAATTGGGAGAAACGTCGATGACAATGCATTAAAAATACAGTCCGTCCCACATTTTTTTTCTGTAATTCGTACTATGAATTTACACTTGCGCTATATTTCAACTCTTCTAAATTCATTTTCAATGCATTGAATTGGAAAAAAACAATGAAGTGTCATTCGGGCTTAAGTCATTCATCTTGTAATTGCTCTTTAGTTACTCTTTTATGTTCATCTTCATCGACGTATATCACTAAAGACGTAAATTGATTCTTCGTTATATTGTAATATATAGCAATATATACGGATCCATGGATGAAAGAATACAAGGTTACGACATCGACGTCATTGGAGAGAATTAAATGTTGCCATCTCTATGTAGCTATCTTATTGCCATCCTTTTTTAGCTAATAGGAACAGTTGACTCCAATTACGTCATCTAACGGTAAAACTTCAGGACGGCCCAGTCTTGTATTCTTTCATTCATGTACGGATCTATGTGTGACTGTTACAAAAAATACAGTGACAAAAAATACTGCATCTCTGCGAAGCACAGTCGCATCTTTCTCCGAATCATGTTTGTTCCTTTTTGTATGTAAATATTATTTATGGTGTCTTTAATATTTTGTAATAAGTGAGTTAATATTCAAAAACAAAATATGTTTTTAAATTGAGTTCGGACAAATTAGAAAATTCTTATGCAATTTCGATTTTTGAAGTGAAACTTCTTTGGCGGCGAGTGAAATTTCAAGGTCTCTCATATCAAAATTTTTAAAAAAAATTATCGTCGCCAGCGGGAATAGAACCCAGGTTCTCTATTATTAAGCATCTCATAAGAGTCAGAAGCTCTATCACTACTCCACATAAGCATATGACATATGAGCAAACAAAATGCAATTAATATTGAACGGGTTTTAGTCCGTGTCTTGCATTCCACAGACACACACCATGTCTCAAGAACGTACTGTACCATTTGATTTTGATCTTACGAGTATGCACAGAAATTTTATTTCTTTATGCTTGGAATGCTGTACATTACATAACAAAATATAACAATAGTGCATATTTTTTTTGTTGAATATCGAATCCTAGCTTAAAGCTTAATTTGAAAGAGCATATCATAACGTTGATTGTTATCAAAAACTTGAATGGTGATTGACAACATGCAGAACAGTTAATACGATATAAAATTAAAAGCAAGAAGTGTAGAAAGTAAAAAATTAAGAATGCCGAATCGTTTTTGTCATGCCAAAAAATGTCCCGAAGCTAAGAAAAGTACATTAAGAATGCAACTGCAGCTAGTCCACAACTCAGCTCACGAAAGTGCTTTTACATTTTCGACTGGTTCTTTAGAAATTAAAATCTAACTGTTATTTTGTGCCTTGTATTTTTTTCGGGGAAAAATAAAGGTTACTTTTTACTTTTATTTTATCGGTCAAAAGTAACAATTATTTTGTGACTTAGTTTTTCGGTCAAAAAAATTATGCAATTTGTGTTTTTTAAAAGGCCGCTTGACAGATGTTTACACCATCAGTTAAATGTCTCACCGATAAGATGAAAATAATATATCAATACTTTTTTAGTCGGTAAAATGACCGTTGAAAAAATACAAATTGCCTGATATTTTTGACCGAAAAAATAAACGGCAGAAAAAACTGTTTATTTTTGACCGATAAAATAAAATTCAAAAGTAACTGTTATTTTTGCCCAAAAAAATATAAGGCACAAAATAACTTTAATTTATGTCGGAAAAAATAAAAATTAAAAGATAACAGTGATTATGTGACTTTTTCGATAAAAACCATAAACGGTACGGTCCCTGGATATAAATATTGAATAAACAGAATATTATTCCATTTTGTGTTGATTGATTTTCTTTTCAGATACTTTCTCTCTATTTCACACTTAAATCTCTCATATTTTTTACTGTTTAAGAAGTTTCACTTCTGCCACATGTACGTTGCTACACGCGAGTTTTTTTTCAGAGCGGATATCGATTTAACGGGATGTTTTTCAGAAAAAATTATGCGAATAAGCAGATTTATCTCCTGGCAACAATGAAAAAATGACCGGTTTATCATAAATTTTTTCTTTTTGACGAATTTGTTTGTTTTTTTTTTTTTTGACTATTTTTCGTCTGAAATTTGGTTATTTTTTTATATGGGCCATTTTGCATTCAGTTTTGAGTTTGAATTTTGATAATATTCCCAGCAAAATTTTTGATATAAACTTTGAGATAATTGTGTTTCTTCTCAACTTTCTCGAAAAAGCGTCTCCGTGCTTTCAGGAGATATTCTCATCAACTTCAAAAAGGCTATTTGAATTGCTTCCAAGAATGCTTTCATGGTACGGCTTTTGCAAGGCAAGGCAATGGTTACTAGAATCCTTTCATTGAAAGCCTCAAAGAAATTTTCCAGTGAAAAATTCTAGAAGCACTTCTAGAGAAGACTAAGGAAAGCATTGCCCCAATGACGTGCATATTGTAAAATAGTTTCTTCTGGTTATGAAATTAGATGGGATGAACTCTCGACTTTCCCTTCCACTTTATTTTCTTTTAAAAGCACTTTTTTTGAGCTGGGTTAGATAATGCTACCCCGAGTCTACTACGTTAAGGGTGTTTTTTTAAGAGCTTTCTGATTTGAAATTTAAATAAAATGCCAAAAAACATGCCAAATTATGAAATGGCCAAAAAAAAATTTTTATTTGGTAGATAGTTTCTTGGCATTTAACATTTAAATATAATTTCGGGCATATGGCCGTGGTGACTATTTTGCGCAAAGGTCATTCTGGAGGTTCAATTTTCAACCACCTTTTCAAGCATTCGAGGGCGTATTTCAGCAATGACACGTTGAATATTGGTTTCCAAAGCGTCAATCATTGCTGGTTTATCCACATAAACCAATGACTTCACGTATCCTTACAAAAAAATAATCAAGTGGCGTCAAATCACACGAACGCGGAGGCCAATTCACTGGTCCATTTCTCGAAATAATGTTGTCGTTGAAATGTTCTTTCAATGAGTCGATTGTTTCGCCCGCAGTATAACAAGTGGCACCATCCTGTTGAAACCACATTTCTTATACATCCATATCTTGAAGATTTGGCAACAAAAATTCATTGATCATGGTTCTGTATCGATGTCCATTCACGGTAACGCGTCGTCCTTCCTAATTTTTAAAGAAATAAGCACCGATGATTCCACCGCATTTATCGGAATGAATTGGTAATTCTTGAACGGCGTGTGGATTATCTTTGCTCCAAATACGGCAATTTTGCTTGTTGACATATCCATTCAACCAAAAATGCGCCTCAGCACTGAAGAGAATTTTGCAGTAAAAAAGCGAATCTTCGTCTAATTGATTAAGCGACCAATTACTGAATTCACGGCGCATTTGATGATCCTGTGGCTTTAATTGTGGCACCAATTGAATTTTGTATGGCACCAAATCCAAATCCTTGCGCATAATTTTCCGTTGATGGAACAAAGTCCAACTTCTTACGCACGCCGACGAATCGATAAATTGTCGTTTTCTTCGACACTGGCCTGAACGACAGCAATATTTTCTTCTGTACGCACTCTTCTCATTCTTCTCGGTGGCTTGGCATCCAAAAGAGTGAATGTAGACCGAAATTTGCTAATTATGTTCTTTATGGTGGTCTCAGATGGACGATTATGTGCACCATAAAATTCACGAAGTGCTCTATATGTTTATAATTGAACACTGTTTGTAATTTGAAAATAAATTTCCACGATTTGGAAGCGTTGTTCTGGAGTTAACCTATTCATGATGATTTACCAAACAATACTGAGTAGAGACGCCACTTTAAACTATCAAAAAAACTGTCAGACAATATAGTTATCCATATTGAAAAAAAAACCTCATAAAAAACACCCTTTATTTATGTCTGTTAAATTGTGTTACGTTATCCTATCGAAAGGGATATACATCAGTGATGGCATTTTCGATACAACTGTACTTTTTTCAGTACACTTCCCTTATCAGAAGAACGTAAGCACCCCGGAGGCATTTTCAGTACTATTTGTGCAAAACCAACATTATATCGCACACTAAATACAACTCAGTATACAATAAACAGCAACAGTCACAACTCAAAACTTTTCGATATCAACTTTTTGTTAAAAATAAATTCAAAAAATATATGTTTCACTATCTTTTTCATTATTTTCTTCATTACCTGGAAGAATGAAGTTTGTGTGTTTAAACAAAAATTGCTTTTCTTCTGCAGTTTCAACCAAAGAGTTTTCTTTTTCGCTTCTTCTAAAAATATGTTATGTTTTTTGAGTTGTGACTGTTTTGTATTTAGTGTGCGATATGTTTAATATTATTTAAATTGGTTCAAAAACTACAAAATTTTAAATTTTTTCTACTCTTAACTTTACAGTACTTTCGAGTAATTCAGTGCTTTTGTGGTTAACTCTAGGAAAACTATGGTTTTTCAACTGCTTCAAATATAAATATGAACAATTCGTAATTTTCTTATAAACTAATCTGATGTTACAATGGATAAATACATAAAAAGTTAAGATTATAGCGCATTTGGACAGCACTAAAATAATATTTTAGGAAAAATTTGATCGTGTGTTTAAGGTATGTGTGTTGGATTAGTGATCTAGTGTAAGGTACTTTTAAGTTTATAATTAAGTGATCCAGTTTATTGTATCTTTACTTTTATAGATGTTCCATGATTCTTAGACACAGAGTCAATTTACATTCGAAAAAAAATATTTGCTAATTTTAGATCGTCCGCATATGGCAAAAATTTTAAAAAGTGATCTTCAATGGAAGCTCATTTATATAACGAATAAAAAGAGGATGCCAAGTGGCTTCCTTGTGGAACCCTAGAATGAAACTATTTTAACAAACTGTTTGCCAATCGTTTAATCATTTTTTAACCATCACAACCAACTACCATGAAACTACATGAATTCAAGATTTTCAATTCGAAGTTGCCACAAAATTTGTTTGAACTAAATCCTGAACAAAATCGAGCACATCAGCTAATTTTACTCCAAAACTAAATTATTTAGTAGACTTGCCCAGCAAGAATTGTTCTCATTTTCACACACACACACACACATTTGATTTGTCGCCATTCGCTGAACGAAAGCAAAAATTCGCTTTTTACACTCAATTGATCTTGCACAGCTGTTCATGTTAATGGTTTCATTAAATTAACGCAAATCATTTAAACAACTGAATGAAGCTCTCTTAAAGACCTTTCAAGTTCTCGCAGTTTATTTTTGTGCTGCTCTAAATAAAAGTAAAACAAAAGCTTTTGAATATGTTTTCTTTTTTATGAGTTTAACGTAGAAACAACACAAACATGAAAATTATTCCAAATTTTGATGGCTAAACTTTCTGGTTTTCTAACAAGCTTGAGTGCGATCATGTTAAATTCGCTCGTGTGGCAGAGTTCAACGCGAGACCTACAGCCAGCCTAGCCTAGTCTAGTCGCACTGATCGGCATGGGAAAATTTTTAATTGTTTGAACTTATTTATTTCGATTTTTTTTTTCATATCTTCTCCCTGCGTTTTTTTTTCTTTTTTTTGTCCGTTACAGCGTCATCAAGTAGTTTTTTGGATTTGCTAGTTGCCGATTAGCTTGAGTGCTTTTGTGCTATTTATTACTTAATTTTGTTGCCGATAAACAGGCGATGAAGAGCTGTACTAAAATGTGTACTATAAGTTATAAAAAGCAAATAAATTTTTTTATTTTGAACGTGCATAAAACGTCTACTAATATTGTTTATTTGTACAAAGTCTGATGTTTGCTTGTAGGAAAGCTTATACTCGTTTGTATAAGCTTTATGCTCTGCATTTGCTATGCATAAGACACTCACAAGTTGATCGGTTGGTGATATCATTGCGTGCAAGTTGCATCTAAGCTTTATAATAATTAAGCTTTTTTATTTTTGAATTTGAAATTAAAGCAGTGTTTATACGAGAAATGTTTAAACATGTGCTAAGAACTGAAACGATTTAGTTGGCAGCTGTAAACGCGTTACACCTGTCAGAATCACACTCATAAAATTAAACATTTGAAGAGTGTTTCATATCTTATCTTACGTTGTTATTGTTGCTAATGGTACCTTCAAAGTTAAGCTTACCTAAACAGTCGATGTATTGTTTGCAATCTTTTTTTGATGTACAGCTGCGAGCAAAATAATAGCAGTGCACATTAGACCGGATCGAAATTAAGATTTCGCCGGTCGGGGTCTCAAAAGTTAGAGGAACTCATTAAAATGATTTCTGCATACTTTTTTTTCAAATCGGAGAAAAACCGCCGAAGCAAATTTGATTCTCCTGAAGGTCCTTTTTGGTAAAAAAAACATGTTTTTTGTTTGTAACTTTTTATTTTTCACAGAACGCATACCCACACCTGCTAAAATATTAAATTTCTTACTTATACCAATATTCTGATATTAAAAAAACATATTTTTTTTACCAAAAGGGACCTTCAGGAGAATCAAAATTGCTTCGGCGGTTTTTCTCCGATTTGAAAAAAAAGTATGCAGAAATTATTTTAATGAGTTCCTCTAATTATTGAGACCCCGACCGGTTGTAATTTTGAATTATTGAGACCCCGACCGGTCTAATATACAGTAATTTAAAATTTAAAAAAAATCCTTAAAATCAACAAGAAATGCAAGTTATGCTTGGTTATGACTTCAGAACAGAGTCTATGATGGTGTTTTTAAGCGCTCATAATTGGTACCTAATATTAACTCATATTTATTACCAAGAAAGTGTCTTATTTTTGGGGAATTTAGGAGTGCACATCAAGTGCTCTGACAGAGAGTGCCCCTGTCCATTCGCAAATTTGCACAGTGGCTTCCAGATCTTTTTTAGAGTTTCTGGACCGAATTCAACGACGTGCGATATATTTGATAGGAGATGAAAACATTTCATCATCTCTCAATTCTCTTGGACATCGACGCAATGCTGGTTACCTGAGCCTTCTGTATAGGTACTACCACGGAAAGTGTTCAAGGGAAATACGTGGCCTGACGCCACCAGCTTGTGTTTTTACTAGATCCACTAGGGTAGCTTTCAAAGCCCATCCCCATACCATTGTCGTTTTGTCCAATAGAACTTCGCATATCAGGGATATTCATTCTTTGGTCGCACTGTAAGATGGTGTAATAATCTCCCAGCGTCTGTGATTCCCAACGGATTCGATTTGTGCAAATTTAAAACAATTCTTCAACGTCACTAATAAACTTTTCCACTCTCCTACCAAACTATCACCTTTCTTCGAAACCAACACAAAGATTGCGCATTTATAGGGGGCATCCCCTGAGCTTTGGATTAGTCTAAAAAAAAAAGAGAAAAGTTCCGAAAATTCATAAGTTTTTTATTAACAATTTAAATTAATAGATATAATTATGAGTCAGAACAGAGTCTAAATCATGAAGGTCATATGCATGTCAGAATTATGAGGTGCTTTAAACTCATGTTGTAAGATTAATATTTCGGACTCAGACCTGTGTGCCCTTTTAGGAAGGGAAAAATGCTCTTGCAACCTTGTGATAGGGGGATTTTATGGGCTCATAAATTTCAGTTTTAAAAGCTCTGGTAAAAGTCAGACGATTTGTCAAAGTTATCAAAATGATCATAATTCTTTTTAGAAAAGTTAAAGAATGTCCCGGACATAACTGTCCTTTTGTTTTTAGGTTATTTATAAAAAAGTATTGCCTCTAGAATAAAAGGACCACTAGTAAATAAAAGAGCTACTGAAAAGATATCATCGCAACAACAAGAAAAACGGAAAGCAATTATTTGCAAATACCTGAAAAATCCAAACACCACTTACAAAAAGATCGCTAAGGAAATTGTCGTGTGCGTAGAAACTCTCGGAAGGACCATAAAACGATACAAACAGCTAGCCCCTTTATCAAAAACACCAGGCTCAGGGAGTAAAAGTGGTCTAGTGAAGCAAGCGGTGGCCCAGAACGTTAAGCAGCTGTTTACTCAGAATCCAGGCGCTTCGATTCGTGATATGGCAGCAAAAGCGGGAATATCGAAGTCAGGTGTTCAACGGATTAAAAAATTTTACAACCTAAGGAGCTATAAAATACAAAAAGTACCTCAGAAGAAAAGGATGCTGAAGCCAAGAGGAGGGCTCGAAAACTGGAATTTGTGACAGATCGCACAATCAACACCGAAATTTACATCAGAGAGTGTCTGGAGCGGCGTTTGCTGCCTTTTATACGTCAGCACCAAGGTTCCCTACATGTCACTACGCCCAGAGAACGATGCATTGGTATCAAGCCAATAATGTCACTGTGGTATAAAGAGAAGCCAATCCTCCGAATTGCCCCGAACTTTGTTCAATCGAAAGATATTGGGGCTTTAATGAAAAGAAATCTGAAGAAGACCAAACAAACTGCGATAAACATTGAAATATTTCGACGTTAATGGCGTCGGGCATACACTAAGGTCAATGAAAAGTCGGCAAAAAATCGAATTGAGGACTTTAATCAAAAAGTGCATAATGTTTTTTAAGTGTATTTTTTTCAGTGTAAATAAAATTTTCATTTATTTTGTAATGTTCACTTAATAATAAACTGAAAGAATTTTTAAAAAAACATCACTGATTTTTTTACAATAATAAAAAAATAACAAAAGGACAGTTATTTCTGGGACAGTCTTTACCTGTAAAAAAATATGGTATCTCTCAATACTCTGAAAATTGGCTTACAATCTCCATCCAGAATCATGGAGATTTTATCTTCGCTTCTACCGAGAGCAACAAAGAATGGAATTTATTATATCGTCGATTTTTTGCTTCGGTAATATTTAGATGGCCGCAATTAAGATATTTTTCATTTCGAATTTGACACTGCAGAATGCAAATGTCGCCAACAGATGCCATTGTAGATGGATCTGGTTGAGTCTGCCTCATGTTTGGTATCAAGATATTTACATTATCATATTGATTATGATATATGGCCACTCCGCCTGCTCTAACATTCGTTCGCTTATATATAATGACAAAATTAAAGTTTGGTATGCTGATATCATCATTGTTTTAAAACGTTTCTGACAAAAGTGCAATATTTGATTTGCGTATGACTAGATATCTAGTCTATTCGATCTTCAGAATGTGCTCGGAGGCTTTGACAATTAAGGCTCTATTGATATAAGCCACTGGTATGATTCATAAAATCAATTATATCTTTATCCACAGTTTTCAACCGATTAAATGACAGTCTCCGAAATTCGTCTTTTAAATAAGCAGTAAATAAATAAGCAGTAAGTATTGCAATAAAGATACAAGTTTATTAATGTTATTAAAGCATTTCTTACATTTGTTATAATGCAGTAATGAAAGTATGTATCTGTCTGTTGCTGTTGCTTTTTCTCCACACACTTGTTATATGGCAGCAATGAAAAATATGTATCTGTCAACTTGTTTTTTATCCACACAAAATGTTTTCTTCACAGAATTATATGCCTAACTATTTCCTTTCCAAGCATAAAGAAATACATTTGCCATGCATACTTTCAGGATGAAAATTAAATGCTTGAAAGACATGGTTTGTGTTTGTGCTATACTAGATACGGACCAAAACGCGTTTAATATTAATTACATTTTGTTTGCCTGTTTATCATGTGCCTATGTGACATAGTGGTATCGCTTCCGACTCTAATTCGATGCTCAGTTGTGACAGCCGGGGTTCAATTCCCGCTTGTGGCAATAATTTTTGTGTGGAAATTGTCATATAAATATTTGCTTTTGACATTATTTATAAGCTTTACGAATAAAGCGACCTGGAAAATTTTCAGGTAAATTGGAAACGTTACACAAGCGTCACGAATAAGAGACCTTGAAATTTCACTCGCCGCCAAAGAAGTATCACTTTAACAATTATGACATTTATTCAAGGAAAAATAGAAAAGGAGTACACAATAACAATTTGGTAATCCTGCATCATTGTATCTTTTCAGATACGCTTATAACGGAGACTTAAATGAGCTCATTATGAGTGCTTAGACTGGGTATCAGTCAATCTTTTGTCAACAATCCACAGGCCAAATACTTTTAAATTTCTTACTTCAATAGACCACCTAGAATGAATACAAAAATTGCACTTTGCTACTAACCTCTCCAACAAAATAAACGAAAACGAAAAGAAATAAAATCAAAATAATGGCTTTTAAAGCTGTTGAATGGGAACTTAAATAATTGCCACAAGAGATGGAGAGACAAAATTTATGAGCGAGTGAGTAAGAGGGATCCAGTTGAAATTCCTACACGCAAGAAGCAACTGAAGCCAACATGTGCTTGTTTTTAGCTGTTTGTGCTTTAGCAGTAAAATCGAGAAGACCTACTTCTGGTTCCTATGGCTGGCTGGTTTGCTTGAAGCGCTCCAAAAGTGTGTCAGTCAGTTAGTCAGTCAGTCAGCCAGCTAGCCAGCCATTCAGTCAGAAACGGCGAACGCGTACTCATGGTACCGATATAAGTTCAAACTTGCGACTGAAGCAGCTTCGCAGTCTAATAATGCTGCTTTGGTTGTCGGCGATAACGACGACTGCATGAATGTTTTGCTGCGCTTATTTGACGTTGAACGTTAGCTTAAGCCTTTGCGACTGCGCAAAAGGTGCCAGCATGGTACAATATATACGTATCTTGAACGTAGGTGAACCATAAAGTGTTTCTGTCAAAAAATATATCTCAACACAGCCAAATATGTGAATACTGTGTATTATTTTGACGAATATGTATAAGAAGAAAAATAAAAACCTCTTTCGGAGAGGTAAAAAATTTCTCTTAAAAGTTTTCAAGAAGTAAAAATATTTCATAAATATCTTGCCCTGCTGCAATTGTTGCATCATCTGGTTAAAATGACTATTGCTTAGTAGAATTAATTTGCTCGGTTTGTTTTGCAAAGAACATTGTTGTTGTAGCATCCTGTTTGGCTTCAATAAATTATTTGGCATCAAGCTCTAAAAATAATTCTTGAATAATATGTTTTTTAAGAATTATAAACTAAAATAGAATTAATTTAATTTTATATGAATCACCACAATACAAACGCGGATCCTACTCAAAGCTTCTCAAAAATTACCAAAATATATTCTAATCTAATTTCAAACCAACTATTCTGAATTCAAAGATCTCTTTCCAGTTCCACCCATCAGGTCATGTCAGTCTGAATTAAGAATTTCTTAACTTATATTATTTAAACTTATTTTTAAAGTTGCTGTTCATGATTTTTCAATTGAGGAGTTTACATTAAAAACCAGATAAGTCACACAGATCGAATTGTTGGGGTACCGAAGCAAACGTCTCAATTTTTACTGACATTTTTTATAAGCAAACTTATTATGCAAAATTATGCTCTACTCAGATATAAATATTATGCCAAAAAAAAAATAGTCTCATAGTGCAAAAAAGTTCGTATTTTCAATTTCAAATTTGGACTTGTCTGGTTTTGAACGTTAGAAATTAATCAAAATTAAGTAACGTCGTTCGGCGTCTCAAAAGTAAGAGAAACTCATTAAAATGATTTCTGCATATTTTTTTTCAAATCGGAGGAAATCCGCCGAAGCAATTTTTAGTCTCCTGAAGGCCCTTTTAAGTTAAAAGAAATGTTTGTTGCTTTTAACTTTTTATTTTAAATTTTTGTTAAATTTATTACTCATACCAACGTTTTGACATAAAAAAGTTTTTAAAATTTGAATGAAAACTACACAAATAAAAACTTACTTGGACTTTTCTGCTTTTGATTGAAAAGAAAATTTTTGAATGCATTTTTTTCTAGGATTTTTATCATTTTTATCAAAGAGGATTTTATGGATCGATGGCTTGTAACATTAGCTTTACAATGACATTTCTAACTAAAATTTTTTTTGTCCTGTGACTTATCTGGATTTGAATGTAAGCTCCTCAATTATAAGACCGGTTTTGTTGTTTTTTTTTTAGCGCTCCCCTTTCGTGAGAAGATACCACTTGATATAATACAGTTTGTCAAGTAATTGTTTTGACTATAAAAAAAGTTTTCTTTATTCTAAATTCTTGTAAATTCTTTACAATATTTTATGCATTTTATTTTTATTTTATTTTTGTCACTCAAACTTTTCTATTCGACTTTCAACTTTTCTTTGCTGCTTCGATGCTAAATTTTTTATGAAAACTTAAGCAGGCTCTTTAGAAAGTCCAGCGTATAGTATGCAATTCACAAATGCAATTCAAGCTCTCAGGACAATTTTTCTTATATTATTTTTTTATTTTATTCTATGGCATTATAATCTGAAAAACATAAAATACAATTAACAGTAAATATTTTATGGCTGCTAGTATAGAATTCACATTCATTCGCAATTCACATAGAAACAAATATAAGAAAAAAATCTCAAAACTTTAAGCAAGTCAAATTCGTGATCAACATTGGCTGCTGTTAAAGAAACATAAAAAAAAAACATATAAGTAAACAAGTAAAAAACATGCTTTTGAGATTCTTTTCAGTGGGTTAAGCATGCGTTTTGGCAGACATGAAAACTTATGCATTCATATTGGATGTCTTATTTTCGGAACAGGTGTGAATCGGGCCAGAGCAGTTGCACTAAAGTGGCCGAGGTACAACAACCAGAAATACAAGTAATTGTTGCTGGTGCTGCTATAAACGAGACTTTAAAATTGTTCCCAAGTTCTAGAACCCACATCTAGAACAGTGAATGCGAACTGCAGTTGCCATGTGTATTTTTTTGTGTTTGTACATTTATTTAACGATGGCTTAAACTTTACACAAACATTTTTTAAAGTCTTATAAAATGTTGAGAATAGGTCGTCATTGAAATAGATTCATAAAAAAAGGAATATAAAAGAAAACAAAATAAAATTATATTATTTTAATACCCTAAACCTGGAAGCTAAGGGTATATTAATTTTGTGCAAACGTTTGTAACACCTAGAAATAAACCTCGTGAGTCGATTAAGCCATGTCCGTCTGTCCGGCCGTCTGTGTATGTGTTGTCCTTCAACACAGGATAAGAAATTTTGATGAAACTCGATATAGATACACATGGACACATGGACTCAAGGATCTACACTATTGAATATTTTTGAACGGCCACGCCCACCTCCCATACAACACCCAAAATTGAAAATTTCGTAAATAAGCTCTTAATTTACCTACGAAGATGAAATTTTGTGCATACATATGTATTTTATATCAAAACAAAAATGTTTTAGAAAAATGGGTGTCATCCGCTCACGGACATGCCCAACTCCCATACAACCCAACAATTGAAAACACAATAAATAAGCTTCTGTTTAACCTACAGAGATAAAATTTGGCACGTATGTTTTTTTAAAACGAAGTTGGTTTTGAAAAATGGACATCATCCGACCATGGACACACCTACCTCCCATACAACCCAAAAGTTTAAAACGCAATATATAAGATTATGTTTGTCTTAGAGCAGAGGTGCACATAAGAGCTTCGGGGAGCCCTCGGCTTTCACAGGCAAGTCGTGTGTGCGAAGCTGACAAACTTCTTCGACGATAGCATTGAATCAGTTTGCGTTTGATCTTCACGGAGTAAGCATCTTATGCGCAAATTGTTATGTTGAATTTTTGTCTTGTACAAACATACTTAGACAAAAATGTTGCGTTTGTGTTGGAAGCTCTGCCAACGATGTGCATCACTGTCTTAGAGAGATCAAATTTGACATGAATGTTTGTTATACCAAAACTAAGATGTGTTCAAAAATTGGGCGTAGTCCGTCTATGAACACGCCCACCTCCCATAGGACCCACAATAGCGATAGCACTATAACGGTATTAACTGTGAGCTACAGGAATAAAACTTGGTATGAGTATATTTTTCATCAAAATTTGAATGTATGTAAAAATAGGTTTAATCCACCCACGAATACGCTCATTTTCAATACGATTATTGTATTTTGAAAAGGAAGGTTTAGGGTATTTCATTGTCGGGCTAGACCAACTTTAGAATTTCTTTACTTGTTTTTAAATTAATCTTGCTTATTAGAGGCGCACGTGCAAATTAGTTGTAAGGCATTAATTATTTAATTCATGATTCGAAAATGCTTATCAAAAACACTGAAAGAAATTTTTGAAGCAACAGTTACTACCCAACCAGCTATCAACTGAGTCGAAATCAACTTAAGAGTTCACTTTAATGCTGTTTGCAGTGGGCAAAATATGTTCCCTGGCATTTCGAAGCTGCTCGTTGATAAATTTATCATATCATACACTCTGATCCGACAAAAGTGCGACATTTTCTACACAAGTGAAATCGTAAGTGCGGAATGCAACATTATCACGAGAAAGAAACTATAACAACTATAACAGCAATGTCCAGCTGATTTTTATATATTGTTTAAAATTCATAAATAAAGATTTTGTGATAATGGTTGCAAATAGCATAATTTTATTAAATTTAACAAATGAAATTGTGAATGAGTTGGTGGATTCATCGTCAACTGGATTCATTGTCAACCTCAACTGATGATGAAATCGAGACTGTAGTTCTTGGGAGCTGACAGTAAAAATATTTTTGGATGACGTTGTGAATTCTTATTCTGAGACAGAGGTATGCATATAAGACATTTTTAAATCAAATGAAACTTCCTAAAAATCTAAAATTACAGTTCAAGAAAAACTTCCGCATCAGTCGTGACTTTACCAAATAATTACAAGAAACTACAAAGGAGGAAGACTGCAAATGCCAGCGGAATCTAATATGCTCGCATTAGGTAGGCTTAATGCAAAGTTTAAACGAGAAATTTCATTTGAAAAAATTTATTCATAATTTTTATTGAGGTTTGCCGCAAATAAAACCAATTTCAAAAAAGTTGGAAATCTATTTGGCATGTCTTTATCAAGTACGTTCAATATTTTCAACAAAGTTTTGAACCTTCTTGTCAATGATGTCAACCCTAGTAAAAGAAGTCATCGCAAAAGAATTTGAAAATCTGAATATGAATCAATAACCTAATTTACTCATAACTACTACAAACGGTAATTTGCAGATAGCTGGATTTCCGAATGTTTTGGGTTGCATAGATGGAAGCTTCATCACAAGCATAAAACCAAAACATAAAATACGGTCTACTTATACAAACAGATACGATTGTGTATCTATCACTCTGCAAGGCATATAAGTTACGTTTCTTGGACGTTTTCACTGGAGTGTCTAACAAAATCCATGACGCAAGAATTTTGAGATTGTCCTTCATTGGAAAGGTGTTGTAGAGTGCATGTGCTCCTCGAAAAAATTTAAAAAATAAGGTACTTAAATTCTGTTCACTTTGAGAAACACTTTTTTAAAAAAAAATAGGTTCTTCGAGTCTTTGATTCTATTAATATTGACATATGTAAATTGATGTATGTTCTACATACAAACACTTTAATTTTCATTTTGGCAGTTTGGCAACAAATTTGCAAGAAATGGTTGTATATTGCTGAGCTACTCCATTTTCTCTCCATGTCGTCTTTCTCGAGCTCCTTTCTTTATTTTTGTTATTTCGAGCAGCGCTTGTTGGACCGATTTTCTTTTTTTCATCTCTTTGCCTTTGGACTTGGACTTGTAGCTTTCATTTCTACTGCTTGGCTGCTCTTTTGAGTACTTCCGGCTCTATTGAGTCATCTATCGCACTAATGTTTTCCAGCTTTTCTGCGAACTCTGTCCTTTGCCTCGTAGCGTCAGAGGTATGGTTTTTTTCAACCGCTGCTTTCATCCTTTTAAGAACATTCTTATAACTTTCTTCACACCGTTTCTCTGTCCTACCTTGTATTTCAGTTAAGATCTTCTCCCACATTTCTTTCTTATTCCGAAGAGCCTTCATCGGTCCAATCTCCGGACGATATAGCTGGCTTATCTGTCGGGCAGAAGCCGGGTCTCACTGTCTGACCACACTGCAATAAAAAACATAAAATGCTTGTTTTTTCCACTGAAGCTACTTATGTTTAATATACATAATATTATGTATTTTTCTACTTACTTTGTACACGTTTGAAGCACGGGTTTTCAATTGTTTACCTCTCCATTTTATAGCCGATACACATTGACTGCAACATGCATCCACCGACAAAATGAAAACAAGTCGTCAGAGACAATTGTCGCAATGTTCTCGGCGACTTGGTTATAATGAATGCACCAACAACAATCTATATTTCTGTATTTCTGATTAATTTTATTTAATTTATTAACTTTCTTTCAAACCGAATTAAACAAAACAATACTCACAAAACTCACACAACGGAAAACGCACAGCTAGCTTAAATTTAATTAAAACATAAACATATACAAACTTCAAACTTCAGAATCCTCTTTTGTCGTCTCTCAAATTAGAAATTGATTGAATCAGTGTTGCCGTTTGGATCCAAATGGATCAATTTGGATACTTTTCTTCTTCCAAAATTGATGGATACTTAATTTTTAGCCTCAGTGTAAAATTGGATACTTTTATTGAAATATCTTCTTAATATGAAAATATCGTCATATGAAATCAAAAAAGCCCTACGCTACCAAAAATTGAAAATCTAGTTTTAAATTGATTGTGATCATCGCAACCAAATACATGTTTATGCAAAAAGTAACACTCCTACTACTGAAAAAAACGTTTTTATAAACACAATTAAGTTGAAAAAAATGTTGAAAACTAGTAAGCTATATCTTCGACTTGGCCGAAGTAAAAATACCCCCACGGCCGATTCTTAAGGTTGGAAGAATCTTAAATTGGATAGCTTTTTGGCCTTTTTATAAAGTTTTCAATTTTGGGGTTGTATGGGAGGCGGGCGTGTTAGATGACGCCCATTTTTCTAGCATACCTCAGTTTCGACATAGAATTATAGATTTATAGATTTTTCAATTTTGGGGTTGTATGGGAGGTGGGCGTGTTAATTGGTGGATGACTCCCATTTTTATAACACACCTCAGTTTTGACATTAAATACACAAATACCGAGTTTCCATCTTGTAACTTTAATATTAGCCTTTTTATAGATTGTTCAATTTTCGGGTTGTATGGGAGGTGAGCGTGTTAGTGGGTGGATGACGCCCATTTTTCTAACACACCTCATTTTTGACATTGAAAACACAAATACTGAGTTTCCGTCTTGTAACTTTAATATTAGCCTCTTTATAGATATTTCAATTTTGGGGTTGTATGGGAGGTGGGCGTGTTAGTGGGTGGATAACGCCCATTTTTCTATGACATCTTAGTTTTGACATAGAATACACAAATACCGAATTCCAATATTGTAGCTTAAATATTAGCTTCTTTGCAGAGTTTTCAATTTTGGGGTTGTATGGGAGGTAGGCGTGGTTTTCATCCGATTTAGCCCATTCTCGAACTTGACCTTAGTTTTTTAAAAAAAAGCTTAAATATCGAATTTCATTACGATATCTTCAAAAATACGGCTGTAATCGTGTCGACAGACGGACAGACGGACAGACAGACGGACATGGCTAAATCAACTCAGGTGGTGATGCTGATCAAGAATATATATACTTTTCCATACCTACCACGCCTCCTTTTGGGTGTTACACACGTCGTGACAAAATTAATATACCCCTTACGCAGTACGCGTGGGGGTATAAATATGTTTTTTTCAATTTAGAAAATGCAGAGATGTGTTTAAATGCAGAGTTAACGCGTGGTTAGGCTTTTCATTGAGTTAAAAACAAGGCGACGTTAATTCGATGCTGCTTACATGCAAGACGTCAAGTTGAGTTAGATTTGTAGCTTGTAAACACAGTATATGACCATGATATAATTACTCCAAGGTAGTATTGACGTTTCTGTTGGAAACGGACGTTTGTCAAAAAATATAACAAGAAAGAGAGCGCTCACAATCCATCATAGCATACAATTAATTTTCACTGGTCACATTCAGCGTACCCAACAGTTGCCAACTGCTAAGTCAAAACTTGATGCACATAAATATGAAGTTGCTCATTAAAATACATTAAAAAATATAATATTTTTAATTTGTCGGTAAAATTTCCATTCGGATTTGATACAAAGCTTGATATTTCATAAAATTGATAATTTTCTGAAACTTCAATACCGATAATAGCGCTCCCCGATGTGTTGCTGTCACAACAGTTGACGCAGCTGAATGTGGCCAACGAATATAACAACAAACAGCTGTTTTTGACAAGCGTTCGTTTACTTGTACCTGAGAGAATCAACATTTGTCAACACCACCTGGTAAAATTATTCTATCATGGTATATGACGCTTCTAATTAAATACTTTTTATAAATATTGATTGATTTAAAAATCAAAAACTATTTTTTTTTGTGTTAATAAAACAATTTGGTTTTTTTTGATACCTGGATACTTGTTTTTTTTTAAGTGGATACATTCGGATACATTTCTGAGCTCTTTATGGATACTTTTTTTAGAACCGTTGCGGCAACACTGGATTGAATTCTGCGGCTGCAACAATTGTGGTCGCATTCTCTCTTTGTCGTGCTGCCACAAAAATTATACTTAAATAAGAAAGCATGAGTTCTATTTTTTGACCTCCGTTTGTTGCATCTTGCAGTCAATTTATATCGGTTTTTATTCTAATAATATTTGTACGTCGCAATCAAATAAAGTTCAGCAATCGAAAACAGTCGAACAGTTGATTTGTGACAGGGTTGCATTTTTATTGTTCATTTCTTATATGAAAAATGCAACATTTGTGGAACATTTGTAAAATTATAGAACAAAAACAAGAAAAATGTGAATTATGAATTATGAATTATGAATTATGAATTATGAATTATGAATTATGAATTATGAATTATGAATTATGAATTATGAATTATGAATTATGAATTATGAATTATGAATTATGAATTATGAATTATGAATTATGAATTATGAATTATGAATTATGAATTATGAATTATGAATTATGAATTATGAATTATGAATTATGAATTATGAATTATGAATTATGAATTATGAATTATGAATTATGAATTATGAATTATGAATTATGAATTATGAATTATGAATTATGAATTATGAATTATGAATTATGAATTATGAATTATGAATTATGAATTATGAATTATGAATTATGAATTATGAATTATGAATTATGAATTATGAATTATGAATTATGAATTATGAATTATGAATTATGAATTATGAATTATGAATTATGAATTATGAATTATGAATTATGAATTATGAATTATGAATTATGAATTATGAATTATGAATTATGAATTATGAATTATGAATTATGAATTATGAATTATGAATTATGAATTATGAATTATGAATTATGAATTATGAATTATGAATTATGAATTATGAATTATGAATTATGAATTATGAATTATGAATTATGAATTATGAATTATGAATTATGAATTATGAATTATGAATTATGAATTATGAATTATGAATTATGAATTATGAATTATGAATTATGAATTATGAATTATGAATTATGAATTATGAATTATGAATTATGAATTATGAATTATGAATTATGAATTATGAATTATGAATTATGAATTATGAATTATGAATTATGAATTATGAATTATGAATTATGAATTATGAATTATGAATTATGAATTATGAATTATGAATTATGAATTATGAATTATGAATTATGAATTATGAATTATGAATTATGAATTATGAATTATGAATTATGAATTATGAATTATGAATTATGAATTATGAATTATGAATTATGAATTATGAATTATGAATTATGAATTATGAATTATGAATTATGAATTATGAATTATGAATTATGAATTATGAATTATGAATTATGAATTATGAATTATGAATTATGAATTATGAATTATGAATTATGAATTATGAATTATGAATTATGAATTATGAATTATGAATTATGAATTATGAATTATGAATTATGAATTATGAATTATGAATTATGAATTATGAATTATGAATTATGAATTATGAATTATGAATTATGAATTATGAATTATGAATTATGAATTATGAATTATGAATTATGAATTATGAATTATGAATTATGAATTATGAATTATGAATTATGAATTATGAATTATGAATTATGAATTATGAATTATGAATTATGAATTATGAATTATGAATTATGAATTATGAATTATGAATTATGAATTATGAATTATGAATTATGAATTATGAATTATGAATTATGAATTATGAATTATGAATTATGAATTATGAATTATGAATTATGAATTATGAATTATGAATTATGAATTATGAATTATGAATTATGAATTATGAATTATGAATTATGAATTATGAATTATGAATTATGAATTATGAATTATGAATTATGAATTATGAATTATGAATTATGAATAATGAATTATGAATTATGAATTATGAATTATGAATTATGAATTATGAATTATGAATTATGAATTATGAATTATGAATTATGAATTATGAATTATGAATTATGAATTATGAATTATGAATTATGAATTATGAATTATGAATTATGAATTATGAATTATGAATTATGAATTATGAATTATGAATTATGAATTATGAATTATGAATTATGAATTATGAATTATGAATTATGAATTATGAATTATGAATTATGAATTATGAATTATGAATTATGAATTATGAATTATGAATTATGAATTATGAATTATGAATTATGAATTATGAATTATGAATTATGAATTATGAATTATGAATTATGAATTATGAATTATGAATTATGAATTATGAATTATGAATTATGAATTATGAATTATGAATTATGAATTATGAATTATGAATTATGAATTATGAATTATGAATTATGAATTATGAATTATGAATTATGAATTATGAATTATGAATTATGAATTATGAATTATGAATTATGAATTATGAATTATGAATTATGAATTATGAATTATGAATTATGAATTATGAATTATGAATTATGTATTATGAACTATGAATTATGAATTATGTGTTATGAATTACGTCCTTACAGAATTTACATGCGTTTCCGTTGTCGTTAATTTTGCACTGTATTGTTATCGCGCTATTTTGAATATTTATTTTATAGCTGAACATAATAACGACTAACATATACAAAACAGAGAACAACAACAACAACAACAAATGAGTCCATTGAGAATTGTTGTTGTGGTGTTGTTACTTTGTTGTTTGTGTGTAGTCTACAGACTATTCCGGATAATCGTTATAAAACTGTTAGATATATTTTTGATGAGATTTATGATCGATAGCTTGCAATTATTTAAATGTCATTCATGTGTTCATAAAGTGTGAGGAGTGAGAAAAGACCAACGTACGGAATTTCGAGCAGGGAACCATATGGATGTTTTTTGTTTTTGTTCAGCTTTCGTCGATGTCGCAATTTTATGGGCATGCGTCAAACAAAAATCCATGGAGGACTGTAGAGATTAACACGTTTTTAATCGTGGTTTTTTAACTCAATTCTAATAATAACCTTCGCTAATATGCGGAACACTTTTTGCTTTGACCGCTGACTACAGCCGCTGGCTGATAAGGATAATGTACACATGTGGTGGGTGGCGCGAACTTTTGAGCTCTTACGTCATCATGTTCGTGTTGTTACCATGTTGTTACATCAATTAGTTTAACGATACACAGAATCTTCATGTACGCAATTGTAATTATCACGTTTTAGCTTGGAACAATTAATATACATACTTTTTACGTATATTTATGGTGTACCTATAGTACTCATTTTATTTTCCACTTTAACGATTGGCTATTAATGCGTAACTTTAAGTAGTAGTGGTGCGTTATTTGAATTATTGCACATCGTTATTGCAATTATAATTGTTATGATTGTGGCAATTATGTTGGCCACTTTGTTATTTTGATTGATTTTAATTGAATTTTCATTGCAAGCTTAAGGCACAGTTGGACTCCAACAGTGGCAATTATTTGAATGAATGCATGCATGGGTCATTAAAAGAGAGGCACAGCAAAAACCGTAATGCGATGTTCAACAAAGAATTGAAAAAGAAACTGGCATTTGCCAACGTAGGCATTTTTATTAAAACATAACATTACTTACATCTATATCGGTCTACTATAGGCAACTTTGTGAGTATTGAAAAATTTAGGAATAAGTCTAGCTCATTAAAGCTCTTTTAATAATATGTGTTTAATTTTGTCATTAAGACTTCATTCATAGCTGTTGTTGGTGTATCCTGAAACTTAGCACATCCTTATTTTGGCTTGTTTGGCTGCATATAATAAGACAAGTCATTCCACTCAGCTTCATTTAACGCTATAAAATGTTGGTGATTTTAAATAGAATTCATTAGAGATGCAAACATAGCTTCTTATTTCGTCCAGTCGAGCGGATTAGAAAGTAAACTCTTAATCGACAAAAAGGAAATGTTGTTATTGCTTTTTAAGCCAGAAAAGCACACCTGCTAAGATCACAGACAAGGTCATAGAAAAGCATTAATAGTTAAAAACAAGAATCTTTGAAAGTAAATTCGTAGGTATTTTAAAATTAACCTGTATACAGAGTAACTATATATCGAATAAAAAATTCAAATAATGAAACTCTTGTGTTGGTGTACTCAAAACACATGTTCACACCTAATATTATAGCCGTAAGTTTTTATTAAAATATGCGTGGGTTTAAAAGTTTATGTACAGCCAAATTGTCCTGCAAGCGCCTGTTGCACTGCCGTTTTACGGCTTTTTGTTTACACAGTTTCTTGTTTGCCTGTTGTTCGAACGTTGTAGAGCTTAAGGTAAAAAATTTTCATTTTTACTCGGGACATCATGGTTGTTCAATTGAGGAACGAAAAAATCAGTAATCATGTGTCTATAGCGCTCACCATTGACTGTAACGATCTGGCCAGCATCGTTTTTAAAGAAGTACGGACCAATGATTCTACCTGACCATAAAGCATACCAAACAGTTAGTTTTTCTGGATATAACGGTGTCATAACATACACTTGAGGATTATCTTCACTCCAAATATGACAGTTTTGTTTACTGACGTAGCCATTCAACCAAAAGTGAGCTTCATCGCTAAACAAAATTCTCTTATGAAAATTTCGAACAGAACCATTATTTTCTTATCAAATTTACACAATTTGGACACACAATCAAGCGTCAGTCTATTCATGTTAAAATGCCAAACCAAAATAAACACAAATCACTCGACGACTGACGAAATGGCTGCCAGTTTAAACAGTGTTATAGACAGAACCTCTATATGGGATAGACAGATGGGATCCAACCCATATTTTTTTCCTAAGAAGATATAGTTATAAGAACCTTAAGGGGGAACATGACATTGGCCGTTTTTTTAAATCGATTTTAATCTTTTTTTATAATTTTGTATTTAAGTAAATATTCTTATGATTCTAAGAAAAAAAATTCATGGAAAAATTCTTACGGGTTCAAAAGTTACAGCCGGATTAGTGAGAGCGCATTTTTAATTTTCGCCTTTTTTTTCTTTGTTCACAAACTTTGAACGCTTTTATCTCGAAACCATGTTTTTTTCACTGGTTGCGGCACTAGCGGTTTCATTTTTTGACGAAATTTTTTTTTGTATTTCTTAAAACTTGATTCCTATCGTATGGCTGGAGCTTTTTTTAAATTTTTTTCTATTTTTTATGAATTTTTATGAAAAAAAATTTAAAGTTTATATTTTGTTCGAAAAAACACACTTTCAGATTTGGAACATCACCAAAAATTGAAAAGATATATTAAAAAAAGGTTCCTGTCAAACGATAACTAATTTTGTAAAGATTTAAAAAAGTCATTTTTTTCCAGATCGGACAATTTTTGCAACTCCCAGCACTGCAACCACGAGGCTCCGTTTTTTTCTCTGCCGCCAGCTTGGAGATCTATAAAACTATGTTGGAGTGAAATATATATTTATTTAGATTTATTTGTTCTTGTAATTTGTTCAATTCTGTACAATAACAAAAAATAAAATTTTGGAAAAATTTGTGTTTTTGACTGAGTTATGAGTTTTTTAAAAAAGGTCTGTTTTCTCTGCCGCGAATGTAATGTTCCGCCTTTAGTTTTGGTTTTCAGGTAAAACAAACTTTCTGAACGAACGTCAGGTGAATAATATTGAAGACCGTATCTGGACGGTCTTCCCGGTTTGCATGAAGAAAACATCACAGGCAAGTTTTACCTACAAAATAAGTTTTATTGAGAAAAGAAATGAAAAAAAGTTATAAAACATATTATTTTCTATGATGGTAGTCCCAAAAATAATTTTTATCAATTTGACCGCATAAATGTAGGTCGCATTTTGCACAAACGACTTGTGTATCAGACATTTTGCAATGTTTGCACTTTTTTTGCTGTTTTATCTACCCAAACGTGAATAGTTCTATGTGGAAAGTGATCAATGCCATCAAACCGAATATATGCAATTTGATTTCCAGTATTTTCCAATATCTGATATGCCAGGCTGGGGTGATGCAAATTTTGATCAGATGATGGTCGTCCTACAACTCTTTTCACTTTCACAGATATAAGTACAGCAGCTATTTCCACACGGAATTCTAGAAGCTGTATAGCTGTTGTTCATCGGATTCATTACTGGAAGCATTTGCTTTTTCGGCATGCATAAGTTTGTATAAAATATATGTATTTGTAGAGGCTTTATCCACAAAATGGTAGAACATTATCAAAATATTTATAGTTTTAGCTTTAATATGGTATCTACCCATAAGGCCATCCATTAGATCTACTCCAGACATGTGAGAATTTTATACTCGGACTATTTGCAGGCAGTTGATTTCAATGAATTTCTTCTACTGTCTATTATACCGCGAAGCCTTTGCTTTTTATTCAGCCAGATTGATTCTTGCGAAACGTTTAATACTGACATATGTATGTCATACCTCCAATAAAGCCTCTGGAATTAGGTTGAACTGACGGTGCAGTAAATTTTGCTGTTGGCAATGTGGATCGGGGTCTTTTGAGTCTGAAGGTTTTTTTTTGTTGTTGTGAGTGAAGTGGATGTTGATGGTTCATGTATTTCAATGCTTTCGAACGATGTAATATTTTGTCCGAAACTCGAAGAAGTCCTACAAATAATTCTGCGGTTTCAGCCACATTCATATTGTGAATGTATTCCACTATGGCCTACTTATCATCCTCAATGGACAATGTGTCGGGCGTGATGTTATCAAAAACATTATCAGGATCAGCGACATTTTGATCACTATCAAAACTTTCATCTGCGCTCTCCACAGAATTCAAGAACTCGAGCAATTGCTCTCGAGTAAGACATTGCCTCCAAATTGATATTTTTTGTATAACCCCGATTAGTACGATCCATCTTTCGCAAACAAATCGAATAAAAAAGAAAACAAAATAACAAAAGGTAAGACAATACTGAAAGAAAAGGTATTGCAAACCGGGAAGTCCGTCTTCACATATTCGTTTTGCACGCACAACTTATATTAATTTTTATTTTAAATATATAACAAAACGCAAGTATAACATTTGAACTACTTGCCGTAAAATTATCGGGCTAAGCACTTTATTCTATTTATCTTTTTTTTTTGTAATAAGCAAAACAAAAATTTACACAATAATTAACGCTTACATTTACCAACTTTTCGCATTTAACTGATGAAAGCTCACCAACGACTGATCAGAGAGTGTTCGTTGATATACTAAAATGTGAAGCAAAGCACGGTTAACGGTTTTTACTTGTTTAAGAAAAAAAATAATTCTTATATGAAACTGGAACACAAATATCAAAGATCGTCTATAGACAATCTTACCGGTTAGAGGGTTAAATATATTGAATTTTCAGCAATTTAAATGTATTCTGTTTTAATCATACAAATAATCTTTTAAAATGTTAATATGTTTCATTTGCTTTTGATAAAGTGCTTCTGATATTGTATCTATTTGTTGATTAACGCGCAATAGGCTCATATTTTAGAGACGATCATATGATTTCCCACGCAACAATTTTATTATTACAAATTCGATATCTACCAACTTAATTTATTACTCACATGAAAATGTATCACTTGCGAGTAGTAATGACGTAAAGCTTATTTCATGGTTATAAATTATAATTTTAATCTATATTTATAAATAAAAGTAACGCATGATAACTCTTTCAGAACTGACATTTAATGCACATGCTGCATTATATAAAATAATATCGGTTTCTCATACCAATAAAAATATTTTCAAATTCAACATTCTAAATAACATATAAAACATACTAAAAAATTATTAATATATTGAAGAGAGAATTGCAAAGGCATAGAAAATTGAAGGCAAACCTCATTTTGTCAAACTTATTTCTTGGCAATATTCAATAAAGGCTCAATAGATACTCAATAATCAGTTTTTATAAAGAATTTACTTTACTATTCGAGCATTA
This sequence comes from Tetanocera ferruginea, assembly GCA_958299015.1. NCBI lineage: Eukaryota > Metazoa > Arthropoda > Insecta > Diptera > Sciomyzidae > Tetanocera > Tetanocera ferruginea. The sequence goes on from OY282642.1 coordinate 138,985,655, forward strand.
TTATTATTATTATTACTATAGCATAATTCCGTAAAATGTGAGTGCGGAACGCTTGATTTTTTTGAAAAATTACAGAGCATATTTTTAGGCATTTTCTATTTTGTAATTTATTGAAACTACTATGCTTTCCGTTTTTACTTTGAGGCATTTTATGAGTCTTTGGACTCTTGGATAAAAACACTCCCAGAAGAGACACAGATTGAAATTAAAGACTAAGATTAGGTGCCAACATCTGGAAAGGTACTTGAAAGGTACTTACAGCTTGGTTACATTTAAGAGGTAAGTATATAGTCCCTGAGCAACGATTATAATGACACACAAATGGCGGTCTTAAGCCTGTCAGTATTAAAAACAAGAAAGTTGATGGAGACCGACAATATGAGAGTAGCCTGGGTCGTCTGAAGGATCCAGGCGCGGATACAAGGGGGGGGTAAAGGGGGTAATTACCCCCCCCAAGAACTTTTTAATACTTTATTTTTTAATACTTTATTTGGAGAAAATAATTGTGCCCACAGTTTAAGGATACTTTTATGTATACATAAGCGATTCTGAAGGCGGTTTTTGAAAGAATACTCCAAAAAAATGGTCAGAGACATTGTTAAACTTTAGTTTTTTTATTGATTTCAATAATTATTTAAGTATATAAAGTATATAAGTTTTTTGTTTTGTGACGACATTTGCGTGTAGGTGCCGTTTTTATGCAGCGATGCGAGAAGAGTAGGACCATTTTGCTTGTAGAATAACACGATCTGTAGTCATCTGCAAAAAACAAAATATAATTATATGTAAAGCAAACACTTACGTCGAGGTAGTAACTTCGCCTTTTTTTAAAAATGAGCCTGAAAATAAAGTTACATTTCGTTCTAGTACTCAAATTTACTGCCATTTTTTAAACAATCAACTTTAAAGACGCGTTATTTTCTTACAAACAAAAATTAAAAAGAACTTGAAGTCCCTACCTCAGCGTAAGTGTTTGCTTTATAGTAATTATATTTTTGCAAAATATTAACGATTAGTTTCAATATGCCCTTTATATGAAATCATTGAGCAAGTAACATTGATTTTGATTTGTAATGAGCGCAATTAAGATATTGACAATGCAGACAAGAGTTACCACTTAAAATATTTTATTCTTCTTAAGTTTTACTGAAAACCTGCCAAACTTTTTTGCAATCTATGTGCTAACAAATTTTACTATAAAAAACAATACGTGCATTGTTACTTTCAGTTTTCACTTTATAAATTTTCAAAAAGAAAGTTCAAACAATGTAAAATCCAATACCTTGTTTTTACTTCAATTATTTCATAATCAGTTCAATTATTTTTTAGAAATATTTCTGCTATAGTCCTTATGAAAATATTATATACATCTGTAATACTTATGTCATATATGTTATATAACTGGGCTGTTTTGAAGTGAATTGATGTTAAGTTAATGTTGCTTAAATTGTATCAACTGTGCAAATAATTTGTTGCATACAATTATTTTTGTTTGAGTTAATTCTAAATTGTTTGTTTAAATTCTGAAATTTTTCAAGCCTACCTTAATTTCATCTTAATATAAATAGGCGTAGGGAAAACAGTTAGGAAACATTTTCTCCCGTGTTTTTCAACCGATTTTGATAATTCTTGTTTTAAATGAATTAGAGTGCGGAGAAGGAGTGCACCGACTATTTTATACAACTATATTATTTATAAACAAACAAAAATTGGTCGATTTTCGACCCAAGGCGGTACTAGTAATTATAATTGCAACAAGCCAACCAAATTACCACAACCGACTTTCATGAAATAAAACTGCCATGTTTAGTCCACTTTTAGTAAGGAACTATTCAAATTCAATTATTTCATGAACTTTAAATTTGGCAGTGTATATAGGTGAGCGAAACTAAGGTTATTGATATCAACACCGTTTTTACTCTTTGTAATATTGACATTTTTGCACTAATTTCTAAAACGTTTGCTATCTTTGCCACGCTTCCTATCAGTGTAGCAACAGTTGAGCGAAGTTTTTCTACACTGCGACGATTAAAAACATGGTTACGTTCAACTATGCAACAAGAACGATTGAACGGACTCGCATTATTGCAAATACTTGGGATTTTAAAATAAATATTTACGAAGTTATTGATAATTTTGCGATGATTTTGTCATATAATTTTTTCTCTATCAAATGATTATCTAATAACACAGAGTTACAAAATGAAGCTTTATAAAAAGTGCAGAGATCTCGATAAACTAGCCCGAATGCATTTTGGTTGTTGATTTCAAATATGGACTCCTTTTTTCTCCATCAGCTCGAGTTTTTGAGTTATAGGCAAAACATGAAAATCAGTTTTTTTCTGATAATTTTACTAAATCGATTATATTGATCTACCTATTTGTATTACTATGTTTAAATTCAATGAAGAAATACTAGACCTTTCAATTTTTGCACATTCAATAACAATATATTCGACAGTTTCGAAGATATCGACGTTCAAGGTCGAAAAAATGTCACAATTTTTCGTAGGCTGCTCTTTTGAAACCCTTGTATCTTTGATATTTTTCAACGAATTTACAAAAACTTTTTTTACTTGGTAAAAAATCTCTGAATTTTTAATAAACATTTTAGTTTTTTTATTATCTTGCATATTTTCAAAGAAATTGAAAAAACGAACAGTTTTTTACATTTCATTTTATTAAAATTCACTTCAAAAAGTACGTAAGTAGAAAAGATTTTTATATAAAAGTAGAGAGAATTTTAATAAATTTGAACGAAGAAAACTGTTTGTTCTTTCAATTTCTTTGAAAATATGCAAGATAATAAAAAAAACTAAAATGTTTATTAAAATTCCAAATATTTTCTACCAAGTAAACAAAAGTTTTTGTAAATTCGTTGAAAAATATCAAAAATACAAGTGTTTCAAAAGAGCAGCGTACGTAAAATTGTAAAATTTGTTTGACTTTGAACGTCGATATCTTCGAAACTGCCAAAGATATTGTTATTGAATGTGCAAAAATTGAAAGGTCTAGTATTTCTTCGTTGAAATTATTCATAGTAATACAAATAGGTAGATCAATATAATCGATTTAGCAAAATTATAAGAAAAAGAACTGATTTTCATGTTTTGCCTATAACTCAAAACTCGAGCCGATGGAGAAAAACGGAGTAAATGTGAAAGACTTGAATAAATAGACCTTTTTCAGTTTTTATTTATTTTTCGCTAAGATATTATTCCAGAAAAGGGGAAAAATAAATAAATACGGAAATGTGCGTGCATGTGTCTGGGAAAAATGCTTCTTAGGCAATCCAATAATTTCAATTCAAAAAAGTACAATTTGTCTATTATTAAAAATACAATATTTTATCAAATCGAAAATATGTGTCTTTGACAATTTACCCCCCCCAAGATTTTTTCCAGATCCGCCCCTGGAAGGATCTGAGATAAAGTCACACCTACCCAGTGCTTCTTATATCTAAATTTTAGGCATAAGGCAAGTAGCTATAAAAAATCAGACCGAAGTATGTGCTGCATGGAATGTCAAAAAGAGGGTCGACTACAAGGCGAAAGAGTCAAGTGCAGAGGCAAGCTGTTTTCTATGTTCAACCAGGAAAAGCAATGAAACAAACAACAGTGCAGAAAGCTGGAGATGGCCGTTTTTTTAAAGCGGCCAGTGAAGAATTCATGACCAAATGAATTTGAAATGCTTACATAAAAATCATTAAATAAGTCATGTTAAATTATGAATAAACCTTAAAAAATGGTTAAAATCAGTCTTTTGGGGTATAACTCTGCAAAACCATGGAAGTGGGACTTTAAATTCTCGTCAAAAATGACGGGAAAGAACTAGTATTTATATAAAACCCTTTTATAACTTTACCACTTGTCAAAGCTTTTCTTTATAAAAATACTTTAATGAGACATTACATTATTATTTGAATAATAAATTTTTGTGTGTTTTTTTTTTGTTAATATGACAGTAAATCGCTTTAACATAACTCACACTCCCATACGCAGATAAATAAACAGACATATAATTTTTAGCCACCTACTTGACAGCAATCATCCAGCATATATGGTGAAATAATAGCAAATACTATACAGTTTCCACTTCTTCTTCAAACAAGCTACCACACAAACCTACACACACAGATATGTATCATATATCATATACAATCGGCTCTTCACTATGCAAGAAGCGGCTACAAAATGGGGTAGAGAAAAAAAGGACTAAAGGCCACTATGTTCTATGCCAGAAGCATAACAAATTGTGGAATGTTACATTAAAAAAAAAAGAAATGAAACAAATACAAAACTGAATAGATGGAGCAAAATAAATTCTTTTTCTACGCCATAGCCTTTACTTTGACTTGTTGTTTTTTTTTTTTTTATGCCCACTAACTGACACATGCAATTTCAGGATGACTTCTCCTTACGCAGTGTCGTCCAAGAATAGCGTTTAACATTACCACTAATACAACAACATTAACAACAACAACAATAGCTGAAGATTTTAATATAAATGCGGCTAAGGTCACTTTGAAGCGAAAAATAATGAAAACGCAAAATGAAGCAAGTTATTCCAGTTTTCATTGTTAAAAGTGAAAAATACTAACCATAGAAACACATGCGAAGGAGTTTGTAGAGAGAAAATAAATAAATATCAAGGACTTCATGTCAACCTCATTGAAGAAAATGCGTCTTGCATTTCAAGAAATGATCTCGCCATATGCTTTGCCAATGCTAAACTGACAATGTTAAACAATAAACTTTTTTAATGTAAGCCAAATGGGTTGGTTGGTTGGTTAATATTAAGTTTCGTTTTTAGTGGGAAAAACAATATGAAGTATTGTTTTGTTTAAGTTAAAGTAAAATGCTCTATGCAGTTATTGTAAAAGTTTTGAAAAGTTCGTGTACTTTATAAAAAAAATAAATGTTACTCTTTTTCACTTTTTTTAATGTCATATGATTTGATAAAAGTTGAAAGGAATATTTGATTTAAAAAAAAAATAAAGCAAATAGCAAGTTACAGAGGTTCAGGAATGAGCGAGCCCCTATTAATTTTGACCAAAGATGCCTATTAGTTGCCTATTAATAACTTGCGCAATGCAACTTGAACCACACTTGAACTTGCATACTCCAAGTAAGGACGGACTATTGCATATTGCAACGTTATAGTTGTAATCATGCCCAGCGTTTAATAAATCCAACCATTGAACGTAAATTTAAGACGAACTTAAATAATAATAAATAAAAATTACAAAAAAAGCTTTAATTGAAAAACAAAAGGACAATGTTACAAAAATTTCAAATTATTTAGTTTGTCAGGCGAATCAAACAATTTAAGGGAAAAAATCGTCACAATTAAACAAATCAATATGTAAATACATATTTTAAAAATATATCTTTAACAATCGGGTAAAAATTTTCTCGGCGGGACATTAACAATTTAGTGCAAAATATGCGATATTCCGTTGACCATTAAAAATCTGGCAACACTATTTTGAAGTATCCTCAGCTCGAGTCATTTCGGAATTTTTGGTGTTTTTTAAAATAGTCTGAAAAAAATGAAAGTTATAATAAAAATTTAGAAAAAATTAAATTAAAAAAAAAAATCAATTTATTAAAGAAAAAAATCTACGAAAAACCAAATTCATTTAAGTATAAAATATCGTTTCCTTCCCTTGTTGTTAATGTGTGAACTTAGCTTTTATTTCGGTTGCAACAATGGTTTTCAATATACTGCTCTGCTAATATTGCCGTTATTGCACTTTCAAGTACCTAACAGGCAAATATACATTTCAAAATACAAACACAAATATATGTTGTCTAGTGTTAACTATTCTGGGATATGAATTAATACAACCGATAGGATATGATTGGGGTGGATAAAACACAAACTGTTTTACACAGATTTTAAACACAGATTTTTTACTCATTTCCATGCAAATGCATGTTTTTATGTGATATCTTAGTTAGTATAGTAGTTAAATAATCTTTGCGAATCATGCAATTTTCTTTAAAATTATATTCAATCGTTTTACCATATTTTGTAATTATTAACTCAAAATGCATATTTGGTTGCATATTTTAAACATTTTTCTAAAGTTTTAAATATGTATGTGTATTCAAAAATTTCGCAAATTTTTTAATTTCAAATCCATTTAAAAATTTATAATTCCTCTTTAATAGTTGATGCATGTATTGGTGGAATAAGTTATCGAAATGGTTTTTAACTAAAGCTTTAACATAATTTGAAGAAAACTCTTCATTGAAGGATCGATAATGCTGTTTAAAGCATCAAAGATGTAAAGAATGAAATCGGCTTAGAGAATATAACACATATTTCAAGCATTATGAACTTAAGGAGGGACATATAATTCGCGGCAGAGAAAACAGACAGAAAACAGAGTTAGTTATTTTAAAAATAACTCAGTCAAAAACGAACATTTTTCCAAAAGAATTGAACAAATTACAAGAAAATAATTTCTAAAAAATAAATTTTTCACTCCAACATGGTTTTATAGAGCTCCAAACTGGCGGCAGAGAAAAAAACGGGGCTGCGTAGTTGCAGCACTGGGAGTCGCAAAAATTGTCCGATCTGAAAAAAATCTTTTTTGAAATCTTAACAAAATTGGTTACCGTATGAGAAAAGCTTTTTTTAAAATTTTTTTTCAATTTTTGGTGATGTTCCAAATTTGAAAGTGTGTTTTTTCGAAAAAAATATTAGGGGTATTCACGATTCAGTGCAAGAACCTTAAGAATATTTACTATTCATTTCAAAAAACGGCCAATGTCCCCCGTTAAAGAGAATTGTTTTCCAACATGAAAAAACAATTTTTAAGACCCAATCGGGAATCTATTATTTTCGATAACTTTAAGCAAAAATTTTATCATTTATGCCATGATTTTTTTTATTGCATGATTTTGAGTTTCAAGTTTTCATAATAAGTCTGTTCCCGTACTCTAAAGTTTTAGTCCAATTTGCCAGTTTTTACCAGTTTTAGTCCGAGAAGCGTTCCCGTACACGAAAAAATGGTAAAAGAGAGTGCAATCGAGAGAGTAAAACATTTCCCCTCCTTGTCAAAAGTTGCAAGTTTTAGTCCGAGAAATTTCTTCGGGTAAAAATGGTAAAAGTGTCAAACAGCTTAAAATCAGCTGTTTACAAGTAAGCAAAGAAATTCCGATACATCAAAACTTCTTTGAAACGATTAAAATGGAACCCAGAAACATGGGAAAATGTGTAAAAACTAATATAAATTCTTAACTGAGAATTAATTTCAATATTATTAAAAATCTTAGGCATTTCGTCTGCAATGCCGATGCTTCACATCAAGGCAATGCAGGACAAACTATCTTATTTGACAGTTTTTACAATTTAAGTCCGAGAAGCGTTCCCGTACTTTTTTCTTCCCGTGCTTTTCTCTATTTTCGAAAGATTTTTTTCTCATTCTCAGACTTTTGACAGTTCTACCACTTTTAGACCAAAAAGTACGGGAACAGACTTAATATGTGCATAAGACCATATCGAAAAATAAATTTCGCCGCACACCAGCTAATCTAAAGCGTTATTGAAAGAAAGTTTCGAAAAAAAAAATTTTTTTTTTTTGACCGAACGTAGGGGTCGCAATCATTGACATATTTCTTTATAACTTCGTTATTTACCATCCGATCTTAAAGAATGATATTTTTTTTGTTTTTGTCTAAGGACGAACTATTTTTGGTTTCTGAAACCCATTGATCTCAGTTGACCCCTTATAATACTGACCCACCGAACGCTAGTTTCTTCCATCTTAACGTACCATTTTGATATCAGAATTAGAAAGCCCATACAAAATCAGCTACAAATATTAAAAATTTTTTATTGTAATTTTTTTTTTTTTTCAAATATGTAAATTTTTTGTCATTTTTTTGTAATTTTATAAAATATCCACCGAAAACGTTCACATCCGAAAAAAAGCATCATAATGTACAATTCTATAGTAATGACTTCCTTCTTCCTCGTAAAAACTTCCTTCTTATTAAACTTTCTGGACTATTCTTTAAGATCATGCTGTTAATGTCCAAGGTTTGTCGAAGTTTAAAATAACGGCAACAATTGCAGAATTATTCGGATACACTTAATAAAAAACTTAAGAACAATTAACAAAAAACCTATGTTAGTTTACCTAAGGGCTTTGTCTGTTTTAAATCTACAAAGTTCTTGGATAAGACAACAAAGTTTAATCTGCTAATTTATCGAATTTTATATTTATGGTGAATTAATGGTGAAAACCATAAGTTGTAAGCACATTTCCACAAGCATATTAGTAGAATTGCACTGTTGGGAAGTAATACAATTGATTGGAAAGTATTATCTATAGATTCCGATGATTAGCATTGTAAAATGTAAAAAAAATTTATTGATTGATAACTATTTGCATCTTTCTTGTTCGCAGTGTTTGTGTAATTTTCTTTATTAACTACCAGTCATACTTTGAGTACTTTATACATGAGTTTAGTTACTTTTATAAAGTTGTGCTTTGTGAATTTAAAAATGTTTTTTTTTTAGTATAAATTATCAAATTTTCATTTTAAAACCATTTTCAGCTCACACAAAAACTTTTGTAATTATAGATAGTTATTTCATTCAGTACATTTAGTATTCACAAAAGCCATCTTAGATAATTTTATTATGGGTTTTTTCTCGGTGTAAGAACGTTTTCGGTGGATATTTTATAAAAATAATACGATATGACAAAAAATTTAAAATTTGCAAGAACATTAAATAAAACAATTTTTAAAATATTTCTAGTGAAAATAGCGAAAAATTTCTTTCATAAAAGTTTAATGATTTTTTATGGGCTTTCCATTTCTGAAACTAAAAAGGTACGTTAAGATGGTAGAAACTGAGGTCTGGTGGGACAGTACTATAAGGGGGTCAACTGAGGTCAATGAGTTCTAGAGACAAAAAATAGGTCTTCCTGAGACAAAACCAAAAAAAAACAATTTTTTAAGATCGGACGGTAAATACCGAAGATATAAAGAAATATGTCGATGCGCGACCCCTACGTTCGGGGGAAAAAAAAAAAATTTTTATTCGAAACCTCCTTTCAATAATACTTCAAATTAGCTGGTGTGCGGCGACATTTATTTTTTTCGCCTATAAGGCAAAACGGTCTACTGTGCATATATGTGAGTTTTTAGTGCTTGGAAATCTGTGCCCTACTCATTATAGTACACTTCTAAGTCGACTACACTCAGAAAAATATCAACTGTAATATTAACAGTCGACCGCTGTTATTTCAAAACACTGTTAGATTGAATGATTTGCTGAATTTTTGTTGAATGAACGTTTCAAAATATGTATTTTTGTGCTGTTAAAATATTTTCTCTAAGCAATATTTTTTAAATGTGTTTTGCTATATTTACATTATCATTGCCAATAGCTGTGGAAGTGTGCACACAGTGCACACAGTGGAAGTGTGCTAGACCGTCATGCGGGAGACATGGGTTCGAACCCTAGTTGTGTAAGTATCAAAAATTGTAATTTAATAATTGAAAAATTATTGAAATCATTAATTGTTTGGTCAAAAATCTTCAACATAAGTTGCTTACAATCTTGAAAAAAAAAAAAAATTGCAAATTTTATTTTTTATTTAAAAAATAAATGTTAAAATAAAAAAAAAAATTGTTATCCGTGCCGGTATTTGAACCTAGGACGTCGAGTACTAGGCGCACAAGTCAGCAAACTCGGCCAAACATTTACTTTGGAAACAGTGATAAAATTTCAAATAACTACTTTTTATATGGGTTTCTTGTTCTATAGACCAACAGTCAACCGACTGTTAATTTGAAAGTTTCATTAGTTGAATGGTATTTAACAGTGAAATCTGTTATTTCAACCCATAATTTGTTTGACATAACAGCATTTTTTCCCTGAGTGTATGAAAGAAGTTTTTTAAGTCACATTTAGTAAGAAAACGACCTTTTTTATACCCACCGAATCGACTTTTAGTTGAAAAATTGGAATTTTTATTCCTATAAATATCCAGACAATTTAAAATTCCCTTTTTTATTATCAGCATGATGCTAAAAAATAACCTTTTTTTTACCTTAAAGATACAAAGGTGTGACTACATTCATTAAAGAGAGTATTTATTTAGCTTCATTTCGTAGTACTCCATACTTGCATACAGGGTGCCTGATAACTAGAAGTTTGAAATAACCTCTTTTTCTTGAAGGTGTTGTATTTTTTATCTTTTTATCTAGTTTCTTCGTAAAAACCAAACATTTTATAATTTTGGGGCCTCGGTAGTCGAGTGGTAAGCGTGCTTGACTACCAACCCAGAGGTTCCGGGTTCGAATCCCGGTCTAGCCATGGTCCTACGCTTTTACCTTTCTTTAATTTTTTCCTCATTTCTAATCAACTGAAATTCAAAATTCATCAATATATACGACCTTGAAAAATGTAGTTGGTGGTAGAGATGTTTGTGGAATGAGATTGTTTGATAACTCGAATTGACTGAGGTAAAGGCATAACACTTGCCTCAGATTCAAATTCGCATGTTGATATAGCGCTGCGCCACTCATTTAACATTCTACACTTGTTTCTCTTGATTTCACTTTCTCTCGTACTCATCTATCTCCCCATTTCCGAACCAAAGCAGACTTAACTGAATAGGTTTGACACCTGAAATCCTTGGTTCAAACCTAAAAAAAAAAAAATTATCAATCATATTATAAAAATAGTTATTTTAGAAAATGCAAAAAAATTGTACTATTATATTTAAAATCCCATAAATATATGTAGGAATCAGAAAAAGTGGTCTAAGTAACATTTGTTTAGCTAAAGTATATCTAAATTTTCATGGAGCGGCTTTAAGATATTTGCAATGGTTTTGCAGAAAAATGGGCAACAAAAAAAGTTCAGTACAAAACATGTCTGGTTTTGACCCTTTTTCTACATTAAATCCTAACCTAGCCGCTATAAGCCTACAAAAATTAAGTATAAATTAATTTTTATTGATGGATTTTTAAAAAATTCACCGAGTGGTTTTAAGCTTTTCATTACCATTTTTGAGAAATGAACCTTAATATAAAGTAAGGTTTGAACAAAAATTTAAAACTACTTAAAATTAAAAACTTTGAGTGTGGAAAATCATAGTGTAGAAAGTGACTTCTGAGAAAACCTTAAAAATTTTCATTGTTATACATAAATTTTTTTAAAATACTAGCTAATACCCGGCGCGTTGCTGCCGTCCTTGTAAAATGCCTGTTCCAGATTGTCAATAGACAAATTCCACTCTGAGTTTCAATATTCTTTGACCATTATTTTCAAAGCTATTAAATAAAAAAAAAAATTTTTTATGGGTGGAGCCATCCGTTTTAGTTTGCGAGTATATTCGAGTAGTAGGATATCACCAAATGGTTACTCCAAACCGAGTTTATTTGGTCTGTGACTGTTATTTCCAAAGCGACTCAATTTAAAAAATGTGTCTTATATCGGTGGAGCCACACCCCTTGTACAATGCCCATTCTAGTCTTCCAGTAGCAGGACACCACCAAATAGTAACTTCATTCTAAGTTAAAATGTTATGTGAATTTTACTTCCATAGCTATTCTGTAGCGAAAATTCGAGTTGTTTGAGCGTAGCCACGCCCCGTTTTCCAATGCCCGTGTCTTTTTTATAACTGAAAGACCTGACCAATCAGTTATTTCAAACTGTGCTTGACTGTTATACGACAGCAAGTTCCAAATCTATTCGATATCAAAAAGATTAATTGTGTAGGCGGTGCCATGCCCCCTTTTCAAAGAGCACTCAAATTTGAAAGTCGAAGGGCAGGTGTCAACAGTAAGTTCGTACCGATTTTCATTTATGTGCGATTTTTGAAAGAAAGTAAAACCGAAAATTTGTTTTCTTGAAAAACTGTCACGCCCCTCGTTTGTAGGAAGATAAAAAATACTTTATAACCTATTCTCAAACCTACTTAATATACAAAAAAAATTTCATTAAAATCTGTCCAGCCGTTTCGGAGAAGTTCATACACTAACACCGTGACACGAGATTTTTATATATTAGACATATTATATTAAAACAGACAGAAAACAGAGTTAGTTATTTTAAAAATAACTCAGTCAAAAACGAACATTTTTCCAAAAGAATTGAACAAATTACAAGAAAATAATTTCTAAAAAATAAATTTTTCACTCCAACATGGTTTTATAGAGCTCCAAACTGGCGGCAGAGAAAAAAACGGGGCTGCGTAGTTGCAGCACTGGGAGTCGCAAAAATTGTCCGATCTGAAAAAAATCTTTTTTGAAATCTTAACAAAATTGGTTACCGTATGAGAAAAGCTTTTTTTAAAATTTTTTTTCAATTTTTGGTGATGTTCCAAATTTGAAAGTGTGTTTTTTCGAAAAAAATATTAGGGGTATTCACGATTCAGTGCAAGAACCTTAAGAATATTTACTATTCATTTCAAAAAACGGCCAATGTCCCCCGTTAAAGAGAATTGTTTTCCAACATGAAAAAACAATTTTTAAGACCCAATCGGGAATCTATTATTTTCGATAACTTTAAGCAAAAATTTTATCATTTATGCCATGATTTTTTTTATTGCATGATTTTGAGTTTCAAGTTTTCATAATAAGTCTGTTCCCGTACTCTAAAGTTTTAGTCCAATTTGCCAGTTTTTACCAGTTTTAGTCCGAGAAGCGTTCCCGTACACGAAAAAATGGTAAAAGAGAGTGCAATCGAGAGAGTAAAACATTTCCCCTCCTTGTCAAAAGTTGCAAGTTTTAGTCCGAGAAATTTCTTCGGGTAAAAATGGTAAAAGTGTCAAACAGCTTAAAATCAGCTGTTTACAAGTAAGCAAAGAAATTCCGATACATCAAAACTTCTTTGAAACGATTAAAATGGAACCCAGAAACATGGGAAAATGTGTAAAAACTAATATAAATTCTTAACTGAGAATTAATTTCAATATTATTAAAAATCTTAGGCATTTCGTCTGCAATGCCGATGCTTCACATCAAGGCAATGCAGGACAAACTATCTTATTTGACAGTTTTTACAATTTAAGTCCGAGAAGCGTTCCCGTACTTTTTTCTTCCCGTGCTTTTCTCTATTTTCGAAAGATTTTTTTCTCATTCTCAGACTTTTGACAGTTCTACCACTTTTAGACCAAAAAGTACGGGAACAGACTTAATATGTGCATAAGACCATATCGAAAAATAAATTTCGCCGCACACCAGCTAATCTAAAGCGTTATTGAAAGAAAGTTTCGAAAAAAAAAATTTTTTTTTTTTGACCGAACGTAGGGGTCGCAATCATTGACATATTTCTTTATAACTTCGTTATTTACCATCCGATCTTAAAGAATGATATTTTTTTTGTTTTTGTCTAAGGACGAACTATTTTTGGTTTCTGAAACCCATTGATCTCAGTTGACCCCTTATAGTACTGACCCACCGAACGCTAGTTTCTTCCATCTTAACGTACCATTTTGATATCAGAATTAGAAAGCCCATACAAAATCATTAAACTTTTACTGAAGAATTTTTTCGCTATTTCCGCTACAAATATTAAAAATTTTTTATTGTAATTTTTTTTTTTTTTCAAATATGTAAATTTTTTGTCATTTTTTTGTAATTTTATAAAATATCCACCGAAAACGTTCACATCCGAAAAAAAGCATCATAATGTACAATTCTATAGTAATGACTTCCTTCTTCCTCGTAAAAACTTCCTTCTTATTAAACTTTCTGGACTATTCTTTAAGATCATGCTGTTAATGTCCAAGGTTTGTCGAAGTTTAAAATAACGGCAACAATTGCAGAATTATTCGGATACACTTAATAAAAAACTTAAGAACAATTAACAAAAAACCTATGTTAGTTTACCTAAGGGCTTTGTCTGTTTTAAATCTACAAAGTTCTTGGATAAGAAAACAAAGTTTAATCTGCTAATTTATCGAATTTTATATTTATGGTGAATTAATGGTGAAAACCATAAGTTGTAAGCACATTTCCACAAGCATATTAGTAGAATTGCACTGTTGGGAAGTAATACAATTGATTGGAAAGTATTATCTATAGATTCCGATGATTAGCATTGTAAAATGTAAAAAAAATTTATTGATTGATAACTATTTGCATCTTTCTTGTTCGCAGTGTTTGTGTAATTTTCTTTATTAACTACCAGTCATACTTTGAGTACTTTATACATGAGTTTAGTTACTTTTATAAAGTTGTGCTTTGTGAATTTAAAAATGTTTTTTTTTTAGTATAAATTATCAAATTTTCATTTTAAAACCATTTTCAGCTCACACAAAAACTTTTGTAATTATAGATAGTTATTTCATCCAGTACATTTAGTATTCACAAAAGCCATCTTAGATAATTTTATTATGGGTTTTTTCTCGGTGTAAGAACGTTTTCGGTGGATATTTTATAAAAATAATACGATATGACAAAAAATTTAAAATTTGCAAAAACATTAAATAAGACAATTTTTAAAATATTTCTAGTGAAAATAGCGAAAAATGTCTTTCATTTCAATTTCTTTCATTTCTTTCAAATTTCTTTTATAAAAGTTTAATGATTTTTTATGGACTTTCCATTTCTGAAAAGGTACGTTAAGATGGTAGAAACTGAGGTCTGGTGGGTCAGTACTATAAGGGGTCAACTGAGGTCAATGAGTTCTAGAGACAAAAAATAGGTCTTCCTGAGACAAAACCAAAAAAAAACAATTTTTTAAGATCGAAGAAATAAAGAAATATGTCGATGCGCGACCCCTACGTTCGGTCAAAAAAAAAAATTTTTTGGTGTACGGCGACATTTATTTTTTTCGCCTATAAGGCAAAACGGTCTACTGTGCATATATGTGAGTTTTTAGTGCTTGGAAATCTGTGCCCTACTCATTATAGTACACTTCTAAGTCGACTAAAAAACAAAAAAAACAAATTGGCCATTTCAGCCCTTGAAAGGACTTTGACCGAGCTTCTTATGATCAATTGTGTTGTGTGTGTTATTAAATGTTTGCACACAATTGACCGAGAACTGGACCTACATGTTTTATGCCGACTCCGAACGGCTAAAGTTTATGTTCTCAAGAAGCTTTACAAGGCATTATTTACTCTCTGAGGTTTGCCATTGTCTGCAGAGAGGTGGTGACCGATCAGAAAAAAAAATTTTATTGAAAAAAACTTTTCGCCGCGGCTGGGGATCGAACCCGGGCTCCGAGCATGCTAAGCCACACACTTAACCTGCATGCCACGGTCACCACCGACTACACTCAGAAAAATATCAACTGTAATATTAACAGTCGACCGCTGTTATTTCAAAACACTGTTAGATTGAATGATTTACTGAATTTTTGTTGAATCTTTCTTGAATGAACGTTCCAAAGTATTTTTGTGCTGTTAAAATCATCTGTTGAAATATTTTTGTGTTTTTGTTGAAATGTCTATTTTCTCTAAGCAATATTTTTTAAATGTGTTTTGCTATATTTACATTATCATTGCCAATAGCACACAGTGCACACAGTGGAAGTATGCTAGACCGTCATGCGGGAGACATGGGTTCGAACCCTAGTTGTGTAAGTATCAAAAATTGTAATTTAATAATTGAAAAATTATTGAAATCATTAATTGTTTGGTCAAAAATCTTCAACATAAGTTGCTTACAGTTGAAAAAAAAAAAAATTGCAAATTTAATTTTTTATTTAAAAAATAAATTTTAAAGTAAAAAAAATGTTGTTATCCGTGCCGGTATTTGAACCTAGGACGTCGAGTACTAGACGCACAAGTCAGCAAACTCGGCCAAACATTAACTTTGGAAACAGTGATAAAATTTAAAATAACTACATTTTAATATGGGTTTCTTGTTCTATAGACCAACAGTCAGCCGACTGTTGATTTGAAAGTTTTATTTGTTGAATGGTTTTTAACAGTGAAATCTTTTATTTCAACCGATGATTTGTTTGATATAACAGCATTTTTTCCCTGAGTGTATAAAAGAAGTTTTTTAAGTCACATTTAGTAAGAAAACGACCTTTTTTATCCCCACCGAATCGACTTTTAGTTGAAAAATTGGAATTTTATTTCCTATAAATATCCAGACAATTTAAAATTTCCTTTTTTATTATCAGCATGATGCCAAAAAATAACCTTTTTTTTTACCTTAAAGATACAAAGTTGTGACTACATTCATTAAAGAGAGTATTTATTTAGCTTAATTTCGTAGTACTCCAAAATGTCCTTGCATACAGGGTGCCTGATAACTAGAAGTTTGAAATAACCTCTTTTTCTTGGAGGTGTTGTATTTTTTATCTTTTTATCTAGTTTCTTCGTAAAAACCAAACATTTTATAATTTTGAGGCCTCGGTAGTCGAGTGGTAAGCGTGCTTGACTACCAACCCAGAGGTTCCGGGTTCGAATCCCGGTCTAGCCATGGTCCTACGCTTTTACCTTTCTTTAATTCTTTCCTCATTTCTAATCAACTGAAATTCAAAATTCATCAATATATATGACCTTGAAAGTTGTAGTTGGTGGTAGAGATGTTTGTGGAATGAGATTGTTTGATAACTCGAATTGACTGAGGTAAAGGCATAACACTTGCCCTAGATTCAAATTCGCATGTTGATATAGCGCTGCGCCACTCATTTAACATTCTACACTTGTTTCTCTTAATTTCACTTTCTCTCGTACTTATCTATCTCCCCATTTCCGAACCAAAGCAGACTTAACTGAATAGGTTTGACACCTGAAATCCTTGGTTCAAAGCTAAAAAAAAAAAAAAAAAAAAAAAATTAACAATCATATTATAAAAAAAGTTGTTTTAGAAAATGCAAGCAAATTGCACTATTATATTTAAAATCCTATGAATATATGTAGGAATCAGAAAGAGTGGTCTAAGTAATATTTGTTTAGCTAAAGTATATCTAAATTTTCACAGAGCGGCTTTACGATATTTGCAATGGTTTTGCAAAAAAATGGGCAACAAAAAAAGTTTAGTACAAAACATGTCTGGTTTTGACCCTTTTTCTACATTAAATGCTAACCTAGCCGCTATAAGCCTACAAAAATTAAGTATAAATTAATTTTTATTGATGGATTTTTAAAAAATTCACCGAGTGGTTTTAAGTTTTTCATTATCATTTTTGAGAAATTAACCTTAATATGAAGTAAGGTTTGAACAAAAATTTAAAACTACTTAAAATTAAAAACTTTGAGTGTGGAAAATCATAGCGTAGAAAGTGACTTCTGAGAAAACCTTAAAAATTTTCATTGTTATACATAAATTTTTTTAAAATACTAGCTAATACCCGGCGCGTTGCTGCCGTCCTTGTAAAATGCCTGTTCCAGATTGTCAATAGACAAATTCCACTCTGAGTTTCAATATTCTTTGACCATTATTTTCAAAGCTATTAAATAAAAAAAAAAATTTTTTATGGGTGGAGCCATCCGTTTTAGTTTGCGAGTATATTCGAGTAGTAGGATATCACCAAATGGTTACTCCAAACCGAGTTTATTTGGTCTGTGACTGTTATTTCCAAAGCGACTCAATTTAAAAAATGTGTCTTATATCGGTGGAGCCACACCCCTTGTACAATGCCCATTCTAGTCTTCCAGTAGCAGGACACCACCAAATAGTAACTTCATTCTAAGTTAAAATGTTATGTGAATTTTACTTCCATAGCTATTCTGTAGCGAAAATTGGAGTTGTTTGAGCGTAGCCACGCCCCGTTTTCCAATGCCCGTGTCTTTTTTATAATTGAAAGACCTGACCAATCAGTTATTTCAAACTGTGCTTGACTGTTATACGACAGCAAGTTCCAAATCTATTCGATATCAAAAAGATTAATTGTGTAGGCGGTGCCATGCCCCCTTTTCAAAGAGCACTCAAATTTGAAAGTCGAAGGGCAGGTGTCAACAGTAAGTTCGTACCGATTTTCATTTATGTGCGATTTTTGAAAGAAAGTAAAACCGAAAATTTGTTTTCTTGAAAAACTGTCACGCCCCTCGTTTGTAGGAAGATAAAAAATACTTTATAACCTATTCTCAAACCTACTTAATATACAAAAAAAATTTCATTAAAATCGGTCCAGCCGTTTCGGAGAAGTTCATACACTAACACCGTGACACGAGATTTTTATATATTAGACGAGATTTTTATAGAGATTTTTTTATATTAGATTTAAAAATAATTTTTATCAAAAAAATCGTTGTTGAAAAGGTGATGAAATCTTCTTTTTGTTTAGCGAATAAATGTAGAAAGAAACAGCTTCAGAAAATGTCGCTTTTTATTTTTTTTAAGAGGTTCAGCATTTTTGACATCCAAAAGTCAGAATTGACAGTTAAAATGTTCTACCAAAATATGGATTTGACAGTCAATTGCAACTTTTAGTATTTTTTATATAAATTGGTTAGTTTAAATATTCAAATTAAGTTTTATCGGAAGGTAACCTTTAAATAGCTTCTAAATTACCAAAAATAAAAATGACAACCAAGTCCCTGAACAACCATTGTTACAACATTGAAGAAGTATTCTTCACCATCTTCAACAGTAAAACAAAACTTATGCCAAAAAACGCAATTTTGTCATCATGCTATTTATAATTTAAAAGAATTTAAAAAACAATTAATTTTAAATACTATTCCGATTTATATCCTTAATACTAAGTTTCGAATCAATGTGATATCTATGCCGGTATTTGCAGAAAATATCTCACAATTATCTCACAACTGTTGCCATCAGTTGATGTTCCATATCCTATCTTGTCTCTACCAACCCTCAAGCCAATTTGTTTCCTGAATTCATCTTGAATTATTGCATTGTTCTATTGGATTCAGAGACTCCAATTTGAGAGATAAGCGTTATTTTTTTCGAAATCATTCTATATTTCTCTTAGAATGCTCATTTTCGAACTTTATCTATATTTTGTATTTTCATGACTAAATTGAATTAGATGGTATATAAATCAAGTTTAAGTTTTAAAAATGGTTTTCATTAAGTATTTTAAATTTTTTAATTTTTTTATTTTCAACATTGAATTACTCAAGTTGGAAACAAACATAATTTTTATTTTATGTCTTTTCAATAAATCGGAAAAACTAAGTCAAATCGCATTTCTGTATATAGTAATATAAGTTACCTAATATATATAAACGTACATATACTAAAACACATAAACATATATTAACATATATATTTAGAAACATAAACTTTAAACTGTAAACTAGAAATTAGAGGAATTAGAATAAGAGTATTATTAAGAAAAGAGAGGTTTAACATAACCATTTTTGGTTATGTTAAAGACTTGAACTAAATAAATGTGTTGAGTTCTTTCCCAGACACCAAAGAGTGCGTTTGTTTTTTAAGAACGTGAATATATATAATCTTAGTAGAACTGTCTTCTATTGATTTTTGAACAAAAATATGCCTTTAATCTTGCCACAAGTATGTAACAGCCGCAAGCATAGTTTTTCGAATTCATTTGAAGCATCCCACTTCTGGCTACCACCGCATAAAAAAGCATTTAAACAGTGTTGCCTTTTTTGATTTTCTATCGTATGCTAAGAAGTGGTGAGTTTAAGACAAAATCACATGTTTGAGTACTAATCATAAAACCCGCTAAAAACTTTACCAATTTGCGGCTCATTATAATTCAAGCGAAATCTGCGGAATGAAAACTTTACTCGCAATCTTTGAAGCTAAAAACAAAATCAAAACTTGTATAAATAAATTTAAGAAAATACCACTTAATTATTATCTACATAGGAGCTAAAACTTATATGGAGGCGTGCTAGGACTTAATAAAAAAACAAAATACCAAATTATCTGCTCTTCAAACGATTGCTCTGTATTTAAATATCCTTTGTCTAGTTATTTAACTACGAGTAGCACATCGTATTTTAGAAAGTGGGTGGTGTGGTGACATTACTTTGTTCGCCACAGTGTTGACAACATAGGAATGTGCGTGCCATGCCGTGCCTTGCCGCCTTTCGACACTACTTATTTTCACTTGTTACACATTTTTTTTTTGCACATTTTTGATAAAGCTTGCGACTTTTTGCCGCGCACTGACTTCCTGTTGCCGATGTTCTTGTTGTGAATGTTGATGCTGTTCTTCGTGCTGCTGTGGCTGTTGCTGTTGTTGTCGTTTTTGCGGGTGGTGCTTTTTGTTGGTGGTGAATAGCGTGTTGATGGTACTTCAACAGTTGCTGCCGCCGTGGCTGTCGCAGCTGCTGGCAACAATATAAAGAGCAATGATTTCCATGGATCCCTTTTAAACGTTAACCGACAATTGAGTGGTGAACACAAACAATCCAAAACAAGCAGGAAATCTTCATCGCGGATGCATTGCAGTAATCAACTAAGGATCGAGAGAACAAAAAAAGGATAATAAAAAGAACTTTTGGCAACTGAATTTGGTGTTGATATTTTAAGGCCAAAACAATTAGTGCATAACAAGAATATCAAGTGTAATTTGAAAAGTTTAATTAAGTGTTAAAAGATAATTGAAAGTGTTAAAAGAACGAATTAATTATTAGTGAGAATTTGCAAAAACCCTGCAAATAATTTGAGGTTTTTTTAAAGTAAGTAAAAAAACTATTTCAGAGTTATACAACTTTTTTAAACTAAGATTTTCAAAACTTATAAAACTTTCATAACTTAAAGTTGGCTATTTAAGCCAACTCTGAAAAGAATTTTAAATTTATATTTTTGAGAAAAATAGGTGTTTAAATCCTTTAAAGAAATAAGGCATTTATTTGATTTAATTTCAAGTCCATTATTCTACACCACAATATGAGATTGACTTAAAGATAATTGGTCTTTAATTACTAAACAAGGCCTGAACATGTTTTAAAAACCATAGCAATAATAACTATAGCAGTTTGGGCGATATTAAGATGATATTGTTAAATATTATATGATCAACAAATTTTGTCTTGAGAACTACCGTATTTATGGACTCTCCCTTTAAAAAAAAAATGGTATTTAGTTAGCCCAAATTCGCCATTGCAGTACATTTTAAGAGCTAACTCCAAACTGAAAGTTAAGTGTGACCGTGGCATGCAGGTTAAGTGTGCGGCTTAGCATGCCCGAAGCCCGAGTTCGATCCCAATAGCGGCAAAAGTTTTTTTCAATAAAAAAATTGTTCTGATCGGTCACCACCTCTCTGTAGACAATAACAATAACCTCAGAGAGTAAATAATGCCATGTAAAGCTTCTTGAGAACATGAACTTTAGCCGTTCGGAATTGGCATTAAACATGTAGGTCCCGTTCTCGATCAATTGTGTGCAAGCCTTTAATAACTCAATTGATCTTAAGAAGCTCGGTCAAAGTCCTTTCAAGGTCTGAAATGGCCAATTTGTTGTGAAAGTAAAGTGTTTTTCGCGAAAAATGCCTATAAATGAAATGATACATACCGTTAATGCATACTGCAATACTTTAAGCAGAAAAAAAAACAAAAAATAATGCGCATATGGGCATCTCCCAGCGGCACGGACGCAAGATTCGCACGGTTTTAATTACTCGAAAAACAAGAAAGAAACAAAATGAGCCGATATGCATTTAACGTTCTAACGCGACGAAAGAGTGCTACATTTTATAAAAATATTGGCGAGATTTAGTACAAATTAGTACAAAGTAATAAGCAATCATTCAATGGAACGGACGCGACAAAATATAGAAGTTTTTTTAAGCTCGTATAGAAATATGCAAAATTTAGCTAATTTTGAGATATTTTTTTTTATATAATATACATGTTAATGGAGGTCAAAGGATAACTATTCTTTGTAGACTTATGAAATATAAGAATTATCTTTTATCTTTTTTTAAATAGATATAGCACGAATACAGACGCGACAAATTTTTCCACAGTAGTAAAATACAGTAAAGATGTTCATTATAAATTTTAAAAAAAATACATCATAATAAGTTGAATTCAAGTTACATAGCAGTAATACTAATCAAAATAAAAAAAAAATAAAGTTAAATGCTGTTAGTTTTTCTTCACTTTTGGTGGACCTTTTTTGGGAGATGCCCATATGTTCTTGATTTTGAGCACAAATTTTCTCAATATTTTATTATGATAAGAATATTAAAGTCAGGTTAAGGAGTTTCTTCATTGATTAATTTATTGTCGATCGTGTGCAAAAAAAAAAACAAAAATCATTTGATTTATGCATATTCATATTTGGACTTTTTATTTTTGTTCTACTTGAAAATTATTTTGTATTTTATATTTTTTGAAAATAAGACTAATTTTTTATACCATAGCGTTATTTATTTCTCAAAACAATTTTAAACTTTTCTAACTAACATCTACGAAATTTTGATTTTGAAATGTCCAAGGTTTTGACACGCTAGCTTCGACAGATTTAAAAAATTTCGCCCTGTTTTGAATGTTGCCAAATTTTCTTACCAGATACTAGACAAATTCGGAGTTTTGACGAAGAAAAGGGGATTTCAAAAATTTATTGAAAGAAATTAATGAACTGAACATTTAAAAAAACATTATATTGCATAAAAAATATTTATTAAGATGCCAACTTTTCAGAAGGTATTGCGAGTTGCACTTAAAATTTAATAAGCTTTTGCTTGTGCAACTCAGAAATCTGAGATTTCGAACTTTTTTTTCAATAAAAGTCAACTAATCTAGGACTTTTCAAGTCAACTTATGACTAAGGCTTGATAACTTTTTTGTTTTTTAATTTAAACAAGCTTTTTAATAGAAAATAATTTATTAGGAAAATTATTTATATTTCACAATAACTATTTTTGAAATACTTACAAGTTCGATCATAAGTCAGCCAAATTATACGATTTTTTAAAAAAATCCTTGCTTTGAAAAGAAACTTTCATATAAATATGAGGAAAAAATT
Organism: Tetanocera ferruginea; assembly: GCA_958299015.1. NCBI lineage: Eukaryota > Metazoa > Arthropoda > Insecta > Diptera > Sciomyzidae > Tetanocera > Tetanocera ferruginea. Next base: position 139,008,514 of record OY282642.1, read on the forward strand.
TTAAATTTAAAAAAGCATTTGTATGAAATTTTCAAAATTTAAAAACATATCGCAATTTTTCACACCGCGGATAAATTTTTTTTCAAAAATATTTTTACAAACGAGTTTTTACTTTACAACGGACCAAAGTAATAATAGAACAAACTAAAAAATTGCATTCAAATCCAAATTTAAGTTATTTTGATGGTCCAACTGGCAAGTTTTTGTATATTTTTAAAAGAGTATGATGTGGTAAATATAAAATAATTAAAAGAATAATGAATTAACAGTTCATTGATTTAAAAAAATTAAAAAAAAAATTAATAACAAAAACCAACATCAAAGTAATAATGGAACACGACGTTAATTTATAAAAACATTAGCAAAATTATTAAAAAAAAAAACAGAGTAAATACTTAGTTGGTAATCCCTTCAGTTAAATAACCGCTTCCTAATGATTTGGCATTGATTCACAAGTTTTCGGCAGTAGAACGACCCACTCCTCAATAAGGGCTATTTTGGGCTGATCACGAGTAGAAATTGTGTGATTTTTCAACTTTCCTTCAGGTTACTCCATGTGAGCTTTACAGGATTGAGGTCTGCAAATTGGAGTGGAGTTTCTACGACATGTAGGCAATTATTATATTAGGAAGCTAGTTTCTCACATTATAGGCTTTTTATCTCGGATCGTTTTCCTGGTAAAATAAAAATCAATCAATCAATACCCAACTTTCTCACAGTTTCATTCAAATTATTGTTCAATACATTGATGTATACGTGTTGTTTCAAAAACCCATCAATGATGTGAAGCTTTCCAGGACCTGCAGCTGACATGGCACCCCATAGTACCACTGAACAGTGTTGTATTGCGTGACAAAGGTAGTTTTTCTCAAGTTCCGCATTTACCTTTCTCTACTCGTAGGTTTTGGATGTATAACTATTCTTTTTTTGGTTTTTTAACAAAAATGGATTTTAATCTTAACAATTATAACTTTCTCAGATATAATCTATAGTAAACTCGATTTTTCGTGCCAGTTAAAATTGCTGATTGCGTTTAATTATGTCACGGTATGGTTTATAGAAAAAAAAACGATAATTTCAAGAAAACGAAATTCTTGGTTGTGATATAACTGCTTATCTTAGCTTATCTTAGTTAATACATCGCCGGGTTATTTATTTGAAAAAACTCCAGTTTGAAGAAGCCATGTTATGATGGTCGCAAGACATTATTCTTTGAGTACTTTCCACCTGTTTTTCATCAATAAAGCCATAAGGTTTTGGTTTTAATGGTTTTAAAAATATATTTTTTTTTTTTGTTTTTTTTGGTTTTTGTCTAATTTTTATCCAAGCAAGTATTTTTGTAAAATTTTTTAAAATTATTCTAATATTCTCAAATTTATATATCTTTATATTTTATATTTTTATTTTTGAAATTTTTTATTGAGAGTTGTTATTAAACATCTTAATCGATGTTAGTCTATTACACATCTTTGAGAATTATACTTTTTTAATGCATATGCAGAAAAAGCTAAATGAAGAATATAACAAGCCGAGTACATTTTGTAATGCTTTCATCCTTGGATTTTGATTACATTGTTCGAATGCATAGCGACAAGTCTACTAGTTATCATTATAATCAAAATAATAAATTTTTTCATTGAAAAACTCAATAGAAGAAAATTTAAAAACAACTTTCTTTTGATTCGCTCCAATATTTACGGATAGTATACATTTTCCTTGTTCATGAAATATATTTATTTCTTTAATTTTAACATTAAGCCCTTCTTTTTTATAATTTAATGATCCACAATAAAAATTTTCATTCACTTCTATCGTATGATTAAGAGCACACTCCAATTATTTACGGTACTGCACGCAGAAAATTTATAACGCTGTCCCAAACAAACTCTGCTGGCAATACATTATTGTTTGGCACATATTGAGAACGCATGGGACTTTGCAGAAATACACCCTCTCACTCTCGATTTGCAGATATGATTTGCAAATTTATCTCTCTCTCTCTCTTAATTTACAGTAATATAATGTTTGGGAGTGAACACTGTATGCATGCAATTATAAATTTTTAATTTAAATTTTTAGTAATACTGCAAGTGAAAAAATACATAGATGGTACCCGGCGCATTGCCGGTCTTTGTCCAATACCTGTTCCTGGACAAGTCTTTCTGTGACTACTATTTCCAAAGCGATTCAACTTCAAAATCGTTCCTTATATGGGCGGAGGTACACACCTTGTACAATGCCCGTTTTAGCTTTCCAGCAGCAGGACACCACCAAATAGTAACTCCATTCAGAGTTAAAATATTCTGTGACTTTTACTTCGAAAACTATTCTGTATCGAAAATTTTAATTGTTTGGGCAGCTCCACGCCCCGTTTTCCAATACACGCATCAGTTTTATAAATGAAACCGCTGGCCAATAATTTACTTCATACTGAGTTTCATTGTTTAACGACATTTAGTTCCAAATCTATTCGATATCAAAAACTTTAATTGTATGGGTGGTGCCACGCCAAAAAAAACTAGTAGTAACAAAAATAGTAAGTTTGTACCAAGTTTCATTGATGTGTGACTTATAGGTCGAAATTAATGCTGAAAACTTGTGTTCTTGAAAAACTGCCAGTCCCCTCGCAGGTAGAAGGATAAACACTAATACCGTGACACGAGATTTTTATATAAATATCAGAAGGTTAAAAAAATAAATCAACTGAAAAGTCGTTTCCGCAAAGTCATAATTCACAAGCCGACAAGATTTTTAACCCAAAAATAAGAATCGCTGTTTTAATCCAGAATTGGTGCGCTGAATCCAAAATCGACCTCAGAATTGCTAAAAGTGCAAAAAACACGGTTTTTGGCTATATTCCGATGGATATTGAGTTGCGAATTTTTTTTTCTTAAATCTCGTTGCAGCATCTGAAAGTGCTATCTTTTTTTGTCTCGGAGATATGCTTCCCAAAGTAAGGTTATTGTTTTCAGCAGAATTTTTTCGATTTTTTTGTGGCTATATTTTTTGTCGCTATATTTCGGTGAAAATGAAAGATATTTGAAAAAAAACCAACTAGATTAAAAAAGGAAAGGTTGGTACTTCCAATTGCCACACAATGTTTTTTGATAATAATTTTTTAATTTCCGTCACGTAACCTCAAAAACTGCAAAAAGGCGTTTTTACACTTTTATGTAAGGATATCTCCAAAGAGCACGTATAGCAGCATTTCTGAGCACAGATTCGGAATCAGTACATCAAAATCTTTCGGGTATGTTAGGTCTTGCCTCTGGGTCTGGAATTTTATTATATTCTATCGGCCTGTGTAATGGTCCGCTAACACTTATTATACGAAAGCATGAAATAAAATGTGAGAATAGCTATTTAATATTTCAGAAAATAAAAAAAATGTTTGAAAGCCAGAACAAATAGTCTCCCGACTAGACATTTTAAATATCATGCTAAATATGGGTAGTTCCGTAAAATACCTAATAAATACATTTTTATGTCATGTTAATTTGACAGAAACGTCAAAGATTCGTAAGTATTAATAAATTATATTAGAAATTTGTTAATATCAGACAAATTTATTGTTAACTGTTCTGTACATTTTGAGATTTTAATCGTTCCTACAAATATTGCAACTTTATTAAAAAATTCCTTTTTTAGAAGATATTGAAACCGAGCGTAGGATAGAAAACTGTAAATAAAGAAAAATAAAATTATAAAAATAAAAATAAAAATAAGTATAAAAATAAAAATAAAAATAAGTATAAAAATAAAAATAATAATAAAAAAATTAAAATAAAAATAAAAATAAAAATAAAAATAAAAATAAAAATAAAAATAAAAATAAAAATAAAAATAAAAATAAAAATAAAAATAAAAATAAACATAAAAATAAACATAAAAATAAAAAGAAAAATAAAAATAAAAATAAAAATAAAAATAAAAATAAAAATAAAAATAAAAATAAAAATAAAAATAAAAATAAAAATAAAAATAAAAATAAAAATAAAAATAAAAATAAAAATAAAAATAAAAATAAAAATAAAAATAAAAATAAAAATTAAAATAAAAATAAAAATAAAAATAAAAATAAAAATAAAAATAAAAATAAAAATAAAAATAAAAATAAAAATAAAATAAAAATAAAAATAAAAATAAAAATAAAAATAAAAATAAAAATAAAAATAAAAATAAAAATAAAAATAAAAATAAAAATAAAAATAAAAATAAAAATAAAAATAAAAATAAAAATAAAAATAAAAATACAAATAAAAATAAAAATATAAATAAAAATACAAATAAACAATAATAAAAATAAAAATAAAAATGCAAATAAACAGAAATAAAAATAAAAATATAAATAAAAATAAAAATAAAAATAAAATAAAATAAAGTATGATAAGCTTTAAACAAAGATGCTAGCGAGAAAAATCCAATACATGCTTTCTGAAAATTATTAAAGTAATCCACGGGGTCGATCAGAAAATATCCTTGAAAAAAAATTGCATATTTTCTTAGCTATGTCCAGAAAACAACATGTAAACATGTAATTCAACATGTAATTCTGCGAGTCAGGTCAAAATGTAAAATGTTGCATCCTAGAGGGCAAAATCTTTCGCCGAGAAACGTAAATGCAACAACTTTTTTTTTAATAAAAAATGGTTTAGGAAATTCATTAATAAAGCTAGAAATTTATTCACGCACTCACTTTACCAAAACCAATTGATTGAAAAAATTCTATGGAAAATTAAGAGAAAAAATAATAAAAAACTTATTATTTTATAACTATTAATAACTAAATGCAATACCATCCACCTAAAGTTTTATTTACTTCCTTCTTTATTCTTTAACTGCGCAAATAGGTACACCGAAGATACAAATTTTGGTATAAATTGTCGTGTACTTTTTTCTTATATTTTTTTTTATATTTTTTGCGTTGAACGTTTTTTATAGTACATCATATAAAAAACATCATTATATCATAAACAAGTTTTTCCTGAAAAGTTAATCATTTTCATTTACTTCGTATTAAAACTAGGCCGACGATATATATTTCTTTCTTTTATTTTACTTTTATTTATTTTTCAAATTTGCACCAAAGAAGAATTCTTATAACTTTATTTTTTTTTGTTTTTTGTTTTTGCCACCAAGCAACCAACAAATATTAACTCTCAGCACTGTTTAAGCACATTGTGAACTTTAACTTTGCGGATTTAATTTTTTTAATTTTTGTATGAAGTTTTTTTTTATTGGTAGGTATTAGTGTTTAAATAACAAAGCGTTCGTCCTCGAAATGTGTCTTAAAGGCTCTAGAGTGACACGTTAGTCTGTTGTTGTACACATGGTTTCTTATTCAAAATTCAGTTAAAAAACGAAGTGGCTTATGAATTGTTTCTCGTTTTCTTTAAATTGTTACTAATGTTTGCCTGAAGATAAAATTCTATTTTGGATAAGAGATTTTATTCGACTTTTAAATATGCCGAACAGTGACAAGAATAAAAACACTTAATTAAAAAAGACATGTTGGCATTTCATCTTTTAAGCCACGTATTATATTAACGCTTCCATAGCAGTTATGCTTAGCTTAGCTTCGAGGAGCCAAAATAAGTGGAGGTTTGTTTTAATAATTCCCTCTTCTAAACAAAATGTACACAAATTACAACACTTGCGTATAAATGAGCCCAAATAAGGAGGGTACCGCCAAAAAAGCAACAGTTGAATTACTTCAACAGTCTTTTCGTAAGTATTTCAAACAAAATCCACTCTAACTGCTCAATTTTATACTTTCAAATATCATCATCGTAATGCATATGTACATAAGTTTCAACAAAGAGATCATCATATTTGCTGGGTTAAAAAGACACAGACTTCCATTCTAGTCAAGCAAGCATAATAAATAAATAATATATTAATATTTTCAAAACAAAGAATTCGGTAAGGTTTGTTTTGTTTGCCATGAGTTTTATGATACATATTAAAAAGTATTTATAATGCAACAAATCAATAACGGAAAATCTTTGTTTCGGTTAAATCGCATCAAATTACGAAGGAGACAAAAATATCACATCATCATCAAATAGAAATGGCTCAAAAAGGTCAACAAATGTTTTCTTTTGCAAATTGATAATATATGTATATTTTGAGAGCTATAGAAACAATTTCCCAGTAAGAAAAAAAAAAAAACCGTGGCCTATTGACTGGGATATCCAACTTACATCATAACTGCTTGTTTTATTAAAAATAATAAATCAAAGCAAAAAAAAAAACGAAAGAAAAACAAAAATACGCCCAAAAAGAAAAGTCAAGGGATTGTTTGTCTTACGCTAAAAGCGATGCCTTCCACTTAATAATTCCAAACGAGAAGCGACTGTTAAGCCATGAAAGTCAATATTTGTCAGCTACTATTAAGACATGTGTTTTTGCATAATATTAACATTTTTTTAACATTAATTTGGGATTTCCTTGTTATTGTTTGTTTATCTTCTTTTTTTTCGGCAAAGATTCTGACATCTTAATAAAAATAAACCGACAAAAAAATTGTGATTATAAATATTAAGTGTACTAAATACGTTAAAAGTATGAGTAATTAGAGTTGCCTGAAGTGTGTTATTAAAAACTTATTTGATTTTTTAATGCGCATTTCACATTAACAATTGTCTAATCAATACATAAAGAGCATAAAATTTGAGATATTTTCTCATGTTCAAGGTATAAATTTATCCAAACACGATAAAAGAAACAGGAGTATTAAAAAAAAAATGTTGTGAAAGTTTCAATAGAAAAGTTTTCTAAGTCAAGTATCAAATTTCGAATTCAAAAGCGTTAAATGAATTTATCTAACATAAAAGGTAGCATACTTTTTTTATTTTGATAAAACTAGTCGAAGTTTAAACAATTGTTGAAGGCGGCAATTAAGTTGTACTGTTTATATATAAGATACTTTTAAACAGAATTTTACTTCTATCAAAGGAAAATACTTTTTTTTCTATCAGTAAAACTTAGAGAATACAAACAGAGTGCACATCTCATTTAATATGTTTCCACCCCTTGGCTGGCAAGTAAAACTTCAAGTTATATGGAATTTTTGCTTTAAATGATTGTTAAGATAAAACTGTGACTGCCACGCACCGTAGTAGTTAAAGTCATACTCAAGCCAATGTGAATCACTAAGTAATCTCTAAAAATCTTTAATGATGTAGAGTATAAAAATAGTTTCAAAAACTAAATTATGGGTATATCATTGGCGTACTTGTAACCACAACATACCCATCAAACCAAAAGCATCATACTAAATGCATATCAGTACTACAAATATGCCTATTAGTGCCATATAATATAGCCACATGCATTAAACTAAACTCATTATACAATACTTATAATTAAAAAAAAAATGTATGATTTTAAACTTAAACTTAAATAAATTAACCACATCATTATACAAAACCTATAATATCATACCCATTATTCTAAGCTAACACCATACAACACCCATTAAACCACATTTTTCATAACCATACAAATCGTACCCTACCCATCAAAATATACCAATAATAATACACATTATACTAAGGCGATGATTCTTACCATAATCATCTTACCATCTCCATCTATGAGTAAGAGATCAAGTTATTTTCTTTTAAAAATCGTTATCCAAAAATTTAATAAACAAATTTGTTCCTTGAATTTATTGTATACTTGTATATTTATACAAATTTGAATGCTCTTAGACGATTTAAATCCCCAATCCATTTTTTTCACAAATTCATTCACTAAAAATAACTCTCCAATGCTTTACCTACAAATATCCCCTCTCTTGATCTTATCCCAATCTATTTCGTGCTGTTGCAATATCTAAAAGATTATATGTTTATTTAATTACCAGAAAAAGTACCAACCAGAAAATAACCGCAGGTTAGGGAATTCACACAAAAGTTATTGCTTGTCGGTAGGTACTTTTTAACTGATATGATATAAAGTACGTATTCTACCAACTTCTACTCCGGTTTGATACTTCAAACAAAATCGGTCATAGTTTTGAGACGGTAGCACCAATAGCTTTGTTTTTGGTCTCATTAGATTGTCCATAAAAAAAATGTCCATGTTGCACAGGTCTCTAGCCATAATTTGGCTTTTACAGATTAAAAAATTATCATTTAGTCGACGAGTTATAACCAAAAAACCATATAAACAATATGCTGAAAATCTGCATTTGACTGCAAAGTTCGAAGGTCGATATAGCTCCAATATGGCGGCAGAGAAAAAAACGGGGCCTCAAGGTTGCAGCGCTGGAAGTCCCAAAAATTGTCTGATCTGCAAAAAAATTACTTTTTTTAAATTTTAACAGAATTGGTTATCGTATGACAGGACCATTTTTAATTTTTTTTAAAATTTTTGGTGATGTTCCCAAATAGAAAGTGTGTTTTTTCGAAAAAAAATATTGACTTTAAAAATTCATAAAAAATCGAAAAAAATTAAAAAAAGCTCATACGATAGCGAATCAAGTTTAAAAAGAATAAAAAAAAAATTTCGTTAAAAAATGAACCGGCTAGTGCCGCAACCAGTACGAAAAACATGGTTTCGAGTTTTTTTTTTTGTTTTTTTTTTTGTGAACAAAGAAAAAAAGGTTAAAATCAGGGTTTAAATTGCTGCGCAACAAATAGCAACAGCACCAATATATGTGCTGTGGCTGTACAGTAAAAGTACAAGCGATCGGCAGCTACAGCAACAGCATATTCTCAGCTGTCGTAGTCGATGATCGGCTGCTGCTGTCTGCTGTGTAAAATACGACAGTCAAAGCATAGTTCATGAATGAGCTGTCGTAGTCGATATGCAGCTGCTGCTGTCGCAGTCGATAGTTGACTGCTGCAATCATGCTGCGTAAAATCTAACAGTCGCGTTATGTATCGAAACGGTATGAAAATATTTTAATTTTTTTTGAAAAAAATTTACTTTTAGGCACCTTTTATTTTATTGATAATAGAAAAAATAAATTGGCAATTTTTTTTTATTAACAAAAAAGTCGACTGTCGACTACGACAGCAGCAGCTGCATATCGACTACGACAGCTCATTCATGAACTAAGCTTTGACTGTGAAATTTTACGCAGCAGACAGCAGCAGCCGAATATCGACTACGAGAGTCGGTCGTGAACTGCTGCTTTGACTGTCGTATTTTACACAGCAGACAGCAGCAGCCGATCATAGGCTGTGATAGGTCTTCGTGAACTATGGCTGTGGCTTTGGAACTTTACGCAGCAGTCAACAATTGCCGACTATTGACTGCAATAGTTTTACAGCAAATTCAAACGCTGGTTAAAATTAGAAATGCGCTCTTACTAATCCGGCTGTAACTTTTGAACACGTAGGAATTTTTAAATGAAATTTTTTTCTTAGTATCTTAAGAATATTTACTAAAATACAAAATTATAATTATATGTATCGATTAAAAAAAAACGGCCACGTTATTTTTTAAAAGCAGATTTATTGCAATCGAAAGAGACACGCATTTTTTATCACTGAAAATTTGTCTGTTTCGTATTTTCTCAAGAAAAATTAAACATAACTTTAAAAATCGACGAACGTTCGTTTTAACCGTTCATTAAAAATTAAAGTTTGAAGCGAACGTTCGTTCTGAAAAGACTTTTCTGCCCAAAAAAAACAAAAACCAGTTAATGGGCGTTACATGTTTTTTTTGCTTTGTACGTGTTTTTGAGTTCTCCAGGCTTTGTTTTATAATAATACTGTTGTCACTTTGTAATTACATGTGTGTAAGTTCGTAATTTGAACGTATTTACATTTTGAACATATTTGAAGAATCTACAGAAAAATGTTATAAAAGCAATTAAAAAAACGGTTAACTGCCATTATGCGTTTTTACTCATGCAAATTCAAAGTAAAATTAAATAAGAGAACAAAATTATGCAAAGCAAAAGTCAAGTTAAAATTTACACCAAAAAACACAAAAGTTTAATTAACTCAAAACTAGAAAAATGCAGTTAACCTTTTTTTTTTTGCACGGCAGTTTTGTATGCAGCACTCGACTAACAGAATCAGCATCGTCAAGTGATTTTTGTTTTTGTACTTGCGTCAATTGTTCGGTTTTTGTTGTTGTTGTTCTACGTATGTTCGTTTTTGCGTTATTGTGGAGAAATGAAAACAATAAGAAATAAGACAGATAAAAGTAAGCAAATCAGTCTTGAAGAAACATTTAAATAATTAAGTGCCGGCCGTGCACAAAGTTCCTTAATTTTTAATTCAAACGCTCATATTGAATACGTGATTAAAAACGAACGTTCGTTTTTTTTATATTGTGAAAAAAACGAAAGAATCCAATTGTGTTTTTATTGCCTTTAAGTGTTTTTAAAACAACATCTTTGGATTTGAGTGTTCACTTAATTCACTTACTTAACATCTTTCTAAAGCTTTGAGCAGTTCAAAAGTAAAGTAAATTAAAGGATAATTTTTTTATAAATTTAGTTAAAAAAATTGTAGCAGTGTTAGTCTGTCAACTTATGTGACAACGCGAAATTATGAAATTGTTATATATTATTGTTTTTGTTTTAAATTACATATTCATTGCAGCAAAAAATATACGGCCATATCAAGCCTAATGCAAGTTTTGTTCCTAAAATTTATCACATGCTCTTAGATTTACTTGAAATTTTATCTATAGGTTCCTTTTCTACTTATAAGAATATAAGTTATTTGTTTTTTTTTTTTATTGTCATTTTTTTAAAAGTTGCAGATACCAATTGTTGATAAAAGTAACAATCTTAAAACTTAAGCCATTTAATTAAATCATATTTCCGGCATCTGTTACTCTATTTTTGTAAATGAAGTTTTATTAGAAAGAAATGAAACACGCATTTTATTTTATCGTTCTAAACTTCTATATCGTTTGAGATATTTATTCAAAATCTTCAACAAAGCTGTTTGTCTTTTAAGAACCAATATAAGTTTTATATAGTAATGACCTCTCTTTTATGGTGACTTTGGCCCATAAAACTGGGAAAAAACTTGAATCTCTATTTATGTCTATTATGTCTATAGTTTTAAGAATTAAGAATATTACGAAACTTTGGAGCCCGTGTGATAGCTGGAAAATTGATAGGTTCTTAATTATCTCTCTAGTATATTATTTTTGCATCACAAACTGTTTATTTTTTCTGTAAGACATCAATAATTCGAAAAAAAATTTCATTCTAAACTACCCTTATGTATATGCACATATTTTCAAAGCCTTAAATTAACACCCTGTGCCAAACCAGATAGTTTCATTAACATGCTCTTCGTCAGTTTCCTCATAATCTCAATTGTAATCTGGTAGTTTTGGATGTTCCATATTTGAGACTTCTTCGTTCACATCTTTATATTCCTGTTTCAATATTATGTTGTCTTTCTTCAAGTAACAAACGTGCAACTAAACATAGTTTTATTCATACTTCGTTCATTGCAAAAAAGATGGCCGTTAGAATAATAAAGGGAAAAGGTAACAACTTAGCAAACAAAAGAAAATATTCGAATATATTTTAGGTCAGGTTCAATTGTATTGTATTGCCTTATAAAACGTGTGTGGTTACACTGTCAGTAACTTACTTTGTTTTTTTTACAAGTAACGGTAACGTGAAATATCTTATTTCGGTTTGGAATTTTTTATTGCTTTTGGAACTAACAATGAACACTGAAATAAAAAATTTAATTAAAAATAAACAATAGATAAAAACAAAATATATTTCTTTGTTCCACAACTGCAATGCATACACTCATACCACAACAAAATTGCAGATTTTCATAATAACATAAATACCCCAGTCGGCAATGGCAGCACTTCGAAGCGATACTAGCAGGCCTGCAAAATTTTCCCATTCCATATAAAAAAGAAAGTATACTTGGATATGAGCGTGGAACAGGCGCGGATACAAGGGGGGTAAAGGGGTAATTACCCCCCCCCCAAGAACTTTTAATTGTTTACTTTTTAATACTTTATTTGGAGAAAATAATTGTGCTCACAGCTTAAGAGCACTTTTATGTATACATAAGCGATTCTGAAGACTTTTTTTAAAGAATACAACCAAAAATGATCAGAGACATTAGTGGTATTCACACGTTGCCTTGTTAAAGTGTTAAATTGCTGAAATTTTGAACAACGAGTGAACACACTTTTTCAATATTTTTTTATGCACCTACTCTCTTGTCAAATTTAATTTGTAAAAGTCAAATTAAGTTTTTCTTTCATATATAAATTTTTTAATTTTTTTTATATAAAAGAAAACGTCAAATTAATTAAATATGCCTAGAAAAAGTGATGATAATAATGATAATAAGGGATTGTGGATGATAATAAGGGATTCTGTGACTGTCTCTGAAGAGGCAACTGTGATGCCTTGAGTTGATGTGTATGGTTGTTCATTGGAGTCCATTGCATAGCTTTCACACAACGTGATGCCATGAGTTGATGTGTGTGGTTGTTCATTGGAGTCCACTGGATAGCTTTCACACAACGTCTCATTCAAAAAAGACTCTTCCGACTCGTCAACAGCATTACAATTTGTGGACTCATAAGCATGTACTTCCAAGGCTGACCGTTTTTCACCAAAAATTTTCTGAAGGCGATCGTAATGATCACTCATTACATTTGGAAAATTACGTTTTTGAATTTCGCATCTTCTAGCGTACCATAGTCCAAGTGGCATCAATTCCACTCTCATCAATCAGTTTACGGTAGTAAAGTTGCTCAGTGGGCTTCTGATAACAAAAAACATTTCCATTTATTGACATTTTTTCTAAGAATTTATTTACAAAGAACATATATTTACATCCAATTTTCCTGTTTGCAAGATTTAATCAAGTATTTTACAAGTTTCCTCGTAGCTCCACTTTTTTACTTCTGTTAGACGTGTTCTTTTGACTTTATTTTCGATAGATTGCATTAAAATTAATTTAAATAAAATTTTCACATGAAATTGAAAAATTTTGAGAAAAAAATTCAGAGAAAAATTAAATTCAAACTGACAGAAAAAGTATTCAACACATGAGCAACGTTTTTAACAATAGGTTCGAGCTTTTGCTAAAGTGTTAAGTTGGTAGGTCGTGACAAATCATATATTTTGTTGTTGTGTTGCTAAAATTATTAACACTTTAGCAATCTAACACTGTTACAATACTACGTGTGAATACCACTATTGTTAAACTCTAGTTTTTTTATTGATTTCAACAATTATTAAAGTATATAAAAAAAATTTTTGTTTTTTTTATTTTTTTTTTAGTGACGTAGTGATTTGCGTGTAGGTGACGTTTTTTTGATGCGATGCGAAAAAAGTAGGACCATTTTGCTTGTAGATTAACACAATCTGCAGTCATCTTCAAAAAACAAAATATAATTATATGTAAAGCAAACACTTAAGTCGAGGTAGTGTTACTTCACCTTTTTTTAAAAATGAGCCTGAAAATAAAGTTACAGCTCGTTATGTTCTCAAATTTACAGCCATTTTTTAAACAATCAAGTTAAAATACACGTTATTTTCTTACAAATAAAAATTAAACAAAAAAAAGAAACAGTTTCGATATTATCGTAAGTGTAGACGTAGAATTCCGTTTAAGTTGTAACCTCTTCTACTTTTTGTCTCTTTGGTCCGATTGTTTTGTCATTTTGCACGTATTTTTATTGATCTTCCAAAAATTAAAAAATAAATGAATAACACTCAATTATGGACTACTTATCGATGCCAAAACAAAGAAAAAGTTAAATAGTAAGTATGATTTAATGAGCAAGTAAAAAGAAACAAGCAAAATTTCTAATTTTTTCGATAATTTTGTTAAGTTTGACAGGTTGAGTTCATTGACTTAGTTGAAAAGAAGGCGAAGCAAATGCACTTTCCATTGGTGCCATTTTCGTCTCTGCCCGATATATAGTTTGCGAGCTACAGTCAGTTTAACTACTAATTTTAAATTAAAATGAAGACCCCCATTTTTAAAAAATCGTATGGTTACTATATTTCACGCTGAGCACATGTCCTTTCCTCTCGTCTCTGTCTGATATTTAGTTTGCTAGCTACACTTTCTGTTCGATGTATAGTTTGCAAACTACACTCGCTAGTGCTAGTGCTCGTTGCATTAAAAAGAAAAATTTAAATTTTACGCCATCTATTGGGAAAAAGCATAAAAAGAAATATGACCCAACTTGTTTTTTTCATAAGAGTTAAATCTAACCGGATCACAGACCCATTTCGTTAAATTTGACAGATTGAGTTCATTGACTGAGTTGAAAAGAGGTTCATGAACTCTGGTTTCAAAATAGTATACTAGAACAGTAGTGCATACATAAACCTAATGCGAACTAATGCTTATAGTGCTGCCAAAGCGAACCAATCAGTTCGTGCAAAACCAAGGCATACAAGCATAAACAACGGAAGAAAAATAAAGAAAGCATCAGACACATAAGCAGCTGATGATTGATTTTCTTATATAAAAACATGCATTTTTCTTCTTATATTTTACTATTTTGTGAGTTTAATATAATAGTGACAAAATCCAAAATTAGATATTCATTCAGCGCAGGATATATCTGATATTTTAGTATATATATTATCTTTGAACGAAGAGTATTAAAGGCTGTAGGTATACCCTAAAGTATTCGCCAAAAAAGTTGCCTAATGACCTTGAAAAAATCTGTTAAAACGACCCCATACAAACCGCGCTGTAAGACGTAATTCTACGTCAAAAAATTCAAGCGTAAGTGTTTGCTTTATAATAATTATATTTTTACAAAATATTAACGATTAGTTTAAAAATGCCATTTATATGAAATAATGGAGCAGGCAACATTGATTTTGATTTGTAATGAGCGCAATTAAGATTTTGGCAGTGCAGACCAGAGTTGCCACTTAAAATACTTTATTCTTCTAAATTTTTACTGAAAACCTGCCAAACTTTTTTGCAACCTATGTGCCAACAAATTTTACCATAAAAAAACAATACGTGAATTGTTACTTTTTGTTTTCACTTTATAAATTTTCAAAAAAAAAAAAGTTCAAACAATGTAAAATCCAATAGTCTGTTTTTACTTAAATTATTTCATCATTAGTTCAAATATTTTTCAGAAATATTTCAGCTATGGTCCTTATAAAAATATTATAAACATCTGTAATACTTTTTGTCATATTTGATATTTATAAAACAGGGTTGTTTGAAGTGAATTAATGTTAGGTTAAAGTTGCTAAAATTGTATCAACTGCGCAAATAATTTGTTGTATACATTTATTTTTGTTTGAGTTAATTCTAAATTGTTTGGAATTCTGAAATTTTTCAAGCCTACCTTAACTTCATCTTAATATAAATAGGGCCTATTTATAAAAAAAAAAATGAATAGAAAATAATTTTATATAAAGTAGTGACCATTTGAATAAAATTAAACGTACAAAACTGTTTGTTTTTTCAATTTCTTTGAAAATATGCAAGATAATAAGAAAAACTTAAATGTTTATTAAAATTCAGGGATTTTCTACCAAGTAAAAAAAGGTTTTTGTAAATTCGTTGAGAAATATCAAAGATACAAGGGTTTCAAAAGAGCAGACTATGTAAAATTGTGAAATGTTTTCGACTTTGAACGTCGATATCTTCGAAACTGTCAAATATATTGTTATTGAATGTGCAAAAATTGAAAGGTCTAGTATATCTGCCTTGAAATCAGTCATAGTAATACAAAACCGTAGATCTATATAATAGATTTAGCAAAATTCATTTCAAATTCAAGATCATTTGAATTTGTTCATTTATTTTTCGAAGTGTACCATATCATAGTCGTATCGTCAGAACAATGAGTTTCAAATTCCTTTAATTTTTTTTTAATTTGAATTGAAAGAACTATGTTTTTTCATTGCACATACTTGAAAATATAATTGTGCAATTTTTTTTATAATAGAATAAATGTCAAATATTTGAATAAATAAACCTTAAAGTTAAAATAAGTTAAATTTAGAGTTTTTATTTACATTTCGCTAAGACATTATTCCAGAAAAAGGGTGAAATAAATATCTACGGAAATGTGCGTGTATGTGTCTGGAAAAAATGCTTATTAAACAATTCAATAATTTCAATTCAAAAAAGTACAATTTGTCTATATGTAAAAAGACAAAATTTCTTCAAATCGAAAATGTGTGTCTTTGATAACTTACCCCCGCCCCCCCCTAGATTTTTTCCAGATCCGCCCCTGGCGTGAAAGCACTTCGAAATCGATATGAAGGCCTGCTAGAAGCGCTTCGAAGTGCTGCCCGACTGGGAAAAAGCCTATTGGGTAAGTCCTCATATTTTTTTTGTTTTTGTTGTTCCTTTAAATTTGAGAAAAATTCAATGTTTAAAGTTGGGAATGACAATTATTTAATTTATTCAATTATTTATTTATTGCAACATGATATTATTTAAGTGGGTGTCTCAATCATTTCTAAGGGCAATATTTATATGTGCCTTTTCACCTCATTAATTATTTTGCCTACCAATTATTTTATCGAGGTGGTTATTCTTTTGTTGTTTGTGAGGCTTTTTTATAATTAAAATTATTGGAAATTTGTCCTTAAGGAAAATAAAACCATCACAGCCCTATAACTGTAGAATAAAACAAATATATTTCTTAATAAATTCTAAAAGCTGCCCTGATTTAATTAAAATAATAATAATCATCTCACATTACAAGTTATTCAAATTGGTTGTGAGTTGCAAAGGAGGTGGTTATTCCATTTTGACCATTTGTTTTTCAATGACTATTCTAGTCCTTGTTAAAGTGAAATGAGGGTAATTTTACGCTAACAAACATTAAAAGGAAGAAGGATATCTTTAAGGTTTTCTTATTGTACACTTTAAATAGCATGTTTGTTGCCAGGATATGAATATTATTTGATAGGAGGAAAAAAAATAGCCTACATTTCGAAGTAGTTTTTATTAATAAATATCAAGATAATTTCCACAACACTTCCACACATTATTAGCTTCAACTATAGTTAAAAATGGTGCAACTATACCTAAAATATCACTTAACTGACACTTCTTATGAATTATGAGGTTGTTTAAGTATTGATTTGGGTTTTCAGAGAGAGAGAGAAAACAATAATGTTTGTGTTGTTTTTTTGCATAGCCAGACAGATGATAAAAGACTTTGCCACTCTGTGTGATTTGTCTAAAAATTAGAGGAAGTCTTGGTCTTCAACTTACAATAAGTATTTATTTTATTTAGATAATTTTAGTAGAATTGAAAATTTCAAAGTTTTCAAAACAAATTTAACTTCACTAACGCATGTTTAATGAAAATATAATTGCATTAAAACCTTCTAACTTGCAAATGCGATTTTATTGTTACAATATTTAGAGTTTCTTTATCGCTTTCTTTCGCTTTCTAGTGCCGCAGGACTTGAAAAATATTGTTGTGTGAGTGCAGAACAAGCGTCAGAATTAAAGTTAATTGTTTTATAATTAATGAATATTCTTGTCTTGGCTTCTATACCATAAAAAGCATAAATTAATTTTCTGAACAGTGGCATGAATTCAATGTTAAGCAAGTAAATTTTTAGATTTCAAAAATCATTAACGAGATACTTATGATGCTTTGCAAATTATTTCTTGCATGAAGTTTTATGTACATTTTGCATAGGTTTAGGATCAAAAGTCATATATAAAATAATTTTTTGATAGCTAATTTGAGTCCTTTAAGATTATTTGAAGATCAAGTTGTGAACGCTTTTAGAATCCTTATTATTCAGACTCTTTCTTGAGTCACAATTTTGATGAATTTAGAAGTGTACATCAATACGATTTCGAGTTACTTTTTTGACAATCAAGCTTTTTAATACAATTTTTTAAAATATTTTGTTGCTCACAATTATCAGACAGTTAGAAGAGTCTTATTTATGTAGATTATGAGAACCTAAAGAATCGGAACAATGAGTCATTCGAACTCAGAAGGAAACACGTTTAAGAGAGACATTAGAATGTGCTCATTGATTTGACTTTTGAAAGAATCTTTTGTATTTTTTTTTAATGTATCTTTGTGATGATACAAATTTCACAACAACTACGTTGATCGATTAATTTAATTTTTAGCACAGCTTTTCGTGTATTGTATTGTTGTACTGAGTTATTTAATTTATTTGCTTTTGTTTTGAAAATAATTATTATTATTACTTTAACATAATTCCGTAAAATGTGAGTGTGGAACGCTTGATTTTGTTTTTTAATTTCATAGCATATTTTTAGGCGTTTTTGTTTTGTGATTTATTAAAACTTCAAAAACTTTTTATATTTTTTTCATTTTGAAATTTTCAGTTTTACAAAAAAATTTTAAACTTATTTCGTCGTACCTACTATAATTTCCGTTTTTACTTTAAGATATTTTATAAATATTTGGAACTAAAAATTGTTATTTGCACAATTTAAGAGCGAATATGTGACCCTCGCTGATATTTAATTCAGCTTAAAATCAATATTTCATGTTTTTCTTTGTTAAAACCGGGCCCGTCATTTTTGACGGGAAAGAACTAGTATTTATATAATTACTGTTTTATTACTGCATAATTTAAAATCTTTGATTATATTATAATTTTTAAATTTATTTTATAAAATAAGCTTTACTCATTATTTTTAACATTCTGATCCATTGTTTGATATAGACTTAGCCGCTGACCACAAATTTGTTTTTATTCTTTCTTTCTAGAAAATAAGAAGAAAAGTTATTTTCTACAGCTTTTTGATTATCTGCAGGAATTCGAGAAAAAAAAAATCCATTAACAGTTCGCATAATTTACTTGACCTTAAGACTATAACATTTTTTTATGTTCTTTTTAATAGATACTCTTTTTTATTATTTTTTTTTGTTTTTTCTTTCTTATATCTTCGCTTATGAAATGTTCAGCATTTTGTTTTTTGCATTCCTTAATGCAAAAAATTTTGCCTTTGTTAAACATAAAATTGTCATATTGTTGGCAAAACGTTTTACTTCCGTTTTAAAGACCACAACTGATGACAGCTAAAAGGCGTCAAAACTTATTGTCACAGCGGATATGAGAAACGCGCTTAGAATATTTCAATCCCAAAAACTGACGGATGTCTACTTTTGTAACCCTCAGGCACAATACAGCACAATAGCACCACAATCAGTTCCACCGAAAAGCACAGTTCGGTGACGCGTTTACTGTTCACTTGTTGCTTACTGCAATGTGAGTTTGACACCAACAACAGTTTCAAGACGTTCCTTCGAAGCTTCGTCTGTTGCCCTGTGCTTCTTCGCATAAATTCATAAACAGATAATGTCGTTGTTAAAGTCTCATTTACGATGTTCTGGCAATCCGTTCAGTGCTCCACCATCATAGTAGGATAGTAGGATAGCTTTGTTTGTGCTACTGAAGCGCGATAACTCGATTTTGTTGCTGTTGTTGATGTAGCTATTGTTGATTACTATAAAATACACAAATCAGCCAGGTCCTGCTTGACAGCGTTATTTAGTTTGTATGTATTAACAATGTTCAAAGGTGAAACGCGAACAAATTGTTGTCTGGATGCCATAAAATGCAATCAAAACACACGAACACAATATAGCGCAAGTCCAGTTGAAAGGTGTTAAAAATTATTTTTTTTTTTTTTATGAGGCATCAAAAGAATATTAATAATTTTTGTATTCTTTCTTTTATGTTTCTGGGCTTTTAATTTCGCTGCTGAATGAAAAGCAATGTCGAAATTATTGAGAACTTTTAAGAAACTTAAGATATTCTGAATCCTGTAGCTAGTTTCTGTAACTTTTGTCACCGCAGTTCTCACAATATTTTCTCACTTTGACGCCATAATGATGTCATTCTCACTTGCACCGTCTTTGTAATAAAATGAGAAAAGTCGGTGACTCGTCTCGCTTGTTTCAATTCTATTTTCGTAGCAATTCAATAGCCAAAGTGTTTCTGTAAACTATAATATGCGACTCGAGTCGGCTGAAGTTGCCACTATGTTCTAATTAGGTGAGAAGAATTTTTGGTTGATAGTGCAACTTTCGATTTCAATGAAGTGGTTACTAATATATCTACCCGGCACAAGGTATCAACTTAAATTTTTTATTTAGATTATAAATATATAATATACACAATATTATAAGTATTACAATGTATAAATTATTGAATATAAAAACTTAAAAATTTTATTAATGCGATTTATTCCATGATAAAAATTTGTATCACTGCATTAAGCAACCACATGAAAAGAATACTCGGATCTCAACGCATGGATAGGGCTTGTTTTATAAATATCAACATCACTAAGTGTCAAAACATGAAAAAATCGTTTTGTTTATTTTTTTATTTTTGAAAAAATCAAAACAAAAAAAAATATCAATTGTTTCAATTTTATATATTCCCTATCACTTGTGTATCTTTCTCATCACAGAGCAATATTTTCTCACTTATTAATGCAGAAAGTGAATATTTTGGAACGAAATAGTTTGACGACAGAAAAAGTGAATATTTGTCGCAAAAGTTGCAGAAACGAGCTACTGAACTAGGTTTTCATCACTGGCGATAACTAAAGGTGATAAGTTATTTAAATATTTTAAATAACAAAAAATGTTTACAAAAGCCCTGTTAATACAAATTTTAAAATACAACACATAATCAGAGACATTTGATTTATTGCTTCTCTAACGTTTATTTTCATTTTAAAAATGGACATTTTTAACGGAACTTCTAAAAACATTCGTTAAATTTTCTAAAATAAACGTTTTAAAATTAACATTTTAGAAGAATTAGAAGAATTGCAAGCAATTTTTAATCATTTTTGATACCAACCAAGTATTTGGAACTTTTTTGTTTCGTAGCAGAAAAATTAAAAAAAAATGTCAATTTTAATTTCGAGTGTATATGCCACAAGGCTAGAACAGAAAATTTGATTTTTGAAATTCGTTTACCCGTGCAAAAAAAAACGGAAAAAATCAAAAAATAGTATCAAAAATGATACATAGGGAAGTTGTGTTAAGACGTAAGTTTGTGAGTAAAACCCAAAAACAGAAAAATTTTAATTTTATTTGACCTCACTAAATGCCCTTTAAGATTATGTAGTGATACCAGCTCGCAGATTTTTGGAATTTCAGAAAAATCTGAAATTGCTCCCTTTATTTTGCACAATTTTGATTCTGAGTAAAAAAAGAAGCCTTGTGAACGCAACATAGTAATCATATGAAATTGAAGAAATTTTACTTCTCAATTTTTTTCTTTGAATTTATTTTATTTTCGCAGCTGATTTATGCTTCCATGCATATAGTTAATTTTTTGAAATTTGTGCGCACATACATTAGTAAAATATACGACTTCCCAATAAGCCACATGGCGGACTCGGTTTAGTTTCGAATTAGTAATGAAACCGAGAACTCGGATTAGATATCTCGTATTCGATTCGAGTTCGAAACGAGTACGCAATCTCGTAAAATAAATAAATTTTTATATATCTGCAATTAATCATCGCAACATTGATTTTTTTTTGTTTTTAAATTTTTTAAAAAATAGAGAAAAACACCAAAAGCAAAAAAAAAAAACAATGATACATTTTTTTGCCTGAGCTGGGAGTCGAACCCACTTCCTCAAACGTTTGTTTTCATAATCAAGTAAATTAAGCCGCTTCCATACAGCAAATGCGATAGGGTAGTGGATAACGTAGGAGACTGGCATCCGGGAGACGCGGGTACGAATACTGAACATGTATAATTTTTTTTTTTTTTTTTAACAATAATAATCTTATAATCTTTTATAAGACACGCGTAAGACACGAATATATTAAAAAAATTTAATTTTAAAAAAAAAATTGCTAAAATTATTCGAAAACGATTTGCTAATGTTGAAATTCTCGCTTCGGTAGTGATTCGATTATGATAAAAAATCTCGTTTCGAGAATGAAATGTGCATTTCTCCCGCCATTGGGTTCATTAGCAAAACATTTTCGAACTTCGTTTTCGAAATAAATATCCGAGATCTCGGATTCACCTCGAATTCGAGCCAAATTCGTTTGGTTTATTGGGTTCTTATGTTTTTTTGTAACATACCTGTTATTGAGCTGTTTTGCCAGAAAAAATCAAACTGTCATTTTCTTACACAGAGTAAAAATATATTTAAGTCAATGCCTGAGGTTGAGTAAAAGTGTAAGTTTTCATTCAAAGTATTTTGCTGTTGGAAAGTATTTTTATTTTACACTTTAATTTTTTTACTCTTTTACTCAAGGCCTCGTGAAAACCCTTATTGTGATTTTTTTTTATTTTACAAAGTGCTTATGAATATGGCTTACTTTTTATTGGTACTGTATTCTAAATTGTCCAAAACAGGCCGATATCTTCGTCCCATCCTCTTCACAATTTTTTGTACTCTATCCATAGGAATAGAGTATCAAGCTTTCTCAATTCCACTCCACAACTTAAAATTTTTGTTGCTAATGCTGGCCTTTACATCATTCTATAAATTCTCTATAAGATTGAGGTCTGGACTATGAACCGACCCATCCAAAATATTTATTTTTTCCATTTTGAGCCTTTTTCTTATTATCTTTGCATTTTGTTTTTGGAAATTATCGTGCATAAAAGTCCACCTAATAGTCAAGTTCTCAAATGCAAATGGTTCCATTTTGTTCTCTAGTATATCTTAATACATATTTTTATCCATTATTTCTTGTATACCAAAAATTGGCTCAACGCCGTGCCAAGAAAAAGCTCCCCAAACCATTAGATTGACTTCTACATACTTTAATAATTTCTTTTTGTGCACTTCGGTGCACTTTTTTAAAAATGGTTTTCCATCTGGTCCAACCCAAATTTTTGTTTTTTAAGAGTCCAAATTTTTGTTTGTTAAGAGCGGCTTTCTTCGGCTGATGCGTCCATAAAGATTAGCTTCATGTAGTCTTCTAGATACTAGTTTTCTTGATACATTAAGATTATTTTCTTCAATCATTTCCCTCATAACTTGCTTCGACTTATATCTGTAGACACGATGGTTAAACGCGGTCTAGGATTGCTGGGCTTATTGTCAAAATTATTAAACCATTTGATCTAACCAACATGAATGCATTTTAAACCATTTGACGCGAAATATTTAAAATATCCTCTATTTTATCCGTGTTTCTACGTTTTCGACTAAGTTCGGTAATAGCTGAACTTTTTCCGGAGTGCAATGTTTTACATGACCCATTTTAATCAGAATTGGACGAATTCACTGAATAAATCACTAAAATTTTTACAAACACCCGATCTTGTTAACTCCTTTTCACGAACTAACTATGTGTGCTATTTATATGAGCACTGCAGATAGTACATGCCTATACAAAAAACAGATGGCCTGAGCAAATAAAAATATGATGAATGCATTACCAGTTTCAAACGAAAAGTTACAAACATAATTTAACATTTGTGCTATTTATGTGTCCATGGCTGTACACAAAAAAAAAAAAACATTCGGACAGTCTTAAGTGATAAATTGTCTGTCTGAAGAAAAAAAATTCAGAATCTCCATATTTTTTAAAAAAGTTCCATTGCAAACAGTTCTTGAGCTATATTCAAGCCATTTTAAGCTCGTTTTTGATTCATATAAAGAAACCCGGTTGGTTTTTCTCCACTAACGACACCAATGTTTTGATACAGATTTTATTGTTTAGCATCATTCTATTTGAATATGCTGGTGGAGCGAAAAAAAAACATCTTTGCCTTTAGGGGTGATCTAATGTACATGGTGAGTATAAACATTGTACTCATCACAAGACTGATTCCTATCGTGCTTCAGGGTTTTATTATGATTACGAAGTGACGCAGACAGGTCTTAAATTAAAAAAACTGGCCAATTTAAAAAAAAACAAAAGTACACATCGCTTTTATGATAATTAAACTTAATAAAAAGTAAAAATAAATGGCTCTTTTATTCATAAAAAAGTCAAAGACTTAAAAATGTAGCATTTTGCCAGTTTTTCGTTTCTATAACAAAAGCTTTACCAAAACCAAAAACTTTTGACAGACATGTTGATGTTATAGTTCATAAAATTAAAGTGCATAGAAAGTTTTGTTATCCTAGGTAAAATGAAGATGATATGAATACTTAATTAAGAATACATTTTTTTTTTAAATGTAAAATATTATTATCAATTTTTGTAAAATATAATTATCAATCAACCTAACGACCTGAAATAATGATAAGTACAGTAAAACGTGATGTTTTTACTTAAACATAGCATTTTCATTTTTTGCCAGTTGGCACCAGAAAAAAATATAATTCAATATAAAAAAAATTATTATGAAAAAAAATGTACACGATTATTAAATACTAGTTCTTTCCCGTGAAAAATTACGAGCCGGTTTCAATAGAGGAAAAAACATGAAATATTGAAATCAGCAATTTTTAGTTCCGAATATTTATAAAATACTTAAAAATATAAACGGAAATCATAGTAGGTGCGACGAAATAAGTTAAAAATTTTTTTGTAAAACTGAAAATTTGAAAATGAAAAATATAGAAATTTTCTGAAGTTTCAATAAATCAAAAAACAAAAAATGCCTAAAAATATGCTGTGAATTTTTTCAAAAAATTCAAGCGTTCCGCACTCACATTTTACGGAATTATATTTTAGTAATAATATGCATATTAATAATTTCAAAAACGGTCATATTTTCTTAAAAACGGAAGTTTAATCAAAAAAATGGTTGAGCTTATGAAAAAAGTAACCACAAAATCGAGCCCGAGTAACCTTAAATTAATAAAACTTGTCACATTATTTTTTTGTTTTTTTCTGAACGGTGTTAAGAGTGACCATGGATGAATGCCACCAATTTTTGTTATTGATCATTATTCTAGTTAATCTGAATCCCTTTCTTGTTTTTATGATTTTATGGTCACAAATTTTTGAGCAGTATGTGACGTCACAAAAAAAAGGTCATATTTTTTAAATTTAAACTTTTTTAATGATAAACAAATTATTTTTAAATCAATATGTGTAGCCTTTAAAGGACACCTACATTTTAAACACAAATATATAAAACTCGCCTTGAGCCATTATTAAAAAAAAGCCAAAAATCAGTATGTTATAAATTTTAAAACTTTGATTGCTAATTAATATAATTTTTTAAGAAAAAATCTGTCTCATTCTCAAATCTCTAAAACTTGCTGAATTTTGCAAACTGTTGCGCAAGCATCACTTAAGCAAGCTAACATATCCAGCCACTGTCGCAATACATTTCACGAGTACTGTATTCATAATTTTCAATAACTGTCAGCACGTTGCAGAATTTGGTGCAGTTGCACTTTCCGCTACATAAGCTTTCACATGGAATTAGATATTCATGCCAAGCGAAGCGCTATGGGATGTTTTTTTTGTTAGCATGCGACCAGGTTAGGACTTTATCGTTGCGGAAAGGGCGCGAGTTGTGGTAATTTATGTATGTCGGCATCAGGTGTGGGCTGCGACAATTTGGTGTTATAATAAACTTTGATTTTTAAGGTCGATAAAAATAACGGCAAAATACAATAGATGCAATTAAAAGTGTTAACATGATCTGGTCTTTAAAAGCAAACTTTGTCAGAGACTGAGGCAAAGACTGTGAAAAATAACTTTGACAAGGTTATTAAATTACTA
Organism: Tetanocera ferruginea; assembly: GCA_958299015.1. NCBI lineage: Eukaryota > Metazoa > Arthropoda > Insecta > Diptera > Sciomyzidae > Tetanocera > Tetanocera ferruginea. The sequence goes on from OY282642.1 coordinate 139,034,115, forward strand.
AAACTTTCTTTTCTTTTATCCTCAAAACGAGTTTCCTATCCTTTTAAAGCGTTGAGCTTTAATAAATGAAATTGTTCTTTTAATATATACATAAGCTGAAAAATACTGGCACATGCAACAGGTTGCCATGAATTACAGGGTGTTAAGTGTCAAACGCATGCCATCATTCAACAGTCTGTGGTATGTTGCTTTGTGTATTTGTGTGGCTTGAGAATTCCGACACTTTGCTACAGCTGTTGCTGTTGCTGCTTTATCTAACAGCAAGTGTACTATTTTACAACGTTGAAGCACAAAAACACTCACATGATGCGGCCAACACCGAGCACAACTATGTGCATAGAATTTATTACCGTTGACTTTTAGTGTACGAAGCATTGTCGCACATGTAAATTGCAAAGTGATAAGCTTTTGTGTTTGTCCTTCAGCTCTTGCATTGTCGGCGATAATAGGCGGAAAATCGTCATTAAATGTTGAGTACCTGTTTCTTTATTTTTTATTTTTGTTTTTTTTTTTTTGTCATTTACAGCTTTCACCAAAGGTGTTAATTGGCGTTAAACAACAGCAATACAAACACACTGTCTGCCGCTGCAACAGGACATCGTATTTGTGGCGTCTATATTTTAGTGATTTATGGTGGATTTAATGGTTAATTTGAGCTGAGATATTTTCACGAGTCTTTGTGTCATTCTATAATAAAGATTTGATCCGATTTTACCCAAGCTCCAATTCAGTGGTAGCTCTGTACTGTAAATTTATTAAGGTATAATACTACACAGCAAATTTTTAGAGGCACAAATCATGCATAAACTATTCAAGAATTACATCAAAAAGTTACCAAGGGATCTAGGTGGTTTTCGGACATTACTATGGTGCACGCATATTTGACCATCGGAAAAAAAACACGTGTTCAGTTTAGCAAGTGCCAAGATGCCTTATTGTATCGTACATTTTATTAAAGTATTAGCGGATATAATCCGGTGTTACACGGGGTTGTACCTCGAACACAGAAAAATAACTATTTTTAAAACTGCTCTCATTTAAACATTTTTTAAATTATCAATTATGGTTTTTTTGGGTTTTGCCCCCTCCCTCCGTCAATGTGTTTTGACAAATTTCCGTAAAACTGTACCTGCACCGGACATGATAACAAAAAAAAAAATGACAACTTCAACTTCTTGATCTGACATCTGGTTTCTGAGGAAAATGGTCACCCAGTTTAAAAAAAGCCATTTCTCTTAGCATGCATTTAATTTGCAAGTTTATCTCAAAAAAATTCCAATTTTAAAAAATCCTTTTGGCATCGATTTGATTTTTGGATTGTCTTCGTTCAACTTCGGTTTTGGTCGATACTATTCGGTTAAGTTTTGTTCATCTTTATATAGTTTCTGCTCGTATTCGTTAAACTTCTTTTTATTCGTTAGTCTTTGGTTCTTGACTTCATTTGCCTTTGGCTCATTCCTTGATTTTTGTCGAAAGAACTTTTAAAAGCATAGGATCTATTTCAGTAACAGATACAAATGCTTACAGATACAATAGTTGTATCAAAATCAGTTCATCCGTTTTGACGTGAATGAGCCAGACATAGTTGATTGAATAAAGCGCCCTCTCACGGAAGTGTTATAAAATTTAAATAGTCTTAATTCTGTTGCAGGGTCAGGTTATTTCACGTACCAAATTTTAGTAAAATCGATCAAGTCATTAAGGAGATATTAAATCTTAACAATGCACTACTTTAAGCGCTCTCTTGCGGAAGTCTTTGGAATATTTTTAAAGCCTATGTAATCTTGGGCGCAGTCGAACCTTTATACCAAATTTCATTGAAATCGGTCCAGACTTGTAGGAGTTATTATATAGTGCCACGCTCACATACTTCTGCACACTTTTTTATCCTATGTTTTTATATCCTTTTTTTACACCTATGTTTCATCTTGGGTGCAGTTATTGATTCTTAAAAATGCATTACTTACAGCGCCCTCTTGCGGAATGCTTTGGAATTTTTTTTTATTTTATGTTTTATCTTGGGTGGAGTTGAACGTTCATAACAAATTTCATTAAAATCGGTACAGGTGTTAAGGAGTTATTATATCTTTAAAACGCACTACTTAAAGTGCCCTCTTACGGAAGTCTTTGAAATTTTGTATAACTTATATTTTATTTTAGACGAAGTTAAACCTTCATACTAAACTTCATTGAGATCAGTTCAGCAGCGACATTCCCAAAAAATTAACGTTACGATGTCGTTATCGTTAACTAACGATGTTTGTTGTTTGCAATAACGAATGTTTTATTTTCAAAATAGTACTTAGCGACAAAATTTTCGAAACGTAACATTCACAAGAGAAGCTGCAAACGTCGTTAACACACATCGAAAATATGGCAGCACTGTTCTTTTGACAACTAAATAAGAACGAAATTTAATATTAGGCAAAAAACAGCAGTAATGAACGCAAAAAAAAGAGCAAGCCAGATAATAGCTGAGCAGCACCAAATAATGCTAGACTTTTTGAGACAAACAAAGGGTTGGCCGAAGAAAGGTTTGTCTCATTGCATGGCCGGCTGGAAGCCTAAAATGGCGGAAGCTGACTTTACTCCGTTGCAAATCAATTCAACAGTACTAAAAGCAGTATTGGGCCGTAAGCGGTATAAGTTTATACATTTAGACTCTTCTAAATCAAAAGGGTTGTCTAACCTTCGAAGAAGAGACCACTCCAACGCACTGTCTCGCATCGATATTTCATCCTGCATCAACGCTGCATCCATTACTAATTATTCGAAGACCATATTTAATTTTTTTGTTTTTATAAGTTGGATCACTGAAAATTTTATCAAAGTATTGCTTAACGTTGTTTCTTACACTTAGCGGCGCCAAAATATTCGTAGTTAAGCTAGCAGCAAGTGTAGTAGAGAACTGTCAAAATTAAGGACATGTTTAGCTAAAATATGTGTTGGGAATACCATTTAGCAATAATTATCGTTAAGGGCAGTTAACGACAAACATATATGTCGTATGTCTTTAACTCGTTTGGGAATGCCGCTACAGGCGTTTAGGAGTTATTGAGTCTTAAAAATTCACTACTTAATGCGCTTTCTTGCGGAAGTCTTTGGAAATTTTTATAGCCTGTGTTTTATCTTGGGCGCTGTTGAACCTTCATTCCAGATTTCATTGAAATCGGTCCAGGCGCTTAGAAGGTATTATGAAGTGCCACGCCCACAGGCTTGTGCCCACTTTTTATACTCTTATGATATTTATTTCTATGAAACGTACTCGGTGTTCAAATTTCAGCTCAATCGATCGATTTTTCTGTATACCTCAAAGCATGCATACTAATGTCTAAAAAAAAATTCCCAAAAAGGTTAAGTTTTCAATGATCCTGGGTAGCAATACTGCTTAAGAAACTCCTTAAACTATGCTTTGATATTTTTCCAGTTATTTAAAAATCTGAACTTGTTCAAGCACTTCTATCACAATGCACAGAAAACAGGGTTAATTGATATAAATTGTCTGTTAACTAGTTTTTCCATAGTTATGGACAAATTTGTTCATAAAACCTTTGTCTAAAAAAGCACAGAGAAATGATATTTCTAATAACAGACCTATTGCAAAACTGTCATATACTGCCAAAATTTATTACGATTTTTATCTGAGCAAATCTTGACTTCGAAATATACTTCATAACTCCAATGCCAATTCTTCCTTTTTCTTCTTCTTCTCAGTTTTTGTATTCTTTTGCAACTATAGTACTATCTGAGGTTGGTTTTATAGACGCGGTAAGTTTTAGTGGAGAAGCTTCTATTTCTTAATTTTTATTTATTGTATCGAGGTTGCAAATTATTTTTTTTTACTTTTGTAAACTATCATTTTTTTCTGAGGTAAAAGTTTTAACTTATTCAAACTAAACTCTGAAATATCAGTTCAAACCATTGACAATGACAGGGATTCATTCATCGTGTCAGCAGCATTATAAACAGCAAACTCATTACAATGTTAACGCAGTACCATCAATACTCGTAAGTTTTCATTGCACGCATTTCTTGTATATAATTGAAAAATAAGTACTTGGCATTCGCTTTTTAACTTGTATTGCAGGACGCAATAAGAATGGTTTCGTGCAGTCTTTTTTTTTGTTTTTTTTTGCGCTACCACGCTCGTCTAGCGTTTTGTTTTAGTCAGATTCCATCGTTCATTGGAAGTTTTTTTTTTCTAATTGATTCCTGTCACGAACCTTGTAGCAAAGTCAATGCGCTTTAGTTTCGGTTCCCACGCTCAACCCGATGTGGGTGTATTTTTGTAGCGTCTTCTAAAGTGGCTGTTAGTTTAAGATGTTAAAAGAGTGGGTGATGCGGTTTTTGCTTATGAAAAACATTAATGCTGCATCAATGACAAACGAAATGTGACTTTCTCATGTTGTGTCATCCATTCTTGTTCATGGCTAACATTTGAACAAGACAATTAAAGCAAACATTGCAAAGTTAATTTCTATTGAAGTTGTAATAGAGTAAATAAAAATGGCGTAGAACAGACAATTGCAATTATTAAAAGATTTAAAAGCAGCCATGACATGACCTTATTATGAAATTGATTTGTCTAAACTATTGGATGCAGTTGTTGAATTGGATTATTCCGTAATAACTTGATGAAATAAATGATGAGAACAAATATCTTTTAGATTCAATAAATTGAATTTGTCCAATGTTTGTATCTATGCTGTCATAAGTTTAGCATAAGCAATTACTCAAACCAAGCCCCCAGACAGATGAAAACAGCATGTGATATCTGTACACCAACAAACTAATCACAAACAGCGTGTAAGTTTATGCCAAGTATTAACTTATAATATACACTCAGTCAAGTTTTTGTTTCAATAATAAATTAATAAAATTTGAGTAACATTTGAATTAGAAAAACATTATGAAGCAAAGGAAAGCAGCAATTAATGATAAAAGAAATACGTTAAGAGCTAGAAATAAGTGTTTTTTAATTTATTCTATGGCTCAGTTAAGGCAGACGTTTGCTAGAACAAAGACGTTTTGCCAAGTGTGTGCGTTCCTTTTATTACTCCGTTTTCCAACAATATAAGTTAATTGTAAAAATAAATGAAAATCATAAATTAATTTACTTTTTATATATTAATTTAAAAATGGCTTTCAGATTTTTATGAGTCTTAAATGATCTGGAGTCATATTTTTGTAGTTTTAAAGGAATTTATCTTCAATTTAACAATTTTATTTAAATTGACGAATTTCTAGTCTGAGTTGATACATATTTTTGGCATTATAGAGACAACAAGAGCATTTGTGGAGGTTTTTTCTTTGGGTGTAGGTGTTTATTTTATTTTTTTTTTTTTAAGTTGATGTGAATGCGTTTGAGTTATTGTTGATGTATTTGTTTTTTTTGTTTTTTTTTTGCATATCGCGAAGGAGAAATTAATTATTGAACGCACCTGTATCAAGTTAACATGTCTGAAGAGACTATTAATGTATTTTTTTATTTACTTTATGTAAATTAAAAGTTTTAAATTTAAAAATTTTTTTATTCAAACAAATTACCCATCGGCAAATCCAGTGTCACTTACGTTGCAGTCATAGTAGTAAACATTAATTTTTCTCCATTAAACATAAAAGTTTTTAACACAAAATTGTATGTGTATAATAAGTCTTGTCTCACTATTATAAGTTCATGCAAAAAGTTTTATATAGCTATATGTATACATTTCGAAAAAACTATCATTAAATGTTGTGTCACTCACGTTTCCGGACAATTTGCATTTTTCGACTTTTTCTTACAAATTCCTTTAAATTGTTTCAGTTAATAAAAAAATAAAATAATTTTCCGTAACGAAATTGACTAAATATTTTAACTGCAAAAAAACAATAAGGGTATTCACTTCACTGTTGAAATTTCCCAAATCGGAAATTTCCGAAGAGTTGAAGTGAGCGACCGTTGTTTAATTTTTTTCTATCAAACTGAAAACTGACATTACTCACATTTATTGAAAATAAAGAAAAACAATAAATTATTATTGCCGGTAGTTGAACGGTAGTTGCCCTTCCGCTTAAGTTCCTAAACGTGAAATATTTATTTAATTGATTTAAAATCCAACAAGAAAATTATCTTTAAAGATGTTTCTTCCATTGCATAAAAAATTAAATTAAAATTATTTGAACAAATTTGACAACTGATTTGATTTGACAAAAAAAATTTAAATTTTGAATTTGTACACATTCACAATGACTCACATCTATCAAACAGGTCTACTTGCGACTACTGAACATATCTTTTCTTCGCAAATTTCCGACGATTATTTTTTATCAACTCAAAAGATGATTAAATTTAAGCAAACTTCGGAAAAACCAAAACAACAACAATTTCACTGAAATTTTCAGCAGTGAAGTGAATACCCTTAATATATTTTTTTCTCAGAATTTTAAGATTTTTATATATATATTGATTTTGTCACTCACGTTTCACGTCGGTGTCACTCACGTTTCAATACAATTTTAATAGTATTTTTTTTGCATTTTGGTTAATCTGGTGAACTTTATAAAGCATATTTTGTAAACAAAATTTTTTTTCTTAACATTAAGAACATTTTCATAGAAAAAAGAAAAAAAAAATTTATTGAAAGAGGATTATGTAAAGCACAATAAAGTTAAAAAATAATTCATAATATCAAAAAAAAAAATAACTATTTAAGAACTATAACATTTTGACAAAATTTATTCCGGTTCTGCATCCGAATTTTTGCAAAATTTGTTTTATTTTATGAATTCGGATGTAGCTTTAATTGTTTTCTATATTTTTTTTTTCATACGTTCTTTGAGGGTCGGCCATCAGTTTTTCTTGATGTTTTCGTTATCTTCTTTCATTTCTTATACAAAAACAAACAAAAAAAAAAATTAAATGTCACTCACATTTCACTCCTTCAAATTTTTAATAAAAAATAATTGCGTTTGCTTGATTTAAAAAAATACACAATTTACTAATCTTATATAGAAAGTAAATCCGCGACATAAAATGTGCCAGCCAAATATTTTCCAAGATAATCCAACTTTTCAATAAAAATTGTCACTAACGTTTCACTCTTGAATCACTTTTTTATATAATATTTTTCTATAGAAAATGATATTTTAAAAAACTGTAATATTATTTTTAGAATATAATATAAAATGTTTCAATTTTGGACATTATATAACTATGCTTTGATATTTAAATCGCGAAATACCAAATTACAAAACATAAAAACCTACAATTTTTTTAACTTGCTGCAGATTAAAAATTCATATAATAAAATCAGTAAAAATTTAAGGATACAATTTGTTTTTTTTAAAAGCTTATACCGTAGGAAAATACCAGCAATATTCTTAACATTCTATGTATTTTTACTGACCTAAGAGCAATTTTATTTTTCAAAGTTTAGGTTTACTTTTTCTGAATTTGCCGCCATTCACTTTTCAACTCTATTAACTCTCAAAATGCTAAAAAGCTTTGCTTCTCTCGGGTCTCCAACGACTCACATGTTTGTTTTTTTTCAAAGAAACTTATTTGAAACTATCAAAGATATTTAAGAAAAAAACTTCAAAAGGATCTTTTAGATCATAATTTGATTAGATCAATTGAAAATATTTTTCTCAAAATATAATAGCTTTTTTCTTTCTTGTATGTATCTGTAATAGTCTTTGAAAAATTGAAAACCTTCAAACTTACAGTTTATTTTACAAAAAAATCTTGACGTGCTATCTTAATAACATTTTTTTTTTTTTTATTTTTCGAAATTTTATGAAAATTCAATTATTTTTGAGTTCAAAATACTGTACAACTTTTTTGAGGTCATAGATTTAGGACTTAGGTTTTGATAATCTCTGGTGAAATTATTTGCCAAAGTTAGAAATTCTACATCATTACTTTTGTCTACTAACGTTCGAATAGAAGATTAACGATGTCATCCCATTTGCGTTAAATATGCAAGTGGCTACCATGGCGTATACGTAATAATAATATACTAAATCTAATATTGAATATTGAATTTTTGTTTTATGTTGTTGTTTTATGTTAGGCGCAAATCTATTTTTCGAACGTAATTAGACAAAAGTAATGATGTTGTCCCAGAACTGGATATACAGTTCTTAAAAAGCTTTACATGACATTTTTACTGCAGAGAGATGACGGCCGATCAGAAAAATGTATTTCTTTTTAAACAACTTTTTGTGTCAGATTACACGGCCACGATCGCCACAATTTTAGAATACTTTTGAGTATTACACATGTTGCAAAAATATATACTACTTAATATTTTTAGCGATTTTTTGTTCTTAAATCTTTTTTTTTTAAACTTATTTATAAATAACTTCTGAGAGTTCAATTGGGTTTTAAAGATAGTTAAAAGTGCCTAGAAAAATTTTCCCAAATTTTCTAGTCTTGTGGCGCCTCAGGTAAAAAAAAAATAACCTACCCCTGATAACCCAACCCAAGATAATCGAATTCAAAGATTACCAAAGATGGTAACTTCGTTAATGTTAGCTCTAGCGTAAAATCATTCTTCTGATAATTTCTGAAAATTTTCTTCAAAACAGTCCTTAAGATTTTTACCGAAAGAATTAAAAAGATTAAAAGATATGCGCGTAAGCATGTGACTGCAATATATATGAAAAATTGAAACTTGAGAAGAAATAGAAATAAAAATAATTTTTATTTTTATTTTAACCATTTTAATTTTTCATATATGTTGTAATTAAATAAATGGATCAGATCATAAGCATTTGAAAAAGGTCCTCATTTGATTTTTGCCTTGAAAACTTTCGGGTGTTATGTTCTCTATAGCACCTATAATCCTTATTTCTTATTTATTTTCTCTTGCGCTTCTTCAGAAAGGTCTCCAAAAGAATATGACAGTTTATGATTTGTTCGCCATGAAATAAAGCCTTGATGTAGTGTGGGGATTAGCAAAAAATCTCCTGGATGTGTTGCTATCGTTGCTGCTGTCCGTTCCAAGCTTTGGGTTGTCAACAATGATACCCACTTTGCGGAACTCAGCTTGAATTTTTTTTTTTTTCTTCTCGCATAGTTTCGCATGCAAAGCTTTTAATTATGACTTTCAAAATGTGCTTCAGTTGACGGTTCGCTCAATTTGCTTTCATAAGCACTGAAAATAGTGCACAGATTATGCCTGTGTCGTATAAAAATAGTTCAGTTTAGATAAGGTGCCAACCTTATTTTGAAAAAAGTGCTCTCCGGCGGCGAATGGCGGTTACACGGTTAAAAATTTTGGACTAAATTTTAAACTTTTTTAGATTACATGTAGGACACGACCAAAAAAAGATCACTTTTTAATCCAATGAAAAGTTTTAAATTTTTCAATCCAAAAAGGATTTATTTTTAATCCGCAAAAAGTTTAAAATTTCTTAATCCAAAAAGGAATAATTGTTAATCCACAGAAAGTTTAAAGTATTATAATCCAAAAAGGATTAGATTTAAGTCCAAAAAAGTTTAAAATAATGTAATCCGAAAAGTATTACTATTTAATCCACAAAAGTGATTACACTGTTAACTGTTATAATGTATATAATAATATTTTGGTTCAGATTTTAATAAACAATTTGTTTCAATTAATTAAAAATAAATTTTGGATGCTTAAACAACATTTAGAATTATATTTAGCTTACATTTCGTAGCAGTAGTAGTTTTCAATCTTATACCTGAATACAATGCGGCAGTGGCAGTTGCATTGATCAGCTGTTATTTTAGGAATACTGTTGTTCAATGGTGAAACTTACATAGCAGCAGTGGCAATAAGCAGTACTGCCGAGGTTAGCCCTATTTCAAAATTCACTGCCAACATGCAAATAATTAAACTACTAAGAAAAATTCCACATTCACTGCTTTTGCAGTAAAATACTAAACAGCTGATCACTGCCGCTGCCACTGACACAACTGCTGCCACTGCCATTGCTGCATTGTAATTCAGCTATTAAATAACATAAATACTTTTTCCTGAAAAAACTACCTTAATGCAAATTTGTAGTCCAAAAATAGTCTTAAACTTAAACTTTTTCGGATTAAAAAAATTAAACTAAAATATGGAATAAAAAATAGTACTTTTAGGATTAAAAATTCCTTTAAACCAAAGTTTGGATTAAAAACTAGTCCAAAATTTTTAACCGTGTATAGTATGTTCGGGAAAAAGTTTTGAAATACTTTAAACTTTCTAAGAACTATAACCAACCTCTGCCGTCTGATAGATAATTGATCAACCTATGAAATGAGTGTTTGAAAAGGGTTCTACGCCTTTTAGGTGCCTACTTATGGGTTAGCAAAGTAGAAATTTGTGGAAAAATCAATTTTATGGGAAGTATAATAAAATGTTTTTTAACATTTTAAATGTTTTATGTTTCTTTTTAAAGGCTTTTATGATTTAAAATAATGCCAGAAAAGATTTACAAAAAAATGTTTTTTTTTTAAATTATTTTTAAATTTTTTGTGAAATATTGCTCACAATTAAAAAAAAATTTTGATTTTGAGTGAAAATAATGTTAAATTTTTATTTTTATTATAGACTATAATTTATAGTTACATAGACTATAATTTATAGTTACACAATTTTGAAATTTTTAAATACTACAATATTAATGCTATACATATTAAAAAATTCAAAATCTATTAAAACAGTTTTTCCATTCTTCATTTGAACAACAGTAGGCGTCAGTTCAAAAATTTGCTCTTTTATATTGTTAACAGTAGATTTGATTACTTCTGAAGACTCCTTTGCATATTGAAAAAAGATGGGTCGGCAAAAATGAACTGATGATGGACGAGGATTTTTCCAATGCTCAGAGATTTCACTTCTAAGTCGTAAAGGAACAACAGAAGCCATAAACATATTTGCATCTGTAATAGTTGTGTCATTTAATGATATTGTTTGTTTATAAGCACTTTGACCGAATGATCCATCACATTCCCACTTATTTATCAACGTGAGCCTATCTGGAAGTAATACTACCTCCCCTTTAGGTAAACTTTGAATAAGGCGTTTGGCAGTATGATCCATCAAATCTTGAAGTTTTACCTCTACCGATACTTCGGTTACCTTTACATTAGATGGCACTGCTTCTTTTTTGGCAGATGTTACTTTTTTGTATCCAGGAAGAATATTTACATTATGATGCTTTAAAGAGTTTCGTAAAATATTATACTTTTCCTTTGACAATCCCAAGTCCATAAACAACGCTAAGGCTTCTTCCAAGGTATAATTTGTTGGTGAAGCATTTGGTGGCGTAGGAATACTCTCTTTTATTCTGTGCAATCGTAATGGGCTTGCAATCGCTACTACTTTTGTAATGTCAGATCTTACCTTTTCTTGGTCTTTAGCATACTTAATGGATAACGCTTCCGACAAATGTGCGGTAGATATTACATCTGTAACACCCTGAAGCTTCCGTTTTCTTGTGAACGATGAACACTCTTCCAAAGATTTTGATGGTCTTCCTCTGATTCGGTCAGCAGATGTATGAGCTTTTTGTGAGTTTTTAAATATTGTTAATTCATTTAGCCAGGTAGAATTCTTTTTCTTGAAGTTTTTCGTTGTACGGCTGGAGGCTTTCCATTTTGCTTTAAGAAACATATAAGTGCTACAGGGTTGCGTGTCATCAGAGATGGCTCTACAATTAAATGTATCTTTTTGTAGTAAAAGTTGTTACAGTTTTATTGTTTTCATGTACACGGGCAAGTATAGGCACACAATTTCAAGAAAATAAGTTAGAGTTTTAAATACTTAAGAACCTCTGTTTAATAGTTCCCGTCACAAACCGTCACTTTTTTTGTTCTATTCTATTAAGTGTGAAAAAAGACCCAAATATCATGTGTTTGCAAAATTGCGCCTGAAAAAAAATATTGGACCGAATAACCCTTTTTCTACATCGTCTCATTAGAATTAACATACCTTTCATCCGAAACCAAAAAATTAATGATCGATTGTATAGTTTGCCTGAAATTCTATTCAAAAGATGATATTTTTTTTTAATTTAAACATTTTTTGTAAGTCCGAAAAATTGTCAACTTTGATTGACTCTAGAATTCATAATTTTTATCCGATTTCAAAATTTTTTTTTGATTCTTAATCAGTGAGAAGTTCTCTATCAGATGTTATTATTTATTTTCATTGCGATTTTTCACAACTAAAAACACTAGTAAGCAGCACATTTTTATGGCAGTAACTTGAAAATTAAATGTTTGAGGCCATCAAATCTAAACAGCAAAAGTCAGGGTGCCCTTATATTTGGTGGCAATTTTATTTTTAAAAAATTTTCTCCTGAAATATTGAAAATGAGTTTAGCTGTTATTCCTTGTCGACACAGAACTAATTGTTTTATAATATGATGACTGTGGCATGCAGGTTAAGTGTGTGGCTTAGCATGCTCGGAGCCCGAGTTCGATCCCCAGTCGCGGCGAAAAGTTTTTTCAATAAAAAAATTTTTCTGATCGATCACTACCTTTCTGCAGACAATGGCAAACCTCAAAGAGTAAATAAAGGCATGTAAAGCTTCTTGAGAATATGAACTTTAGCCGTTCGGAGTCGGCATAAAACATGTAGGTCCAGTTCTCGGTCAATTGTATGCAAACATTTAATAACACACACAACACAATTTGATCATAAGAAGCTCAGACGAAGTTAGCCAAAGGGCTGAAATGGCCAATTTTTTTTTTTTTTTAATTGTTTTGTTATTCATAGCTTACATTATTATTATTTTTCATATTAAATCATTCAATATAGTCTGGTTTATGGTCAAAAAAAACGTTGAGGTTAACTCTTGATTATATGTTTTTAAAAGCTTAAAAATGAAAACCACGGTGGAATCCGACATACTAGTAAGGTTTAAATTTACTAGTAATTTTAAACAAACAAGAAAAGCTTGCCTAGCAGTTTCTTTCAGCTTATTCTTCATAAAACTGTCTGCACATTCGCTATATTCAAAAGTTCTTTGACGTGCAAGTCTGCATAAAATTAGATTTTCATAACAATTTGAAAACTTCTACAAACTCTGCGTTCTAAGAGCTGCGTTAAATCTCAAGCACGTTGCTTAAAATAATTAAACAAACAACAAGGACTCACACACATACGCACACACCCAGCACACTCAACACCCAAACTAGATTAGTTGGAATATTTTTCTAATTACAGCTTACAAGCGGCTGGTTCAGCACTTTCTGTGCTATATATAAGAAGCACTAATTCACGTGAACAATTAAAACTTGCTTCACTTCAGCATTTGGTTCAAGCAACTCTGGCCACCTGTTGAGCAAGATAAATTGTTAGAAAAATGTACAAATATTTGAAGCAGCATTATTAACATGAAAACTTCTGCATACAAATATAAGTAAACAATATTTTAAGCAGTATTTTTTGCTTATTTTCCGTGAAGCTTCAGTCACGTTAATAAGGACGATATGTTACATTTACTTTGCAATAAGTTACATGTGTGCGTGCATGTTATGGCCGACATTTTTCTAGATATTGTTAAGAATGTGTCAGTTTGGTGAAATACTTCTAAGGGTTATTGAAAAAAATGGCGACATGTAGCCATGACAATTTTAAATACAAAAGATGTCTGCTGCATAGAGTGCCAAACAGGAACAAAGAATGTGAAGCAGAAACAGAAAAAGAAACAGAAGCAGGCAAAAACTTCTAGCAACGATTGTCAAGGAATTTCAACAAGATTGAAACTTTTACTCAAAGCATTTGAAAGTGTTTGTTTTCTTTTTTATTCTTTCTTTAAGTTTGCGATTGCCGGAATAAATAAAATTTTCTCTTCATATTTAGCATAACTAACCACAAATTTTGCATGTTCTATGTATTTTAATATCAAACATTTTTTTGGCTTAGTCCGAAAAAAGGTTTGCAATAAATTGTTAGCTTTTCAATTGAGCATTCTGTTAAGCTATTTATCACAAAACGTTTTGCTATGGTAAGTTTATGAAAAAAAATGTTGCCTTGATGTCGGCAATGTGGCATTTCGTCTTTGATATGTGATGAACAGTTTGATTAGATAAAAACTTTTTTTTTTTCTATTATATATTTACTAAGCCAATATTTAAGAATATGTATGAAATAAATGCCGCTCATTGTTATGCAAAACAGCACCTTGTTTGAATTTAACAAGAATGGCGCTATATTAGTTCTGGCGCTATATAAGCATTGCTATGAAATTTCCATGATATTTACAAATTGCACAAAATTCCAAAATTCCGCATTTTTTTTTTTTTTTTTTATAACATGGCTAAAATTACATTTATTAATGTTAGGCAATATATTTACACTATTTTTGTTGCTTGTTATATTCATTATGAATTAATGGATTTATTAAACCTTGACTTAACTTTGACCAAGTGCTCAAAAACTTATACAACTGTTCTTATAACATAGTATGTACATAATTGAATTTGATCCTTTATGTTGACAACCAAAACTTGTGTAGCAATAAACTTGCATAGTTCGTTAAGTTTGGTTAGAAATTCAATATGATTCAATTACTAATTAACTAGAATTCAAGCAGAAAACTTTTTAGTTAAGCAAGTCACCATGGTTTATACGCAACATTATGTATCAATATCTTCTGTATCTCTAATGCTCTTGATTACATTAACTGACCTCAGTTTCTATACCTGTTTTGTTTGGCATAATTTGGATTTGGACGGATATGTAGAAAATATGCATAACAACAAAAACATACCTTCAAACATAAAAATAGAAAATTAAAAAATAGAAATTGTGCTTAACTTATAAATTTGTTACGATGTAATAAATGTAACAGCTTTTCGAAATTATGTCGAAACAAATAGTATATAAATAGAAGACTGCATGTAGCAAGGCAACAATTACACAACACTCCTGATGAGTTGGTATAGCTGTTGATTACCATATACAGAGTTGATCTTTAATCCTCACCTCGACCAAATATTTTTTTCAATGGAAAAAATGAAAAGAAATTTTAAAGCAATAGTCTTGTGCTTCAAGATTCCATTTGTTTTTTCTAACAATAATTAAAGCACCGTGCACTGCATTACCTCAAATATCGACAAAAATTGTGTTGTTTGCAATTTTCGGTTAGATAATCTCAAAAATATGATAGCTCACTTCTGAAGGTGTATTCGAGTTAAGGACATCAAATATATCAAAAACCTTCGGAAAAGTATGGTTTCATTTCTGGTTGAGCAACTTGGTCAAATTTTATCAGCCTGTGTTATAAAATTTAACTCATCTAAAACGTTACATATAATGTTGTCTCATATACTTACTTACTTACTTAGATGGTGCTTACAACAGTTGGTCTGTTTTGGCCTCGTCTAAGAATTTGCGCCAACCTCTTTTGTCGTGCGCTTGCTGGCGCCAGTTGGAAACTCCAAGCGTTGTCAGGTTATCCAATGCCTGGCCTTTCCAATGGAAAAGCGGTCTTCCTCGTCTGCGTTGGCCACCGCTGGATACCGAATCCAATATCTTTTTCGCTGGAGCTTCGACGTTCATTCTCTCGACATGACCTAGCCAGCGAAGCCGCTCTATTTTAATACGCTTGACTATATCGATGTCGGCATATAGCTCATACAACTCGTGGTTCCATCGTATTCGCAATTGACGCAGATTGGACCATAGATCTTGCGAAGGATTTTTCTCTCGAACACTTCCAAAGTCCTTTCATCAGAGCTACTCTACGTCCAGGTTTGTGATGCGTATAGTAGGACGGGCATGATTATTGGCTTATAGAGCGTCAGTTTTGTTCGTCGAGAGAGAGCTCTGCTTCTCAATTGCCTACTGAGCCCAAAGTAACACCTGTTGGCAAGAGTTATCCTTCGTTTAATCTCAATACTGATATCGTTGGAGGAGTTAATGCTGGATCCCAGGTAAAAAAAGTCCTTCACTACCTCAAAGGAGGTGTTGTCAACAGTGACGTGGTTTCCAATACGCTGGGACTGTTTGTTTGTTGACACAAGATACTTCGTTTTATCTGCATTCACTGCAAGACCCATTCGACTCGACTCTTTTTCTAGCCTGGAGAATGCTGCACTGACTTCGCGCGTATTTTTCCCAATGATGTCAATATCATCAGCATAACACTATTATAGAAAATTGTGCCGCTTCGTCTCAGGTCAGCAGCTCGGATGATCTTCTCCATAACTATATTAAAGAAGTCGCACGATAAGGAATCACCTTGTCTGAAACTTAACTTGGTATCGAACGGAAGGGAGAGGTCCTTCCCGATTTTCACTGCACTGCTGGTGTTGTTCAGTGTCATCCTGCAAAGACGTATTAGCTTCGCAGGAATACCAAATTCAGACATGATGGAGTATAAGTGACTCCATATTGGACTGTCGAAGGCGGCTTTGAAGTCGACAAAAGTATGGTGTGTGTCGATTTGTTTTTCAAGGGTCTTTTCCAAGATTTGTCGGAGCGTGAAGATCTGGTTAATGGTGGACTTTCCAGGTCTAAATCCACACTGATAAGGTCCAATCAGTTGGTTAACGTTGGGCTTTAGTCTTTCACACAATACGCTCGACAGGACCTTATATGCGATATTAAGAAGGCTAATCCCACGGTAGTTGGCGCAAACGGTGGGATCGCCTTTTTTGTGGATTGGGCAGAGCACACTGAGGTTCCAATCATCTGGAATGCATTCTTCCGACCATATTCTGCATAGAAGTCTGTGAATGCATTTAAACAGAGCTTCGTCACCAGTCTTAAACAGCTCAGCCGGAAGGCCATCGGCTCCTGCGGCTTTGAGGTTTTTAAGACTTAAGAGACCTCTTTAAAGTCGGGCAGCGGAACTTCAACGCTGTCATCCATAATTGGGATTTCCGGGATATCATCTCCACTGGCGGCATTGTTGTCAGCGTCGCCATTTAAAAGACTGGAGAAGTGATCCCTCCACAACATCAGTGTACTCTGGATATCTGTCACTAGATTCCCATTCTCATCCTTGCAGGAAGAGGCTCCGGTCTTAAAACCATCGGCCAGGCGTTTTATTTTTTCGAAAAATTTTCGAGTCTTATTCCTGTCGCCATGCATCTCAATTTTCTCGCACTCACGCATTTCCGCCTCTCGTTTTTTTCGCCTGAAAATGCGTCTCTCTTCCCTCCTCTTCTCTCGGTATCGCTCCATAACAGCACGCGTTACAACCGACTGCAAGGTGGCTTTGTAGGCGGCGTCCTTCTATGCAGTGGCGTCGCGACACTCCTGGTCGTGCCACTGGTTTCGGCGAAGGCGATGGTAGCCGATCACCTCTTCGGCAGCCGTATGCATTGAGTGGGATATGTGCGTTCACTGTGCGCATTATCCACTGTTGTCTCATATATTTCTTACAATTAAATGTTATAAAATGGTGCCATTGCTTAAAAAATTCGAATTTCATAAAGGACAATATCAAAACCTTGTCTTTTTGCATAACTTTGAATTGCAAAATATTTCAGATTCGTGATCAACGACCCCAAAAATCCGTGTTTATAAAATTTGAACTTCATTAAGTCTTTATTACAGAAGTAAGCATTTTAATAACCATTTCGAAACCGCCATTCTGAATTTCAAATCATTGACTTCATATTCATGATCAGCGATCCTAAAAACCTCTGTATAACAAATTTTTTTTAATTACTCTTTATTACAGAAGTTGGCTTGTTCATTCCCGCCATTTTTAATTAAAGAATTTTAACTTCAGATTCGTTATCCACGACCCCAAAACCCTTATAGTACCAAATTTGTTGCGATGCCGGTTTGGTTTGAAATCTCGCAGAGACAGAGAAATAAATCCCAGAATTGAAAAGTTTGGATTATATCTGAAATATCTGATAAAGACATTACATTTTTTTAGATTACATGAATATTGACGGTTGATGAACAAATTTAAAATACAAATTTTCAAAAAGTTGTTGAGATTTATCTTTAAAACTGAAAGTCATTTTTTTAATGCCAGTTGAAAAATTATGCATAAGAAGGCTGATTATGGGAACGCTGTTCGGACTAAAAATTGTAAAATGCATATTCCTTTTTTCAAAGAACGAAGAATTATTTTTTAATAAATCAATTTTTATTGATTTTATCTATTAAAACAAACCATTTAAAGTTTTTGTGGACAAATTTTTAAAACTAAAAATGTTCACTTCTGAGACGAAGATGAATTTTGTAACGATTCATATGGAAACGCCTTGCACACCCAAAGTTAAGCATGAACTTAAAATAATTATAACGGAAGCAAAGAAAATATTAAAATTAAATCTTTGAAATGGTTTTATTCAAGAATTCATAAATCTTATATAATAAAAATCTTGGGAGTCTTAAAATGTACCAACAAAATTAAATGACAATTAAAAAATCACAGCCAATTTCTTTTTTCGGTTTAACGAACACTTAACTGTTCATTTAAAACAAAACTCACAAACAGAATGTTTGTCATACTTAAATTCTTATGTTTTTGTGACCATAAACAATGAGTACCAATAAAAATGCTGCTTCCTAATCAAGGTAAATAAATTTTCACAAAACTTATTTGTTTAATTCAATTCAATAAAAAAAATTGTTAAAATTAAATATTTGTAATAAAGTAAAATTTAAAATTTAAGTATTCCATGAACCGACCTGAAATGAACTTTTCAAAAATTCTTCTTTTATTGATGCTTTGCAATTTGAGCAAATTTTCCAAGTCCAGTCAAGCTGTTAAATAAAGGTTAACCAAACTATAATCTTAATCAATAAAATCAAGCACCGAATCCTAGAAATCAGTCTGTACCAATTAGAAATCACTTAGCAAAATTGTTACAATGCTATCCCAAAAGTTTATTTCACACCCGCATACTTACTAACTACACACGAACAGCTCAAGCAACTGTTGATAACAATTTTATGGAACATAAATGTTGTAAAATTCCAAGTGAACAAACAGAACTTAACAATATACATAGCTTTAAGAGCTCTTGGCCTCATTGACTGCCATTTGAGAATTTATTGGCTTGCAGTTTTAACAATTGATTTTGATTTTTATTTGAAACACTCAGTTCGAATTTTTTATTATTATTGTTATAACATTTGAATGGCGTGAACTGAGCATAAAGTTTCTACCACCTCTTTCTTTACAGCCTCCACAAAAATTAAACCAACAATATTAGTCTCAATGAATAAGTTTTACGCACCGTTTCTGTTGCTTGCGTTCTGCATTACTTACATTTGCTGCGAACCCTACGTAGAGCATTCGGCAAATGCCGCACATCAATCCAATTCGCTACTCACTGAAGCAGATGCCGATGGCCGAAATGCTGATGTGGACGCTTCAAACTATGACAAGCGTGTTGAACGTTATGCTTTTGGGCTGGGACGTCGAGCTTATACATACACCAATGGCGGTAATGGAGTCAAGCGTCTGCCAGTCTACAATTTTGGACTCGGTAAACGTGCCAGACCCTACTCTTTCGGCTTAGGAAAGCGTGCTGATTTCGAAGATGATGCTCAATATGATGCCGATTTGGATCATAATAGCTACAATCAACAAGGATATATTGGTAAGTTAACAAATGGTGGCAGTGTTGGAGTTAAATGTTTTTTAAATTTTATTTTTAATATTCTTAGATGAGAAACGCAATCGACCATACAGTTTCGGTTTAGGCAAACGTGATGGCTTGGAGGAAGTTGATCGAAGAGGTTATCCCAACAGATATGGATTTGGACTGGGCAGACGTTAAGAGAAGAACGCGGTTCTTACTAAGTGACTTGTTCATGACCACTTTTTTTAAACTCTAAATTTTAATTGAAGTTAACGATTATTTTTATGAAAAGTGCTTATTTTAAATAGTATTTATCTTCACCAGGTTACAGTTTAGACTTAAAGCAGCATACTGCATAATCATCCCTTAGAGGGTTAATGAAAAAAAAAACCAAAAACAAGAAAATATCTTACAATTGGGTAATTAAGAAATAGCAAAATAATTTTAATTAAGAGCAGAACATTTGTGTGCTTAGCTGTGTTATTTTTTTAAATGAAGATAAAATAAAAACATTTTGTAGATACATTCACAACAACAACAACAGCAAAAATCTTTAAACTGCTAATTAAATATTACTTATTGAGCGCCATCTTGTATTTTAATTTAAATGTATTATTTATGACCTCAACCACTTGTTGCAGCTACACTGCGTAGAATATGAAGCTCAAATTTTAATCTATGTATGTGTCAACGTATTAACATATTATTATTATGATAAAAACAAAGAAATATCTTGCAAATGTACACTAGTCAATACATATAATGTTCAATTAAACATAAACATGCAAACATTTAAAACTACATGTTAAATAAAAACAAAAAAATATTTATGTTAATCAATGTAAAGTATTTTAAAATTGCATAATATAATCAAGCCCCATGAATAACTATTTAAACAATATATTTTAATTATAACCAAAGAACAAGTCAACGAGGTAGTTTTGGCGTGTTCTCTAAACAGAGTTATTTAAAAATTAAGTGAATTAGAAGTGATTTATTTGCGTGTAAAAATATCGTTAGTTTTATAAAGACAACAACAGAAATAAATATCTATTAAAAAAATAATAAACTAATGCATTCGTTGTTGAACACAACAAGGAACAACAAAAACAAATCATTTCAGTTCATATTTACAACAATTGTGAATTGTTAATTTCTTTAATATGCTAACTTAGAATAATTATTTGTTTGGTATATTTTTAAATTTTGTGTTAATTTAGAAAATTCAAATAAAACATGAAGAACAAAACAAAACGACATATTTTAAGCAGCAGAATAATAGAATTCATTAGATTTTTATCCAGCAAGAATATTACTTTTTTCTTTCGTCATGTTATTAAAATTCGAAAAAACAAATATTTTTATATTGTTACAGCCGTTGTTGCAGTCGTCGTCAATGTGTCGTTATTAATAAATATCAAATAAAATTTGTGTGCATACTTTCAGGCTGACCATTTTTTCATATGATATAAGCACTGTAATAGCAATGATGAACAGTTTGAGCGATATTAGGTCGGAGCATATCACTTGGGTTTTACACATTAAGATTTCCAAAATATTTTTAAATTTTCAAACTATGATATGCTTGTATTATATGATATGCATAATATGATATATATCATGTATTATATTATGATATACTGTGCAGAGAAAAATTTCCAGTAAACCAATTCTAATATTTAAACTAATGCCATGTTCACACAGGAGTTTAGTTTGCGTTTCGTTTGAGTTTAAATGCAGCTGTTCACACAGAGATGCGTCGGCAGAATTGAGTTTACGGTGGATTGAAATGATCGCCAATTTTGGGAATTTCGCTCAAACCTCAGCTTTTTTTGGGTCTTACTGATTGACTGATGAGAAACCCCCATCTTCTAAACTTTCCCAAGTTCTTTTATTTGTTTTTTGGCTTATTTTTGTTAATAATAAAATCAAATAGAAACTTGCATAATTGAGAATCAGCTGTTGTTGGCATTTTTTATCGTTCAATCGAATTGAACACAGCTAAAATTAACTGAACGAATGTTTTTATCAAACACAAGCATACTTTTAGGCATGTTTCAAATTGAGTTTTGGTAAACGAGAAAGCAAGTTGTGTTCAGTTGTGAACATGGCATTAGTTTAAAATCATAAATAATCATAAAATGTCATTTTTCACAATTAAGGAATTCTAGTTAAGCTCTTACTTTTGTCATACTCTGAGATTATTATTAATATTATAGTGATCTATATCATCACCAAGCAAGGAGCTGGACATCTTTGTAGAATATGGTGCCATTTGCGAAGTACACCTGGGGCCTTACTCTGCAACGCGATTCGAAAGCTAAATTGTTCGAATTCGGAAATTTGACACTCTGCAATTCGACTTTCGCATTAAATATTTTGACATTTCTTCTATTTCTTCACACTGATTTTCGCATTTTTAACGTTTAAAAGCCAGTTATGCTATCTTTAACTGAATATTTGTTGAAACGATAAGTTAAGTCACTGTCACTAATGCGAAATAGTTACATTTTGAGATTTAACTTTCGAATCGCATTTAATTTTCGAATCGCATTGCCTTTCGAATCGCGATACAGAGTAAAGCCCCTGACTTTCGTAAAATCCCCTTCATGATGAAATTAAAGAGATCGCATGATAGCGGGTTGCCTTGTTACAGCGAATTTATTAATTTTGTAATTGCTTTATTGAATTATTCAATTATATTTATAGATTTGTATAAAATAATTGTTTCTTGTCATTGGAAACAATTCTTTATGAAAGACACTTCCTTTGCCAATTAACAAAGCCACTTAGGAAAAATAAAATAAAATACTTAAAGAAAAGTTCTGACAAAGACACGGACGAACAAAAACGAAACAAGGTTCAATAACTTATTCGAATTATGGTATAAAATGGCATAAAATATAACATATATCAATGTCAAAACAATAAAATTAATACATACATACAATACAATACACTACAACAATATAGAGATAATCAATCAAAGACAGTGTTTTTTAATATATATCTATGCCTAGCTTACAAAGTATGACTTCAAAAGCATATACTGAGGAAATAAAAGTATAGGGTTTGTTGCGTAGTACGCCATAATCTGGCTCCAAACTGGGCAATGCACGACTAGAAAAATTGGATAGCTGCTGTTGACCACGTACACTAGCACCAGGATTACGCGCATTCTGTTTCATCTTTTCTTTGCGAGCAACAAGTTTTTTTGTCTCACGTACAACGTAGATGGCTTCTGGTGTGGTCATGAATTCGCGTATGATCTACAAAGAATATAAAAAAAAAAAAATAATTATTTTATTAATGGACATAAGCCATACCTTTCTTTTTTGCGGACAGTGTGCAAATATCCAGATCAAGGTGCATAACGTATTAAATATTTCACAGTCTTTGTTGCACCAACGCAGCAGCATCTGTGCAATGGTAGCAAGTCCACCTTGTTGGAATGTGTTAGCTGTGGTGCTATTATAACGCGCCAAATTTAAAATTATACAACTACAGTACTCAATCAGCTGTTTATCCACTTCGGAGCGTATGGCTTGAGCCATGATGCCATAACAGAAGGTGCATATAAAGTCTGAATGACCCATCAGCAGATGAGGCACGGTTCGCGATAAACGTTCTAGAAAACACAAAAACATTTAAAAAGCAACTTGAACGGATTCTATTTGTTTATGTAACTTTGGGAATAATTTTTTACCTAGTCTGGTCAACACATGCAGCGCTTCCGAAGCACTGAAACGTCCACGCAGCAGACGCACTGCATCCTGCACCTTCCATCGTATAGAGTTCATGGCACTGGAGTTTTCTTTGAGCAATTTTATATTTTTACGTATCGTTAGTATGCGCACGTTACGCCAACGTTTACGCACACGATAACCACGCCAGTAGCGTTGTATAATTTTCGCTGCTTTTTTCTGACGCAAGAACTCCATCATTTCGGGTGTCATAAGAGATTGCAAACGTTTGCGTGCCAAAAAACCACGCACCTGCGACTGAAAACTGAGCGTGCTACTCTTGAGTTGCAAATATTGGCTACGCACGGTCTGCATTTCCAAACGACCTCGAAACCGCTGCTGCAAGTGAATTGTGGTACGCTTGAGTAGTAGATAATTTTGACGGGCGACAAGCATATCACGATGGGCACGGTATTTACGCTGTATGCAAATGATGAGCGAGCGTATTAGTTCATATTGATTGCGCATTTTCAGCATTTCTAGACGAGCGCGATAGCGACGCTGCAAAATAATCGCTGCCGCTTGTAAACGCTGAAAGCTTAGACGTTGTTGTCGCATTTCCATTGTGGCACGCAGCACTCGCTGAATGACTATGATTTTTTGCACTGTATTCAAATAGAGTTGTCTTTGCTCGCGCATAGCTTGAGTCGCACGCCATTTACGCTGTATTGTAAGACTACTGCTACGTAGACGCTGGAAGGTGTGTTTCTCGCGTCTTTGATGCAATACGGCACGATACCAGGTTTGCAAACAACTCGCAGCATTTCGTTGCTTAAGGTATTCACAACGCTGACGCTTCATAGCCAGATAAGCACGAAAGCGGCGTTGAATGCAGATTATTTTTGCACGCTTTGATAGGTATTCTTTTTGTACAGTGCGCATGAGCAAAGTGGCACGATAACGACGCTGCAATTGAGTGATTAACTCACGTTGACGCAGGTAGTCCTGACGTACCAGACGACCTTGTATTTTGGCTTTGTAGCGGCGCTGCATGGATATGATCAAATCGCGCTGTCGCCTGTAAGCCAGCCGTGTGTGTAACATGCATTGCTTGGCGCGATAACGACGCTGTACACACAAAGCCGCCTTTTTTAAGCGTTTATATATAGTACTAGCTACCAGCATTGCTTGGCGCGCTCTGTATGCTCTTTGCAACACAACAACAGCACGTTGTTTTTTCTTAAATATCGCACGTTCAGACTTCATCAACAAATAGCCGCGCACATATTGTTGTATGCAGGTAACAGCTTCACGTGTGCCCTGATATTTTGCGCGCATGAAACGCATCAGCTTGTAGGCGCGATATCTCTGTTGTATAATTAATGCGGCTGATTGCTTGAGCAGGAATGCATTACGTTGCCGACGCATTTCCAACTTGTCACGATAGCGACGCTGCACCAAGACGACTGCAGCACGCAACTGCAGATATTCTGACTGCTGCACACGCATCAATTTGTTTGCACGATATTGTTGCTGCACCACGCTGGTGAAATACTGCAGCGAGATATAAGCAACATGCATGCGTCTTGCTAAGCGTGTTGCCCGCCATTTGAGCTGTATGCGTACGATACACTGTCTGACATGCATGTACGTGGACAGCTGTTTTTTCATTGCTAAGCGTCCCCGATAGTAACGTTGCATGCTGCAAGCAGCTGCACGCATTCGCAGAAACTTTGCACGTTGTATTTTCATGACTTGTGTGGCACGCACTTTAAGCTGAACTCTTCTAATAATGGACAGTTGTCTTAAGTAAATCTGACGCTGCATGCGCATTTTGATCGAAGCTTTATAGCGCTGTTGAAGTTTGAGGGTAATATGTTTTAACTGTAAATACTTTGCACGTTCTACAAGCATCAACTGTCTAGCTCTAAAGCGTCTTTGTAGCACAATTGCTGCTGCGCGAAGTGTTTTGAATACTTGTTTTTCCTTTCGCATAGCCAGCTCGGCTCGGTATCTGCGTTGTATGTTAACAGCACTTCGACGTCGTAGCAAAAACTCCTTACGCACACAGCACATAGTTTGATAGGAACGCCAATACTGCTGTATGCGAGTAGCGGCTGAGCGTTTTGCTTGGAAATCACGACGTAGATTTATAGCTTTGAAAAATGACTGCAAACGCGCTGCACTTCGATACTCCAGATTGGATTGACGCTGTATATGTACTACATGTTGCACTACATTGTGCCACTTGTGATGCAGCACAATTGAACGCATAAAACGTTGTAGAATCAAAGCTTTTTCATGTCGCAAATGAGCACGTTTGCGTAATTCGCCAATGAATTCGGCAGCATGAAGTAGTTTTCTGGAAAAAATCCAGCGACGAACACAGCGCTGCAGGTAAACGCAGTTATCTCGTAGTACTAAAAACTCTTGTCTGCATTGTCTGCCTTTTATGGTTGCGCGACACCAATGCTGTAGACGCACAATAGCTCTGAGCGTGTAATAGAATTGCTTGCGTACCAAATGACGTCGCATGTATTTTTGCACTACTATTGCTGCACACATGCGTTCTTCTTTGTAAACAACGGCAAAACGACGCGTCATAAATCCTCGGAAAAACGCTTGAATTGTTGTGGCAGCAGCCACACGGCGTTGCTCTTCCTTGTAGCGAATACGTCGCTGCACAACGACACGCAACCAGGACTTGCGCCACCATTGCTGCAACACTTCAGCAGCAGCATGGAACTTGGGTGAACGAAATTTATATATTATTTGCCAAAGCAGGGACAGTGTTTTTTCACGGTGTCCGTCCACAATATCTGCCGGCGTTATTGAACCCTTCAGTTCAAAATTAGCTTCCTGCAGTGCACGCAGTCCCAAGTTGACATTGAAAATGCGCTGTAATCGTGAAATAGCGGGCACACGCAATTGTTTGCTCAGATCTTCACGCAATAAAATTATTTCCATGATGCGCGTCAGCCGTATGCCATCACGTAGATCCACGGCCAAATTGTTGAACGCATAGTCGAATTCATCGAGAAAGCTTTGCTTGTGCTGTAGTGCATAGCCCAAGCGTTTTAACTCTCGCGTGATATCACCGATGTTGGCCAGCAGCTCAGAGGAGAATTTTAGCAATATATCCCTGGTTTCTTTATAGGGTGATTTTTTGATAAACAAGCAGGGATTGTGTTTGACGATACGGTGTTGCTTAGCCTTGTCCAGAAATAGCAGGAGAAAGAGCATTTTCTGTAAAGTGAACTTTTTGATGTGATCTGCATATTCGTCGGACAGCGTGTAAGCTTTCGAGTATTTCTGCTCCAGAAACTTATCCCGAAAGAGTCTATGAAAAGGAGATGAAGGTTATTTGGGAGATTGTAGAAAAAGTGTACAGTCCAGCCCGTTGATTGAATTATGACCGATGAGTAAATTTTAACAATTTAAATATAACATATAAACTTATTTTTGGGAAAATAAGTAAGTATTAATATATTTTGAGTTCGACAATTAATCCAGTTCCCTAAACGGTTTAACACGGTAAGACACACTTTTACTGCGTTTTCCCAATAATAACATTTAAATTTCGTTCTAAAATGTAATACTATCATTTTGTTTTAAGGTTCATTACTCATAAAGTTAATTCTTTAAATCCCTTTACATATTCAAATTAAAAAAAAAAAAAACCATTACTTTCTTTGTGCATATTGAGGAAATGCTGAAAAAATTGTGCATACTGAGGAAATGCAGGAAAAATGTTGCATCACCTAATTTAAGTGCTAGTTTTATATTGGGTATGCCAGGAGGCATACCGCTTACAAATTATACAAATCATTAACTCATACGAAGAAAACTCTTCGCTTTCTGAAAAGTAGATTATTCTGACTTAAATCGAATTAGAACGATTAGGCCGACGATTATAATTCAATAATGCGGTATTGTCATGTGATTGTTATTATCAACCGATATAGCAACTTAAATATCTGTGGCCACAAGCATTTATAGCCTAAGTCGTCTTTTAATGTTTTGAGAAATATTGCTTTACAATTTTTAATCGCTACACAAGTTCTATGAAAAGTTATTATGTTCTTGTGCCATAACTTTGGCTAGAATAACACTAGAAGCTCTATGATTTTGTGTATATTTAGATTAACGCATCAAACATTCATCTGTTTTCTAACTCAATCGCTTCTTAAGTCGACTTATCGCTTGTGACCACAGATATACGCCAAACAAGCTAATTTTATGCTTACCTGTTTAGAATAAATGTGCTTAAACCAACAATGTCACTATTTGAATTTAAATGTATCTTTTCACCATAGACAACTTCTAGACCCAATCGCAGCCACAGAGGATTGAAGTACAGCAACAGTTCAAGAATATAGCGCTGCATTACCACATCCAAATGTAAATTCCGATCGCTGCGAATACGTATAGCATTCTTGTTGACATATACTGCAACTTTTGAGCATGGCACACGCATTTCTTCATTCAAAAAGAGCTGCACTGCAGCTCGACGTAGAGATTCTAGTCGAAATTTAGTTAAATAATTCACGGAATGTTCTTCTTTTGTAGGTGCAAGCATGAGTTCTTTGTTACGCACTTCGTTAAAAAGCTTGCCCACATCTATTTTAGCATTACAATCAGCATCTAAATCGGCTGGTATTGATACCAATGCATTCAGCCATTTCTTGAAATCGTTTTGATGTCTATCGACTGCACGTTCATCCAAATACATGGTGGATGCAAGAAAAGGATCGCAGGTAGTGGTCGCTGCAAATGGATCGGGATTAATGTAAGACTGAAGATATAAGTCTGAATCGTAAAGTTTAATGCGTGGTTCATTTTTAATTTTCCGTGGCGTTATAGGTTTTTTAACCAATGATAAGGTTTTTGCAAGTTTGAATTTGTTGGGCTGAGCTTGTGACCAGCAGTTTTTAACACGAATTGCTGAAGCATTTGTGGGTGCGGGACGTTGAAATGATAAATCTGCATCAATTCGTTGACGCTTCGGTGGCGAAACTTGAGTCAAACCTAAAATGGAAACGTTTAAAAAAATATTCATTTACCCAAT
The DNA here is from genome assembly GCA_958299015.1 of Tetanocera ferruginea. Lineage (NCBI taxonomy): Eukaryota > Metazoa > Arthropoda > Insecta > Diptera > Sciomyzidae > Tetanocera > Tetanocera ferruginea. Next base: position 139,062,376 of record OY282642.1, read on the forward strand.
CAATCGTATAACTTACCTAATTTGTTGTTGTTTTTTGTATTTCCATTGCTACTAGCAATTGATTCTGTGCTAGGTGATTCAGTGAAAGAAAGCTCACGCGATCTTCGCTTGTTGACAGCAACATCGGGAGACTCAGAGTTGGGACTAGGTTTTTTCGATATTTTAGGCGGAGTTTGTCGCGGTGAAGCGTTTTTGTACTTATTTAAAAGAATTGGACTATTTTTTCGAGACTTACAACCAATTTCATTGAGATTAAATCGACTCGATTGAGCTAAGATATCGTTTTGGTTAAACATGTTTTCGGCATTTGATATCAGGCTATTTTGGCTAGAAAATGAGTCATTTATTGAGTCGTTTTTATAATCGGGCGAATCAGTTCTAGTTATTGTTTGAATAGACTTTATTTCCTCTTTAATGTAAGACCTAGCATCTTCTTGTTGGGGCTTTAGGGTAGAGGTCTGAAAGAAATATCGATTTTGTTCAATGGAACGCAAGGATTGCATCTCATTAAGATTTGGCATTGAGCCTTGATTTGAGATTTTCGAGGCAGTAGGTGACTTGAATGAAAGATCCTTCATGGATTCTGAGTATTTACGCAGCGGAGTGCCAATTAATTTTATATCTCGCTTAAGCAGTTCCGAAGCTTCAAAATCAGCTGTACTTTGCTTATCAAAAGTTTTTTGAAAATTTTTCGTTGCATCACCACCATTTGAACTGTCATGAGCATCTTCCTCTTCGATCATGGCTAAAGGTCTTGCAATAGGCGTTGCAGATATAGTTGTTGTTTTGTTCAAAACAAAACCGCCAAAACTTAAACGACCATCAACAAAAGAGTCATCAAAACTTTCCAAAGATTCTGTGCGTTTAACTTCAAAGGTCTTGTTTGTTATAGAAGCTGCTGCAGCTGTGGTCCTTGTCTCGTCAAGTGCTGCATCTATTTTAATATGTGGAACAATGTGTTCTATTAACTCGTTTTCTTCGGTTAATTCAACAGCTGTTAGACGCCTTGGACGTAATTCGTGCAAGCTCTCTTCTGCAGATTTTGCATTAACAGGTGTGGGCCAAGAGGCCAGGTTATCAATATCAGAAGATTTTTTTGTTTGCGTGTTAGTTAATGGCGTAAACTTGAGGTTATCAATGAGATTTATCACATTGTTTGGTGTCAGCGGGCTAACATTTTCTTTGTGTTCCTCACACAAGCTTATAATAGGTGAAATATTACTGAAACATTCAGCTTTGGTGTTTAGATTCCTCTCAATCAATGGCGAAATATTCATTTGCTTATCTCTTTGCTGTGTCTGCTGCTGCTGCTGCTGCTGCAATACACTAGAACGCATTGTGTTTTTCCACTGCAGTTGTATCTTTTTGTCTATTTCTTTTTCAGTTTTTTGTGTTGGCTTCTCCTGTTGCGAAATGAAACGTTTTCGTTGCTGCATTTGAATTGAAGTTTTACCATTTCGTGATGCGCCACCTTTGGGTGATTTCAAACGGAGTGTTTTCACATGAGTGTTACTCACACCAGAAGAGATTGTTGGATACTTTCGGGTGCTCTATAAATATATTGTATAAATAAAAATAATAATAAGATTGTTAAGAAAATATTAATAGCGTACCTTAGCTGGCTTGATCGCCATGGTTTTTAAGATTATCATGACATCTTTGCGAAAGTTTCTATTGTCTGTCAATTGCATATTTTCTTTGCAGGCTACATCGTAAAGAGGATTCCATACCATTTCCATTTCGACAATACTGTGAGCTGGCACAATATTTACCATCCAATCAATTGTAATATTGTGCTCAGATCTAATGGGCTTTGTAACTTTGACCTTATAAAAAAAAAATTGATTTTATATGCACTTTTCGATGATGAATAAAGCACTTAAGAACACAAGACATGATTTATGCGATTATAACTAATAGATTAACCTAAAATTCCAGTCTAACTTTAACCGAAATTTTTCACTTTTAAATTATAACTGCTAAGACAAGTGCTACAGTTTCACCAACATAATCAACTCGTACATTATTTACAGTAGCAAATAGCAAACCGCGAAGAAAAAATTAAAAAAAGAGAAACAAGAAAAAGCTCTTGCTTATAATCGAAAAGGCAATAATTTTTCAGCCCAATTTCTCTTCAACACAATTAAAGGAAATTATAAAAAATTAAATATGCTTGAGGATTACGAAGTTATTTTCATGTTTCGAGTTTTACCCAATATTTAAACTAGAAACAGATTTTCTAAAACAGTATGTTTACTTTTACTACGGGTTTTTATCAATAAATAATTATGTAATTTTAGAAATTTACAGTTCTGATATAAATGGAGAACGTTAGGATAAAAATTGTAGTACTTATGCAACGTCAGGGTTTTAAATCATAACATTTTTACTATTTTCTCATGTTTTGAAAGAACTAACCTTAAAACTTTTTCACTTTCAAATTGTTACTGCTTAAGGACACGTACTACCTTGATGATGCACCAAGATAAACAACTCTTAAAAATACAATTTAGCAGCAAATGTAACCACGAACAACAAATAAACTCTTTTTGTGAAAGTTCATTAAATCATAAAATTAAAAAAAGAAACAAGAACAATCACATTTAGAAAATGTTCTTTAAGTCAAACCGAGTGAAATGAACTGTTCTCAACATTTTTGTGGACATGTGACAAAACAACTTCTATCTTAATACTCTAGGTAAGAGTATTTTTCCAGAATTTATTCTGAAGCTCAGCCGGAGATAATTGTTATAAAATATTGCGACAGCAAGTGGTTTTTTTTCTATCCCAATGTAATCAAAAAGCATGACTCAATAATAAGATAGGCTCATATTTATATGGCTGCTCAAATGTCTAATAATACTAATAAAACTGTGCGTGTCACAAACGTCAAAAAATAAAGGAATAACAATTAGAAAAAATTAAATTCAAACAGTTGTACTTGTAAATGAAATTAATTGAAACTAGTATCGCCTGGGGTCGAAATTTGACCAATTTATTGATTGCCTATTTATAATTACTAGTATCTCCTGGGGTCGAAATTCGACCAATTTATTGATTGCCTATTTATAAATACTAGTATCTCCTGGGGTCGAAATTCGACCAATTTATTGATTGCCTATTTATAAATATGTATATGCGAGATGATCAAAATAAGTTCGAGGCTATAACTTTTCATTGATTGGCGATATTAAGCTATTTTCTTCAGAAAAATTATTTATATATTTAATTATTTCTTTCAAAAACAGAAAAACAACATTTTAAAAAAAATTAATTTTATCAAAAAAATCATAGGGGGTAGCCTTGATTTTTTGATGGCACGGACAGTTTATTAATTTAGTGTAAGACAAAATAAATTCACCGTCAATTCGGTATAGACTTTGAAAGAAAATCAAAAATGCAATTTTGAGTTTTTGTTTTTTTACAACAAAAATCATTTTTACCCCATATTTTAAGAATAAATCAAATTTTATGGTCTTTTTTTAAAATTAATAATTTAAATATAAACAAACAAAAAACGGTATTATTTTCAAAAGTTTTTTTAAGTTAACTGATAAGACTTAAATACAAAAAAGAAATAAATAAAATCTATTCACAGATGGCGGAGATATTGGCTTCCCAATATAGAACATTCAATTTGAGACAGTTTTTTTCTCTCTTGGCATTTGGTTGAAACGCACGCTAAATAACTAACGACAATATTAAGAAAATTCATTAAAAATACTTTTGGTTAGCTTTGCTGTAATTTTTATCACATTTGAAAGAAAATTTAACAAACTTTTAGAAAAAATTAGAAAAATTGAAAAACCGTTAAAATCCGACCAAGATATTCACATGGAAAATCAAATTTTTGAATTCAAAACACATTTTTTTACAAATATTACAATTGACGAATGGATAAAACTACATTTTTTTAAGAAATTGTTACTTTTAAAAAAAATTCAAATTCGACCAACTCAAAAACTCTACCCCAACCAAATTTCATATTAATAAGAGCGGGTTTTTTCTCAAAAATTTAATTTCTCTCTTAGAAGGTTGGGAACCCCCTCTAGCAGATATATCATTTATGTATACATTCTGCACATCTGGGCAACATAACCTTTCGAATGATATAAGTTTCATGTATTTTGAGTTTTAATTAATACCAAAAAAGCGTACGACAAACTTTAATGTTCACGTATTAATATATAAGATAACTTCTTTTTGGCAAAAATACTGCAACTTGTTTTGAAACATTTAAATCTCAAGTGCTTAATATTTGTAATAATAATATTCCGCGTGTATCCCGTTCAAACTACAAGTTACCTTGGTATACTCCTGGTCTCAAAAAGTAAAAGAAGCTACGAAATAAATTGTTTAAGAGTTTAATTGTAAAGAGTTTAATTTGCTAAGTAAATTTTTATATAAGCAGTAAATTTTGAATTTTGAGTATGAAATTATCTCTAATCCAAAATCTTTCTGGAATTTAATTAAATCCAAGAAGGATGGATCGCATATTCCAATATCTATGGTATTTAAGGATAAACGTTCGCTGTCTCTTTATGACACAGTTAATCTCTTTGCTGAGTTAATGATAATGATGGTAAGAGGATTGATTCTTCGGTTTTAGAGAGTGTAGACGAATTTATTGACCTTGGATCGTTGACATTATCTAATACTGATATTTTTAATGCTTTATCATCTATGAAATGCTCTATCAGATCTGATATTGCTAGATTATCTTCTATCTTACTCATCAACTGTGCTTTCGCGTTTTTAAAACCTCTTTGTGCTATTTTCAATGTCATTATCGAGTGGAAATTTAATTGATTACTGCAAAATTGCCCCAGTTTTTAAGAGTGGGGTTAAATCAGATATTTCCAATTATCGCCCAAATTCAAAGTTATCTAATGTTTTAAAATTATTTGAGTCTATTATCAAAGCAAAGCTTTTCTTTTTAGTGAAGAACTATATATGTAGTGAACAGCATGGTTTTGTTGCTGGTAGATCCACGTTAGCTAATTTAAAACTGTTTTCAAATTATTGCATTTCATCTTTTGAACTGAGCCATCAAGTTGATGTGGTTTACACCGATTTTTCTAGAATTGAATCTTACTAGCTAGAATTGGTTTTCACTCTGCTTTTTTAATGTGGATTGAATCTTATTTAGTGCTTTGTTTCTATTAATAATATTCAATTATTTCGTTACGATGCATCCCTGTTCTTTTATTTTATTTATAAATGACATTAGCAAATGTTTTCGCAAGTCACAGTTCCTGATGTATGCTGATGATTTGAAATTATTTTCCAGTATTCGTAGTCCTGATGATATCACACCACTTCAAGCGGACCTTAATAACGTTTTTTATTAGAGTGTTCGCAGTGGCCTTCCGCTTAATATTATTAAATGCTCTCGAGTAAATTTTAATACATCTTTTAATTCTCTAACTTCAAATTATTTATTATCTGGGATTCCTCTAGAAAGACTCAACATTGTTAGAGACCTTGGTGTGATTTTCGAATGTGTCTTTTAATTCTCTAACTTCAAATTATTTATTATCTGGGATTCCTCTAGAAAGACTCAACATTGTTAGAGACCTTGGTGTGATTTTCGAATGTGACTCTAGAAAGAGTAAACATTGTTAGAGACCTTGGTGTGTTTTTCTTTGTTAATTACTTAAATTTTCTATTGCCAAAAGTTTACTCACTTCTTGCTTTTAACCGTAGGAATATTCCTGAAATTCATGATACACATACGCTCAAAGCTCTTTATAATAATCTGGTTAGGTCTAGACTTGAGAAAGTTTGCAGGGTAGAAAATGCACCTTTTTTGCCCTCTGTGAGTGTGACATTTTAAGAAACGAACACAAAATTTACTCACCCGTTTGCACTTATTTTAGAATCGAACACGAAAAAAGGCAAGGGCAATGAAAAGGCAACATTTTTTGGTAGAAACGAAAACGCCATATGTTTTTCATCCCTAATCTTCCCTCAGTTTCTCTTATAATACGGAGCACTGATGCATTGGAATTTTTTTCATAAATTTTTTAAATTTGTTTATACAAGAGTTTCAATATTGAATACTGATGATGTTTTCCATATATTTAGCACAAATATTATTTTTGAAATCATCTACTTGAATGTTTTCTTATAACGATTTAAAATGATTACGGCAATTGATTTACATATCTTGTACATATATATTTAGATTAATTATTATTTTAAAGAACATATTTATGTTTTTAACACAGTACAAATATGCGACATATTTCATTTATTTGTGTAGTTGTAGATAAATTTCGTTTCTCGTTTTGCTTGAATTAAATCACAGGCATTTTTTTAATTAAGATAACCTAACGAGTTCTTCTGCATCATATTTGTTAAGATGCTGCATTTAAAAAGCTGTTTTCAACCCTTAAGCTTGCAGGAATAAAATAAAGGCAGAGAACTGTGCAAGAATTTGAATACCTTAGTGATCACATTTTATGCATAAAACAAGACTTAAAAAAATATTTTAAAATTTGTAAAGAACTTCATACATATTGCCAACAAGCAGCAACAGGCACAATTAACTACAGCTGAGCTTGAACTGAAATCGAACAAACTTTAAAAACTATAAATATTTGTAAAGTTGCTATGGCCAACGACCGAGTTTCTTGTGCTAAAATTATACTGTCATTGAATGGAACCCTTTTTCAGGTCAGCGTGGCGAATAACAAACAATAAAAAAACTGGTTAGAAAGAAGTTTATCACCAAAAGGCATTCCATTGTTCTCAAGTAACATGCAGCATTGAACGTATGATTGGCTTACCTCAATAGCGTCCTCCGATGGATTGATGATTTTAAGTAGGCGCTTCGCAGTTTTTGTTATCGGCACATCCTCGAACTGCACAATAGCCTTGGATGAAAATGGAGCCATGATAACATCAGTAGGTTCGCGCGACTCCAAGCGCTTTTTGTTATACTGGCGTGTTGGTGTAAGTGTGACCTAGCGTCAGAGATATCAAAAGCATTAATTTATTAAATTTACATTAAAATGTGAATTAAAGCCAAAAATTTTCAATCAAACCTCGAATGCGCTCATTTTGTAGAACAATGAAGTTTTCTTTGCTAATTTTCACACAGAACTTTAATACTTTTTAACAAACTGTCTCACAAATAAACAATTCGACAATGGAGCAACATTTAAACATGTGCTGTATATAATAAACAAATTATTTGAAGTATTTTTCACAATATAAAGCAATTAAAAGCAAAAATCAAAATGACGCCAAAAGCGGTAACCGTTTGTTTTCAATTTTTCGTAGTTGACTGCACAGCTGTCAGAATCTTTCACAGCTTGTCATGGCTACCAACATTGAAAATATGACTATTTGCTTAAGTAAATGGTGCTTGGCTCGGAAATCATTTAATTTTTACAGTAGCTTCAAAACTAAGTGCAATTTTGCAGTGCTACCAACAACACAATGCAGAAAGTCTAATTTTTAAGCCGGTTGTTGTCTTTGTTTAAAAATCTGCTATAAATTTAGTACTCTTTTTTCAATTTTGCTGAGACAGCAACCAATTTTCACAACTCGTTACTAACGATTTTTCTCAATTAGTTGCAATTTATATTCGTTACATTTCCGCTGTTTGCTTTAAATTTCATAAAATTCTAATTTAAAACCAGCAAACACAAGCTCGGTAAAATTTAATTTCTTTTAAATTAAACAAAAACTCAAGTTTATTCGGTGATTATTATTTATGTACATTTATTTTAAAAATTACTTAATACTGTTGGTCACATGAGATTTTTTTTAGTGGATGCTTTACTCCAACATTAAAATCTCCAAAAATTTATTTTTTTTCTTGTTTTTTAACGCATATATTTACATAACAAAACAAACAGAAAATTCAAATTTGTGCTAATTTTGCCCAAAAATTTAGACATGCAAAGAATTCCATTAATATTATACTTAATAGCAAATGTGTTTGGCACGCCTAATAAGCTACCAAGCCAGCAAACATCAAGATTGTTGGCTGAGCCAGCTGCGGTCTGTTGTGAGCGTTGTCAATTCCTTGAGAACAATGTTTTTTTTATTTTTGCTCTACTTGAATTATATCAATCTGGTGGTGGGCTTGTATTGCTTGCGATGACTGTCGCTGTATTCCTCGTAATCATTCCATGTATCCGATGTGTAGTAAATGTTTTTCATGTAACCCGGAAACGGTGTAACCACATCGATGTCATCGCTTAAATCATCTTCCGGTGGTTCAACAGCCACAAATGAAACGACAAAACCCTTTAGCGATGTGCTTTTGTCCGTTTGAAAGCGTATCATAATCGTATCCGAATATGAGATGATGCTGGGTGGTTTCTGGTAAATGATGAGACAAAAAATAGAATTGTTTTAAATGAGGTTGATTAATGAGTTATATAATAATGCCATTGAGTGAATAGGCCGTGCTCTACTAACCCGATTGCCGCAGTATCTTCCGTGATTCTTATTTCTTGGACTGAGTTCTTCAGACATTTCCACGTAATCAAAGTCACAATGATCGGAATATTCAACTTCAAAGTGAAGAAATTTAATCTTAACACTGCTCTCGGGATCTGATTGAATGCGCCAGTCACAGTACATGTTGCGTTTGTACGGTCGCCTGCCGTAGCGCGGATGAGAATAGAAAACTTGCGTACGATTGGTTGCACGCAAATAACCGCCACATTCTGTACACAAAAAAAAAAACAAAAATTCCAGTTAAATATTAAAGAAAAAATATTCAACGTAACAGTTTATTTTGGTTGGTAGTATTATCGTATTATTTATGTGGAATTCAGGAGATTGTTGGGCTGTTCTTTATCATTAAGTTAATTAAAATTATGATGAAATAAAATTCTGTGGAACTCAACCGCCGCACAGTGTAAGATTTCACAGCATGGGTGAAAGTTGTCACATTAATTAAGTTTCATAGAAATTTCACAGAATTATATAAATTGTTTTTTGTATAAAATAATGTACTGAATTGCATAACTTGTGTATGTAATGACCAAAGTTTTTGTGCTACAGCATTATATAAATTTATATTGAAAAGCACGATACTTCTACCAAATTAAATTTATAACAATATCCCAAAATTTTTAATATTTTTATGGAGCAGTCTATTTAACCAAATCTATTTAAAGACGAACACTGCCTTTGTCGGTCCCAATCCCGAATGTGAAATATGGAGTATTGCGTGAGGTAATTCTTATAATGGCGAGGTGCTTCTCAACTGTAGTTTTTATATGCAGTTAATTGAGATTCAGGTTAGAAGATAATCAGTGGCGTAGCTAGGTTTGGTGGCACCCAGGGCGGAAACTAAATTGTGCACCCCTTTAGAAGATTTTGTTTTTATAAAATAAGTCGATGAATCTTACAAGATTTTTTCGAATCAACCTATACAAAAATTACATATATAAGAAGAGATTCGAAATATTCGTCACAAATTTTCGACAAACTTTGATCGATACTTTCACCGATTAAATCGGAAAGAGTGCTTACAGAATATGTAATACTTTCCGCAATTAAAAAACAAGTAAAGAAAGTCTAAAATCGGTCTAGGTCGACTATGAAATACCCTTAACCTACTTTTCCAAAAAAAAAAATATTATTGAAAATGGGCGTTTCATGGGAGGATGAAGCCTATATATTATTTGCATTTAAATGTTGATGAAAAATTTACACATACCAAGTTTTATTTCTGTAGCTCATAGTAAATGCCTTTATTGTGCTTTCGCTATTGTGTGTTGTATGGGAAGTGGGCATGCTAATGGACGGATTACGCCCAAGTTTTGAACACACCTTAGTTTAGGTATAAAATACAAACATACCAAAATTGATCTCTCTAAGACAAACATAATCTTATTTATTGAGTTTTAAACTTTTTGGGTTGTATGGGATGTAGATGTGCCCGTGGTCGGAGGAAGTCCAATTTTCAAAAACATCTTTGCTTTGTTGTAAAAAATATACGTACGAAATTTTATCCCTGTAAGTTGTACGCTTCTGTAAAAGAAGCTTATTTATTGTGTTTTCAATTTTTGGGTTGTATGGGAGGTGGGTTCGTCCGTGGGCGGATGACACCCATTTTTGGAAAAGCTCTTTATGTTGATAAAAAACACGAGCACATCAAATTTTATTGTTGTTGGTTAATTTTGAACTTATTTATGCAGTTTTATTTTTGCGTTGTAAAATATTGACTCTTTCTTCTTATCCTATGTTTACGGACAACACACAGACGGACGGACGGACATTAATAGCTCGACTCACGAGGTGTGTCGCTTACTAACGCTTATTTCTATGCGTTACAAACGTTTGCACAAAATTAATATACCCTGACCTTTCAGGTTTAGGGTATAATTATTGCAAACTGAACTTTACGACACCGAATATCGATTGAAATGTGTTACAGAATTCAACTTCTGGATCATTTGTGAAATCAAAAATAGATGTGATCATGTCTGCTACTTTCTATTAGACGCTACTTTCTAACCAACGCTTGATCTGTTAGATCAGACATGAGCTTCCAGTAGCTCAATTAGCTCAGTTGGCTCAGCTACAAATTTGTTTTGATTTTTCAACTTTGTGTTTGCACATTTGTAAAAACAACAACACGTGAAAAAAATAACAACAACACGTACAAAGAATAGCAGCAAAACCGACGATCACCAAAATTCTAACTTTCTAACAACAACAAATGCATGCAAAGCCAACTCGATTGCGCTGAGCTTGAAATGTTTGTACATGTGTAGCACAAAACGTACATGATTTGTTTTTGTTTTGCTGGTTAATTTTTTTTTTGCAACGATGAGCAAAAGCAAATATGACGATAATTTTGTGTTTGTTTTAAAAAACAAAAACCTTGGCTCAGTAAATTTATTTTCCTGCTCATGACTGTGTTAGATGCATATAACATGTGAGCCGAATGGATAGCGCCCGAACGCTTCAATATTATGGCTGTAATCGTGTTGAAAGACAGACGGTAATGGCTAAATCAACTCAGGTTGTGATGCTCATCAATAATATAAAAATTCTTGTAAAACTGAAAATTGCAAAATGAAAAAAAAATATAAAACATATAAATTTTTTGAAGTTTCAATAAATCACAAAACAAAATGAGTTGTAGGCATTTATTTTATTTAAATTTCATGCTATGAAATTTTTCAAAAAAACTCAAGCATTTCGCAATCAAAGTAATAATCATCTTCTAATATATAAAAACCTCGTGTCACGGTGTTAGTGTTTGAACTCCTCCGAAACGGTTAGACCGATTTTAATGAACATTTTTTTTAAAATTTGGTAGGTATGAGAATAGGTTTTTATGTATTTTTCACCCTCCTATCCGCAAGAAGCGTGACAATTTTTCAAGAAAACAAAATTTCGGCTCTTCAATGAAACTCGGTACGAACTTACTATTGAGTCTTGGCCTTCGACTGTCAAATTTGAGTGATTTGGGAAAGGATGTCATGGTACCGCCCGTATAATAAATTTTTTGAAATAGTATAGATTTGGAACTTAATATTGTATAACATTGAAACTTAGTATGAAGTAACTGATAGGCCAGGTGTCGTTCAGTCACAAAACAGACACAGAAGAGACAGAATAAAGAAGTAAAATTCACAGAAAATTTCAATCAGAATTGAGTTGCTATTTGGTGGTTCCTGCTACTAGAACGGGCATTGTACAATGGATATGGATCCGCCCATATAAGACACATTTTTTTTTTTAATTGAATCGCTTTGGAAATAATAGTCACTTAATAAAGAAAATCCTTATATGGCATTAAATTAATGAAATTTAAATTAATTGAAATTTTTATTGCAATAGAATCAATATAGCTATTCATTAGAAAGTCATTAAAGCTTTTGCTATGCTATTGTTTTTAATGACATGCTAATGTAGGGGGAAAACTTTTAAAGCAGCCATGAAGTTCTAAGAGCGGGTTTAAGTGAACAATTAAAAACAAAAACTCACCAGTTGAATATGTCGCCATGAATCCTTTGCGTTGCAATCCCGCATCGGTCTTGAGCACCATGAACATTTGGTTTGTTGATGCTACAACAGCATATGGTTCACGCCCACCACAATAGGTACCAAGTGTAGAGCTATTCTCAGATCTGCCATCATGTATGGCAACATAATCGTAAATGCATTCCTGTCAAACGATAACAAATATTAAAAGAAGCCGTTCATGTTGTGAGTTTTGTAGCGTTGAATAAATTTTATATGTTAATACCTGATGATTCTCCACTTCAAATTCATGAAAAGTTAAATGAATGCGATGTCCCAGCACTGTTTGAAAATGCCAAAAGCAATAAGTATTTCTGGGATAATTTTCTGGATAATTTGGACTATAGATGACACCGAACGAGTTAGTTATTTCAAATTTACACTTTGTTTCGGTGCAATTGTGACGATTTGCATGGAGAGTGTAACCATTTCGGCAGCTGCAAGTGTAAGAGCCGTAAGTGTTGCGGCAATGATGTTGACAGCCACCATTATTGAAGCTGCATTCATCGATATCTGCAAGAAAATGTGGCATATATTTTAGTTTCTGCATAAAAAAATAATTAATGTTGCGTATACGTCGTGATGCACAAAAAGTAATGCGGAAACGTTAGAGAATATGTGATTAAAAATAAGAAACAAAAAATTTTAAAACTATTTGACTAAATAAATAAAATAAAATTTACTAAATAAACATCTTACAAAATTCACTCAAAGCACCTTTATGTTTTTTTTTTTAATTTTATTTAAGCCTCACTTACCACTTTCGAAACGCGCTGAAAATCCTGTATGTTGCACTGATTTATCGGAATAGAATTCTATACGTAAAATATTCTGCTCTGAATTAATAACCGGTGGTATTTCATTGCCACAGTAGACGCCAATTTTTTTGAGACGACTATCCTTCAGTTTCGAATAGATTACCAAATAATCGTAATTGCACTCTGTGTATTGAAATTTGGCACCCTCCAAATCAAAGTGAGTGAAATTCAAAAAGACAGCATGATTGGGTGGTGCCACTACCTCCCAAACACATTCCTTTGAAATGGGATAGACATCGGGATATGAGGGTGAGTTCAGTGTACCATGGGGAATGCTGGCATCGATTATGCCACCGCAAGCATCTGAAAAGGATATATAAAGCAAAATAGAACATGCACGATGTTGGCGATTAATTCAGGGTAAAACTAACGCACACATCAATTTGTTTATTCAAATCACTGTGTATGAGTGTGTTTGTGTGTGCATTAGCTATATTGTTACATGCATACCTTCGCATTTGCCGTTTGCCTGTAGTTCATAGCCTGCAAAGCAGCCGCATTTATAGCTCCCAAGCGTATTGATACATTCATGCTCGCAACCATGATTAGTGAATTTACATTCGTCGACCTCTTCCATGAAAATTGCCGAGAAGCCAACTTTTTGCACCGAACCATCAGATATGAATTTTATGTACATTTGGTTTGAATTGGTTCTGCAAGTGTTAAGAACATTTTTATAAATACAAGCAAGGCTTGTTAAAATCAGAGTTGAGTTAACTGCTAGTTTACTTACTTGATATTCATTGGCAGATTACTGCCACAAAATATGCCAATTAGCTCCGAGTCCGCTTGATTTCCATCGCGTATTTCAACGTAATCATAAATGCAGTTGTCATGATTTTCTAGCTCAAAAGATTGAAATTTAATCGCAACTTGACGATTATTGGCCACCGTAATCCGCCAGATACATTCTCTGTCGGGCAAATAGTCCAGCGGATAATTGGGCGAGTCGATACGTCGATCTTCGGTGAGAAATATGTCACCACCACACATTACTGAGAAATAAATAAAACAAAAATTATCAGTTTGAATTGAAAATAAATTAAATCCTTATTTTTTCGATTTTAGATAGTTATCTTTAAATCATTTCTAGAAAATGCATCTCATATCTTGACACATTCAACAAAGAAATGTTTTAAGTTCGCTGCACAGAGGGCGTGAGAGATCCCAAAAATGGTGGAGATTAATTCATAGAAGCTCAAAGATATTGTGACAAAAATGGTATTAAAGTGCTTTCTGAGTTCATTGATCACAAATCTGAAATCAAAATTTTTAAATTAAAATGACCACTTACACGGGGTGTGGTGACCGTGGCATGCAGGTTAAGTGTGTGGCTTAGCATGCTCGGAGCCCGGGTTCGATCCCTAGCCGCGGCGAAAAGTTTTTTCAATAAAAAATTTTTCTGATCGGTCACCACCTCTCTGCAGACAATGGCAAACCTCAGAGAGTAAATAATGCCATGTAAAGCTTCTTGAGAACATGAACTTTAGCCGTTCGGAGTCGGCATAAAACATGTAGGTCCAGTTCTCGGTCAATTGTGTGCAAACATTTAATAACACACACAACACAATTGATCATAAGAAGCTCGGTCAAAGTCCTTTCAAGGGCTGAAATGGCCAATTTGTTTTTTTGTTACTTACACGGGGTATCCCGAGTTCAATCCTCACATCTGACAGAAATTTTATTTTAATAGAAATACATTTTTATGATCAATTTCTCTGAAAACATGGACAAACCTCTGAGATTTAGTAACACCATGAGAAGCTACCTGAGAATATGAATATAAGGCGTTTAAAATCGGCATTTTACATGTAGGTTCAGTTCTTCAGTTCTGTAAAAAAATTTACCTTTAATTGGCACATGTCAGATCTGCAACGAACCGATTTAGTTCAAAAACAAGAACTGCAAAGTGGCAAACGACAAATTAAAACTTTTTGGTATTAATTATAGCTTAAATAGAATAAACCTTATGTTATTTGAAATATACTGTAACACAGATGTGCAAAATATGTATATATAAAATATATCTACTGGAGGTGGTTCCCAAACTTCTAAAAGAGAAATAAAATTTTTGTAAAAAAGTCGCTTTTTAATCGATATGAAATTTGGCGAAGAGAGAGTGAGAGTTTTTGAGCTAGTTCAATTTAAGTTTTTCTCATATTTCTCCAAAATTCTTTTTAATTTTAATTTTTTCATATTTATTGCTTCCTTTATAAAATAATAGATTTTCTTTGTACTGAAGTCTTACGAGTTAACAATAAAAAATTTTTAGCCGTAACTCTTTTGTTTAAATTTTCACAAAATTTTATGTTTTTTCAAAATATGAGTAACAAATTATTTTTGTTATAAAAAGAGAAAAATTTAAATTTGCATTTTTTATTTTCTTGAAACGTCTAAAGAGCATATCAGGTGAATTTTTTTTTGTCTTGATACTTTATAAATAAACGAATCGTGGCATAAGTAAATCAAGGCTTTCAAGGGAAACCCCATTTGAGTTTTAAGACGAAATTAATTTTTGTATAATGTTTTTTTTTCTATTTTTTAAAAAATTTTAAAGATAAGGATAACTCAAAAAACATATCCTTATTAATCCAACCAATTAGAAAATATAGGCAAGAATCTATTTTAACCCTCTTGCGTATTCTACAAAATTATAATAAAGGTTTGTTTTTAATATCAGCTCCTCCTAAGCTTTAACGAATTTTGACGTCCAAATTTTTACAAAACAATCACATTTAATCGCTATGAAATTAAATTTGATTGGAGCATTTGAAAAAATGTAATTTGAGTTTTTCTCAAAAGTAAAAACTTCCTCCTAAAATCTAGCTTTAGGTACTCGATTATTGTTATATCTGTGAATAAGGATGTTTAAAATAAATCAAAATTTTGACGTTCACATTATTGCAATTTTAACGGTTTTACATGTTGCTAATTTTTTTATTTGATTTCACAATCTAAATTATCATTTATCTCTATTTATGAATTATATTAGTCTTAAGCTTCATAGCTGATTTATTAATTTCAAATTAATTTCTTATGTTAACTCGTCGCTATTTTCATTTTATCTTTTGCTACTATTTTCATCATTCTTCAAGGTACGAACACAGATGTTCCATATAAAACATTGATAGTTGAAAATGTGGAAAACAACTTAAAATTTGTTACTTTAGTCACAAAATTGGTTGAAATTCGAACTCAGGCAATACTAAGTATTTTAAAATATATAAAAAAAAATTTCAGCATTTTTACAAACATTTTATATAAGTTATATAAGTATTTTTAAATTTGTGAAAGAGTATGTTAGCATTTTTAGAAAAAAACATGACTTTAAAAATAATTTTATGCGTGTTTTATAACGTCCCATTAAAAGGACTCTTGCAACAATCTTTAATATTATTTTTAAATGAGTGCTCAAAATTAAAAGAATTTCATTAAAAAGTTCTAAATTGCACGGATACATGACAGTGATGATATTTGATAATTTTGGAGGGGACTTTTTTTACTCTTCTGAAAGTACTTTTTCGGACGCGAGAGTACTTTTTGTTAATCTATATATAAACAGGGGTAGGGAAAACAGTTAACAGCAATTTTCTGCCGTGTTTCTCAAGCGATTTTTATAATTGTTTTTTTTTTTTTTAAATGAATTAGAGTGCGAAGAAGAAGTGCAGTAAATATTTTGTATCTATAATTATAAAAAGGCAAACAAAAAATTGGTCGAATTTCGATCCCAGGCGATACTACTATCATAAAATAAGCTTTTGTTTTGTTGCTGTAGCGCTAGGTTTGGGACAGTGATATATGGAGATCTTTAGTAACGGGATTTTGTAACACAGCAACCCTAAATTTTGTGATGTTCGACAAAATATTGCTTTTGAAAAGTGGAAAAATTAGATTAAAACCTCCATAACTACCCAAATGTTGCCCATAGAGAGGGGTGAAATGTTCAACTGATCCCCATTAAATATTTTCCCCGCAACATTTTATTGCAACATACCTACCCTCTATTTCCAACCCTTAAAGGCAGGGGCTCCTACATATTTATTTTTAATTTTTTTACAAATTTTTTTTTAAATCGACTTCCACCGCTCCCAGGGTGATTTTCAAAAGGCTGAAATAAGAGACCCACACACATTAACTTTACTTCTCCAAATTTGTATCGAGCATACCTGTCGTAAATAAGAAATAAGAAATTTTGTTATTATAATTGTAAGACAATTTGAATCAAATTAATTTCTATTTGTCATGGGATGGATATTTCTTTCGATTTTCGACGACGATTTCAAGCAAAAATATTCTTTTCTAATATTACGCCTCTTTTGGTGGCGTCGTTGACAACGTGTAGATAACGCAATATTTCTGGAGCTTGTTGGTAATTTTCGCGCTCAGTACAAGTTTCTGGATCGGTAGCAATCAAATCAGTTAAAAATCCGAAGCGTGCGAAAAATATTGCTATCTCAGGAACACGTAATGGCTCAAATCTTTTTGAAATTCTTGATTCACTTGCTCCGATGCCAATTGAATTTTTTTGACACCTCTTTTAAGCCAACAATGTTTACTGGACAATCTTGTACTTAATTTTCGTTGCTGCCGATATCCTCGCTATCATCTTCCTCGTCTTCTTCGTTGACATCAACAACATTATCTGCCTCTATAACTTCTATCATCTTGCTCTATTCATCTCTTTGTCAATGTTTTTTTTTTAGAAACAATTTTTCGGTCTCAATATTCACAACAAAATCTTAATCATGCATGACGTTTCCTTTTTTTGATGGTTAGTATATCCGAAAGTACTGTTTTTGGGCTAAACAGAGTTGGGGACTTTCTAAAGTCGAAAGGAGGTAAAAAAGTGGATATCCACTACAAATATAATCCCTGTTACATGATTGTTCATAACAAACATTCATAGAAGGATTCTATGTCATATGATATTATATGCGTCATAACATGATAAAACTGACTAATCAAAGAGTCTTATATACGAGTTTCGTGAGAACTCCACAAAAAGACTCTCAGAGAATTTACTAAAATTTAATTTAATTGCAATAATATTTTTATATATAAAATTAAATTTTTAAGTAATACATAATACACTGGGCACATTCGTTTAGCCGCAGTACTTTTATTAAATTTGTGAAGAGAAAAGGCATAGCTTTGTGCAACCGTGGTAGTTAAGTAATGAGCAGTATGTCTGCCTTCAAAATACGTAATGGTTATTTGACTGCTGTGTTTTGTTTTTGTAAAAATTAAGTACGACTGTGAACGTACCTTGTGGTAAGAGCATATTCGTATAGACGCAGCATATAAGAAATTTACTATTTGGGAGGAAATAAGAACATACTTAATAAAAGATTTTTTTATTACAAATATAAAAAAAGTAAGTTGACTTCTCTGTTATTTTCAAGAAAATCGTTAAAAAAATTCAATGTTATTTTAGGGAAGCATTAAAAAAATGCAACATGGGGTTTATTTGGATTAGAAGTGTTTCATTCCAGAAATTAGCCAAAGAATTTCGCATTCTGATAAAGTTGTAAGAAATTTCATAAAAAATGGAGCCCCAATGGAACTAAGAAACCAACAAAAAGTAACCAAAAGCTGACAAATCCTCAGAAAAACTTGATTTGAGCACGGTTAAAAATTTTGGACTAGTTTTTAATCCAAACTTTGGTTTAAAAGAATTTTTAATCCAAAAAGTACTATTTTTTATTCCATACTTAAGTTTAATTTGTTTTTAATCCAAAAAAGTTTAAGTTTAAGACTATTTTTGGACTACAAATTTACATTAAGGTAGTATTTTCAGGAAAAATTATTTATGTTACCTAAGATTGAAAACTACTAATGCTACGAAATTTACGCTAAATATTTAAAAGTTAATGTTGTTAAAGCATCCAAAGTTTATTTTTTAATTAAATGAAACAAATTGTTTCTTAAAATCTGAACCAAAATATTATTATATTCATTATTACATTGAGCAGTGTTTCATAATACATAAAAAGGGTATTCATGCAAAGCGGCAAGCTTGTATTTTGGGCAATTAGTTATTTTTATCAGTCGATTGTGCATTTGGAGAGATATGTCAGCTGTTAACTTGTTAACAGTCAACTTTCAGCATACATATAAACAGCTGATTGCTGGTTTGTGATATATCTGGTTTGTGTAAACGGTTCTCCATACATTTCATTTATAAGGCTAATAAACTTATACGGTTTATATCATTTATAAGGGCATTGCCCATTTGCATGAATACCCTTAATGTATATATAGTGAAGTTTATGGCAATATAATAATAAGTTCACACGAAGGCCTTTTGGCTGAAAAGCCAACGAAAAGCAGCTCTTTACTTGACAGTTCTTCTATGGCGAAAAGCTGAATATCATGTAGCTTTTCAGCTGAAAAGCCATTGGCACGGACGCGACATTCGCGGTTTTAATTACTCGAAAAACAAGAAAGAAACAAAAAAAACCGATATGTATTTTAAGTGTTCTAACGCGATGAAAGACTGCTACATTTTATAAAAATATTGGCAAGATTTAGTACAAATTAGTTCAAAGTACGCGACAAAAAAAAAAGTTTTTTTTTTAACCTCGTGTAGAAATATGCAAAATTTAGCATAAATTAAGTTTGAGAACTTTTTTTTAATATATATATACATGCTTATGGAGGTCAAAGGATAACTTTTCTTCGTAGACTTATGAAATATGAGAATTATCTCTTTCCTTTTTTTCTCACGAGTTCTCACCTTTGTGGATTAAAAAGTAATCCTTTTATATTTTCAACTTTTTTGGACTAAAATCTTATCCTTTTTGGATTATAATATTTTATACTTTCTGCGGATTAAAAATTATTCTTTTTTGGATTAAAAATTTTAAACTTTTTGCGGATTAAAAATAAGTCCTTTTTGGATTGGAAAATTTAAAACTTTTCATTGGATTAAAAAGTAATCTTTTTTTGGTCGTGTCCTATATGTAATCCAAAAAAGATTAAAATTCAGCCCAAGATTTTTAACCGTGAGAGGAGACTACCAAATACAAATACAATCTTGGTTATGTTTATCAGTAACAACAAAAACTATTTCTCTTGTTCTACGCAAAACACAAATGCTTTTTGGAAGAAACTGGCGCGTAAGCCAATGCTTAAAGGTCACGCTTAAATAATGCTAAAGCGTTATAATGCTTAAATAATACTAAAAAGCATATGTACTTGTCTTCCGAATGGGATAAAGTTATTTTTCCGACAAAAAAATGTACACACTGTAGACTATTACAGCTGCTTTTGTCACGATATCCGCAATGCATGCATCCCAAAATCTAAAAGAAACTTTGGTGCCGGAAGTCTGATAATCTTGGCCGCCTTTTCCATTAAAGGGAAGTAACTTTGTGTTTAGTTTTTTCCCGAATGAATTCGGATATGTACATTAAGATGTTAGACGATGGCATTATTCAATTTATGAAGGATATAATGGAAAAGAGTGTAATTTTTCAACAGAAAAATGCGTCGATTCATGTAACTACGCCATCCATGGCTTGGTTTGAGCAGCGAGAAATTAAAATTTTGGTATGGCCTGCATGTGACCCCGACTTAAACACTATAGAAAATCAATGGGGTACTATGGCAAGGGTAGTAAACACTGAAAAAGCGCAAGAAACCGGATTTTCTACTGTTACAGAATTGAAATTCAAAATTAAGGAAGTTTTGAGTTCAATTCAAAGACCCATTCTTCAAAAACTTATTTATACATTGCCTAATAGGAATTTCTGAGGTGATCCCAAAAAATAGTGAGAATACTTATTACTGAAGTGTTATTATTTAACATTTAACTCAAGTACGTCTTAACGAATATGCCAATAGTTTCATGAGTTATATATAAAATTAATTATAAAAAATATGACATTATGTTAACAATAAGTTTTTGATGTGAAACTTCTTTGGCGGCGAGTGAAATTTCAAGGTCTCTTATTCGTGACGCTAGGCTAACGTTTTCAATTCATATAAAAATTTTCAAAAAATGATAGCCGCTGGTGAGAATTGAACCCAGACCATCGATGTTTATAGTCGGAAGCTCTAAAATTACGTCACAAATGCTCATGACAAATAGGCAAACAAAATGTAATTAATATTGAACGCGTAACATTCTGTCCGTAAAATTAATTTTCATCCTAAAAGTATGCACGGAAAATGTATTTCTTTACGATTCAAACGAAAATATTTAGTAAATTAAAAATTTACTGCCTGTTCGCTGCATAATGAGCTTTAAGCTTAATTTGGTTCGTTGGTTGTTATCAAAAACTTGACAGATGATT
This sequence comes from Tetanocera ferruginea, assembly GCA_958299015.1. Lineage (NCBI taxonomy): Eukaryota > Metazoa > Arthropoda > Insecta > Diptera > Sciomyzidae > Tetanocera > Tetanocera ferruginea. The sequence continues at coordinate 139,083,497 of OY282642.1, forward strand.
GACAACATGCAAAACAGTCAATTCAATAGAATATTAAAAGCAAAAAGTGTTAAAAGTGCAATATATAAGACTGCCGAGAATAGTTTTTGTCAGCCAAAAAACGTCTCAAAGCTAAGAAAAATTGCTAAAACAGAAGCATAACGCGTTCGTGAATATAAATAGCGAATTAGAGCTCTTAAGAATACAGCCGCAGCTGGGCTTGCAACTAATAATGAAGGTAAGGTGATTGCAACATCGGCTGAGTTCAAAAATGCATTTTTACGAAGCATCAGTGTATTTTGGTAAATCTGCAAAGAACCAAGCCCCATAAAAACACACAGATGCTTTGCAAAAAGGTATTTTGGAACTCAGCCATCATCTCAACAAAATTTTATAGCCAACCAAGTTGATACACTCAACAATCGACGTTCGCTGCTTTATGAGGCTCTCACTCAATATAGCAACTATTATGATCAGGAAGCAAAACACAATAATCAACAAGATTTGCCTCAGCTTTTGGAGGCTGCATCAACCAGTACTATGTAAATGCAATTTTGCATTTAAAAAGTGACAAAGTTGAGAAAAAATTCGAAAGCAACTAAAACATCAACTGAACTAAAACAAGTACCTAAAATAACTGTTATTTTACAATTTTCAAATGAAAAAAAATTGTTGAAAGCAAAGACCCAAAATAACAATTATCAATTTTTTTTAGATCGAAAAAGTTGTCGATATTTTGAAAAATATTTTATACGTTGCTTCATAACAGTTATTTTCAATTTATATTTTTTACGTTGCCTCATAACTTGAAGTCGAAATTTTTTTATATATTTGGTAGGTATGAGAATAGGTATCGTAAAGTTTGTTTTCACCCTCCTACCCGCTAGTGGCGTTGCATTTTTTAAGTACACAAATTTTCGGTAAACATAAGTTTTGACCTATAACTGACCTAGAACTAACTATTGAGTCGTGCCCTTCGACTGATAAATTTGAGAAATCTTTGGTTTTCAAAAAATCTTCAATTTGCATAGTTTTTAGTTGCTTGTTTTTTTACTGTATTTTTGTTTTTTCTTAAAATGAGCAGTTGGTTCTTCGTGTGATAAAGTTTTATACAAAATTTTAATTTGTTACTTCTATGGTTAAGAAAAATCAGAAGAAGAATACAGCTACTGAAATTATACTACTGTTCGCCTAAACAAAAATTTTATTCTAACAAACAATTTAAATACGTTTATACAAAATTGTGAAATCCACGGTTACTCGCTCAAATGACATGTGAAATTACTGAAATGAATGGTTTTTTGAATGAAATATCAATTTCTTCTTTGCGTTCTCATACTTATGTAACTTATTTTTTACCGAAAAATCACTTGTACTGCTGTTCCCCTAAAAAACGATATAAGAATACACTTACGTTGCATTCACAACTGCATTTATTATGGATGCCTAATTTAGTGAAAACTACTTATTCTCTTACTGAGAGAAAAAAAAAATTTCACTTGATAACACAGGGCAACACTGATTCTGCGGCATGGGGTTTGGTAGTCAATTTTAGTAAATACATTGATGAAGATCTTAGCCTCTTATTTAGATTATATGAATTGACTCTGGCTCTTGCGATAAACCGCTATTTTTAAAATAAACGAGATTTCATCAGAGATTTTAACATAACTCCAAAACAGTAAGTCTGATTTGGTAAAAAAAAAATTTGCTGCAAATTTTCGAATTTTTTATTTTACTAAATCAGACTAACTGTTCTGAAGTTTTGTTAAAATCTCTGATGAAACCTCCTAAATTTTTAAAATAGCGGTTTATCGCGAGAACCAGAGTCAATTCAAACAAAGTGAATTATAGAATTAAAACTTCATTAACCCATGTATATTAATTGACTCCAAAAATTTACGCCGCAGAAAAAAAAATTTCTGTTTTGTTCCCCTGTGTAATCTAACACATGTTGCCGTAAAATAGTAACAACGGTTTTTGTATTTCATAGAAATTATGATCAACGTAAAAATGTTTTTCTCGTCTATAAAAGTTATGAGGCAACGTGAAAAAATAAAAATTGAAAATAAACGTTATCAGCAACGAAAAAATATGTTCTTCATTCATAACTTTTATTTCAGAGAAAAATTTTTTTTATTTAATAACAGTTATTTTTGATAAATATTTTTTTTCTTACAATATAACTGTTATGGTCCAATTTTTAAAGACATTTCTTATAATAGTTATGACTCTGGTTAAAATACTTTTTCAAATATACCATTATGTGTCTTTTAAATTTTAGACTGATTCTTTAAAAGTAAAAATTTAACTGTTATTTTTGCCTTGTATTTTTTTCGGGAAAATTAAGGTTACTTTTGACTTTTATTTTATCGGTCAAAAATAGCAGCTATTTTGTGGCTTTAATTTTTTCGGTCAAAAATATCAAGCAATTTGTGTTAAAATTTAACTGTTATTTTTTGCCTTGTATTTTTTTGGGGAAAATGAAGGTTACTTTTGACTTTTATTTTATCGGTCAAAAATAGCAGTTATTTTGTGACTTTAATTTTTTCGGTCAAAAATATCAAGCAATTTGTGTTTTTTAAAGGCCGCTTGACAGTTTGAACTGTTGACACCATGTGTAAAATGTCTCACTGATGAGATGAATATAATGGTATCAAAGGTTTTTTTAGTCGGTAAAATGGCTTTTGAAAAATTGCCTGATATATTTGACCGAAAAAATAAACGGCAGAAAATAACTGTTATTTTTGACCGATAAAATAAAAGTGAAAAATAACTGTTATTTTTGCCCAAAGAACTATAAGGCACAAAATAACTTTTAGTTTTGTCGGAAAAAATAAAACTTAAAAGATAATAGTTAATATGTGACACTTTCGATAAAAACCATAGCCGGTACGGATTATTATTCGATTTCGTATTGATTGAATTTCTTTTCAGATACTTTCTCTATTTCACACTAAAATCTCTCTTATTCATACTGTTTAAGAAGTTTCACTTCTGCCACGTGTACGTTGCTACACGCAAGTTTTTTTTTCATTATTTTACAAAATAAATATATTTCTTTAACATAACTAAAGAAATTGGCTTAAAATATATTTTGTGTGCATTTTATGATTAGTTTTTAAAAAACTGTATATTGCGTCTAAACGAATGTGCCTTAGTGTATTATATGAATGTCGGATTATTGCAAAAGCATCATAACTAGTGTCCGACCGAAACCAAAATTTTGGCCGAAACCGAAACCGAATTTCGGCCATTTTTGTAATATTCGGCCGAAACCGAAACCGAAACCGAAACTGAAAGTCTACATACACATTTGTTTTTAAAAACATTTTATTTTTTTTTAAATTTTATTAAAAGCTTTCAAAAACAAAACAATTCAAACAGATAATAATAACGTATACATACGATTAATATTCTTTGAATATTAAAGTTCAACTTTAAAATAATAAATAAAGAGATAATTTTTAATACCACTTTAAGGAACTTTTTAGCGTTTAGAGTTATTCGGTTTCGGTTTCGGTTTCGGCCATATTGATGCCGAATAGCCGAAACTGACTAAAAGGGCCGAAACTGGCCGAAACCGAAACCGAAACCGAATATTCGGTCGGACACTAATCATAACTAATAAATTAATAAAAATGAAATCACACATTTTTTTTTTTTTTTTTATTATATAAAATTTGCCTTATATGAGTCAGTAAAGAGTCTTAATTGCGAGTCTTTAAAGAGTACTTTTAATAAGAGTCATAAAAAAGCATAAAATAAGAGTCTAAAAGAAGTATAAGAAATAAGTCCTAAAAAGCCTTAAACATGAGCCTTTAAACCGGCTTTAACTGCGCCATCTAACCATGCACTGATGCCATCACTAGACAATTCATTGAGCACTTCAAAACAACAACCTTAAGCTTAAATATTAAATTTTGTGATTTTGCTGTCAAAAATTTTATTTTTGTCTTGCAGTGTACTGTTCATCTTCTAATTACAAAATTATAAAATAATTTTTGTGAAACACTATCAGACTTGCGAGACTATTTCGAACTTACATTATCAGCCATAAAGAGGAATGAAAGAGTTTATTACAATAAATATAATTTTTTTTTTTGTTGTTTTAATATTTATGCTTAACTTTATAATATTTTTTTGTTTTTTTTTAATTGATTTTAATCGCTTGCTTAAGGTTTATCGAATAATAGGTATAGAATAATCTTAATTATCAACTAAATCGAAAACACACATTATTTTGTATGTTTACTGATAACTCTGACAAATCTGTCTTGTGGTTGGTTATGCATTGCTTCAGAGATAAAACAGCATGTAATACATTAAAACCAATTAATACATTTTTTTTCTGCTGACTGATTTCTACAACTAACACTCAGCCTATGCGACAACAGCCAGTCGCTATTCTGTAATCACTCAGCCGGAATTTCTTACTGAAAAGGTACGGTCATCTTATTATAATTTTTTATGAACTTTTTACTGCTTTGTTTTGCCTTTTTGTTTTGTTTTTATATTTCTCTTTTGATGCATGCCACACATTTTTATGTTTATTTTTGTTTTTATTATCAATATCGAACCAAATTGAATACTCATAAGATTTATTGTACGACAACCCGCTGGCTGCGACCGTACTTGCCGGCTATCTCGTCAAAACACATAGTTGCTATGCTGTATGTTCCTTACCGCTCACACTCTTTTAATCACCCTCTTGCCAGGGCGTCCCTTTTTACAGACTTCATTCATATTAATATAGGCGTTATTGACTGTAAATCAATTTTAACCAATATTTACTGTTGCGTTCATAATTTAATATTTTTTTTTTATTATTATTATTATTATTATTATTATTATTATTATCCCATGCCTTGCAATGGAGGTGGCAGAGTTGAGGTTAATTTATGAGAACTCGTATTGTTTACACACATGCATACATAGTAAACATACACACAGTTTAGCATTTGAGTTTTCTGCTGCTACTTGACTATGCAGCAGACTTGAAGAGAGTGTGAGCAACATATGAATGAAAATAATATTGTGTTGAATATTTTTTTACCGTTTGCTAAAGCTTTATTCACTTGTAAACAGTTTTGGCTTCATTTTGTTTTGTATGGCTATAAATTTCAGACAGTTTTTATGAAGAGCTTATCCTGAAAAATAAAACTATGGCAATAAACTCATGTGCAAAGCCCTATTGTTGTGTCAAGAATAACTGGAGTTTGCACTATATTGTGCTTAGCTTTAAGTAGCGCAAATGGCAGGGTGGAAAATTTATTTTATAGTTATTGCATGCTTTAACTCACCTTCGAAATCAGCTATGAATCCTCTGAATCCTTTGATTGCATTGCGATTGACGTAGTTGATAAGCATGCGACTTGAATCGCTCTTAACCGTTACTGATGTCGCATTGCCACAAATCCGTTTTATAACGGGTGATTTAAACCAATAACCATCACGAACTTCCAAGTAATCTTCTTGACAATCCTTCGACTGTAGCAAATTCTACGCTTGTTAGAAACAAAAAGCAAGGATAATAGATATTTATATATAAAATCCTTAAATTTCAATTCGTTTGCAATTGATTACTTCAATTACATTATCTACTCACCAGCTGATGAATTTGTAAGATTATACGTTCACCATTAGTGGCTGTTATGCGCCACTCACAAGCCTCCACAGATTTTTCAAATTCGCCAACAACAACATCACCACCATCGCCACTACCCAAATCCATCTCACTTGAGCCCGCACCACTCGCAGATGTTGCTACAAAATAGTAATGCGGTGCTGTAATTTGACCCGAATTTTGCTGAAATGTCTGACCACATGTTGCACACTGGTACAATAAATTAGCCTGTGCAATATCGCCACGACTGAGACGTATTCTTTGGCCAATTTCAATGCGTTCCTGCTCTTTTAGGCCAATAGGCAGTATTGTGTCCAAATAAACATTCTTCGAGAAGGTATTTTTGGCATAGTGCATAATTGAGTTGTAGTCATAAGGCAGACCTAGCGAGTCGACATCTTCTGGCGATAGCACGTCAAAATTATACTCTTGGCCCTTCATTATGTTAGCTGTATTTATGATGATGTGCTTGTCACGGTCGGTACGTGTATGCTCGTGCCAGAATCCTATTACATGACCCAGTTCATGCACAACAATACCAAATTTCTCACAATTACGGCCAATTGATATAGCCTGTCGACCGTTGCCACGTTTGCCAACAAATGAGCAGCAGCTATAATAAAAACGGTATGAAATTGAGAAAAAAAACGCACAATAAGCTATAGCACAGTAATAATACGGATTAAAATGAAATTGACGCTTATGAGCTGAGCTTAAATCAAAGCAAGCAAAAGCTTTATTCACAAAAAGAAAAAGCACTTTTATTCTGTAGAACCCTGATAGCACTTGAGAGTTGTATGTACATTTTTTTTTTTGGGGAAAATAAGCCTTTTTTAATTCTTATAAAATATTTATCTCTTAAACAAAATTGATTTTTCATTTAGAAGAAGTTTTAAGTTAACAACATTATTTCTACCCATAACACAATGATATGAATTAAACTTGCTAGAATGAATTTAAACGGATTTGAAAAAAAAAGTATTTCCAGAATTCTTAAATTGGTGTCTTATATTATTGACACCCTAAACGACAAAATCTATATTTTGTGTTCTGTGTCTATTAGGTTAGTATCAACAACAAATTTTATAAAAATATTTTTAATACAAGATTGTATATTTTATTTTTTTAATATTCTGTTTTTATTCCAATACTTCGATACTGTAAGTTTATTATAAAAAGCAAAATTTTACTTAAACCAATACAAAAATGTACATTTTGATTTAGCGATGAAAGGATTTATTCGCTTATCTTTGGAAAAATTACTATAGAAAATTTTGATTTAAACTCACCCGCAATTTTTCACTGTAAAATAGATGAAGTTAAGATGAACTTTTGGATCGCGCTCCACAAATTTGATGCAAGTAAAATTTTCCCAATGCCGCATGGCTTGTTTAAAAAGCGCCTTATGTGAACCACTAAAGATTTGATCGATTTCATACGGTATGACACCATAATCCCAGATTCGTTCTTTTTTCGCAGTCACCGCACGACGTTCACGACTCAGCAAGGCGCTGTCGGTATCTGTAACTTCAAACGACGTATTGTTACTGTGGATAGGTCTAAAAGCAAAGGAAAACTCTTATTAAGTTACTTTTTGAAACAAAAAGCCATTGACACTAAAAAAAAAATTAAAAAATTGCATGTCTCAATTTTTTTAGCTTATCCCTTAAATACCCAACCCATCCCGGTTTATATCAAAAAAATATATTATCCATAAAGCAATAAGTTGAACATTTCATTTGGATGTTTTTGAAACAAAATTTTTTTGAGAAGTTATTTGTACAAAAGTGGTTGTATCTTATATATAACACTGGGTGAGGTTGAAGTTAATTGAATCAAACTGCAATACATTGCAAACAAAAATATATTTTTGTAGCAGGATATAATTTTTGTGAGCTTCGAAGACCCACATGTACCGAGATTTCACACTTCCATAACTTGACTTTATATAATTTTTCCACAAACAAAAAATTGTTTCGTTTTTTGATCGAATTTTCATACAATTACTTTAGATATTTTTCTTTAATAAAGCTCTAAGGTTTTCCGACTGCAACGATTTATATCTCATAGCTTTCAAGTCACTAAAAGTGAATTGAGAGGCTTTCTAATGGTTGTCTTTCGAAAAAATATTCTAATATAACCGTTTTTTTATGGTGAAACTGGCATGCGTATTAAGTGTGTGGCTTGCATTCCTACAGCCCGAGATCGATTCCCACTTGCGGCAAAGTTTTTTTCAACAAATAATTTTCCGATCGGTCACCATCTCTCTGCAGACAATGGCAAACCTCGGAGAGTAAATAATGCCATAATGTATGTAAAGCTTCTTGAGAACATGAACTTAAGCCGTTCGGAGTCGGCATAAAACATGCAGGTCAGGTTCTCTGCAGTTGTGTGCAAACATAGGGGGCATCCATAAATTACGTGAGGTGTTTTTTAAAATTTTCTGTACCTCCCTCCCCCCCTGGTGAGATGTCGTGAGATTTTATTCAATCCCCTCCCCCATACCCCAATCTCACGTGAGATTTTTCAAAATGTGGGTTTCTTACGTAAACGCGTTGGATTGTTATTGTAAAAAGAAAAAAAAAATTTGCTTCGTACTTTTATTTACGACTAGTTAAGACTAGTAATCGATATTGCTGAGAGTTATAAGTGTAATAAAAATTAAACAAAAGATTAAATCTTAAGCATGTACAATCTGAATTAAATGGACCAAAATAGTATAATTTTTTTTTTGTTTCAACCAGAAAAAAAATTGCGTGATATTTGCCGAGACCCCCCCCTCTCTCCAACGTAAGATTATATGACATTTGACTCGACCCCCTCCCCCCCTTAAACATCTCACGTAATTTATGGACGCCCCCATATAATAACACCCAACACAATTGATTATAAGAAGCTCGGTCAAAGTCCTTTCAAGGACTGAAATGGCTAATTTGTTAGTTTTTATAACCTTTTTTTTATTACCTTTCTCTCAGTTTATGAGATTCCTTATTTTTCCTTCTTTTTGAGGTTTTCTTCTTATGTCGTCGAATTTTTTGGCCTTTTAGCTGCTTGAACAAACGCCTGAAATATAAAGTAAACGCATAAAATATTAAATAAAATATTATTAATATTCGGTTTTGTTCATAAAAATATCTTAAATACAAACAAATAAAGAAATAACTGATAATTTTTGTAAAGAAAAAACAACAAAAAAAAGTTTCTCGAAATATGAAAAAAAAGGCGTCATATTTAGAGAAAAATGGTAAAGACATTGCTCCAGAGAATGCTTTTCTCTAAATGTGATTCTAAAAATGATAAAAAAACTTCTATGAAAAAGAGCATTACATAAAAATATATTGTTTTCAGAGAAAAATACTTTATATTTTTAAGAAAATTTTTGTTTTTATTGAAGAAGTGAAACTTCTCATAGTGAATCTTTTATCAAAATATAGAAAATTTTTTGAATTTTCATTAAATTTTTCTTTATAAATGAGAATTTTTAAATACTTATCATTATAAGAGACATTGAAATATTTCCATTTTCCACAAGTGAAGAAATATTTCTTCGAATATGTGAAAATTTGTGCTAATTGAAGAACATTTTATTTGAAAAAGAGAAAATTGCTTTTATCGAAAATACAGAAATTTTTTATCGGAGTGTTTTTTTCTGAGTGTGTCATCCGCAAAATTCTCAAATTTTTAATTTGTTAATTTTTCAGTGTGACTGGATACTCAAATCCCTGAATTGCATCTTCAACATACTAAATTATGTGGCCAGCTAGAAAATGCATAAGTGTTTGCTAAGCGGCTGGTACGACCTACACTCAGAAAAAAGTTTCTCGGAATATGATAAAAAAGGCATCATCATGTTTAGAGATAAATGTTATAGAATTTGCTCCAGAGAGTGCTTTTCTCTAAATGTGATCCTAAAAATTATATAAAAATGATAAAAAGTTTCTATCAAAAACAGAAATATGTAAAAATATATCGTTTGTAGAGAAAATTACTTTTTTTATTTTTAAGAAAATATTTGTTTTTATTGAAGAAAATACTTCTTATAGTGAATATTTTATCAAAATATAGGAAAAATTTTTCATATTCAATAAATTTATCTCTATAAATGAGAGTTTTTTTGTGCGATAAAAATACGTACACTGAGGGAAAAATGTGATAAAATTAAATGAAATTGTGCTCATATTTAACGAATTTGTTTTTGAAATAGAGCTTGAAACAAATTCATTAAAGTTAAACACAACTGTTTTTAAAATTCAATTCAAAACAAAAGTTTTTGTTCTTAAAACAATGTTTTTGTTATAAAAAACAAATTTAAATCAAAAATTTTAAAATTTAAAACAAATGTTTTAAAGCATATTTTTTCAATGCCATTTTTTTAGTTTTTCGGAGTTTTTAGCATAAGATTCACAACCAGCTACCGTCGGGACCCTCCGAATACCAAATGTTAAATCCATTCGATAAAGCTTGCATATGAAATAATTTAATATGTTCGATATTTTCAAAAAATTCACAAACTGTCATTGTATTCAAAGTTTTGTTTGTTTTTTCAAAGATAATATAATAAGAGAAAATTAAAAAAAAGGAGTTTATAGGTACACTGAGAAAAAAACATACTTTAAAATTAAACAAAAAATATTAAAATAGAAATTTAACGCCTTTGCGTTTCTACCAAACAAAATTTAAAACAAGTTTGTTTAATTTTCACCTTCCCATAAACACCTTTTTTTTATTTTTCTCTTATTATTTCTTTGAAAAAAAAACAAACAAAAACTTGAATTCAATAACAATTTTTGAATTTTTTGAACTGGTTTGACAAATATCGAACATATGATAAAATAAAAACTAATTTATTATATATTAATATAGTTCGAATGCAAACTTCATCGAATGGTGTTAACATTTGGTATTCGGAAGGTCCCGGGGTTAGCTGGTTGTGAATCTTATGCTAAAAACTCCGAAAAACTAAAAAAATGGCATCGAAAAATATGCTTTAAACCTTGTGTTCTGAATTTTAAAATTTTTGTTTTAAATTTGTTTTTCATAACTAAAACATTGTTTTAAAAACAAAAACTTTTGTTTTGAATTTATCTTTAAAAACAGTTGTGTTTAATTTTAACGCATTTGTTTCAAGCTCTATTTCAAAAACAAATTCGTAAGATATGAACACAATTTAATTTTATTTTAACACATTTTTCCCTCAGTGTAGTTGAAAATTAAACACACTTGTTTTAAATTTTGATGTGCAGAAATGCAAAGGCTTTAAATTTCTATTTTAAAATTTTTTGTTTAATTTTAAAGTATGTTTTTTTCTCAATGTATCAATATTAGAGACATTGAAATATTTCCAATTCCCTGAAGTGAAGAAATATTGCTTCGAAAATGTGAAAATTTATTCTAATTGAAGAAAATTTTATTTGAAAAAAAGAGTTAGTTGCTATTATCGAAAATAGAGAAATTTTTTATCGGAGAAAGATATGTGTTTTTTTCTTAGTGTAGTACAGATCGTTTGTAGTATAAAGAATTGCAACATGCCTGATTTGACAGACAATTAATGACAATACCTTCTAGTCATGTCTAGTCTAGTTGTTCCTTGTCAACCCTAAATTGACAACTTCAAAACCTAAACTTTGGTCTTTTGAAATCTAGCCTCTTGAGAAATATTATATGTTTGGAAAAATTGAGAAAAAGATAAACACAACTCCAAAACCCTAAACACTGCACAGTGCAGTAATTGATCAATTTAACCAGAAAAAAATCCAAATCGAATTTATATATATATTAAATAGGAATGTGTGAACAAATGAACATGAACTTAAAAAACAATTTTTTGTCATTTAACCCATTCTAGACAAAGTTATGACGGGTCAAAGTTACCACAAACATTATATTTTTGAGAGACACAACTTTTTAAATGTATTCTTTAACAAAAATTAAGGACTTTAAGTATTACCAATGACTTAGAAATTGAAAAAAATATGAAACTTGCCAAAAGTATGTTCTTCTCAACCATATAAGAAAAAAGCTATGTAATTCTTATATCGACTTGGAAAATTTTTGCAAAACTTAAGGTTTTTTTTTTACACACATCAAAAAAGTTAGAAATATTTTGGTAAAATATAATGGTCGGTATGAAAACAAGATATTAGTTTTCTGAAGACTTGAAAATGAAAACAAGATATAGGTTTTCTGAAGACTTATAATGTATTTTCTGATAATCCGAAAAGATTATACGTCGCATGAGCTCGCATATCACCTATTTCTTGATTTATATTTAGAAATATTCTAATTTGAATATTTCTTTTTTCATAATATATTTTAAAGCTAAACCACATTCATGTTAAAAAAAAAAAATACCCGAAAATCTTCGAGAGTTAATTCGAACAGGAATTTATTAAATATGCTTATTTTAACATCTGATCCAGTAATACATTCATACCGTGAAGCACATTTTAAAAATGTAAAAACCCTTTCCTCTGCAATTTCAAAATTTTTTATTGAGCCCAAGAAAATGATTATCTGCTTCATAAAACCACTGACATTTCTGAAGGCAGTGATTTCATAGACTATTAAGTGTTTCATTGGACTATGGACTATTAACCCTCACTTTGGCACCAATCTTTTACTACGTAATCTGGCACATATTTATATTTGTAAATATTTTTTTTGTCATCATTGAAGATAAACAGAACCTCAAAATTTACATGATTTTTTAGGTGGAATATATGTATTAACACCTTCTAAGTCCAATTCCGGAACAATTTACACACCAATCTCAAGTGGTTTAGAAGCTATACGGTTATAGTTCCAATGAATAAACAAAAACCAATTTCAACAAAAAATATACTTTTTTCATTAAATTAGGACTTTCAGCTACAATATCAAAACATGACATATTGTTGTGCCAGCGAACCAAAAATTTCTGTTCATTAATATTTTCCCAATATAAGCTATCAAATACGAAATATGTATATATAAAAAAATGTGAAGAGTTTTTCCTTATCATTTTTTTCTATTATTAATTTAAAAAATGCGTTAAAACACCATAAAAGCCTTTAAAATACAAAATATTTACATATGTAAATATGTACCAAACTACGTTATAAAAATGAAAAATTTCCAAAAAGTATCGGAAAATTCTAAAATTCAAAACAACTTTTGAATTTTCAGAAAGAAAACCAAAAAATAGCCACAGAGTCCAAGCCACATTCAAATCGCATAAAATGAAAGGAGTTATGGCAAATTTAAAATTGGGATATTTACATATGTAAATAGTGCCAAAGTGAGGGTTAATCTAGTTTCTCAAATAGGACATTCATTTTAACAAATATCTTCAATTGACTTACTTGTTGTACAAAATTGAATTTGAAAATGATATGAGAACTTAATTTTCTTTTAAGTACTTTAGTTATGAAAACACTGTTGTACTTCCGAACTTGCATATTTTCTTGCTAAGGGATTAACTCAAATCATATAGATAGATTTATTTAAGAAATTTTGTATATAAAATACTATTGTGTGTATGTTTGTTTCTTGACTACGATTTGGCAGAATGTAATGAAATTTTTGCTGTTATATTTTAGATGAGTTATAAAACTGTAGCATTTTAATTTGTTAATTTATTTTTATAATTCTTAAAGAAGACGTTCTTTAACCCTTCGTCACTCGCGCGGGGTGTACCAGACAACCCACGACTTTTTTGGATTATCTTTTATATGCATTTTTTGTACAGAATATTAATTATTTTTTAGGAGAAATTGTTTTGTTTTGCCATAAGAGTTGTATGATAATTTTTTAAAAATATTTATTTTTGTAAAATTATTTAAGGTTACTCTTTTGCATGAAACACCCCGCGAGTGACGGCGTCCAATAATAGGTGCGCGAGTAACGGAGGGTTAAGAATTATGTTTAAGAACCACAGAGACTACTGATGAGTCGGAGTAGCGTCCGACGAAACCATGTTCTAGTCTGCTTGGTTCTTCTGAGAGATTTTTGTTGTTGTAGCAACCTGTTACTTCATGAATTATTTGGCATAAAGCTCAAAATATAATTCTCAAGGAAGACGTTTTTTAAGAATTATAAAAACAAATTATTATATCGATGGTTAAGTGAAATTTTTTCACGAAAATAGGTTTACTGCATTTTTCAATCCATTAATATTATATCTACTTTGTGTAAATTTATTGAAAATGCCTAGCCAGTGAATGCGTATCAGTACACAGTTAAAATTAGTGTTTTGTATTGAGGTGTATTAAAATTTAAAAACAAAATGGACGTTCCTGAGCATTTGAAATTTTTCACTTATCACTTTAGTGAGCTTAACCATCGATATTTTCGAAAATGTTCTTGTTTGCCCAGAAAAAAAAAAAATTATATATTTACACAAATCTGTACTTGTGCTGCATATCATCATTGGAAAGGCCATGAACTTATCTTTATCATCTTTAGTGAAACTACCTCCTGGAAACACAAATAAGCCCATAGCTCCCCATAGCTGGGGGTGTCAAAATAAACACCCACTTAAAATAAAATTGTTTGCTTGCTTTTGCATTCTATATCGTTCAAAATCAATTTTATCAATCAAAAATTCAATAATTTTTTTCCGGCTAACTTGTATGAGTCACTGCACTGTGCACTGCACTGTATCGTGTCAATGATAAAAATTTTTCTAGATTGCACGTAACCACTAGAGTCTTCAACTTTGGAGCAGAGGTGATAATTACTAGAATTAATACATGTGACAATTTGCTCACTTAAAATCAGGGACCGTACCGATTATGGTTTTTATGAAAAAAGTCAAATATTAACTGTTATTTTTTAACTTTTATGTTTTCCGACAAAAATAAAAGTTATTTTGTGCCTTATATTTTTTCGGGCAAACATAACAGTTACTTTTGACTTTTATTTTATCGGTAAAAAATAACAGTTATTTTCTGCCTTTTATTTTTTCGGTCAAAAATATCAGGCAATTTGTGTTTTTTCAAAGGCCATTTTACTGACTAAAAAACTATCGATACCATTATATTGGTCTCATCGGTGATCACGTTTTACATATGGTATCAAAATTTTTTTAATCGGACAAGCGGCCTTAAAAAACACAGATTGCCTGATATTTTTGACCGAAAAAATAAAAGTCACAAAATAACTGTTATTTTTGACCGATAAAATAAAAGTCAAAGGTAACCGTTATTTTTGTCTGAAAAAATAAAGGGCAAAAAATCCTTTCTCACATATATATATATTATACGTATTAACCATCCTTACATTACATTACGCTTATACCATGGTATACGTATTTCACTTTACTAGTATCGCCTGGGGTCGAAATTCGACCAATTTATTGATTGCCTATTTATAGTTATATGCGAGATGGTTCAAATAAGTTCGAGGCTATAACTTTTAATTGATTGGAGATATAAAGCTATTTTCTTCAAACAAATTATTTTTTTATTTTATTATTTTTTTTTTCAAAAACAAGAAAAAAATTTTTAAAAAATTTAATTTTGACAAATAAATCATAGGGAGTAGCCTTGATTTTTTGATGACACGGAAAGTTTATAAATTTAGTGTCAAAACAAAATAAACTAACCTAAAATCCAGTCTAGACTTTGAAAGAAAATCAAAAATGCAATTTTGAGTTTTTGTTTTTTTACAACAAAAATCATTTTTAC
Source organism: Tetanocera ferruginea (assembly GCA_958299015.1). Classification (NCBI taxonomy): domain Eukaryota; kingdom Metazoa; phylum Arthropoda; class Insecta; order Diptera; family Sciomyzidae; genus Tetanocera; species Tetanocera ferruginea. Next base: position 139,098,767 of record OY282642.1, read on the forward strand.
CCCATATTTTAAGAATAAATCAAATTTTGTGGTCATTTTTTTAAAGGAATAATTTAAATGTAAACAAAAAAAAAACGGTATTATTTTCAATAGGTTTTTTAAGTTAACTGATAAGACTTAAATACAGAAAAGAAATAAATGATATCTATTCACAGATGGCGGAGATATTGGCTTCCCAATTTAGAACATTCAATTTGAGACAGTTTTTTCTCTCTCTTTGCATTTAGTTGAAACACACGCTAAATAACTAACGACAACAATATTAAGAAAATTCATTAAAAATACTTTTGGTTAGGACTTTGATAGAATTTTTATCACATTTGAAAGAAAATTTAACAACCTTTCAGAAAAAATTAGAAAAATTGAAAAACCGTTAAAATTCGATCAAGATATTGACATGGAAAGTCAAATTTTTGAATTTAAAACACATCTTAAAAAAAATATGTGTGTGGCCGCCACGGTACAAGTGAAACTTTAACCCAAAAATGTAGAGAGTTTTAAATATAGCCTTACTAAAAAAAGTCTCATTTCATAAAAAGCCATGAGCAGATTAAGTTTATTTTAAAAGAGCGAAAGTGCTGATCTTCAAGGTCATGCGTCATCAAAGAAAGCAAATAGTAGGGTAAGACTTCAGCTACTTCAGCGACTTTCAGCGCTTCAACTTTGAACCCATGGGTTCAACTATGAACCCATTTCTTATCATCATCATTATGAATTGAGTTCGTCTTGTAAAAAAATGTACTTAAAAATGGAATCCATTAAAGTTTCAAAAACCACCTGCGAATGACCTCAGATAATGCCATTGCATCCGATTGGCCATAGAATCATCCATTTTGGTCAAAATCTTGCGTGGAATCCATAAAAGTGTGACCTCAGATAATCGCATTGCTTCCAATTGGCCATAGAATCTTATATTTTTTCAAAAATTACGGTGTAAAACTTTGTTGATTAATTCGTCTATTAGTTCGGACTCAAACCATGTTTGATAATTTTTTTTCCTTCCTTATGAATTTTAATTTATAAGGTTTTGCAAACACCTAGTTTCAACTTAATTCACCTAATTCAACTAATTGGCCTAAATGCACCTCAATTCGCCGCAGTTTCATTCGTTTCATCGGTTTAACTACCAGTTTCGTTCGCCGTATGTTGTATACGTGGCTAAAGAAGTTTCACTTCAACAATTGACGAATGCATAAAACTACATTTTTTCGAAAAATTGTTACTTTTAAAAAAATTCAAATTCAAGCTGATGATGAATGTCTCGAAAGTAAAATGCAGTTTTATTTCCTTTCTTAGTTTAATTTTCTATTCTTTATTCGAAGACAATTTCATCGCAAGTGATTTTAAAATTAAATATAATTTTGCTATGAAGGCATGAAGGTTAACTGTTCACGCAAAAGAAGTTTACAAAAACAACAAAAACCTGATTTTCATATTATACAAACTAAAATAATAAGAAATGTGTAGCATAAAAAATGAGAGCGATTAAGAGTTAAGTTAGTTTATAATAATATATGTAACAAAGAATTAAAGAGATTAACAAATACAGTGAAGGTAAGAAAAATTAGTACGCACTATAATTAAAGTGAAGGCAAAACAAATTATTTTTTATGTACGTTAACTTTAAACAAAATTTTGTAATTCATTCATTAACATCCCGGGCGGCCCTGAAACAGCGTTTCAGAATCCAGGTAACACCACAACTTTAGCTATTGGCCGCATAATCTCTCCATGAGCAGTACGAAGTTTAACCACTCTTACCAAACCATCACCGCCTGGAAATGCTTCAAGCACTTTTGCCATTAACCACTTAGCTGGAGGAGTGTTGCTCTCCTTGACAACCACAATGTTGCCGACTTCTACATTTGCTTGACGTTGACACCATTTCGGTCGTTGTTGTAGCGAGGTCAGATACTCTTGATGCCATCTGCGCCAAAAACCTTGGAACATATTTTGTACGTGTTGCCAGTAACTGAGTCGATTGACATTAACGCTGCTAAGATCACCTTCGGGTACCATTGTGTACGGTCGCCCTATTAAAAAATGAGAGGGAGAGAGATATTTAGTATCTGTATCAGGTGCAGCACCGAGAGGGCGCGAGTTGACCACGGCTTCGATCTGAGCGAGAAGAGTGTGCATCTGTTCGAATGTGAGCACAACGTTTCCAATTACCCGACGTAAGTGTAGCTTGACAGAGCGTACTGCTGATTCCCATAAACCGCCCCAATGGGGTGCGTGTGGCGGTATGTAACTCCATCGTATGCCGTCCTCTGCTAAGGATGCAGCTACGATTTCGTTGTGTGTTTGTGACATAATTACTTGAAGCATCTCATTCAAAGTACGAGAAGCACCAAGAAAATTTCTTCCATTGTCACTGAAGATGTGGGAACATTTCCCACGGCGGGACATAAAGCGGCGCAGAGCTGCCAAGAAGCACTCAGTACTCAGATCAGTTGCGAGTTCTAAGTGAATAGCGGAAGTCACTAGGCAAACGAATAAACAAATATATCCTTTCGATGTTCGAGCGTTACGTCCAGAGTATAGCTTCAAGGGCAATGGGCCGGCATAATCACAGCCTGTATTTTCAAAGGGATGCGCTTGACGTACCCGTACTGCTGGCAAATCCGCCATCAGTTGTTGCGTTGAAAGTTGTCGTTGTCGAAAGCACTTAATGCATTTATGAGTTAAGTTTCGAATTAAGTTACGCGCACCTTGCACCCAGTATTTCTGCCGAACAATAACGAAAAGTGCTGAGACGCCTGGGTGTAAATTTTTCTCATGCTCATCTAGCAGGATTAGGTGTGTAACACGATGATTTTTCGGCAAAATTATGGGGTGTTGAGCTGCGACATCCAGATTGGAGTAACATATTCTTCCACCTACACGTATCAAACCATCTGCATCGATGAAAGGTGTGAGTTGTAGCAATTTTGAGCGTTTGTTAAGCTCCATTTTCTTTAATAAGGTTTCTCGGTCGCCGCTAAAACAATTCTGGGCAAGTTTTAAACATAGTATCCGAGCAGCATGTATTTCATTGAAAGTTAATTTACCAACAGTCAAACTTCTGTTGTGTGGATGTAAGCGTCTAACAAAGCGTAACACGTAAGCGATAATTCGCAGCAATCTTCTCCAATTTGAAACTCTTTCCACAAGAGAACGAATAAGATTTAAGTCTGTCTCTTCAGTTATTAAAAGATTGACTGAACTCATTTTAAGTTCAGCAACAACTTCAGGCTCACTTGCGGCTCGCTCATAATTAAACTCTTTTCCCTGGCTTAAAACAAATTGATACATTTCATCATTACTCAGCCAACGAGGCCCTTTCCACCACAAGTCAAAATTAAGCAGCTGCGACGTCAACATGCCACGAGTCGCACAATCGGCCGGGTTTTCCTTAGAAACAACGTGATTCCAAATATTTCGTGGCAACGTATCAATTATTTCTGCTGTTCGATTTGCAATAAAAGTTTTTAATTTTATTGGTGTCTGTGAGAGCCATGCTAAGACGACCGTGGAGTCACACCACGCTCTTATTGTTATTGTTTTGTGGGGCAATGCATTTACAATTGAGCGCATTAAGCGCGTTAATAGCAGAGCGCCGCACAACTCCAGACGTGGGAGTGATAGCTGCTTAAGTGGAGCAACGCGCGTCTTAGCAGCAACAAGAGCAACTTGAAAAACACTATTCTCATCTTTCGCTCTGCAGTAAACAGCAGCAGAGTACGCCTTTGTTGACGCATCAGAGAAACCATGGAGCTCGATGTCATCTGCTGCATTATAAACAAATCGCGGTAGTGAAAATTGTATGACATTTTTCAAGTCCGTTCGGCATTTGAACCACACTGCAGAAACGTTAGCTGGAAGAGGGTCATCCCATTTTAAATTATGCAACCAAAGATCTTGGAAAAGGATTTTGAATTGAATAACAATTGGCGCTAGAAGGCCTAGCGGGTCGAATATGCGTGCTATGTCGGACAAAACCTGCCGCTTGGTGGCAACTGCTAATTCTTTTAAACAAAGCTTGTACAATAGGCGGTCTCCACAAGGTTGCCAATAAATGCCTAATACTTTTGTTCCTTCATCATTGCTTTGCTTAATAATATCTCTACACGACTGAACATTCGAGGTTGATGTTATTTTGGCACTATTGGAAACCCACTTGCGTAATTCAAGTCCAGCATATGATAGCACTTTAACAAGCTCTTCTCGTTTTGCTAGTAACGAATGTTCCGTTTGGGCACCTGTAAGTACGTCATCAACGTAAAAGTCTTCAAGTAACATTTCTGCAGCAAGAGGATGTTTGTTTTTGTAATCATGAGCGAGTTGCTCAAGTACTCTTACGGCTAGGAATGGAGCGCAAGAAGTGCCATATGTTACAGTGCACAACTGAAAATGTTTTAAATTTTGTGAGGGCTCCTCCCGCCACACTATTCGTTGGTAATTACGTTGAGCTTCTGTCACCCAAATCTGCCGAAACATTTTAACAATATCCGCACTGAAAACATATCGATGAAAACGAAATCGAAGGCATACAGCAAACAAGTTGCGTTGAATACTAGGGCCGATGTGCAAGGTATTGTTCAAAGAAACTCCGTTCGCATCTTGAAAGGAGCCATCAAATACGACACGAAGCTTAGGTCCAATTACAGGGTGATGTGGCATATAAAATACGCAACCATTAGGTATATCAATCTCGTCTGATCGTAATTCACGCATGTGACCTAGTTGAATATATTCACGCATAAATTGTATATATTGCTCCCGCAGATTTCTATCCTTAAGTAAACGACGTTCGACTGAATTAAATCGGCTAAGAGCGCCTTGATACGTATTTGAAAACGAAGGATGTGCCACCTTAAACGGTAGGTTAACAATATACCTTCCATCTGTATGGCGAGAATGTGTATTTAAAAAATGTTGCTCTGCATACCTATCATCTGGGTTAGCAGGTGCAATAAAATTAGCTTCTTCAATTTCCCAAAAATTTCTCAAAGTTCGATCAATATCAACCACCACAACAAATGACGAAGTTTTCTGATGTATTTTTGAAGTTATATGCGTGACAACCCAACCAAATATTGATGATACCGCAATAGGGTTTTCATGCATATCATAAATTTTATTGAACGTAAAAATATTCCAAAAGTATTGTGTTCCCAGTAAAATGTCGATAGGTGATGCAATATTGAACGTTGGGTCAGCTAGCGTGAGCCCTTTTAGTTGTTCCGAACAAAAAATATCAATTGTTGTACTGGGAACCGAAGATGTTATTTTGCTTAACACATAAGCACTAGCATTTAGAATTTTTTCATTTATTTTAGATTTTATTAAGAGAGAGCAGCAACCTCGTGTTGCCTCTGCTTCGACAGACGAAATACCAGAAACAATGAAACGTGAAGTTGAGCGTGTCAAACCAAGCCTCTGAGCACACCTCTCAGATATGTATGATAGCTCCGACGCGCTATCGAGCAGCACTCGGCATGTAACGAATTCACCGAGCGAATTTTGAACATCAACAAGAGCTGTAGGCAAAAGTGACCTTTTGTCTATGTTACCCAGCGGGGTCTGTACCGTGCAGAAAGATGGAGATGATTCCAGTGGAGAGTTTAACCTGCAGTCACTGGACGAGCGATTGGTAGCGGACGACCAAGGGGTGCTAGAAGACACAGGAGATGGGATTTGCGTCGACGTTAACGATGAAGACGAAGCGACTGTTGAGTCGGCGGCGTGCAGAGGTGCATTTAGCGGTGCCTGCTGCGCAGTATGAACAAGTGTATGGTGACGTCGACTGCATTCCCTACAGCGGAATTTTGATAAGCAATTATACGAAGTGTGCCCCAATTTTAAGCAATTAAAACATAAAGATTTTGTTTTTACAAACGAACGACGCTCTTCGACGGACAATTTCAAGAATATTGGGCAATTTAAAATACTATGATTTGTTGCAGTGCATTTGATGCATTTTTGAGAACGGCTGTCAACTGTGACAAACGAGCGAGATGACGGTTGCTTCGACGTTGTATGCTTAGGCACAGAAGTTGGTTTACGGTTGCTAAGTTCAAGTTCTTCACAACGCCCATCTAAAAATTCAAAAAACTCTAGAATTGTAGGAGCAGTATTTTCTCTACTTTCATGAACCCACTTGCTGCGTGACTCTGGATCGATTTTAGCTAAGAGAAGATGTATCAGCCAACAATCTCGTTCAGTTTGCTGTATTGCATCTAATCCTCGAACGATCTCATTGGCGCCATCGGAAAGTTTACGCAAGCCACATGGATTCTCAGTTATAATCGCTGGAAGGGACATGAAAGATTCGATAAAAGCATTGACGATATGACGTGGTCTATCAAAGCGATCAGTTAAACGCCTCCAAGCTGTTTCGTATGCAGCATCCGTGACAATCATATGCTTTATTAAATTTGCCGCTTCATCCTTCAAAAGCGATTTCAGATAATGAAATTTTTGCGTATTTGTTAAGCCTGTCTTTCTGTCAATTGAGCTAACGAAAAGGTCCCTAAAGGCGGGCCAATCTTTATATTGCCCAGAAAATGGTGGAATGTTTATTTTAGGTAGCTCACTTTCTCGATGAGGAGCAATAGCAGCGGAAGAAAATTGTTTTAGAAAAGTGACCTGTTGGTCTACAAGCTTCGAAACAGAATCCACGTGCGTCGTACTGTCAACAGGTGGTAAAAGCGCACGCCTGATTGTGCAAAGACGAGCTCGTGCTGACAAGAATTTTTCTTCATAGGTGCTGAAGTCAATGTTAGGATCAGTGTAATCATCCATCTGTTTATATTCATACATTTTGTCAGTTGACTTCACAAAATTTTCCCATACCTGCCCTAACCTCTCAAGCCTCGTTTCTACCTCTTCATATGAGCAGTTATCAGGTGGGTTTTCGGCGTATGCCAAGACACGCGTTATTGAGGTTTTAAGACGACCTCTAAGCTGCACTAAATTGCTGAACTCTTCTGCCATCGCGAAAATAATGAATAACAAATTTGTTACCTGGAAGTATTGTTGCTCCAACACTGTTTGTGTTTGTTGTTCTTCGACGTTCCTGTTGCTAGCACCCCCGATCAAGCCAATAATCCAACGATGATTCGTTGTTCACAAATTGTCCACGCTGTCACCAATTCCAAGTTAGTCTGTGTCCAATTAAAGATTCCAACGATGAGCTTAAATGTTTTCTGCCAAATCCGCGAACGAAGGACCAATTATGATGATGAATGTCTCGAAAGTAAAATGCAGTTTTATTTCCTTTCTTAGTTTAATTTTCTATTCTTTATTCGAAGACAATTTCATCGCAAGTGATTTTAAAATTAAATATAATTTTGCTATGAAGGCATGAAGGTTAACTGTTCACGCAAAAGAAGTTTACAAAAACAACAAAAACCTGATTTTCATATTATACAAACTAAAATAATAAGAAATGTGTAGCATAAAAAATGAGAGCGATTAAGAGTTAAGTTAGTTTATAATAATATATGTAACAAAGAATTAAAGAGATTAACAAATACAGTGAAGGTAAGAAAAATTAGTACGCACTATAATTAAAGTGAAGGCAAAACAAATTATTTTTTATGTACGTTAACTTTAAACAAAATTTTGTAATTCATTCATTAACACAAGCAACTGAAAAACCCCAACCAAATTTCATTAATCAAAGAGCAGATTTTTTCTCAAAAATGTAATTTCTCTCTAAGAAGGTTGGGAACTCGCTCTATCAGATATATCATTTATTTATACATTTTGCACATCTGGGCAACATAACCTTTCGAATGATATAGGTTTAATTTATTTTGAGTTTTAATTAATACCAAAAAAGCGTACGACAAACTTTAATGTTCACGTATTAATATATAAGATTACCTCGTCTTTCCCATTAATCTATCAATTCCACTAATCCCACAAATTTTTGGTGCAAGGTAGTTTTGTTAGGATAGTTCTAGCAACTTAATTTTTTGTTGTTGTATTCGAAGTTATTAAGGTTTTATTATGCTGATGACGTCACTTTAGATGAGAAATGGAAATGGGTTTCAGTCAAATTTTCAAAAATTATATTAATATTTCGAAGCTAATGTGTGAAATGTGTTAGTTTGAATACATTAATTTGTTATGGAATTTATTAAGGTTTTGGTTATTTAGACGCCATCACTTGGTATGGGAGTTAGATGAAGTTCTTATTCGATTTTTCCAACTGCTAAACTCAGAGAACGTATTAAAATCCGAGGCTTAAATGATTTTTGAGATATTTTCCGTTTCGATAACGTTGATTTTGGTAACTTTCAAACAAAAAGTTACATTTTATAAATCAAATTTTAAGTGTAAAATTTTTAGTAATTTACATTTCTGTGAAATTTAAAAGGATTTTAACGGTTTCAAAAAGTCACTTTGTATGGGAGGTTGGCGTGGTTTTCATTCGATCTGACCCATTTTTAAACTTAAACTCAAATCAACTCAGATGTTTATACTAATCAGAAAATATACTTTTTTACTTTTGCTTGCCACGCCTCCTTATTTATATTAGACACGTGGTGACAAAGCATAATTGCATAATTGAATACCTTCTTTCATATCAATAACAGCTAAATTCTATTTCTGAAGATTAATTGAAAAGATTTGGGAAGTCTTAAAGGCATTATTAAACATAATTAAGTTCGACAAGTTAAAGTTTTAGCTTTTTGCATTTAAAATTCGAGAAATTTATGTCTAACACCTATTTTTATTAGTTTTAGTATATGACATACTTTAATCATCAATTAGTTTATAGCCTAATTCCATTATAGATCTCTCTAACTACTAAAAAAATCCTACTTCTTCCTCTCAATTATTTAACATTGCTTTAAAAAAAAAATCCTTGCCTAAAATTGAGTCAAAAAACTCATTTGAATATGAATTTAATATAATGCATAGAATCACAAAATAGCTTCCAGCAAAACGCCTCAGTGCACAGTTTATCTGTTATCTTGAAAACTTAGCTCACAGCCAAATTCTAAAACATCACGAATATCTTAAAACTGCCAACAAATTGAATTAATTTATCCTTGAGAATGTCTTTAAATTTATTTGGATTTAATGGTCTGTGTGAGCTAACAACAAACTCATTACTTTAAAATTGATGACCCAACGAGGAGAACCTTAACCACAAGAACCACATGCATGCATGAGGAACGCTTTTTTTTTTAACTGCCGTTTTATCAGAAGCCTAAACAAGTTCGCACACGCGGCACGAAGACAAGTGTTTTTAGCCGCATCACTAGCAGAATTAGCAGGAGCAGCATCAGCATCAGAAGCAACCTTATAAAGTTAATCAGGTTCTTTCTACACACCTTAAGCATACCATTCAACGCAGAACAAAAACGAAGAAGCAGAAAAACGTAGAATATATTTATATATTTTGGAGCTTACCTTTTAAATGACATTCGCCGCAACTTTTGCTTTGATATGACTTTGGAGTCAAATCCTTTGAGCACGTTTTTGTGGTTCTTTTCGGCGCGAACTTTTTCCAATGGCAGCTCCGGCTGCACGATTATATTGCGTTCGTAGAAGAAATGATTCCCCGAATCATTTTCGATATTTTTGGAATTCGATTGTATCTTGCTCAAATCCGTATTAAAAAGAAACTTTGGAAGATTTTTTCGTACATTTCGCTTTATATCGCCGGAAGCTACGTCACCATTAGCAGCACTTAATTCCATGACGTGCTTCACATGTGCTGGTGACTTGCCATAAAGATTGTCTTTGGTATTTGGCGCCTATAGAATGAAGTTTTTATATTTTAGTTAATAAATTTAACGTGCAAAGTGCAGTTATTTTTTATCTGCCCAAGTTAATCATTCCATAAAATGCGCCAAACTTACAATCACATCATCATAAACTTCCATGAATTGCTCCGGTTTTTCCATAATATCAAAATTTTCATCACTTTCAACTTGCACATCATCATCATCATTAAGCACTCTAACACTGAGCGGTAACTGCTGACCAGCAATTGACGCCCCATTCAACGTCCTATGCGTGCGTTTTCCTAAGTGCGTATTCGCACTTGAGTAATTGACACTTACACACACACCCCATACAAGCAAAACAAATGTAACTGTATCAGTTAAACCATGCATTGTTGTTGTTATGTTTGTTTTGGTATCCGTTACAATGTACCATTAAATAGGCTGCTTGTATGTAACGTAACCGATTTACCGTGACTATTCACTTGCGGTTAATTTTAATGCTCTATAATTTAATCAATATCATACGAGAACACGACATGAACCCGCGCCGTACCGTACCGCGCAAAAACAAAGTTCTTACTGAGTTCACAAACGGACCTACATCCAAATTATATACTTTACTAGGTAAGAATGAAAAACAAAATAACAAAAACAACCATAATAAAATAACACAAAACCATCTCTTCAGATTGAGCACCAATGTGGCAAAGCCAAAGGCAACCACCACTCTGCACACGGGATCAAGCAAACATTATTTTTAAGGGTATGATAATCGAGCTACGATCAGAACAATGCTTACGGCGGCGTCAGCTACTTTGACTGACTGACTGAGCTAAGCCGATGCGCAACGCAATGCAAAGGAAGATACCAACATGCGAACGAACAGCCATCCGACCGAACGACCTACCAAGCGTCCGTCTGTCTATTTGTCTGCCCATACTATCGAAAGTCGAAAGAGAGTCACACGCAGCACAGACAACTCACAAATCTCATCATCCGAGTCTCCATAAAAATGTACTGTTTTGTATACCCAAAAAAAGAAGGACAGGCGGAGAGGTAGGAGAGTTCAAGAAAGAAAATAAAAAAAAAAATGGTGAATTGAATCAAATTCGTATGGAATGGTATCATCTTCTTGTTATTGTCTTGTTGTAGTCACCAGCAGGGTTGCCACTTCCAAAAAAGTTTTTTTACCAAAATGCTCAAACGAATTTCACATTTCAGAAAAAAATTTCACATCCAAAACAAAAATTCTTATATTTTTAGTTATTAAGTTAGCAGTCTTCTTCTGAAAAGCTTTTCATTTTTGTTGTGATGATATTGATGAAAACAGCAAGCTTTACAGCAACTCATTATGAAAATTACGTAGTATCTGAAAGCACGCTTATTGACTTCTATAACGGCAAAAGGACGAACTTTTTATTATTTTATAGAAGCTTCTTGGTCCTTTATTAAACTTCGCAAACAGTTTCCGTAAGATTAGTGCGTGCTTGATTATACAAGCTTCATAACTGCATAAAACTGTTCAAAATTTAACGATATAAGCTTTACCAAAATTCCAAAATTTACAACAAAAAAATTTTCTGATTTTTGTATGATATTTGAATGTTTTTGTAGATTTATTCCTTACTTAAACTGAATTTTAAAGATACATTTTTTAATTTAATTAATTTTTTTTATAAAAAATTTCCAAAATTGTTTTTATGGGATTCGAACCCGTAACCTACCGCATTTTCAAAACAACCCTAACCTTTTCGCTTATTTTTGCGTTGCCAGTGAACAGTTAAATAAATAATTTTTTATTTTTCAATACAAAATTTTACCTTTTTTTTGTATTTTTGAAGTTGATATTTCATTATTGTCAGTTTGAAAAATAATGAAATTAAATTTCGAAAATAATTTTCTTATAATTCCATTAAAAGTTTTGTGACGGCTACTGATCACTGTATCGGTTACCAAGACCAAAAGCTAGTTTGTTTAGGTTTTGATTTAGTAATGAATGGATTGGTCGCTTGCATTTTTATTTTGCTATCGCATAACGCTTGTGGTCTTACCCAATCATTGTGCATTTTTTCAATATTTTACTGTACTTTTAACTTTTTAATTTATTTGAATTTGGATAACCTTGTTTTCTTAGTCCGAGATGTTTTATCTTCGGTTCATATAATTTCGAAGGCTTTAAAGAGCTACTCATACAAAATTTAAAGTAACTTCGATAATGTTTCTATTAAAGATTTCTATAAATCTTTTTCCAACTTAGAAGCAGCAATTTCATTTGTTCTCTTAACCGAAGCTCTTTCGAAATTAAAACTTCCCAAGCTTCCGTAAACAAACATTTTTAAGCTTATCAGAAACTTTGATTTAAGCCTTTATAAAACTTCTGAAATACTTCACAATAGCTTTTATATAAACTTTATCTTCGTTATCAAGTAATCTTCTAGTTGCAAGCTCAATACATGCGCAAACCAAGCTTCAACTGTCGAACATTCAAATTTCCTAGCCTTACCGAAGTTCATGTGTTGGTTGGAATATTACCAAAGATATGACTTTTGACGGTCATATCTTTAATTTTAAGTCAAATATATGACTTTTAAATACCTGTTTTCTAAATCTTGTTTTCCTGCAGGACGTGTAACCGCGACCTTTTAACAATAGAGCTTCCTTACAGATTACAAATTTTATTAAATTATTAAGTTTTACAATGATACAAACTTCAACCACTTTCCTTTCCCTTACATAAAATTGTAACTTGCTAAGGAATTTCAGAAGCATACATAAAGTTGCATTTTCGATAACATTTTATAGGCTAATGATTATGCCGCATTATGATGAAAGCTAAATTATGATTAAATAACGTTGACGGCTTCAATTAGAATCGAAACGTATAACTTTTCTCGATAACATACAAAATTTAAATACGATATGTTGGTAAAATAAAAATAAATTCCAACTAAAATAATTAAATTCGGCATCGCTTAGTAATAATGTGCATGGTTTTTTAAGGTGGAACATAAAATTCGCGAATTCGAGAAAACAGACCTTTTTTTAAAATTAATAACTCAGTCAAAAACAAACATTTTTCCAAATTTTTTGGAAAAACTCTCTACATTTTCTTTATTATTGTAGAGAGTTGGACAAATTTCAAGAAAAAAATTCAAAAAAATATATTTTTCACTCCAACATGGTTTTATAGAGCTCCAAACTGGCGGCAGAGAAAAAAAGGGCCTCGTGGTTGCAGCGCTGGGAGTTGCAAAAGTGCCGATCTGGAAAAAAATTACTTTTTTAAATCTTAAAAAAATTGGTTATCGTATGACAGGAGCTTTTTTTCAATTTTTGATGATGTTCCAAATTTGAAAGTGTTTTTAGAAAAAAATATTGACTTTAAAAATTCATAAAAAAACGAAAAAAAAATTTAAAAAAGCTCATGTCATACGATAACGAATCAAGTTTAAAAACACACAAAAAAACAAACGCGTTTCGAGACAAACGCGTTCAAAGTTTGTGAACAAAGAAAATAAAAGGCGTAAATAAAAAATGCGCTCTCACTAATCTGGCTGTAACTTTTGAACCTGTAAGAATTTTATATTATTATTCTTAGAATCTAAAGAATATTTACTAAAATACAAAATTATAAAAAAGTCGAAGTAGTAAAAAAACGTCGATTTCAAAAAACGGCCAATGTCATGTCCCCCCTCAATGCAGGAAAATGATTCAGCAGCTTCATCTACTAAAACTCGAAAGTTAAGGTTGAGCCTTATTTTTCTTAGCCAAAGTTTTTTTTGTAGCAAACAAGTTAATTACATTCAAAAAGGCCTATAATTTTAAAACAGTCCATATTAAAAGTTTCTGCAAAATTTTACTAAAAAAATTTCTAGTTTTCACAGCAAAAGTTTACCAAAATGAAACTTAATTTCACGTTTTCACATCGAAAATAAAATTTACCAGTTTTGGTTAATTTTTCACATTCTGGCAACGCTGGTCACCAGCAGCTCAGTGGCATCCATCCTACGACGAGTGGTATTTGGGTAGAAAGATAGATCTAAGGTTTGTTATAGTCTGTGGCGGCGAATTAGTGGTTGTCTCTACCTGGGTCAGAGTGATGTGAGGAATGAGAAATAAATGCCATACTTGAATATGTTATACACCATATGGTTTCACCCCCTTCATCAACTTCAATGAAAGTAAATGTATGTACATTGATTGATAGCACCATGTAATGAGATATATTTCAGCTATATCTGAATAAGTAAAGATACACAGTAAATTGTTATTTCATTTAAATTTAGTGAGTGCTTCTAAGATTAATTTTTGTCATTCTATGAATCCTTGAGCTGAGTTCAACATACAAAAATTCATAGAAAGAACTGAACACACAGGATTTCAAGATTTTATTAAGGTATCTCAAAAACGTATACAAAGACGAAAGGTTACGTTAAACACCTGTCGCTTATTATTTGCTATAGCTAAAGGATTTATCCCATTGTCTCATTGTCAGATAAGCTGCAAAAGCAGGTATAACAAAAGCAAAATAAATCTGACTAGTTTGTTTTTTCATCGATTATTCAACCTCAGAGCATGACTTCTTCAGTGGAAAGAATTCTATATGGCAAAATCAATTGGCAAAATCGGGGTTATGCTTAGAGAAAAAAAAAACGCAGTCATAAAAGACGAATTTATAGAGTAAATTGAATATTGCGATATAAGTACTTGTAAAAAATTTACGAAGGCTTCATAAATAAATGTTCTTCTAGGTATATTAATATGAGACAGCTCCGTAGCCAGGCTGTATACTTAGAAGTAAAAATAAAAATTAGAATTTCTTTTTCGGAAACTATATAATTTTGAAAAATACTTCAATCCTTTTGTACTGTAAGCAGAACTCCGTCAAGTGGTGATGATGGTAAGCCAAGCCAGTGAAAAGGAGGAGGTTGTGGCATGCGTGTTTGGACTACGGTTCAGTTATGTATGTCGTTTGAACCCTTGCTTTGAGATGCAAAATCATGGAAGTAGGACATAAAATCTGGTTATTGTATCTGCGTATCCGTAGAAAATTATATAAAACATACTGTTAGCACGGCGATAGTCAAGAAACCTGGTTTAGCAACTGATAATTACTGGCATGAATAAAATCTGATACTCTCTTTGGGTGTACGAGAATAAGTGATGATAAATACATTTCCAACGATAAATACATTATATGCCGGAAAATATGGTTAAAAAGTATGGTCATGGAGGTCAAGGAGTATTATAATGGAGGTAATTAAGGAGTATTGTCAAGGAGTATGATCAAGGAGCATGATAGATACTGTGTTCGAGCATGCTATCATTGTGGCAATGTTAGGTGCTGGCTGATCAAGTTTTCTAATTTTATTTAGACACAAGGCGATCAGTTTAAGAACACCCAAAAATGTCTTCAATGTGGTTCAATTTTGATTAAACATTTCCTAGTCATAGCAAATACCCAACAGTGTCTATCGGTATAGTATACCGATACTAGACTAAGATATATATACTAAAAGAAGCTTGCTAATCAAGTCATGTGTGCTTGAATTTAACTATCAATTCAAGTCCGGTTTTTGTTGGAAGCTCATTCCAAGATGGAAACCCTTTTGCCGGGGGACTATCGTGGATTGGACCTTCGGGAAGCTTCGTGCTGGCTGTGGTAAGCTTAATGTCGCAAGCTAGACAACAAGTTGGCGTGGCGTTGCGTCTCAGTACAACCAGGCTGGCATAACCCATATGCAAGAGAGTTTAGGTAGCTCCTTACCAATGGATGTGAATTGAATTTAACCTCAAATTAAATGTTCGTAAATTTGTACTGGGGAATCGGTGGATGAGTAAAGTGTTTATGGCAGAACTGGCAAATGGCACCTTATCATAGTAAGCTTTAAATACTTGAGAAAGCGAATCCCTAGGGCACTTTTCATGTCCGGAAAATAATTAATTTTTATATGGCGATAATGGTGATTGAATTCTGCATGAAATGATTGCTATAAGGGTTGCTCAGTAGAAATTTTGGGTGCTGAGTGCCTGGAAACTGGTCGATAAATTTAATTATATTCCAAAAACCATTGGATTTAAGAAAGCAACTCCAAATAGACATGTCGGCCCAATGATCCTGGACTACCGGCGGATTGATGAATGTGAGTCCTGAGAACGCGTCTGTTGAGAGTTGATTTCAAAAATCCACGACTCCTTGCCATGGGGCAATTAATTTAAATTAAACTGGAAGGTAGGCGTCTACTATAAAACTTGAATAATGTACTTTAAGCAGAATATGATCGATATTTTCCAAAAATTTACAAGTTTTAAATAAGTTATTTTTGTTTCATTTTATTTTTTAAGTCATATTTTTGTTTCAGTTAATGTTTGATCTGAAATAATACAACGGATCTACCCTAGTTGGAGGAAGTAGGGCATGACATTTTTCATAAATTTGATGTTGAGTTCACATTATTTTCGTATATCGGCAAAAATTTGGTAGGGGTCGTTATTTGTTTCGGTGCAGTCGAGAAGAGGACAGAAAGTAAAATACAGTAGGTGCATCTCAATAAAATAAAACCCTAGAAGAAAGCTTGAGCACCTTCATAAAAATTTATATATATTTATATTTGTAAAAAAAATTTTGAAAAACTCATAATTTAGTCAGTTTTCGTTTTGTTCGGAAATATATGTGTGTGTTACGAAAGAAAAGTATATCCTATTCTATGAGAAAAGTTAAAGTTTTCTGTATTATGGTGAATAAAATTTGGGAGGCAAGCAGGACTTATTGCATAAACATTCTTTATATAAATCATGCAATATCCTGAAAACCCTGAAGACTACTTCCCAACCGAAAATATATATTTTATATAATTAAGATCAAGTTCGAAATTGAGCCAAATCGGATGAAAACCACGCCTACCTTCCATGCAAAGTGGCTTTATCAACACTGTAAAATCTCTCTGAATTCCAATTTAACTATTTCAATATCTTTAAATTGTACACACAAACTTATCTCAAATACGAACAATGACTTTTATATGTAGAAAAATCGAATGAAAACCACATTTACCTACCTAATTATCTCTTTTTTTTAAAAAAGAAGACGTAGAGTTAAGTTTTTCGTAAATAAATATAAGATTTCAAGAACATTTCAAACAACCATTAAGATATGCCAAATATTTCTATAAATTTATTCCATTGTCTTGTAATCCTAAAATATGAACTATGTCACATAATAATATGAGAGATGAGCGATTTTTTAATACCGGTGTTTTAGTCACGGTGATTAAAAAACCACTAGTAACTGCAGTGATTCAATAGTCTAAAAACCGTGATAAGTGATTATGTTTCTAATTTTGTTATTTTTCATTTGGTTCGCCGTTTGCAGCGATACGTGATTTTACCAGTGATTTTTTTGCTTGTGAGAACTGTTGTCTCTGTCTCTCATGTATGCAATTCATTTGCTTAAGAAGCAATTCGTAAAACAATATAAATTAAATCACTACATCTCACATATCCACATACACAAAGATATTTAATTAATTACGAAATACCATGATCACGATCACCATTTTTAAGAACAGTGATTATAAAATCACTTTCACTAAGAACGACGTTCTTGAAAAATCACTGGATCGCTCATCTCTAACACATATAGTAAATCGAAAATAGATAACCTGTTAATTTGTCGATATATAAATTTATACCAGCAATTTTCATAAGCGCACCTGTTTCAGCATAAATCTTTGAAATGAGTAGATACTCTTCTATATTCTGCTTACCTGTAAAATCTCTACAGCTTAACTTATATACACATGTATATTCGCGCATACAGAAAATTCTCTAGCCTTAAGCTTAATAATAGCCGTAAAAATTAGCTACGATTTTATTACTTCTCTGTATAATAGCAAGAACAGGTATTAAAACTTTACCAAACTTGCTTCGTACCTGTTACAACTGACTGTCACAAGAAGATTTGCATTGAAATTATTTTGGGAAATTTTCAACGACTGCTGAATCACACCATCATACTTGGCTCGGTTACAATGAAATTCTACTGTGTATTAGAAGATAATTTAATTTTATGATGCCTGAAGGCATCAACCCTTTAGATTCGAAGCATAATAGCAACAATTAAACCAATTACTTAATGCGTATCAGTTAAGTCGATGTACAAATGAATGGGCGGCTCTTATGAATATCGACATCGAAATTATCCTTTGAGATTAACTGGAGCGCATAATTTCGTAATTGACTTTAATTGGTATTTTGGGAGTTTTTGACACGTACATGCATTAATTGATATGTAAATATGTATGTGTGTGTTAGTATTAATCATAATAACTGTAAAAGACTCGTTGCATATGCAACATCCTTGTGGCATTAGTTGATTATGAATATTGATTATGGGTTTTTAAGAACGTTTCGGTTTTATTCATAAATGCATTTATCAAGGTATTATTTCTATTACAATATAATAATAATAATATTAATATATAAAATTATTACTATAACATAATTCCGGATAACATAAAATTTCATAGCATATTTTTATGCAATTTTGTTTTGTAATTTATTGAAACCTTCTTGAAAGCATAATTAAAGTGCTGTTTGCTTGGATGCATACAGAACAATTTTTTTTCGATATTAAGGCTATAGTGAACTAGTGTTCACGAAGATTCTGAGCAGTAGTGAATTGTTATCATTAAATGATTCTTTGTAACTCCTTAGCACATCCTACCATATTACACAAGTCACCTCAATTTTTGTGTCCCATTTGACAAAATTTTTGACAATAATATAAAGATTTTTTATTGACATACCATCAAAAATTTGATGATATGAATTAAATATCTATCGTATATTATAAAGTCCTTGAATAAATGTTTTATGTCAATGTTACGTAATTTTTTTCTTTGAACAATTTCCTATAACTCCACCACATATTGTGTTTTATTCAGAGCAGCTTATTTTAGTACAAAATCGACTTTTCTGTTTTACAAAAAAGAAATAATAAGGATACTACTAGTTTGGATACAATGCTATTAAAATATAAAACTTTAAAAATGTTACATATTGCGTTACATAGCTGGAGTTTTAGCTGGAAGCTTGGACTTGAAAGAACTCCAAAACTTGTACCACTCAATTAGCTTTTTTATGATTTGATCTTATAACGCACTTTTGAAATCTCTTAAATCTGGACATAATATCTCACAGCTTATTTTTTTTTATGTTATCACTGAAATTTGGTACAATTAAGTCCTCAAGGGTCATATGCCGATGTAATATTTCGTTGTAATGCTATGGAGTACCGTGGACTTAAGGCTACACTGCAAGTGGGTCTCAATTCCTTGTAAAGTTTCCATGCAGATAAATGGATCACATTTTATATAGTTTTGAATTATTTCACAAAAAAAAGGGGGTACTGGCCGTACTACAATACCCTTTTATATTGATTAAGCTGATGCTTCTTACTAGGCCTATGGGATTTTTTTCCCACGTGGTGACCGTGGCATGCAAGTTAAGTGTATGGCTTAGTATGCCAGTCGGGGCAAAAGTTTTTTCAAGAAAAAAAATTTTTCTGATCGGTCACCACCTCTCTGCAGACAATGGCAAACCTCAGAAAGTAAATAATGCCATGTTAAGCTTCTTGAGAACATAAACTTTAGCCGTTCGGAGTCGGCATAAAACATGTAGGTCCAGTTTGACCAGAGTTTTTTCAGGTCAAAGTCGAGTCTAGTAGTGCAACTCGATGGTAATATTGGTGAACATGATAGAGTTACACTATATGAAAATATAACCTAAAAAAAATTATGTATTATAAAAATTGGGATATCTCGAAAAGAACTCAATGAAGACCAAAAATAAATTTACGGAGTATCAAATTAGAATGGCAATATCAGAGAAAAAGCAAATAGTGGGATTGCACAATATTTAAATATAAACTCGATAATTCGATTCAAATTCGGGATACCTCCAAGTCCCGAGAAAACTCGGGATACCTCCAAAACGCAGCAAGAAAGCTATTTCAATGGGTTGGTTGATTAAATGGTTGATTAAATCGGGGCATACTATATGGCAATATATTATTAAAAAATTACAAAAATCTACAATTAGGGCTTAATTGAAAATTTTTATATGATTTCTAAGGAGGACGGACGCACTGGTATTGGGGGTCACACTATATGAAAATATAACCAATGTAAGAGGGGTCAAACAATACATCAAAGCACTAAGCTGCTATTTCTAACAGATATACCTAAAGTGAAAAACGACATAAGCTTTTCTACTAAATATTTCGACTGTCAAGTGAAAACACTAAAAACTCACATTTTCCAATACGAGTTTCAAGTTGAGCCGAGTTAAAAATCTAATTACTTACACAGGGATACTTTTAACGTCATTGGAAAAGACAATTTCTCAAATAGGTATTTCTTTTTCCCAACATACGTACTAAGTAGTAGTAATATGAGTATTCTAGACAGGTGCCTTTTGCTAAAAGGCACCTGCAGTGTTTTTTTTTTTGCATCGTTATTAAAATCATTCTTATACATACTTGGAAATATGATAATATACTTCTTGGAAACATGAAAATATTTCATACTGAAATTATTTTAATTCATATCTTGTCATTCACTAACAAACGGTAAGAAACCAAAAGAGCTTATTTTCGAATTTTTGTAATAATTTTCTTAAAATTCCATTCTACATACTTACCTCAACCAATTTAAGAAAATTAGTCTAACTCAGTCATGTCAAGGATAATTAATCTGTCATAGTTTTTAAGTTTTTTAATATCGAGTCATAACCGCATAAAAGATGTTAACAACGCTTTAACAGAATTTTATTTTTATATTGATGTTGATAAGTTAATACCTTATCAATATTTTAATTAAAAAAATCTCGTTAGTAATAATGTTTACAAAAATTATTAATCGGTTATGGCTCCAAATGTGTGTACTATTTATAATAATATGGGTCAAACTATTTAAATTTTCAAAATTTGTTTTTCTCAACTTCTAACTAAGCACAAATAAGAAAAACCAAATATTTACGTTTTAATACGAGTTTTATTAAATCGTTAACGTAACTAAAACTATTTTATTTATGTATAAGAAAAACAAAAATTATATAATAAATCTAACAAAGATATTATTACTGTTATTACCGATCAGTTTATAAAAAGTTATACCAGTGTGAACAACATTCAGTTAAAATATTAGAAAAATCTCATACAAATTCATTTACGTTAAACTAAAAGATTCACAAGAAACTTTAAAATAGTATGTTTTATAAGTAAACTAGTGCTAAGTACATGTAATTTAGCTTTAAAATTAATTTTTGTAACCTAAATACTATTGAATTAACTTAAATGTTGACGTGTTTTCGAAAATCCTCGATAAGTTGAATTAAAAAGTAATTCCAAATATTATTGTTAAGTCGCTGTAAATGGTCTTAAACATATGTTCGTAATAAAAGCAGAGAATTTTAAAACACAAAAGTTTGCAAAATTTTTACTTTTCAACGATTTTTAATAAGTCAAATTGTAAGATTGATACATGTTCTTAAATTAACATCATAGTTGAGAAAATAGTCAAATCTAGTAGCATTAGCTATGAGTACATTTTTTTCTAAAGATATATAGATTTTGTTTTTTGTTATTGATAATGATTATGCTTCATTTGTTTGATATGATCTCGAAATGCATATTTAAATTCCTTTATTAACTATATTGTCCTTGAGCGTATGCCTAACGCTGTTGCAACGCATTTAACTAATAATGAAAGCCAACTCTGCGTTTCATTCTGCACAGATAAATGAGAATGTATCGTACATTCCCCAAAGTAAGTATTTCTGGGTCTTAGAACTTGGCACGAAATTACAATCTATTTGGATATCTGCCACGTGATCTATAAGGACTTCGAATAATTAATTGATTTTCGCTAAAATCGCTATAGTCATCTGACTCCTGGCTATCGTCTTTTTTGTAAATGCTCTTGAGTGAACCGGGAAAAGGTGTTACCATCTCAGAGCTATACTCGTTTGCATCCTCATCACTGTTTTCGAATGGATCGACTGCAACGTATGATGCTGAATATCCTTTCATATTAACACTGCTATCGGTCTTGAAACGCACCAAAAGTGAATCGGTCATGGAGATAATATCTTGTGGCAGCTTTTATTAAAATTTTTGAAATATTTTTTTTTAATAAGTCAACGAGTGGTATTTAAAATTTAAAATTATTTACCGAATTTCCGCAATACTGCCCATACATAGGTCCACTTGTATCCTCCATGCCGGAGAATACCTGGACATAATCATATGTACAATTATCACTGCTCTCAATGTCAAAGGTAAGAAATAGCAACTGCACATTGCTGCTGGGAGGCGCTTGTATTGTCCATTCACAGTCCATGTTCTCATCATAGTTACTATTGCCGAAGCGTGAATGTGAATAAAATTGCTGAATGTGATTTGTGGCGCGCAAATAACCGCCACATGCTGCAAAAAACATAAAAAAGTAAAAACAAAAACTCAATACAAACACTCATTTTAATATGCAGTATTCATACTCACAAGTTGAATGCACCGCAGTAAAACCCATGCGTTCTTTATTTCTATCGGTCTTAAGCACCATGTATAGCTGATTAGTCGATGACGAAATCGGGTAAGGTATTTTGTCACCACAAAAACGACCCAATATTGATTTGCTCTCAGAATCACCATCATAGATCGCTACGTTATCGTAAGCACATTCCTGTGAAGCATGCATAACAACAAAAACAACAAATAAAAATCATCAACAAAGATATAAAAAACAATCAATTTATCTTTCATTCATTTCGGTCTGTACGCGCTCTGTTACCTGATGTGGCTCCACATTGAATTCATTGAATATTAATTTTATGCGATGTCCCGGCGTTGTCGAGAAATGCCACACACAATCCATATTGGGCGGGTATTTGTCTGGATAGTTTGGACTGTAGATGGTGCCGAAAGGTGCTGAAATCGCATGCTTACATTCGCCCTCCTTGCAGTCGTGACCATTGTCGTGCAGCGAATATCCATTGTGACAGGAGCACACATACGAACCAATTGTATTGCGGCATTCATGCTGACAACCGCCGTTATTTACCGAGCACTCATCAATGTCGGTAAAAAAAACAGCAGCAAATCCGCTACGCTGTATTGATTTATCCGAATGAAATTCGATGCGAAGCGCATTGCCTTCAGATGTAGCCGTAGGTGGTATAACGCTGCCACAATATGTGCCAATGCGTTTTAGGCGATTCTCACTAAGCTTGGAGTAGATGGTAACAGCATCATAGCCACAATCGGATTGCTGATGTGCGGTGCCCTCCAAATCGAAATGTGTGAAGTTGAAGGAAATTTTATGCTTTGGCGGTGCAATAATTTCCCAAATGCACTCCTTGAGCAAAGGATATTTGTCGGGGAACGATGGCGAGGTGATGGTGCCATTTGGGTATTCAATGACGCCACCGCAAGCATCTACAACAAAAGAGAAAGACAATTTTAAAGAATTTAAAATTTTGTTAGCATTTTAAGTTGAAGTTTTGTACTCTCTACTACGTATGCAGTTGGCAGTATTAAGGATTCCACAATAAATTTAGAAAATTTTGTACTCAGACAATGTTCGACTTTTTATCTTGTTTAAATAAAATTGTAAATATTTATTTACACAATAATTCAAAAAAGGTATTTGTAGTAAATGCATTTGTGTAATACATTTTTAAATTTTTCTTTATTACAGGTAAAAAAAAATGTATACAGAAGTTATGAAATATTAAAAAGATCTACAATCAGAAAAAAAATTCTCGGTATATGATAAAAAAGTCATCACATTTAGAGAAAAATGGCATAGACTTTGCTCCAGAGTATGATTTTCTCTAAATCTGATCCTAAAAGTTCTCTTAAATGATAAAAAGCTTCTATGAAAAAAAGAAATATATCGATGGTTAAGCGCACTAAAGTGATAAGTGACCTTTTGACGAAAATAGGTTTACTGCATTTTTCAATCCATCAATATTATATCTACCTTGTGTAAATTTATTATAAATGCATAGCCAATGAATGCGAGTCAGTAGACAGTTAAAATTAGTGTTTTGTATTGAGATGTATTGTAATTTAAAAACAAAATCGACGTTCCTGAACGTTTGAAATTTTTCACTTATCACTTTAGTGAGCTTAACCATCGATATAAAAGTATATCGTTTTTAGATAAAAATACTTTTTATTTTTGAGAATAGATTTGAATATTGCAGAAAATACTTCTCATAGTGAATTTTTTATCAAATATAGGAAAAATTTATAATTTTCAATAAATTTTTCTCTTTAAATGAGATTTTTTTGTGCGAGAAGAAAACTATCATATTTAGAGGTATCGAAATGTTTCCATTTCACACAAGTGAAGAAATATTTCTTCGAAAATGCGAAAATTTATTCTAATTGAAGAAAATTTTATTTGAAAAAGAGGGAATTGCTTTTATCGAATATAGAGTAATTTTTTATCGGAGAAAGATATGTATTTTTTTCTGAGTGTAGTTTTTATATTCGTTATAATGCTTTATGCAAATACCAAAGGTTTCTGAGGAGATTGCGGCGGTATATTTTGGACACAATCATTAACGTTTCTTTGCACAGCATATTTTTCCATAACAAATTTTAATACTTCCATTTCGATTTATTTTCTATCTGGCAGATCATATTTTTGATGTAAATGAGCAATAATATGTGTATGCCAATTCTGACAGCTTAATTCTATAAGATTGAAAATTCTCAAAAGTCTGAAGAATCCGAATTTACTCTATCGTGAAAGCAAATTGATATATAGTCTATTCTACCAACAAAATCAAGTGGTGTTTGGGCAATAAACTTAATTTTATAGCAAAATTGGAACCAACAATAATCGCACAGAGGGCCTGAACTAACCTAATTGGGACATTCAAATAATGGCAATTTTGTTATGAGGATAACGGATTATGACAAGAAAATGGTAGATACTTTAGTTTCAAATTGATCACAAAACAAGTAAAGAAAGTCTAAAGTCAGTCCAGGCCGACTATGAAACACCCTAAACCTTCTTTTCCAAAAAAAAAAAAATATTTTTAATATGCTTTTAAATGTTGATGAAAAATTTACACATACCAAGTTTTATTCCTGTAGCTTACAATAAATGCCTTTATTGTGCTTTAACTATGGGAGGTGGGCGTGTTCATGGATGGATTACTCCCAATTTTATAACACACCTTAGTTTTGGTATAAAATACATACATACCAAATTTGATCTCTCTATGACTAACATAACCTTATTTATGGAGTTTTAAACTTTTTGGGTTGCATGGGTGGAAGGCATGTCCGTGGGCGGATGACGTCATAAAAAATATACGTGCCAAATTTAATCTCTTCAGGTTAAACAGAGTCTTAATTATTGAGTTTTCAATTTTTGGGTGGTATGGGAGGTGGTATCTTTGCGTTGATATAAAACACATACACACCAAATTTCATTATTGTAGGTTCATAATGAGCTTATTTATCCAGTTTTCATATTTTGCGTTGTATGGGAGGTAGGCGTGTCCGTGGGTGGATTCCAAAAATATTCAATTGTACAGATCCTTGGGTTCATGTGACCATGTGTACCAAGTTTGATCCAATTATCTTAACTCCTTCTTCTTATCCTGTGTTTATGGACAACACACAGACGGACGGCCGGAAGGACGGACATGAATAGCTCGACTCACGAAGTGACACTGATCAAGAATATATATACTTTTCCATACCGGTCTCGTTTCGTTCTATGCGTTACAAACGTTTGCGCAAAGTTAATATACCCTGACCTATCAGGTGTTGGGTATAATTATGAGATTGGCGACCTCAAACATGAATCAGTTTACATTGAATGCACTATTGTCATGTAAGTGTATATGATCTCAGTCCGTTCATACGTAGTCATGCATGAGCACACTATCTATGCGCAATTATTCATAGATATTGTGAACTGTTGGTTCCTTAAAGCATTTCATTGCAAATAAATGCATAAATTTTGAATTAATGTTCGTCCCTAAACTCATAAAATGAATTAATGTTGCTCTTGTATTTGATAGTTTGACGTATTTTTAACAGTTATCTTATAAACTTTTCTAACGACCCTTGTATTTAAAGCTTTTGCCCGAGGTGAACTCGGGATTCATTGGTTCGCACGCCACATACTTAGCACGTGTGACCACGGCCGCGGCCGGCCGCCACAGGAATTTTATTCACTAAAGTTATTAATACACATGCTCCCAAGGTATTTGTTTTTGGCATAAATGATATTATTCTTGGATTATGTATCCTTGGACCTACATTCAAGTATCTCGATATTCATAGGACACCAGGCTGCCACTAATGAAAAGACACGCAGCCAAATTGATCACGCTCTGATTGATGAAAGGCACTCTTTCATTGTAGAAGACGTACACTCGATGCCAACATTAACTCGGATCATTTGTTGTGGAATAAGTGTTCCCTTGTCTAAACTATTGAATGGCGACTCTGACAAAAATCCCGCTAAAACAGATGATATTCCGGAAACCCAAATTAAAAATGGCGGCGTTGATAATCTTCTGAACAACAGCAATGAAGTATTGACAGCTATATCTTGATTTAGAAATAACAAAGCCACACAACCGGATTGCCTATTCCAAAAACTCGTAAAGTGTTCAAGAACGAAGGCGAAGCTTTATCAAATATATTCACTAGCTTTAATCCAGAATAAGGTCAGAAGAACGCATTCAAGCCTCTGCCTAACTAACAATAAAGGAGATTTTAGTATTTGCGCCAACTATTGGGGATAAGCCTTTTTAATATAACATATAATATCATGTCAAGGTTTGTATATCGAAAAGACTGGAAGCCATCATAAATAAACTGATTTAACCTTATTAGTAAGGCTTAAGACCTGAAAGTCTACCATCTACCAAATATACACGTTACGACAAGCCCTAGAAAAGCAAATCGACTCACGTCACCTCTTCATTGATTACAAAGCCATCTTCGACAGTCTATTAAGAAACTACTAATATTATATCACCTAAGGAATTCTTTATTAGTATTTCTTTTAAATTAATAAGTTTCTACCAGATGACACTGAGTAACACCAACAACGCAGTGAAAATCGTAACAACCTCTGTTCCCTTTTCGATACGAAACGAGGTCTCAGGCTACGTGAATCCTTATCGTGCGAATTTTTATGCCTCCATGCGTACTACGAAAGAGGTATATTATTTTTGTCACGACGTGTGTAACGCCCATAAAGAGGCTTGACAGGTATAGAAAAGTATATTCTTGATCAGCATAACCACCAGTTGATTTAGCCATGTCCGTCTGTTTTTCTATCCGTCTGTCTATCCGTCTGTTTTTCTATCCGTCTGTCTGTCGACACGATTTCAGCCGATCCAGATTGGAAGAACTTTTTTATATCTATTATTTCTGACCATTATTTTATTTTAAACTACCACCCCAGCCAATATTTTTGTAAAAAAATTCGATTTTTAGAGGTTATTTCAAACTATTCCAGCTCACGGATGGCTATCGCTAGAGTCGAAATATTTGGGGTACCAACATAAACCAAAGATTATTTTGATCAACTGTGCCGAACAACTTTTTTTCATGAGGCGCCTTAATGTACATATGTATTTTAGAAGTCATCAAGATACAGTGCCAGCTCGATAATCCGAATTAATGATTGCACACCCTTATTCGGATTAAGGAGATATTCGGATTAGTGGATAGGTTTTGGGTGCAAACTAAATATCTAAAATATCTCACCCAAATTTATATTCGAAAACAAATACAAGCTAGAATTTTATTTTAACCAATAAAGAAAAATATATTTTATCGCAATTTAAATAATTATGTTTTTTTAAAGAAATTTGTAATGTTGGTTTGCTTCTGTCGGAAAGCCAAGGCTTCTAGCGCTTTATTCCATAATTCCTTCAGTATAAATATGTGTTCTGTCAGCACGCCTTGTTGCTTTGCCCAATCTATAGATGTATTTAAAGCTTCACGATTTGTAACGTGCCTTATATTAACAGGCTCTGGTTCTGTTTTCGGTGTCTGACTCTGAACTACTGAACTACTGAAACAAAGTATTCTCCGATTCATTAATCCAGCTTAGAATTTCATCTTCAGAAATTTTTCACGACATTATTACTGCGAAATAAGTTTGTTATTGTGTTTAATTCTTCAGTTTCTTTTGAATCTGTACCCGCAGAGTCCCTCTCATGTAATTCTTGCTGTAATAATGATAATGGAATGTTATCCTCCGAAATCCATCTCTGAGAATGAATATGTTTCCAACAGGACTTTATAGTAGAATGTGGAACTGTGTCCCAAGATCGTTTTAGTAATTTATAAGCTTCCTTCATTCTGAATTGTTTCAAAAAGATGCCTGAATCTTCCGCTTCAGAATTTACCAATTCACACAAGAGATCTTTTTTGCAATATAGTTTAGTCAGTCGTATCGCGTTCTGATCCATGGGTTGAATAATACTAGAGCAATTTGGAGGTAAAAACAGAGTTTTATACTGACCACATTCAGATACTAGTGGCTCCCCATGACATCTAGCATTATCCGGTAACAATAACTGGATGCCTGAATCTTCCGCTTCAGAATTTACCAATTCACACAAGATATCTTTTTTGTAATATAGTTTAGTCAGTCGTATCGCGTTTTGATCCATGGGTTGAATAATACTAGTGCAATTTGGAGGTAAAAACAGAGTTTTATACTGACCACATTCAGATACTAGTGGCTCCCCATGACATCTAGCATTATCCGGTAACAATAACTGGATGCCTGAATCTTCCGCTTCAGAATTTACCAATTCACACAAGATATCTTTTTTGTAATATAGTTTAGTCAGTCGTATCGCGTTCTGATCCATGGGTTGAATAATACAAGTGCAATTTGGAGGTAAAACAGAGTTTTATACTGACCACATTCAGATACTAGTGGCTCCCCATGACATCTAGCATTATCCAGTAACAATAACGCTTTTTTCGGCAAATTATTTTCGATTTGATAGTTTTTTACCTGTGGTATAAATGATTTAAGAAACCATTCAGTAAAAATGTGTGCTGTCATTCATGCATTTTTCGATGAGTAATATTCAACTATATTTTGTTTTTTAAATGAACGTGGGTTTTTTGACTTCCCCACCACAGCAATGTTTAGCTTGTGACTTCCAGATTTATAAGCACAACATAAGAAAGTGATTCTTTGCTCATTTTGGTACCTGGAACTGATTTTTCTTTATAATGCAGAAAAGTTTTGTCTGGAAGCATTTTCCAAAAAAGCCCAGATTCATCAGCATTGTAAATGTGGTCGTCAAACAGATTTTCAGTTTCGATTACATCATAGAGCTTATTTTGAAAATCGGGTACAAGATCTGGCCTGGCAGATAGGGACTCGCCGCATATTTTCAAATTTCTCACATTAAATCGCCTCTTGAACTTTTGCAACCATCCGTCACTGGCTTTAAATGATTGATTTTGATACATTTTTTGATAAAGCGATTTCGCTTTTTGTCGTAAAATTTCTGCTGAAATGTTTTGATGCCGTGACGGCTTCTCTTCAAACCAAGCATACAATTCATGCTCAAATTCTTCATACTCTCCTGGTTTGAGTGTCCTACGCTGTTTTAAGAGTTTGCCATCAGAATTATCAGCAAATCTTATAAGAGAATAATTTTTGTAATTTTTGTAGGATACAGTTGTTGCACAGGCATTTTACCTTTTAATATTTTCAGCATTTTTTTTATGTCACATATTGTTGAAGCTCCCACGCCAAATTTCTCTGCTAAAATTTTTCCAGATTGTCCGTGATTTGCTGCTTCTATTATTTTTAGTTTTTGCCATATTATAATTTAAAGCGATGTTTATGCGTGCAATAACATGCAATAACTAAACTAAATGCAACAAGACACAAAACATACATACATATGCATGGATGATGTACCGTTATTTGTAAAATTCCATTCATGGTTTTGTAAAAAAAAATCATAAACACAGCAACAGAAAAACAAAAGAACGAAAATTCGGATTAGCGAGCTGCAATCAATGCTGCAATCAATGCGAAGTAAATGGCACTGTAGTCATGGCACTGTAGTAAAATTTTTAAAATCTCATACAATAAAAGCTACAATTTAAGATTACAATCGGGTAAAGATACAAATCGGCCGTGGGGTATTTTAACTTCGACCAAATCGAAGATATACCTTACTAGTTTAATCTTATATAACTATGAAGACGATCGTCTGAACACGTTTTGGTGGATATTAAAAATTGTGCTTCTTGAGACTGTAGCGTTTAGTTAAATTTTATTCGCACTTAGTTTGTTCTGTTTCAATTGACCTTGAAACATTAAGACGAATTCTAAAGGCAATATTAAGTAGGCAATATCATATTAATCTAACGTTCATGGTGGTTCCCATAAACTCTTACCAACCTACTTTATCTTGTTATATTTTATCTTGCATTTTGTTTTTTTAAATTTTTTTTTCACGATGTGTGTTATTTACGCAAAGAAAGTTTTTTATGAGAATGTTCTAAGAGCGATCATAATCCCCCACAGTATCAAAACAAATTACTTACCTTCACAATGTTTCTTGTCGCTATGCAATTCATAACCAATATGACAACTGCACTCATAACCACCTAATGTATTTATGCAATCCTGTTCACAGCCATGATTTTGTGTTTCACATTCGTCGACTTCTTTCATAAAAACCGCTGAAAATCCAGCTTTTTGCACAGATGTGTCTGAAACAAATTTCACAAACATTGTGTTGCCAGTCGACCTACAAAAAAGACGAAAACCATTAAAAACATACGAGATTGTAAATTATACGTGTGTATGTATGTAATCACTGTCTGCTAGTGTCAGTGCCACCCATTTTTATAGACTGACCTATCGACTCAATAACCGACCAACCGACCGACCAACTGGAATTATACTTACTTCATATGTGGTGGTGGCTTGTAGCCACAGAATACACCCACCAGTGGCGATTCCTGTGTTGGTCCATCATGCACTTCAACAAAATCGTAGACACAACTATCGTGATTTTCCACTTCGAAAGACTGGAATTTCAATGCCACTTGGTAACCCTTTGGCACGGTTATCTTCCAAATGCATTCCTTATTTGCCAAGTAATCAAGCGGATAGTTGGGAGATTCAAGACGACCTTCGGAGTCGTCAACGGACAGCTCCCCACCACAGATTGCTGAAAGAAAAATAATGTCAAATGGTTGTTTGTCAAACTAAACTACTGTTATTAAAGTCATAGCAATAGTAAAAAGAAAAGAAAAACTAAAGCAAAAAAAGAGAATAAGCTGATAAGAGAATAATTTAAAAAACCAATAAGCACAGTTTTTAGATGAAGTCAAGCGTAGGTAAACTGAGATAAAAACAAAATACTTGTGCAATGAAAAGAGATATTTCGGTCAGATTTTGTTTCACTTTAGGACACCAGACGAAATACAAAAATTCAACCACTAAAATTTTTCGCCAAATTAAGCTTCAATCGAGTGTTAAAAATTGAGTTGTAAGTGCTTTTGCTATAGAATACATAACATACACAGACCAACAAAAACTTGAGAAACTCGAAAAAAGGAGCTGGAAATTCTAAAGTAACGAAATTGTTTGTGAACAAAAATTCTCCTGGAATTAAAGTGAGGAGAGTATAAACAATCGATATGGTCAGAAAAAAAACTTTTCGGTTTGATGGAACATAGCTGCCTCCATCAAAGAATTGAAATACTATGAACGTTGGATGTTCTACTAGTTGCATACAATACAAGAGGTTTGTCTAGTTATCCAATAAATTTATTTTTTATGCTAGCATTGGTTTTTCTTGATAAATAAATTTTTGACTGCGTATTTTCACATAAACACCGTTCATATTGCCACTTACTCTCGAATTCAGCCTTAAAACCACGATATCCTTCCGCACGATGTGAGTTCACATAAGTCAACAGCATTCTGCTCGATTCTGTGGTTATGACCTCAGCTGTAGCCTTACCGCATAGACGTCCAATTAATGGCGATTTATAGTAGTAACCATCGCGTATTTCCAAAAAGTCCGTTTGACAGTTGTCTGTATGAAGTAGATTCTGAATATAGAAAAAAAATTATAATTAAACTTTATTTCTCATCGAAACTCCCTCTCCTCCCACATACTAACCAAATTTTCCAAACGCAGCACGATGCGTTCACCATGAGTTGCTGTTATACGCCATTCACAGCGCTCTGTCTCATTGCTTTGCGCTCCAACCGTATAGTATGTTGGACTGCCAAACGCACCTGTGCTATCCTGGAATGTGCGTCCACATCTCGGGCAACGATATAGCAAATTCGCTTGTGCAATATCACCAGCACTTAGTCGCAAACGTTGTCCTATTTCCGGACGTTTTTTGCCCTTTACTTCGATTGGCAAAATAGTATCCAGATATGTGCCCTTTGAAAATGTATTACGTGCATAGTGCATAATAGAATCATAGTCATACGCCATGCCCAGCGAATCAACCTCTTCCGGTGTTAGTTTGTTGAAATTATAATCTTGACCCTTCATAATGTTATTAAGCTCAATGACCACGTGTTTCTCGCGATCAGGACGCGTATGCTCGTGCCAAAAACCGACAACATGTCCCAATTCATGCACTACTATGCCAAATTTATCACAATTTCTTCCGATGGAGATGGCTTGTGGGCCATTGCCACGCTTGCCAACAAACGAGCAACAACTTTTAAAGTACATTTTCAACATAGCACAAAAGGAAATGCATTAAGAATAAAGATGGGCAGCAATTTGTTTAGGTTTGAATATATTTAGATGGTATTTTTGGGAAGAGTATCCAGAAACATCGTTTATTATGGTTTAGTGATCATTTGAAAAATACAAAAATGTGAAAATAGAATAAAGTTAGTTTTAATTAATTAACAGAATAAGAAATAAAAGTAACGACAAACAACATTTTTTTTTTAATTAAGATTTCCTTAATCAGGTCATAAAACAAATTAAATATATTGAAGTCTTTTAATTAAAGTAACTTAACTAATTATATAGTAAAATCTATATTCCTTTTATACAATTTTATTAAGGACTTACCCGCAACCGCGTACTGTGAACACAATGTAATTTGGATGTACCTCTGGATCGCGCTCCACAAATTTGATGCATGTAAAGTTTTCCCAATGCCTCATGGCCTGCTTAAACAGCGCTTTATGCAAACCACTAAAGTTGCCATCGATTTCGAATGGAATAACTCCATAATCCCAGACTCTTTCTTTTTTTGCTGTCACAGCTCGTGCCATACGATGATGATGCTCCAAATGTTTGAAATTTCTGCATACAAAGGAAAATTTATTGAATAAAAAATAATTTTCTAAATTTTTTGTACCGTAGATAAATTTTTTAGTGCCACTCTTTTATTTAATTAACTAAAAAAGAGTAAAGAGGATTCTTTTGAAATTTATTTTGCTTATAAAAGTAAATTTTTTGAGTAACTATTGCTTGTACAAAAATTTTCTTTACCTTAAAAAAACACATTAAAACTCAATTAAAATTTGAAAGTTTTAATAAACTATAAAAAAAAAAAGATTATTGGATTTTTGCGAAACTTTTCACTAATTTTATTTTAAGTAATTACTTTTGATTTTCAAAATATTATTTGCACTTTTTTAACAAACAAAAATGATTTCCAAATAATAAATAATTACAAAAAAGATTCTTTGATTTTAGCGAAACTTTTTTTAGCAATTTGAAGTATTAACTCTTGATTTCCAAAATATTCTCTGTATTTATATTCTCTAAAATGTGTCTAAAATTGGATTTTTAAAAAACAAATAATAAGGATGTAAGAGTGGTACTCTTAAGGTGTTACCAATTTCTATCATTTTCAGTTAACATCTTTAACTCTATTTGTTTAGCATTCTTACTGAGTCCCATACAAAATCATAAAATTGAATAAAGGTCCAAAGGAGCTATCCCTCAGTTCTTATCAATTTCTAATGACCAAATTTTGTTAAAATCGGCCAGTTTTTGAACCTAGGAACTAACCGATTTCAATCATTTATGCAATTTTGCTTAATTAGCTCAAATAAGCCAAGCATACTTAATTTCATAATCATCGGAGCACTCTTTTTATTTTTGTACCAATTTTGTATGGGATAAATGCACTGTGCAGCGCCATTTTGGACGGGGTAATGTTTGTTCGGTAAAAAAAGCATATTTTCAAAAATTTTGTATGACATTGTTATAATAGATATATTGTGAAAATTATAATATTATAATAAAACATTTGAAGATTATTTAAAACACGTTTGGCACAAAAATATGTAGTAATAACAGATTTATTGCAGTTCTCCACTGGCCATGAAAAAATTGGTTTTTGCAGTGAACGCAATGAAATGTTGATGTTTTTACAATAAAATCAACCTTTATGTTATTGTTAAGATGGATTGAAAAATTTAAAAAAACTCTAAGTAATTTGAGAGTTATTTGAGTAAATAATATATGTAGAAATTTTCAAAACGATCGGTTCAGTAGTTTTTTCCTAATTGTGGTCACCTACTTTAAAAATTACATGTTTGGGAAAATCGATTTAAAGTTTTGTTCACTAGTATAGCTGAGTTGGAGCAACGGTCCAATTTAAACTATCATAAATCCGGCAATTTTGCTCCGATTGACCTCAAAATTCAAAACAATATTCTTGATATGTTCAAAGCTTTACATAAGTTTACTTAGTTTAGCCTTTTTTTTCGGAAAACATACATATAACAAAAACACACATCAATTTGGTTTCTTATAGCATTTAGAAATTTCTTACAGGGGTGACACCATGAGACCCGCCCCGGCTGACACCAAGCCCAGGAACGCCACTGATTTAGGGTAGCATTAAATGAAAGCTTTTTTTATTAGAAAACGACAACAAAAGGACAGCAAGCATTCACTTTAAATTTTGGAACTAGTATAATATTAAAACCAAAGTACAACACATACGATTGCTGCAGGATTGGGAGACAAAGAAATAGAGCGAAAAACCGAGATGTTAAATGATTTGCATCGATTTTGACAGTTCTGACACTGAGAGAGACCTACCTTGTTCATTCTACCATTATAAAAATTCCATACAACATGCTGGTCTGTCTCATTTAGTTTTTTAAACTTTTAAAATGTGTGCACAACTAGCTCACACTTAAAAATTTATAACTTACTCTTCATTCTGCAAATCCATTTCAAGCGAAGAATGATGCACTTCAGCATTCATGGCATCCATCGTGTACTTCCGCTTTGTTACCATTTCTAACTCATCGCTTCTCTCAGATGAATAATTTAAATTTTTTGCTGCGGTTTTGAGTTTCATGCGATGGTCATGGTCTCGTTTCAAGTTTGGCATTTCAAATTTTATTGTGGTATTAAAATTATGGTAACTGTTAAATGGTTTTCCATTGGCAATTTTTCGAGCGGAACTATAACGATTTCTCAAAGCAATCATGTCGTCAACAGTACGTACTGGACGATTAAGTTCGTTTCTTAAATGCTGCAGCTTAAGGGAATAGTCAGAGGAGCGTTGCTTTTCCGAACTACGACTGTAAAAGAAACATTTATAAATTAAATACAAAGAAGTTGTTGTTTTCAGAAAATAAACAAAATAACTTTTAGCTTGCCAAGAAAATTTCTTCCAAATCACATCGCTGCATTCACTTGCTTACCGATTTTTCCGTCCACGTCGATGACGTCGACGCACCATTCCTTCAGCATGCAAAAACTCTACATCGTCCAGCTTCATGCCATTTCCGCCCGCATTACTATAGACATTCGGCAATGTTGATCTCTGCGTTGGCAGTGATGTGGGCAAGATTATAGATTTACGTGCTGAAACAAAATTGTTGCCGGAATCATCTTCAATATCTTTTGTGTCTGATTGAATTTTACGATGGTCAACATTGCGACTGACAAAGCCTGCAGTCGATTTATTCAACTTTTGAGCATCGTTTGCAGGTGCAGTGCTGCTTGCCGCAGCAATTATTTCGAATTTGTTTGTACCCGCAGCATCAAGTCCAACTTTTGTGCGCTGTATCTGTGTAATGTGGCTAATTGTGGGCCTCTTGTGCGCTAGCCCCTCATCAACAACAACACTAATGGGTTTTTCTCGAATTGATATTTTCGGCTGAAAATAGTCCGTTTCCGTTGGAAAGGAGTTTTCTTTAGACTGCAGCAAATGGTTTTGTGGTCGTTGGCTAATTATGCCGGTTTTTAAATTTTTTGTCAAATAATCAGAATTCGACGAGAAGTCCGTTGGTTTAATAAGTTCATTTGCAGACTGAAAAATAAAGAATAAATAATTAAAACATAACTATAAAGTTAACT
This sequence comes from Tetanocera ferruginea, assembly GCA_958299015.1. Lineage (NCBI taxonomy): Eukaryota > Metazoa > Arthropoda > Insecta > Diptera > Sciomyzidae > Tetanocera > Tetanocera ferruginea. The sequence continues at coordinate 139,134,913 of OY282642.1, forward strand.
TGACAAATTGGTATAAATTAAATTCATGAAATAACATAACTGACAGCTTAAAATAAAAATAATGTTGTTTCCATTCAAGAAATTATAAAGAGAGATAATTTGTTGTAGATCCCGGAAATAAAAGTGTTTGTTTTCTTTTTAAAAATTTACGCTTACAATTATTGGATCATTGCGGCTACGTTCGTTATAGTATTCACTATTGGAATTTGGCAGTTTTGTTTTCTTTCGAATAATATCTGTCAGTCCTTCCTCCTCCACCTGCAGTCCTTCATGATATACCTCCTGTTTAAGAATTTCCAACTCCTGTTGAAAGGTCGCATTGATGTTTTTTCTTTTATCTTGCTGCATTAACGGTGCATCAGCTTGTGGCTGCCATGCAGGTGTAAAAGCAACAATTGGATCATCATTACTAATATCTGGTAATGCAATATCACCCATAAAGCCACCTATGCGAAAAAAAAATTGCACATTAAAATATATATATATAATTTTAATTAATATTTTTGCGTTTATTATTGAAAGAAAAATTAAATTAATTAATTTTTATTATTAATTTTAAAATAATATATTTATAGTTAAAAACAACTTGTTTTATGTTTAATAACAAAATCGTTTATTATTTTGTAGTTTTCAAGTGCAAAAAGCTTAAAATAAGCTTCATTATAATTTACTTCGGCTTGATGCTTGAATAAAATACGATATTTTAATTAAATTTTGATCACATCGTTATGGTAAACGACCACAACTTGCCCAACTGTTGTGACAATGTCCTGTTAATGCATAAATAATGGCAATTTAAAATAGATGTGACCTTTTTGTTGTAGTTGTTGTTATTATTATTGTTATATAAGCCATTTAAGCATCGATAGCTCAGACGGACAGTTTAAACAAAAATGTCATTTGTGGCATGTTTCGAATTGATTAAAAGAGACACATATTCTGCACAACATTAAATAATTATGCATTTATAAAACATTACTTTTATCAGAAATAATTCAGGAAATTGAATTTTTCAAATTGAAATTATATTTTTTTATTTTATTTTAACAGTTTTCTTTATTTTCATGCACTTTTGAATTTAAAATTTTTTTTTTTAAGCTTTGAACCAAGGATTTCAGGTGTCAAACCTATTCAGTCAAGTCTGCCTTGGTTCGGAAATGGGGTGATAGATAAGTAGGAAGGAAAGTAAAATCAAGTGAAACAAGTGCAGAATGTCTAAGAGTAAATGTGAATGTCTAATTTTTACATCACGATAAAATATAAAAGGTGTTTTTTTAAAAAAGCTCACTGATTTGAAATTTATATAAAACACATGCCAAATTATGTCGAAAAAATCATGCTTTAAAACATTTATTTTAAATATTAAAATTTTTGTTTTAAATTTGTTTTTATATAAGTATTATATAACTAGTTTTTTCCCGTAAAAAATGACGGGCCCGGTTTTAATAAAGGAAAAAACATGAAATATTGATTTTCTTTAAGCCGAATTAGAATTCAATGATGGTCACATATACGATTTTAAATTATGCAAATAACAATTTTTTGTTCCAAAGATTTATAAAAGAAATTAAAGTAAAAATTTAAACCATAGTAGGTACGACGACATAAGTTTAAAATTTTTTTGAAAAACTGAAAATTTCAAAATGAAAAAATATATAAACAAATTTTTGAAGTTTCAATAAATCACAAAACAAAAATGCCTAGAAATATGCTATGAAATTTTTTAAAAAAATCAAGCGTTCCGCACTCACATTTTACGGAATTATGTTATAGTAATAGCCTAGACACATTGACTGCGGCTGCAACATAACAACACGAGGTGAAAATGAAAATGTTGGCATGTTGTCTACGACTTGATTAATTTGGATGCAGCGCGATAAGCCGTATTTTCATATATTTTTATTATTAAACATCGAATTATCATTAAAAACAAACATTTAACATAAACACAATGAGAATGAACAATAAAAAACACAAAAGAAGCACGAAATTAAACGAAAACATTAACTAATGCCGATGTTGTTACTTTTGTCGCACGTCAAAATAGAAAAAGTTCTAAATCGACGACAGCAACATTGCTGCAATGACGCATTGTCGTTGCAACATTTTTACCACATTCACCTCCATAAGAAAAGCATGCAAAACAAATTTGACGTTTGGCGCAATGCTGCAGCCGCAGTCAATGTGTCTAGGCTATAATAAGAAAAAATATATAAACAAATTTTTGAAGTTTCAATAAATCACAAAACAAAAAATGCCTAGAAATATGCTATGAAATTTAAAAAAAAAAATCAAGCGTTCCGCACTCACATTTTACGGAATTATGTTATAGTAATGATAATAATAATAATAATAATAATAATAATAATGTCGACCAAAAAACATTTTTTATTTGGTAGATAACTTCTTGGTATTTAAAATTTAAATATAATTTGGGGCATATGGCCACCACGACTATTTTGCACAAAGGTCATTCTGAAGGTCCAATTTTCGACCACCTTTTCAAGCATTTGAGGGCGTATTTCAGCAATGATACGTTGAATATTGGTTTCCAAAGCGTCAATCGTTGCTGGTTTATCCATATAAACTAATGATTTAACGTATTCCCACAAAAAATAACCAAGTGGCGTCAAATCACACGAACGCGGAGGACAATTCACCGGTCCATTTCTCAAAATAATGTTGTCGTTGAAATGTTCTTTCAATAAGTCGATTGTTTCGCCCGCAGTATGACAAGTGGCACCATCCTGTTGAAATCACATTTCGTCCACATCCATATCTTGAAGATTTGGCAGCAAAAATTCATTGATCATGGTTCTGTATCGATTTCCATTCATGGTCACGTCATCCTTTCGCGTTTGTCGTTTTCTTCGACACTGGCCTCAACGACAGCAATATTTTCTTCTGTACGCACTCTTCTCATTCTTCTTGGTGGCTTGGCATCCAAAAGAGTGAATGTAGACCGAAATTTGGTAATTACGTTCTTTATGGTGGTCTCAGATGAACGATTATGTGCACCATAAAATTCACAAAGTGTTCTTTAAACATTTTTAATTGAACACTGTTTTTGAAAATAAATTTCCACAATTTGAAAGCGTTGTTCTGGAGTTAATCTATTCATGATGATTTGCCAAACAATACTGAGTAGAGACTACACTTTAAACTGTCAAAACAACTGTCAGGCAATAGAGTTCTCCATATTGAAAAAAACCTCATAAAAAACACCCTTTATAAATCTTAATGAAACCCGAGATGTTTAAATTTCTACATTTCTCAGCACAATTCTTAAATCAGCATCCTTTAATGCTCTCAGTTGAGTTGAAAAGGAACATAACAAACATGAATATCTCAACACTTTTGCGAGAAATTATCGTTTATGTCGTTTTATGAAACTAGCTTTTGACATAGAAAAGTTTCCTAAAGTAAGTTAAGTTGGTTGTTTTTTATTGGGCATGTTTGTGGATTACGTTTCATTTAAGTGTTAAAATTAAATGAAATTGTGTTAATATCAAACGAATTTGTGTTTTGAAATAGAGCTTGAAACAAATTCATTTAAGTTAAACACAAATGTTTTTAAAGTTTAAATTTAAAACAAAAGTTTTTGTTTTTAAAGCAATATTTTTATATATAAAAACAAATTTAAAACAAAAATTTCAATATTTAAAACAAATGTTTTAAAGCATGATTTTTTCGATGCTATTTTTTCAGTTTTTCTGAGTTTTCGACATCAGATTCGTTATCAGCGACGCATGGGACACTCAGAATACTAAATTTTACCACCAATCGATGAATTTGAATTTTAAACAATGAAATTATTAATAATTGATTATTATATCTTATGTACAACATTTGTAAAACCAATTAAAAATATTAGAAAATCATCAATTCAGACAGTTTTTTTTATTTTTTTGTTTCAAAAACATGAGAAAAAATTATGTAAAAAAGAGAGGAGTCTATAGTTGAAATTTAAGCACAAATGCGTTAAATTTCTATACACTGAGAAAAAAACACAAACCTAGCTCCGGTAAAAAATTTCTCTATTTTTGATAATAGCAATTTTCTCTTTTTCAAATAAAATTTTCTTCAATTAGAATAATTTTTCACATTTTCGAAGAAATATTTCTTTACTTCTAGGAAATAGAAATATTTCCATGTCTCTTATAATGATAAGTATTTTTCTCGCACAAAAAATTTCTTATTTATAGAGAAATTTTATTGAAAATGAAAAACTTTTCTTATATTTTGATAAAAAATTCACTATGAGAAGTATTTTCTTCAATAAAAACAAATATTTTCTCAAAAAAAAAAGTATTTTTCTCTAAAACGATATATTTTTCTATTTCATGGAAGCTTTTTATCATTTTTAGAGAATTTTTAGTATCGCAATTAGAGAAAAGCATTCTCTGGAGCAAAGTCTATACCATTTTTCTCTAAATATGATGCCTTTTTATCATATTCCGAGACACTTTTTTCCGAGTGTATTAAAATTTTTTTGTTTTAGTTTAAAGTATGTTTTTTCTCAGTGTACATTAGACCGTATCATATTGAAAAGTAAGACGTGAGAGAAAAATGGGCGTCATCCACCCACGAACACGCCCACCTCCCATACAACCCCAAAATTTAAAACTATATAAATAGGTTTCTGTCGAAGCTACGAAAGGAAAATTAAAACGTGTTTGAAAAATGGGTGTCAACCACCCACGAACACGCCCACCTCACAACCAACCCTAATATTGAAAACTGTATATAGAGGTTTCTGTCAAAGCTACAAAAGTAAAATTAGATATGTATTCATTTTATATAAAAATTTAGACGAGATAGAAAAATGGTTGTCATCCATCCAAGAACACGCCTACCTCCCATAGAACTCCAATATTGAAAACTATGTAAATATGCTTCTGTCAAAGCTACAAAAGTAAAATTAGGTATTAATTCTTTTTATAATAAAATTAAGACGTGTTAGAAAAATGGGCGTCATCTGCTTACGAACACTCCCACTTCCCATACAACCCCAAAATTTAAAACTATATAAAAGGCTTCTCTTTAAGCTACAGGACAAAGAAATGTATACGTTTGTAGCTTACATCAAAACTAAATTGTGAAAGAAAAGTGGCCGATATCCGCCTACGAATACACCCACCTCCCAGACAACCCATTATATTGAAAACTCTATAAATAGGCTAATATTTAAGCTACAGACCTGAAATTGGGTATTTGTGTATATTATATCAAAATTGAGATGTGTTAGAAATATTGGCATCAACCACTCAAGAACACACCCACCTCCCATACAACCCCGAATTGAATACTTTATAAAGAAGCGTGTCCTTACTTTGCAGGAAAATAATTTGATATGAACGTATTTTAGACGTCAGCAAAATAGTAAAATTTTTTTAAATCTCATACAAAAAGAGCTACAATTTAAGATTTGTACCATTACTAATCGCCCGTGGGGTATTTTAACTTCGGTCAAGTCGAAGATATATCTTACTAGTTTTTTTTTTTAAAGTGGTGCCTATGGTGCTATTTTGATTTTATTTCTTATATCTTCGGTGTTTCTTGTTCGATCTGGAAAAATTATATATCTGTGTGTTTGTTGATGTTATGCAAATATTTTCTGATTTTTGTTTTTTTTATCTCAAATGTTTTTTTTTCGATTGATTGCACCAGACAAGCACGTTAACGTTAATTTTAACGGTAACCCAAATATTTTGTTTGTTTCGTTGAAACGAAATATAAAAATAACGTTAATTCAAAAAACGAAAAATATATATTTCGTTTCGAAGAAAACGATATATAATTTTTTCGTTTTTTACCAAATCAATCGTTGAAAATAACGTTAATTTCAACAAAAAAATTTCGTTTTTTTTTGTGTCAGAAGAATTTTTTTTTTAGCATAGAAGAAAATTATAGAAAATTTTTCGTTTTGAAAACGAAACGAAATTTGATTTGATAAATTTTTAACGTTATTTAAAAACGAAATAATATTGATAATTTATTTTTCGGCCTCAACGAAACGAAAAAATTTTGTTGATTTCGTTGAGCATGTCTGGATTGCAAATCGATCTTCGTTCCTACCATATTATCCTGCCCCAAAAAATTCAAACACTTAAAGCTTATAAAAAATCATTATTACCATGGGAACTCGAAGTGAAATCGTGAAATTGAAAAAATGGATTTTATAAGCACTGCCGAACGAATTTACCTTATTTTCGTTCCGCTAGGTTTAACCCTCACTTTGGCACTATTTACATATGTAAATATCCCAATTTTAAATTTGCCATAACTCCTTTCTTTTTTATTCGATTTCAATATGGCTTGGACTCTGTGGCTATTTTTTGGTTTTCTTTCTGAAAATTCAAAAGTTGTTTTTAATTTTGATTTTTTGATACTTTTTGAAAATTTTTCATTTCTATAACGTAGTTTGGTACATATTTACATATGTAAATATTTTGTTTTTGAAAGGTTTTTCTGGTGTTTTAACGCTTTTTTTGTATTATTTATAGAAAAAAATGATAAGGAAAACTCTTCACATATTTATTATATATACATATTTCATATTTGATAGCTTTTATTGGAAAAATATTAATGAACAGAATTGCTTACCGGGACACCGATGCACCAATCAATATTTTAAATTTACGGTTTTTATTTGTCATTGTTTCTGTGTTAATCAATACAAATTCTTTTCTTTATTAAGTTTACACTACGATGTTTAACAACTGATCAATAAAAACTCTTTTCTTACTATAACACTTCAACTCTTTCCACCTAAGTGAAACACACGCTACATTTTAATTCTGCTTTTCGGGAGAAAAATAAAGGTACGCAGAAATGAAACCGTGAAAAAATAGTTGTCAACGCATTGAGCTTTTCAAATGCAAAAAATACGCAAAGTTCAAAAACCCCCTTATGGAATATATGAAAAACAAGGAACAATTGAAGTAGTGTGGAAACAGCGCCAGTTTTTACAACAATATGTCATGTTTTGATATTTAAGCTGGAAGTGCTAATTTAATAAAAAAAAGTTAATTTTTTGTTGAAATTTGTTTTGTTTATTCATTGGCACTAAACATTTTTTTAATTTGATTTTCATAATTATATTTTAGTTATTTCGTAAAGGGCTGGATAGTCAAGTGTGCATAATATGTAAAACGCTATATCGTAAGAAGTAATGCATGGATTTCAATGGTTAGTCATTTTTTGAATAGGGTACAGAAAAACCTTTCTTTTGATACCCATAATGCTAGATTTTGTAGGAAAATTAAAAAGAAACACGACTTTTCCAGGCCCATTTTCCCAATATGCGATTCTATAACTTCTAAACCACTTGAGAGCGGCGTGAAATTTTTCCGGAATTGGACTTAGAAGGTGTTAATACATATATTCCGCCTAAAAATTAATATAAATTTTTAGTTTCTGTTTATCTTTAAGAATGCCAAAAAAATATTTACAAATGTAAATAGTGCCAGATTACGTAGTAAAAGATTGGTGCCAAAGTGAGGGTTAAGGAACTAATAATTTATAATTTGCTTAGGTCATAATTTACATAATTTAATTTAATTTAATTTAATTTAATTCTTTATTTCATATCATAACTAAAGTAATTTAAAACAATACAAGTTAAATAATAATAATTCAATGCATTTGATTTGTCTGGATTATTTTGACATAAGCAAATTACCCTGCAAATTGTGAAAGAATAATTAACTCATCATCGTTGTTGGCTTGCCAATCGCCGTCCCTCAATACCAAATTAAGTTTTCATCGAATTTATTCCACTTCAATAGATTAATCTATCAATTTCTTTGGATAATTGAAACAGATATTTAAAAACTGTGCCAACATCTGTTTTGTAACCAATTTCACAGATTGAAGCTGAAATCCAAATTATATTTCCTGCTTCGCATTAGTTCTAAATTTCAAAGGAACTTTTTTAATTTCCTATCGTCGATTAAGTATCCATTGAATTATGAAATTCGTTTGTATTTTTTTAATAATATATATGAATGTGTAATGTAAGTATTTAATTCATTTAAATAGACAAAACAAAAAACCATTCCAAGCCCACACAACGCAAGTCACAAGTATACGCGTTTCGCAAATCAATTTCTGGCAACTTAACAAAGTCTCAATCATTTAAATAAAGTTAGAAAAGGCTGTTATAAGAACAATTACTTTAAACTTAATTCCCATTTAGAAAACGTTCTACACTTAAAACTTCGCAACAGCAAAACTCTCTGTAGCACTTTATAAAGAACAGAGAAGTTTCACTTCAACTTCATTAAATAAAAATATAAATTTTGAATCTTTGTTTTATTGCATTAAGTTTTTCGATTGATTTGGTTTTTGTTATGTGCACTGGTGCTTGCATGAATGTGTTGAAGATAAGACTATTATCAATAAATTTTGCTAAATATCTACGTTTGCTTCTATGTTTTGATAAAATTCTGGCAAGTGCATGCACTTCCATTGATTCCTGTTAGTCGAGAAGCAGTCCTTAAGATTGCTAACTGCTAACTGTTAGAAAACGTTGCTCAACAGTATGAATCAACAGTTTGCTAAACAATTACTTATGGTCTCATAACTGCTCGACGGCAGCCAATGTTGCCACCACAAAGTAGCTCATGACACCATTCAAGTGTGTCTAACTGTATAGCGCGTAAAAAGGACACTACTCAGAGGTCTACACAAACGACATCATCAGACGATGAACATAGTTTGATTTCCGTTATGCAACTTGTTTTGTTCATAAATATGACAGAGCTTGTAGAATTAAAACTACAGCGTGCTGCCAAGCATTCATTACCGCTATTCATCGTAATATAGGTGAATGTATTTCAATAGGTTGGTGAGAGGACGAAAGGGCATAAGAGAACTCGTAGGTAAAATTTTTGTTTTCTTTTCATGAAAAATTTAAAATATTTTAACTTGGTAAAAAAAAGCGAATTTTGAATTCAATTTAGCATCTTTGAACAAGAATTCAACATCTTTGAAACTAAGCGAAATTGCAGAATTCAATACAAAGTCTCAAATGGTTTTGTACTGTAAGTTGACATTGTTTTTTTTATGTAAATTCCATAAGCGGTTGCTTCATCAGTCTTCTATACCACATCAAATCAAATACAATTCCAAAAACAAGAGTTCCTTGACAGAATTGCGGAATATAAAATATTTAAATAATGCAAAATTTATTAAAATAATGTTGTGTGATAACATGTATAGCTGTTGTATGTGTTTGAAGAGAAGAACTTTTTAATGGCTTGTTTTTAATTAATTCAATGAACTCACATGACCTCAGGAAGCAAATATATTGTTTGTTTAACTTTTTTGTTTTAATGTTAACAATTTGGTCGTATAACGCATACTAGTTCATACTGAAAAAATCTACTGATGTGACTATTATTGTTTTTGACGCAACAAATTCAATTTTTTTGAAAATTTTATTATGTATGTATTAGACTGGGTCAGATTTTTAAGAGATCTATCATTCAATCTAATACTAGAATGCTAAAGTATTTAGGATTCTGCGTGCCCTACGGAATTACTTATTATGGTTGCGAATGAAATAATTTGAGCTTTTAAAAGTTCAAAAATTGTCGAAACCAGCCCGGTTCTGCTTAAAAAAACTGTTTTTTTGCAATTTTTTATAAGAAGTTTTTGAAAAAAAATTATGCATTTGAAATTTGCCCCAGATTAACAAACCCATCTGCTTTGATGTAAAATTTAGTTAATTTTCGGTAAAAAAAATTACCGAATAGTTTAGTCCGGTGCCGCCAAGCTCACTCAAAGCCCAAATTTAAATTTTTTTTTCATTTTTTTTTTTTCATGATTACCCCTTTGGGTGATCCCGACGATTTTTTTTAAACTTTTTTATGCACTATTGAATGCCATTTTGTGAAGACAGAAAAAACATGAAATTTTTACCATTTTTGGAAAAATTACTCTTTTTTAATAAAGTGATTTTTTAAAGTAACACAGTAAAAAATGTTATTTCACCCTTGCTAGAGATCAGATCGCTTTCGAATTGCCAGTTCAATCAAAATATGCAAGTGAAAAGATCTGTTTGGTTGAAAATACGTACAAAACGTTCACGGGATCGCCAGACCCATCGTCACGACAACGCTTTCGAGCATGCTCGTATGTGTCGAAATAACCTTTATTAAAGCGTTTGACGTTTAATTTCTGGCTTTATTTTGGTACTTTTGATTACACACTCCTTTTGCTTGATATTAAGAACTAAATATACTGCTGAATCAAATTTTTTCCTGAAAAATATACTGCTGAATCAATTTCTTCCGCACATAAAAGAAGGAGTTGGGTTCGATACTAACGAACCTTATTTGATCAAACCGGACAATTTTATCATGCAAATTGGTGTTTAAAATCTATACACTTTTTTAACGCTCTCTCCATTAACCTTTTGTAAACATGACCCTCTTATATATTTTTAAGACGCATAAATTTACGTAGATGTTGCAATTGCCTTTATTTGGAAAATCATTCTTAAAAAACACCCTTTAATCTTTAAACTTAAACGTAGATGTTGCAAGTTGCCTTTATTTGGAAAATCATTCTTAAAAAGCACCCTTTAAATCTTACCCTTTACTGAGCACCGCCATTCCAGAAAAATATTTAAAATAGTGTGTGTGAAATCCAAAAAAAATTCTCAACAATTATTTTTTAAACTATTTTCTTCTTCTTAAGTGGCATTCGAAATAGACTTAATTATTAGCTGCAGTACACAATATTGTTATTGTCCATTGTTATTGAAGTATATAAACGAACTCCCTCCCACATCGGAATTGGGCAATTCAACTCCCACTTGTCAACATGACTTTTTATGCCATTGCAATTAATTCGAAATATAAATATAGAGTTTAAATAACTCATGGTTTTTGTCTACATTTTGACCTACAAACAACATCATAATTCTATACCCGAACAAAACTGAATGGAAGCCTATGAGTTCAGAGTTCATTTCAAGTCAACTACACTGAGAAAAAAACACATACCTTGCTCCGGTAAAAAATTTCTCTATTTTTGATAATAGAAATTTTCTCTTCTTCAAATAAAATTATCTTCAATTAGAATAAATTTTCACATTTTCGAAGAAATATTTCTTTACTTATGGGAAATGAAAATATTTCAATGTCTCTAATAATGATAAGTATTTTTCTCTCACAAAAAATTTCTCATTTATAGAGAAATTTTGTTGAAAATGAAAAACTTTTCTTATATTTTGATAAAAAATTCACTATAAGAAGTATTTTCTTCAATAACAACAAATATTTTCTCAAAAAAAAAGTATTTTTCTCTAAAAACGATATATTTTTCTATTTCATGGAAGCTTTTTATCATTTTTAGAGAATTTTTAGTATCGCAATTAGAGAATAGCATTCTCTGGAGCAAAGTCTTTACCATTTTTCTCTAAATATGATGCCTTTTTTATCATATTCCGAGACACTTTTTTCTGAGTGTACACGATGTGATAATTTGTAGCACAGTCAAGGCGGAAGCAACCTGCAGAGCTACAGAAAGGACTAAATAACTTGCACCAGGAAGTAACTTCAGTTTCTGGCTCTTATTTGTGCTCACAAACAAAATGTCCTTAAATGGTTTTTTTTACAAAAATAAGAATTGTAACTTTTATTTAACAGCTTTTTTTTGTAATATAAAATATGGAGCCTTTTAGAGATTCTAAAACTTGCATGAAGATAATAACTTTATGGATTACATAAATTGTATCGTTAAAGTAGATTTCATGAATAACACGAAAAGTTGAAATTGTTAATTTATCCCAAAATTTCTGTTTATGTATCCCTCTGTTTTTTTTTTATTTTTTTCTCACTCATGCACATGCCTTATCAACAGACAGCCCTCAGCGAAAATTTTTATTGCTTCCTATTTTTGGTTAAACTTCTAAAACATGACAACGCATCAAACCACACCAACAAATCACGCTCTCCAACTTCATTCTTTTCAATGATGTATGTATTTCAACTCGCTTATGTTGAACCAGCAACATGTACCATGTTTTGTCTCAACACTCTGGAAGCGTGCTGTTGTCAAAAGATTGACATTTATCGGATGTTGGAGGATAAGAAGGTAACACTTCAAAACTGATGTGGTGCACATTATTTTGCCTGTTTATCTTAAATTAATGGTGCATGTGTGTATATTTTAACAAGAGCTCTTTAGAATTTGATGTAGAGAAAGCTGCTGCATAACGTCTGAATAATAATGGGTCATTGGCTTATGACGGTAGAGATAGAGCGGAAGTTGTGATGAAAGTCAATGAAGGCTTGCTCTCTACACACAAAAAGGGTTAGAGTTAAATTGACTAGAATGTTGCCGTTACTATATCTAACCAGCAGAGATGATTTAGGGAAATGTGAATGGAGAATGAAAAAAAGGGTTGGGAAGTGAAAACAAAAGCTACATTTACTTACAAAAAAGCTTAAAGAATAAAGGTTGATGTTGGTTCATTTGATTTTTAAAATAGATAACGTTTTGCATTATGACTGAAATCTCAGGATTTACGTTTTGCTTTAAATTTAAATTAAATTTTTTAATTTATAACAACAAACTTTTCAGCACAAAAATAAATGTCAACTATTCACATATGGTTTTGGCCGAAACGTTCTCACAATTAAAAAAAAATTTAATAACTTCAAATTATGCATTGAACAAAGAGTATTCAAATGAAATTGTTGGTCTTACTTTACCTACGCCCTCATATTAGAAATCATTATAATTCTTGAGCTATACATTATTAGGCCCAAGATTTTTTAAATGAAAAAGGTTCCTCGTATCGAACTGGTGACTTAGTGAGGGTCAAAAAATATGATACATTTACATACCTAATTTTGAGTGAACAGGACTCAATTTTCTTTCCCCAGTATTGAGCCAAAAAGGGTTTGATTTTTGTAACGATTTTAAAAAATTTGATATTTATGAAAATTAAATGTAAAATATGAAATGAACTTTCATCACGATCTTTTTCTATTATTCAGCTACAAAGGTCCTTTAAAATATCATTATCAATTGATGTCAATAAAAAAAAAATCTATATGCAACTTGGTCGCAATATGACAACATATTCCCATTCCAAAATGATCGTTTGTATCAGCGCTGCCGAAAGTACTACTATCGGAGTATTTTACTCCTATTGACTCTTGAGTACTACTATACTCCCCAAACACAAAAAGTACTACTATTTATTAATAGCTCAAAACGGCCTAATTTGTTCTCGCCATTAATGCAAAAAATAATTTTTTCTGAAAGCTTCCTTTTTTCGTTCACTTTATTCGTTAATTTTTTTGTTCTGGTCTTTCATTATGCCGCACAGTGTAACGAGGCGGCCAAATGGAAAAAAATCACGAATTTGGAGAACAAGTAAGCAAACTTCTAGTTAAGAACATACGTTATGTGAATCTAACTCCATTCGGCGATATCTTTCTATTTATGGAAGTTATGCTCATTGTTTTAAATTTAACGAAATTTCAGTTTCTGCAGTTTAGTATTGAAGATTATATATCGTTAGATTAAGCAAAAACAAAAGATAATAAACGATTAATTACTAACATTTTGTTATACCAAAACAAAGTCCAAGAAATCGTAAAACAGCAAAAGTTGTATATATTTTAAAAAAAATTTGTGCTTTCCACTTTTATTGATTAACTTTTTCACATGGATAATCAACGTGTAAAGGGTGTCTCAGTAAGAGTGCACTTTCTTATTTCAAATTAAAGATGCATATTTTTTGAGAGAGTTGTGATTTTTTTATTGAATTGTAAAAAAGACATGTTCCGATTATGTATGGAATAAAATATCCAACAAATGGCCCTGATGACAGACCATTTCATGAAATTTTGGATGATATTTTCACAGAGATGTAGCTGTATCTCACCGATGACGTGTCGGATCTCGGATTTGAGGTCTGGAATTGTTTCTGGTTTATTCACATAATCCTGTGATTTCAGAAAACCCAAAGAAAAATCGCACGGCGTTAAATCGCATGATCGTGGTGGCCAGTTGACATCAGAATTTATTGATATAATTTGTTCTGGAAATCGTTCCTGCCATAAATCCATTGTTTCATATAAATGCAATAAATCCGTGGTGTGGCAGGTGGCGCCATCTTGCCGAAACCACATGTCGTCCAGATCCATGTCTTCCAGTTCAGGCCACAAGAACTCTGTTATTGATGTTGTCAGAATTTCGGCGACACTCTCTCTTACAGTAGCAATTTTTTCAAGAGACCAACCAGTACCAGATCCATTTTTAATAATCGGAATAAATATATGTTCCAACTGCGAAATCTCAGAGTTGCACAAAATAAAAATAACACTAAATTTAAAAAGTGCACTCTTACTGAGACACCCTTTACAAGTATTAAAGGTACGACAACATGCAACGTATATATTATGTATTGTTTAGATGATTCAAAGGCGAGTTCAAAATTTTTATTTTTGGCTTATCATGTTTATGCAATAAACCCTTCAATTACTAAGCACAATATTGTCGTTTCCACATGGCAATGCAACGCAGAAAGGAAATTTTCAGGGCTTAATTTAATAAGGAAATATCGTAATGGTTGGGACGGGTTTCGTTTTTCGAGTGTAGTTTTGAACCGGATGGGAAAAATTATAACTTGGATAAACCAATAAAAAGGTATGCTTAATAGAATAGGCTTCAACTATTACGAATGAAGCTATGTGATATTGCCATCAAGTCAAAATTTATAGTCATTTTAATGAAAAAACTTTGTTAATGAAATGAAAAAACAAGGTAAATTAATAAAAAGGAGAAAATAATAAAATTTTATGTATCATTATAAGTTTGTTTTGCTAAAGTTATTTTTTGTCATTATTTCCAAGAACTAAAGTACTCCTAAAACTTACAAAATACTCCCCAAAAACTGGAAATTTACTACTATTCAAAATTGTAAAACGGCAGCACTGGTTTGTATCATGATGCTTAGAAGATCTAATTTTTTTCAATATCGAACTCGATTTCAATAGATTAATGATTGCTGATTCGGCAAAATTGGATCGCGGCAATCGAGTTTTTCTACCTTTATTCGATGTTTAGGTAAATTTAATGAAAAAAGTCATATATTAATAATTACACAGTACAACACTTAAAAAATCGTAAAGGCTTTCTATATAAAAAATATATGAAAATCATAAAATTTGTATGAGAGCCCCCATATGGAGTGGTCGGAGGAGATGGGTTCCAAGGCAAAAAATGTTCCTCTTGAAAAAATAATATGGGTCGGTCAAATTGATTTCATTAACAGTAGGGGGTTAGGGTTCAGCCTCACCTGTAGCTCAAAAACCTAGGGTGACCCGAAACTTCTGACTTCAGATTCGGATTCAGTGAACCCAAAACCTTAGGAAACTGTTGTGAAACCACTTGGGATTTTAAGAAACTTCAGTTTTGTTGCACCGTCTTATTAAAAATCTATTGGTTTGTAGTAAAATCCTCATATAAGACTTGTAATATAGTTATGGTAGTCAATGATCATCATTCAGGTAGTAGTTATAAAAAAGTTGACAATGAAAATGGACTTTTGAACTCAATATTTATAGAGCTAATAAATATTTTGTCGAAAATTTCTTAAACTTTATTCAAACTTGCTTGTAGGCTAGGATTGTCAATTAAGGTAATAATATAAATTATAACCGCTATTTTTAAGCAGGCAAACAAAAATTAACTTTTAACAATATTAATATGCTGTGTGGTGACCGTGGTATGCAGGTTAAGTGTGTGGCTTAGCATGCTCGGAGCATGAGTTCGATCCCCAGTCGCTGCGAAAGGTTTTTCAATAAAAAAATTTTTCTGATCGCTCTCCACCTCTCTGCAGACAATGGCAAACCTCAGAGAGTAAATAATGCCATGTAAAGCTTCTTGAGAACATGAACTTTAGCTGTTCGGAGTCGGCATAAAACATGTAGGTCCAGTTCTCGATCAATTGTGTGCAAACATTTAATAACACACACAACACAATTGAACATAAGAAGCTCGGTCATAGTCCTTTTTTAGGGCTGAAATGCTAGTAATAAAAATTGCTATATAAAAGAATAAAAAGGAAAAGGATATTGCCTGTATCTCGATGTGTACGTGTTAAATATTAACAAATATTTTTAAGTAGACTATATTTATACTCCGTCTTTTTTAGCAAACATTTTATTATTCTTTGTTCATTACCCAACTAAACACTTAGGGGAAGAGTGGCATGAAAGAGCCAGTTTTAAAAAAGTTACAAAATATATAATAATAATTAATAAAATTATAATTCTTGTATCAAAAGTATTTTCTCATTCATTTATGAACGTAATACCATGAATTATTTTCCAAAATCAACAATATTCTTGGACCTGTAGCCATTTATAAAAAACATGAAATTCGGCTCTTTCATAACACATGGGCATTGAAAGAGCCAACCAAAGTTTTGAAAGAGCCATCTTCTTATTACAAGACTTAACACGAAAAATAACCAATATTTTATTAAAAATATTAATTGTTATTATAAAAAGTATTGTTTTTACAAAAACAAATTAAATAAATAAAAAAATTCAAAACTAAAAACAAAAAATAGTTAAAAACTTAAAAATATTTTTAGCAAAAAATTAAATCGCTTTGAAGAAAATTTATAATAATAAGACCTATTCCAAAAACAAAATAAGAGATTTAAAACACTTAAAAACATTTTTGACAAAAATAATTTAAACTTCCTTTACGCTTCTTCATACCACCGCAACCCAGCTCTTTCAAAACATATCGTACATAGAAACATAACCTCAAAAATTAGTATGAAATCAAGATTTTTCCGGCAAAATAAATATGTTATTGGTAGGCCTAATATCCATAATATTCATAAAATTATAGTATAATAATATTACTGTTAGTTTTAAAGGTGAAGACGTCACAAAACAAATAAAATGTTCTGAAAAACTTACTTAATGATGAAGTCGTCGTTTAATATCAGTGAACTGTCAAATGTTCGAGGGTGCCTGGCTCTTTCATGCCACTCTCCCCCTATCTCTTCATTATAATATTTTTTTTAATATAATAACTAGGGAGTTCGTGACTACACCATAATTGTCAAACCTGAGTAAATCAGCAAATGCAATGAATATATTTGCAATTTTCGTGATGATTTATTAAATATACCGACAAAAACATTTTAAGAAATTTTAATATCAAAAACAGTTCAATAACATATGCAGAAAGTACTTAAAAAATTATTAATCCATATTAATAATAGACTACTAAACCTGTTGTCTGAATTCGAGCAATTCAATCAAGTCATCAACAGAAGCTTATAAAAGTTTAATGCATGCTATATTCATTGAGCAGCTTTTTGTTGTCATTAATGAGATAATTTATTCCAATAATGAGATAAGAGATAATTTATTGAATATAAAAAATTAGGAGGATTAGATTTCAAACTGACTTATTTCAGGTTAGTGTGAAATTACGACGTTGAACTTACACCAATATTAATATACTAAGACTAAAATTTTTATTAGCCGAAAAGACATTAACTTATCTTTTCGAAACGTACTCATAAATAAACAATATAAGCCATAAACAAAAATGAATAAGTAAATAAAAAAATGATTTGAGATAATTATAAAAAAGCAAGAATTAAACAATTCATTAAAAATACTTACAGACTTACATATGATATCGTTATATAAAACGTTTCGAATTAAAATTTGCCGAAAAAAGCAATATAAAAAGCTTTTCTTTTTATTATAATTTATTGATTATTAAAAATTAGGAGGATTAGATTTCAAACTGACTAAATACAGGTTAGTGTGAAATAACGACGTTGAACTTACACTGATATTAATATACCAAGACTAAAATTTTTATTATACGAAAACATCTTAACTAATCTTTACAAAACGTACTTATAAATAAACAATATAAGCCATAAACAAAAATGAATAAATTAATAAAATAATTATAATATTAAATAACGTAATTTGAGATAATTATAAAAAAGCAAGAATTGAACAATTTATTAAAAAAAAACTTTTCAACAAAAAAAAAAACCTACTTCAAAATCACAACACAGTAAAAAATAATTTTAAATTACTTATCCTATTAATCGTGGTAAAATCTGATAATTTATTTATATACATTATTAAATTGGAAATCTTATAATTTTAATTTTTCTTGATTTGTTTTATTTTTATCATAAATAAATTAGGTTTTTTATGATAATAAAAGCTTCAAAGTCGGCGCTAATAAAATCAGTTTTTTTTGTGAAGCTGCAACACACAATAGCATATTCAATGTCAGTTTTCAAGCTCACTCAAACAGTAGATTGAGAATGTTTATGTATGCATAGCTTTTAAAATTACTTTTAAACTATATTTAATAAAAAAAGTTGAAATTAGGGCAGGGATGGCAAAAATATCATGATTTAATGACAAAGATTAGCGCCGACTACAAAGCTTTTATTATTATAAAAAAAAGAATTTATTTATGATAAAAATTAAACAAATCAAGAAAAATTAAATTATAAGATTTCCAATTTAATAATGTATAAAAAAATAAATTATCAGATTTTACCACGATTAATAGAAAAAGTAATTTAAAATTATTTTTTACTTTGTAGTGATTTTGAACAAGTTTTTTTTTTTGTTAAAAAGTTTTTATTTCTTGCTTTTTTAGAGAATATCATAAATTTTAGAAAAAGTTTGTAAGCTACGTAAACACAATTATTTAAGCTCATAATTTTAAAAATGTTTTTTCTGTCGTTTCTTATTCTTTACTCTTTTGAATTTTTTAAAATTTTTGCAAGAATTATTAACGAAAATTTCAAATATGAAACTTTATTATTAAAAGTTAAGTTTTACTATTTCATGGTTTGTTGGTTTCTTTCATTTTCTGCCTCTTTACAATTTTTATTAAAGTGTCATGCCCTGTTTTGAATTCCAACTATGTACTTTATTGATCATACTTTATAATAATTCAACCTTGCCCTGCACCAAATTTCAGTTCCCTAGCATCAGTATTAACCGATTGACAGTAGTTTCCTCAAAGTGCCTCACGCTATTTATAACCTATCCCACCTTTTAAATTATTCTACCTAACCACCTACCAAATATTAGTACCCAAGTTTCAATATTAACTGAAATGCAGTGTTCTTCCAATTGTGACACGCCTCTTTGTTGAATCCAGTCTACTTTCTTGATTGTGTTTTGTTATAACTCTACCTATTCTTGTATTGATTTCAATACTCTAGTGTCAATATTGACTGAGATAGTGTGTTTTTTCTAATAGTGACACGCTTCGTTGTCGAATGTCGCCCACTTTGTCATAGTGTTTTCAATAATTCTACCCATTCTAACAATGAATTTTATCACACCCTTGTGTCAACATTATACAAATTTTTTTAAACACTGACACACCCCTTAGTCGAATAACGCCCACTTCCTCGGTATTGATTTGTAATAACTGTGCCTACCTCTGTACTTAATTTCAGTATCCTAGTGTAAATAGTATTCGGTAAAGTGTTTTCTAATATTGCCAGACCCTTTATAACGCCCGCTTTATTGACAGTAATTTGTAATAAGTGTGTCTACCTCTGTACTAAATATCAGTATTCTAGCTTCAATATTATTCCAGATACAGTGTTTTCCCAATACATCTTTGTTGAATAACTCCCACTTAATTGACCGTCATTTTTTAGAATTGTACCTACCCTTGCATTTTCCTGTAAATGTCAGTACCCTAGTGTCAATATGTATTGAGATACAGTGTTTTTCTTATAGCGACACGCCCCTTTATCGAATACCACCCACATTATTGGCATTAATTTATTATACTTGTGCCTACCTCTGTACTAAATTTTAGTATCCTAGTGTCAATAGTATTCGAGATACAGTGTTTTTTCAATGTTGCCACACCCCTTATTAAATAACGTCCATTTTTTTCATTACAAAAATTTTTAGTAATTGTGCCTACCGCTGTACTTAATTGCTGTACCCTAGTGTCAATATTATTAGAGATACAGTAATTGTCTTATATTGTCCTTATATTGGACAAAAAATTATGGCAATCGGGCAAGTACTTTAGGAGTAATCGATGTACATACATTCACAAAAAAAAAAAAAAAAAAACAGAGAAACCAACCAACTTGAGAACCTCCTCCTTTTTGAAGTCGGTTAAATACTTACAGACTTACGTGTGATATCGTTTTAATAAACGTTTCAAAATGAAAATGTCGAAAAAAGCAATATAAAAAGCTCCTTTAAGAAAACTTTGAACTTTGACTAAAATGTTGGGAACTAAAAAGAAATACATATAAAATTAAGAGAAATGGCTCATTCCACAGAAATGAGGAACGGAAACATGAACTCTAAAATGCATGTATTTGAAGTAATTTTTGGTTTTCGAATTGAAGTGGAATCTTAAGTTAGTCCTGCTGCAAAAATATTTTTAAATTAAATGCTTTTTTATATTATTTTGACAATTTAACTTAACAAACTTCGAGTTGAAAAAAATTTTTAAATATTTAAATTTGATTTAAACCTTGAAATCAGTCATCTTTTGATACAACTTTAAAAAAAATAAGGTTAGTAATATTAAAAAAGATATTAATGTTGTGTTAGAATAGTTTGTAATAATGATTGGTTACTGCGTTTTCAAAGTACAAAATATTTAAACTGAGTGTTTTTTCTGTGTCACACCCGTCCCAAAAAAGGCTATAGTTTTCCTAAGAAGCAACATGGGCTTATGATAAGAATGAAACTTTCCTAAAGTAAGGATGTTGATGTTTTACATAAATTTGTTAACTTTTTTCATTCAATAAATTATTTTTATTCTTCATTTCCGTTACAAGAAGTTGGTCACACCAGGAACGGTTTTCAAAATTTTTTCTAATAATGAAATTTTTGCAAGTATATGAATAAATTATTTGATTAAAACAAGTCTTGTAAATTCATGCATAGCGAAATCATTTGTATAGGTATTAATTTGATCAAAAATTCATGCGAAAAATTTTTTGCAAAAAAATATTTTTTTTTTAAATATATTAAAAACTTGAAATTATTTGTAAAGGTATTAATTTGATAAAAAATTCATGCAAAAAAATTTTTTGCAAAAAATATATTTTTTTTTTTTAATTAATACATTAATTAAAAACATTTTTTTTTTATTTTAGTGTCAAAAATATGTGAAAGTTATAATACCCATTAATTTTTTATATATAATTCCCACATCATTCGCACTCGTCACACCCGGGACAATCTTATGTCACACCCGTCCCATTTAAAAGTTTAAAAAAGAATGGTTATCGCTATTTTTTCAAAATATTTTTCACTGGTATTCAACAGAAAATATATTAAATTGGAATATATGCAAGTCAAAAATGTTCCCATTGTGGCAGATGGACTAAATTTCAATGTTAAACTCAGAATTTTTAGTTTTTAAACTTGTGCTCGTCACACCCGTCCCAGGTGTTTAGCGAATGTAACTATTAAACTTGTATAAATAATTGCATTACACGGTTAAAAATTTTGGACTAGTTTTTAATCCAAACTTTGGTTTAAAGCAATTTTTAATCCTAAAAGTACTAATTTTTACTCCATATTTTAGTTTAATTTTTTTTTAATCCGAAAAAGTTTAAATTTGAGACTATTTTTGGACTACAAATTTGTATTAAGGTAATAATTTCAGGAAAAAGTATTTATGTTATATAATAGCTGAATTACAATGTAGCATTGGCAGAGACAGCAGCTGTGTCAGTGGCAGCGGCAGTGATCAGCTGTTTCATATTTTACTGCCTGCCAATTACAATCTAGCAGTGGCAGCGTCAGCATCAAAATCAGTGAATGTTGCATTTTTCTAAGTAGTTTAGTTATTTGCATGTTGGCAGTGAATTTAGAAATAGGGCTGACCTCGAATTTCTAAGTAGTTTAATTATTTGCATGTTGGCAGTGAATTTAGAAATAGGGCTGACCTCGGCAGTACTGCTTACTGCCATTGCTATGTAAGTTTGAGCATTGAACAACAGTATTCCTAAAATAACAGCTGATCAATGCCACTGCCACTGACGCTGCCGCATTGTAATTCAGGTATAAGATTGAAAACTACTACTACAAAATTTAACCTAAATATAATTCTAAATATTGTTAAAGCAACCGAAATTTATTTTTAATTAAATGAAACAAATTATTTATTAAAATCTGAACCAAAATATTATTAAATACATTATTACAGTAAACAGTGTTTAAACCTTTGTGCATTAAATAGTAATCCTTTTCGGATTACAATATTATAAACTTTTTTGGACTAAAATCTAATCCTTTTAAGATTATAATATTTTAAACTTTCTATGGATTATCAATTATTCCTTTTTGGATTAAGAAATTTTAAACTTTTTGCGGATCAAAAATAAATCCTTTTTGGATTAAAAAATTTAAAACTTTTCATTGCATTAAAAAATAATCTTTTTTTGGTCGTGTCCTATATGTAATCCAAAAAAGTGTAAAATTTAGTCCAAAATTTTTAACCGTGTATGTTTTAGCATTTTGAAACCTTGGGGCATCTTCTAAAATACCCTATAGTAAATTTCTAAAATTTTAACCGGTTAATACCATTTTCAGCACGATAAAGTATTCAAAACGTCACACTCGTCTGTATGGAATGAGCCAAATGCAAAAAACACAATTTTGGTTCGAAATTTTTAGTTTTGAAATAAATTAAAATTCAATCACCTCTTAAGTCACCTCACAAAAGTAGTATTTCTCTTTTAAAATACTCTAGAAATACCTTCCTGCAAAAACACAATTTTTGAAACTGATTAGCACATCTTCAGCCAAAAAAACACAAGTCATTGAAAGGACTTTGATTTTTTATTGAAAAAAGTTTTCCGCGAGTTGGAATCGATCTTACGCTCCCGGCATGCAGCCACCCACTAAAAACGCATGCCACGATCACCATCACCATCTGCAGCCTTAACCTGACTAAAACCTGTACTTGAAGGTGATGGCTTAGCTATGTTTGTGAGGGATGGTATTCGGTATAGACCAATATGCTCTTGATTGTATTATTGAATATCTATTTGTTGAGTGCATCTTCAGAAAAAATCTTGTTGGTACCATTTACAGACGAAATAAGCATGTCGATATGTCAGCGTTAATAACAGTTCTAGATGATTTATCCTTAACCTACCGCGAACTATTTCTAGAAGGCGAATTTAATACCAATATTTTAATCTAATGTGAGGCATTGAACATCTCCCAATTAATTGCGTTATACCAACACATTTTACTTACTCAAGTCATACCCTTCTATATTTATTCTTAATCAATGATATCTCAAAAAGTCTTCTTTATGACCAAATTTCAGTTCCCATGTTCTCCAAACACGACCTAATTTTTTTTTATTTATGACTGCCCTGTTGAAATCTGTACTCAACAATTCATTTTTCGGAATTTTAGAAGCATTGACTACGTTTCTCTTAATGCAGAAACAGATACGATACACTGGAATTTTATTTATAGCATGACATCCGTTGATGAACAAGTTTTATTTTTAGAAAATAGTCCCTATAATCTATTTGATGAATTCGTATCACTGAAGTACAAAAAAATAAAAAATGACGGATGACCTCGGTTCAATATCCGAATAAAAAATATAATAGCACAAAGAAATGCGGCGTATAATTATTGAAAGCGGTACAAAACACCAGAAGCCTTTAAGAGATATCGTAGTTTAAAGAAGAGTGCCACAAAAATGTTTAAAAATGCCAAAATAAGATTCTATTCGAATAAATATGCATCTGCTACGAGTAGTAAAAGCAAATGGAAATAAATACGTAACATCGGTTTAGGTAAAACAAACAAGTTTCCGGCTGTTGAGACATATATTGTCTCATATATTTATCACGAAAGGAATAACATTTATGTTTCCTTCTCTGCAGTAGATCAACAAGAAGTGTTGAAAAGTTTTCTCTCTGTGAAATCAAATGCTGTTGGTGTTGACAGAGTTTGTCCAATTTTTGTCAAAGCATTACTTCACAAAGTTCTACCTCACATAAGCTTTATTTTCAATACTGTTTTAATTAAATCTATTTTTGTCTGCAGCAGGAAGAGAGGTTTTTAGGTCATTTGGATTCCTAAAAATAATACCGAGTTTCAACCTATAGCCTTTTTATCTAAAGCTTTATCACGATTAATTTATTCACAAATGACAAAATTTCTAGCAACACACTCACTTCTTTTCGAAAAACAGTCAGGCTTTCGACCAAATTGTGGCTGCGTTACAGCATTACTACAAGTGACAGAAGAAATTTGTTCTGCATTAGACAATAGTAAAGTTGCTGTTCTTACAATTTTAGCCCATTCCAAAGCCTTTGATTCTGTCGATCACAATATTCTCTTAATAAAGCTTGAAAAATTATACAGCTTTTCAACAAACGCCGCACGACTTAATCAGCCCAATCATAAAACATTTTCTCCCGTTAGTTGTAAATGGGAGTTTCCGTTTTTAAGATAAAGTTAAAATACTTTTTGAAAATTTGTAATGCAATTTTGTTCATCAACCGCCAATATTCATGAGTTAAAAATAAAAAATGAGATATATGTATCTGATATCTTAAAACCGGAAACTCCCATTAACAATATTCATGATTGGGCTGATTGCTTCATATCTGAATGGGAGATCACAAGCAGTTTCTGTTGGGACTCATATTCCAGATTTCTTTGGGTTTTCTAGAGGAGTTCTCCAAAGATCCATCCTAGTGCCACTTCTCTACTTAATCTATATTAATGATCTTCCAAATGAACTTGCAGAATGTGGAATTCACATGTATGCAGATGATGTTCAAATTTTTACTCTCTGTGGTATAAAACTAATAAATAGTTGTATATTTGCTTTGAATTCTAACCTCTCTACATTAAACAATTGGGCACTAAAAATTGGTCTCCAACTCAATCAAAAAAAATCTCAGTTGTTATGGAAAAAAATATTTTACACACATCTTTATTTCCAAAGGTACATGTTAATGGTACAACAATTGAATTCGTTGACTAAAACCTAGAAATAAACTTCAACAGAAAATGATCAATTTTTTACCCCTGTCAAAATACGAATACTTTTGGTGAAAACATATCTCATTCCTAGCTTACTATACGTCCGAAATTTTTCAAATTTAGACTCAGTGAGTAAATAAAGTCTTAATGTAGCCTTTAACAGCATAGCACGATATTTTCATGGACTGCATCGCTCCAGATCATGTTTTAAGATATGAATCTCAAATTAATTCATTGTCTCTTAATAACTTACTCAATTTTCGAACTCTATTAATGCTTCACAAAGTAATTTATACAAAAGAACCATTTCATATGTATACAAAACTAAAATTTACTGGATCCAATATATAAATAACGACATAATACCACTATAACACTCTATGCTTTTGTCAGAACGCCAGTTTTTCGTCAATTCGATACGGCTAAAGAGTAAATTGCCAAAAAAAATACAGGTTATGAGCAACGCAAAGATGTTTAAAGTTGTTCAATAAAGCTGTTCAATTATTTAAACATTTATCAACATAACTTGCCTGGCCTCTTTTATTATTATAGTTAAATTTTTTATTAACATTAAATTCTCACGACTTCTATTACCGCCCATTTACTATCATTCGCATTGTATTCTTTTAATTTTATATTTTGTTTTTTGTAATCTTTGAGTTTTACAAACTTAAAATATAGTTTGTATTTAAAATAGTATTTATATAATTTAATGTTAAATACTGTTTGCGACTACCATTTTAAAAGTATAAAGGTTTAAACCTTTCATATATTTGGATATTCAGAAATACTTAAATAAAAGTAAATAACTATAAATGCTTTCCAATGCTATCCTTATCGATGTTATTTCAAAAGGCATTCTATATTCTTCATTAAAAAAAAATTATTCTGCCTATGATAACGTTTTTTTGAAAACCTATATATTGAATTTGAAACATTATTTTTATACAAAAATGTGACTCAGTGTTAACATCAATTCCTTTCTTTTTTTTTAATTTCTTAAAACTACTGATATCATCATTACATATTACTTATTTAATGTCATTCAATAAATTTCGTTTTTTCTGCTTCAATAAATCGTATTTCTGTTTGATTTTCTATATGTATATATTTATTTACGTATGTGTTGAATGATTTTTCTGAACGACGGAAATAATTTAGGATTTGTTGTGTAACAACGACATAAATAGGAGTGTGAAATATTACAACAACAAATTTTTACTTATTACTTAGCCTTACGTTCGAATGCACTTGAATAGAAATGTAGTTGAGCTTGTGACAGTTTGTCTAAAAGCGATGTTTTAAATACAGCTTATTGCCTACATCATCGATACCATGTGTGTCCTATTAAGCTAATGGTGTGTGTCAAAATATTTTAGCAAATCACAGCTCTCATTTTTCCCCAGGAGATAACAAGAAAATATTTATAGATAATCTTTCTACCTATATTATTTTTGGTTTTTTATTCTTGCCTACATTTCTGCTCTAGGCATGGACAACGCACCGCTGAGTTACGTTATTGCGTGGAACGCAATGCGCTGATACCCCTTTTTGATGAAGCTATCGCAATAGCGTAGTCATATAAATAGTTTCCTACTTGTTCCTACTTAATTGTTCCTACGAACGTATTCGATATCAAAGTGGAAGAAAACTTACATCCAACTTCAAGTTTGTTTTGCAAAATGTATACGCGCATGTACTCATATCTGTCTCAATACTTGTATCAATCTTAATCAAAGTACAGGTTTGCTGCATACTTGAAATTAAAGTATGAATACGGAGCTCTGCACTTCTTTCAGACCAATTTGATTATAAATTATTTAAGCTTTAAGTTTTTTAATGAATTTCTATCAATGTGACTTCTTTGTATAAAACATATGGTTGGTTATAGTTTATGATTAGTTTTCTGTTAGTGAGCCCAAAAAGCACAAATTTCTTCATTCAACGTACTGTTCAACTCAGTGCGTTGATTAAATTCTTGTTGATATAGTAATAAGAGTATATCTAGCAACGCCAATGGCGCAATTGAGTTAGCACACTTCATAAATATACACCAATACCTTGCTATGCGTAGTTTCGTTTTGCGTTTTTTCGAAGTTGCGTCGCTGCTGAATTAGTACTATTTTTCACTGTGCGTTGTTAGATTTTCGAAGTTGCGTTGTTTTGGGTTAGAGTCTTTATATTTTTTTTATTTTAAAAGATGGCACCACTTTTGTTTCTAAATGCGCCACACCCAGAAAAAAATCCTGTAAAAATAACGCTGTTTTAACACTAAATCATGTTATTGAAATTCAACACGATCAGTTATGTTAATAATTAACACTTTACATAATAATTCAACTCTATTCAAAGAACGCTTGTGCTGAGCACAAAATTACATTAAATGTCTTCTGCTGAGCAGGACATTCAGAAAAGGGACAATTTGTCACTAAATTCGCTCAACGGCAAAATTATTCGCACTGTCTTTTATTTTTATATGCTGATGCAATGAGCAAATTAACACTTTACTCATGTTATTTTTTAACACTGCATAATACAGTGTTAATCTTTAAAAATTGTTGTTGTTTTGCGTGTAAAAATGATCATGTTAGATTGACAGGAGCCGTGTTGAAAAATTTTGCCTCATTTTTCCCTGGGTGCATGCCATCAAAATTCGGGGATACCCTTTCTAACTGAAAATCATTGCAATTTTAATACAGTTTTATTTTTAATTTGTTTTGCTAATTTTAGAGTTCAGTTTCAATTAATGTGTTGTGCTTTTTGTAACGTTTCAATTAGTGCGTTGTGCTTTTTTTTTTAAAAGAATAATACATTTTTATAAATTTTTACGTGTTGTTTCTGGTTACAAAAAAGGTAAATATTTTTCCAATGTATTTATTGATAGAGTCATATTATTTTTTTTTCATACACTTGTAATTTTTTTAACCAAATGAGTGGAAAGGCCGCTGCTGGTAGAAGGAGACTGGTATATAAGAGACTGTCATAAATGAATTGTCCAAGTATTGTCTAATAAAGAACTATTGCCACTTCAATTGCAATTTGCTAATGAAGAAGATGACAATGACCATTCAATAGAAATCTCCGAAGAACAAAATTTAACCTCCAAACATATTTCCAAAGCATTGTGTTTGATTGACGAAGCTATGGAAATTTTCTTAAGAAACTATCCTGACAGCGGAAGGAGTTTTAATGTGTCCCAGGTGGTAACTGCGAATATCAATTGCTACAAGGAAATTTATTTTACATTTAAAAAACAAACTGTTCAGCAAACATTGGAGCAATTTTTTTTTTTTAAAGAAAGCCGACTTACGACAACAGCCACTATGGACACATCAGACAGTGATTAATTTTTATTTTGTTTTTTTTTATAAATTAATTGAATATTTTATTTTGCTTAAATTGGATTTATTTTTTTGTTGTTTTTGTATGTATCTTATAAAATTTAAAATTATTTTTGTTTTTTCAATGTTTACTTTGTTCAATTTTCTTTTCAAAAAAGTAGTATTTTCGTAACCCTGGAACCTATCTTCGATCTTTACATGGTTTGCTATAGAAAATCGACATTGCGTCGTTTCAATTTGCGTCCTGTTTTTTTGGAACGTAATCACGACGCAAAGTGAGGTATTGGTGTATTCAAATGCACATCACTTTCCTCTGCATTATCCGTGTGAACTTTTTTATTATGATGAAATAAAGATTAAGAAACTCTTAATATTGAAATAAGCTTTAAATAATAAATGTGTGTTTAAGACGCTATTTCACTTTCATATTTAAACATAGTTTGCTTTGACAGGTTAAGACAAATCATTATACCTTAAACCTTAAAGGTCAGGGTATATTAACTTTGTGCAAACGTTTGTAACGCATAGAACGAAGCGAGTCCGGTATAGAAAAGTATATATATTCTTGATCAGCGTCACCACGTGAGTCGAGCTATCCATGTCCGTCCGTCCGTCCGTCCGTCTGTCCGTCTGTCCGTCTGTGTGTTGTCCGTATACATAGGATAAGAAGAAGGAGTTGAGAGAATTGGATGAAACTTGGTACACATGGTCACATGAACCCAAGGATTTGCACTATTGAATATTTGTGGAATCCGCCCACGGACACGCCTACCTCCCATACAACGCAAAAATTTAAAACTGCATAACTCAGCTCATAATTAGCCTACAACAATAAAATTTGGTATGTATGTGTTTTTTATCAACGCAAAGATGTTTTTGAAAAATGGACGTCATTCGCTTACGGACACGCCCACCTCCCATACAACCCAAAATAAAAACGCAATAAATAAGGCTCTGTGTAACCTACAGAGCTAAAATTTGGCACATATGTTTTCTGTAACAAAACAAAGATGGTTTTGAAATGTGGACATCATCCGCCTACGGACACGCCTACCTCTCATACAACGCGAAAATTGAAAACTGCATAACTCAGCTCATAATTAGCCTACAACAATAAAATTTGATATGTATGTGTTTTATACAAACACAAAGATTTTTTTCGAAAAATGGACGTCATCCGCTCACGGACACGCCCACTTCCCATACAACCCAAAAATTGAAAAAGCAATAAATAAGCCTCTGTTTAACCTACAGAGCTAAAATTTGGCACGTATGTTTTTTATGACAAGACAAAGATGGTTTTGAAAAATGGACGTCATCCGCCTACGGACACGCCCACCTCCCATACAACCCAAAAAGTTTAAAACTCAATAAATAAGGTTATGTTTGTCATAGAGAAATTAAATTTGGTATGCATGTATTTTATACCAAAACTAAGGTGTGTTCAAAAATTGGAAGTAATCCGTCCATGAACGCGCCCACCTTCCATAGCGAAAGCACAATAAAGGCATTAACTGTGAGCTACAGGAATAAAACTTGGTATGTGTAAATTTTTCATCAACATTTAAATGCATATAAAATAAAGGCTTAATCCGCCCACGGACACGCCCATTTACAATAAATTTTTTTTTTTTAAAGTGGGTTTAAGGTACTTCATAGTCGGCCTAGACCGACTTTAGACTTTCTTTACTTGTTTTCTTATTGCTTCTACACGGTTAAAAATCTTGGGCTAGATTTTAATCTTTTTTGGATTACATATAGGACACGACCAAAAAAGGATTACTTTTTAATCCAATGAAAAGTTTTAAATTTTCCAATCCAAAAAGGATTTATTTTTAATCCGCAAAAAGTTTAAAATTTTTTAATCCAAAAAGGAATCATTTTTAATCCACAGAAAGTATAAAATATTATAATCCAAAAAGGATTAGATTTTAATCCAAAAAAAGTTTAAAAAATTGTAATTTGAAAAGGATTACTATTTAATCCACAACAGTTTAACATTTTCCAAACCGAAAAATAAAAGTTTAATCTTCGAATAGCTTAGAAGTTTGCAAACTGAAAAATTTGAGTACTCGTGCTATATCTAGGTGTTTATCAAAAATGATGAAAAATCGATTTTTTGGGGTCTCAAAACAGTTTGTAAGGACAACAAATTTAAAAATTTTTTTTAACCAAAATTTGTGTACTATCACAATCTTTTTTTTTTTTGCTTATCTTGGGTATGCATTCTGAAGAAAAAAAGAAACAGTTTCGATAGTATCGTAAGTGTAGACGTAGAATTCCGTTTAAGTTGTAACCTCTTCTACTTTGTTTCTTTGGTCCGATTGTTTTGACCATTTTGCACGTATTTTTTATTGATCTTCCGAAAACTAACAAATAAATGAATAACACTCAATTATGAACTACTTATCGAGGCCAAAACAAAGAAAAAGTCAAAAAGTAAGTATGATTAAATGAGCAAGCAAAAAGAAACAAGCAAAATTTCAAATTTTTTCGATCATTTTGTTAAATTTAATAGGTTGAGTTCATTGACTTAGTTGAAAAGAAGGCGAAGCAAATGCACTTTCCATTGGTGCCAATTTCGTCTCTGCGCGATATATAGTTTGCCAGCTACAGTCAGTTTAACTACTAATTTCAAATTAAAATGTATATCCGGATTTTTAAAAAAACGTATATTACTATATTTCACGCTGAGCACATGTCCTTTCCTCTCGTCTCTGTCTGATATTTAGTTTGCGAGCTACACTTTCGTCTCTATTCGATGTATAGTTTGCGAATTACACTCGCTAGTGCTAGTGGGATGTGGAATCCAAATTAATTTGCACTAAAAACAAAAAGTAAAATTTTACGCCATCTATTCGGTAAAAGCATAAAAAGAAATATGATCCAACTCGTTTTTTTCGTAAGAGTTTAATCTAACCGGATCACAGACCCATTTCGTAAAATTTGACAGATTGAGTTCATTGACTGAGTTGAAAAGAGGTCCATGACCTCTGGTTTCAAAAAAGTATACTAGAACAGTAGTGCATACATAAACCCAATGCGAACTAATGCATACAAGCATAAACAACTAAAGAAAAACAAAGAAATCAGCAGGCACATTAAGCAGGCACAGCTGATGATTGATTTTCTTATATAAAAACATGCATTTTTCTTTTTATATTTTATTATTTTGTGACTTTCATATGATAGTGACAAAATCCAAAATTAGATATTCATTTCGCGCAGGATATATCTAATATTTTAGTATATATATTATCTTTGAACGAAGAGTATTAAAGGCTGTAGGAATACCCTAAAGTATTCGCCAAAAAGTTGCCAAATGACCTTGAAAAAATCTGTTAAAACGACCCCATACAAACCGCGCTGTAAGACGTTATTCTACGTAAAAAAAGTAATAGGCAAAAAACTTGATTTTTTGGCCAAAAAAAGGTTCAGGAGAACCAAAACCGCTCCATGGAGATTTCTCAGATCCAAAAAAAATTCTGCAGAAATAGTTTTTTAGAGTCCCTCTAACTTTTGAGTCGGTGTCCGGCGATATCTAAATTTCGATCCGGCTTAATGTATATACATATATATTAAAAAAAATTTTGGTTCAGATCTTAATAAACAATTTGTTTCATTTAAGTAAAAATAAACTTCGTAGTAGTAGCAGTAGTAGTTTTCAATCTTAGGTAACATAAATAATTTTTCCTGAAAATACTACCTTAATGTAAATTTTTAGTCCAAAAACAGTCTTAAACTTAAACTTTTTTGGATTAAAAACAAATTAAACTAAAGTATGGAATAAAAAATAGTACTTTTTGGATTAAAAATTCCTTTAAACCAAAGTTTGGATTAAAAACTAGTCCAAAATTTTTAACCGTGTATGAATAAGAAATAATTATGTATATAACATATAAATCTCTAATAGTTGTGGACTGATAGAATATCACAACATACAATGATATACTTTTAATTTTTTATTTGAATAAATTTCGTTTCATTCTTTTCCGATTGCTTAATTTGATTCATCTTGATTTTCTTCATTTTCTTTAAAAAAACAAATTGTTCACTGTAGTCCTTCTTCTTTACTTCCTTCTTTCTATTTCACTTAAATAAAATTGCTTTTTCAGTTTTCTTACTGACATCTCTCAACTTTTAGGTTCAAGCTGGTTATGTACCAAATTTGAATTAACATTGCTTTGGCTTGCTATCAAGGCCAACCAACGTTTTGCTTCCATTATCCTGTCTTTCTTGTTCGTCGCCAAATCAATGTTTATTTGATTTAAAAACATATATCAGCAATGAAAAAGAAAAACCTCTTTAAATTGCATCATATTCGGAATGACAAAGCATAGCTGGCAAAAAGTAATGCAATTCCCATTTCAAAGGTAAATTAAATTATAGTATACAATTGCACTTAAACTATATTGCAGCTGTGGGCCACAAGACTGGATGATAGCAAAAGTGGGTGGCACACATTTGCAACTCACTTTTATATAAATGAGCTTTTCGTTTTCTGCACTCCATGTTTTCGAACTAGACATCCAAGTGTTTGTTGAGGCTTTATTGAATTTTTGGAAATAAAAAGGAAATTCTAAGAGCAGCATTTAGTGCTATAATAGTGTTAAGAACCCGTCTGAATATTTTAATAAGTTAATTAAAAAAGTTGTCCTGATGCAAAACGGTATAATTGCAAAAGTATACCAATATATAGAAAATTTGGGTAAAAAAAATACCTCTTGGTTGTGTGAAAACGCTATTGATCCAACAAAAATTTCCGATGTAGATAGAATTAACGAAGTAATAAGTTAATAAATAAATTCTAAAGCTAGATTATACAGGTATATCGATACGGTACTTAAAGAAGATGATGCGGTTTACTAACTAAATGAATTTCTAAACTCATTAAATCCTTGTGTACATCCCCAAATAAACTTCCCAAAGCGACGAGATTCCCATCCCCAAAGCAAGCGAATCAACTTCTTCCGAATATAAAAGAAGCTGTCATTTTAACCAGACTTTTCATTCGAATTTAAGAGTGAATTTCACAGGTAGTATTTGTTTTGCCGTGACTATTATTAAAGCAAAATAGTTCTTATATCTACCACCT
Source organism: Tetanocera ferruginea (assembly GCA_958299015.1). NCBI lineage: Eukaryota > Metazoa > Arthropoda > Insecta > Diptera > Sciomyzidae > Tetanocera > Tetanocera ferruginea. The sequence goes on from OY282642.1 coordinate 139,168,413, forward strand.
TTTGTGGATCAACGCCTTCATGTATTCATATATTGCCATCCAGAGCTGTAAAATTTGCATTCATATTCAGAATTCTAAGTTCAAGTGAATAAGGACAAAAGAATGCTATTCAATGAAAACAAAATTGATCCATGAATAAAATTTTTAATTCACATTCAATTTCAAAAAAATGATTTATTATTCATTTAGATTATTCATTTTTCTTAATTCAGAATAATGCATTAATTTTTTTATTCAAATTAATGCAATTCATAAAAAATGCAATTCACAAAGAATCGTTATTCATTTTGCATTTATGCATTCATTTTATCTTCATTATTCATTTTTTATTCATTATTCATTTTTTATTCATTATTCATTTTGTATTCATGAGAGAACACTATTTCCACTCTATTCAAGTGAAGCTACCCAGTTGCGATTTTAAAATTTAAATTTTACTTCAATTAAAAATATAAAACAATTAGCCCAAGGCCCCGGTAATATTACTACAGCTCTGTTGCCATCACAACTTTAAATTTCTGCCGCATGTATTGCAAAAGCTTTACCAGAAAAATATTTTATTTAAAATATTGTATTAATATTAAAAAAAATACCGGATTTATTCCAATAACATTAAATGTTCGATATCATAATTTTTCTAAGTCAGTCTCGAAGGTAAGTAGGGTGGCTGATTGCGATCAGTAAACGATAGTTATGTCACACACTGAGCCTAAAGTACTGGTCGTAAAATTGTAATTTAAGCAATTGTTGGTATTATGGTCTTCACTGTGAGAAAAATGTAAGTAAGAACTGTGTAACTTACATAAAATTGACACAATAAATAATATAAAACATAAGCCAAAAATTTTATGTATTTTTGCTTTGCGCATAGTTTCTTGTATGAACTTCTTTTTCGACCGCAATCGATCTTGTATGTATCTTATTTCCTACTAAGTGCTTATCTTTACCACAGGATAGCATCGTAAAAATGAAAATACAATTGAACACATTAGTGCAAAGTTTTTGTTAAATAAGGGTTTTCATGATTCACGATTATACTAAAATAAATAGTGTTTTTTTAGAGGTATAGAACTTTAGGTTGGCAAAACTGTTTTAACTGGCGGCCATTTTGTCAACTGTCTAACTTTGGTTTGGCATTTCAACATGAGTAGACTGACACCTGAACAAAACTTCCAAATAGTGCAAATCTATTTTGAAAATAATAGTTCTGTTCGAAATTTGCATAAGAGAATTTGGTTTAACGATGAAGCTGACTTTTGGTTGAATGGTTATCCTCAAGTGTATGTAGAGACACCGTTACGTTTGGTAACAGCATAGTTTCACGTTCCGGACCCGTGGATTGCCATCCAAGATCGTGAGATTTAACGCCGCTAGACTATTTTCTTTGGGGATATGTAAAGTCGCTAGTCTACACCGATAAGCCCGAAACGATCAACCACTTGGAGGACAACATTTGCAGCGTAATAGCCGACATATGGCAACAAATATTGGAAAAAGTGATTGAAAATTGGACCTCCAGAGAAGATTACGTCCGAGCCAGTCGTGGCGGTCATATACCACAGATCATATTAAAATTATAATGCCAAAAGATTATTTTGTGAATAAAGCTATTTTAAAAATTCATCTTTGTCTTATTCTATTTCATAGTTCTCTAGGTACCTCTAAAAAAAGCACCCTTTTAGTATTTTTTGTTTTTTTGGCAGTTTTGCATTGACTTTGTCTTATGTGGATAAAAAAAGGATGCGTAAAAACATGTTGCAATGAAAATTAAAGAATAGCTGTGCTTTATTTCAAAATTAGAAATATTATATTTATTATATTTTTTTTATTAGAGCGAGCGAGCGAAGCGACCGAAGCTCCCATGGAACAGGTTGTTTGAAGCTGTTTAGAGACCTTAAACTCTCGAACGGATTGACCGATCTTAAAATTTCTTGTTCTGTACTGTTCTACGCTTTCTAACGAATGTTGTTTCCTTAGGAAGTTTTTTATAATAATAATATTTCCGTGAGTTTTGTTGTTGATATTCGCTAAAAATAGTTTTCTTCTAACATGCTTGTGTATGTATCAATCATGAAAAAACCGAATGTAATGAAAAAACCGAACGACGTGAAACGACATCAAAAATCTTGAGGCGAATGTTTTTCACTGCAACAGCTATTTATCAATAAATAGTAAAATAGTAAAAAATATGAGTTCGAATTTTATTTATGAAGGAAAATAGTTAGAAAATATGTAAGAGAACCCTGTTAAATAAAATAGTTGTAGTTTCATAAATTTCAGCTCAGCGCTGTTTATGTTTTGCTGCTAAGGACATGTTTGTTTTTTACTGTTACAACTACAAAACATTAAACAATTTTAAGTGGGCAAGGGACAATGACTGCGTAGTTGTCGCAGAATATTTGAAAAGAAACGAACTATTATTTTGTTTTCATCAGCAATCCATTTAAGATATTTAATAATAAATTTCTGAAATGATTCTTAAAGTAATTTAAAAGCAGATTTATTTAGTTTGCAATCGAAAGCAGGCATGCACGTTAACGTTAGTTTTAACGATAACCAAAATATTTTTTTTTGTTTCGTTGAAGCGAAATAAAAAGAAAACCGTTAATTCCAAAAACGAAAAATGTTTCGGAAAAATCGATATAAAATTTTTTCGTTTATGTCCCAATCAAACGTTGAAAATAAGGTTAATTTCAACAAAAAGTTTTGTTTTTTTTTGTATCAGAAGAAATTTTTGTTTAAGCTGGTATGACACTTGCTTTTTTCGCATTTTTAAGATCATAAAAATATAAAAAGAGCAACACAACAAACGAAACTATATAATTTTTAGTTGGTGTGAGAAGTACGCTACAAGTCCAAAAAAAAGCAGAACAGTCATTTTCAATGGCTGAAAAATATAAAAAATATTTACTTTTTCAGCCGCTAGCAGCTTAAAATCTGGCAGAGGCACATTAAATTCTGACATTTCGCAATAAACTTTTATTATTGTTTATTTATAATGAATATACATATCAAATAAACACAAATTAACACAACAACTGCAAAAAAGTTGGACTTTTAATAATTTAAAAAATTTTTTCCATTTTTATGTAAAGAATTCATAATTTTTGACAAAATTCAAAATAACACTAAAATGCCAAATTCAACGGAATGCTATAATTATCCTTTTTTAAAAAGTATATACTTCCCTTTTACCCGCTGCTTTTTTTAAGATCTTGAAAATGCGAAAAAAAGCAAGTGTCATACCAGCTTTAGCATAGGAGAAAATTTTTCGTTTTTCTACGAAACGAAATTTGATTTGACAAATTTTTAACGTTATTTAAAAAACGAAATAATTTTGATAATTTATTTTTCTGCCTCAACGAAACAAAAAAATTTTGTTTATTCGTTGTGCATGTCTGATCGAACGATAAAAGCATTTTTTTTATCACGTAAAATTTGTCTGTTTCGTATTTTCTCAAGAAATTTTACACACAACTACAAAAATCAACGAACGTTCGTTTTAACCGTTCATTAAAAATTAAGGTTTAAAGAGAACGTCCGTTCTGAAAAAAATTACTATCAGCATCAATATCGTCAGTGATTTTTTTTTTGTTGTGCATGCGTCATCGGTTCAGTTTGCGTTGTTGCTGTTCTACATGTTTTCGTTTTTGCGTTATCGTGGGGAAATGAAAACAATAAGAAATAAGAAAGAAAAGTAAGGAAATCAGTCTGCAAGAAACATTAAGATAATTAAGTGCCGGTCGTGAACAAAGTTCCTGAATTTTTAATTCAAACGCTGATTTTGAATAAGTGATTGAAAAAGAACGTTCGCTGTTTTTTAATTGTTCGAAAAAATCGAAATAATTCAATTGGAATTTATTGCCTTTAATTGTTTTTTAAACAAATTCTTTGGATTTGAGTGTTCACTTAAATATTTCTTTTTATCTTTGCATCTTTCTAAAGCTTTCGGTGTTCAAAAGTAAATAAATTAAAGGATTATTTTTTAGATTTAGTAAGAAAAAAATGTTATGTTAAAAAATTATTATTTAATTATATATAATTAATTATGATAACGTGAAATTATGAAATTGTTAAATATTAGTATTTTCGTTTTGAATTATCATATTCATTGTACCGATAAAATATATGGCAAATTTTTTCCAAATATTTATCATATGCTCTTAGTAGGTTCATTTTCTAATTAAAAGAATATAAGTTATATGTTTTTTTATCGCCATAATTTTGTAAAAAATTATGGAGATACCTTATTTTTGTAAATGATGTTCCTATCATTACAAAACTATAGAAAAGCGATTTTAAGAAATTAAATATTTTTGGAATTTTTCTACTAGAGTTGCCAACTTTTTGAAAAACTTTAATTTGGTTTTATCTCAAAAAGTGAATTTAATTTTTTTTTTGTTATTTTAAAAACAAAATAAACTTTTCACTTACAAAAAATTACGATGGCTTAATGACACGTTTTTTCGCAATCTCTTTTTCTGAAACACATTTCACTTTATCGTTCATAACTTTTTTACGGTTTGAGATATTTATACAAAATCTTGAACAAAACTGTTTGCCGTTTTAGAGCCAATATTTGTTTTATATATATTAATGACCTCACTCTTGACTTTGGAACATAAAACTAAAAGAAAACTAGAATAAATTAAAAAATTTTAATTTTTTCGTTTAAGATAATCGAATGAGATAATATCTCTTTTTTATAGATTTAAGAAAAACATTTTTAAAGCGAGCGACCCAACTAATTTGTATCTTCAACGTACCTATTTATGTGGCCAGCTTATGCACTTGCTAAGCGATTGCTACGACCTAGTTATTTATTGTAACATTTATTGTATTTGACACTTCATGTCTCCGTCTTGGCAGCGCAGTCAGTTATTAATATATCTTATAATACGTTGGTAAAGTCAATGAACTAAAAACTAACGAAATAATCGAAAGGATTTCTCATTATTTTCTTTGGTTTTGGTTGCTTTATTTATCATTCTTGCTTTAAAGTTTTTCTGTGTTTTAGTCTCAATAAAAAGTATATAACTTAAGTGTTATTAACTTAAGTATTATTTAATTTTACGCCTTGTGCTACAACATAGTCTAAATTGCTGTGTCTTTTTTCTTAAATCTACTTTTTGCAGCATTGCGTTCCCCCTTAATGCGAATTTGATTTGCTTTATTTTTCTATCTCCTTCTCCACGCATTTCTCACGCAATTAAACAGAACCACTTAAGTGGGCGTTTGTTTTCTTTTATTATTTTTTACGCGGAATTTCCTCAACGTCGCTGTAATGAAAATGAAAATCTTTGTTTTCCCTTTTCTTCTTATACTACGCACTGCATTTTTTGTCGTCTTATTTAGTTTATATTTAGCAGCATTTCATATCGTCAGTCTTGATGAGACGATGCGCTTCGCTTTGTGTGTCGAATGCCGCTTTTTGCGCTGTGACATTAATAACAAAAGTCGTTGTACTAACTTCTGCCCACATGTCTTTCCGTCCGTCACAGTTCTTGGGTCACTTGTTCGTTCTCTTCCTAGTTTTCGCGCCAAAATGGGGCAGTCTTTTAATGTTTATCTTTTTGGTTCTTTTTTTTTTTCTCTTGTTTTTGTTGTGGTAATTTTGGAAAAAACAGGCTAACGACTTCCAAAGAGTCAAACAACGCGTGGTTGAAACATTTTGCGTGGTCTATGAATCGCATAAATCAATTTAATGTACGCAAATAATTCTGCAGAAAATTTAATTTCGACATGTAGTGAAAAGTTTTGTTTTTTGGTAAGATTATTACTACAAAATTACGTTAGTTAATTTTCTGTATATGAATATGAATATGAATATGAATATGAATATGAATATGAATATGAATATGAATATGAATATGAATATGAATATGAATATGAATATGAATATGAATATGAATATGAATATGAATATGAATATGAATATGAATATGAATATGAATATGAATATGAATATGAATATGAATATGAATATGAATATGAATATGAATATGAATATGAATATGAATATGAATATGAATATGAATATGAATATGAATATGAATATGAATATGAATATGAATATGAATATGAATATGAATATGAATATGAATATGAATATGAATATGAATATGAATATGAATATGAATATGAATATGAATATGAATATGAATATGAATATGAATATGAATATGAATATGAATATGAATATGAATATGAATATGAATATGAATATGAATATGAATATGAATATGAATATGAATATGAATATGAATATGAATATGAATATGAATATGAATATGAATATGAATATGAATATGAATATGAATATGAATATGAATATGAATATGAATATGAATATGAATATGAATATGAATATGAATATGAATATGAATATGAATATGAATATGAATATGAATATGAATATGAATATGAATATGAATATGAATATGAATATGAATATGAATATGAATATGAATATGAATATGAATATGAATATGAATATGAATATGAATATGAATATGAATATGAATATGAATATGAATATGAATATGAATATGAATATGAATATGAATATGAATATGAATATGAATATGAATATGAATATGAATATGAATATGAATATGAATATGAATATGAATATGAATATGAATATGAATATGAATATGAATATGAATATGAATATGAATATGAATATGAATATGAATATGAATATGAATATGAATATGAATATGAATATGAATATGAATATGAAAATGAATATGAATATGAATATGAATATGAATATGAATATGAATATGAATATGAATATGAATATGAATATGAATATGAATATGAATATGAATATGAATATGAATATGAATATGAATATGAATATGAATATGAATATGAATATGAATATGAATATGAATATAAATATAAATATGAATATGAATATGAATATGAATATGAATATGAATATGAATATGAATATGAATATGAACATGAATATGAATATGAATATGAATATGAATATGAATATGAATATATGAATATGAATATGAATATGAATATGAATATGAATATGAATATGAATATATGAATATGAATATGAATATGAATATGAATATGAATATGAATATGAATATGAATATGAATATGAATATGAATATGAATATGAATATGAATATGAATATATGAATATGAATATGAATATGAATATGAATATGAATATGAATATGAATATGAATATGAATATGAATATGAATATGAATATGAATATGAATATGAATATGAATATGAATATGAATATGAATATGAATATGAATATGAATATGAATATGAATATGAATATGAATATGAATATGAATATGAATATGAATATGAATATGAATATGAATATGAATATGAATATGAATATGAAAATGAATATGAATATGAATATGAATATGAATATGAATATGAATATGAATATGAATATGAATATGAATATGAATATGAATATGAATATGAATATGAATATGAATATGAATATGAATATGAATATGAATATAAATATAAATATGAATATGAATATGAATATGAATATGAATATGAATATGAATATGAATATGAATATGAATATGAATATGAATATGAATATGAATATGAATATGAATATGAACATGAATATGAATATGAATATGAATATGAATATGAATATGAATATATGAATATGAATATGAATATGAATATGAATATGAATATGAATATGAATGATTATGAATATATGAATATGAATATGAATATGAATATGAATATGAATATGAATATGAATATGAATATGAATATGAATATGAATATGAATATGAATATGAATATGAATATGAATATGAATATGAATATGAATATGAATATGAATATGAATATGAATATATGAATATGAATATGAATATGAATATGAATATGAATATGAATATGAATATGAATATGAATATGAATATGAATATGAATATGAATATGAATATGAATATGAATATGAATATGAATATGAATATGAATATGAATATGAATATGAATATGAATATGAATATGAATATGAATATGAATATGAATATGAATATGAATATGAATATGAATATGAATATGAATATGAAAATGAATATGAATATGAATATGAATATGAATATGAATATGAATATGAATATGAATATGAATATGAATATGAATATGAATATGAATATGAATATGAATATGAATATGAATATGAATATGAATATGAATATGAATATGAATATGAATATGAATATGAATATGAATATGAATATGAATATGAATATAAATATAAATATGAATATGAATATGAATATGAATATGAATATGAATATGAATATAAATATAAATATGAATATGAATATGAATATGAATATGAATATGAATATGAATATGAATATGAATATGAATATGAATATGAATATGAATATGAATATGAATATGAATATGAATATGAATATGAACATGAATATGAATATGAATATGAATATGAATATGAATATGAATATATGAATATGAATATGAATATGGATATGAATATGAATATGAATATGAATATGAATATGAATATGAATATATGAATATGAATATGAATATGAATATGAATATGAATATGAATATGAATATGAATATGAATATGAATATGAATATGAATATGAATATGAATATGAATATGAATATGAATATGAATATGAATATGAATATGAATATGAATATGAATATGAATATGAATATGAATATGAATATGAATATGAATATGAATATGAATATGAATATGAATATGAATATGAATATGAATATGAATATGAATATGAATATGAATATGAATATGAATATGAATATGAATATGAATATGAATATGAATATGAATATGAATATGAATATGAATATGAATATGAATATAAATATAAATATGAATATGAATATGAATATGAATATGAATATGAATATGAATATGAATATGAATATGAATATGAATATGAATATGAATATGAATATGAATATGAATATGAATATGAATATGAATATGAATATGAATATGAATATGAATATGAATATGAATATGAATATGAATATGAATATGAATATGAATATGAATATGAATATGAATATGAATATGAATATGAATATGAATATGAATATGAATATGAATATGAATATGAATATGAATATGAATATGAATATATGAATATGAATATGAATATGAATATGAATATGAATATGAATATGAATATGAATATGAATATGAATATGAATATGAATATGAATATGAATATGAATATGAATATGAATATGAATATGAATATGAATATGAATATGAATATGAATATGAATATGAATATGAATATGAATATGAATATGAATATGAATATGAATATGAATATGAATATGAATATGAATATGAATATGAATATGAATATGAATATGAATATGAATATGAATATGAATATGAATATGAATATGAATATGAATATGAATATGAATATGAATATGAATATGAATATGAATATGAATATGAATATGAATATGAATATATGAATATGAATATGAATATGAATATGAATATGAATATGAATATGAATATGAATATGAATATGAATATGAATATGAATATGAATATGAATATGAATATGAATATGAATATGAATATGAATATGAATATGAATATGAATATGAATATGAATATGAATATGAATATGAATATGAATATGAATATGAATATGAATATGAATATGAATATGAATATGAATATGAATATGAATATGAATATGAATATGAATATGAATATGAATATGAATATGAATATGAATATGAATATGAATATGAATATGAATATGAATATGAATATGAATATGAATATGAATATGAATATGAATATGAATATGAATATGAATATGAATATGAATATGAATATGAATATGAATATGAATATGAATATGAATATGAATATGAATATGAATATGAATATGAATATGAATATGAATATGAATATGAATATGAATATGAATATGAATATGAATATGAATATGAATATGAATATGAATATGAATATGAATATGAATATGAATATGAATATGAATATGAATATGAATATGAATATGAATATGAATATGAATATTAATATGAATATGAATATGAATATGAATATGAATATGAATATGAATATGAATATGAATATGAATATGAATATGAATATGAATATGAATATGAATATGAATATGAATATGAATATGAATATGAATATGAATATGAATATGAATATGAATATGAATATGAATATGAATATGAATATGAATATGAATATGAATATGAATATGAATATGAATATGAATATGAATATGAATATGAATATGAATATGAATATGAATATGAATATGAATATGAATATGAATATGAATATGAATATGAATATGAATATGAATATGAATATGAATATGAATATGAATATGAATATGAATATGAATATGAATATGAATATGAATATGAATATGAATATGAATATGAATATGAATATGAATATGAATATGAATATGAATATGAATATGAATATGAATATGAATATGAATATGAATATGAATATGAATATGAATATGAATATGAATATGAATATGAATATGAATATCAATATGAATATGAATATGAATATGAATATGAATATGAATATGAATATGAATATGAATATGAATATGAATATGAATATGAATGTATGAATGTATGAATATAAATATGAATAAAATAATTCTTACTTCAAACGATTATTCAGAAAGACATCATCTCAACTATTAACCATTAGTTTGCAATTTACTCACCTGCTTTGCACGGATCCATGTCAATATCATCGGACACTAGATGCTCGAATTTCTTGTGCAGCAGTTCCTCGATTGTGAATTTGCTACGATATGGACGTCTAGCATTTGTCGTTGTATGTGGATTTAACATAACGTTGTGACTGTGACGATGGCTATGATGTTTTTTCTTATGCTCAACACTTGCATCCAGCACTTGATGAGTATGTTGATGATGTTGTTGCTGGTGATGTTTGCTTCTGTGTAGCTGCACTTTCTCCTCTTCATGATCACTTGCACTTTCTACATTTTCCACAGCTTGCTGTGTTGGTAATTTTACTGGTTCTGTTGCATTTATAATTTTTGTTGATGTTGGCGTTACCGTGGATGATATGTTATTATCATTATTATTATTATTGTCGTTTAAATGCGCGCTCTTCGCATGAGCCGAGATAAGCACCAAAATTGTTATTGACGTGAAAACAATGTAATTCGTTAAATTTATAACATTTGATCTGTACCGATATTTATGAAATTTAAAGTTCGCCATTTTTTATTCTATCTTTTTTCTTATATGTTTTGTGTTTTTTTAGTATTTAATTCTATATTGTTATAATGAAGAAACAACTTATTGTCGGGCTAAAGTCGGTAAAAATGTGACATCGGAAGATAATGACATTTTATTCACTTAATTTTAATACTCTCTCTCCACAATACTTAGAATTTTATTGATGTTGCTTGAAACAGTCTGAAATAAAATAAAATAATCTTATTAATTTTAGATAAATAACATTGAGCTGAATATTAAAAATTACTAATAGACTTTATTTTAAAGGTTTAAAAATAGAGGTGATAGCAAATAATGACAATCAATTGTCTTCAGTGCAAGCTTTGTCTTATTATCACTTCACAATCAGACTAATGCCTTTTTTTATTTGAAATAAAGTAGAAACAATTTAGAAAATCAATTCGGATTAATTAGGGGGTGACAAGCAATATATTTTAATCAATACAAGAGCCCATTTAAATCAAAACCATGTGCACAACTTTGGTTTACAATAGAAAAGTGCTAAGCACTGTAATTTAAGCTTGTGCAGCAACAAAAAAATTAACTGTTATGAATCGAAAATTTTCAGACAAATGAATAAGTTCCTCTCACTTATTTTAAGACATTCATTCTTAAATATGAACAGATCAAGGTATATTAAGATTGTGCATAAAAATAAGAGATATTCTTAATCAGCGTCACTTCTAGAGTCTATTGATCTATGGCCGTCCATCTGTCGGTATTTCTTTCTGTCTGTTCTGTCTGTGTTTATACTGTTTTACTTATAGACTTTTACTTATGTTTTCCGCAGTCATGACTTATTTATGGAATTCCAGTTTTAGTTTCGGGTTTTACCTTCTGTGTTACTTTTATGACTTATAAGATAAAAAATTACATTTTTAAATATATTCGCTCAGGTTTGTAACCATACAACCTACGATACAGCGTTTCAAATAAATTTTACCGGAATTTCGTAACGTTTGTCTTTTTGTTTTGTCGTGAATTTTTCATTATTCGCAACATATGTTGAAGCTTGCTGTCTGATTATCAGTTAGATACCAAAGAAGATTATCTAAATTTGCTCCATAATGAAATTTATTTTGAATATCTAATGCTATCATGTCACTTTGTAAATTTTTGTTATTTTCATGAAAAGTAAGCTATGATTTGATTATATTCAAAAGTGTCCATAGTACTTTGACCTCCCACCTAGAGTAGATATTAAATTTCTATGTTATTTTTCTTTTGTTTTCTTTTCCTAAACTTTACTTTTCACTGGAATGAGATGAAAACAATTCCCATTGAGAAGATTATGTTGGATGTATTTTTGTCTTTTTGTTTTTCGAGGTATACTTGAGGCAAATATTACGTATTTGATGCCTTTTTTTATTCGTATATGATTTCTGAAAATAGATTTAATGAGAATCATAACGTAATTTCATGAATATAACAACACGAAATATATGTTTCGAAAACAGTTTTGCGTCAAACCGTAAGAAAAATTTAATTTTAAACTACTATTATTCGATTAATGAATCCTTAAATATTTTGGCTTAATATTCTAAATACTCGTTATTCATTTAATTGTGAAGCACATCTTCACAACCAACGAACACTGTTTAATGAATTCAAATAATCTTAAAAAGCATTCGAAACGAAATGCTTATCAATTAATTTTGTTTTGAAGAAATTAAAAATAAAGCCGCAATACTACTCAGTTTATAGATTAAAACGGATTTATGTGAAAAGGTCTCGGTCATGTGAGCTGCTAACATTGCGTTGGATTTTTGTCTGTCCGAAATTATGGCTACTGTGCTTCAACAATTACTAACACGTTTAGATCTTCAGAATTGAGTGCAGTGTGGGAAAGACTATAAAGATGCCGAAAAAAATGTCATCTTTCTATTTGTTTATAGCCTTAAACCAGAAGTCATTTAAATACGATTTTTTATGACTTGCATCATATACGTGGTCAAAAAAGTAATGATAAGCATAAAGCTTATCAACAAATGTCAGAATTCATAGCAGATTAAAGCAGATGTCATACTTTTAAAATTCTTGAAAAAAAAAGAAAAACCGACAAAATTATTTTAGTAGCTTCACTTAATATTCGTAAATATTGATAATTTTACGAGCATTTGTTTTATAAAAAAAAATACTCTCTGTCGTTGACATTGTGAAAACAATTACCTATTTTTAATTTAAATAATTTGTTTAAATAATGTTTATTTTCTAAATTTATGAAACTAGATTATCTTAGAAAAGATTTAAAGTTATCGATAAATTTTGTTTTTCTTCTGTGGACTGAAATCCTGCGCCTTTATTTTAATTCAATAAACTTAAATTATTTCGCAGATGCTTTTTTATAAAAAAAAACAAATAAAAACAGATAATCCAACAGTACAAACAGTTTCTCCAGAACCATTCATTCATTTCATCAGCTTAATACAGACATAATTAAATTCGGCTGGTAGCACCTGTGCCAGAAATTCACAATGGCTCAAAAAGAATTCAATATTTTATCCACCGCAGTAATGCAGCAGCTATGGACACCAGATGCTGGCGTCTGGCTATCAGCATCTCACCAAGTGAATGTCTGTCGCTATCATCATTTATAGCACTTTCCACGAAGTTATTCGTATGGAAAACATCATTAAGCTTGGAAGCTGACGGAGCTGAATGATGCACTTGCTTTATTTTGTGGCTTCAACAGGAAAACAAGGAAAACTATAATAAATTAATAAGTTGTTGGAATTCCTGCAGTCATTGAGGGACTCATAATTAAAGTTGAGAATTATTTATACCTCAAATGTAATCAGTCGTTATTTCACTGCAGCAGCTTGGCACACAAAAAAAAACCAAAAATAATAGGAAACAAAAGATTTTTAATATTCACATCTGGAACAGTGCTTTCGGTAAGCCACAAATAACCCAGACATGTTAATGTCGCATGCAAAGCTGGCAGTAGAGCCAAAATGTTTGCCTTTTTCGTGCACTAAATTTTGTAAAATGACAACAACAGACACGGAGACTGAACCATTAAATCGAATACTGTGTTTAATATACGATTTACATGGAAAAACGATTATGTGCGAAATTACACAATTAACACCCTTAGTCAGTACACCTCCACACAAAGCTATCCACTAAAATACAAGCGAAGGTTTTCTAAACGTTTTCGAGTTGAAATTTTGTTTTTACAATTTTTTTTTTTTTTTTGTGTTTACGCACTTTCCTTTTGAAGTTCAAAATTTTTTAATAAAGGCTTCGTAAGCAACAAAAATTCATGAAATTTTTAGTTACGTTTTATTGAATTATTACTCGAGCTAGTATAGGTCTACGATTACTCTGAGGTTACTAATTACAATAAAGAAATCAAGAAGGCTAAAAAGGACTCATTCAGAAACTTTTGTGGTTCCATCTAGGAGGTTCCCACGAGTTGTGGCCTTCAGAAGATCTTAGCAACTGTCAGACCGCAATCTTTAGGTAGCCTAATACATGAGAATGGTGACCAGACCAAAACCAAGAAAGAGACCCTATAACTCCTTCTTAATACTCACTTCCCGGGCTCTATCATTCAGAACGGTCCCCACTCAAACCACTCTTACCACTACGAACAGACAAATCTGCCAAGTAGAGAAGAATGGAAAATCAGTATCAGCAGTTAATTGAGCCACTCCTTTAAAGCCTTTAAATCTACTGGTGGAGATGATATTTTTCCAGCTCTATTGCAACAATGTTCAGAACATCTAACACCACTATTATCAAAACAATTCAGCTGCAGTCTAGCCTATGGCTATATACCTGGAGTTTGGAGAAAAGTGATAGTAAAATACCTTCCTAAGGCTGGCAGATGCTCTGAGGGTAATCCAAAATTGTTCAGACCCATCAGCCTTATGGGCTATGGCTCTATCAGATAACTTTCATACTGAAAAATATGGAGAAGATCATTGACAAATACATTAGGGAGAATGCTTTGTCAATGTATCCCCTATGTAAGGTACACTCTAAAAACTGATGGTAATATCGTGTTATATTACAGCAATAATTGCTGTTAAATTTCACGCATTTATTGACGATTTTTCGAAAATATCTCTCAAAGCAGCGAGCTTTTTCAATTTAGCTAAAATGAAGCGTATTTTATCGCTAGTTTAGCGTGTTTTCGCTCAGAAAATCTTTGAACGCTCCTTAAGCGAGATTTTACGCTATAACAGTGGGTTTTCGCTCATTTCGCTCTCACAATTAATTCATATTTTTAGCAGATACATTATTTTACTTCAGTTAGTTATGATCCTCACATGGAATAACATCAATGTTTTTTGATGCTATTCCATGTAATGATAAAAACAAGCAAATGAATGTGTTTGAATGTTGATTATTTACTAATAACTTCATTGTTAATTAATAAGTAATCAATATAACAACAAGCAGGATAAATAACACGCATTTTCCGCGTATTATTTATCAATGCACTCTATTCAAAAGAGCGACAAAGATAAATTGTAGGAGAGATTTGAGAGTGAGAGAAAGAGGAGTGAGAGAGAATATTCCTTCTTTTGTGTGGCGGGATTTTACTACAATAATTGCTGTTAAAGTGTTGCCAGCAATAATTGTAGTGAAATCTCGCCATTTTTTCTTAGAGTGTACAACATGCCTATCAAACGGATAAAGCAACAGAGTCAGCACTAAATGACCTTGTAAGCACAATTGAAAAATCTATTGACTGCATGGAAATATGTATCGTCGCTTTCCTTGATAGCGAAGGAACCTTCAATAATACCTCATATAAGTCCACTAGAAGGGCACTTAACAAAATTAATATGCAACCAGCTTTAATCAGGTGAATTATGACGATACTCAGTGGTAGAGTTATGTAGACCTGCCTGGATAACACTTCCCTCAAAGTAACCACAACCAGTGGATGTCCGCAAGGGGGCGTCCTATCAACTCTGCTTTGATCCCTAGTTGTAGATAGCCTCGTAGTCGAACTCAAAGAAACTGGGATAGATGTGGTTAGGTATGCCGATGACGTAGCATCATACGTAGTCATCACACGAAGGAGCTTTGAAAGTACAGTGTCTGACGTTCTACAAGCAGCATTAAACACACTACAGAGATGGTGTCTTAACGATGTCCTCTCTGTTAACCCAAAAAAATACTGTTATTGTTCCTTTTATACAACGACGTGAGCTTAATCTTACACGCCCAGAACTCTTTGGGGAAAAAGTAGAAGTTCCAATTCAGCAAAGTATCTAGGAGTGGTCCTGGACAGCAAACTGTCCTGGAACCTCCACATAGACCACAAATTCAGCAGATCAACAGCCACATTGCCGCTCTGCAGAAGAATTTGCGGCAAGAATTGATGAATAAGCCCTAAGATGATGTAAAATCTCTACACTTTGATCGTCAGACCCACACTATCATATGCGTCTGTAGTGTGGTGGTCGAAAACCCTAGAAGGATCAACCATCAAGCGGTTAGAAAGAGTGCAAGGATATGTATGACAGGCTGCATCAGATCCACGCCAACAGCGGCCCTCATGTCATCTTAGGGCTTACTCCAATCCACATTCACAACCAGATGAAGGCAAAGCTCAGCCCTTACAGATTTTTCCATCTGGGCAACATTGTCCCAAAACATTCCATAAAAACACACGTTTTCTCAATCACAACTCTAAAGCGAGAAGAGGAATTCTACATGCCCTTAGACGGCATGATTTCCAAAAGCTGCTTTAACAAAAATTTCATCGCTTAAACCCCCCCCTAACTGGGAACTCGAGAAACTAAGACCTAATAGGTTTAGGCTATACAAAATATAACAATACAAAATAAGGATAACAATTAAAAGAAAGACTTGGTCGAGAATTTTAACAAGGAATGGTATAAAGAATAAAACTAGTATTAGAACAAGTATTAGCATAAGTATTGGGACAAGGACATTGTCAAGAATATGGACGACTGTTTAAACAAGAGTTGGGACAAGAATTATGAGAAGACTAAAGACAAAGATGCGACAGCCGTGATCGTGAGTACTAAGTGTAGGGCGTGCAAGCCAACGAACCGTGGTAAGCTTAATTCAATTATCCCATCTGACATGAGTTTTGTCTCAGATATGCGGAACAAGTCAAATATTTTTGGGTAAACAATACCTGAGTTTTGTTGCTTATCTGGAAACCTTGACGCCGCGTATTAACGATTGTAGTATAGGTGCGCCGGCTGCTTTAGAGTGAATGAGGCCTCAATAAACGATATGTATGAAGGTTACTAATGCGATTTATAGCTCCCCTGTTTGGGGTGATGTGGTTTCCGGTTTCCAAAGTAAGGAAAAGATGATCACCACATAAATCTAATTTGGTAACTATGAATCCTTAAAAGGATATTGGCCATTAAGACTACTCGGCAGGTGTCTACGTAAAACACTGGACAAGCTCCCATATGACAGAAAGTTAAATTCAATAATAATACATTTTTGTACTAACCCGAAACCTCCTAAAACATGTATTTCCAGTTTTTAGTCAATTCGCAAGATCATTAAACGTCCTTTCAATGGCTGAAATGGTAAATTGTTGTTTTTAAGAACAAAGGTTTTAAGAAAGGACAAGATTTGGATTAGACAAGGATTTAGTTTGGTTAACATAAGGACTTGAACAAGTATACGGTCAAATATTTTACAAGCATAACAATTTTAATATTCTTATTCAAAGGATTGAACCAGGACTCCAACTAGAATGAGAACAAAGATTAAAAAAAGTATTTGGACAAGGAGTAGGACAAGGATAAGGATTAGAAAAAATACGCAGGTTTTAATACAGATTAGTATAATTATTAAGGACTAAAGTTTGAACATGGACATGGACAAAGATTTTGACGGGTGTTGTGACAAACATTAAGACAATGAGCCAGGAAAATTCAAGATAGCTGTTTAATTCCAATGTATATTTTAAAAATAATTATATTAAATAATTCTTCTGAAATTTCTGATAAGTAATTGATATATT
This sequence comes from Tetanocera ferruginea, assembly GCA_958299015.1. Taxonomy (NCBI): domain Eukaryota; kingdom Metazoa; phylum Arthropoda; class Insecta; order Diptera; family Sciomyzidae; genus Tetanocera; species Tetanocera ferruginea. The sequence continues at coordinate 139,186,744 of OY282642.1, forward strand.
AATTACAAAAATGAAATTATAATCACGATTACATTCGATTGAACAAATAATCAAAAAGAATCAACAGTAAAAACAAATAAACGGATTGATTTTAAAGATTGACTTTTTTGGTTATGCATAAGAGTCAGAAATTTTAAAATATATAACTATAAAACTATGAAGAGAAGTGACAAAACATATTCACTGCTCAGTATTATTTACTGAACGCCATTATAACAGTTTATGCTTTAAGCATTTTCATTAACTTGATCAAAGATTTCTCACAAAGCACTTTAAAGATTTGTTCCACTATAAGTTCCACTATAAATTTAATATGAAATCGATTTAAGGACTTAGATTTGTTGAAATACATTTCATGGTACTGTTAAAGTTTTCAAGCAAAGAACGGAAATTATTTCATATACAATTAATGGCAAAGATATGCCCAACTGTGAATTGAAGCAATCAACTTTGTCTGTCATGACTTTGATAATAATTAGGTTTCCACATTTTACCCTTATTTAAATGTAACCGCAAAGAAAGCTGTTGGGGATGTTTCATCAGAAAAAAAAAATGATATTATTGTGAGATATGTTGATATGTTTGTAAGCATACTTTTAAATCCTGTTTTACTTTTAAGCCACAATTAGAACTTCTGTTTGTTGTTGTCCTTGATGTGGTTGTACATAGTTCTTATTGTTGTTGTGGTTCCCCAACATTTCTGACACAAGCTATGAAGAGGAATCAGTCAGTTTCAAGATGACATTTTTCCGACTCTTCCGCTTTTTGCTTAATATTTCTAAGCTACTTGAATGAATTATATTCGCATTGCGTATGCTTTATGCATGGTTTTTTATTTTATTTCTTTTTTTTTCCCCCTTTATTCTCAACAGTGTCAGCAGAGCTCCTGCTGTTAAGTGTCTGTTTGTCTTGCTGACTGTCTTGATGTCTGTCTTGTTGCCTGCTGCTGGCAGCTACAATTGAATTCAAAGTATGGTTATATAAGATAATAATTCACTTAAAATTTTTTTTTTCTACTTTTATCAAACTTCAGACTTTCACGATGTTAACCATTTTGCAAGAGTATTTCCTTAAGCAAGGATCAAGTGCTGAAGAAAAACGCTGGGCTTTAAACTCATTTTGAAAATAATCTTGAGAGTGAAGATATGTTAAATTATATAGAGCATAACAAAAATAAAACTAGTTCCAATATATGGAAAAATATTTCTGGTACAACGAATTTTATACAATCTAAAGCCAAATGCATAAAGATGATACTTTTTTATTTTGTTTCTTAGAGTTAGACCGAGTGGTGACCGTAGCATGCAGGTTAAGTGTGTGGCTTAGCATACCCGGAGCCCGAGTTCGAACCCCAGTCGTGGCAAAAGTTTTTTTCAATAAAAAAGTTTTTCTGAGCGGTCACCACCTCTCTGCAGGCAATGGCAAACCCCAGAGAGTAAATTGTGCCATGTAAAACTGCTTAAGAACATGAACTTTAGCCGTTCAGAGTCGGCATAAAACATGTAGGTCCAGTTCTTGGTCAATTGTGTGCAAACATTTATTAACACACACAATACAATTGATCATAAGAAGCTCGGTAAAAGTCCTTTCAAGGGCTGAAATGGCAAATTTGTTTTTTTTTTTTTTTTTTGTGCTTAGAGTTAGAAGGAAACAATTTTTTTCTAGATTTGCTTTCTTGTGACCAGTGCAGAAAACATGTCCCTGGGATATAATTAGGATTTTTCGACAAATAATTCTTACTTAAATTCATGATTTTTCATCAAGATTTCAATACCAAAAACAAATTTCAGACAAAATTTATCAAATATTAACTCCCAAAATTTCGATATACCAAAATTAATGTTTCTCAAAACAAAAAACAAAAAATACGGGAATATATGTTAATTTTAAAGCTTCCTTTGCACATGGCTTAGTTAAAAAATGAGGTTTTCTAAATTAATGTGAACCTCAAAATACCATAAAAACTGAATAAAAATCAGAGAAAATATTTCCAAAGATACCCAGTTTTGGAGTAAAACTTACTGATTAAGAGCAAGATGTAATCAAAAGCTTACTTTTGATACAATCGTATATGACTCTTTAACGTCCAAAATTGTAGTTTATAGTCCAACATACATGTGTGCTAGGTTGCAAGATGGTATTATTTACGGGATCAATTAGAAAAAATTCGAAAATGGCTAGAACAGTAATCAACCACTGAGCAGAATAAACCACTGGGTATCTCATATCAACACTAAGATGCATACAATGAATGGGCGTAATGCATCCACGAGCACACCCACCTCCACTACAATCCACATTAGTGCAAATACTTTCAAGAGGTTTATATGCGAGCTACAGAAATAAAATCTGGTGTGTGTTGTATATGTTTCAACAAAACTAATATGTATGCAAATTATGAGCTTCATTCACCCACGGACTAGTCTATCTCCAATATAACCTGCCAATTGAAAACTTTATAAGCAGGTTTATTTTGAGCTAATTAAACTTGGTACATGTTTCTTGCAACCTATATCTTATAGCCAATTGTTTTTTGTATGTGAACTATAAGGAATGAAGAAACATCATGTTTTTGGATAAATCTTCAGACCAGTATTCAACGTGCACATATAGATTGCAGGAGGAAAAGCATTATTGATGCATGATAAGAATTTTGCTGACCACTTCCTCAGATCCATGGTCAGCATGGATGCAGATGATATCCATAAATTGAATGTGCTGAATGACCAATAAAACATATAAATTTAACTTTCAAGGGAATGACAGAGGCTTAAACTGTTCTAGCTATTGAAAAAAAAAATTTGAGGAAAAAACATCGGATTTACATAAACTACAGATGCAACGAATAGTGATTTGGCCGCATGCCGAATATCCGATATCTTGCACGGACAGAAACAAAATGGGCTTAAATCAAGCTCAAAACGTTCATAACTGAAATCAGCTCAATAGAGCTCAAAACCATCTCATTCTTGTTCGCAGTTTATGCAAGAAATTGGGCTTGAAAATTTTGTTGATAAACACGTTTAATTGTGCTTAATAAGTGTAATATTGGGCTTGTTTGTAAAAAAATTAATTTTGTTGTTGTTGTTGACGTAGTTTCCATTTGGTCGTTGTTCCCAAATGGAACATATATTAAAAAAAATATATTTTCATGTCCAAACTGGATTATATATGTATATTTTATTTGGGCAATTAAAATATACAATACCAAAATGACATAAATTAAGCACAAGTGAGCATATTTCGCCCAATCATGAAACATTTTCTCCCGGGAGTTGTAAATGGGAGTTTCCGGTTTTAAGATAGCAGATAAAGATATTTTATTTTTTATTTTACATTCATGAATATTGGCGGTTGATGAACAAAATTGCATTAAAAATTTCCAAAAAGTATTTTATCTTTATCTTAAAAACAAAAACTCCCATTTACAACACCCGGGAAAAAATGTTTCATGATTGGGCTGATTAATTTTTTGATAAATTATCAAAAGTTTACACATATTTTGCACGATTGGGCGTGTTAATTTTTTTAATAAACAATCACATTAGGGCTTGATATCAAGAAAATTATGGCTTAGCTCAGAATCGCTCCCAAAATTAATTGGTTTGGGATTGTTTTCAGCTCAAATTTCTCTTCGTGTGAAAACACGATCAATTATTAAATATCACAGTCGATAAAAAAGTTACTTTGTCCCCTATATATGATGTAAATATAAAAAAAATTCTTACAAAAGAGACATCATTTTGGGTAACTGGTTAATTTCAGATAAATTCTAAAAATTAAGAATTAAATTTATGAATTTTTTCTTAAGTCAGTCCGATGATTAAAGATTAGGAAGAATCTTAAAAACACTGTAATTTTACTCTTTTAAAGATCAGATTAATTTCTTTGCATTAGAACACTATATACTGCTGAAATGGTATGTTGAATCTGTTGAAGAATTTTAAGAATACTTAAAGTGACCTTTACTTTCTTAATCTGAGAAAAATCAAATTGTTTTTTTTTCGATTAAAAAGAAGAATTTTAAGAATACTTAAAGTGACCTTTACTTTCTTAATCCGAGAAAAATCAAATTGTTTTTTTTTCGATAAAAATTTTCTATAAAAATGCTCTCCTCAAATCGCTTTATAAAATTCGGCCTTGAAAAAAAATACACACAAATTTATACGGTATATGCAATATGAAAAAACGATGAACAAGTAAAAAAACTTTAAACGCGTTTTTTTCAATAAAAATTGTTTTGGAACTCATAAATAAAAAATGTGTAAATCTACTCCATGAATTTGGAAACGAATATGCATACTATTCTGTATAAAAATTGACACCGACTGAACCTCTAAAACATGCACTTTGATTAGTTTTTTGCAGAAACGCAATTTTGTCAAAAAAGGAAACACAAGGAAAATTTTCGAAAATATTAAAAAAAAACAATTAAATATTAAAAGAGTTCTACTTTTTAGGTTCGGTCGGTGCCCAAGCCTCTAATAAAGTGATCCCATTTTGAAATATCATGAAAATAATGGTTGACCTAAAAAACAACTTTTAGAAGACGCCCTTTTGTGACGCCAAGAGGAACCAAAAGTAACTAAACTGTATTTTTTTTAATATTTGATGTGTACATTTATGTTTCAAGTAATGAAAAACCCTAATGAACAACATGAATTCTAATTATAATAAAAACATTTGTTAACGGAAGATTGACTCCACAAAGTCTAGTTTTTAAGCTACCTCCATAGAATTTGTAAAGTGATTTCGGAATGTATATATAAAATATAGTAATTAACTCCTTCTTATGACAGTTTCGTTCATGTTAAACAACTTTATAAGACTTGCAGCAGTTCTAGACATGACAACCTAAGGAGCTATCAGGACTAAGCCAACTGTGAGCAGTTTTATAAATGTTTATTTATGATTGATTTCGATTAATTTGTGTTCAGAACACTTTAACTAATTTTGTTTAAATTAATCATTGCACAAGCTTGTTCAACTTTAATATTTTACCCAAAAAAAAATTTCAAAAATGCTATCAGTTTTCTTTGCTAACAATTACTGAAAAAATCAGGGATCGTACCGGTTATGGTTTGTATCAAAAAAGTCAAATATTAACTGTTATTTTTTAACTTTTAATTTTCCGACAAAAATAAAAGTTATTTTGTGCCTTATATTTTTTCGGGCAAACATAACAGTTACTTTTGACTTTTTTTTATCGGTGAAAAATAACAGTTATTTTCTGCCTTTTATTTTTTCGGTCAAAAATATAAGGCAATTTGTGTTTTTTCAAAGGCCATTTTACTGACTGAAAAACTATCGATACCATTATTTTGGTCTCATCGGTGATCACGTTTTACATATGGTATCAATAGTTTTTAAATCGGACAAGCGGCCTTTAAAACAGCACAGATTGCCTGATATTTTTGACCGAAAAAAATAAGTCACAAAATAACTTATTTTTGTCTGAAAAAATAAAAGGCAAAAAATAACAGTTAATTTTTAACTTTTATAGAATCAGTCGAAAATTTAAAAGGCTCTAAATATTCGTAAAGCTGAGACCATTTGTATCATAATGGTATATATGAAAATGTCCTTCGACAATTTTTTCATTGTGTCTTTTTCATTCGAAACTGTCTTTGAAAAAAAGTACTACCATTGAATGTTTTTTTTTTTAATTTCCATTGATCTTACGAAATGTACTTAACGTTTAAAATGATAATGAACCTGTGGTTTAATTTTAGCGTTCTTCAAGAATTATAAGCTGGATGCCTCTTTGTAATAATGTACTCAAATTGATTTTTTTAACTTTTAGGGCATGTGTTTTTTTATTAAAGACGTTATATTTGTTTGCAAAAAAAAACAACCGAATTTAAGCATGCAGAAACACTTAATATTCGTAACATGATTAATGTTTGAATTAAATACTTAGTTAACTTTTTAAATAATAAAGAAGTTGAACAATTAATCATTTTACTTTTTTGTACCCAATGAATTCAGTAACTGAATCATTAATTGTTTTTTTTTTTTTTTGTTTAAATCAAATTTCGGAAATGCGATAATTTATTGCTGATGATTTTTTTAATCCTTTTTTGAATTTTATTTATAAACATGTTACGCTTATTAATTTCACCAATTGAATTAGTCGAATTGGAACGAATAAGATATTTTTCACATAGCTAACGAGTTCAATACCCAGCAACGGCATGCTTTGGTTTTTTTTTATTCTTTGCAGCAATATGGCTATAATTTGACTAAAAAAGCGTTAGATAGTTAATATAAATCACTTTTAACTATACGTTTTAAGTTTGTTTAAAAAAAAAACATGTTGAATTAGCCGTTGACTTTAAGTATCAACAAATTTAAATTCACCTGCTAATAATTTATTGTAAGCATGTTATTTTTACCATAACCTACCTTATCCACATGCATCTATTTGTTTGAACGAGTGTAGCGGCACTCTCTATATTCAATAGTTCGCTCAGGTTGAATTCACGTTTTATTTTTTTGCACCAGCTTGATTCGGAACGCAATCCAGACAAAGCTAAGTAGTTGATAGCCACTCGAGGTCGTGCCACAAGGGCCAATTTATAATCAAAGATAGTATGTGGCGCGCGCGCACCATTCACATGCTAGGATGTGAAGACTACAAAGACCACGACAAGACGGCGTCGTCTAAGGCTACAACAATAGCCGCATAAGGCTGAACGAACCAAAGAATTTATAAAAACCAAAAAAATATCTGCAATCAAGAGTTTCTTTTAGATGCTAGCTATAGTGCAGGGAGCGTTTTACATTCTCGGAATGCCTTACGCGCAACCAACTGATGACAATTTCTAGAATTTTTTGTAGCTAGTTTTTGCTAGTTTGTATTTAATTTTCTTTTATAATATTACTTCTTGTTTTATTTTATTTTATTTTATTTTCTTGTTGCACATTCGCTACTTTAGCATAGTGCAAAATATCACACACAATGGGTATTTATTTTTTTTTTTTTTTGTTCACTCACTTGAAAATAAATAATTTTCACTTGGCTTTATTTTCAAATAATTCAAATGTTAGATCAACTTAATGCACTGATTGTACTCAACACATCAACTACAGCAACAAAAACCACAAGCAATTCACTGAAGCCGCGTGTCAATGTTTGTTATTTATAGATGCGTTCACAACAACATTTAGTATTATAGAAAAAATGTACAATAATAACAACAACAATAATGATGATAACGCGTCTCACTATCACTGGCGTGAATTTAAAATCACAGCGTATTATCAGTCAAAAGTCTACGGCGTCAAGCAACTGAACTCAATTAATCGGTTACAAAGCAATATATATACATATATAAAAAGCAAAGTCAAAATGGTCTCCTTCACAACGTTTTCCGTTTCCGTTATATACCGTCTAGCACGCTTGGCAGTTCAAACTCAACTGAATTGTGTGAATCGTGCATCAGTAGAATTTTACCATAAACAATTCTGAACTGAGACAACGAAGTGTTACCGTCAACGAAGACTACGTATCTGAATCTTTACTGATAGTAGTAGGAATCAACGCAACGAAATGCGAGACTAGCGTCCGTTTCGAGTTGTGGTCCTGCGACGAATGCTGTTTCGTTACTTGCAGTGAGCTGTGTTGAGTTCAGTTGGAGCTATAAACTTTGAGATACAAAATTGAAACGCAATATGTTTCAATAATTGTGTCTGGCTGAAAGCAACGAGCATACAACTAGCTGATTTGAAAACGATGAAGATCCTTTGAACTAAGCTTGAAGCAATTGTTGCAAAAACAAAGTATGTACAAAATAGTTTTTGCTTTATTTTTAAGTTCAGATGAGAGTCAAGCAGTTGAAGTTCTTCGGTTATCTTTTGTATTTTAAGTTTTATGTAAGGAAAGAAGAAAAATATAAACTCTAATCCGTTGCTCACACTTAGTGAGGACACTCAGTGGTATTTTCTAGTATGTCAAGATGTCAAGTATGACAAGTATCAACTCTAAAGGTGCGGAAACTTTGCTAGTGGGGTTTAAAATATTTTCAACGAACAATATAGAAGAAATATAAACTTTACTGGCGAGCACATGAACAAAATTAAAAACAAAATGTAAGAAATATATTCTTGGGCTGATTGAAAGGAGACATATCCCAGTAGTACAAGTCTTAAGAAATTCATAAATGAATCATACTTGATTCAAATGTATACTTGCCATACATTTCATTCAAGTAAATCTTACACTGACAAAAATTCAAAAAAATTGGTCGAGCACGATTTTGAGTTGTTTTAAGCAAGTTTGTGTTTGATTAAAATAAACAAAACTATTCTTATATCGTGCACTGGCTTGCCTGAAACAAGAATTAATTTCTTGAAAAAGACAAACAAAAAATAATTTATTTTATTTATTATTGCCTTTAAGTGTTTTTTAAATAACATCTTTGGATTTGAGTGTTCACTTAAATCTTTCTTTTTAGCATCTTTTAAAGCTTTCAGCAGTTTAAAAGTAAATAAATTAAAGGATTATTTTTTTTAAGATTTAGTTAAAATAAATTATAGTAGTGTTAGTCTGTCAACATATGTGAAAACGTAAAATTATGAAATTGTTAAACGATGAGTATTTTCGTTTTGAGTTGTCATATTCATTGCAGCAAAAAAATATACGTCCATTCCAAGCCTAATGCAAGTTTTTTTCCAAAAATTTATCACATGCTCTTAGATTTACTTGACATTTTGTCTATAGGTTCCTTTTCCACTTACAAGAATATAAGTTATTTGTTTTTTTTATTGCCATTTTTTAAAAATTATATTAAATATTATATTATATTAATTATAAATAAAAGTAACAATCTTAAAAATTAAATCATTTTCAATAAATTATATCTCCGTCATATGGGCATCTACCAGTGGCACGGACGCGACATTCGCACGGTTTTAATTACTCGAAAAACAAGAAAGAAACAATATGAATGAGCCGATATGTATTTTAAATGTTCTAACACGATGAAAGAGTGCTACATTTTATAAAAATATTGGCGAGATTTAGTACAAATTAGTACAAAGTAATAAGCAATCATTCAATGGAACGGACGCGACAAAAAATAGAAGATTTTTTAAGCTCTTATAGAAATATGTAAAATTTTGAGAACTTGTTTTTATAACTATATAATATACGTGTTAAAGGAGGTCAAAGGATAACTATTCTTCGTAGACTTATGAAATCTAAGAATTATCTCTTTCCTTTTTTTAAATAGATATAGCACGAATACGGACGCGACAAATTTTTCCAATAGTAGTAAAATACGGTAAAGATGTTCATTATAAATTTTAATAAAAAAAAATCATAATAAGTTAAATTCAAGTAACATAGCAGTAATACTTATCAAAAAAAAAAAATAAATAAAGTTAAAAACTGTTAGAGTGCTTTAATTTAATGTTTTTCTTCACTTTTGGTGGAGCTTTTTTGGGAGATACCCATATGTTACCTTATTTTTGTAAATGAAGTACCTATCATTAGAAAGCTATAGAAAAGCGATTTTGAAAAAAATTAAATATTTGTGGAATGTTAATGCTAGAGTTGCCATCTTTTTGAAAAAATTTTAATTTGGTTATGTCTCAAAAAGTGAATTTTTGTTTTTTATTTTTGAAATTTTAAAACAAAATAAACTTTTCACCAACAAAGAACTACGATGGCCAAATGACACGTTTTTTCACAATCTCTTTTTCTGATACACATTTCACTTTATCGTTCATAGCTTCTATACCGTTTGAGATATTTATACAAAATCTTGAACAGAACTGTTTGCCTTTTTAGAGCCAATATTTGTTTTATATATATAGTAATGACCTTACACGTGACTTTGGCCCATAAAACTGGAAAAAAATGGAATAAATTAAAAAATTTGAATTTTTTCGTTTAAGATAATCGAAAGTGATAATCAGCCCAATCATGAAACGTTTCTGCCGGTAGTTGTAAATGGGAGTTTCCTGTTTTAGGATCACAGATAAAGATATTTCAAATTTTTATTTTACACTCATGAAAATTGGCGGTTGATGAACAAAATTGCATTAAAAATTTCCAAAAAGTATTTTAACTTTATCTTAAAAACGAAAACTCCCATTTACAACTCCCGGGAGAAAATGTTTCATAATTGGTCTGAATATCTTTTTGTGCAGTTTTAAGAAAAAGTTTTTAAAGCGAGCGACCCAACTAAAGACTGTCCCAGAAATAACTGTCCTTTTGTTTTTAGGTTATTTACAAAAAAGTGTTACCTCTAGAGCAACATATTTGGTACCTAAATTAAAAAAAGACCTGCTGAAAAGATGTCGTCTCAACAAGAAGAAAAGCGGAAAGCAATTATTTGCAAATACCTGGAAAATCCAAGTACCAAGTACAAAAAAATCGCTAAGGAAGTTGGCGTGTGCGTAAAAACTGTCGGAAGGACCATAAAATGATACAAACAACTTACCGCTTTAAGAAAAAGTGGTCCAGCGACTTCCAGGCACTTCGGTTCGTGATATGGCAGCAAAAGCGGGAACATCGAAGTCAAGTATTCAACGGATTACAAAATTGTACAACCTGAGGAGCTAAAAAGTACCTGATATGTCAGAAGAAAAGACGCCGAAGCCAAGAGGAGGGCTCGAAAACTATATCGCGATTACCTGCCCAAATTTGATTGAGTGATCATGAACGATGAAACGTACTGCAAAGCGGATTTCAAGCAGTTATCTGGATTCGGATATTATACTGCAGTTAGAAGGGGTGGAGCATGCTCTAAATTTACCACTAAAAAACATACCAAATTTCCAAAGAAATACATGGTGCGGCAGGCCATTTGCAAATGTGGCCTTCGAAGTAAGGAATTTGTGACAGATCGTCGAATCAACACCGAAATTTATATCAGAGAGTGTCTAGAGCGGCGTTTGCTGCCTTTGACACGTCAGCACCAAGGTTCAGTACTGTTTTGGCCTGACCTAGCAACATGTCACTAAGCCCAGAGAACGATGGATTGGTACCAAGCCAATAACGTCACTGTGGCACCAAGAGAAGCCAATCCTCCGAATTGCCCCGAACTTCCTCCAATCGAAAGATATTGGGCTTTAATGAAAAGAAATCTGAAGACCAAACAAACTGCGAAAAACATGGAAATATTTCGACGTAAATGGCGTCGGGCATACACAAATTTCAACGAAAGGTAGGTAAAAACCTAATGGAGGACCTTTATCAAAAAGGGCAGAATTGTTTTTAAGTGTATTTTTTTCAGTTTAAATAAAATTTTCATTTATTTTGTAATGTTCACTTAATAATAAACTGAAAGAATTTTTAAAAAAACATCATTGGTTTTTTACAATAAAAAAAAAAACAAAAGTACAGTTATTTCTGGTACGTCTTTAATTTGTATCTTCAACGTACCTATTTATGTGGCCAGCTTAGGCATTTGCTAAGCGATTGCTACGATCTAGTTAATTTATTTTTTTATTTCTGTTTTTTTTCCATTATCGCGTTTGTTGACGAATTATACCATCGGATTCGAAGTGAAAAAAACTTTTTTTAAACTAAGCCTTTTCCAGGGTTCGATCCTTGTCTCACCGATTTGTAGTCCGACGCCATTTGCCATTTAGCTTTAAATCGAAACGAAAATTTTTTTCATTTATACAGCTAGTTCTGTTATAGGTACCAAAAAGCAGCTTTAAGGTGCAAAATTAAGTTCTATCGAACCATCAAGCAGCTTTAAGTTCAAAAGAAATGTAAAGAAGATGTATAAGTGGCACTACAGACCTCGTTTTGAACTTAATTATCTTAAAGCTTCATAGAAGCACAACTTGTAACTTTTGGAACTTTAAGGTCTATCGCCTGAAATTAACACTATAAAGCAGCTTTAGGTGTGGCAAGTTCCACAACGTATCGAACTCGAACTCATTAAAGGGAATTTATATTTAAATTTCGACACATTTTGCTCGTTGGGCAGAAAATTTAAAAGGTTAAGAACGAACCACTGATCTAGAACATATTTATGCACCTATTATATATTTTTTTTTTTTTAAATGATAATATATGCACCATATCGTGCATATTACTATATTTTTTCATTAAATTAATTTTTGCTTAAAATTGCATCATTCAATTCAGCTTTTCTCCAATGAAAAGAAATTAATTAAAATCATGTTTGTTATCCAATTTATTCATCAAAATATGCTGCTACACTAAAGAACACAAACCATTCAATATTGAAACCACTCGAACTCATAAACAGTTTAACCAATGAATTAAAACGTTTCATTAGAAGCGTCGTATTGTTTCAAGTCCATCAAGAATTAAATTAAACCGCGTCAAGCAAAGATATCTAAACAACAGAAGGAACGAAAACAGCTCATCTGAAAGTATCGTTGATGGTGAGTTAATGAATGCGCTGTTGATGAATTTTTTTAATGATTCTCTGTTTTTTTTTTTATGCTATGGTTGTATTGATGCTGGCATTGGTGACATGGACATGGATGCTGGCATAAAACTGTCGCTACTCTGTCTGAGCTTGGCTGACTGACTTTAATTAATGCATCATCGAACGCACATGTTGACGATTTAATAATACTGATGAGCTGCTATAATTTGTGCGTGCTCAAGTTGCAGGCAGATGCAGTAGAAACTCCAAAGAAGACGCTTTTTGCAGCAAGCTCAATAGTTTTTCGCAGTTGGCAAAGGCAAGCATTGAAAAAACAACTAAATATATGAATACATTTTATGTAGTTTTTTAAACGAATTTAAAAAAAAAAAAAAACAATTTAAAATAAGCGTTAAAATTAAACATGCTTTTTTTCTGTCACTCATTTTTGGCATGTATTCATCAAAAACAAACAAAACACAATCAATTTATGCTGCACCAGCGAACAGGTTGCTGCTAAATTTTTCACCAAAAATAATACAGGTCGAAAATATAAACAGAGAACTACCAATAATTCTGCACTCTCTTTGCCAAAGAATTTGTTGTATAAAGCGCGCAGAATCAAATATTTAACAAAATTTTTTTTCATTCTGTCGATTTATTCGCTGTAACCCATACTCACCACATGTAAACATTCTGCTGAGGCAACGAGGATGCCCACAAGCCACCCACAATTGTAGTACGTATGAACCACACATGCACCAAATAGACATACATACCATCATATTAAAAACATCAACAAACCAACGATAATGATCACTCTTGCGGGTGGTGTCTCCTGGCAAAAGGCAAACTAGAATCCGCTAGTTTGACGACTAACCGAGCTCCTCTAGCCTTAATGAAACAACTAAGAATACTTACGGATATGCACCTGGAACGAAACTTGAATTGAGATGGTGACTCTAAGCATCCTGTGATATCTACTACAGCGGCCATGCGGAGAAGTACAAGTTTGGATACGAAACATGGTCGTTAGTAGTACTAGATGTTGATATTCAAAAGGTCACTTAGATGTGCCCTGATCAAAAGACCACCAACTAAATTTTACACAATGTAATTGACGGAAGCCAGTCTTCAAGTGTACTTTACGTACCCAAGATCCACTTTGCCAACATAGACTCGGATCATTATTTTGTCGCAACCAAGATCTCAAATGTCTTTGCGCAGCCAATAGAGAAAGCTTCTCCTACGCAGAGAAAGCTTGACTTAAAAAAACTGCAATCAAAAAGGACAGCCAAAGCCTTCACTGGTCAACTCTCACCTCTGCTTCAATAAAGAACTCCTCCGATCAACTATAAATGTATACAGAGTGGAATATTGATTGAAGAGGTGAAAGGCTATCTCCATCCTCGCTGAAACTAGCAGCACTTCCAGGACTGTCGCTTTACCACTGCAAAGAAGGATGCCGCACAGTGCGTTGTGCAATAGACTAAAAAAAAGGAGTGATTAGATATCGATGATATCGATTGAATATCGATTTGGTACCATATATAATGATTTTTTGTTGTTTTTTTTGCCCTATGGTTTGTGCCCTAATCTTGAAAGGTCGGGGTATATTTACTTTGTGCAAACGTTAGCAACGCATAGAACGAAGCGAATCCGGTATAGAAAAGTGTATATATTCTTGATCAGGGTCTCCTTGTGAGACGAGCTATTCATATCCGTCTGACCGTTTTTGTGTTGTCCGTAAGCACAGGATAAGAAGAAGAAGGCGTTGAGATAATTAGATGAAACTCGGTACCGGACGCTCTCAAGGGATCAAGGATCTGCACTATTGAATGAATAGGGTATGTACGTTAGTTTTATCAAAACCAGATGTCTTTGAAAAATGTTATTCATCCGCCTACGGACACGCCCACCTTCCATATAACCCAAAAATGTAAAACTCAATAAAAAGCTTATGTTTAACCTAGAAAGATAAAATTTGGTTCGTATGTTTCTTATAACAAACCGAAGATCTTTTTGAGAAATTAGTTTCATCCGCCCACGGCCACGCCCACCCCCCATGCAATGCAAAAATTGAAAACTCAATTAATAAGCTTGTGCTTAACCTACAGAAATAAGTTTTGCTACGTACGTATTTTATATCATACAAAGACTTTTTCGAAAATGGACGTCATCCGCTAACGACCACGTTCACCTCCCATACAACCCAAAAATGAAAACTCAATAAATAGGCTTATGTTTAACCTATTCAGATAAAATTTGGTACATGTGTATTTTATATCAAAACAAAGACATTTTCCAAAAATGGGTATCATCCGCTTACGGACACGAGCACCTTCCATACAACCCAAAATTTAAAAACTCAACAAATAAGTTTATGTTCAACCTACAAAATTTTTTATCTATGTTTTCTATAACAGACCAAAGACTTTCTTGAAAAATGGACGTCATCCACCCACGGACGCGCCTACCTCATAAACAAACAAAAAATTTAAAATTGCATAATTAAGTTTGTTTGTCTTACAGAGATAAAATTTTATACGTACGTATTTTATAACAAAGCACAAAAAAAAAAACAAAAAACAAATTGGCCATTTCAGCCCTTGAAAGGACTTTGACCGAGCTTCTTATGATCAATTGTGTTGTGTGTGTTATTAAATGTTTGCACACAATTGACCGAGAACTGGACCTACATGTTTTAAGCCGACTCCGAACGGCTAAAGTTCATGTTCTCAAGAAGCTTTACATGGCATTATTTACTCTCTGAGGTTTGCCATTGTCTGCAGAGAGGTGGTGACCGATCAGAAAAATTTTTTATTGAAAAAACTTTTCGCCACGGCTGGGGATCGAACCCGGGCTCCGAGCATGCTAGGCCACACACTTAACCTGCATGCCACGGTCACCACATATATATCACAAAGCACAGATGTTTTTAAAAAGTGGGCGTCATCCAATGATGAACACGTCTACCAAAAAAATTGAAAACTCCATAAATAAGCTCATGTTTAACATACACAGATAAAATTTGGTTTGTTTTTTGTTTGTTTGTTTTTTATACCAAAACTAAGATGTGCTCAAAAGTTGGGCGTAATCCATCCACGAACACGCCCATCTCCCATACAATCCACAACAGCGAAAAGTTTATAAAGGCATTAACATGTGAGCTACAGGAATAGAAATTGGTGTGTGTAAAATTCTTTATCAAAATTGAAATGTATTTAAAATATGGGCTTCATCCGCCCACGGATACTCCCATTTTCAAAACTATTATTGTATTTGAAAAACGAGGTTTAGGATATTCCATAGTCGGCCTGGACCATCTTTAGACTTTTTTTACTTGTTTTTTCTTAATAATTTCAGTCTCTGTATAGTCAGTCTCTGAAATATAAATTTCTTCATGAATTTTTAAGTTTTTTAGAAAAATATATAAAATTTTAATGTGTACAACGAAATTCATTGAAAATAAACTAAGGAGATCTATATTTTGTACTAGATAACATTTCAATTCATATATTTTTAAACGTATGTTATAAGCTATAACTGAATATTATGGAGTTAATATTATTAAAAAATTATGTTTTTTATGAAAACCATAACTTCAGATCATTAGTTATTAGTTAAGAATTTTAAAAATGAACAATTTTATTATGACTTTAATGGATTAAGAAAATTAATCCAAATGAGGGTTAAGACAATACCTATGAAATGATGATTCGTCCGATTTCCACAGCTTTTACGAGGTGTCTTTTTTGGCACATTTTCTAGTTTGTATCAATTCTTTATAATATAAGTCGGTAGCAGTGTTGCCAATTTTTTTAGATATCCAATCCAAAAATATTTAATTTTTGCAGCTCAAAGTTTTTGGAATTAATTTTTTTTTCTTTTTGTACTAGTTGACTAGCCTACAAACCTTTTTATTGTTTTCTTTTATAAAGCCATTATTTCTACTACCCATTTGGTCGTTTTTTCCGAAATTAATTTTCACAATTACTATTACTACTATAACGTGAAAATGTACCATTGGAAAGTTGATTTCTATGATAAAAAGGAAAATGCAAATTTATTCACGCATTATAAAGGTTTAATATTCTGATTTTCAAATGAATCGTTTCAATTTCAACTTTTATACTTTTTTTCATTCAAGATTCTTCATAACCTAACTATTTTAATTCCAGGTCATTTTACGGTATTAAGACGAGTTTTGGGAAAAAAGAACATATTATACAAATTTATTCTTATACTTTCAAAAATTTACCCTTTTTCTGTAAATAATTTGTTTTTGGGCTATCTTAAAGTTTATTTCAGCTGAGAAATCGATTGTGGGGTCATATTTGGATTTTTCGAATAAAATAATAGGAAATGAAACTATAGTATTATATTATATTATTCATATTCTTTTCTGAAAATATAAAGTACATAATTGCACATGTTTGTATTCAATACCATGACAAATAAATACGGGACAAACCGTGTCCAGACGGGACATTTAAACAACACTAGTTGCTAGAGAACTTTTTGACAGTTGGAAATTTATTCAATTTTAACACTTACTTGTTTAATATAACTTTTTAAAATTATGTATTGAGAGACTGCTTTTGAACTAAAACATACATGCATGAACTCATCAGGCACTCATACAAAGTTCCTTGCAATTATATACAAAACATAAAAACTTTTCGTTTTAAAGATCCACAAAATATTTTCATCTCATTCCGACAAAAACAAATACAAAACTTGTGTGCAATGTTTAGTTTATAACAACTGAAAACAACACTACTAACAACTATGTATCATGTGAGTTTTAAGAGTCAAGTATAGTATGTAAGTGCTTAAAGCTGCAATATTAAAGTAATTTCACTTTTCAGCAATTAATTTTATTTGAACGAAAAGCGCACACACTTACGTGTCCTCGAAAAGCAATAGGATTTTAAGCCAGAGGCCGCTTTTAAGGAAAACATGCATATAATGCTAATTTTACAAAGCAAATAACAGACTGTCTCCACCAATAAGCGTTTCTTCAAGGCCTGCTTTCGCTACCCTAATGTTTGATCAGAATGAAAATAATCTCTCCAAAAAAATGGTTAGGTACGAAAATATATAAATAATCACTGTCACACATATTGTTATGCACAAGAAATATTCGTTTTTCAGAGTTAATTTTTTTAATTAAAATAACAGGTAGCAAATTCAACTTTTTACAAATCAAATTCAGCATTTCAAATTTTTGATTTCGAAAAATTTTATAAAAACAACACATAGCTTAAGCTTGAATTAAAGAATATTATTTCAAGAGTTCGTTTCGTGTATCCTACAATTACATGTTAGAGTTCAACAATAGTTAATTAAAGCGTTCTACAAGCTTAAGGATTGTGTTATAAGTTTGCTTTAAGCTTATTCAAGGCTTATTTGTCTGGGTGGGTCCTATCATGTTTTCAGGATCTTGTTAAATCTTTACCTAGGTTAATACTTAATACTGAAAAGTTAAAAACATTAACACAAAAAAGTAGAGAGCTTTAAGTGTTTAATCGATTTACTCTTTAATACAGTCATACTATAAATGTCCCATTTCATAAAATTACAAGAGCAGATTAAATCTGTTTCATTATTATTTCGAAAACTTTAAAGATTGTGTACCATCAACTCATCAAACTTTATCTATCATACCATACCACAAACTTTTATTTCTTGTAAAAAAGTTTATACAAAAATTTTAAAAAGTCAACTGGCAATTTGCGGCAAATTGGTTGTGACAAAAAGAAAATTTAAGAAAACATGTATTTTTTCGAAAATTTGTGATCAAGAAAAGACAAATAGCAGTTTGCTTTTTTTAAAAGGAGTTCGTCAGACTTAGCTTCCATGTTATGAAACGAAGTTTTTTTTGTTTTTTTTTTCTCTATCAATTTTATTTGCAATCTATTAGCTAGGACAATAAGCAAATATGTTGTAATTGTTGTAATAATAATACATACAAAAGTTGATCTCCATTGAGAGCAACATTATTTACAAAATTTAATTTGAATTAAATTTAACTTAATTTTTTAACTATTACAATATATACTATTTACATGTATGCATATTTACAATCATTTTCTAAAAGGCAAGTCTAAAATATGGTGTCTCTTAAGTCGCCTGACTTCATCACTCTCATCAAGTAGACAAATGGCTAGTGGATTTACATGGTTGCTTAACCTCTCTAAGTATCTCGAGCTAATACTTCTGATCTCGTCCTTAACCATCGGAATGCTTAGGTCCTTATGGATTGCTTCATTTGAAATATACCTATATATATATAATATATAGTCTAAGTGTTTTAGACTGGTACCTTTGCAGTATTTCGATGTTGAAATTACTTGCTGTTCCCCAAATTTGAACCCCATAAGTCCATATGGGCTTAAGGATGGATTTGTAAATTCTAATTTTACTTTGTATTGTAAGCTCAGATTTTGGTCCAAGTAGCCAGTAGAGTTTTTTATTTTTTTTATTAAGTAATTGCCTTTTGGCCTAAATATGATTTTTCCATGTGAGCCGCTTGTCCAGATGTAAGCCAAGATATTTGACAGTTTCTTTTTTTGGAACTGTTAATCCGTAGATTTTAATAGGTGGACATTCTTCTCTTCTCATTGTGAAAGTAATATGTGCAGATTTTTCGGTATTAACTTTTATGTTCCATTTCTGCAGCCAGCTTTCAATTTTATTAATGTGGCTTTGCAAAATGTCGGAGGCAACAGAAGGTGTTTCATGAGTTGCAATAACAACCGTATCATCTGCATATGTTGCTATTAAAGTACCATAAGATGACGGGATATCAGACGTGTAAATAGTATAAACCGGACCAAGCACACTTCCCTGAGGAACTCCAGCATTTATGACTTGTATATTTGAAATCTCCTCTCCAATTTTAACATAAAAAGTGCGGTTTTTTAAATACGAATGAAGGATCATATAGTTGGGATGAGGAAGAAGTTTCTTTATTTTGTGTAATAGGCCAGTATGCCAAACACGATCAAAGGCTTGTTGAATATCTAAGAATATAGATGAGCAGTATCTTTTTGTTTCAAGGCCATCGCGCACTGTTTTAATTATTCGATGACATTGTTCTGGCGTGCCATGATTATGTCTAAGCCCGAATTGATATTCTGGTACAATGTTAAGCGATTCCATAACTGGTAACATTCTACGTAAAAATATTTTTTCAAACATTTTGGAGAATATAACCAGTAGACTTATTGGGCGGTATGAAGTCAATTCATTTTCAGGCTTGTTAGGTTTGTTAATCATTATTATTTCTGCACATTTCCAAGGAGTCGGAAAGTGGTTTAGGAGAAGAATTGAATTCAAAATTAATGTAAGCAGTACGACACTCTTTTTCGTGAGAAATTTGATAGTCTTACCATCGATTTGGTCATATCCGGGAGATTTTGAATTTTTCAGATTTTTAATTTCATTGAAGACTTCATTAGGTCGTATATGCTTTATAGGAAGGGCCATTTGGCATGGAGCATCCAAAAATTCAGTAATTTCATTAACTTCAGAAGCACTCGCTTAATAATGAGGCTGAAATATATTAAAAAGATATTCAGAAAATGATTTGGTTGGCTTCTGTCATTTCGGTGCCATACATTGTTTTGGTCTTTGATAGGAACTTTTCATACGGTGGAGTGGAAATTTCTTTGTTTTTTATCCGGCTTAGACAAATAAGCAGCTTCATGAATGATGTTCGTAAAGTTATGAACAACATTGTCTAATTCATTACTTGATTTTATGGATATGTTTAAGTTTATATTTTTGTCTATATAGTATTGAAAAGATTTTATGTCAGTTTGTGGAGTTATTACTTTATATTTGCTTTGAGCAATACTTGGGAAAGTACTAAAGTCAATAATAATTGGGGAGTGGTCAGAACTCAAATCATCCGAGTGAAATGCATTAAGTAGAGGCTGTGGTATACCAGAATACACTGCGAAATCCATTAGATCTGGAATCCTCCTTGGATCTGTTGGCCAGTAAGTAGGCTTTCCTGTAGATAATACTGAGTATTATCTACTGTTGATACATTCATAGAGCGCTCTGCCCTTTGGATTGATTGACGAAGTAAAATTGGTTTCATTTAGATGAGACAATTTTGGTCAATTGAAACAAAAAAGCAGAGATTTTTTAACCTTTTAGTTCGGTTTTACTCTAATTTCAAGTCGCAATTCTGCTCTATACGCGGGTGAGGTAGTTAAACCACTTAAAAAAATTACGGACTCAAACTTTGTTAATTAGTTCGATAGGTATTTTTCTTGGTTAGGTCTGTTAGTTTGAACTCAAACCGTTGTTTATGGTTTATGGTAAGTTATTTAATAACTTATAAATTCGCTTTGTTTCATTAAAAGCGTTACATCGGATTTATTCCCCGTTTAGTTCGCAGATGTTGTATACGCGGCTAAAGAAGTTTCACTACAAAAACATGAAACATATGTTTAAACTTTTGTCATAAAAATCAGATCAGTACTTTTGGAATTAAGTGACAACGATAAATAAATGTCATCTTTAAGAATAAAGTGCGCATAGGAAAAAAACGGAACGGTTTAATTTTATGTTCGTTTTTACTCCCTATATAATTTTCATACGACGGACTATATTTGAAATCGATTCTTGAGGTGTAAGCTCCAAAAATCCACTCAAATATAATTACTAGCACTCGGAACTTCTTCAATACATATTATACTTATATATTACATAGTTTCATATTTATAAAAGAACATATTAAAAATTAAAAAAAAATCAGTTGAGTTTAGCAAAAACTTCAATTGCAAATTGCAAAAAGTTGAAGTTGAAATGCAAAAAGTTACATTTTAAATTTAAAAGTTTAACTTTGAAAACCTAAAATTGATTGAATTGTTTCTAACAAAGAAATTTTTTACTTGCTCATTGTAAAACCAGTGCAAAGCAGAGTTAAGTCACTTAACGAGAAATAAACTCTTGCGTTACCAGTATGAAAATGAACGATTTAATGCCATGTTCACACAGAGAGTCCAGTACACGGTTGCGTTTTGTCCTTAAACTCAATTTAAACGCTGGCGTTTCCAGTACAATTTTGCAGGAGAAAACGCAACTAAACACAACTTGTTTTCTACGTTTATCAAAACTCAATTTGATACATGCCTACAAGTATGCTAGTGTTTTGATAAAAACATTCGTTCAGTTAGATTTTAGCTGTGTTCGATTCGATTGAACGATAAAAAATGCCAACAACAGCTGATTCTCAATTGTGCATGGGCCGAAAAAAGCTGAGTTTTGAGCGAAATTCCAAAAATTGGTGATCATTTCAATCCACCCTAAACTCAATTCTGCCGACGCATCTCTGTGTGAACAGCTGCATTTAAACTCAAACGAAACGCAAACTAAACTCTCTGTGTGAACATAGCATTAAATAACTTAAAAGTGTAAAAAGTGCCTAAATGTAGGCACACAATTATATTAGAGTACGCTCAGTTATAATTTCAACGAAAAATTAGTCCGTTCAGTAATATTTTTTACAAAAAATTAGTGCGTTCGTAATATTTTTGACGAAAAATGAGTGCGTTCAGTTATATTTTTAATCAAACAAAAAGCTATTGAAGCCATGTTTACACAAATGTTGTTGCTTTGTTTACATATTTGTTATTATGGCTTTAATAGCTTTTTGTTTGATTAAAAATATGGACGCACTCATGTACTCAAAACCATGCACTTCGGCACGACAATACTCGTTCCTTATGCCCATTTTGGCGAACGGAGCAAACATGAACTAGAAGTTTTCCGAATATATTTTTGATTTTCCTCTAATTAGCCCACAAATAGATGAATTTTCAAATTTCTAACTCAACTGGAACTGATTACCACCAAAAATGGGTTAAGTTGACCCATTTGCAAGACTCCAATTTTTTGTTGATATAATTTCTGCCAAAATATATTATTTCGATGAATCATTAAAAAAAAAAAGAACACTTTCCAAAAAAATTGTTCATTTTACCAATAAAATAACAATAATATTGGTTAAAATAACAACCCAAGTAACAATTTCAGCCAAATGTTAATTCATGCAGAGATTATAGTGCTATATCATAAAGCAACAAACTTCAACTTTAGCATTAATAGCTCTACTAAAGCTCTTACAGAAAATATATAAGTCTACTTTCTTGAGTTTAAAAGCACTATTTTTGTTTCATATGAAGAGCAAAAGTAGCTGCTAGCTTTTAAAAGAGTCGTGACTTAACCAAAAAGAACTCTTGAAAAGCTCTTTTTTATTCACAATTTGTCTAAATATGTGTGAAAAATAAACTCAATAGATATATAAAATTTGACAAGTATTTGTGATGATTACAATAACAAATAAACTTGAAATAAAATTAAGTGTTAATTATATCATACTAAAACTAGTAAGATATATCTTCGACTTGGCCGAAGTTAAAATACCCCCACGGCCGATTCTTGAGGGCAAACAATTCTTAAATTGGAACTTTTAAAAGGTTTTATTATTTTTATGTGTCTAAAATGCATACATATCAAATTGTTTTCCTGTAACTTATATATAAGCATTTTTGTAAAGTTTTCAATTTTGAGTTTGCATGGGAAGTTGGCATGTTTGTGGTTCTTTCAGTTTTGTTGCTTAAATATTAGCCTTTTTATAGAGTTTTCACCATAAAAGGTTGTTTGGGAAGTGGGTGTGTCCGTCTGCGGATGACGCCTACTTTTCTTCCACGATTTAGTTTTGATATAAAATAGAAACGTGTCAAATTTTTTACGTGTAGATTAAAAGGAAGCCTATTTATAGAGGTTTCATTTTCGAGGTTGTATGGGAGGTGGGCGTGTTCGTGGGTGGATGACGCCCATTTTTCTAACACACTTCAGTTTTGATAAAAAACACACAAATACCGAGTTTTAGTTTTGTAACTTTAATATTAACCTCGTTATAGAGTTTCCAATTTTGGGGTTGTATGGGAGATAGGCGTGGTTTTCATCCGATTCAGTCCATTCTCGAACTTGATCTTAGTTTTTTAGAAAAAGCTTAAATATCGAATTTCAGTACGATAGCTTCAAAATTACGGCTGCAATCGTCTCCACAGACAGACGGACAGACGCACATGGCTAAATCAACTCAGGTGGTGATCCTGATCAAGAATATAAATACTTTTCTTACCACGCCTCCTTTTGGGCGTTACACACGTCGTGACAAAATTAATATACCCCTACACTTTTAAATTTATCGGAAATGTGAATGTAATATTTTGAAAAACTACAACTGGCTTCAAAAATAATTTAAATTTACGGGTGTTTATTATTTTAAAATACTTAAACATTCTAAGCTACAATATTTAATTTAATGCAATTCCCATGAGTTTTTATTTATTTGAGATCGCCATTTTATCTGAATTTTGCATGTATTGAGTACAAAACTAACAAAGAAGCTCTTTATCAAATTTTGTCATCACTTGCTATTCCTAAAAAATATAATGCTTTAATTTAATTTTTTAAGTCAAAAAATACATCTTAAATCTAAAATTAAACTGAATTTACAGGTTTTAAAACAGCTCTGTAGTTTATTGCTGTAAAAGAAACTTTACAAAGCAAAGAGCCTTTACAAGTTTCTGAGTTCTGCTCATTTGCAGATTTTATAAATTGCTTTACAGAATTATATAAAGTTTTAGACCTTAGAATGGTGAAAAATCAACTATCGAGCGTTTTATTTATAATTACATTTATAATTAAATTTTTAATTATTTACAATTACATTTCAAGAAAAATCAGTCTTCCATATGAAACGGGAAGTTTATTTATTTTCTTCGGGACTTTTATATATATTTTTAAAATTTTCTTTTATTTGTATGACTCTTATTTATTATTTCATATAACTTGATTATAATTTGATAAAAACTGAAAATGGTAAACATTTTTCAAAAACTATTATGATAAACACTCTTTCTATACACTAAGCAAATGCTTGATGAAATGTTTGTAGAAATTACTATATTAAGGATAAAAAATCCATTTGTTATGTTAACTTCTTTTTTGTTATAAAAGCCACACAAGTAAGATATAGGAAAATTAGGATATAAAAACTATTACCCATTTACACGAACGTTTAAATTTGTTTATACAACAAAAAAATTGGAAAACTTTTGTGAAAAGCCACAGTTTTCTAAATATTTTCTGACAAGAAAATATTTCATACATAATTTAATATGCCTGAATGCAACCAGAATTTCAAAAAAATTGTTTTCCCCATGAATCTTCTAAGCCAAAAAAAATATATTACTCAAACACTGTGTTCCACTCATGTCTGTCATATAATGATAACATACACAAAAATATAGCTATTAAACCGACAATTCATAACGTTCAGCTACGCCTCATCTCGTCTAGTATAACAAACGCCAAATGGTTTCAGCAAATCAATAGTGGTATTCATGCAATGCCGAATATTTTCCGATGCCGTATATCGGAAAATATACGCTGTTTTTGCATGAGGCACCTTTTTGTATTTTTCGGTTTGTGGCGTATATCAATCAGCTGTTCTTAAAGTTATATTGCAAAAGTGGCCACTTTGGTTTAATAAATGAGCTGAAAAGTAAATATATAAATAAATAAATAAATGGTTTCATAATTAAGGTGAAGACAACGAAATTCCAGATAAATTATTTTATTATGCGACAACTGAAAACATGCAATTTGTCGTTTAAAAGGATTCTCAAGTTGGAAGTTGAGTAAGAAGTGTATAGTTTGTAATAAATATTTGAAAGGTGGCAACAACTATTTGCCGAAAGTTTTCGGCGCTGTTTTCGCATCAAAATCGTGAGGAAAACTGGGAACTTTGCGTATATCAAATTCCATACAAATTTTGACAGTTGATATACGGCGTTTACGCTTTTTCCGATTTTCGGCATATTCGGCACGTTTTCGGCATTGCATGAATACTTACCTCTGCACGAGTGCGCTTGAAATGCGTTTCAAGCCACTAGTTTGTGGTACAAGCTTTTGCTTTGTTATGTTCTCATCAATAAAATCAAGCATAACACTGCAGAGAGCACTCGTCGCTTGAGTAGAACAAGAACAAACGCGAACCGAATCAATGTTATGCACGTTTCGACAAAGAAGAATGCAATGACTGGAAAGTTATGTAAACAACAGCAGAACGCTTGATGTCGTGCTGTGTTCTTTTGTTTTTAGTAGTATCCGACCGATTATTCGGCTTCTGCTTCCGTAATCGTCATAATCGTCCGATATTTTCACCTTCGGTTTCGGCAAAAAAGTAGCAACAATGCAGACATTAACTGCCCTTAAGATATATATAAAAATAAACAAATGACGCACAAAAAGGAATGCAAAAAACAAGCAAGCTTCGCCAAGGTTCTGGGGCTAGATTCCGTAACTATGGAAAAACTCAGTGTACACAAAATATTCATATTCACTTTCACATGCAGTGTACACATTTTCATTTCAAGCGATTCTGTAAGTTCAAATGAACACTGTTGTGCTGAATGTAAATTAATGTTAGCTGAATGCAGAAGAAGCACAGCTGAATGATTATTGATAGCTTTTCTAATGTAAACAAACTACAGAAATTGAATGAAAGAAAAATAATGAGACAAAAGGTTTGTTATATATAGTTATATATTTATTTATCAAATTGTACATCTTTGATTTGTAGGTTTTTATAGGAAGGATTTAATTTTTGTGAGGAATATTTGGGACTCTATCAACAACTAACGCACAACAATTACTAGGGCACAACTAACTACCCACACAACTAGCGGTGGATTTCTTTGATATTGTATTTATATAATATATAAATGTATGTATATATAAATAAAATATAATTAATCTTCAAATTTAAATTAAAAGTTAAGAGACAGTCTACAAAAAATTTACTACATATTTTAAAAAAACGCTACATATTTTCCATAAATTAAATAAACAACTCTTTGCTAGCTTTCTTAGCTGTATGAGATATTTTTCACAATCAGTTTCAAATTTTCACTTGAAAAAGTTCAGTGAATAAACTTTATTCAAGTGTACACTTTTTTGACATTAAAGTTCACTTCACACTGATACTGAATCGCAAACTGCACATACACACAAAATATCGTGTACACTGCGTTTTCCATAGTTACGGAATCCACCCCCTGCTGTGTTAGGTGTGATTGATGCATTTTTCGCTGTTATCAAAGTGTTCTGTTTTTATAAAACGAACAACATCGTGTTCTGTTAACGCAAACAGCATGCATGGTTATGTTTGAAGCCGACGAGGGCTCTGCAGTATTCGTTTGTTGTCATTAAATGAATTCGATAACCTCTGCTTGACTAACAGAGTTCTGTTAAGCTCTGAACTCTGCACTGTTGGCTCTACTGTTGTAGAAAAAACGAGTGCATTCGTGCAGAGGTTTAATGAATACCACTAATGACCAGTGTTGCCAGAAAGTTTTGAGAAAAGAAGCTAGATGGCATTTAAAAAATGGCTAGAAAAGGCTAGATGGCTTTTAAAAAAAAGCTAAAAAAAGGCTAGATTTGTTAACGCTATTATACCCTAAACATGTAAGGTCAGGGTATATTGACTTTGTGCAAACGTTTGTAACGCATAGAAATAAGCGAGTCCGGTATAGAAAAGTATATATTCCTGATCAGTGTCACCTCTTGAGTCGAGCTAACCATGTCCGTCCGTCCGTCTGTCTATGTGTTATCTGTTAATATAGGTTAAGAAGGAGATGAGATTGGTACACATGTTCACATGAACCCAAGCATCTGCACTATTGAATATTTTTAGAATCCGCCCACGGACACACTTACTTCCCATACAACTAACAAATAAAAATCGCTGTATAGATGGTTGTAATTAAGCTACCGAAATAAAATTTAAATGTATTTATTTTGTATCAAAACGTAGACGTACACAAAAAATTGGCGTGCTCTACCCATGAACATGCCCACCTCCCATACAACTCCAACATTGAAAACACTATTATAAAGACCCTTTTATTTGAACTACAGGGATTAAACTTATCAGATATGTATTTTATATTAAAACTTAGATGTGTACTTAGATGCAAAATAGTCGTCATTCGCCCTTAAACACGCCCACCTCCCATACAACCCACTATAGTAAAAACGCTATAAAGAGGATTATATGAGCCAAAAATATAAAACTTGGTATTGAGATTGTTGTATTTAAAATAAGATGTGTTCACAAACTGAGTGACATCCGCCCATAAACATGCTCATCTCCCATGAAACCCACAATATGGAAAACACAATAGAAACGTTTATATTTGGCCTACAGAGATAAAACTTGGTATGAGATCATAGTAGTATATAAAACTAAGGTGTGCTCACAAAAAAAGGCGTAATCCACCTACGAACGCGCCTTCCTTCCATACAACCTTCATTAGTAAAACCTATATAGTTCTATAAATACAGGGATTTTAAACAAAAATAGGAAGTTACTTCTATTTGTTTTAGTATTTTAATATATAGTTTATTTAAATATAATAGGAGGTCTAGGGTATTTCATAGTCGGACTAGACTTTCTTTACTCGTTTTCTTTTAAGAACAGTTGAATACGGTTTCTTTTCTAATTTTTTTTTAAATTTCGTTGTACTAAGAATTCTTTCTACCTCAGCGTTGCTTAATGCTAAAATAATAAAACTAAAAATCAAATCTGATAGCTCTTGGAACGGATCTTCATCCAATGAATCTCTAGCTTCTGCCCAGCTAGATTCCTATTCTACTTGTGATTTACAATTTTTTGCCATTATATTTCAATTATAGTTATTTCTTCTGTAGAGTAACTGGAGTTTTCTTTCTCTATAACAGAAAATATTTGGGTTTAACCACTTTAAAAGAATAAAAAGAGCAATAGAAGATTTACACTTTCAAAATTGCAACGTCAGAAAAATTGGATGTAGTAATGCATCTTTAAGCAATATATTAAAAAAGGCTAGAAAAGGCTAGAAAAAAACAAAAAAAGGCTAAAAAAAAGGCTAGAGGCTAGATGGTAATTTTCGAGGCTAGACAACAAAAAAAAGGCTAGATCTAGCCTCAAAAAGGCTAGACTGGCAACACTGCTAATGACAATAGCAACCATGGCTCTGTTTAATGTCTGCTTGCATTCAATCGTATTTTTATATGATAACTTCCATTTACGAACGCGTTTCGGAATTAAAATCATGTGTTGCATACCTGCCGGCTGAAATGAAAAATACATCGTATATAACCTCAAACTAAAATATACTAACTGACGTTTGACATTTCTTAGCCCCATCCTAGCCGATGGTGAAAGAATTAAAACCAAAAGTTAAACTATTTTTAGATTTTTGTTGAAAATTACAATTTATTTTAGTGAAAATATCTCTCGATAGCTGTAGTATCAAATGGCCAATAAATGTGGAACACCAAATTGTGGCAAGGACGCAACACTTCAGTGTCCTACCTGCATGAAGCTGGGCATACCTGGCTCTTTTTTCTGCTCGCAGCCATGCTTCAAAGGATATTGGAAAGAACATAAACTGATGCATGCCTTGGCAGGTGAGTGCTTAAAATTGATTAAATTAGCAAATTTGAGAAACCATGTTTTACTGTTAGAGGGTGCTGCTAAGCTCAAGATCAACGAAGAGTCGAATGGTTACAGTCCTTGGCCCTACTATAAGTTTACTGGTAAACTGCGTCCATATCCACAGACACCTAAACGTACCGTTCCTGCGCACATTGAGCGTCCTGATTATGCTGATCATCCGGACGGATGCGCTGCATCTGAGGAGGCTATGCGAGGCAATACCTCCATCAAGGTGCTTGATGATGAAGAGATCGAAGCAATGCGTGTAGCTGGTCAGTTGGGACGTGAGTGTCTCAATGCCGCAGCTGCAGCTGTTGAAGTGGGTGTGACCACCGATGAACTCGATCGCTTGGTACATGAAGCAGCCGTCGAACGCGATTGCTACCCATCGCCTCTAAATTATTACAATTTTCCAGCTTCATGCTGCACATCGGTAAATGAGGTCATCTGTCACGGTATTCCAGATACGCGTCCTCTGGTGGATGGAGATATTTGCAATGTTGATGTGACTGTCTATCACCATGGTTTTCATGGCGATCTCAACGAGACTTTCTTTGTAGGTAACGTCTCTGAAAAGCACAAGAAGTTGGTAAAGATAACCTACGAGTCGCTGGCCAAAGCTATCGAACTGGTTCGGTGAGTGATGCATGTTAATAAGATTCCGTTAAATAGAAACTAACTTTGATGCATCTAGACCTGGCGTCAAGTATCGCGAGATCGGTAATGTTATTCAGAAGCATGTTGCACCACACGGTTTCAGCGTGGTGAAGAGCTATTGCGGCCATGGTATACATCGCCTGTTCCATACCGCTCCAAATGTTCCACATTATGCCAGTAAGTAAAACTGGTTTTATTTAAAGTTTCGTTTATTCATCTCTATCATTCCTTGTAGAAAACTCGGCCGTTGGTGTTATGAAAGCTGGTCACTGTTTCACAATTGAACCTATGATATCGGAAGGTTCGGCCAAGAACGAGCAATGGCCCGATGATTGGACAGCTGTTACTGGCGATGGCCTGTTCTCTGCGCAGTTTGAACAAACGCTGTTGGTAACGGACAATGGCTGCGAAATACTGACACGTCGCCGTGAGCAGAACGGACAGCCATGGTTCATGGACAAAATGTAAATAATCCAGTTTGCTAAAGCACTGTAATAACCGTTAAGGCTGGTGAAAGTGCAAATTTGGTTTTTGGGAAATTCATAAGTTAACTGGCATGTTTATTTTATGATTTCTACGAACTTAATCATCTGCAAATTTCGTAAAAAACAAAATGTGAGAAAAGACCCACACAAAGCTACTGATGTATTTTCGCTATTTTTATTGTTGAAAATGTTCAATTTTTTATAACAAATACAATTGCTTAACTTTTAATAAAAAACAAAAATAAAAAAAAAATCAAATTACGTTACGATTCACAAGGAAGTATTATCTTTGCAATTACTTTTCCAGTGGAGCATAATTCAACAATTTCTCGATGAGATCGACGTGTCCAAGCAGCATGCGGCGGCAACAATAGCGCTTCAAACCTAAAGCATCGAGCGCATCTCTGCAAAATATATGGATATGAAGTTTGACAGGATTTATTGCAGCCGCAAAACTTACCCTTCCGTGTATTCAGCTTGCAACAGTCCAAGATAAGATTCCCATTTGTTGCCAATTACTTTGCCGCAAGTAAAACATCGTATCGGAATAATCATTTTAATTAATTTTACAACAAACAATTCGAGTGAAAAGTTGACTAAATATAAAAAACTGTGATAAACTTAAAAACCAACAAAACGTGAAAAATGTTGCGATATTTTGACAGCCGATGAAAATTCATGTGGTGCGTTTTGAAAATAATGTAAAAAATTGCAAATGACTTCTGCGACGTTTAAGAGGCACTGCAATATTGAAGTCGCATAGAGCAATAATTCATAACATACCGTGGCCACATGCAGCGTAGGTGAATGATGATTTTGAGTTGCAGGTTAATACGTACAGCTTCAGAAATGCTAGTTAGATACTTAAAAGTTTTGCAAACTTACAGTAAATTTAAATTTTTTTATTGTCAAGTGAATATTTTATGTCTATATTTTAAACTTTATGCCTGACCAAAATAAACGAGATACTCAACAACTCGTAAGAGCGAAGCTGTCAGTTAAATGAATTTCAACAATTCAATCCAAAATTTATATAAGTAGGTCCATAGTATAATTAACGAAGTAATATCAGGGAGGAGAGCAGCTTACCGTGATTGTCAAAACTAAGTTGAGGGCTCATACAAAATCTACGAACGAGTAGAATGCTAAGAAGAGGCAAAATGTAAACAATGATCCGCTACCAACTCTCGAGTGTTTATTTTAAATTATTGTAGAAAATTGTGATTTGTCGCTTTGTATAATATTTTTATTGTTATTGTTAAAGTAATAAACAAGTAATTAATAAAATTAAAAGTGCAAATTGAATAAACTGCAATTCATTGGATGCTGTTTGCAGTCATTGTTGCTGCTGCGGAAACTCAGACCTCTCGCTCAGACAATTCGCTGCAAACACTTTGAAGTCACTGTTATTCCTCAGATATTGTATTATATTTATTTTATCTAATTTATTGTTATAATAAAACAATATCACAACGAAAATATTAAATGTTATTTGCACTTAACACAACACGATGTTCCATTGAATTTAGATTTGTTTGTTTGCTTTGGCTTGTTTGCTTTGCCTGCATTCGCCAAGATGGCCGATTTTGACATTTAGGGTACTGACAGAGAGAGTACGTTCACTCCTGATATTACTTCGTTAATTATACTATGAGTAGGTCTGTTTCCGTACTCACTTCAAGCAACTTAAAGTTACTCGAAAGCGTTTCTTAACACATTTTTCCAACACAAAAGAGAAGAAGAGCAAGCAAAATGTCACTTTTTGTCACTCTCTATTACTCGAACTTTACTTTAAAATTTCTTCGAGCACGAATCTCGAGCTTCAAACAGCTGATTGTCAGAGTGATTAAGTTAAATTGTTGAGTTGTTTTGTGAAAAAAAAATTATGGAATTGGTTAGCAAATTAATAAAAATAGTTAAATAACCAAAATGAACGGTTAAGAGAGTGTTTTAAATACAAAAATTAAGCAATTTAATTTTATTGTATTACAAAAATGGCTGTTGTGCTTGAAACTTAATTGAAAAAGTTTCCGCACTTTTCACAAATTTTCTCATTTTGACAGCTAATCAAATTGCACTCTATATCTCGAACTTTACTCGATATTGACTTGAAGTGCGTACGGAAACAGACCTAGTAACTTATCGAAACTGACCGAAATATTTTGACAAGACGTATTGTTAAGCATCAACAGAATTTTTAACGTCTCAGTTCGTCAGCAGCTGCATATTTTGCATTTTTCAACATATTTGAATATACAATTTAAAACGCATGAATAGACCAAAAATTTCAATTAAATTATAACTGACATACTATTTCACAAACCGATAGAAACAAAACAGATGTCATGAATGCAAATATTTGTCATCATTGCTATCGTCTCGTCTCGTCTATTTTGAGCAGGTCTTTTGAATTTTTGAAATAATAGCTGACTTTCGATTCGCCAGTGCTCAATAAATAAATTAAATTTATTACCTGCCAATAAATCAAGTAGCATCCGACATTTTGAAATATTTTTAAAATAAAACAGTTAACAGCTTGAAGAAATTTAATTTTGTTTTTGTACTCCCATCACATTTTGACAGAATCTATTATATTTTACCTATCTCGTACACAAACCAACTAAAAAATAAGAACTTGGCAACGCAACTTTACTCAACTCAATCGGTAGTTGACTTTCTCTACTCTCAACTAGCAGAAGTCTTTGATGTTGTTTTCTCATACAAATTTTGAAATCATATAAATTTTTCTTTTTAATTCTTCTATTTGATAAAAGTGTAGCTTAAATTGTAAGTAATCTCAATAAGGAAGCAATTTTTAATGATTGCTCGATTCCGATAAATTTGTGTTTTCTTTTTCCTTAAAAAGATATGTAGATGCCAGCATAGTACAACAAATAAGTTGATTCATTATATCATGGATGCCAATAAATGCTTATAATTTATAAATAAATAATTTATTTTAAATAAGATCGTTACGTTAAAATAATAAACATATCAGAATCGACTTAAAGACATCGTCAAGTTTTTCTAAAAATTCTTTGAGCTTTAATCCTGCTGTCGACTATCGTCCTGCTGATTCTCACTGGATACCTCCACGGACGATGAAACTTCGAATGAATCTTCCAGCGTGCTTTGACTTCGTTCATCGGCATTTTCTACGGTGCCTTTCCTTAGATTATCCGAGCGCTTTTGAATTCTCGACTAAGTGTGGGAAAATTTGTATAAAAATATAACGGTTAATAAGATATTTATACATACCGCATCCTCATCGTCTGGCACGAAGATTCTTAAAGGCGTATCACCCAACTGTTGCTGCACTAGACGTTGATGTTCCTCGAATGCAGTTGCTGCTGGATCAGCTTGTTGTTGTTGCTTGTGGGGCTTGCGTGGTTGTATCTGCTGTTGTTGTTGTTTTGATTGTTGCTGCTGTTGATGCTGCAGATGTTGTTGCTGCTGCTGCTGTTGTAGCTGTTGTTGCTGCTGCTGTTGCTGCTGTTGTAGCTGTTGCAGTTCGAGTAAATGATTCTGTTGCTGTTGCAACAGCAATTGCTGTTCCTCCTCTTCCAACTGCAGTTGCTGATAGTGTTGCTGCTCTTGCTGTAGCTGCAGCTGCTGAAACTGTTTCTGTTGTTGCTGCAGCTGTAGTGCTGCATGGTGCGCCTCCAGCTGTTGTTGCTGGGCCTCTTCTTCGGCATAAGCTTGCAACAATTGGGACGAATCCTGTGGGTTGCCAAAGAAATTCGACACCACAAATCCACCTTGTGACTCACCTATGTTAGCAGCTGCATTTTGTAGACGGAATGGTGCCGTCACCTCAAAAGCCTGCTGATGATTTTGATTTTCACCCAGTGCCGGTGCAGCAATCAATGCAGCAAATTGCGGTGAAGCATCAAGCACTGGATGAATATTATTGTGCGCATCTTTGGCAGCTTGTAATATCTGACCGTTACTAGCGACCTCTTGCGTTAGGTCTGCATCCACGTAACCCGCTTCAACTATTGTGGGTGCTGGTTTGAAGAGTTGTTGTTGGTGTTGTGAGTAGAGGTTGTTTGATTGCGTCACCAAAAACGTTGGACTGTAGACTGGAACTGGTACGACCGGCTGCTGTTGTTGGGTGAATTGAATCGGATAGATTTCCGGCGATGAGTGCTGTAATTGCTGCTGCTGCTGAGCGCCCACAATCTGAACTAGTGGCTGGGCGGCTGGCGGTAAATAGTTGCTCTGAACATCGGCTGGCAAAGGTTTGCCGTTGCTGGGCTGGTTGAAAGTCTCAACGGCAGGACGAATTTTCTTCGTTGGCAGCGAAGGATCCGGATCGGGTGCAAATAATTTCTGTGAACCAGAGTAGGGATCGCGTATTGTATGGTCATTGGTAAGGTCCTCAGTTACTTGGTATTGACTGTTCGAGTGGTATTGATGTTGTTGATGTTCGATATGGTCCTCGTGATGGATGTGATTGTCGTGCAGGGCAAGGTTTGGGGCGGGAATTGTGTGAATGGGTGCAAAGTGATCGGAAATAAAGTGAGCGTGTGTTTCCAACTGTAACAAAGAATTTGGTTGAGTCTGGGACTGGTAGGATTGTGCCAGGTTTTGTTCTGTTAACGGTATTGGTTCGAGTAGAAAAAAACTTACGGGTAGGTTCTGAAGTTCTCCCGGATGAGCATAGGAAGCTGTCGTCGATGTTGTTGTGGTTAATGGCAACTCATACTGGAATGGTTTCTCATAACTTGATGAAGGCTTAGATTTGGGCTTGGTGTTGTGTAACTTGAGTTTTAAGGGCTTCCTTAAAATTTGTTTCGACATCATTGGCCCTGTTTTGAAATATGTTGGAGCCGAAAGTTTCATTGGTCGCGTCATAGGCCTGTTATGATGATAGCTAGCAGCATGATGAAGATGTGCATGATGTCCATGGTTATGTGAATAGCCGGGACGTCCTTTGAAAACTAGCGGCACGGGTTGATCACTTCGTATTTGTACGACTAG
Organism: Tetanocera ferruginea; assembly: GCA_958299015.1. Lineage (NCBI taxonomy): Eukaryota > Metazoa > Arthropoda > Insecta > Diptera > Sciomyzidae > Tetanocera > Tetanocera ferruginea. The sequence continues at coordinate 139,221,804 of OY282642.1, forward strand.
CGTGCGTTGCTTGCCTCCTGGATTGCGTGACGCAGCGAGTTGCTTGCTATTTTTCAGTGGCCAGTTATGAAAGACCATCGGGCGCTTAGAAACCGGTGGTTCACTAGATGTGAGAGCGACAATTGCGCCTAAAGTAAGAGTTAAAAACAGATGCTGTGGATATAAAAGAAAAAATTTATATATAATGAAAAAATCATTAATCGCAGTTAGTTGCTGAAATAATTAAAAAGTCACATTTTTTTATTATTATTTTTAATACAAAGGGGTTATAAAGTAAGAGCATGTTTGGGAGAGCATTTTGAAGATAACAATCACTATTTGCGAGGAAAGCAACGAAAGTAATAACCTCACTTTGTCCTTATACGACTTAAGCGGTTATTCCTTGTCGATACTGATACATATATAAAAGACAAGCGTCATACTTCGCACCTAATATATTTCAAACTGTAAATATTTCCTTTTATTACAGTGCTCTTTAAACTTTTTAACTTTTAATATACGAAATAGTGTTCATCCTGAAAGTATGCACAGAAAAATAATTTAATGTATAAAATTATGTGTATAAATAATATTTTTTTGTCGTGGTTTTACTTTTTATTTATTGAAAAAGTCAGGAACTTATTGGCATAAAAAATGCAAAAAAACGGTTTCTTTAAGATTTTGACGAAATAAGAGATAGGAGTTAGTCATGCTATAAAAAATAGGATAATAATTATTTTGTTTATTCAATGTTTATTCGATATTTTAAAGTCAGAAAATAGAAATAAATAAAAAGAAAATTTAACATTTTTGCATGAGAAAAATCATGCTTAAAATAATAAGCTGCTTATTTTATGGTTGTTAGTAAGGTCGGTTTTGTCAATTTGATTGATTTTTCTAATAGTTTAAGATGAATAGTTTAAAAGCTAAATATAATAATAGTTTGAGTGATATTCTATGCTATGTATTAGATTATTAAATTAATTTTCTGTGCATACTTTCAGGCTGGAAATGTTTAAGGCATGAAGGGTTTGGTTTGAGTCATTGCTATCCATAACATTAAAGTTTTTTGATGATATGGTTCGTGGCTTTAAATGGGTTAATGCTGAGAAAGTGCAAAAATCATGCAAATTTCATACAAATTATACTGTTTTTTTCTGTAATTGTGGCACAGGAGATATTTTATCGTTTGTGCAAATGTTAACCATCAAATATTAGGGGTGTTCACGATGTGGTGTATTTTTGATTAATTCTTACAAAATTTAAAATCTTTACAAAAACCTATTGTGAACAATCCCTCAATAAAGTCTGGGAAGTTCATAATTTAGCAATACGAGAAAATAAAAGAATTGAAACGAAGCAACGAATTAAATAAACTTTTATTAAATTAAAACACAACGCAGCCAGTACCTTCATCCACGCTGCGTCAAAAAGCTTTTGTGATCAGTTGATCAACTATACAACGATATTTGCAAAGAATACAATAGGGTTGCGTCATTGTATTTGTGGTACAGGGTTGTATTTTAAACACTGTACATTTTGTTTTTGTAATTTTACTACAAATATCAAATTTATCAAAAATACACAATACAAAGGAAAAAACACCACATTGTGAATACCCCAATTTTTTTGATTAAAAATTACAAAGTGCTTCATTAGTTCCATTACATTGTGCAGTTGTTTTCCTTTCACATTTTGTTTAGTCATATAGAATATTTTACTATTCTCCAATGCAAAATATAGTATTTACAGCATTATTTTGCGTTGGGATTTCATTAAAATGACAAAATTACTGTGTCGATAAGTATTTTTTTTTTTTTTGTAAATTAAGTAATTTATACGGATCATTTTTTTCCGTGTACACATACTTTGAAATTTTACTCGTCACCTAAGGTTGCGGTTATAGTGAACGCGATTCAAACAGGCAGGCAAGCTGAAATCTGTGTAAAAAAACGAGATGCAAATAGCTATCTATCTCGCTTGTTCACATTACCTGTCTGACTCGGCGTTCACTATAACCGCAACCTTAGGCTGCCTGCATGGCATCTGTGTGAAAAAACGAGATGCAAATAGCTATCTATCTCGCTTGTTCACATTGCCTGTCTGCCTGCCTGACTGACTCGGAGTTCACTATAACCGCAACCTTAGGCTGCCTGCATGGTGAACGGCGATTCAGACAGGCAGGCTGAAATCTGTGTGAATAAATGAGACACAAATAGCTATCTATCTCGCTTGTTCATACACTCTGTCTGCCTGCCTGTCTGAATCTCCGCTCACTATGCACGCAGCCTAAAAAGTTACTACTTTAAAAATAAAATTGTTGCCATAGCTTTCAAACTTGTTCTCTTTTTAACCAATTAAAGTGAAATAACTAAACTCAATAAATACTATTTTTGTATGCTTTCAATATGTTTTTAGGTTTATATGTTTTTAACGGCCCTTGTCATATTTATCCTATGGAAGTTTGGAAACTTTTGTAAGAATCAAATGTTGGATAGATTTCATTTGAGTCGGTTTTGATAAAAATTAGTGCCACAAAATATTTCATGAATTGGGATTTATTTACTTTTTAAAAAATTTATTTTAAAAGGTTCGATTTTGTTCTGATATGTTGACTTCGAACTACTAAAGTTCATGTTCTCATTAGGCTTTACGTGCTATTATTTATTTATATAATAGTTTAATTATCTGCAGAAAAGTGGCGGTCCATCAGAAACATGAATTTCTGTTTAAAATGTTTTTGCGACACATCTGACTTGAAGCTGAGATCTTTTATCCATTATCAGATAAATGCTGCTGTTAAAAAGTTTATTTTGCCGCCAAACCAGATCTTCGAAGAAGGACACGCCAAAGCTTGTTATTTCTCAGTTTTCATATTGCTTTTTAACTTCAACTACTTGGTAAATACTTTCTAATATGCGGTTTAAAGTCAATCTCAATATGTATAGAGCTGAAAATAATGACAGACTTAAAAGACGAGTACGAGTTAAATTGAAAAGCTGTTTAAACATTGAAAATGGTATCAAATCGAAATTAATAACAAGCAGTTCTAGCCAACAAAAAGTTGAACTGTAAGATTCCTCCAAGCATTTCACTCAACAGTCTTCGTTATAAGCAAAGACACAGAATTTCTCTAGCAATAACTTAAGCACTAAATAATTGCTGGTTATTTTATAAATTGAAAGTTTATAGTTAGTAAATGAAGTACGAATTGTCAACAAAACGTCAACAACAAAGTGTGTACGTGTTGGTATATTTATTTTTTTGTTTTCAATATAAATACATATTAAACTAAGCAACCAAGCATAGTTTGAGGTAGTCATCGGATCTATAGCTGTCAACTATGAACGTAGAATGAAAGTGAAATGCGGTTGAGTGAGTCTCAATCAATTTCAATTGTCAAACGCTTTGGAATTGCAATTATTTGCTTAAAAAATTGGCCTATTAAGAAAAGTGGTCACAACAATTGTTGTTGTTGTTGTTGTTGTTGTTGTTGTTGTTGTTGTTGTTGTTGTTGTTGTTGTTGCTGTTGCGGTTTCTATTACCATCATTGTCATTACCTATGGCCAATAAATGAGCAGTTTCACTTGTTGACCAAAATATCCTCCTAACTACGGTCACTGGCACTATTTAATAAGCCATAAACGCTGCAACATTTTGTTAATTTTTTTTTTTTTCTTTTCCTCTTTGAAGTTATGATTGCTGTAGGTGCTGCAGTGGCTATATGATAATGAGACGAACGACCGCTTTGTGCAGCGAATATTAATTTTGTATAATTTTTAAGCACGTCTTGCTTCATTTCATGCCAGTTCACGGTCTTTTGATCTTTTGTTATCCTCGCTTTAGTTTATGTGAAATGAGATTATTATTTAATTTGAGAAAATCACCGGAATGGTTTAATAAAAAACTCAAGTTCAACGCTCGGCTAAAATCATTATCCGGTAGTTTTTTTGCCTTTAAGTTTTAACATAATTAACCTTTCAACAAAAGAAAACTACATAATTCTGCCTTAAATTAATATATTTAAATGTTAATTGTAATTGTAAATGCTAATTTTGTTGTACAAAATATTAAATAAAATTTTATTTTCATGTCTTGATTATATATTTATGCTAAATGCAATGTTTTAATAAATTTAGAAATGATTAATTAAAATAAATCAATACGTTGCCTAAGGCACAAAAAACAAATTCAAATTCAATCGGCCGATTAGTTTTTGTGTAATTGTACCCTTGGTTTTTTCTTGGCTTTTCAGGAATTTTAATAGAACGAAGAAATTATGTCACATAATAAGTAGTTTTAAAAAATGACTTCGCAAAAATTTATAAAAATGTTCTCTCAAAAAAACACCTTATTTTATACAAAAATAAATCCATTTTTACCCTTAAGAAATGTACATAACGTACCCTTAAGAAATAGTATTAAAACTCAATAATTATGTACTAAGTATTCTTGTTTATTGAGACAAGAGGTCGATCTTCACGTGGTAACATGTTTGACTGCCTCAACTTGGCGAGGCATTATTCATTATTATCCATTATTATGCCATAAAATACATTAACCGTCTCAAAGTCAAAATCGTCTCAAGTCCACTCAAGTGGCTAGTTTGATAGTGAGCCCTTTTAGCCTTCAAAGATGACCAAAGAAATTTTTTACGAATCTTTTAAAAACGCATAAAAGCTCTGTTCCCATCATAATATAAAAATAGTGCTTGGTGATTTCAACGCCAAGGTGGGCAAGGAGGATATAATTGGTTTAACAGCCGGAAAGTTAAACCTCCTTTATAACACTTCCAATAGCGGAATGCTTGACTTCGCCCCTTGGATGTGCCCTGATCAAGAGACGAGCAACGAAATTGCTGCAAAGAAAGACGCCTTCTCCAAAGCCACACTGCAGTCGATTGTAACGCGTGCTGCTATGATGTAATACTAATAAACAAAGGAGTAATAAAAACGAGAGGCAGGAATGAATGGGTACAAGAAAATTGATATACATGGTGATAAGAAGAATAAGAATTTTTCGAAAAGATAAGACACCTGGCCAATGGTTTTAAGACCGGGGAATCTTTCTGCAAGAACGAAAATGGGAATCTATTAGTAGATATAGTAGAGAGCACTGATGTTGTGGAGGGAATGCTTCTCTAGCTTAAAAGGCGAAACTGACAACAATTCCATTTAATAGACATCACCTTCCAGAAACTCCAATTGTGGATGATAGCATTGAAGTTTCACTGCCCGACTGAAACAGGTGAAACTCAACTTAAAAGTAACGAGCAGATGACCTACCAGATGTTTAAGATGTTTAAGAACGGAGGCGAAGCTCTGTTAAAATGCATTCACTAGCTCAAGCACGAGCTTCCAGATTCAAGTTATGCCTAATATGGTTGAATGAATGCATTTCAGACAGTTGGACAGTGTGCACTGCCCAATTCACAAGAAAGGCAACTTTGAGGCATTTCAGGCATTTGAAATTCAACTACCGTAGAATAAGCTTTTTTAATGTAGCAAACAAGGTCCTGTCAAGCTGTCGAAAGTCGAAAGTCGAAAAATGAACCCGCTAGTGCCGCAACCAGTACGAACAAGTAAAGAAAGTCTAAAGTCGGTCTAGGCCGACTATGAAATACCCTAAACCCACTTTTCAAAAACAAAAAATTTTTATTGTCAATGGGCGTCTCCAAGGGCGGATGAAGCCTATATTTTATATGCATTTAAATGTTGATGAAAAATTTACTCGTACCAAGTTTTATTCCTGTAGCTCACAGTTAATGCCTTTATTGTGCTTTCCTTATGGGAGGTGGGCGTGTTCATGGACGGATTACTTCAAATTTTTGAACACACCTTAGTTTTGGTATAAAATACATGCATACCAAATTTGATTTCTCTATGACAAACATAATCTTATATATTGCGTTTTAAACTTTTGGGTTGTATGGGAAATAGGCGTGTCCGTAGGCGGATGATGTCCATTTTTCAAAACCATCTTTGTCTTGTCATAAAAAACATACGTGCCAAATTTAAGCTCTGTAGGTTAAACAGAGGCTTATTTATTACGTTTTCAATTTTTGGGTTGTATGGGAGGTGGGTGTGTCAGTGAGCGGATGACGTCCATTTTTCGAAGACATCTTTGCGTTGATATAAAATACATTTATACTAAATATTATTGTTGTAGGCTTATTATGAGCTGAGTTATGCAGTTTAACATTTTTGCGTTGTATGGGAGGTAGGCGTGTCCGTGGGCGGATTCCAAAAATATTCAATAGTGCAGATCCTTGGGTCCATGTGACCATGTGTACCAAGTTTCATCCAATTATCTCAACTCCTTCTTCTTATCCTGTGTATACGGACAACACACAGACGGACAGACGGACGGACGGACGGACGGACGGACGGACATGGATAGCTCGACTCAGGTGGTGACGCTGATCAAGAATATATAAGCTTTTCTATACCGGACTCGCTTCGTTCTATGCGTTACAAACGTTTGCACAAAGTTAATATACCCTGACCTTTCAGGGTTAGGGTATAAAAATATGGTTTCAAGATAAACGCGTTTAAAGTTTGTGAACAAAGAAAAACAAGTAAAGAAAGTCTAAAGTCGGTCTAGGCCGACTATGAAATACCCTAAACCCACTTTTAAAAAACAAAAATTTTTTATTGTAAATCGGCGTCTCCAAGGGTGGATGAAGCCTATATTTTATATGCATTTAAATGTTGATGAAAAATTTACACATACCAAGTTTTATTCCTGTAGCTCACAGTTAATGCCTTTATTGTGCTTTCCCTATGGGAGGTGGGCGTGTTCATGGACGGATAACTTCCAATTTTTGAACACACCATAGTTTCGGTATAAAATACATGCATACCAAATTTAATTTCTCTATGACAAACATAACCTTATTTATTGAATTTAAAACTTTTTGGGTTGTATGGGAAATAGGCGTGTCCGTGGGCGCATCACGGCCATTTTTCAAAACCATCTTTGTCTTGTCATAAAAAACATACGTGCCAAATTTTAGCTCTGTAGGTAAAACAGAGGCTTATTTATTGCGTTTTCAATTTTTGGGTAGTATGGGAGGTGGGCGTGTCCGTAAGCGGATGACGTCCATTTTTCAAAGACATCTTTGTGTTGATATAAAACACATACATACCAAATTTTATTGTTGTAGACTTATTATGAGCTGAGTTATGCAGTTTTCAATTTTTGCGTTGTATGGGAGGTAGGCGTGTCCGTGGGCGGATGATGTCCACTTTTCAGAACCATCTTTGTTTTGTTACAAAAAATAAATGTGCCAAATTTTAGCTCTGTAGGTTAAACAGAGGCTTATTTATTGCGTTTTCAATTTTTGGGTAGTATGGGAGGTGGGCGTGTCCGTAAGCGGATGACGTCCATTTTTCAAAGACATCTTTGTGTTGATATAAAACACATACATACCAAATTTATTGTTTTAGACTTATTATGAGCTGAGTTATGCAGTTTTCAATTTTTGCGTTGTATGGGAGGTAGGCGTGTCAGTGGGCGGATGATGTCCACTTTTCAAAACCATCTTTGTTTTGTTACAAAAAATATATGTGCCAAATTTTAGCTTTGTAGGTTAAACAGAGGCTTATTTATTGCGCTTTCAATTTTTGGGTAGTATGGGAGGTGGGTGTGTCCGTAGGCGGATGACGTCCATTTTTCAAAGACATCTTTGTGTTGATATCAAACACATACATACCAAATTTTATTGTTGTAGGCTTATTATGAGCTGAGTTATGCAGTTTTACATTTTTGCGTTGTATGGGAGGTAGGCGTGTCCGTAGGCGGATTCCAAAAATATTCAATAGTGCAGATCCTTGGGTGCATGTGACCATGTGTACCAAGTTTCATCCAATTATCTCAACTCCTTCTTCTTATCCTGTGTATACGGACAACACACAGACGGACAGACGGACGGACGGACGGACATGGATAGCTCGACTCACGTGGTGACGCTGATCAAGAATATATATACTTTTCTATACCGGACTCGCTTCGTTCTATGCGTTACAAACGTTTGCACAAAGTTAATATACCCTGACCTTTCAGGTTTAGGGTATAAAAATATGGTTTCAAGATAAACGCGTTTAAAGTTTGTGAACAAAGAAAAAAAAGCCGAAAATTAAAAATGCTCTCTCACTAATCCGGCTGTAACTTTTGAACCCGTAAGCATTTTTCCATGAATTTAGATTCTTAAGAATATTTAAGAAGATTAAAAAAAACGGCCAATGTATGTCCCCCCTTAAGGTCCAAAAAGAAAATTTATTACAATTTTAAAAAAGCTTTATTAACAAATTTTAAAAAAATCAGAAAAACTCAGTTTTTTGACTCAGCATTGGTAAGATTGGCACCGTCAATTGTGTGTTAGAAAAAAGAAGCACTTATTTATATTTGTGTCTAATCAGTTTATATAAATCAATATAATTTTAACGTTTATGTTTTTAAATTTGCTGATTAAAATTACGTAATAAAGTTTCAGAAAAGTTACGTTGATTGTATTAGAAAAGTTCATGTTAAAACAAATTCTCCGCAAATAATTATTAGATATTAGATAAATTTTAAAATTCCCCGAAATTATGAGCCCATTCCCCGGTTCCCCAATCAATATGAAATTCCCCGCAAATCGGGAAATTCCCCACCAGTTGGCATCCTTGATTAACATTAAACGAAGAATTGCTCTTGCCAACAGGTGTTACTTTGAGCTCAGAAGGCAATTGAAAAGCAGAGCTCTCTCTCTCTCTCTCGACGAATAAAGCTTACTCTCTATAAGTCAATAATCATGCCCGTCCTACTTTTCGCATCACAAACGTGGACGTTATTTAAGCACTGATAAAATTACTTTGGAAACGTTCGAGATAAAAATCCTTTGGAAGATCTATGGCCCAATCTGCGTCAGTGGCGAGTACTGAATACAATAATTCATTACCGTACTTTTTACGTACCTTTTTTATTTGGTTTCAAAAAAAAGTTTTAATCTGCCCTTGGTAATAATCGTCGAGAGTTAAAGTATTTTCTGAAAATATTTCTTTTAAAACATGATATAATAATTTTACCAGGTAGTGTTGACAAATGTTGATTCTCTCAGCTACAAGTAAACGAACCCTTGTCAAAAACAGCTGTTCGTTGTTATATTCGTTGGCCACATTCATCTGTGTCAACTGTTGTGACAGCAACACATCGGGGAGCGCTATTATTGGAATTGAAGTTTCAGGAAAATTGTCAAGTTTATGAAATATCAAGCTTTGTATCAAAAACGAATGAAAATTGAAAAAATGAATGAAATATTTTTAAACGCATTTTGATGCGCAACTTCATATTTATGTGCATAAAGTTTTGACTTAACAGTTGCCAACTGTTGGGTACGCTGAATGTGACCAGTGAAAATTAATTGTTTGCTATGACGGATTGTGAGCGCTCTCTTTCTTGTTATATTTTTTGACAAACGTCCGTTTACAACAGAAACGTCAATACTACCTTGGAGTAATTATATCATGTTTTAAAACTTCACAATGTGTCAAATTTTTACTAATAGTTTCCATGTTTAAAATTTTATATTTTAAATATTTTGTATTTTAAATTTTTTCGTTTTATTTCTTGTTTCTGTTTCGCTGTTCTCTACATAACTGGCATAGCAACATTTATTATTAACATATTATTAATTAAAAAACAAATAAATTTTCTCGCTTTTCAAAATATTTTAAAAGTTAAATTATTAGTTGAAATAAATAGAAAAAAACTTATTGAAATTATTTTACTCTTTAAACAATGTGCTTTTTAAGGATAAAAGTGAAAAGAAATACCCATCGATTTATGTATGTTCCATATGGTTTTGAATTAAAATATATTGTTATTTAAACATGAATGTTATCAAGAAAGTTCTACAATATTCTATGTTATATTAAGTAAGTTATTATAAATATATCACCGTAATTCCGGCAATCTATGTATCGATTTTTTTATTTTGTTTATAATGTATGCACGTTTAAGGAAAGGGAAATATAAATATAATTTGTACTTTTTGAACAACTCCTAAAACTTCATTCAAACCTAGAAATTTTCTACACCGTTGGTTTCTCAAATTTCTTGTTTAACTACAAATCATTGCTCTGACATTTCTACTAACAATGACAGAAATTTGTGCAAATGTTTATTTCATAACAATGTTTATTTCATAACAATGTTTATTTTTTTTTTTTGCATTTATAACAAAGACTGACTGTACTTAAAAAATTGTTCATGCTGAAAACATTATAATTACATTTGCACCTATTTATATAATAAAACTCATCCAGTGGTTGACTGTCAAACTAGTTTCCTTTAAAGTCACTTTAAATGCTACATTGCTTCTTTAATAAATTAAGCCATGATTTTTTTTGTAGGTGAATTTCTTTGGCAATCAGTAGTGCAGCTAGTGCAGCAAGTATTCAGCAACGACGCGCATGCGTGTTAGAAATGAGTTCAGTGCAAATCATTGAAGCCAGTTAATCGGCTCATAGATAGAAGAAAAATATAAAAAGTTAACTAAAACGGTATGTTTGAAGAAAAGCTTGCACGGCAAGTTGTTAGTTAGTTAGTTGCATGTTTACTATTTATTTTATATGGCCGATATAAAACACCAAGTTTGGATGAGTGAAAAGTAATGAAAATCTTTCTTAGTTTATAAGAAGAAAATCAAGTCTGTAGAAAGTGTCGAAATTGCTGTTTAATGATAGTGAGTTGGAAATGAAGATCCAAAGCAATGGAAATTATCTCTACAGAAGCTGACAGCGTTAAAATGTTCTTAATTTTTGAAAAATATTTAAATACTATTTTTTACTACTAAAAAAACTCTATATTTTTTGTTCAATAATATTTCTTGAGAATTTTAAAACTCTTAATTGAAATATTTTTATTGGTATGTGTATTGCAAGATTGTGCTTACCTTCATTTCTGTAAATTTTTTTTATTCCTTGGTAAGTGCCAAAATATGCCAATTTGTATGAAAAATATGTTTCTAAAATGTTGCAGCCAAAATTATTGCAGTATCTATTGCAACAATTCAATCGAGCAGCAGATAGAGAAAGATTAAAATGGCAATTAAATAAATTATAACATCAATCAACTTCATGTCAATTTAGCCGGTTCTGTTATTTGTAATCACTTAAAAAAAAAAACAATTAAAATGTTTTCACAATTTTATTTAAATAACTTTTAAATATTGCTTTGTTTCAATTTATCGACCGTCTTGTTGAAAATTTCAAAAACAACTGATAGAAATGTTAGCAACAGAAAGAAATAATATCTTCTTGTAAAGCGCCAACTACAGGTGGTTAATTGCAATTGTTGCTTCTTCTTCTTCTTCTTCTTCTTTTTTTTTTTGACTGGAAACTGTTGACAACGTGACTTAGTGGCTGCTTTAATGTTGTGTTGTGCTTCAACTATACTTCCAATATCAAACGAATGAGCAATGCTAAAATAAATGGCAATGAAAAAAATTACCAACAAAGAAAGTGGTCACTGTTGATGGCCGTCGTTGCCGTTGAGTGAGTGATGGAAGCCTTTAGCTGAGTTTTGCTGTTTGTCAGTTACAGTGTGGCTGGCATGCACTTAAAGTTGTACTGCTGCTTTTGTTGCTGTTAAAGCACGCGCGCCTTCAACAAGTGTGCTCTATAGTTATTGTTGTTGTTGTTTTCTTTTACAAGAGGGAAATGCTGGAAAGTGTTGTAGCGGTTTGTTATGGTTACATGCCGGTACTGGTTTTCTTTTTGCACAATTGTCTCAGTGTAATTGTTTAAAATGTACGAGTAACAAAAACCAAACAAGTTCGTTTCTTAAGTCTTTCGTTTTACCTTAGCTTATTTGCTTAAAACCACTGTTTTTGATGATAAAGTCTTAATTTGAAGCTGCAGGTAGTTGAAAATTTTATTTATATTTTTAAATTATATTATTTTATATAAAAAAAAAAAAAAATGAATAATGGTTTTTGAACCAAGTCAATGCTAGGTCAAAACAGTTAAATAGTTCTGTGAGTACCGCTTCGCTCTTAAACCTAGTCAAAAACTTACCTGCCATAATATATTGCCTCTTAAACGCTGCACAACATGACCACATTAATTTCTTTAGACCGGATAATAAAGCACGGCTATTACAGACACTTGCCGTTCATATTTTTCACCAAATAGAGTCATAAAAACCAGGCGTACATGACCATAAGTGAGTGAGTGGCCAGAAATAAACTACTACTCAAGGTAGCGCTATTAAAGTCTAACTTAGCGCTATGCAACTTTAGCCACTGTATTGCAAATACAGGAAATGCATACGAGAAAGTCTTTCTTGTTGTTCTTATTAGTTTTTAATTTTAAATTTTAGACTTCCAATTACGTTACGCTTTGTTTGGTAAATAATTGCTGTGAAACGAATATTTCATGCCGTACATTTGGTGCTGTACAAGTTTTGGGCGTAGTCGTGGTCTAATTTGACTCCGCAAGCGGCAAGTCGTGTGCCTATTTGGCCAAGTAGCTTACATAGGACTTTATATGAGCATATATATTATACAACATGTTTGTGTATGCTTGACGCTAAACATAAATTATGACACTCTCTGATAAGCTGAAATTTTAATTAATATTTTGTTTTTTATAATTTCTATAATTTTGTGCATTTTAATTACAAATGCCGAACATGTGCGGCAAATAGCAATATTAAAGGGCTTTGGAAATTTTATCGAAGCGACATTTTTAAGCAGCTACATAAAAAACATATTTATTCAATTGTCGAATTTCGGCTCATGCCATAGTATTTTTAGGTTGTTCAGCAATTTGTTATTGTAATAATCGATTTACGATTTTTTAAATTTCACTTGAAACTTAAATGTTTGAGTCTTACGTTGAGGAATTTTAATGAATTCGGTATTTCAATAAGTTGGGTAAACTCAAAAATTACACAAAAGATTGAAGCGATGTTGATTGTTGTGTAGCATATCAACTTGGTTGGCTTTAAAATTTTGTTAAGATGATGCTGAGTTCCAAAATGCATTTTTACAAAGCAATTTTTTATGCAGATTCATCAAAACTGCGTAAATGAATTACTATTATTAAGCACGCCTAATTAGCTCAGTTGAAGTGAATCTATTATGCACCAATCCATAGAAAAGTACACTGATGCTTAACACTTTTTGCTTATAATTTTATATTTTATTTACTGTTTTGCATGTTGTCAATCATCTGTCAAGTTTTTGATAACAACCAATGTTATGATATGCTCTTTCAAATTAAGTTATAAGCTCAGTATGGAGCGAATAGTTAGTAGAATTTCTCAACAACAAAAAAAAAAAAATAAGCAGTAAGTGTTGCAACAAAATAATAAATTTATAAGTGTTATTAATGAATTTATTGCAGTTGTTACATTGCAGGCAGCAATGAATGTATGAATCTGTTACTCTGTTGCTTTTTCTCCACACAGTTTTTACATTATGTAATGTAATATGCAGCATTCCAAATAACTGTACTTAAAAAAATAAATTTTCCGTGCATACTCTTAGGATGAACATTATATGCTTGAAAGACATGAGTATTTGCATGTTAATTTGGACAAGGTATAAGAAAAATGTATCATTGCTTTTCAAACGGAAACTGTAAGCAAATTAATGCTTAATAGAAGCAATAGTCCATTCATCTTTTAGATTTCTTTCCATATCTATCTTTCGTTTTCCTGAAGGAACCGCTTTAATCAACTGTGGTTTGGGAAACGATGCTGAATGCACTGGTACTGTAACCGACTGAACAATTGCATACACAGGTTCTAATCTTTCACAATGTTTTTAACTGTACTATCTTGATATATAAAAATCACGTGTCACGATGTTCCGGTATAGAAATGTTTAATGTTTACAATTGAAATAAACTTTGGAGGATCTCGAGAAAATGTAAGAAAGAAGCATTCTAGCCTCCTAAATTTAAATAAAATTAAATTCGTTTTTTGGAACCGAACAACGTCTGTCAAGTATGTTCATAAAACTAGTATGAAATGATTTTCGACTGGGCCGAAGTTAAAATACCCCCACGTCCGAACCAAAGTATATTCAAAATCACTTTGTATGGGAGGTAAGCGTGGTTTTCATATTCGTTTTCAATATATGTGGAGTGCATATTAAATATAGAAGCTCTTTAAATATAGAAGAAATTCCTAGAATCTTTACCGTTTGGATAGTCACTTTGTATGGGAAGTAGGCGTGGTTTTCATCCAATTTGCCTCATTTACGAATTTGACCTTTATTTTGGAGATAAAAGCTTAAATATCGAATTTCGTTTAGATAGCTTTAAAATTGCGGCTGTAATCGTCCTCACAGACGGACATTGCTAATCGACTCGGATGTTGGTGCTGATCAAGAATATATATACTTTTCTATACCTACCACGCCTCCTTAAGGGCGTTACAAACGGAGTGATAAAATTAATATACCTCGTTTACGTTTTTTAAACGTATGGGTATAAATAAAGTGCAAGCACTGAAATTGAAATTAAAATTTTTATACAAACGTTCCTGATTTTAACTTTTTCCAAAAAAAAACAAGTTACTAAAAATGGAATTTTAAAAAGAACCATGTAAATTGCAAGAAATTTTAACTTTGACGAGCTATCACTAAAACATTTTTTATCCGATCGATACGATCAGTATATCAATAGAAAGGCAATTTTATAACCTTTTCAGCTACACTAAGGGAAAAAGTTATGTAGTCAGTACAGAGACAGCTATGTAAAATCTATGCACTGCAACTTGTATGAGAATGCAACGAGAGCTGTATTTACTGAGTAAAGGGAGCGTGTACTGACTACATATCAATTTATTCACTTTTTAAAATGAATAAAAAATGTATTCAATACATCATGTTATGTGTTGAATACATAGCAGACTTCAATAGATACAAACAACGTGTACTCAATCAACGTGTTATGTAATTTTTTACAAAATCTTTACTCAATACATAAAATATAGACTCAGTACACGTCCCTCTTATACGATTGAAGTGACACATTTATTCAGTACATAACATATGGACTCAGTACACGTATCTGTTGCACATCGGCACACAATTTTGCTGTTTTATGTCATTCGTTTCTTGATTTTCAAATAAGCAACACCTCTAAAGCCTGTAGAAAATCAGAGCGGGAATGAGTTTATCCACTGTACTCTAGAACAAAAGCGATGATTGGATAAGAATTAAATGGCTGGGTTTCTATAAGTAATTGCCAATTATTTTGTGAAATCTAGTCATTTCTTTATTAAGTTATTTATTGCAAGTGTTGAGAGGGTGATTAACGCACAGACATTATGCATGTACTCATTGCATAAAATTATGTTTTTAACATATGTAATGAGTAAATGATGTATGTACTCATTATATAAATGTATGCACTAAAAATATGTAATGAGTAAATTATGTATGTAATCATTGCATAAAATTATGCATTTAAAATATGATTCTATGTAATACGTACATAAAATCTTTACTCATTACATAAGATTGTTTGTAACAGTTTGCGATGAGTACAGTGTGAATGTACTCACCACATACATCCATGAATTCACGACACATATTTATGCGTTGAGTACATAAAATTTTTTATTGACTACATAACCACTTAAAAGCATTATGTAGTCAATAGAGATTTCAACATGTACTCAATACATAAAAAATGTAAAATTTTTGTGTGCAGAAAACTATGCGATGAGTACATAAATTTATGTATTGAGTCCATAGGTTTTTCCTTCTGTGTATTCACGCTTTTCTGAAAGTTCACGTATTAATATATGAAATTTGGTTGGAGGAGAGTTTTTGAGTTGGTCGAATTTGAATTTTTTTTAAAAGTAACAATCTCTTAAAAAAATGTAGTTTTACCCACTCGTCAATTGTAAAATTTGTAAAAAAATTAATTAAAAAATTTGACTTTTCATGTAAATATCTTGGTCGGATTTTAACGTTTTTTCAGTTTTTCTAATTTTTTCTAAAAGTTTGTTAAATTTTCTATCAAATGTGATCAAATTCAAATTACATCAAAGTTCTTACCAAAAGTATTTTTAATGAATTTTCTTAATATTGTCGTTAGTTATTTAGCGTGTGTTAAAACCAAATGTCAAGAGAGAGAAAAAAACTGTCTCAAATTGAATGTTCTAATTTCTGAAGCCAATAACTCCGCCACCTGCGAATAAATTTTATTTATTTCTTTTTTGTATTTAAGTGTTATCAGTTAACTTAAAAAAAACTTTTGAAAATAATACCGTTTTTTGTTTGTTTATATTTAAATTATTCCTTTTAAAAAACGACCGTACAATTTGATTTTTTCTTATAATATGGGGTAAAAATGATTTTTGTTGTAAAAAAACAAAAACTCAAAATTGCATTTTTGATTTTCTTTCAAAGTCTATACCGAATTTTAGGTGAATTTATTTTGTCTTGACACTAAAATAATAAACTGTCCGTGCCATCAAAAAATCAAGGCTACCTACCCCCTATAATTTTGTTGACAAAATTAAATTTTGAAGTGAAACTTCTTTGGCGGCGAGTGAAATTTCAAGGTCATTTTTCGTGACGCTAGGCTAACGTTTTCAATTAATATGAAAATTAAAAAAAAATTATTGCCGCTGCCAAGAATTGAACCCCGAACATCGTTGCTTATAAGACGGAATCTACTCCCTTACGCCACGTAGGCACATGAAACAAGTCTAACAAAATGTAATTAAAAGTGAACACGTAACATAATGAAAATAACATTAACTTTAGATTAACATTAACATTACATTATTAACATAACCGTAACATTAATTTCCATCCTACAAGTATGCACGGAAAAAAAAATAGAAAAATAGCTAAAACAGGAGCAGAACGCGTTCGTGAATATAGAGAGCGAATTAGAGCTCTTAAGAATACAGCCGCTGCTGGGTCTGCAACTAATGATGAAGGTAAGGTGATTGCAACAACGGCTGAGTTTCAAAATGCATTTTTCGAAACATCAGTGTATTTTGGTGAATCTACAAAGAACCAATCCCCGAAAAACACACTGATGCATCTCAACAAAATTTTAAAGCCAACCAAGTTGATGTACTCAACAATCAACGTTCGCTGCTTTATGAGGCCCTCTATCAACATAGCAATTATTATGATCAGGAAGCAGGAGGTAATAATGAACAAGATTTACCTCTGCTTTCGGAGGCTCCTTCAAAGAGTACTATGAAAATGCAATCCAGCATTCAAAAAGTAACAGTGTTGAGAAGACATTCGAAAGCAACTAAAACACCAACTGAACTAAAACAAGGAACGAAAATAACTGTTATTTTACAATTTTCAAATGAAAAAAAATGGTCGAAAGACTTTTTCAAATATACCATTATGTTACAAATGTCCTCAGCCTCACGAATATTAAGTCGCTTTTAAATTTGAAACTGATTCTTTAAAACTTAATTTCTTGCCTAGTATATTTCGAGGAAAAATAAAGGTTACTTTTGACTTTTATTTTATCGGTCAAAAATAGCAGTTATTTTGTGACTTTAATTTTTTCGGTCAAAAATATCAAGCAATTTGTGTTTTCTTAAAGGCCGCTTGACAGATTGAACTGTTGACACCATGTGAAAATGTCTCACCGACGAGATGAAAATAATAATATCAAAATTTTTTTACCGGTAAAATGACTTGAACAAATATAAATTACCTGATATTTTTGACCGAAAAATAAACGGCAGAAAATAACTGTTATTTTTTCCCAAAAAAACTATAAGGCACAAAAAACTGTTACTTTTGTCGGAAAAAATAAAAATTAAGAGATAAAAGTTAATATGTGACATTTTCGACAAAAATCATATTCGGTACGGTCCCTGGATGCAAATATTGAATCAACAAATTATTATTCCATTTTGTATTGATTGAATTTCTTTTCAGATACTTTCGCTCTCTATTTCACACTAAAATCTCTCTTATTTCTTACTGTGGGGAAATTACGATTTCCGGGGCGCCGCGATTTGACGATGGATTCGAAGAGTACTCTTAATAAAAATAAGAATAGCCAAAGGAAATGTTTTGTTATCGATTTGTTTTCGAGTTATCGATTTTTTAAATTTTATTTTTTGCTATAAAGTCTATGAAGTAAATCGGCTATATTATTCTTAATATATAACCGATATTAATGAATAAGGTGTTATATAAAAGGTTATATATAAGGCTTTTAGAAAAATTTTAAATTAATGAAATTTGTTGAGTATTTTGTATTTTATAGGCATTTTTGTTCAATAAAAAAATATTTTCTTACACAAAACCGTTATTTTCTCAAAAATTACCGTTATTACTATGAATTATAAAAAGTAAATTATTAAAGCTTGAAAATTTATCTTTCATTTGATATATAATATATATAATTTATTTGACTTTTTGTGGTGTTTTTTATGATACAATGATTTGCCCTTGTACGGGAAATTGCTGATTTCACTCATTTGTACCTTAGATGTTTTGCTTTCTTACTCCATATTGACGAATATTGCCATTACAATAAATAATTGTTTTTAAGGCAACATTGTAGCTACAATATTTATATGAATTAACGGGATTTTCAAGTCAGTGAAAAAAATTTGGGGAGATTACGATTTCCGGGGCGCTGCGTTTTGACGATGGATTCGAAGACTACTCTTAATAAAAATAAGAATAGCCAAAGGAAATGTATTGTTATCGATTTGTTTCCGAGTTATCAATTTTTAAAAATTTTTTTTTTCTATAAGGTCTATGAAGAAAATCGGCTGTATTATTCTTAATATATAACCGATATTAATGATTAAGGTAAAATTTAAAAGGTTATATATAAGGCTTTTAGAAAAGTTTTAAATTAATGAAATCTGTTGAGTACTTTGTATTTTATAGGTATTTTTATGCAATAAAAGAATATTTTCTTACATAAAACCGTTATTTTCTCAAAAATTACCGTTATTACTTTGAATTGTAAAGAGTAAATTATTAAAGCTTGAAAATTTATCTTTCATTTGGTATATAATATATATAATTTATTTGACTTTTTGTCGTGTTTTTAATGATACAATGATTTGCCCTTGTACGGAAAATTGCTTATTTCACTCATATTTACCTTAGATGTTTTGCTTTCTTACTCCATATTTACGAATATCGCCAATTCAATACAATATTTATATGAATTAACGGGATTTTCCAGTCAGTTAAAAAAATTTGTATTTTTTGGTCGACCAGTTAATAAAAAAATATAAATTTTTTTATCTATCGAAAAAAAGGTAAAACTTTCAGCTTATCAAAAAGTATATATTTTTAGTACCTTAAAAACGAAAATACTGCAGAAAAAAACGGTTCTTTTAATTAAAAAATTCAAATCTGATATATATTCGCTTATAAATTAAAAAACATTTTTGAAATTTTATTTGTATTATATATTGTTGAAAAGGCATTTAATTACCTTTCGAATAGCATGTCAATCTTTAAGATCCATTGGATATTGGCAAAGATATAGAAAATTATGTGAACAGATTTTTTAACAAAGAAAACACTTGGAAAATTTTAATTTTATGTAATATAGTGTGAAATTAAATAAAAAATTTATATTTTTATATGTCAAACAAAAGGTTGAACTGTTAGCTTTTCAAAAAAAATATATTTTTAGTAACTTAATAACGTAAATTTTTTAGAAAATAACGGTTCTTTTTATTAAAAAATTCAACTTTGGAATAAATTCGCTTATAAAATTAAAAATATTGTAGCAATGATATTTATAAGATATATATTTGCAAGGTCATTTAATGACCTTTAAAATGACATATCAATCTTAAGGATCCATTTAGTAACGGCAAAGATATAGATGTTTTTTTGAACAGATCTTTTAACAAAAATTTTTTTTAAGAAATCGATAACTCGATAACTAATAGAGTTATCGATATTTTGTTCGGCGAATCATGTTTTTTTGTTGTTCTCTACCAGAAAACATCTTCAAATCGCGGCGCCCCGGAAATCGTAATCGTGCCCTTACTGTTAAAGAAGTTTCACTTCTGCCACGTGTACGTTGCTACACGCGAGTTTTTTTTTTAAAATGTTGTTTTTCTGTTTTTGAAAGAAATAATTAAATAAATAAATAATTTTTCTGAAGAAAATAGCTTTATACCTCCAATCAATTAAGAGATATAGCCTCGAACTTATTTTAATAATCTCGCATACAACACTGGTTTACAAATATCGAAAACTTGTTTGTACTTTGAATGCCACTATCCTTTTCTCATGTAAAATCGGTCGCTAATTCCGCTAAAATTATTTTTTTCGGTCGCTAAAAATTATTTTTTTTTTCTGTCACTCCGTTTTCGAGATATTGCCCACTGTAGGGTTTTCAACGAAAAAAAAAAAGTTGGTTCCACTTAATTGCATATATCTCCAGAACCAACAACAGTAATCAAACAAATGATATATCAAATAAAAGCTAATAAAATTTCTTACAAGCAATGCAAACACCATTTTTTGGTCGAGTTGTTAGTTTTGGCGGAATAAATTCAAATTTCGGGGATTTTTTTTATTTTTCAGAAAAATTTCCAAAAAAGACAAAATAGTTGCAAATTTCGTTAAGAAATTAAAATATTTTATTACTTTTGATATTTTTTACTAAAAGCCTATAGTTTTCAAAAAAAAATAAGCTATTGTTGAAGAAAATCTATTGAGAAATGAAAAAGTTGTGTTTAATGGAACGAAATCACCCAAATTGTGTGATTATCAATTTATGCATTTGGACTTATTTTATTGTCATAAAAAAAAAATGAGAACTAAAGGTTGTTGTAATAAAATAATATATTCTTCATTTTTATTGTTCTTTTAATAATTTACATTATTTAAGTTGTATATAATTATTATTTATAATTTTTATTGTTGCATTAAACCATTTATATTGTTATTTACATTGTAAATAATTTTTATTTATCATTCAGAAATTCAAAATGATTAAAATTATTGTTATGTCGTTTATTTAATTCGGGATCGGTTTCTCTGATGAGAAACCAACAATAGTCGCCCATCATTCCTTCGTGCCAAAATCCTTGGTACCGATTCTCAATTGCTTTCATCTGTTTTTCGGAATTAGCGACCGATTTTACATGAGAAAAGGATAGTGGCATTCAAAGTACATATTGGCTGTAAACCAGTGTAATTATAAATAGGCAATCAATAAATTGGTCGAATTTCGAACCCAGGCGATACTAGTTTCATATTAATCAAAGAGCGGGCTTTTTCTCAAAAATTTAATTTCTCTCTTCAAAGGTTGAGAACCCCCTCTATCAGATATATCATTAATATATTCATTCTGCATATCTGGGCAACATAACCTTTCGAATGATATAAGTTTAATTTATTTTGAGTTTTAATTAATACCAAAAAAGCGTACGACAAACTTTAATGTTTACGTATTAATATATAAGATAAAATAAATTACTGCCAATATGTTTGTCAAATTGCATGTTTGTTTGTTGCGTTTGCTGATTGAATTGACTAATTTAGTCGTTAATAAAAAACATACAAGATTTAAGTATTACAAATCCTACTTGATTGTTATATCAATTTGATATGGCATAATGCATATAACAGGATGATTACAAATATGTTGCACTTTTTGGTAAAAAAAAATTACGAAATCAAAACTTTCTTAAATCAAGTCCCGAAACGATCTCGGGATTGTATATTCACATCCCGAAAATACCGGGATCAACAAAACACCAAAAATTGACATCCCTACTTCCGACTCTTATTCGATGCTCAGTTGCGACAATACGGATTTAATTCCAACTCGCGGCAATAATTTTTATATGGAAATTTTCATATAAATAATTGCTTTTGACAGTATTATAAGCTTCTTGAATAAAGTGACCTTGAAAATGTTCATATTAATTGAAAACGTTACCCAAGCGTCACGAATAAGAGACCTTGTCAATTCACTCGCCGCCAAAGAAGTTTCACTTCAATAAAATAAAGAAAAGAAGTAAGAGTCACTTTAAGAGACATCTTAATATATAAAAGACAAGCGTCCTGCTCCGTGCCCAATATCGTAAAAAATGTTTAGCCTGGACCAGAACCTATATCGTAAAACCTGTTCAGCCTTTACCAGAACCTGTTAGAAAATTATCCATATGAAATGTTTGTACTTACTAAACCTTTTGCTCTATATCGTAAAACATGTTTAGCCTGGATCAGAACCTGTTGTAAAATTATCCATTTGAAATGTTTGTACTTACTTAATCTTTTAAGACCTGTTCACAATGGACCAGAACCTGTTATTAAATTATGTATTGGAAATCTTTGTACTTTAAGACTATCGTCATTTTCCTCAACTACTATACATCAAACATCATGTCTTGCTATTACCGTGCTTCTTAATTAACAGAACCGCAACCTATTCGGTCTGCATAAACTGAACAGCAATTATTACATTCAGTGACGTTGGTGTCAATTGGAATTGCTAGAATTAAATCACAATGTTTGGTCTTCTGATCCAAGTTTTAGCGATTGGCTACTCAAGTTAGAAAATGGAGGATGAAGATATCATAGAAATTCCCGCTCATTTTGTTTGTAAAGGTTCGCTTATTAACCCTTTCAATGGCTTGCCTAGAATAATCATGTATAATTTTTTTAACTTATATTCCCATCATTAAAGCAATAAAAAGATTAAAAAACATCCCTCTGATTTTTACATGAGCTGCTTTGCTTTTGGCAGGCTGTCTAATATAATGGACAAAACCATGATAACGTTTTATTATAATATTTAAGTTCAACTAAAACAACCGGAGACAAATGCAAATGCGTTATTTATGCAATTGCTATTATAAAAAAAAAAATTATGGTGATCGTGGCGTGCAGGTTAAGTGTGTGGCTTAGTACGCTCGGAGCCCGAGTTCGATCCCCAGTCGCGGCGAAAAGTTTTTTCAATAAAAAATTTTTCAGATCGGTCACCACCTCTCTGCAGACAATGGCAAACCTCAGAGAATAAATAATGCCATGTAAAGCTTCTTGAGAACATGAACTTTAGCCGTTCGGAGTCGGCATAAAACGTGTAGGTCCAGTTCTCGGTTAATTGTGTGCAAACATTTAATAACACACATAACACAATTGATGATAAGAAGCTCGGTCAAAGTCCTTTCAAGGGCTGAAATGGCCAATTTGTTTTTTTTTTTTTATTATAAAAAAAAAATTATACTTTGCACACCAATCACAATACTCACTTTATTTGCAAAATTTATTAACACGCGATATAAAAAAATTGAAGGCTACTGTTGGGCATAAAATCGAAAATCTAACTAAGTTAAACGTTATATATCTCCCTAAAATTATTTTTTATATGTTGGCACAACTTCACTTCATAGCACCAACCTATTTGATTTTAGAAAAAAACTTTGGAAAATAAAAAAAAAAATTTTTCCGAAGTGTCCAATATAATGGACAAGTGCATTGAAAGTGTTAAATAGATTTTTGGCGATGCTTTGAGTCCGAATATCATCAACCATTATTCCAAAATTGCTATCCTGTACCCAAAAAATTCCGAAGTGAACGAAGTCAACGAGCAAGTTCTAAATATTTTAGTTGGTGACACAGTGAGAGATTTGAGCACGGATTAAATTGAAGACAGTGATGATAGCGATAAACAAAATTGCCCTGCCGAGTTTTTGAATAAATTTTATCCTTCAGGAATGCCACTGCATAAGTTAAACCTCAAAATTGGAAGTATTATAATACTTCTTCGAAATTTCCATACCAAAAGAGATATCTGTAATGGAAGGTGGTTAGTTTTGAAAAACCTAAAAACTTAATTTATCATCGCACAAGTATTGACAGGTGCACTGGCGAACATTAAATAGTTTTCATACCTAGAATTGATTTGGCCCCGACAAACACAGATTTACCTTTCACTCTCCGAAGCCGTCAATTTCCAGTTAAACTGACATTTTCAATGACCATAAATAAATTGCAAGGTTAAATATTGCAAAAAGTAGGAGTTGTTCTAAAAAAACTGGTATTTAGTCATGGGCAGTTTTAGCGGGCTGATGATGTAAAACTAAGCATTATAGATGGCAAGGTACAAGGTTAATTGGTTAAAGTTCTAAAACATGGTGTTCACTATGTCAATTTCAATGGTCAGTTGTTGTCAGTCACATGAAAAATGCCAACACGTTGTCATTTTTTTCTGTTTGACAATGGCGAAAAATAGGAAAAACTGATCCCTTCACATGTTTATAGCAAAAAGTGCAAAAAAAAATGTTATTTATGTGATTTTTTAAACTTTTAAATTTCCTGTCAAACAAAAATGACTAAGGGCCAGTTTTTCAGTGCGGGTTTAAACTCGAGTCAAATTAAACTGAGATTAATTCACCAAAAAGAGATGTGAAACTCTGTTTAACTAGATATTGTAGCATTCGTTTAAGTTGAATTGACTTAAATTATCATATGATGTGTTGTTTTTTGCTTAAACCGAGCTTAAACGTCCAATTTTGGTGAGTTAACCTTGGTTTAATTTGACTAGAGTTTACACCCGCACTGAAAAACTGGCCCTAAGTGAAAACCAAGCATAAGAATTTTTTTACTAGAAATGTTGTATATACGGAAGTTTTGTAAAAATAATTTAATAAACATGTTTTCAAATAAAAACCTTTGTATATAAATTCAATAAATTTTTTGTCGCATTTTGTACTCTAAATGGTTCCTTCCCGTCGTAGGACGGGCTTTTACACTAGTCTTAAAATAATTCTTAGGATCAAATTGTTATTTTTTTTCACAAAATCTCAACTTAGATCTTATATGGTGAAAATAAATTAATAATAAACTTAATCAAATAAACTAATCATAAATGTCTGCTGGTTGCTGTTACTGAAAACTAGCAAAAAAATCAAACGTAAAAATTTAATTTAATTTAACTTTTATAATAAACATTTGTAAAAATTTATTTTTTTAAAATTCGACAAATTTTAACATATTTAGAAAATATAACGAATACAATATTAAAAATATGATAATTTCGTAAGTTTAAACAAAGATAAATCAAAACAAGTGAAAAAAAGTCTAAAGTCGGTCTAGGCCGACTATAAAATACCCTAAACCTACTTTTCAAAAAAAAAACATTTTATTGAAAATGGGTGTGTCCGTGGGCGGATGAAGCCTATATTTTATATGCATTTAAATGTTGCAGAAAAATTTACACATACCAAGTTTTATTAATGAAGCTCACAGTAAATGCCTTTATTATGCTTTCGCTATGGGAGGTGGGCGTGTTTATGGACGGATTACTCCCAATTTTTGAACACACCTTAGTTTTGGTATAAAATACATACATACCAAATTTGATCTCTCTATGACAAACTTAATCTTATTTATTCGGTTTAAACTTTTTGGGTGGTGTGGGAAGTAGGCGTGTCCGTGGGCGGATGACGTTAATTTTCTAATTTTCGCTAAGATTGTTTTAATTTTAAACAATCTTAGTTTTGTCATGAAAAACATACGTGCCAAATTTTATCTCTGTTGGTTAAACATAGGCTTATTTATTGCGTTTTCAATTTTTAGGTTGTATGGGAGATGGGCGTGTCCGTGAGCGGATTAAATCCATTTTTGAAAGAAATCTTTTTGTTGACCCAAAACACATACACACCAAATTTTATTGTTGTAGGTTAACTACACTCAGGGAAAAAATGCTGTTTTATCAAACAAATCATGGGCTGAAATAACAGATTTCACTGTTAAATACCATCCAACAAATGAAACTTTCAAATCAACAGTCGGTTGACTGTTGGTCTATGGAACACGAAACCCATATATAAACTTATTTATTGAAATTTGATCACTGCTTTCAAAGTTCATGTATGGCCGAGTGTGCTAACGTGTGCGTCTAGTTATCGAGTGTCCACGGTTCAAATCCGGCAAGGCCAATAAAAAAATTTTTTTTTATATAAAATATTTTTTTTTTAATAAAAAATGAAATTTGCAATTTTTTTTTTTTGCAAGATTGTAAGCATTTTATTTTGAAGGTTATTTTTGACCCAACAATTAATGAAACAGAATTATTATTATTTCAATTATTAAATTACAATTTTTGATACTTGCACAGCTAAGGTTCGAACCCACGTCTCCCGCGTGACAGTCTAATGCACATCCACTGAGCTACTGGCAACGATAATATAAATATAGCAAAACACATATAAAAACTATTGCTTAGAAAAAATTGACAATTCAATATAAGCACAAAAATATTTCAACAGATGATTTTAACAACACAAAAATACTTTGAAACGTTCATTCAACAAGGAAAATTGTTAACTTAAACGCAAATCATTCAATCGAACAGTGTTTCGAAATAACAGCGGCCGACTGTTAACATTACAGATGATATTTTTCTGAGTGTATGAGCTTATTTATGCAGTTTTCAATTTTTCGCGTTATATGGGAGGTAGGCGTTTCCGTTGGCGGATGATGTCCATTTTTCAAAACCATCTTTTTTTTGTCATAAAAAACACACGTGCCCAATTTTATATCTATACGTTAAACAGAGGCTTATTAATTCCGTTTTCAATTTTTGGGTTGTGTGGGAGGTGGGCGTATCCATGGGCGAATGACACCCATTTTTAGCATAACTATGAGCTGAGTTATGCAGTTTTCAATTTTTGCGTTGTATGGGAGGTAGGCGTGTCCGTGGGCGGATTCCAAAAATATTCAATAGTGCAGATTCGTGGGTCTATGTGACCATGTGTGTTTTATACAATTATCTCAACTCCTTCTTTTTATCCTGTGTATACGGACAACACACAGGACATTGATAGCTCGACTCACGTATAGGCGCTGATCAAGAATATATATACTTTTCTATACCGGACTCGCTTCGTTCTATGCGTTACAAACGTTTGCACAAAGTTAATATACCCTGACCTTTCAGGTTTAGGGTATAATTAATTCATTGTTCAGATTTTTTAAAAATTTTTTTAGATTAATTACAAACTGTACCTGCTATGCTGTTGTACATGCTGTTGTAAATGTCAGTGTCTATTAATTGAACTGGATTAAATTTCGCTCTCAAAATTTCATGTTTCCTCAATTATACCAGATTCCTTTTTTTCAAATGTGGCAAGTGTAAAAAACTAACCAGCAGGACAACCAGGAAAAATTCCCATTCGAGTTATTTCTCTTTAGCTACGTGGTAAGGCATTCCACCGACTTACAGCATTGATGAAAAAAAGGTTGGCGGTAGTTAGTGACTTACGCCTTTGTTTCTTGTAACATTACAACTTCGTGATATGCTGAACTGGAGCTTTCTTATGTTTATGCTTTCTTATGTTTTTGATTTATGTTTTTGGTCCGGATATACTTTACAATATTTTAACAAGCCCATTGCTAGCACTTTCATAGAATCCTCATGAAGATTTACAAGTATGCAATGAAAAATCAATTAAAATCGATTCTTTGTCTCAGGGAAATATGCTGAAATAATAAGTTTTGACCTATTTCGGCTCAAGGAATATAAAGCTGCAAACAAGTTTATTCTTTACTTTGTCGTTATATAAGTGTGCTTAAGACGTGAAGTGTCAGCCGAAGTGTCATATCCAGTAGAACTTGAGAAAATATTTATTCGTTTTCACGTAAGTCTTAATATCTCTCGAGCTGGTGTAAAGAACAATTTGTCGTCATTTGCTACTAACTATTGTAGATATTTGGTCAGCGCAGTAATTCCGCTTATTTTACTACAGAACTGAAATGAATTAATTTCTTCCATACCTAAGTCAAAAATGAAACAATTGTAAAAATATTCGACATTCTTTTGCATATTTTATTTGAAATATGATTTTGTTTTGTTTTTTTTTTTGTTTTGTTTTGCTTTTTTTTAACAATTATTTTAACATTAACAACAGTTTTATGTTTTTTCTTCTGATTTGTTTTTTTTTTTCTTTTTACTCATGTTAAATTATTAATAATATCTTTAGGTTATATTTTTATAATAATTGTTTGTTTTGTTTTTTTGCATTTTCTTTTATATTTGCTTTAATAAAAATTTGTTTTATATTACTTCGTAAATAATAATTATAGCTCTCCTATTTTTCTTTTGTTTTTTTTTTTTAATTATTTAATAAGTAAATATTTTATATTGTTTTTATTTTTTGTTAAGTGTCTACATTAAATGTATAAATATAAATAGCAATTTAAACTGAAAACATTTTTTTTTATATAGTATTTATTTGCATAAGTTAATTGTTATCGATTGTTATGAAGTTTTTGCTATTTGTGTGCCGATAAAAAAAATCGAAAAAATTATATACGAAATAATTATAATTTAAGTATTTGCTTAAAATTCGTAATAAAATTAATTTGAAAATATATAAAAATTGTTGCTCATTTTATTTGTATGTTCTTGTTTAGCTGCAAAGTTTTTAAATTTTTTAATCTTCTGTTGTTTTGTTATCTTTTTATCTATACAAAAATTAATGCTAGCTAGTTTTACATTTAGTCAAACTTGACATTAAGTCGAATGAGTCAAATTTCTGTTTGTTATTTTTTTTTTATTGTTTTGTTTTTTTTTTCGTCTAAATAAACTTAGCAAAGCTTATTAATTAATTGCATGATTGAATTTTCGGCGTTAATGAATTAGTTTTTTTTTGTGGTTTTTTGTAAGTTTTTTAACAAATTTCGTGCATTCGTTTTTGTTTTATTTTTGTTTCTGTTTTTTAGTTATTTTGTTTATTAATGTTGTTCTTTTGCTGCTTAAATAAAATCCATTTATTAATGTTTTTACAATTTTGTTTTGTTTTTGTTTTGTATTTTTTTTTAATAACTTTCACAACATCGAGAGTTTGTTTATTAATATTTTTTCTTTAAATTCTTGTTTTTATATTTTTTAAATTTAAATATATTATTAAATATTTTATTAGCGTAGCGCTTGTTTTTAATTTAATGCTTTGACTTTAAGTGTTTTTGTGTTAATTTTATTAAAAAATGATTGGTTTACTTTAGAAGTAGTTAAAAATAAACAATAAACAAATTAAAAGTTTTTGCTCAGATCTGTAGCTATTTTTGTATGTTTTTTTTTTTTTGCTTAAATTTTATTTTGTTTTTTTACCTAACATTAATAAACTACTTTTTAAGTCCCTAGCATAATGTTTTTTTGTTTTTCTGTTTTTTTTTTTTGTATTTCTTTAGTTTTCTATTTACTAATTTTTACTCTACATAACGTTGAAGGCGCATAATATTCACAATGTTTGTTCCTAAAATTTAATAAATAATAAATTATATTTTTGTTTTGTATCAAATAATATACAACAAAATAAATTTATTTTCAAGCAAATGCTTTCTTTTAGCTTGTATCTTCTTTTTTTTGGTGGCTGTTTTTAAAAGCTTTTTCTTTTTAATTCTTTCTTTACAATTTATACTACATAATTTTAAAAGCTCGACTTTCTGTTTTTTGTTTTTTTTTTTTTTTGGTTTTTGTTTTTTTAATAATTAATTCAATTTTAGGCTTAATTTTGGTGAAAAAGCTTGAAATTAAGTTTTAAAATATAAAACAAGATGAAATGTTTTTCAAATATCTTTGATGTTATAAAATATTTTTTATATATATATATATATATATATATAATGTTTGTGTTGGTTTTTCACATAGTTTAATTCGAAAATTTTTTGATTATTATAAATCCGCATATTTAAATATATTTATATATAATTAATGAAAACTCTGCTTAGATATCATATCCTGTAATATTTTAATGAAAGTATATTTTTTATATATATATAAATTTTTTTTTTTGTTTTCACTATGAGTCTATTTTAGATAATTCGTTTCTTTTTTCTTTTATGTTTTGTTTTTATTTCAATTTGGTGTTATTGAAGCTCTAATGCGAGATCTTATATTTAATGAAAAATAAAAAGATACTCATATTTTGAAAAAAAAAAAATGTGTTTAAAACAAAACAATCTAAAATAAGACGAGCGCATTATTAAAAGCATTACAAAATTAATATTAAATAACTAGCTATTAAAAAAAAGTGAATTTATAGAATTAGCCTTAACTATGCAGTTTAAAATGCGAGCACATTTAAAAGAACGATATTTCGAAAATTTCATTTAAAAAGAAATATAATTTCTAGATAAAGCCTGACGTGGAAATAAAAAACAGAACCGTTTAAGGCTTTAAAAACGTTACCCTCCATCAAAAGGTTGCTTTGATGGTACAAATACTTGTCATTCTTAAGGTTCTTAAGTTGTACCCTGCAACATGGTTTTTTATTACGTTCGCTGCAAAGTGGACCCTCTCATGTTTGCCCTTATTTTACATAGTTAAATCACTCTTAGGGTCCTACCGATATTTTTACATGATGATTGGTGTTTTTGACCGTGTGATGACCGTGGCGTGCAGGTTAAGTGTGTGGTAAGCACGCTCGGAGCCCGAGTTTGATCCCCAGTCGCGGCGAAAAAGTTTTTCAATAAGAAAAATTTTTCTGATCGGTCACCATCTCTCTGCAGACAAACCTCAGAGAGTAAATAATGCCATGTAAAGCTTCTTGAGAACATGAACTTTAGCCGCTCGGAGTCGACATAAAACAAACATCGGCATTGTGTGCAAACATTTAATAACACACACAACACAATTGATCATAAGAAGCTCAAAGAAGGTCAAAGTCCTATCAAGGGCTGAAATGGCCAATTTGTTTTTTTTTTGTTTTTTGATTGGTGTTTTTGCTCCATGATTAATAAGTTTATTTACTTATTTATTAATAAAAAAAAATTTCTGTAGTAAAAATTATAAAAACGATGGTTATTTTGTTTTTTTTTTTCAAAATGCTTCAATTTTTTAAGAATTTTACTTTATTTATCTACCCGGCTACGGCACTGAGAAGAACAGTACTTTATACTTTTTTGAATTATATGGAAAGTTGTATGGAAAGCTTGGCGATTCAGCCATTATCTAATATACCGTCTGATGAAAGGCACGTTATATTTCGAAGTCACAGTTGCATAGTGCATTTATTCCGTCCACTTTTGACAACGTTATTATAAAAGACAAAATAGGCCTCTTTCAAAACCTTATAACTATTTCTAATATAGGTCCAAGGAAGGTCGATTTTAGCTTTTTTTTTAGTGGTACTCTGTATTGATAACATTTGTCTTCATGCCAAGTTTATTATTTTATATTAAATAATTTTTATCATATCATAGGTGCCTCAAGTATTAAAGACCGTATGGTAACAGAATTTGGTAATTATAATGCTCACTTTAATTTTATAAAAATATAGACAGTGAACCTTGTACAAGTTCCAAAACAAAATCCTCCAAGAAGTGCAAGTCAATAAATTCCTAGAACTTTTTTTATTGTTCATAATAGTGTCTAAAGTAGTCTCTGTGCAAAGTTTTGTTATTGCTTAATAAACAAAGCTACAAAATTTGGCCCTTGGTTTAATGAAAAGCCAAAAATTTGTAAAATTCAAAAACTATAAATTAATAGCTTTTGTGTAGATTTGTCTTCTCTTTTGAAACATAAAATTATTGCTTCGACTAAAATTTAATAAAAACTTTAATATCGAGTTAATAATTCGAGTTAGGTTATTAATATAATCGACAGCAGAAGTGTGACGAAAATAACACATTTCTTAAAACACATTCTGACTAGAGATGACCATTCAGATGATAACCCAAAAAGTTACAATTTACAAGAGACAAAACTTTTTTGACAAGACACAAAATACAAAAATTCCTGCAAATTTCAAATTATAACTCAAATAAGCCTAGCCAACCGTTTTTTAAATTTAATTCATTCTGAGCTCAGCGGTATCCCGGTTGACGTAGAATGTCCCATATGGGTCATTCTTTAACACGCCGTAGAGATTTGAATAAAAAATGACCATTTAACGTATGTGTCGAGAATTTGAGGTAACATTTCTCCATCGATACAAAAAACATTTTCTGTTTAAAATTCGACGTAGAATACGATATTTGGTTCATATCAGAATATAATATTTTTAATATGATACTTTTATTTTTTTGGATCTTCTGTTTCTTAAAATTCACTCTTTGTTCTTCAAAAAATGAAAAAAGTTTACTCTAGCTTAAAAAGAACCAAGGTAATAAATTTTTTGAAATGAGTCAAAATGAGTAAAAATCACAAAAATCTCAAACTTTTTACCGGCTCCTCTCTATTATATAAAAAAATCCTCCAACACATGTCTTCTTTTTTTTAATATAGAATCAGTAAAAATATTTCCAGGCAAATCAAATAAGTGTCGGTCAGAATGGTGTTCGATTTGTAAAAGAATAATCCATCTACATACAGTGGTGGAATAAGAAAACTAATAGTAACATACTTTTGCTCCAACAGCTTATTTAACAAAAATTTTATTTTCATAAATTGGTATCAAAAATTCAAATTCAATCTTCGTTAATTTAGTCTGGACGAAATAATAGAAACGTAGCTCTACTTTGACAATGTTTTTGTATATTTTCTTAAAATATGCCTTTGCTTGTGTTGGAAAGTTCAAAAGTAAGTATTTTGTTGTTTCTTCTTTAGTTTTGATGATATTTATGATATTTCCACGCCACATGTCCTCTCTTTGATTAAGAGAGCACTGCGAATATCATTCTGTAACTCTCATTTTACTATCTAACTAACAAAATTGGCCCAAATATTCGCCAATATAAAAGATTACCGCGACTTATTGCTTTTAAGAACCCGCCACATGTCCTCTCTGAGATTAAGAGAGGACTGCGAATATCATTCTATAACTCTCATTTTATTTCTATGAAATCAGATTTGTTTAGTTTTAAGAGATCTTAGAATTTTTGGATCACAATTCCACATTAGCTTTCATTTTATAGGCATTTCTTGCTTGGCATATAACATCATCACTGTTTAAATTATTTGAACATACTCAACAACCCAGATGGCATCTTTAATCAAGAATTTATGGCATACAAGAAATGAAGAGAAGCAACTCATTATCACGATATTTTCTACGCACACATTTAACGGTCTTTGTGGTGTACTTGAAATCGTATACTATACTTTTTGATCGTCTGATATATGTACATATCCACATCAGATCCGAAAATTTTCTCCTGTGTTTCATCTGACCTGAGGGGCCTCGGTAATCGAGTGGTAAGCGTGCTTGACTGCCAATCCAGAGGTTCCGAGTTCGAATCCCGTTCTAGCTATGGTTCTACGCTCTTTAATAGCTCTAATTCTCTCCTCATTTCTCATTTCAACTGAAATTAAAAATTCATCAATACATACAACTCAGGAAGTTGCAGTTGGTGGTAAAGATGTTTGTGGAATGATATTGCTTTATAACTCGAACAGACTCATATTCAAATTCGCATGTTGAAATATCGCTCCTCCACACATACAACATTCTACACTTGTTTCTCTTGATTTTGCTTTATCTCCTTCTTATTTATCTCCCCATTTCCGAACTAAGCTAGACTTGACTGAATTGGGTTGACACCTGAAATCCGTAGTTCAAAGGTTAAAAAAAAATCAATTTTGCCTAATTGTGCGGTTTGTTATCGGTTCTTTTAAAGAATTTTTCAGTTGCTCTGAGGTGCAAAGTGGGTTCTGATTTGATTTCCGCACCAACTGCTTGTCGGAAGAAAATTTAATTTTGCGATTCTCGATAATTTTTTTTTGGTTTAGCGACTGTATGTATTGCAATCAATGTCTAAAAAACAAACCGAGCTTCTTATGATCAATTGTGTTGTGTGTGTTATTAAATGTTTGCACACGATTGACCGAGAACTGGACCTAAATGTTTTATGCCAACACCGAACGGCTAAAGTTCATGTTCTCAAGTTCATGTGCCATTGTCTGCAGAGAGGTGGTGACCCATCAGAAAAATTTTGTTATTAAAAAAAACTTTTCGCCGCGGCTGGGGATCGAACCCGGGCTCCGAGCATGCTAAGCCACACACTTAACCTGCATGCCACGGTCACCACAATGTCTACTTCAGCACTCAATGTCTACTTCGTCTAATTTCCAATCAGTTCCGCTGTTTCTTACAATGATTTTTCTTTATCAATGATGATAAAGATAATTCCTCTAAGGTTTGTTTTCGTATAAATATTTAAACTTTTAGAATCGCAAGAGAAATTGTTTCTATTATTTTTTCCACCACTTCTGCTGATTTACATTCAGCTTCAACTATAGCTACAACTTTTCACTATTCGACTGCCTTTTTACACGCGTGTTTGGAAATTTGAAATTGTGCCCTTCACTGTTCTAAAGTATAGATAGGCAAGCGAGTAAAGCTCTTTTTTTAAAACGGACAGTCTCGAAAACACTTAAGAAAACTTTAGCGAACAGAACAAATATAAACTTGGTCTATTGCATGTTATATTTATGAACGAAAGCATTGATTACATCAATGCACATTATCCTTCTTATAAGAAAAATTTAAATCACAGTTAACAAAAATAAATTAAATACTTTACTATCACTTGTCATTTAAACATCATATGAATAAAGTTTTCCAATTGAGCTTAGTTTCGAAAAATGGCAGAGTTTTTTATTTTTTTCAGAGACTACTTCTTTAAATATAATAGGGGTATTCACACTGCCTTGGGCAGTTGGGTAGAATGGCAAATTTCATACATTTTGTTTTTGTAAAAGTGCCATTCTGCCCAAGTACCCATCTACCAATCTAATCTAGCTGACCCCCTTAATTTTTTGGGTAGATTGATTGAGTACTTTTTTCATGGGTTACCACCTTTTGCAAAAGTTGGCAATAATTGAATTGACAAAAAACTTAAACAAAGAAAACAAATTATAAGTGAATAATATAGACAAGTGTTAAAATGAGTTATTTTAAAATTTTTGAGATAAAAATTATTAAATGCCGCAAAGTTCACGTTGAAGATAACTCCTATATAAACAAACTTTTTTACGCCCGTTACGGCCAAAATTTTGCGCTCATAAAATGACATGAATAATATGGTTGCAACTCTTCTCTAGCACTCATTCATCTCTCATCAGCTGATATTCTACAAAGTACTCAATTGCAGTTAAGAGTGCTCGTAGTAGTCAAAAGTACTCAATCTACCCGTACCCTACTACCCAAGTCAGTGTGAATACCCCTAATTTATTTTTCTTGTTATAATCGTTTGCTTAATAATTTGTTACAATAAATTTATAAGTGCAGCGCTAAAAAAGCTTACTAACACATATGAAAATTTGGTATATATGCCCATCACTGTTCTAAAGCAGTGTGAGACAGTCGCCGCACGCAAGCAAATAGATTTTTCTAGCATAATGCGTTTCTGTTGAGAGCAGAGAAAACTCTATACTTGCTAGTTAAAGACTTCGTACTGAATGTTATTTAAACATTAGCATCTCTATGAGTGTTTCTTAAAATGTTTCTTTTCAATTATGTTCAATTGATCCTTGCAATGTGCTCGCATTTTAACTACATGATAGTGTGTGTTACTTAAAATTTTTAGACTTTTTATTATGAAAACATCAATAAGCTGATTTATGAATGAACCTCTACTTATATCCGATTTATTCTTGAATAATTATTTATTTTTTGTGTGTGATTTTTTTACGCGTTGGCAGTGTTTCGAATAAATCTTCTATAAGAATTAATTATTGAATGCAAAAATGGAAATCAGAATTATTTCTTTTTTTATTTTATAGTTTTTTTTTTTAACCAAAACTAATTCAATAACTATTTACATTCATTGTTAAGTACTAGTTTTAATTATTTACATTAACACTGATCAAAAATAATGCTCAACGAAACAAGTATTATGTACAAAACTTTTGAACAAATGCAAGCATATAGTTCTATGACGCTGATTATAATAATGTTAATTATGATGGTGATGATGATGATGAGCCATGAGTTTAAATATCGTCAATAACGTAACTAACACTGTTTGTTATGTACACAAAAATAACAATAATATTAAAAACGCTTTACTGGCAGATAAATGATTTTGCTAATGCAACGTGTGTCAACGACGCAACATTATTTAGAATATATATATATGAATATTTATAATTAGAGAAATGTGTAATGTTGGTGTGACTGTTTGTGTTAGTATATGTGAAAGAGTGTGTGTTAATTTTAAGTGAAGTTTTTTTTTTAGTTTAGCTTAGTTGAGTTTAGTTAAGTTTAAGTATCATGATTAATAAAATTAACGTGTTGGATTCTTATATAATTCTGGCTACTGCTGAGTTTGGCTAAAAGCTTTTTTTAATTTTGCAGCCAGCTGGTTTGTCTTGGTTATTGTGTTTTGTTTTTTTTTTTAGTTTTTTAATTTTTTTTTTTTTTCTTATAAAGATTTTAACTACGCATTGAGGCTGGTTTAAAAAATTCAAGAACCAGTCAAGCACAATTTTTAGCAAATTCTATTCAAATACTTGTTACTTGCTTGACTGCTACGACATTTAAGCCGTGCTTAGCGCACTTTATGAAATTGAATAAGATTTTGTGTTTATTTTTGTTTTTTGTTTTTGTTCAGTTGTAGTTGTTTTGTAGTCGTTTTGTAGTCATTGGTTTCATAAACATGGTCTAATGAAAGTTTTTGTTTCTAAGATTTTTCATAACAAATTTACTTTAATTGTAGGTATTCTTGCTAATTCCTTTAGCCAGCTATTTTTGAGTGTTTAATAATTAAGCAATAAAATTTATTTAGTTTTGTAGAGATTTGATTAAATTGCTTGCTGGAATATTTTTAAAAAAAAAGCTTTCTTCGATTTTAAAGAGTCGTCGTAAGTTTGGTTGCATTGAGTTTGTTGCAGTGTGTATAAATGTGGCGAATTGCATTTGAAAGCGTTTGTTTACATTTATTTACGTTACGTTTGGTTACGTTTAGGTTGTTGTGTTTGAAAATGTCGACATTACGTTGTGTTAATAGGTAAAAGTATGCTTAACGTTACGTTTGGCATTTACATAAGTAGCTTTAGTTAAATATATCGTTAGAGCTTTAAGCTTTCAGCTAAACAACATGCCTGTTGCTGTTGTGTTAGTTTTAATTTTTAACGTTTTTGTTTTTTTTTTTTTTTTTGTTTTGTTTAATGTGTAGCTTACCTTGCTAATGGTTCCCAATTGCTTACCTCACACCATAAGGATGAACTTTTGTAAAAATTTCTTTGCTTGTGTTAGATATTTTTGTTTTTTTTTTTTTCTTTATATGCAATGCTTAGTTCCATGAAAACTCAAAAACAAAAACAAAAACAAAGCAATGTAAGTAAAAAATTGTATCATATGATTTTAAAATGGTAGAGATTATAGAGTTATATAGAGTTATTAGAAAAAATATATATTTTGAACATGTGCAGTTTTATGTTTAATTTTTTTTTTAAGGTTGGTTATTAAAAATCTAAACAAAATTATGTTTGAAAACTATGAAATTAATTTATTTAAAATCACATCAAAAAACATCATAACCAAAAAAAACAGTGCTGATACATACCTTGAAGTTGAGTGTGTGTAGAGGTGTGAGTGTGTGTGTGTGTGCATGGCTGGTATGTTACGTATATGACTTGTGAGCTTTGTCGTATTTGTTTGTGCAACTCAACTAACAAATAATGGATTTTTATTTTTTTTTTCATTATTTGGCTAAATTGGTTTGGATGTCAGGATGTTGTGGATGGCAATAATATTAAAACCTATTGGCGGGGGTGAGACGATATGAAGTGCATGAATCTTCTAAGCTTCTAAGAAAAAAAACTATGTCACATTTCTACAATGCAAGTGAGACGTTCGGAAGTAAGATATTGAATAAGTATTTCACGATCTAATGATATGGATGGCTATATTTCAATGAAAACTTCATAGTGGCTGTAGATGTGATAAATGATGGTTTGATATTTAATTGTTAAAAGCTTTTTGAAGTTATTATTTTTTGTTTTTGAACTTTGTGCCAAGATGAGCTTGCTTTAGTCGTACTATTTCGTGCAGCAGTATTTTCATTATATTAAAGTATTTTTATTATATTAATAAAAATAACCCCTAGACGCCGTTTTTTATTCAATTAACAATGATTGCTTCCTTTTATTAATTTCAAATTAAGCCAAAAATCAGATTTCTTGAAATTCTACATTTTGACCTCATATTTATGTAGTTACCCCCCCCCCCAAAAAAAAAAAAAAAACGATTTTCTAGTTACTGGCCATATATCTGCGTTATTGTTACATCTGGAACAAATATGGTTGGCACAGAAGTCAGCGTAATAATTAAAAAATGCACGCAATGTACCATTTATTGATTAATTGCATATTTCTTTGATGAAAAGTCTGAGAACTAAAATAAAACGACAAACATATAATGTTATCGAAAAAGTTACGGTCTTAAGATAACTAAGAAGTCTATGAAAATCAGTCAATCTATGACTACAGAAGAGTTACGATTGGTAGAGCAATATATTATCGTAGCAAACATTAAATTTCAGACAAAAATCAGACAGCTCATACCATAAGACAGCTTCATATGGAATGACCTCTGCCTTAAACCACATTTATGCTATATTTCAAAAATATATTAGTTAGCAACATTTTTTTTTATGAAGTTGTTTTTTGCGCTACTTATCTCTTCTCGGAAGGTTGGAGTGGAAATCAACCAATTTTTTCTGTGTACATGAAAGTAATTCCCAAGACATGAATTTTATCTTCTATCTTTTGTTGTTTTGAAGATACAACAAGTTTATGGTGTTCTTTAACGTTACATTTTTTTAGAAATTTTAATATTCCTCAAGTTGCTAATATGAAAATTGAAGTTACTAATATGGTAATTTATTTTACTCTTTTCCGTTACACTCCAACGCATATTTCTACAAATATATCGAAATAATCCATAAAACTAACAAATTTTTTATGTGTACATGAAAGAAGGCCTCAAGACCTACATATTATATCAACAAACTTTTCTTCTATCTTTTGTTGTTTTGAAGATACAACCAGTTTATGGTGGTCTTTAACGTTACATTTTTTGGAAATTTTAATATTCCTCAAGTTGCTAATATGAAAATTGAAGTTACTTATATGGTAATTTTTTTTTTCTCATAACCGTTACACTCCAACGCATATTTCTGCAAATATATCGAAAACAATCCATAAACTAACAAATTTTGTATGTGTACATGACATTAGGCCTCAAGACAGGCATTTTATATCTAAATCTTTTCTTGAATCTTTTGTTGTTTTGAAAATACAACAAGTTTATGGTGGTCTTAAAAGTTACATTTTTTGGAAATTTTAATTTTCCTCAAGTTGCTAATATGAAAATTTAAGTTACTTATATGGTATTTTGTTCTCTTTACCGTTACACTCTAACGCATATTTCTACAAATATATCGCAAATATATAATATAATCCATAAACTAACAAATTTTGTATGTGTACATGAAAGTAGGCCTCAAGACATGGATTTTATATCCACAAAGTTTTCTTCTATCTTTTGTTGTTTGCAAGATATAACAAGTTTTCAGTGGTCTATAACGTTACATTTTTTAGAAATTCTACTGTTGCTCGAGTAAACTTTACATCACACATAGAACAGTCTGCAGTCGTTTCACTTGATTTCCGTTTCTTTTCTGCTTATCTATCATCCCATTTTTCGAACCAAGGCAGACTGACTGAATAGGCAATTTGTCCAATTTTTTTTTTTTTTTTGAAGACATACCAAAATTTTAAGAAATTTTCGTTTATACTAATAAACCAAAATTGACCGATTTAAAAGATGCTATTTTCAATAAAATCACTCTAAAAAATGCTGCTTATACAGAAAGAATGCGACTAAAAGCAAGCTCTTGAAATTTAATTTTCTTAAAGCCAAAATTCAATATTCTTACCGAGTTGCATTGCAACCATAGAGCTAGAAATGGCATTAGTAGTTCCGATCGATGTCCATAAAAAGTTACCTTATTATTGTTTTTTTCACCCATTAACTACAATACATTTTGCACTTTCATGTCCTTAAAATTTTCTTTCGTCTTACCCCTCCAAAGGAAAAATAAAAATTGTTGCCTTATAGCAACGCACTATAAGGAAAAAATAAAAAGCTCACATTTTGTGGTATATATAACAAAGAAAAAATAATTTATTTTCTCATAACTATGCTAAGTTGGAACAACTAAATTTAAATAAAAAAAACAAAAAAACAATAATGAAAAATAACTTTAAAGCTATTTAATTCAACTTAAAATTAAATCATGACAAAGGTTTTGCTGGTAAAAACTTAAAGAGTAATAAATCTTAACAGATAGAGATAGTGACAAGGAAAGCTTTTAAATCATAATTTTTTTTTTGTCAGTGGTTTAACTAAGGTTTAGATTATCATATAAAGTGGTATAAATTAGTTAAAGTTCATCATATAAAGTGGTATAAAGTATAAATAATGCTTAGAACTTAATTTAAAGTGTTATAAACAAAGTTTAGAATTAAAAATAAAATTGTATAAAAAGCTTAGAACATGATACAATTCGAACTGAAATGTTGTTAAAGTAAGACAAAAACAATAAAAGAAAGAAAGGGTTTAAAAAAAAATAAACAACAAAACATAAGGAAACATGATATCAAGGTTCTAAAAAGGCATACGGAATGGTGTGGGAAGCAATATTGACACAGATGAATGATGGATGCTTGCTTCTTGTTGACAAGCCATGTTTATATTTGTGCAGACATTTCGACTAGATTAAAATTTGTGGCAAATCCTTTTATTGTTGCATATCAGGACTAGCTGCGACTTTGTGTTGTTGTTGTTGTTGTTGTTGTTGTTGTTGTTGTAATTCTTGTTGTTCGTGTGCGCAAACGTCTGTACAAATATAAAAGTACAAAATAACGCATTTTTCATAAAAAAAAAATTAAATACTAAACTATAACATTGAATGAATGCATTCGATACTAGAATGTTACAAAAATTTTAATATAACACTAATAAAAGTTTGGCATATATAAAAATAAATTTTAAATAAAAATAGTTTTTGAACTAAAACAAACAAAATTTCTTTTTGATCTATTGTTTTTTTGGTAAACGTCTAAAAATAATTAAATTTAATTTGCGTAAAATTTTGCCTATTGTTATTTGCCATAAATGCGTTATTTTGTACACGATTTTTTTCTCCATCGTTCATATGTACGAGTAAGGACCATCAGTTAAGGCGCTACACAGTAACAATCAAGAGTTGTCATCCTTGTTGGAACCGCCACCGCCGACCCCGGAACCTTGTGTGTTGGCACTGCGTCCACCCGGTGGTGCGCGTACCGCTGGCGGCTTGTATTCTAAACCGGGATCGAATTGCATTAGAACGAAAACCTACGCAGAGCGTGAGAAAAAGAGAAAAAAAAACGAGAATTGAGAAAATTTAAATTATGAAAATTTACACGTTAAGAATCTTATGCTGTTGATTGACAATTGTAAGTTTGTTGACAAGCGTACAAATTTCTGATTCTAAAAAAAAATTTATATCTCATTACTTGACAAATTTTTATCAAAATCGGAGGAGGTATTCATAACAAATAATAACTTTATAAAATATTTTCAACTCGTTATAAAAAAAAGCATATATAAAAAATTTACTTGTCAATAAATTTACAATTTTCAATCACTAGAATAAGGCTGGTAGTCACATGACTGGCACAGCATGGATGTCGCCATTGTTACGACTTATAGAGTAGCATAGTATCATGAAAACACGTTTTTAGCAAGTTTGTGGTGGTCGAGTCTGTACTTGCTTAGTGTGTGGTGTGCAAACCAATGAGTAACGAGTTCAAACCTCATCTCAGGCAAAAGTTTTTTTGCAGACAATGGCAAGTCTAAGAGAATAAATAATGCCATGTTAAGCTTCTTGAGAACATGAAATTTAGACGTTTGGAGTCGGGATATAACATATACGTTCAGTTCTCGGCCAACTGTGCGCAAACATTTAATTACACATTTAACACAACT
Organism: Tetanocera ferruginea; assembly: GCA_958299015.1. Lineage (NCBI taxonomy): Eukaryota > Metazoa > Arthropoda > Insecta > Diptera > Sciomyzidae > Tetanocera > Tetanocera ferruginea. Next base: position 139,263,699 of record OY282642.1, read on the forward strand.
GATCGTAGGAAGCTCAGTCAAAGGTCTTTCAAGGGCTGAAATGGCAAATTTGTTTTTTTTTGTTTGTAAGCATATTTTGAAAGAAATTATATTCGAAGATAATCAATAAGTGTGGCTTAAAAACGACTGTAGAAAAATATTATTTTTTTTACAATCTACCCAAATATTCCAAAATATAAAAACTTTCATCTATTTTCAATAAAAAAGACAAAAAAGTTTAAAAATCGCAAATATTATGCAAAAATCTCTTTTATTAGTACTTAAAATGAGTCATGTGGAATGGATTTTAATGCAATAATTTTACATATATTTAAAGAAATGGGTCGCTGAAAACATTATTTAGATTTTAATTGCCAAATCATTAAATCGTATCGACAAAAGGATTAAAGCTCGAATTGAAACAACACAATTAAGGTCAATTCACAACACAATAAAACAGCAGCTATTCAGTAAAAGTTGGGTTGAAATCTCAAATAAAAATCTCCATTAAAAACAACTAGGTGAGAATTATAAGCAAAAAACTTTTTTTTCAAGTTTTTTGCCTCAGATTTTACTTCATGCTCAAGGTAGGTAAAGTGTATTTTGTATATTATAGATGTGTATAATATGGAAGTGTGTACACTCAGAAAAAAGTTTCTCGGAATATGAAAAAAAGACATCATATTTAGAGAAAAATGGTATAGAGTTTGCTCCAGAGAATGCTTTTCTCTAAATGTGATACTAAAAATTTCCTAAATATGAAAAAGCTTTCATGAAAAAGAGAAATATATAAAAATGTATCGTTTTTAGAGAAGAAGTTTTTTATTTTTGGAAAAAAATTTCTTTTTATTGAAGAAACTACTTCGCTTAGTGAATTTTTTATCAAAATATAGGAAACATTTTTCATTTTCAATAAATTTTTGTCTATAAATGAGAATTTTTTGCGTGAGATAAATAGTTATCATTATTAGAGACATTGAAATATTTCCATTTCCCACAAGTGAAGAACTATTTCTTCGAAAATGTGAAAATTTATTCTAATTGAAGAAAATTTTATTTGAAAAAGAGAAAATTGCTATTATCAAAAATAGAGAAATTTTTTATCGGAGAAAGATAAATATTTTTTCTGAGTGTAGCGTGCGATCCAACGAACCGCAGTAGAACCGAGCTCAATTCTACCATCGCACAGAAACTTAGTTTCAGTAGAAATACATTTTTTCTAAGAATATTCGAAAAATAGACGATTAAACTCTATCAATCTGGTTTCAAGGACATTTGAAAGTCATACTAAGAGAGGTAATTGAAAAACTTCATTCAAAAGCACCCAAAAAACATAAAGAAAAGATGGTGTTATGCCCACGATGCAACTTTTTTTTGTGGTTGTGTCGTGAAGAGACGGTCAAAGTCCTTTAATATCTGATTCAGTCAATTCTTTGTTTTTCAGTAGATAGCTCTAAGACTGTTTATATTTTGTTAAATTATTTCTTTCTGCCAATTATTTTTTAAATACTGAAAATTGAAAAAAAAAAAACTTTAAAAAAAAGTGAAATTTTACATGAAATCTAATGGTGGTATCAAATTGTAAAATAAGCAATAAAAACAAATTCCGAAAACCGTTCCTAAAAAATTTGTAATTGCTTAAAATTTCTATAAGTAAATCTTAATTTCGACGTTGTTAACTCGCATAGTTATTTCGGCTTTATCGATGCTCTACCAGACATGACGCAATGAATAAAGCTAGCTGCACGTACCTGATCTGTTGGCAGTAGTGAAAAATCATCGGGTGGGTTGGTGATAACGTAACGTTTGCTGCTCGCATCGCAACTCGAACTTGTGTCGCGAAACCTGTACAAACCAATGCAGAGCATGCCGTAAGACTTGAGTGCTGCTACAAAAAGGTCGCCATATTTGCCACATTCGCCAAACTGCGCCAAGGGACCATCGTACAGCGATATCTGTCCCACGCGACATCTACAAAAAACGTTGCCCAGCATTATATTAAGTTTAACACTTAAATCATTTCTGTTTCAACTTACCTATCTCGATTGCTCAAACTCTCCACAGTGCTATAGCCACCACGCAGGCCTGCACCTTCGGCCAATATCAACTCCAGTTCTGGTGTTGCGCCACCCGTTATAAGCGAACGTATCAGTGTTAAGGCGTTTTGATTAAAATACGTCTAAACAGAAAACAAAAAAAGCACATAAAATTAAACTCAACCATAATAATTTTGTTGCATAGATCGCGTTAAGTGATCGCTTCTCTTATTACCGTGGACATTAATGAATCTAGTACACTAACAGCGAACGCAGTACCGCAAGCGAACGGTTGTGTCAGATACAGTTCGGTGTCTGGATCATCGTCGTCGTCCTGATCGAGAAACTGCACGTTACTATCATTGACCAGTTCTTTAAACAACAACCAAAACATTTATTAAACATTATCAACATTTTCCAACAGGATTCAATTAAGCGGAGCACTGAACCTAGCATATAAGCAACAACAAAAAACTGCTGGGAACTGCTTGCAATAGTAACAACAAAATTACAATATTTCATTAACGTTGCCCCAATATATTACTATGAAATAGTGTTTCCATTGCAAGTGCTCCCAACTGCAAACTTAAAATCAGAAAACAAATAAAAATAACCACCCCTGATTCAGTGCTCCGCGCGCTGAGCTTTGGTCGTTCACAAACTCAGTCAACTTAGTGCAATGCAGTTTATCTTCTGCCGCTCCCACCTGTGATCATCGGCACATTCGCCCCATAGACTGAGCCACGACGTTGCAACACAATCGGGCTGCCCGCCGTCGCGCTCAGATTATCAAACTCAGGCCCACGTTGGCTCAACACGCCGATCGTGTCGTCGAACGTCATCGCTTTGATGTTGAGCGATGCCAGAATCGCTTCTTTATCCGCCAACGTTGGATCGTCATTGCTAGGAACTTTCGCTGATAGAATGCAACACATATCACAAAGATTCACATTGACCGCTCGCAAGTCCGCGCGACTTAGCGGCGATCCGTTTAGCACCGAGATTTTCGGCAGATTCTGCAACATCTTCCATTCGCGTCGTATATAGTCGACCGATCCAACTATGACGACATGCTTCAGCTCGTGATAGTGAAAATTGGATGCACGCAGTGGCATCACCAAGTTTCGCAGACCGATCAATGGCGAATCGGGATCGGCAAAGAGGCAGACAACCACGTGACCATTCAGCACAGTCATTGCCGCTTGGTTACGATCCTTAAAAGAAAAAGCCAAAAGTTAGGTAAAAATAAATGGAAAAATATAGAAAACATGAAAACATTTTTCGGTTTTAATAAATATTTTATGCGTTACCGTTATGCGTTATAAAAATAAAAACGGTTAAAATTGCAATGAAATCTACACACATTCTAGAGAGAAATCAACAAACCACTCACCAATATGCAGTCTTCTAAGCCCTTCGCCGGACTCCAATGAAACATGCCTGTCGAATCGTATTTCATTTCGGTTTTTTCAAAATCGAAATCCTTCGACTGATCATCCGCAATGCCAGCTGGCAATGAGACACCATTTTGATTTTGTGTACCAGTTCCAGAGGCACGACTTGTGGGCCTAAACGATATAATAAAGAATAAATATTACAAAACTACACACAAGCAAATCTTCAATCTTCAGTTACTTAAGTTAAGCATACAACTGTATTACAACTGTATATGTGAGGCATTGTATTAATCGAAATGATATCAACAATATATCAATCGATTTTATATTGCCAGCAATAATAAAAAAATTTAAATTGTGAAACTACCTTTAAACGATTTACATAAATTGATGAATTTCAATCATAACAATAACTGCAAAAATTGTACTAAAAATGTATGGTGCAAAAAAAGTTGTATACGCTATATTTTACAGAAACCCTACATTTTGTGAAGATTTAAAAAAAAAAAGGAAATACTATTTTAAGAATATTATTTATCTTATATAGTTTATTTCGAATACGCTAATATATATATATATATATGTATATGAAGTATTACAATGGCACAATAACAACATGAACAGAGACACTGCAACGTAAGATATAAATGAATACTTAAATTAATAGAGTGTGCGTGTATGTAGGTATGGGTGTTGGTGTAACGTGTACCACAATAGTGTGTAGACGACAGTGTTGCACTTAAAATTGAAATAGTGAAGTTTATTTAAGTTGTGTTCGATGTGGTTGTGGGTTTAGGTGTGTCAAAATTGGTCTGCTTACAAATATATTGCAATGCAAACAAGTTTAAATCTTGTACTAGTTCCAAACTAGTTACAAAAACTTGAAACAGCCTTGAATTATTTTATCGTTACTAGTGTTGTAAAGAAAAAGTGTTGATAGTAGAAACGATATACATATGTACATATTTGCAAAAATAGTAGTGAAAGAATAGAAAACAGTTCAACAGTTTCGAAAAGAATACGAAAAAAAAAAAACAAACATACTTAGTGTAGAGTGCAAGTCAAAACTGTAAACAGCATAAAGTATAGCAAGAACATTAGAACAAATACACACTTAAGACAAGGCACTAGTGTACACATACAATGACAAAGAGAATGAAAATCATATCAAATGAAATGGAAATTGGACGCATACATGAGCTTTTTAACTTCGTAAGCAAGTTGGTAGCCCGCATAAGGATTGGCATCGGTATCTGGAGGCCTGAAATAAGATATTGTTGTTTTCGTCGTTATTGTTAAACACAGGAAGTAAAGCAAGAATGTATTGATTTATTTTAATATATATATATTTTTTTTTTTTAATTTTGTTTTTTTTTTTTTACAATTAGTTTGCATATTTAAGTTATTGTAACAAACAACAAATATAGGTAAACATATAAATAATAGTTACAGTTCAAACGTTAAAGCAAACTAAAATCAAATATCAATATGTATATTAAGATCAATAATATACAAAAGAGACAATTATTATAATATAAATATATGTTTGGTTTTCATAAAAAAAAGCTCGAAAAATAGTATCTGCACAATTTTCGACTTAATACATTTAGGACTTAATTGTAAATTTTTCCTAACTTTATACTGAATTGATATTCCTACTTCTCAAACATATCGTTACAAATAAGACTTCACGTTCGGATAAGTAAAAGCAATATTTTTTTTAGTACTTACCTATTATATTGTGATGGCGATATAATCTGCCCCTCAATCTGTTGCCGATTCACGGTTGGCTTCACTTTGTTAACTTGTTTTGTGGTTGCGTTCATATGCAAACTCGAACCGCCATTGCCATTGCCTGTACCGGTGCCAGTGCCATTAGGTCGACGGCCATTACGATTAATAACTGCAATTGTTTGAATAAGAGAATTGCATTAAATGATTTTTGGATAAAAATTAGGTGAACAACTAAATGCTGACTATATGTAGACACATTGTGAAAAGTTGTTTAGTTATTTTTTTTCAAGAATATTAATAAGATTTTGCTATGAAATAAGTGGAGGAACTAAATCGCTTACTTAGGACTCAAAAGAAAGTATTTGCATTTTTTCATAACCTATTTTGAGATTTTTATTTTGACGTTTAAGGATTATACTCCTAAAAAACTATTTTTAAATTAAAACAAGTAAAGAAAGTCTAAAGTCGGTCTAGGCCGAATATGAAATACCCTAAACCTACTTTTCAAAAACAAAAAAATGTTTGTAAATATTTTTGTAAATGGGCGTGTGTGGATGAAGCCTTTATTTTATATGCATTTAAATATTGATGAAAAATTTACACATACCAAGTTTTATTCCTGTAGCTCACAGTTAATGCCTTTATTGTGCTTTCGCTATGGGAGGTGGGCGAGTTCATGGACGGACTACTCCCAATTTTTAAACACACCTTAGTTTTGGTATAAAATACATAAATACCAAATTTAATTTCTCTATGACAAACATAACCTTATTTATTGAGTTTTAAACTTTTTGGGTTGTATGGGAGGTAGGCGGATTACGTCCATTTTTCAAAACCATCTTTGTCTTGTCATAAAAAACATATGTGCCAAATTTAAGCTCTGTAGGTTAAACACAGACTTATTTATTGCGTTTTCAATTTTTGAGTTGTATGGGAGGTGGGCGTGTCCGTGAGCGGATGACGTCCATTTTTCGAAAACATCTTTGTGTTGGTATAAAACACATACATATCAAATTTTATTGTTGTAGGTTAAGTTTGAGCTGAGTTATGCAGTTTTCAATTTTTGCGTTGTAAAGCAGGTAGGCGTGTCCGTGGGCGTATGATGTCCATTTTTCAAAACCATCTTTGTTTTGTTATAAAAAACATATGTGTCAAATTTAAGCTCTTTACGTTAAACACAGGCTTATTTATTGCGTTTTCAATTTTTGGGTTGTATGGGAGGTGGGCGTGTCGGTAAGCAGATGGCGTCCATTTTTCGAAGACATCTTTGTGTTGATATAAAACACATACATACCAAATTTTATTGTTGTAGGCTTATTATGTGCTGAGTTATGCAGTTTTAAATGTTTGCGTTGTACGGAGGTAGGCGTGTCCGTGGGCGGATTTCAAAAATATTCAATAATGCAGATCCTTGGGTGCATGTGACCATGTGTACCAAGTTTCATTCAATTATATCTACTCCTTCTTCTTATCCTGTGTATACGCACAACACACAGACGGACAGACGGACGGACGGACGGACGGACGGACGGACATGAATAGCTCGACTCACGAGGTGACGCTGATCAAGAATATATATACTTTTCTATACCGGACTCGCTTCGTTCTATGCGTTACAAACGTTTGCACAAAGTTAATATACCCTGACCTTTCAGGTTTAGGGTATAAAAAAGTACATGGCCTGATTTGGGTTAAAGTTAATTTTCTTGTGGGGCATAGGCCAACTTTTTAGAGTTAAATCAGGGAATAATTAACCTAGCTTTAGTGAGCAACATAGAATAAGTAAAAGTTGATAATGGAGTGGTGTCACGAAAGAAGTAATTTTTCGACCATTTTAAGATTCTCTTGACTATCAATTGCGTCCCTCATATAAGGAAACAATTAAGGATCCCCTTGCAACTATCTGGGAAAGTTATTCAGTCTGTATCAGCAAGATTGTCACGAGTCTTGTTAACAAGTTGAGTTAACAAGGAAAATATGAACATGGCTTGCAAGGTCAAAATCTCAAAGTTGCAACCCTACGAATGCAAGTTGATGAACAAGCGACATTTAGAAGAGACGAACGGAGGTCAGAAAACAGGTCCTCACAGGCCCTCACATAGTAAAGCGAAGAGTAAAGCGAACATCTTGGACAATTTAGTCCACTGAAGACAAATTTCGTAAGACGCTTTCCAAAGAGTCCTGGAAAAAATATGGTAAGAACAAGACTTTTCCCTTTGAGAGAGAGAAAAAAGGCAAGATTGTTTCTGAATACCTTAAGACGCCTGACAGATCATGGTTGGCAAAGATCCCGAGACCAAAACGGAGCTACCAGAAACCTGGAAATAATACTATCAGAACCTTTACAGAAACTCCCCAGTATTATCACAAGGACAGCTATTGAATGATCGATAGGATCTTTCAAGGTTATGATACAGCATACCCTTCCCCACATCATACCCTGGCTTTCGGAAACCTTCATCAGTTGTCTTAGAACAGGTCATGTTCCAAAAACCTGAAGAGAAGTGAGAGTAGTATTTATTGCCAGTAAGAGTAGGGAGATCATTGGAGACACTAATCCACGAGGTGATTTTGGTCACTTAGGCAATGTTTCTTCAAATCAAAAGCTCATTTAGAAAGGCTTAGGTGGAAAAAGGAGTAAACAGCATTCCAATGGATGCTTTAAATGGATTTTTTTTATGGGCTTATCAAATGCTAATTAGCAGAAGTATAAGTGCACAAATTGGGTTGAGTGTGGTAAGGAAAGTGGCCGCAAGAGACACTCCATAGGAAAGAAGTAATATTACCTCTTTCTTTGGCTAATTCTGCTTGATAATACAAATTCCTCATTTAAAGTCTGGTGGTACAAAAGTGGTATCATATTCCGACAACGTAGCCATCCGAATATGCAGAAAATGTCTGCAAGCAATTACTGAACTGATGTTTGGGACACTTAAAGACCGATTAGTATGAGCAGAAACTAACAGCGTGGGTGTGAATTGAATCAAGATCTAACTCGTTTTTATCACAAGAACAAAAGTAGTTGCTTCAAACTGTCGAAACTCAATGGAGTAACGGAGAGCTTTACTCCTCTAAGCCTTAATATCTTGAAATTATCCTTGATAACAAGCTCAGTTGGAAACGCATCTCTGAAGAAAGAAGGAAAAAAACACTATGCACCCTTAATGCATTAAAAGGACGCACATCATACTTTGGAGTTATACAGCGATTGTCTGACCAATTCCAACTTATGATTTTCTGGTGTGGTGGACAATTGTACGCAAAAGAACCTACTTTGACTCTCTAACAGCCGTGCAAGAGTAACAGAAGCCATGAGATCTACGCCACAGTCGAGTTTAGAAATGATGCTTCATCTTCTTACCACAAAAGAGTTTCTAAGTATTCGGAAAACAAGAGCGCGATTCGTCTTAGTGAGTTACAATCTTTTCTGAGCAATCAAAAAGAACAGCCGTCTACATCATACCAAGTATGCAATTCGATGCAAAATATACAACATTAATTTCCATCAAACAAGAATGGGAAGATAACTATAGAATCCTACGAGAATCTCCAATTCTAAACTGATGGCTCCAAAATGAAGGATGACACAGAATAGATATGTTCTGTGAAATGCTACAGGTCACGAAGTCTTACAAACTCTCTGATTACTATAGCGTTTTTCAGACAAAGATGTATGCTATTGAAAAAGTCACACAGCAAAAATCAAACTCCCATAAGTGTAGAACGTAACACAAGGCAAGAATGCAAAACCAAAACCCAAACGGTACAAAACTGGAAACAAAAGGACACAAATAGAGTCATTACAGACGTGTAAAGACTGTTCCAGAAATAACTGTTCTTTTGTTTTTAGGTTATTTATAAAAAAGTCCAGCATTAACTCCTCCAACGATATCAGTATTGAGATTAAACGAAGGAAAACTCATGCCAACAGGTGTAACTTTGGGCTCAGTAGGCAGTTGAGAAGGAAAGCTCTCTCTCGACGAACAAAACTGACGCTCTATAAGTCAATAATCATGCCCGTCTTACTATACGCATCACAAACCTGGACGCTGAGCAGCTCTGATGAAAGGACTTTGAGAGCGTTCGAGAGAAAAACTCTTAGCAAGATCTATGGTCCAATCTGCGTCAATGGCGAGTACCGAATACGATGGAACCACGAGCTGTATGAGCTATATGCCGACATCGATATAGTCAAGCGTATTAAAATAGAGCGGCTTTGCTGGCTAGGTCATGTCGAGAGAATGAACGACGAAGCTCCAGTGAAAAAATTATTGGATACGGTACCCAGCGGTGGCCAACGCAGACGAAAAAGACCGCATCTCCATTGGAAAGACCAGGCATTGGACAATCTGACAACGCTTGGAATTTCCAACTGGCGCCAGCAAGCGGACGACAAAAGAGGCTGGCGCAAATTCTTAGACGAGGCCAAAACCGACCAACGGTTGTAGGAGCCATCTAAGTAAGTAAGTAGTATAAAAAAGTGTTACCTCTATAGCAACATATTTGGTACATAAATAAAGTATAAATATTGCAGACTAAAAAAAAATACTCATTAGTAAATTAAAACAGCTACTGAAAAGAAGTCGTCTCAACAAAAAGAAAAGCGGAAAGCAGTTATTTGCAAATACCTGGAAAATCGAATCAACACGTACAAAAAGATCGCTAAGGAAGTTGGCGTGTGCGTAAAAACTGTCGGAAGAACCATAAAACGATACAAACAGCTTACCGCTTTATCAAAAATGCCAGGCTCAGGGAGAAAAAGTGGTCCAGCGAACCAAGCGGTAGCTCAGAACGTTAAACGGCTGTTTACTCAGAATCCAGGCACTTCGGTTTGTGATATGGCAACAAAAGCGGGAACATTGAAGTCAAGTGTTCAACAAATTAAAAAATTGTATAACCTAAGGAGCTATAAAGTACAAAAAGTACCTGAAAGGTCAGAAGAAAAGGACACCGAAGCCAAGAGGAGGGCTCGAAAACTGTATCGCGATTACCTGCCCAAATATGATTGCGTGTTCATGGACGATGAAACGTACTGCAAAGCAAATTTCAAGCAGTTACCTGGACACGGATATTATACTGCGGTTAGAAGGGGTGGAGCATCCTCTAAATTCATCACTGAAACACATACCAAATTTCCAAAGAAATACATGGTGCGGCAGGCCATTTGCAAATGTGGCCTTCGAAATAAGGAATTTGTGACAGATCGCAAAATCAACACCGAAATTTATATCAGAAAGTGTCTAGAGCGGCGTTTTATACGTACTATTTTGGCCTGACCTAGCAACATGTCACTACGCCCAGAGAACGATGGATTGGTACCAAGCCAATAATGTCACTGTGGTACCAAGAGAAGCCAATCCTCCGAATTGCCCCGAACTTCATTCAATCGAAAGTTACTGGGCTTTAATGAAAAAAAATCTTAAGAAAACCAAACAAACTGCGCAAAACATCCAAATATTTCGACTTAATTATATGGCGTCGGGCATACACTTAGGTCAACGAAAGGTCGGTAAAAAACCTAATGGAGGACCTTTTTAAAAAATTGCATAATTTTTTTCGAGTGTATTTTTTCAGTATAAATAAAATTTTCATTTATTTTGTAAAGTTCACTTAATTATAAACTGAAAGAGTTTTTAAAAAACCATCATTGATTTTTTTACAATAAAAAAAAAACAAAAGAACAGTTATTTCTGGTACAGTCTTAATGTGAACAACTCAAATAACTATTATAACTTTCTTTCTTTTCTAAATTACTTTCTTTTATTCAGAGAAACTTTTTATTTGGGTTATATTAAAATAATGTTTTTTTTTTTGTAAATTGCAATTTAAAAAATATACAAAATTCAAATAAAATAGCAACTTACGGTTAATGTCCTCTCTATCGCGTGTGATATCACCTGAAAATATATTACAAAAACATGTATCAGTATCAAACTAAGCGAAAGACATTTGTGCGAAACAACTGTGTTAGAAAGGAATATTTGCAAAACATTTTGTTCCAGTGTAAGACAGAAATAAACTGTTCAACTGCATTCATGAAGAACATGTCAATTTTTTATAGCATGCCAGCCAAACAGTTTATTTCATTTTGTTAGAGTTCGAAAGTTGAGTCGAGTTACATTTTTTTTTTTTTTTTTTAAGTATTAAGCGATAGTTTTAAGTTAGACAGATTGAATGAATTTCGAGTACAACATAAGGAGAAAAAATCAGGTAGGTAGTTTATTTTATTTTACAGCAAAATATTTACGATATTAAAATGAACAAAAAACAAAAAAACTTCAAGCAAACTTAATGAAAATAAAAAACATTTAGATTTAACACATGTTTCAAATTTACCAAATTTTATTGAATTTCATTATTTGTACACGTCAGATTACTGATTACTTTGTTAAATGGCAAATAAGTAATTAATTAATAGCAATTGTTACAGAAATAATAATGTTTGAAGAAAAACAAAAAATCATTGATATGCAAATTACTATAAAAACATTTATGGATTATTTAGTTGAGTGAGTTTAGTTTTAGGATAAAATAAATGATTGTTTGTATGTTTTAATGATTTACAATGAATCACTGCAGTCATGCGGGTATAAGGGAAGACTCTGTTTTCAGTTTTTGTTTTTTTTTTGTCAACGTATGATGAATTGTATGATTTGAAATAAGGAATCGCAGCGTAAAAAGCCAATTTAGTATCGAAAAAACCCATTCGAAAAAAACCATAATTTTCAAAAGAAATTAATGTTTAAAAAAAAAAAAATAGAAATAATAACAGACAAAGCCGTTTGTTCTTTATACAAAATTTGAACAGAAATGACTTTACTAAAATCAAAACTAAAATTCAACATTATTCAAAGAGATCGTTTTACAGAAACTGCAATTTTTAATTTTCTAAAACTCAATTCTGAGTGGTCAGAAATAATGTCTGTTGGAGCTCATGTTTAAATAATCCTTTCTGAAATATTTTTTATTTTGTTTTTTTTTTTTCTTGTTTCTGGTGAATAGAACAGAAATTATAAAATAAACCTTTACCCGATACTGATCCACGCACATGCACCCTTTTGGGTAGTTCAGGTGGAGTAAATGTGGGTGCGGGATGATGATCATCTGTAAAACATGTTTTTTTTTTTAGTGATCAGCTTATATGAAAGCCAAAAATATGCTAGAACTTTTAAGTATGCTATGGTTTTTTTTCTGTTTTGGGTTTGAAAACTGAAAATTTGGGATTTGGAATGAAAAATTAAAAAAAGAGGTCTGTTTGGTTGCAAATATTCGGCATTTTTGTAGAAACACATCTATTTTAATTGTTCCAATTTTAACCAATAAATAACCATAAATGTTGGTTTCAAGATTTTGATAAAATTTATTTACACAAATAGCCAAATATTCGAAACCAACAACTAACTATACAACTCAATAAAAACAGAAATTGTAATTTTGGGAAAAGGAGTTTGTTTTTCATGGAGGATATAAATTAAAAAGGTGTCAAAATTCATTATCTTAAATAATTTCATTAACAATATTTTGAAGCGTGGATTTTATTGTGTGTGTACATCAAGCCAAACTCTACAGGGTGAACAATAAACAGTGTTGTACAGCTATACAAATGTACATAATAACAACAATAAATTTAGGGGTGTTAACGTGCAGCACTACTACGAAATAAACTACTTTTAAACATTGTAACTCTAAGAAAACGTGACAAAAGTATTAAAAAAAAACATGGTGCATTTTGCATTCAATTTAAGCATTGGTTTTAGGGTTTATTTTAAAATTTTTTTCATTTTTTTATCATTTATTTATTGATTTCTTTTATTTGCCACCCAACATTTCAAATATTTTTTTTTCTATGTATTTTTCTAGGCATCATTTCTAGGCATTTTCAGCAATCAACATTTAACAAAATACTCAAATTTAATTTATAACAGTTAAACACAATCTTTAGTATAGCGAACACTACTATTGGTTTTTTTTTTGCAGGGGAGGGAGGTAGGAAAGAAGGCGTAACTTTTCTAAAGGCAAACAAGTTGAGGGGAAAAATAAACTAGTTGGTTTGCTCTACAGCCAGCTAACTGCAATTTTGTACGCTTTGCAACAACACTCAAAATGCAACGCAGATTCAAGTGAAATAAGTAAATCTGTGATCGAATTTAACTTTTCTATAGCTCGATTGGTTTTTGATTTATATAAGCGAGTTTTGTGTTCTGGTGCTTGCAAAATAAGTTTTTGTTTTGGCTCGGTATCTTCTCGAATAAATAGAAAGATACCATAATTCTTTTCATTTCTTATCAATTGTTTTTTTTTTCGTTTAAGCAACAGTGTATTTAGGTTTATTCTAAATTTGGTTTTTATTTAAATTGCTGCACATTTATATTTTATAATAAAATTTGTTATCATAATAATAATAATAATAATAATAATATTGATAATTGTAATAATTGGCAGTGTTCATACATACAAATACCATACTTTAATGTTTGTTTTTTTTTTGTCAATGCATGTAAAAATTTAAAAAAAATAAAAACAAAAAGTAAAAATATAAAAAAAAACAGCTGCTTTTGTATTGAACGGTTTGTAGATATTCTTGAAACTTACAATAATAATAATTGAGTTAACATTTTGTAACTAACATGAAATCGACAATAAATACAAAAAATCAATACAAGAAATTAATTACAAATTTGTATGTTATTCAAATCAGAAGAAATCATAGCCAAAACTATAAAATTCCTAATGAAAAATGCAATAAATCATATGTGGAAACTATGACTAAAATAGTATTAAGTAGTTACATATATGTACTATTAAGTAGTACTAGAAGATGTACTAGCAGTTTTGTAGTAGTGGTAGTAGTAGTAGTAGTAGTAGTAGTTTTAAGTAGTTTGACTTACTTGACAACGAGTAGTCATCGTCTTCTACACATTAAACACATCCCATCATATCATTAAGTTTAAAAATGGTTTGGTTGGAGTTGGAGTTTAATTAATTATAAACGTTGATGATGATGAAGTTTTTATATTGACAGATAGTGTTGTGGTTGGGGTTGGTTGTTTTATTTGTTGGAGTGGTGGAAGGTATAGAAAAATAGCAGTTCTTTTTAATGTTTGTATAACACGCAGCATAATATATAAATATTTATATAGAGACGAGTAATAATATGAATTTTATATAATTGAATTGTTTTGATAGAGTTGACGTCAGTCGGTTATGAATTGGAATGATAATGTAACCGTTAGCATTCCGACGAATCTAAGCAACAACATAAGAATGAATATTGTTAAGAGGTTAATAAAAATATCACGCATACAACACGCATACAACACAAATCGCTAGAATTTATCATGTATCCTTGAAAAAACAAATCGCAAATCCTAGCAAACACAGAAAAAAATAAACCGTTGGTATCCTTATTGCTGTAAAAGAGCCATCATAAATTAATATATTTAAGCTGGAGTTCTGATAATTCTATTTAAATGTGAAATATAAGACTAGAATTTCATTGAATTTTATAATGCTTCAGCTTAAATATAAACAACAATTTAAGCCTAAGACAAGTTCATACGTTATTTATTTAATTATTTGCTTACCGATTTGCTTACATCTTTAATAACCATAGAACTCAAGTTAAACTATTCGAATTTTCGAAATGTTTTACATACTTACAAAATTTATTTATTTTAAAACATGTCCTTTCTTAATTAATTTAAAAACAAAATTGAAAAATGTTCAGTGAAAATACCTGAAGTTAATACAGACTGGAAGAAAACAGGAAACTGTTTTTTTAACTATTTCTTTGCATTGAAAAATATCCACGAAAACATTGATAATTCTCATAAATAAATACTCTTCACATTGCCAGTGAAGGTTATTTTTTGAAAAATAAAAAGCAAATGTAATTTTATCGTTATGTTTAGCATAACGTTATGTTTAGTATAATTTTAATAACGTAATAAAGTAATTTAATCGTAGAGTCTTACATATGACATAGTTACTGCAGTCAGAAGAAAATTTCCGGCATTTTCGTTTAACATTTTGCGAAAGAAGGTTAACCAAAATCGATCATTAGGTTAAATCTGATGTTCTTACAGGTAAAATTCTACTGTTGCCAGTGAGCCGAACTGAAATTTACCACTTTTTGGGGAAAAAAATTACCACTTTCTGAGAAAATTTACCTTTTTCTAAAAAAAATTACAAAATTTTAAATGATTAACAGTCGTTATAACTAACTTCACTACTTCCACAATATAACATTTCCTTGCTAGCATTGAACAATTCATTTCTTCCTATTGCCAACAATTTTTCCAATTCACGATGTGAAGGGACTTCTTTTATCCACTTTTCCATTAACTTTGTAGGATGGCTTTCTATAACCGATATTCTTTTAAGAAATATTCAATGCAATTTCAGAACATTTGATTACTTCTTAAAGCTTGGTGTGTTTCAACAATTTCCTTAGTTTTTAAGTAAAAACTTACAATCCTATATTTGTTATTTTTTGGTACAAAAGAGGACTCCCAATAATAAAGGATTTGGAAAATAATTATATTGCAAAAATTTACCACTTTTAGTGAAAAAGTACCTGTTAAACATTTTTTTAACTCTGGGACATTTACCTCAATCTGGCTACAGTGACTCTAACCCGCGTTTTGGGGATTTTTACTGATTATATGGGTGCGTGCGACTATCTATTCCGGAATAAATAGGATATTGGATATGCTATGGGAGGTGGGGGGTGACAGGAAATAAGGCTTTAGTAATGCTAGTTCACTGGTAGAAAACCATGCATGCTCGGTGTAAGCCAAACAGTAAGGATAGATGTTGTCCGTAGCAGTCGTAGGGTTTTATCTATGGTGCATACACACAGAGGGAAAAACCTATGGACTCAATACATAAATTTATGTACTCATCGCATAGTTTTCTGCACACAAAAATTTTACATTTTTCATGTATTGAGTACATGTTGAAATCTCTACTGACTACATAATGCTGTTAAGCGGTTCTGTAGTCAATAAAGAATTTTATGTACTCACCGCATAAATATGTGTCGTGAATTCATGAATGTATGTGGTGAGTACATTCACACTGTACTCATCGCAAACTGTTACAAATAATTTTATGTAATGAGTAAAGATCTTATGTACGTATTACATAGATTATTGACTCAGTACATACATAATTTACTCATTACATATTTGGAGTACATAATTTTATGCAATGAGTACATACATTATTTACTCATTACATATTTTAAATGCATAATTTTATGTAATGAGTACATACATAATTTACTCACTACATATTTTTAGTGCATACATTTATATAATGAGTACATACATAATTTACTCATTACATATGCTAAAATTATAATTATATGCAATGATAACATGCATAATGTATTCATTATATTTTTTTTGTTCATAATTTCATGTATTGAATATATACATAATTCATGTCTGTGCCTAAATCACCCTTTCACAAATGCAATAAATAACTTAAGAAAGAAATGACTAGATTTCACAAAATAATTCGCAATTGCTTATAGAAACCCAGCCATTTATTTCTTATCCAATCATCGCTTTTGTTCTAGAGTACAGTGAATAAACTCATTCCCACTCTGATTTTCTAGAGGCTTTAGAGGTGTTGCTTATTTGAAAATTAAGAAACGAATGACATAAAACAGCAAAATCGTTTGCCGATGTGCAAGAGATACGTGTACTGAGTCCATATGTTATGTACTGAATAAATGTGTCACTTCAATCGTATAAGAGGGACGTGTACTGAGTCTTTATTTTATGTATTGAGTAAAGTTTTTGTAAAAAATTACATAACACGTTGATTGAGTACACGTTGCGTGTATCTATTGAAGTCTGCTATGTATTCAACACATAACATGATGTATTGAATACATTTTTTATTCATTTTAAAAAGTGAATAAATTGATATGTAGTCAGTACACGCTCCCTTTACTCAGTAAATACTGCTCTCGTTGCGTTCTCATACAAGTTGCAGTGAATAGATTTTACATAGCTGTCTCTGTACTGACTACATAACTTTTTCCCTTAGTGCATGTAGAACTTTATGATTGATCCTCTTTTGCGAAGGCTTAAAAGTTTATCGAACTGCTGATGACCTTCTTATAATGGTGAAAGGTAGTCCTTGAACTGAGCTTGAAACCAAGCTGAGTTAAGTTAAGGCTGCTGTGAGTGCATGGGGCATACAAGTTTGAGTTAGCTTGGCAAGGGATAAGACGGTGAGGATGTTGCTCAAGAGCAAATTATCATATGATCAACTTTTTTTTCAGCTTGGTGGGTGCAGGCCTTAGTTATGTGACCGAAGTCAAATTTGACCATGGATAACCATGAAAGAGAGAATGATCTTTCAAGTTCACCTGGAGAACTTAAGAGAGCTTCTGTCAACAGTACTAGGTCGAGTGCGCAGAATTCTTAGAAGTGATTGGAAGCTCAGTAGGGGATGTCCTTCTCATGTATGGTGGGCTATTTGCTGACTGTGCTGCAAATGGCTCGCCTGTGTGGGGCGACATAGTCATTGTCTTGTCAGAGAGTCATAGTCATCTTGATTGGATGTTTACTGGTTTTCCGTACGGTCTCTATGGATCCGCTTCAGGTCTTCATGGGTGTACTTCCCGTAGATTTGTAAGTATTGCAAGCCAGATGGTTCTCTTATTGCATTTTTTAATAAGCGGAACCTCAGCACAACCAAAGGATGCCACTTTGCATCAAATCTCGAGAGTTGGTCACTTGGAGATTTAGGTTCCAGGGGCGTAATCATGTAGCCGATGGAGAATTCTATAATGGAAATGCGATGCGCTTGGATCCAGTGAGAAAATTGCTAGATAGAATAATTTCGCATGTCACGTGTTTACCAGACCCCGTAAGAGGTAAATGGATACTAACAACTGTTTATCTGTTAGTTTAGTTCGTTGATCTGACTTGATGGATCATGTTGAGGTAGTTTTCGGGCGGGACAATTACTATTATGGTCATCAGTCAGGTGCGGTGATGATGATACTACCTCAACTGGTACGAGATCTGAGATATTAGCTACGAGATCTGACTAAGGACTTGAAAACTGGTAAATATCACATGTAGTGAAAGAACTCTGGTTTATATCAAGCTAACTTGTTGAGTTGGCCCTTCGGTAAGGTTCGTGGTCGTTGTAGTTACTACTCAGGCCACAGGTAGAGCTTGCATTTTTCAACTGGGTGCAGTACCCCTCAGTACGATAACTTGTTGATCTGGTCCTTCGGTAAGGTTGGTGGTGGTTTTAGTTGTTATCCAAACCACGGGTAGAGCTTTTGTTCGAATGTGAATTTGGATTTTTCAACTGGGTATCAACTGGGGTTAAATAGGCATCCAACCCCACGTGAATGTTTCGAATCTTTGCAATATTAGCTACTTGGTACCATGTAAGGAATGTTTGGAAAGAATAACTAATATACTAGACAGACATGTAGTAGAAAATGTACCATGATATGGAAACCATATGTATGCCATCGGTATTCCAAAGTCTTGCTCCAAAGCAACTAGAGTTTCGTACTACAATAGCGTCCAAGAAACCATTGAAATTCAGTGATGTTCTGAAATGTACTACGATGAATCGCAGTGAACACAGCCAAAGCTTTAAGCTCTTCTGTCAAAATCATGTTTTCGCTGCAATCTGACTGCATAAACAAATTGATCAGTTAGCAGAATATCCAATTTATCAGTACAAACAGAAAATATAATGGAAAAAGGTTAAATAAATGTATTGGAAATGCTGCAATTAGAAGTGGGCACATTTTGTTCCACAGTTGCGTGGAGCAATTACAACTTTGATTGCATCCATTTTCTTGTTAATATTTGCATGTGAACAACTTAGTACAATACCACATGTCTGTCATAATGCTAGGCCGCGGTTTCTTGAGCTTTCATTGTAGTACAGATTGTAATATGGAAACCATATGTCTGTCTAGGATATAAGAGTGCACGGAAATGATGACTTACTTAGGACAAGACAATTTAGAAAGTATACCAGTTAAGATATGTATAAGTCATGGGGTTGTACTTCAAAATATGTTTTTAATTCTATAGTCTTCCCAAAAAATATTAGAAAATATAGGTTCTCAATAAACTCTGTGCTTCATAATGAGCTGTGCAATGATGGAGACCGTTTGAGTACCTTTTTTTCTACCTTAAGAAATATTTTTCTACACTAAGAGCATCGATAAGAAACTGTTAAAATACTACTGAAAATCATCGTGTTATTCGACCTCTAGATAAAAACCTCCCTTTAAAATATTGGAAAGAAATATTCAGAAAAATTTAAACTTCTAGTTTTTCGGAAAATTCACTTTTAGTTTTGGTACCGTCTTCCAAAACAGGTATTGTCGATAAAATGGCATAAAATTCTGCATAAAATTTTGCCACAATTTTTTTTAAATTGCAAGAACGGTTATGTTAGAAAATTATTATTTGCACATTTTTATATTGGAAGAAAATGTCGCATTTTCAAGGTTAAATAGGTCAAAATATTAAAAATAGGGGAATTAGATATTTTCACTGGCTTTCAGAATGAATGTTTTAAAAAAGAGCTTTCTGACTGAGTGCTCTTATCAAGCAAGCTTCAGGTGCAAAAATTTTAGCTTAAAAAGTTCTTCTTCGCTATGAGGTTCTGAAATGTATTTCATTTTTGGACTTATTGATTTCTATTGGATATGAATAAACCCATTTTCTTTTCATATGTGGTCAAGTTATGGACTTCAACAGTATTTTTTCTGGTGATTTTTAAATATAACAAATTTGCAATAAAATTAAAATATTTTTTTTCTTTACAAACAGAAAATAAACTGTAATAATTAAAAATTTAAACTAAGAATTCGATCTTAAAAAATATCTTTTGAATTATCAATATCAGAATTTACCATATTTTTGTTTTATCAAAAGCTCCCTTTGGGTAATTTCTGGGTACAGCCTCGTATGATCTATAGCATTTTTTCTAACATAATTCAGTTAAACTTGCCATGGCCTACAGTTATATCAATGCATATATAAGAGACCCACTCGAATTTCCTACTTAATTCTTTAATCTCAATATTAACAAACGAGACATTTTAACCAAGAACAATTCAAATACACTCACACACACACACACACTTAAAATAAAGATTTTAGAAAAATGTATGACGTTGTGGAAACTGATATAAAACCAACATTTATCAGATATACTGAATGACAACATGAATAAATAATATTGTATAAACGAATTAATATATATATGTTTACATATATATTTATGTACATATAACGTTTATGTAAGGGATACACAGAATACAATAAAACTTATATAGAAAGTATTTTGATTCTATTAAAATATATTGGTAACTATTAAGATGATGACGACGAAGACGACGACGACGACGACGATGACCACGACAATAAATAATTTTTAAACATCATTTAATAATATTAAAATGGACATTTAATAGGATTTTTTAATTGAATACAGTATATAAATATATTTTTAAATTTTTTATTATAAGTATTAAAAAGAAAACTCTTTAAAATTTATTAAAACTACACAAAGATTTGAAACAACAAATAAATGAATATTTTTATTTTTAAATACAACCAAATGGTAATAAAATAATATGTGGAACGGAAACGGTTTTGTTGAATTCCAAGTTTAATTTATTGTTGTGGAGATATCGAAATATTATTTATATTTTTTGTTAATTTTAATTTCTGTAACTGTTTGAGCGAGTGAGATATTTGTGAAATGTGTGAAAGAGTGAAGTAGTGTTGCAGTAAGTGAAGTTATAAAGTATAAAATAGTACAAGTTGTACTAGTAGTACTAGAAGTAGTAGTAGTAGTAGTAGTAGTAGTTAGAGTGGCAGTTAGTAGTTTTGTGTTTTGGTGGTGTGTATGTTTTGTGATGCTCAGCTGGGAGCTAATGAAATGTTAAAAATGCGTATTTGGAATTTATACGTACTTGCACGCCCTACCATTTGTACGGCTCGGACGCCCTTCCTGAAGGTGGCCACTGTTTTGGTCATAAAAATAACATTTTTTTTTTTTATAGGATTGTGTGAAAAGGTAAATGAAGTTAATGACAGTAGTTAACATAAAATTAAAATTTAATAAACGTAAATAACAAATAAATATAAAAATTTTAGTTATAACATAAATTATTATATTTTTACCTTTACTTAAATAGCAAGAAAATGAGAGAGAGAGAAACAGAGCGATAAAGAAAGAGCTTAAACATAAAGAAAACGTACGAAAATTGGTCAACTGCGACCGAACCTAGTTAATTAATACATTTTAACCAAATCAACAAATCAGCTGTTTACTAAATAGTACCTACAAGTACGAATTTAGCTTACAAATGATGATTATTAAAAATCTTAATAAAAACTAGAATATATATGTAAAATTTTAGAATAATAAACTAAGATACAAAAATGCTAAAAAAGTGTTTAATCTATAGTTTTAACATTTTGTATGTCTTTATTTTATATCATAAAATTGTTGTCTGTACAATTATTGAAGTACGCAATAATGCATTATTTCACAGCTTACACACCTTACTGTACGAGTACTTGTATATTGGAGAGCTTTCATTAAACACTCCTACTAATAAATTTTTGCTTTTCAGCAACAGCACCGAACTTCATTTCATTTATTTTTTGCTTTCGCTGCCCTCGAAAAAATTAACATATTTTCGTTCTGTTGCATACCCTGGGTCAAAAGAAAAATTCGCTTAACTAGTCTAGATTAAAGCTTGAGCCATACGAACAATCCTAAACAAATCTGCGCGCAAAAACTTAAAGCTCACCAACCAAAGCTTCATTGATCGCGGCATACGAGCAAAATATTTGCAGTATCAGACTTTTGTGTCTTTTTTGTTGCTTGAGCGGCGGGCTTAAACAGTTAAAAATATATGCTTGGGCATTTCGGGAAATATTACTGCGGGTTAAGTTTTAAGGGAATTTAGTTAAAGCTGCTTCAAATGAAATTTCGCAGGATAAATTAATAGTTTTAATTACTTCACACAAGCGCCTATAATTATGCAACAAAAGTTGGATTTATTTTTAGTTTATTTTTGGCAATATTTAAGTAGCTTATGAGCAAAAATTGATTTATGGTCTAAATAAATGGAACAAAAATCAAAATCAAGTTATGCAACATATTATTTATAATTGTTGTTATTATTTTTATTATAATTAATAATAGTATGGAAAAAAAACAAATAAAAGCTTTTGCCACAAAAAGCTGCATTACAGCTAGCTCTCAACCAAATGGCAAAAACTTGAAGATGTGCTTTTTTTTTTGTTTTTAGACAAACATTTTTTGGTTTATATATATTTAAAATGTTAGCAATAATTAAAGGTTTTATTTTAAAATTCTTAGCAGCAACAAAAACTCAGAATCATATTTAGAATATTGGAAAAAAAAAACATTACAGGCTTTGTTGTAAGAAAAAAATTTCGAAAAAAATTCGTACCCTCCATTTGGTTAATGACTGTGTTTATGCCTTGATTGACCATTCCAGTTTGCATCATAATCATGCCAACATCTGTAAGATTTTGCATTATTTTTTGTTGATTCTTATTATAGTTGTTGTAGTTGTAGCTGTGGTTTTTTAACGTACATACTACATACATACGTATACTTAGATAAGCTTAGATAAAAGATTGTTAATACTTTTAAAACAATGTCGTTGTTGTTGTTGTTGTTGTTGTTGTTTTTTCCCATGTTAACTTGATGAAAAGCTTTCAGCCAAAGCCATTCATTCATTCGATAACTTAATATAACTTAATTGCTAAATGTTTCTAAACTAAAGTGAAAACGTAATAAAAAATAAAATTGATGAAATTGAGTGACGCTTGTTAGTAAAGCTTTTTGAATTAATTTTTTTATGCTTAAAAAAATTTGGCAATTAAAATATGTTTAAAACAAAAAACTTAATTTAAACTATATGCTTAAGCTTTAAGCTTTCTATAAAAAGCTTCGTTTATCAGTTTAGGATCCTTAAAAAAAAGTTTCGAGTACACTTCGTGAAAAGTTTATTGAAATGGTTATAAGTTCCTTTAATTTTATAACAAGTAGTTGTTATATTTAAATATAGGCAATATTTTTAACGCATATGATATAGTACGAAATAATATCTGCAATAATTTTTTCAATAATATCTAGATATCTTATTGATATCTATCGTATCAATAAGCTCCTACAGTTGATTCGTTCATTATAGCCCGTTTCAAAAGAGAAGAACAAAATCGCGCATGTTTGAGAATAAGAAAATAATTTTGAGAGCGTTCTTCGTTCTGATTCGTCGACATTAAAAAAAAAATTGAATATTCTCTGAGCAGAAAAATAAATGAAAAAAATTAATGTATATCCCTGAATTTTGTTGATCATCGCAACTGCGCTGCGGAAGTACTGAATTTTATTTTTCGAAATCAAAAAATCAAAATTGAAAAAAAAGGGGGCGTCATAAAAAAATTTGTTAGCCGAAATTTCACTTCACAATTTTTTCTTGAGAAAATAATTTATTTTTTATGTAATTTGTATTTGATTTCTCTCACAAGATGCAGGTTGTCGGTGCAACACCGTACTTGTGCGATCATTTGTTCTGAATGTTTGCGCATTTAAATATATAGAAAAATAGTAAAAAACACTCAAAAAAAGCATAAAGTTCAGAGAACAGTACAAAAAGAGCAAGAAATTACGCTCTAAAAAATTTTCTAGCTTTAAAAATAATTTCTCACTGCGCATCGAAAAATGAAACTAAAAAATGTTCTTCTCTTTTGAAACGGGCTATAATTTTAATAAATATACATATCGCTAGCTTAGAGTGCAAAGGCGCCAACTGCACTTTTTGAAATATTTCAGGAGAGACAAAAAACTGTATAAAAAAATGTACATTATATTTTGTAAATTTTTTATATTATTTCACAACCGCTTTAAAAATTCAATTTAAATACAGATCTCTAAATATTATATATACTGTGGTTTCCCTTGTAGATGCGGTTGAAATAAAAAAATCCCGCACGGAGAGAAAAATTGGGCTAACATCAAGCTCAAAGCGTTCGTAAATGAAATCAGCTCAATATAGCTCAAAATCATCTCAAATCATGCTATTCACAATTCACGCAATTTATGCCAGAAATTGGGCTTGAAATTTTTTTTCATAAACACGTCAATTGGTGCTTAATAAGTGTCATCTTGGGCTTGATCATAAAAATAAATTTTTGTTGTTGTTATTTTTCCTCATAAAAAAATGAGCAACCGAACGACATAGTTCGCAGTTGGTTTTATTGCTGTTCGTATAAAAGTGCATAAAAGTGCAAAACATAAATTAAAAAATAATATTTTCCTATCCAAATTGGATATAATATCAATAGTGGTGACCGTGGCGTGCAGGTTAAGTGAGTGGCTTAGTACGCTCGGAGCCCGAGTTCGATACCCAGTCGCGGCAAAAAGATTTTTCAATAAAAAAATTTTTCTGATCGGTCACCACCTCTCAGCAGACAATGGCAAACCTCAGAGAGCAAAATTATGCCATGTAAAGCTTGTTGAGAACATGAACTTTAGCGGTTCGGAGTCGGCATAAAACATTTAATAACGCACACAACACAATTGATCATAAGAAGCTCGGTCAAAGCCCTTTAAGGGCTGAAATGGCCAATTTGTTTTGTTTTTTTTTTGTATCTAATTTGGACAATGAAAATATAATTTTGAATTTTTGTCTGGTGATCATTTATTTTTTTGTGCGGTTCCTTTGATGCCTGAGCCCCTTACATTTTGACATCTTTTGCATTATATATTTAAAATTCATAAAATGTTAGATCGCAAAAATTTATAATTTTTTGTTTTATTCACAATTAATAAATGACATGCATTAGACATAAATGAGCATGTTTTTTTATAATCAATACCAAAATGTCATAAATTGGCTCCAAGTGATCTTATTAATTTTTTGATGAACACTCCAAAACATTATGCACAAATGGGTGTGTTAATATTTTTTTTTAAACAATCACATTTGGGCTTGATATCAAGTAAATTATGGCTAAGCTTAGAATCAATCCCAAAATAAATTGATTTGGCATTGTTTTCAGCTCAAATTTCTCTCCGTGCGAAAATAACTCTTATTCATAAATCACATGAATAAAAGATAAAATATTATCTGTGAGTTGATTAAGCCTGCACGATTAGTTTAAGATTAGTTTTAAGTAGATTTTATTTAAGATTAAGATTTAAAGATTAAGATTTAAGATAAGATTTAAACTTCGAAAAAAAATAAAAGCTTTAAAATGTCATGATTTCAGATTAACAACATTTTTGGTTTTCAGGTGAATATCTGCTTTTATTCTAAATTCTAAAATTTTGTAATAACTTGGGAACTAAATTCTTCACACTAAGTAATGACAGGAACTTCAGAAACTCTTAGTTACAAACTTTTGAATTTGGAAATTGAAATGCATTCATACCGTTGATGAAAATATAAGTTCGAAATTTTATGATTTAAAATTGGTGGATTGAAATAAATTGTAAGAACTTTATCTTTACTCAAGTTGTTGCAGTTGATGTTTTATATATGAAGTCATGTAGATTCAATTCACTGATATCATGACGATTGTCATGAAGATATTTGACTTAAAAAATTAACATATTATCATAGATTGTATTGTCTTGTTTTTTTTATAAGAGCTTTAAAAGCTTTTTTATATATATACTCGTATTTGTTAAAAAATAAGTAATAGAATTAAAAATAAATAAGAAAATGTAATTTTTTTTTAAAAAATAGCTTCGCCATTAATTAAAAATATTTACAATTACATGACGAACCCGGCCTATTCGATGTAACATTCTCAACGTGGGATTCATTCAAACCTACATTATAAATATATTTACAGCAACAGCAGAACGTTAACTTAATCAGGACTTATTATGTATGTTTAAATATATGTCAACACTAAATTAAAAAACATAAACAAAAATCAAAATTAAAATAACAACAGAGCCACGCACACCCAGGGTATATCATCAGTGAGGGAGCGCCTAAAAATATGCTTTAATCATTGTATATGCAGTTAACCTTAAATAAAATTAAAAATAGTCAGTGTTGTATTAAATACATATGTAATAATAAATGTAGTCGTGTTTATTAAATCTGTTTGTTGTAGAAATCAATAACGTATCAAATGATATTAAAGACTTTTATAAAAAAGGAACGCCTATGTATCAATCCTTATATTAAGCATTAATAAGTTATTCCTTGGTGTGTTCATGTTTATTATTTTGAAAATAAAAAAACAAAAAACAGGTTAGCTCTGCAAACGTGAGAAGGTAAGGACTTGGTTAAGAAATTAAGTAGGGCTTCGGTGCACTGTTCATGCACTGTTAAATGTTTTTTTTTTATAATTTATATATATTAATTTATATATATATATATGTACATATATTTCTGTATAATAAAAACAGCCATTAATGTGCAGATTTAAATATTTGTTAGAAATCTATTAATTTTAATTCTAAGTTTTTAATTAAGGTGAGTTTTAATTATTTCAGGTTCAACAGGCAGCTTTACGGTTAATATAAAGACGCAAAGAAAAGTAAGGAATCTTATAAAAATATACAAACATACACATTGGATGAGGTAATAGAGAAGAACATCTATTATAGCTGGATAGCTGTGGGTAGTTTTTAACTGTTAGGACTAATGGTGTTTTTAGTTTTTAGGAAAAATGCGGAGTATTTTAAGAAAAACTATTATTGAATTGAAAATTTTTAGATTTGTCTCATTAAAATAGTTTGTTTAAAGAGCATCTAAGGAAACGGCGATAGATTGGGCCAAAATAAGCTTCGAATAAATATTTTATGAGTCAACAAAACTTATTCCAAAAAACAATTTGAAAATTCTAATGGAATTATAATAATAATTATAATTATAATTAACAGCCAACGATTTGAAGATTACAGGAAACTGAGATTTTGAACAAGTTGTTTATTTTTTAAAAAAAAAAAAATTTTTTGTATATTTTGCAAAATTAAACTAGCTCTTGAATACTATTAAGCCAGAAAAGTATAGCAAAAGAAGCCTATTGGATATTGCATTGGATCGGTACCAATAGATCCAACCAAGATACATATTCGAATTTATATTTCTCTACAAATAATTTGAATAAAAAGTCCACATGATATTGTGAATAATCCAGTTATTTGTACCTACCGTGCACAGTGTTTCAATTTATATAAAAAAAACTTGTTGATACATAAGTTTATGTAAATTATTTTACAAAAATATATGCCAAGCAACAGCGCATGGGGGTTTCAAGGTTTTCTTAGATGTTTTTAGTAAATTTTTACGGGAATTAAGGGCACGTGACACTTTTAAAAAAATTATTTTTAATGTTTTAAAATGTATGTTAATTGAATAAAAAAATATATATCATTTTGAAAAATTACACATATATTTATTGGTACAAAAATATTTTACAAAAAAAAATTTTATTTTTTTAAGAGCAGTGTAAGGTTTTTCAATTTTTATTACTCATTAAATTTTTTCTGAATGTACAATATGTTGAGAGAATTGTGTAAAAATTTAAAGGGTTTGAAACGACCGGTTTTCACATTCGATTTCAAACTCGATAAAAAACTTTAAATCGAATTTGCCGAAAACAGCAAAAAAAAAACTTTTTTCAAGGTGCCCACCATTGCTGCCATGGGCATATTTATCAATTTTTTTTTTTTTTAATTTTTTCTAATATGCTTCAGGAGTTATGGTATAATATTACTATAACATAATTCCGTAAAATGTGAGTGCGGAACGCTTGATTTTTTTGAAAAATTTCTTAGCATATTTATAGGCATTTTTTGTTTTGTGATTTATTGAAACTTCAGAAACTTTTTATTTTTTTTTTATTTTGAAATATTCAGATTTACAAAAATTTTTTAAACTTATTTATCGTACCTGCTATAGTTTCCCTTTTTTCTTTAAGGTATTTTATAAATATTTGGAACTAAAAATTGTTATTTGCACTATTTAAAATCATTTTGTTTTTCTTTATTAAAACCGTGCCCGTCATTTTTGACGGGAAAGAACTAGTATATATATAAAACTAGCTGGTACCAGGCGCGTTACTGCCGTCCTTGTACAATGTCTGTTTGGTTTGCTAATAGAAAGCCATCAAGTAACTCCACTCTGAGTTTCAATATTCTGTGATCATTATTTCCAAAGCTGTTAATATAAAAAAATTGTCTTATGGGCTGAGCTAAACCCCTTGTTCAATACCAGTTTTAGTTTGTGAGTACTTTCGAGTAGTAGGATATTACCAAATAGTTACTGCAAACCGACTTTCTTTATTATATGATTATTATTTCCAAAGAGATTCAATTTAAAAAATTTTGTCTTATGTGGGCGAATCCATACCCATTGTACAAACCCCGTTCCAGTACCAGGACACCACCAAATAATAAATCCATTCTGAGTTTAAATGTTCTATTACTTGAACTTCTATAGATTTTCTGTATCGAAAATATTAATTGTGTAGGTGAAGCCACGCCCCGTTTTCCAATGCCTGTGCCTGTTTTATATTTGAAAGACCTTGCCAATTAGTTACTTCATTCTAAGTTTCAATGCTATATGACATTTAGTTCCAAATCTATGCAATTTCGAAAAATTGAATTTTATGGTTAATACCATGCCACCCTTTCCAAAGATCGCTCAAATTTGACAGTCGAAGGCCAAGACTCATTGGTAAGTTCCTACCGAGTTTCATTAATTTATGGTTTTTAGACGAAAGTAAAGCCGAGAATTTGTGTACTTAACGACCTATTCTCATACCCAACAAACATACAAATAAACAAGTAAAGAAAGTCTAAAGTCGATCTAGGCCGACTATGTTATACCCTAAACCCACTTTTCAAAAACGAAACAATTTTTATTGTAAATGGTTGTGTCCGTGGGCAGATGCAGCCTTTATTTTATATACATTTAAATGTTGATGAAAAATTTGCACATACCAAGTTTTATTTCTGTAGCTCACAGTTAATGCCTTTATTGTGCTTTCGCTATGGGAGGTGGGCGTGTTCATGGACGGATTACTCCCAATTTTTGAACAAACTTTGGTATAAAATTTTGGTATAAAATACTTGCATACCAAATTTAATTTCTCTATGACAAACCTTATTTATTGAGTTTTAAACTTTTTGGGTTGTATGGGAGGTAGGCGTGTCCGTAGGCGGATGACGTCCATTTTTCAAAACCATCTTTGGCTTGTCATAAGAAACATACGCGCCACATTTTAGCTCTGTAGGTTAAACAGAGGCTTATTTATAGTGTTTTCAATTATTGGGTTGTATGGGAGGTGGGCGTGCCCGTGAGCGGATGACGTCCATTTTTCAAAGACATCTTTATGTTGATATAAAACACATATATACTAAATTTTATTGTTGTAGGCTTATTATGAGCTGAGTTATACAGTTTTAAATTTTTGCGTTGTATGAGAGGTAGGCGTGTGCGTGGGCGGATTCCAAAAATATTCAATAGTGCAGATCCTTGGGTGCATGTGACAATGTATACCAAGTTTCATCCAATTATCTCTACTCCTTCTTCTTATCCTGTGTTTACGGACAACACACATACGGACGGACGGACGGACATAGATAGCTCGACTCACGTGGTGACTCTGATCAAGAATATATATACTTTTCTATACCGGACTCGCTTCGTTCTATGCGTTACAAACGTTTGCACAAAGTTAATATACCCTCACCTTTCAGGTTTAGGGTATAAAAAGTTCATTAAAATCGGTCCAGCCGTTTCGGAGGAGTTCATACACTAACACCGTAACACGGGATTTTTATATATTGGATGAATAAAACAATATTACTAAAAAACATGAAAATCTGCCAATTTTCGCTTTTAAAACCTTACCCTGCCCTTAATCACAAATGGGGAGTTTACATTCTAAGCCAGATAAGTCACACAGATCGAAAAAACCTCTTAAACTTGACTTACATTTTTTATAAGCAAACCAATTATGCTCGTCAGAAATAGATTTATTATGCGAAAAAGAAAATAGTCTCTTTGTGCAAAAAAAATTCGTATTTTCAATTTCAAATTTGGACTTGTCTGGTTTTGAAAGTTAGAAATGAATCAAAATTTAGATTTCGCTGTTCGGGGTCTCAAAAGTTTGAGAGAACTCATTTCAATGATTAATGCGTATTTTTTTTTCAAATCGAAGGGAATCCGCCGAAAAAATTTTCTTCTCCTGAAGGTCATTTTTAGAAAAAAAAAATGGTTTTTACTTGTAACTTTTTCTTTTTTACAGAACGCATACCCAAATCTGCAAAAATATTAAATTTATTCATTCCATCTGGATCCATTAAAAACATACAAAATTAAACGCTTTATTCAGATAATCTGATTTTCAATGAAAACTACACAAATTAAAACTTGCTTGGACTTATCTGGTTTTGATTGAAAATTTACAGTGGACATGTCTGCTTTTGATTGAAAAAGAGATTTTTGAACACATTTTTCTATAGGATTTTTTTACCATTTTTGCCAAAGAGGATTTTATGGATCGATGTATTTTAACATTTTCCTGTGATTTATCTGGATTTGTATGTAAACTCTTCAAATATGGCTACTGGAATTAAGAAAAAAAATATTAAAGAAAACATGGTAGGCATGATTGCGGCTCACTGGAACATCTGAAAAAAACGGTGTTTTAATCAGCACTAAAACCGCTGTGGAATGAACAAGAAGAAAATATGTTGGTCAAAAATAGTACAATGGCGGCTTTTTTTTTAAAATACCCAAAATAATCGACCAAAAACTCAAAAACTATATTACCGATCTATGTATATGTCCGTAGTTTATTCCATGCATTAACAAGTGTAAAACAACATATTAAAATTTCAGTACGATCGGTACAGTCATTTTTATTTGATCACGCCCGCCATGATTTTTTTCATATTTTTTAAAAAAATTCCAGTAGCCATTAAATATCATTAAAAAATTCGAATTAATTTAATAAATTCCCGAAAAAGTTGGGTTAGTATGTTACTTAGTATTTAAAACATTACGATAAAGAAATTATTTTGATGAAAATCTCATAGGTTGTGTCGACGGTGAGGGGTTCAACGATTTTGCTGTGCCTATGGAGACCCGAGTAAAAATAAAAATATTTTAAATCAAGCCTTACAACGTTCGTACAACGGTCGAACGAGTCGAAATGTAAGAAACAAGTCATAAAGCGGCAATACGACGGGCGCTCGCAAAACATTTGGCAAAACATATTGTTACGATTACAACTGCTATGTAATGGCCTGTGAAAAATTGGCTATTTCAGCCCTTGAAAGAACTTTGACCGAACTTCGTATGTTCAATATGTTATATGTGTGATATTAAATATTTGTACACAATTGTCCGAGAACTGTTCACGGTTCTGAAGAAAATTTACATCACGAGAGAAAAAACGGGAGGAAAATTAAGAACTATTCTATAACCACTCCGTGTTAGATGGTGATTCGAACCCGATTCTGCCGAGATTCGTTGGCTCGCATGCTACATACTCAGCACATACTCAGCACATACGGTCATGGACGTCACCAATTAGTAAAAACACATATTAATAATTGTCTAAAACATAATCGAACTTGGACATAACCTGTTAATACTATAAAACGAGTGAACTCTTTTTTAACCTTATCTCCCATAATTCGTTGGCTGAAGTCTGTTATTTTGAAAAATGTTCTAAATTGTTGTAAAGTTGTATTATTTGCCTCATTTGGTAGTTACTAAAACACTGTGCTCGGTTTGGAACATTATGGATTTAAATTTTATTCTCTTCAGGTGAGTTTATGCGATCGACCAGATGGTGTAACCCCTTAGTTAAAAAACACTTTTACATCCTCGAGTTAAAATAAAATTTCCATTTCAGTTGTTTAAGAAGAAGAAGAACGGTTAAACATCTACCGTTAAATTATAAGCATATGAGCAATAGGTAACTTTTTATCTTTTCAAATGGTAATCAAAGCTTTAAAAAGCTTTTTTCAATTGTTTTTTTTTCATTGTAATTCTCTGAATTATAGACAAAAAACCAGTGGGACATAATTTAAGATTCGTCAAAGTTTTAAGAAGTTGAAAATTTTATTATTTTGGTGCTTAAAAAGTGAATTCTTTTAATTAAAAGCAACAACAAAGATACGTTTTGAGCTACATGCACGGATTTTATTTTTTATATATATATATACATGGAATTTTATCGTCCTACAACTTAATCATTGAAGGTTAACAGCAAAATAATTTGTTTTAATATAAAACGTTGTCTTTAGCGTAATCTAGGATTTTACAAAATATTCCTGTTTTCGTTTTTCTTCTTAAGCTTACTATTGCAATTCTCAAATTTACAATTAAGAAATAGTTATAGAGGCATAATTTAAAGAGTGCTCATTACAAACAAAAAAAAAAAAAAACCAATTTACTCTAGCATCATTTTGTTAAGAGAAAAAAGAGAATGAAAATAATTTTGCATAAAATTTTTCTGTTATTGGGATGCATATCGCACAAACATATATACAAATTTTTATTTGGAAAAAAAGCCATCCGCAAGAAGAATCTTTTTGTTTTTTTTTAAGACAGAACAAATAATGAAAAAGTTATCGAACAGTAGTTGGAAAATTTATTAAGAGAAGCTTAGATTATTTGGTGAAATTAAAAAAAAAAAAACATTCCGTATAGTTGAATTAGTGGAAGCGGAGAGGGGAAAGAATATCGTTTCCAGCATATATTACAACATAACAAATTCACTTAATTATAGTTTTGTGTGAGTGTCTAGAGAAAAATATCAGATCAATTCTATGCTTTAAATTTGAATTTTCAACTGTAACATAGTATTCAGGGAAAGGAAGTAAAAGTATTTAACATAAGTTGAAAATTAGTAAAATGTTAAGAAAAACAAACAAATAAATAAGAAAAGTCAATCAATCGAAAGGGATGCTTATATTGATTGCATAGGAAAATTGAAACGGAAAGTAAGATATGTGAACGAAGGTCAAATAAGAGTATTGAATGGAGCAAATCAGTTGGAAGTAATACTCAGTAGGAAGTAAGTCAGGAGCTTTGGACTGGATTGGGAAACTGTTCGTAGTTGATGACATTGGTGGCAGTAGTGGTGGTGGTGGTGGTGGTGTTGGTGGTAGAGGATGGTTACGAATGAACTAAAAACAGAGTGATATAGGTATACATATTGTTTGGTGGGTATAAAGTTTTGTTTTATTTTTGTTAATATTAATTAGCCTTAAGATTACTTGCAGCGTTTTTGCTTTTACCTAAATCATCAAATTTGTTCCTCGGTTGGACTGTCACTGATTTTTGTCAAAGTTGGAAATTGAATATAAAATTGTGGTTGTTTTATTTTTTTTTTTTAATTCATGATATAAATTAAAATATATTTGTATATTTTTTTTTTTATTTTAATATTTAGTTGTTTAGTTGTATTGATAGTTTGATTGGTTGGTTGGTTGGTTGGTTGGTTGGTTGATTGTTTTATTTTGTTTTAGAAGAAAGATTAAACAGTTTATAGGTGGAGATCGTAGTGGAGGCCACGCGCCAACATGGTTTAAATAATATATAAAAAATATTTAGAAAAAAAATAAAAATAAATTTTAATAAATTTCCATTTGAAATGTTGATTATATTGTATTATATATTAATAAAAAACTGCTTAAACTTATGTGAATACCTAGTAATAAGTATATAAATAATGTATATGTGTTAATTACACTTATCTATAAATTCTTGTTGATGAGCACTTTTGTACTATATAAAAATGTTTGTATATAATATATTGTTATTATAGCACTATGTTAAAAAAAGATTGTTTTAAAAATTAATAAAAAAAAACTTAAATTTTATAAAGAAACATATTTAAATTTAACTGAAAATCAAATAAGATTTTATATTTAGGCTAAAAGTTGAACTTACAGTTTTTGCATTTACACTTTTTAATCAGTGTTTCGTCTTTGATATCCTCATGGCAGGCCTTGCAATAGAACCAGGCTCTAAAATGAAGCACATAAATGTTTTTTTTTTAGTTTTTTGTTGGTGGTAAAAAGTTTAATGTCATGAAAAGATATAAAGTGAACTCTATTAAGTAATAATAATATATAAATATTCATAAAAAAATAAAACTAAAACATATAAAAATAATTTTTGGGTACTCAATGCATCACATTATGGTCAAAGTTCAAATATTTGGGAGGAAAAATATGCTTCAGGTTCCCACAAGTTGTTCGTAGAGCGTTGATATGGCTTTTTCTCTACACACCAGGGATGATATTTTGAGTGGAATAGTACTTTTTTGAGTACTATTGACTTAACAAAAGTACCCGAGTACCTTCTTGCCGAAAAAAGTACTCTGGTATATTAAAGAATTTAACTTGAAAATTTGTCAAGAGTTAAAAAAAATCATTTTTGAAAATTACGTCATAAACTACTGGCCAAAATTCTCGCCCAGTCACGTATTAATTTGCCGTTGATTTGAGAAATGTTCCCAGAACAAGAACTTTTTAAAAAAAAGTCGAACATTTTCATTAAAATTCGCAAGATCTTTGGTCAGGCGACAAAGATTTAAAATTTTAGGATCTTCGTCAGTACTTCTATTTCCAACCATTTGTTTATTTGTAAACCAGCTAATATTTTTACGAAAAACATGGTTTTTGGATGTTTTTCAAAATGGGTTAGCTCACTGGTGGCTATCGTTATAGCAAAAAAAAAAATGTTGTGCATTCATCTTAGAATCGATCAAGGTTAATTTTAAGTTGGTGGCAATGACATTTTTTTTCCCCCATAGAGGTTAAGGCACCCTAACATACATATATATCGGGTTCTGAAGCCGATTATTGATTTTTTATTGTTCCTTTATGTGATAAATATAATAAAATTTAAAAAAGTATTCGTTTTAATTTATGAATTTACTCACATATTATTACTCAATAAAAAGTACCCTAAACAATAAAAAAGTACTATATGCCTTTGTAAAAAAGTACTCTCGAAAATGATCCGATATCATCACTGCTACACACTTACAATGCTTACTATACAAACATTACAATTTTATGGAAATTAATCTGAACGCTCCCATCTTTCCTCTGTCTTAGGCTGCCTTCATAGTGAACGCCGATTCAGACAGGCAGGCAGACAAAGTGTGTAAGCAAGCGAGATGGGTCAACCTGCGTGTCTGCCTGCCTGCCTAAATCGGCGTTCACTATAATCGCTGCTTTAGGTGCCTGTGGGTGGCGATTGTGGGATTTTGTTAATCTAAGTCACAATTTTGTATTCCCATTATTTATTTTTAGTATTATAATTCTCTCTTTATACCCTTTTAATGAGCTTTCTTATAAAAGTGACATTTTTATGATTACGTTATATATCCAATCCTCTTGAAGCCATTCTACCCAACATTTTTTTTGTTCTATTAACTTCATACAAGGGTCCAATGGTCAAGAGCTCAATGGTCTAGGGTACAAGGGCTTCAATGGTTGGATTCTATTACCAACCACCATACATTTTTTACCATTAATATTTTTTGGTAAGATACTCTTGCTCATTCTACTTCTATTTTGCAAGTTTCCCACACAAAATTTACTAAATAAGAAATAAGTCGGTATAGACCGACTATGACATACGCTTAACCTACTTTTTCAATATAAAATAATATATTGTGGGAAGTGGACGTGTCCGTAGGTGGATTAAGCCAGCTTTTTGCAAACTTCTCAGTTAAAAAAAAAACGATTGACATTTTATTTCTGTAGCTCTAATAAAAGCCTCTTAAAGGCTTATGATGCCAGTGAATCTAATTTGGTGGTTGTGTGGGAGAGGTTGTGTCTGTGAGCGTACGATGTATCCACCTTAGTGTTAATATAGAATACATAAATACTAAATGTTATCACTGTTGGTGAAACATACATATACATAAACATATTTATAAAATTTGAAATTTTTTGCTTTATTACAGGTGGGTGGATTTCAAAACTATTCAATATTGCATATCCATGTGAGTTGTGGATAACAAACGTTAACAAACGTTTTTGTTTTTAAATATGAAAATAAAATACATTTGTAGGTGAAATGTTTTCGCGTATATTTAAAGCACTGGTTTTTCAATCCAGTGTTACCAAAATCTCCGACGAATCGTCCTTAAACTACAAAGAGACTTTGAAAACTCATATTTGTTAAGATGATTCCATTAAAAAATTTTATAAAAAAAAAAACAACTTTTCTTTTGACAAAATTATAATAAAAACCTATCTAAAGTATATTCTAATCATAAAATCCTTTCGATAATCACAAAACAACTTTTTCCTCAATAGAATCAACTGACAACAACTTTCATATTTTGCTCATGGCTCTGTGGGGAGGTCTGGATCCGTAGACGACCCCCATAGCTATGCCAGTGGCCCTTAATAAATATTAATATTTTATGATAACCAACATTTACTCACCTCTTAACTTCGTCCGCACTCTGCGCTATAAAGAAACCTTGAGTGTTCGCTTGAATTTTGGCGCCACGAGGATTTATAGATATTTTGCTGTCGACACCTTCTTCCACTCCTTTGATTTCAATGGCGAGCAGCAAGAGTTTCAGTTTGGAAAAACATAGCCTATACCATGGGGTGAATTAAATACACATTAGTTACAATTTTTGCCTCAACATTATATAATATTGTATCTACATAATTTTTGTTTGTTTTGCTGTGTCAATTGTTTGAAATTCAAAAATTATATTTAAACATGCAGGTTTTTTATTGCAGAATGACATAAAAAATAAAAACTAGATTTAAGTAGATTTAGTGCACAAAATATTAAGATAACTACAAAATACTGCAAATGCATAAAGTTCTGGAAGTAAAGAGGAAAAAAAAACAATTAGCAAAGCATTTAAGCAAGGTTCTCATGACAGCAACTTGCAGTTCATTGGCAAGGCATCAGTTAGTTAGTTAGTTAACGAGGACTACAATACTTGAGCTTAGTACAAAGCACTACATTTACAAGATGGCGCTTGCTATGATGCTCTACTATGTACAGCTACTTGAACTACAACAGTACGGCATGAAAGTGTTTGTACATAACAAGCTTTTCATGCCAATGCGTTCATCTGATTTGGATCATCTTCAAAATATATGTGTTAACCAGACTAATACTTGCAATTGCTTCGAATAAAACATGCAACTACTTAAATAAATTGTGTTGAGTTCGAAATCAAGTTGAATTTGTTACAACTCGATCAATTAATAAGAGGGTAACTTGCGGTGGGTGGGAGACATTTTAAGTATCTATAAATGTTTAAAACTGGCAGTCATAATTTTAGGAAAAAACTAATTATTTTACAAGAGGAAAATCTTATACAGTTAAGTGTAGGTCATTAAGTACGAAAAATTAGTAGTAGTAGTAGTAGTAGTAGTAGTAGTAGTTGTATTAAGTACGAAAAAGTATGCAAGAACCGTGCCATTCCATTAATTAGTTAGGAATAATTTAAAAATATTAAATTAAAAAAAAATGATATAAGCTATCTTGTAAATAATATCAAGACAAAAAGGTCAAAAAACAATTGGTTAATATTTGAGTTTTGCAGTTAATTTTTTTAGTCAAATATTATTTGCTAGTTTATAGATATACAAGAATGTAGATAGAAGTCTTGATGGGGTCTTACTCGCTGGCTTGCGGAAATGTCATGCCTGTGAAGGAAGGTGAAAGCGTTTCGGTGTACATCTCACACCCTGTACCTTGAAGATAATCATTTTGCCAGGCCTGAGTATCTGGTGACTGTAAGTTAAAAATGTTTTTGGTATGTTTTGGGTTTTAGTTGACATGTTTATATCAATGATTTTTAATTATTTTGATTTTGTTTTTTTTTTTATTTTCTTATTCATATGTAATGATGATTTAAATGTTTCAAAAGAGATATTCGTGAATTGTTTTCGCTATGCTGTATGCTAGCCAATGCAAAGTTCTTGCAATTGAGGTGAAATGGTTGGTAAGCCGTCAATACGATTCGGGCAAAGGAACAGCGGTAGTGCTGCTATGAAATATTTTGTACACTGTACAAAGCTGGGATTTCAAAATTGGAAATTTGGTACGCAATGCAAGCTTTTATTGAAAGGTAGCGATAAAAAAAGAACAAAGGGTAGTTTGAAAAAAACAACAAATTTCAAATCATAACTTAAACATGGTAAAAACTTAAACTTACATTAATTTAGCATAATAATTTAAAAACATTAACATAAACAATATAGCTTTTCAGGGATTTTTTTTTTTTTTTCATTAAATCGACTTCATTTTGAATTGTACACTTAACAGTTAAAAAAGATTTTGAAAAGCTGCTTAAAGAGTGGTTTTTTTTTTGAACGTGTGTTTAACTGTATGTTATGAGTTTGTGTATGAGTACGATGTCATGGTGCATTTTGTGACCTCAAATGTTGAAAAACCCCAAGCAAACAAATATACAAACGTCGTTGGTATGTTCAAACTATTCTCATTTAACCTGAGTTGACTATAGTTAAGATTATACTTAGGCGCTTTTGCTTAACAGTTATATTTCTAGCGTCTGTTTTCTGATGGTATTGCATATTAGTAGACTGATTACTCCTACATATGCCAGAATTACCTATACATAAATATTTAAATATTTACTAGCGTTAAATATTTACTAGCGTTAAATATTTTGAGTACTGAACTATATTTCTATTCCTTATCGAAGCTATTGAGATTCTGAAATGAAATTTTTCGGGGCTTAAAAAATCTTTCTACGCATTGTCGATTTTTTTTTTTAATGTTTTGCAACAATAAACACACTTTTAATTTTTTATATTGTTCGAGTTGGCTTCTTAGAACCAACTGTTGAATTTTTCAAATTAATTGTCAAGCAAGCATTAGAATAAAAATGCCTTTCTATCACAACTACTATTGAATCTCTTTATTCTGGTAGCAATATCTTTGTATTGTTCGAAAAATAAATTTGAAAAAAATATAAAAATGTTTTTACCCTCAGTGGGATTTGGATCTTGAATTCGGACAAGGTAGTTTCACTTATCACTAATCTATCCATTGCTTACAACCGCGTCGAATAAAAGCATTATAATTTATTTTAATCATAAACTTTCCAACTCATTTTGGCATTACAGTTCGGCATGGTCAATTTCCTTCTCTACAACATACCTTCATTAATCTCTACACTCCGCTTTGCTTCTGTGTTGTGCTATTCTCATGGTTCTTATTCCACTTTCCAAATCTTTTAACCATGTACATCACTGCCGGCCTCTCTTTCTGGTCCCTTTTGGCTTAGCTTCGAAAATTTTTTTTAGTCATACTTTCATTGCTCATTCTCAGGACATGTAAGTACCTTTATTAACCGCTTTTATAAACCATTTTGCGTTTCGACCTTCGATATTCAGCCCGTCGGTATAGAGTATACAGTACGTGCCCTCTTCTAAGAGTATAAGTTAGAATATTTTTCTAAAAATTTGTCTTTCGAATCGCAATAGCAACTTTACGTCTTTAACTTTAAGGACCATATTTCATAACCGTAGATGAGAAGCTTTTGTTCTGTGGGTAATAACGTAGATTTTATAAGCCTCATTTGGGTAAATGATGCTCTATTAACTGTTTGGCAGAGTACTACTCCCAGATATTTAAATTCTTGCATTGACTCACAATTCTAATCTTCGATTTTGGTTGGTGTGACTCCTTTGGGAGGATTGTGTCATATACTTCGTTTTTTCTTCGCTAATCTTGAGACCTTCTGCTCTTAAATCTTATTATAATTATAATATTATATGAAACTGGAATAATTATAATATTCGCTATCGAAAGATTTAACGAATTTGTGATAGCTTCGTTGGTGAATAAAAAAATAAATTTCGAATTGAACGAGAATTTCTCACATGTATAAAATCATTGAATTGTTGGCATTCAATTTTGCAACCAAAACTATCATCTTAACGATTACATTACAAATTCTTCTAGAGTGTTGGTTTATCATAGTTTTGAGACTGATGGCGAAGTGATCGTTGATGGTTTAATAATTGTAGTTGATGGTAGCGCAGATTGTGTACAGGATGGTTTAATGACTTGAATTGACTGAGACAAAGACATAATTCTTTCTTCAAATTCTTTAACCTCATCAGTCATAGAACCATTGATATTGTCGACGTATTCCACACAACCCATAAAAGTTTCAATGACTCAACTGATAACGTTGATAACATAAATGAAACGCATGCGCTAAGAAATCACCTCTCTTTGCCAAAAAAGAATCCACAGCGCCCAAATAAGTCAATGAACCAATTACCATGAACCAAGGTTACAATCATGGAATTTTTTTATCAAAGTATCGTCAATAAAATTAAAACCTTGGTTGAGATTCAGTTTTGAGAAAGTTGAGATGGCTTCAAATAACCCATAAAAGTTATAAAAACCCAACCAAAGAACAGCGTTTAGTATTGAAGGCATTATTAATAGGTCATTTAATTCTTGAATTCTTCATTAAATGAAAGCCCTTCATCTTATGCTAAATATTGTGTTCTTAAGGTTTTTTAAACTAATTTCCTATCCTTATATTTTGACGTTTTACTAGAAATAAAATTTCTATATTAAATTAAAAATGCCAAAGAAGACATGACATTTTTAGAAGAACATAAATAAATGGTCGGGAATTAATGGAAAATGAACTTTCACCAGTACTTTCGGCAACCAAGTGCTAAGATTTATATATAAACAAACAAAACAAAAATTGGCCATTTCAGCCCTTGAAAGGACTTTGACCGAGCTTCTTATGATTAATTGTGTTGTGTGTGTTATTAAATGTTTGCACACAATTGACCGAGAACTGGACCTACATGTTTTATACCGACTCCGAACGGCTAAAGTTTATGTTCTCAAGAAGCTTTACATGGCATTATTTACTCTCTGAGGTTTGCAATTGTCTGCAGAGAGGTGGTGACCGATCAGAAAAATTTTTTATTGAAAGAAAGTTTTCGCCGCGGCTGGGGATCGAACCCGGGCTCCGAGCATGCTAAGCCACACACTTAACCTGCATGCCACGGTCACCACCAATATATATATTCACGTATAA
The DNA here is from genome assembly GCA_958299015.1 of Tetanocera ferruginea. Taxonomy (NCBI): domain Eukaryota; kingdom Metazoa; phylum Arthropoda; class Insecta; order Diptera; family Sciomyzidae; genus Tetanocera; species Tetanocera ferruginea. Next base: position 139,304,991 of record OY282642.1, read on the forward strand.
TAATAAGTATTCAACAGAATACTTGTTGAATACTGTTGTTCTGTCAATTCATGACTTAGGTGCGAATATAAAATGTTTGGGTAAACAATAATTTTCACTCCCAAACATTGCGTTCTTGCACATTAAGAGGGAGGGAGGGATACATAATTTTGTAAAAAATTTCTGCAAATAGGGAAAGAGAGCGGGTATTTCTGCAAATATGGAAAGAGAGCTAGTATTTCTGCAGAGTTATAAATCAAAACCAACGAAACTGTATTCATTGGTTTTTCAAATTGTATTTCAAAATCAATTAATCTGTTTTTAATAGACTTTAGTCATCAACTATAAAATCTAAGCATATTTCTTATTCGTATAAACAAAAAAAATATTAAGTATTTTCGTAGATTCTTTTCACATTGAGATTTTTCGCCGTATTATACTTAAATGATTATTTTGCTCCTTTGTCTTAACTTTTCCAAATTCCAAACTGTGCTACTTTAATGCAATAATCATCAATTTATTTTCTACCATTCAATAAGTAGGCAATCGTAAAAAAAAAAACTAAACAATATAAAACAAATATTGTACCAATCGAAAAACTGACATAAAATCCTTCAATCCTTCAATATTTGATGTTACTTTATTTCAGTTAACTGCTTAAAATTCAAATTTAATTTAAATCAAGAAAATAAACATACATTCAACTTTATATATATATATATATTTAAAAATATTTTGTTTACAACATCGAAGGCCACCGAAATACTGAAATATTAAGGAAAAAAAAAAATAAATTTTGAAAACACACATGAATACCTTAGCGTAAATATAACAACAATAATATTTTGTCGAACAGTGTAGAACACGTTATAGAAAATGAAATAAGAATCACATCGATTACAGAGACACACTTAGAACGGAACAGAACGGCAAAATGAAATATTTTCAACACATGTGCGTTGGTGTAGTGGTGTTGGTGGTATATTCATGTATGCGTTTATGTGTTTTCAATATATGTGTGTGTGTGTGTGTGTGTTTGGTGTATGTATGTGTCTGTTAGTGTAATTGTTTCTTAGCTTTTCTAAAACAGTTTTCTTGCTCAAGCCTTTAATAATGTTCACACGGCTTAACTTTTGCAGCAAACTTACTCAGTGGCCTGAGCAAATGGAATTCCAATAAATGTTGGACTCAATGTTTCAGTGTACATTTCCATGCCGGTACCGCGCAGATAATCATTAGTCCAAGATTGCATATCTGGTGACTGTGTAGTATATGAAATATTTTTGCGTGAGCAGCATTTCGTTCAGCATTTTTAATATAAATATTTCAAAAATCATAAGAAACGTGGAGATTTTGAGAGATTGTGTATGAAACAGATTTCCATATATTTATTGTGTTATGTAGAAACAACAATTAAAATTCAAAACATAAAGAAAAATATATAAAAATCAAATTAAAAATCAATTAAAGTTTACAACAAGAGTGGGTAAAAAAAAAAATTAAGATAAACTTATACAACCAGCTTAAATCATCTGCTTATACAGCACTCTCGAGCTTGAACCTAAACCCTATCCTGCCCCTACTAAGCACTTAAACTTGAACTAACGCTTAACAACAAAACTTACAGTTTTAAACGAACGCATGGCAAACAGATTGGCCATCATGGTGGAGAAACCAGGCGCCAGACAACTTTGCGCAATAAAGCCCAGCTTCAGCTCAGCCAGACAAATCACATCATCGCCCTGTTTCCAGTCCCAGGAAGGAATATTCAGCAAATAAGCCTAAAATGCAGAAAAATAGTAGAAGTATTATTGTTGTTTTTTTGTTTGTTAACGCACCTTGTTATGATACTGCATTAGCTGAATAATGACACGAATGTCATCACTATAGTTCTTGATGGAAATCACACGCATTATATTGGCAGCATCTTCAGCATCCGGATCTTGGCAATATTTATTCGCTAGCACCAAACAGGCATCAGCTTCATGAACCTTGGCGGAGCAAGTTGACAAAAAACCGTTATAAGCAACACAGATTTTCAAACAGTTTTGTTATTTCTTAAATAAATATATGTGTGTGGTTTTTTTATATGATCTATGAACATGAGTGTTATTTTTCAGACGTAAGCTTATATGCGAGAGTGTATTGGTTATTTCCAAATTTTTCTTTATTTTTATTAACATGTATTTGCATTAAAAGTTTTTACATATTTTTTTTTTTTTGTTTTCTGTTTTTAAATTATTAAATAACGTCTTTAGTTATTTTTAGATTTATTTTTATATATATATATATATATATTTATATACATATATTTATGTATATCCACAGCACACAAACATGTCACAGCTTAGTATTGTTTTTGTACAATTGATAAAAGTCATTATTTTGGCATTGCATTAGTGTTAGAGAAGCGTGTACGTTGATCTTTTAATACAAATACACCAAAAGAACGTAAGATTAAAATTATGGTAGGTAGAGGTATTGCTTGATTGGTCAGCGTTAAATTTTGTTGGATGACACATAAAAACCTTTTAGCAAATGTGGTACTCAAACGAACGAACGAAAGAATGTAATAAAACAATATATTTAAAATAAAATAAGAGACAAAAAATATATGTAAAAAAAAAAAATCGCAAACAGAGAACTGAAAAATTTAACTAAAACTTGAAATTTTATACTCAACGTAAGTTTGAAAATATAATTAAATGTTTAACAAAACATTTAAAGTAGACGACAAAGGCAAATTTATAATAACTAATATTTCTAATATAAATAAGAAATGCAGCCAAAGCAAATACAAAGCAAAAGCAGCGCAAACATTCAAGCATTAAACATACACGTGTTAATATATTTCATATGATGACAAGTTAAAACAAACAAAGGTGCATAAATCACAAAAGAACAACAGAATTTCAACAGAAGAATACGAGTTGCAAATAGACAGAATATTACTATCGAAAACGTGAATTGTTTTAATATGAAGATTGTATGAAACAATTTTCAAACTCAACCTATGTGGGTTTATAAATAATAGATTTCAATATATGCCTTTTTGTAAGAATTTTGAAATCTGTGCAGAAGGATTTTAAAGTTGAAAACACAGTCCAAATTGGGTACTGCCTTAATGGAATCATCGGTAAATAACACAGGTCAACAGTGGTTATGCCACACGAACTTTGAAAGCTAATACTGTATGAGCGTTCTTCCTTTGTTATGAAACTGAATTTGTTTTTTAACTGACCTCAGGTTTTTTGTGAATTCGGACTTTGTGTTTTTTTCGACTTTGATTCTATTTTTATGCTCTGTAACCAAATCCGCCTAACGGAGAGCAAAAAGAAATTATCTGATATAAAATTAAGCAAGCTTTTAAGTCGGGTATATATTGAGATATTCAGGTTCAAAGTAAAATTTTTAATTTTGTTTTTGTTAAAAATATTTGCTTTTACAAGAAGTTTTTTATATTTAAAGTCGTATTTTTATCGTATCTATATTGAATTCCCTTAATTATTATACCAAAAGCATAAACATTCTCCAAGAGGAACAACTGAATTAATTTACAAGAAGCCATATGAAGCATTTAGCATTCTTAGTACTCCACTTGCACCCAAATGACATTCTCATTCCTTACATATGACTTTATATGATATTCTTTGCTCTCTTAGGTTTGAAACTATCTCCATTAGTGCTGAGAGATTTTATGTTCGTCATAATCGACCCACCGAAGAGGCTATTCAAGGTGTTGTGACCAAATTTTGCACCAGTTTTACTTTATTGAACATGAATCGATCAACCCGTATACGGAGAGTGAGTACCAAGGAGTATATTGCTATTGTGTTGGCCAGTATCACTGAAGATCAGGTTATGTTAATGCGTTGCCGTTCTCAACAATTGGGCTTGTGTTATTCAACCACCTAGAACATTTTACATAAGGACCTCGGTATATAACTATACAAAACACAGCTGTTGTAAGAACTGAAGCCGAGTAACTTACCACAATGTCGTTTGTTTTGTGAATGGGCCTTAGAAAAGTTGGATGAAGGTCCACCTTTTTATTGAACATTTTTTTTCAGTGACGAAGCTAGTTTTTGGCTCAATGAGTACGTCAACAAGCGGAATTGCCAATTTTGGTCTGAAAAGCAGCCAGAGGCAATTCATGGACAATGAAAAATGCACTGTTTATAGGGCGGTGGCATCATTGGTCAGTTCTTTTTCAAAAATATTGAAAATAGTAACGTTTTAGTGAATGAAGCAAATTACTGTGCAATAATTACTAATTTTCTTTTTGTCCAAAATGGAAGAATTGGACTTGGTTGACATGTGGTTTGAAAAAGATGATGTCACCTGCACTTGGACCTATTGAAAGATGGGTATGATGATGAGCTGCCTGTAAATGGTAAGATTACTTTTACTGAAGAAATTAAGCTTGCAAGCAAGAACTTCGGGAGTTCTGGCAACCTCATCTTGAAAAAAAATGGTAACATACTGCTGCTTTGGGACAGCACCCTAGCCTGATGCAGATCTTCGTTCCTAGTACAGTGTGGAATTGTCGAAGACACAAATTAAAAAGGTGAATAATCTAAACATTACGATGGCCTCTTAAGTAAAAACAGTTGAGATAGCCACCATGGAACTGACAGTTGTTTTGACTCCTTCATTCACTCTCACAAAGCAAAAAAGCGGAAAAATTTGGATGAACCGTCGTCTGAAATAAATTGCGAGTTTGTTCAAAAACGAGTTTATGCAAAGCATCAGATTGTTGAATTGGGCTCATTCCATACAGACGAGTGTGACGTTTTGATTACTTTATTGTGCTGAAAATGGTATTAACCGGTTCAAATTTTAGTAATTTACTATAGGGCATTTTAGAAAATGCCCCAAGGTTTCAAAATGCTAAAACATAATGCAATTATTTATACTAGTTTAATAGTTACATTCGCTTAAACATCTGGGACGGGTGTGACGAGCACAAGTTTAAAAACCAAAAATTCTGAGTTTAACATTGAAATTCAGTCCATTTGCCACAATGAGACCATTTTTGACTTGCATATATTCAAATTTAATATATTTTCTGTTGAATACCAGTGAAAAATATTTTGAAAAAATGGCGATAACCATTCTTTTTTAAACTTTTAAATGGGACGGGTGTGACATAAGATTGTCCCGGATGTAACGATTGCGAATAAATATAAGAATTATATATAAGAACTTAATGGGTATAATAACTTTCACATATTTTTGACACTTAAATCAAAAAAATATGTTTTTTAATTAATGTATTAATTTAAAAAAAAAATATTTTTTTGCAAACAATTTTTTGCATGAATTTTTCATCAAATTAATACCTGTACAAATAATTTCAAGTTTTTAATATATATATATTTTTTTGCAAAAAATTTTTCGCATGAATTTTTGATTAACTTAATACCTATACAATTGATTTCGCTATACATGAATTTACAAAACTTGTTTTAATCAAAGAATTTATTCATATACTTGCAAAAATTTCATTATTAGAAAAAAATTTTGAAAATCGTTCCGGGTGTGACCAACTTCTTGTAACGGAAATGAAGAATAAAAATAATTTATTGAATGAAAAAAGTTAACAAATTTATGTAAAACATCAACATCCTTACTTTTGGAAAGTTTCAATCTTATCATAAGCCCATGTTGTTTCTTAGGAAAACTATAGCCTCTTTTGGGACGGGTGTGACACAGAAAAAACACTCAGTTTAAATATTTTGTACTTTGAAAACGCAGTAACCAATCATTATTACAAACTATTCTAACACAATATTAATATCTTTTTTAATATTACTGACCTTATTTTATTTAAAGTTGTATCAAAAGTTGACTGATTTCAAGGTTTAAATTAAATCAATATATTTAAAAAATTTTTTCAACTCGAAGTTTGTTTAGTTAAATTGTCAAAATAATATAAAAAAGCATTTAATTTAAAAATAATTTTGCAGCAGGACTAGCTTAAGATTCCACTTCAATTCGAAAACCAAAAATTATTTCAAATACATGCATTTTAGAATGCATGTTTCCGTTCCTCATTTCTGTGGAATGAGCCATTGGTCTTTTTAAGCACGCTTTAGATGGCCAGTTTTGGTGAATTTACTTATCACCAATCAAAGAGGAACAGGCTGATGCTATGCGTACTAGTTTTGGAACACCATTCGGTTTTTCAGTCATCTATATAACTGCAGCCCGTGGTGGATTCCTTCGAGGATTTGACTCTGGTGGAGAACTTGGTGTTCGTGGTCGCGGACGTGACCGTGAACGCAGTCTTTTAAGTGGTGGAAGAAATGGTGAAAAACCTCGTGGCACTGACATTCTATCTACTCCAGTACCCAATAAGCTGTTGACATTATCTGATATTGAGGATTGTTATCGAATCGCGGTTCCACCGATGTATTCGGCAATTTTGTTGAGGCCACCTATGCAGCTTTTGCTAAAGCCTACGCATACTTGAAGAGCACCCGATGGCAATCAACGGCAGAAAGATGCAACATAGCTGCCGCTAGGCCTCTCTCTTTATACCGACAGATTAATACGACGAGCTGACTTCAGGGCAGCGCAGACATATTGACTACTTTTGGAAACCCTCCAAAGGCTGCTCCAAAACTTGAAGTGATGAAAGGATGTTGATTTTAATCAATTGATTCAAAAAACATAAAGAATTCCTTAAATTTTAAATGAACGAAAAATTTAAACATTTATTTTCTCTTGAAAAAGAAATACGAGCTTACGAAGCACATACGAAGTGACAAGAAGCAACTTATTGTTGTCTGGCGTTCGTATAAATGTTGACATTGGTTTTAATCAGCTCGATTCTATTATGGTTGAGCCTTTATCTTTCTGGACTTCAGGGGCGCAACCAGGATTTTTTTTTGGCGGGGGGATGTAAAATCAATTTCACAAAGGCTTCAAATCACAGCCTTTTAAAACACAAAATGTCTGACTCCTTGGGATGAAAAACTAAGAGCCGAAATATGAAAAAATCGTTTGAGCCTCTCGCCATAAAAATAACCGATGAAATTTCCTTTAAAATAGACTTTTGATATCATCTTATTTAACACTAACATACTTACTCTTTCTGTATGTAATATGTGGAAAATATTTTTTTAATCATAATCTTTCATTGGATTTTCAAAATCAGTTTCATGAAAATCCTTCAAAATTGCACAAATATTATTCGATCTTAATGAATGATGTCTTTTTGGACGAGTGTCGTCAAGACTTTCGTTAAATGAGATATTATGTCGATTTAAGTCAGTATTTCTTTATTTCTGCTCATTGGTATAACTTTATTATATTTCTGATAAACGGATGAAAAGAAGCAAACAAATTTTTCTTAAAATCGAATAGTATTTGACAATTTAGAGAAATATTTATCAAACAGATTTGATAAAATGCGATGAAAAATTATGAATTTTAAATTTTTGCTCAGTTGCAGAAATCAATCGGAATTATATTTTTATTGAATCACATGACTTCACTATGTACTTTATTTCTGCAGAGTTTGGGTAAGTTTATGTATAAAAAATAATTATAAAAAAAGTACGAAAAATAACAATTTTAGAAGAAATTTCATTGTTCTCCTCGGTAGCGAGGAACTCGATCGCTCTTCTTCAAATTCAGGCTTTCTAATTTTGTATTTCTTTTGAATTCATTTTCATCCAAATATTTCAAGTCGTTTTAGTAGGTTCCAAGCTAGAACTTGAAGAGACAACTCAAATCGAAGCATTGTCCAGAACCCCTCAAGAGGTCAGAATCAGTCTGAAGGAAAAAACATGAAAATTTAGTAGATTGTACATTAAGCCGGATCGAAATTTAGATATCGCCGTACACCAACTCAAAAGTTAGACGGACTCTTTAAAACTATTTCTACATAATTTTTTTTTGGATCGGAGAAATCCCCATGGAGCGGTTTTGGTTCTCCTAAGCCCTTTTTTTGGCTAAAAAATCTAGTTTTTTGCCTATTACTTTTTTTTCTTCAGAATGCATACCCAAGATAAGCAAAAAAGCTAAGATTGTGATAGTACACAAATATTGGTTAAACAAAATTTTGAAATTGTTTGTCCTCACAAACTCTTTTGAGACCCCAAAAAGTCGATTTTTCATCATTTTCGAAAAGATGTTTCTTTTAAACACCTATTTGAACATCAACAGAAATATACATTTGGGGTTTATACTCATTTGATAAGATGTGTGTTTGCTTTTCATATGAACCACTTTGATTTAATTGTATTTTGCTTGGTACTAGAATAATTTTGGGAGGCGGGGGGGTTAAACCCCAAAACCCCCCTTTGGTTGCGCTAATGCTGGACTTTGATGACAACAATTCTGAGCTTCCACAAAAAGGCCTTAAAATAATTTCAGTTTTATCAAATACATACATTTAACTCTACAATAAGCAATGGCGGATTAAATATAAAGCACATAGAACAGTTATAATACGAAATAACAATCAATATTTCATGCATTTCAGTCAGCAATATTCAAGCAATATAAAAGTATTAAAGCAAACTACAAAGCAGCTTATAAATTGAATATTTATATATATGTATGTATATATTAAACACTTAATATTATTTGCTTTTTTTCTTCATAAACCTTAACCCTATGCAACCATTTTGAACAGTTTGATTATTTACTTTTGTTCAACAGTTTTTTGGTTAAGTCAAAGTTATACTGTTGAATTTACTACGAATACACTTTAATAAGACACAGATAAATCAATAACTACGCATCATGAAAATTCAAATAAAATCATTATTATCATCATCATCATCATTATTAGTAAAATCATTATTTTCTAATGCGAAAAAAATCATTTAATAATTTTCAAATATTTTGCAATGATTCTACAAAATGTCGCTTAAATTATGTGATGTTGATGATGATGATGATGAAAACAGTTTTGGTTTGTAGGCTTTTTTGCCAATGTAAACAATAACTAGTGTTGAAGAATACATTTTTCGGCTTCGACTATTTCACAAAACATATTTTTACAAAAATCTAAGGAAATGATTAAACTTACTTATTAGCTAGTGTAAGTATGATTATTTAGTTAAATGCGTTCAACAACAACATTTAGTAGAATGCATGAAACTATATTTTACAATTAATTTTCACTGCATTTAGTTGCACTTTATGTTATATACTTTATTAACTTAAATATATATAAATATTTTGTTAATGCTTGTTCTCTATTTCATATACAAATAAATAATGTGATCAGAAATTAAGAGACTGTGTTAAAATGTTAAAAATTAAGAACATAAAAACAGCTGATAACATTTAGTTGTTTTTTTTTTTTTTTTTTTTTTTTTGTTGTTATACACACATACACCAAATGTACATTAAATTAAAATTGTAAAACGTTAAAAACAAAAACAATTTTAAGAGCTTAAATTTTTACCTTAACCCGCTGCAGATCAATCGGGTTCATAATAGTTCCTTGGAAGAACTCCACCGTGGTAAAATGGCGTTTGAACAAACCCTCTAATTCCAAGTCAGGTGGTTTACTTTTGAGTTTTGAATGTATTTGTTTTCAAATTTTTAATTTTTAATTATATCAAAAGATAAAAACGATGAATACGCGTCCGAATCATATGTATGGAAGAAACCATTAGTAGAGGGTTTGTCATGGTTGGTGGGTGTAGAGTTGATTCGATTTTTTTTTTTTTATAGTTTGTTTTTATTTCAATATTGTTTTGAAGATAGTAGTGGTCGTGGTCAGTTTAGTCGTTATATTTAAAAAAATAGTTAACAAGGAAGAAAAGTAAAAAATAAACAAAAGTAATTATAATGAATGTCTTGATATAGTTGTTAGATTAGTTCAACATGAAAATATCAAAAACAAAAGAAGAGACATAAACTGACTGACTTAAAGATAGATAGAAAATACTTGGTCTGAAAAATTTGCTGTAGTAGTAGGTAGATTGATTAATATCAATATATATACGGTACTTAATATCATATACATATGATAGTGTTACTTTCAATATGTATATATGTATGCATATTTCAAATATTGGTACACAAACGCAGCTGATACAGTGAGCAGCTGGAGAATTCTGATGACGGAATCGATGAAAATATGATAGAAATAATAAAGAAGTATTTCTCAAATTTTATGGTTCCTTAACTACAGAGAACTCTTTTACTCAAGAACCATTGAAGTTAAAAATATCCTTGGATAGACATTTGTCAAATTTGAAAAAAATTTTAGATTCTTTCAATGAAGTTGTCTAAGGGTACAATTGTTGTCTAGGGGTTGCAATTATAGGTGTTTTTTAAAATTCTATAAAAAAGAGACTGAGAATATTTTTTAGAGCCATTTTTTATAAAATATTTATTGCTCTTTAAAAAAAAAAAAAAATTGACCTTTTCAGCCCTTGAAAGGACTTTGACCGAGCTTCTTATGATCAATTGTGTTGTGTGTGTTATTAAATGTTTGCACACAATTCACCGAGAAGTTCATGTTCTCAAGAAGCTTTACATGTCATTATTTACTCTCTGAGGCTCACCATTGTCTGCAGAGAGGTGGTGACCGATCAGAAAAATTTTTTATTGAAAGAAACTTTTCGCCGCGGCTGGGGATCGAACCCGGGCTCCGAGCATGCTAAGCCACACACTTAACCTGCATGCCACGTTCACCAACACTTGTATTGCTTTTTAACAACACAAAAAAAATAATTAAAAAAAATTTAGAGAGAATGAAAAAGAAGGTCATTGTTGGCATTATTTTAACCTGTCTGGTGATCGGAAGAAAAGACAATAGATTTTTAATTAGTAAGAATGTCGCTATGGTCTGAACTATGGAAATTAAAAAAAAAACTTTTTTTTTCAAAATGGTGGTGACTGTTTAAAAACAAGTGATTTTTAAAAACAAAGTTTTTTTTTCAAAATAGTAAAATACCAAATATGTCGAAATCGTCTCAAGTCGACTCAAACCTCCGCGTGGTGTCTCCTGGAAACGTCAAAAAACTATCATACCGATATACTTTGGCGGCGAATCTGAGCGGCGGGCTTCCTTTGGTCATCAAGCAAAGGTTGTGCGTTGGGTTTGAAGCCCACCATGTAATAAAAATATTTCAATGAAAAGTTTAAGAATGAATAAAAGAATGATCCCCAAATCTGATGACGACTACCGCAAACGAAAAACTGATAATGATTTACGGATATGCACCTGGAATGTCCGAACCCTAAATTGGGATGGTGCCTCTATCCAACTGATTGATATCTTGGAAAGATATAATGCTGATATCACTGCAATCCAAGAAATGCGATGGAAGGGACAGGGTTGCTTACGGCAAGCATCCTGTGATATCTACTATAGCGGCCATGCGGAGAAGCACGAGTTTGGATGCGGATTTGTAGTTGGCAAGAGAATACGGCATCATGTCCTGCGATTCACTCCTGTGAACGAACGACTTGCCATAATCCGCTTCAAGGCAAAATTTTTTAACATAAGCCTAATATGTGCGCACGCTCCGACAGAAGAAAAAGATGACGAGACCAAAGAAAGTTTTTACGAGCGCCTTGAAGACGCATACGAGCGCTGCCCCCGTCATGACATAAAAATCGTGCTTGGTGACTTCAACGCCAAGTTGGGTAAGGAAAACATATTTGGTCCTACAGTCGGAAAGTTCAGCCTCCACGACAACACATCCGATAACGGAATGAGGTTGATTGACTTCGCCGCAGCACGAAACATGGTCGTTAGTAGCACTAGATTCAAGCATCTCAATATTCATAAGGCCACCTGGTTGTCCCCTGATCAAAAAACATGCAACCAAATTGATCACGTTTTGATTGACGGAAGGCACTCTTCCAGTGTACTAGACGTACGCACGATCCGTGGTGCTAACATAGACTCGGATCATTATCTTGTCGCAGCCAAGATCCGCACACGTCTGTGCGCAGCTAAGAATGCTCGCAATCCTACACAAAGAAAGCTAGACGTCGACAAGCTGCAGTCAAAACGGACGGCCGAAGCCTTCGCTACTCGACTCTCACTCCTGCTTCAAGAAAGCACTCCTCCGATCAACGATATATGCGGACAGTGGACGCACATATCCCACTCTATGCGTACGGCTGCCGAAGAGGTGATAGGCTACCACCGCCCTCGCCGAAACCAGTGGCACGACCAGGAGTGTCGCGACGCCACTGCAGAGAAGGACGCCGCCTACAAAGCCACCCTGCAGTCGGTTGTGACGCGTGCTGTTAAGGAGCGATACCGAGAGAAGAGGAGGGAAGAGAGACGCATTTTCAGGCGAAAAAAACGAGAGGCGGAAATGCGTGAGTGCGAGAAAATTGAGATGCATGGCGACAGGAATGAGACTCGAAAATTTTTCGAAAAAATAAGACGCCTGGCCGATGGTTTTAAGACCGGAGCCTCTTCCTGCAAGGACGAAAATGGGAATCTAGTGACAGATATCCAGAGTACACTGATGTTATGGAGGGAGCACTTCTCTAGACTTTTAAATGGCGACGCTGTCAACAATCCCGCCAGTGGAGATGATATCCCGGAAACCCCAATTATGGATGACAGCGTTGAAGTTCCGCTGCCCGACTATAATGAGGTCTTAACAGCTATAGCTCGGCTTAAAAACAACAAAGCCGCAGGAGCCGATGGTCTACCGGCTGAGCTGTTTAAGACCGGTGGCGAAGCTCTGTTTAAATGCATTCACAGACTTCTATGCAGAATATGGTCGGAAGAATGCATTCCAGATGATTGGAACCTCAGTGTGCTCTGCCCAATCCACAAAAAAGGCGATCCCACCATTTGCTCCAACTACCGTGGGATTAGCCTTCTTAATATCGCATATAAGGTCCTGTCGAGCGTATTGTGTGAAAGACTGAAGCCCATCGTTAACCAACTGATTGGACCTTATCAGTGTGGCTTCAGACCTGGAAAGTCCACCATCGACCAGATCTTCACGCTCCGACAAATCTTGGAAAAGACCCTCGAAAAACAAATCGATACACACCATCTTTTTGTCGATTTCAAAGCCGCCTTCGACAGTCCAATAAGGAGTCACCTATATGCCATCATGTCTGAATTTGGTATTCCTGCGAAGCTAATACGTCTTTGCAGGATGACACTGAACAACACCAGCAGTGCAGTGAAAATCGGGAAGGACCTCTCCCTTCCTTTCGATACCAAGCGAGGTTTCAGACAAGGTGATTCCTTATCGTGCGACTTTTTTAATATAGTCATGGAGAAGATCATCCGAGCTGCTGACCTGAGACGCAGCGGCACAATTTTCTATAAGAGTGTTATGCTGCTGGCGTATGCTGATGATATTGACATCATTGGTCAAAATACGCGCGAAGTCAGTGCAGCATTCTCCAGGCTAGAAAAAGAGTCGAGTCGAATGGGTCTTGCAGTGAACGCAGATAAAACGAAGTATCTTGTGTCAACAAACAAACAGTCCCAGCGTCTTGGAAACCACGTCACTGTTGACAACACCTCCTTTGAGGTAGTGAAGGACTTTGTTTACCTGGGATCCAGTATAAACTCCTCCAACGATATCAGTATTGAGATTAAACGAAGGATAACTCTTGCCAACAGGTGTTACTTTGGGCTCAGTAGGCAATTGAGAAGCAGAGCTCTCTCTCGACGAACAAAACTGACGCTCTATAAGTCAATAATCATGCCCGTCCTACTATACGCATCACAAACCTGGACGTTGAGCAGCTCTGATGAAAGGACTTTGGGAGCGTTCGAGAGAAAAATCCTTCGCAAGATCTATGGTCCAATCTGCGTCAATGGCGAGTACCGAATACGATGGAACCATGAGCTGTATGAGCTATATGCCGACATCGATATAGTCAAGCGTATTAAAATTGAGCGGCTTCGTTGGCTAGGTCATGTCGAGAGAATGAACGACGAAGCTCCAGCGAAAAAGATATTGGATTCGGTACCCAGCGGTGGCCAACGCAGACGAGGAAGACCGCATCTCCGTTGGAAAGACCAGGCATTGGATAACCTGACAACGCTTGGAGTTTCCAACTGGCGCCAGCAAGCGCACGACAAAAGAGGCTGGCGAAAATTCTTAGACCAGGCCAAAACCGACCAACGGTTGTAAGCGCCATCTAAGTAAGTAAGTAAGTAAAATACCAAATATTTACATAATTTAGTTTCAGTCATAGAGGGATATATTAAGAATTTCCACACCAAATTTTAAATTATATGTTCATAAGAACTTGAGAATTCACGTCAGACGTATTAGAGAAAGTAGTTTCGAGAAATCACGTTTAACATTTAAATTAAAAAAAAATATTTTTAAAAAATTTTTTCTTGTATTTTCAAAATATATTTATAAATATTTTATAGAAAAATAGATGGTAAAATATTCTTAGTTTTTCTATCGAATTTTAAGAAACAACAAACAAATTTTTTTCCCTAGACTGGAATAGTGCCTTAAGGTACTATTACAGTGTGTAAAAAATGAAAAAATTTTTTTTGTTTTTTTCTAGAATCTGGTTCCTTAAGGTCTTAAGAATGCGTGTACAAAATTTTAGAAAAAAATATCAAATGAAAAAAAAGATATAACATATATTATATTCGTATGTCGCGTATTATTCATATATTATCGTTCATAGAAGAAAATCTAATCGCGTTTTTCTCGAAACAAGTTTTTTCGAATTGGTTTCTAAGATATCTCGAGTTCTGCTTGATCGATTTCGATGAAACTTGATTTATTGTGATCTTCATAGACTCTGTTAAGCACTCTACCTATAAAAAGCAGAGAAACTTTTATATTTTGTTTTTTACGGCTAAGAAAATCTGCCAAAAAGAGGGGTTTTTTGTAAATTTGTTTTTCAACGCATGCCATTTTTTTTGTTTGCCTTATTTTTTTATTTGCGTAGGTAGAGTGCTCAACTACAACCCTTTACTGAAGAATGCCCTTTGATTTTTTACTTTCCGACGCCTTGGAAATGCTGGAGACGAGAAACCAACTTACAACCTTTTTTTAAACACGCCAACTTCAACGACCTCTAGAAAATAAACAACAAATACAAAAACAAAAAAAAACATTTTTTTATATCTTCAACTTTAACTGTCCATAATGTAAATAAATTTGAATTGAATAATTTTATAATACTACGTAAAAAAAATTAATAAAAAAGGTGTTGTTTTTAATAGCTTCACACTGTAATAGTACCTTAAGGTTCAGAATGTAATGAAATATTGTTTTATGAAATGCTAGCAATACCCGGCGGGCGTTGCTACGCCTTAGTTCAACACGTGTACTTCATTTGAACATAAATATGCCACCACTGCTCAAGAGACCAAACTGAAAGCAACTCCCCACTCAACATGGCAGCAGTGCTGTGTTGAGAGTTGCTCTCACAGCAAAAGCTTAAGCATTGGTTTTCTGCTGTTTGTACAGCATGGATTAAAATACATGAATTCTTGAATAATTAGAGAAAAGTTTTGTAAGAAACGTAGTAATCTATAGTAATTTCGCTTATAATAGAAATTGAATAGTGAAAAAATTATAAAAATCTGTTCAGCGGTTATTGAGAACCCTCGTCACCAAATACGCCGTGAGTCTTTTTTTATATAATAGTTTAGAAATAGACATAGATAAACTGAAAATTAATTTTTTTTTATAATAACCAAATAACTTATAAGCCTATCAACTTATTTATGATAACAGTGTTGCGACCTAAATTTACAGTTACGCTATTTAAAATAGAATAAAAACGATGATTCGCTCTAGCGAACAAGACCCAAGAAAATGTCGTTAATTTTATCGCAATAAGTTTCGTAACTGGCTTTAGTCTTAACTACATGTATTGTACACCAAACATACCCAACAATAACCCCAAAAGCTACCAGAAATATAATAATCTAAGTTAGTCTGAATTATGACAAGGAAGTGTTAGAATATGAGCGACTATATTCGGACACAATAAGCCGACAAGTGCCGGCTAAGGTCTACATTCATACACTGTGCCTGCCCAAGCTATTCCACTTGAAAAATAACAATTGCTAATAGATGCTACCACGGGCTAAGTCAGCAATTAAGTTCCAGATCACTATCTCGATCGACAAAACTGACACTCTATAAAGCGCTCATCGCTGCATGGAGGCATGGGTAGAATCGCAAACAGATGCAGCCGCTCTTGGGGTGTTCGAGAGGATAGTTCTTCGCAAAATATTTAGACCCGTTTGAGTTTGGCAACGAATATCGCATTCGAATGAACCAAGAGCTATATGAGCTGTCTAGAATGACATTGACTTTGTTCTGCGTTTAACCCTTTCGGTGCAATATCTGCGTAACGATAAGCAAAATTCATAAAAATTTTACACGTCCTTTTGATGATACACCCACAACTGAAAATTTCATCAACGATGGTTTGTTTGCGAACTGTATTTGCCGCAAACGAATATTCAGTTGTCATCAACTTACCAATATTCTTGCTTGAAACGAAAAAACATCGAACTTAATGAAATTTTATCATTGTTTTGGAAGTTCAAGTTTAGCCGAGTGTGTCGGTCGGTCGAGTCTAGGAACTCGATTGACCTGGGTTCATTCCCCAACAAGAACACCAATATAATTTTTTTTTTTAATTAATGCTTTTTAAGTAAAACTTATTTTGACGGTTATTTTTGACGAAGCAGTTAATGAAACAGAAATAGAATTTCAATAATTAAATTGAAATTTTTGATACTTTACAAAGTCAAGATTTGAACCAACGTCTTCCGCGTGACAGTCTAGCGCGCTCCATTGAGCTATTGTGAAATATAGTGTAGAATGATTTTTTTTCATTACAAATGTGTATGTCATAAGAAATAGATCTTTTTTCTACAAATGAAGTTTTCAGTTGAACAAAACAAATTTTCGGTTGCCGCAATTAAAAAATAAATCATGTTAATGGCAAACGAAATTAATTTCTTACAACTAAATAACGCGTTCACGCAACTGACTATTATTATGACAGCTGTTCAAACCTTTGCGAAAAATTACTTTTAACCCTACAAACGAAGTTCGTTTGCAGCAAACGGGCGATAAACGTTGCCATACGCGTTTATGGGCGTGGCTACAAATTGTTAAAATTTTAAAATGTTATTTTGTTAAAATGTTTGTTATTTTTGTTAACAAACAAAAATTTATAAATAATTTTTATTTAAGGAATCATAAAATATACTTTTTTATTAATTTTAGTACAACAACATATTTCATTGAAAAACAATAATTATTCCACATATTATAATTCATTACCGTATTATTCAATACTAATAAATAAAAGTTTTTTGGTGAAAAAAAAATGCTGAAATAAGTAGGTATTGGTATGAAGATTTTTAACAACCGTTGTACTAGGATCCACTACTGCTCACTGATCAAAAGGATTCACGTGCCAACACTCAATATGCAATTATCATTGTGAGCAATTTTCATGATATTTGATCATGAAATGAAACACGTTCACTTCCTATTAAAATTCTACGATAATTATTAATTATTAATTATTATTAATATTCTACGAATTATTAAAGTATCTATAATAAAAATACATATTTTATCATATTAGATACTTGCTTATGTGTATGCAAAATATTACTTTTTCGTAAAAGATATATATATATTGAATATGTATATAAATTTAAATAATACGCATAAGTTTGTACGAATATATGAAGAAAATCTCTAATTAGGTCTACAGAAAAAAAAAAAATTATATCAAAACATTTCAGAAACTTACGTACTTAATTACAATATATGTATTAGAATATAACAGTTTGACTATGATTTTTTTTAAAAAATAACAAAAACTCTAGAATATTTAAAAATTTTTAAAAATATATGAATATCAAACAAGACAAAATTGTAAAAATTGCATTCCTTTGAAGCAAGAACTAAATAAATAATAGAACTGGAAAAAATGCTACAAGTCTAAATAAAATTTTGTATTTAAAAAAATTAAATGTAAGCAAAAATTATGCATTTGATTTGATATATTATCCTATAACGAACAAAAAAATAAACCAAATATAACCCCAACTTAAGTTTTTTTATACAAAGGACAATTTGATAAAATAATGAAAACAACACAAAAGAAAAACACAATCTGTAAAGAATTAAACCGAAAATATTGCATTCAGGATTTGAAAATTCTTGAGCAAATATATAAAAATCGGAATTGCTTTGCAGATGAAACTCTTTTCGTATTTGTAATTTTTTAAAAATTGCTGTTGGCGTTCTATGGAAGCTTTTCGTAAGCGTTTATATGTTATTTATTTTGTATGTTTTTTTTTTTGATTTAGTTTGTTTAAGATCAATTCAGTATCAATTGGTTTGGTATGAATTTCGCATAATTGAAAGATTTTTTTTTATGTACGTGTTTTGCATTTAAGTTTTGTGTACCTTAACGCGTTCCAAATCGACAGCATTCATCATGGTTCCCTGAAAAAACGCCACTGTCGTGTAGTGACGCTTGAGTAACCCTTCAAGCTCCAGGTCAGGCTCCTTGCTAATATGTTTTCATGGTTGTTTTCATAGTTATTCATTAAATTAACATTTTATGTATTTAGTTTTTTGTTTAGTTGTAAAAAATATTGTTAATATTGGGGAAGAATTACAATATTTACTTAAATAAATTCTGTAAAAGAGCCTTTAAAATGCCTCTCCTCGAAAACTTAAACTTAAATCAATCTACCTTAAAATTTAAAAAAATTTGCTTAAAATAAATTTAAAAATATGCTTAGGTGGGTTCAAATAATCAAAAAAATATTTGTTTATAAAGTGAATACAAAGAAATGTCAAGCATTCGTGAAAGGTTTTTTCAGTCCAAAAATATTTGAACTCGATGTAGAAAATTTATTGAGGTTTTGGTTCATCTGTATAACATACATGAAATTTAATCTCATGTGAATTTGCCACAAAATAAACAGGCTGCATTTAAAAAACATGCTAGTTTAAATATTTTATATCTTTATTCTTTACAGCACTCATATTTTGTTAAGTAAGCAATCTTTAACTTCCACTCTCTATTTGTATTTCTTTGCATTTACTTATTTTAACAACCTCCTGTCGACGAATACAAAGCTTAGATAGCCTCATCAAAAGAAATAAAATACTGACGCAAACAACATTTACAAACGGAAAAATTATAATTGACAATAAAATAGAAAAAAGGAATATTTAATAACAAAACTCACCGATGTAAAAATACGACTTCTACGTCAACATCCTCTCGGTCCTCGTGCAGAAAGTCCTTAAGGAAATGCGACACCGATTCGTACGTTATGTGGCCACAGACCACAATGTGTCTATCGGATCGAGACAAATGGCAAACAAGCAGGCGGTCAGGCAGTCAGGCAGGTCATGAATATTTCATGATCCATTAGATGATATGTGCGAACGTTTGAACATCACCAGGATGAGCAGCATGAACAGCATGACGACATCGGATTGTACGGTTGGTCAGATTGCAAGCGTCAAGCAGTCGAAGGATAATTCATGCCAGCCATATTGTTGTTGATGGTGTTGCATACAGTTTGGTTTGGAAACGTAGCAGTAACAGTAATTGTTGTATGTGTGTGTGTGTGTGTGTGTGTGTGTGTGTGTGTGTGTGTGTGTGTGTGTGTGTGTGTGTGTGTGTGTGTGTGTGTGTGTGTGTGTGTGTGTGTGTGTGTGTGTGTGTGTGTGTGTGTGTGTGTGTGTGTGTGTGTGTTTGAGTGTGTTGGTGTGTAAATGTCAACAGTTTTGTGTACGTTTGCGTTCGTTTTTGTTGATTTGAAATTTAATTGAATCACAGCGCAGAAGAATAAAAACAAAAATAAATAGAAAATAATTTTTTAGTAACAAGTATTGAAATTGTTTTTTAATTTAACAGCGACTTAATAGATAAATATTATATATATAAATATATATATATTTGTATAATATATAAGTATATAAAAGATGTTAAGTGTATTTATCAGATGCTAAAATATGAGCGTGAGTGTGAGTGAGTGAGTGAGTAAGTGAGTGTAAGTAATAGTGTTAGAGTGTATTAGTGTTCAGTGTACGATGTGTTATGCAGTTTAAGTGTGCATTAAGAGCGAGTTGGCGATATAAGTGTTACTTATAAAGGACTCTTTTGCAATATTGTTAAAATCCTTTTTATTTTTTTTTTTTTTTTTTTATGTATGTATGATAAAGTTTGGTTCTTAAAAGAGCTGTGTTTGTAGAAAATTAAAAACATAAAATAGTTAACTTAATCATAAATGTTGTTATTATACAAAAGAGAAAAATAAAAATATACAGGAAAAATAGAATATGTAATAAATTTCGAAAAAAAAAAATAATAATTTTATCAATCAATAACTAAATTTTTTTTTTTAGTCTGCTACCCCATATTAAAATACTTCTACTTATAAGGCTATCGGGTTATGCAACAACACAAACAATACAACAACAATTAAATGTAAATATAAAGTAGTGTAATGACGAAGATGTAAAGCGCAATTAGGATAATATAGAAATTGTATATCATTGTAAGTCATTAATAATTTTATGATTGTTTGCGAAAATTTCTGAAAATTTTATTTGAATTGAACAAAACTTTCTTCAGAATAATTTCTATAGAACTCTCTAAACAGAAATGTCTCAAAACAGTTTCAAATGAATCTTATAGTATCGTGATACAAAAAGATATAAATACCATGGAACAGCCGCAATAATCAACATATTTCTTAAAAATTTAGCAAATAATTTACTTTTTTTAAAAGCCATCTCAACTTTTAATGATTAGCTACACCTTCTTATTGTGTTCAAAAATCTGCAGAGTATATCGTTTACTTATAATTTTAGTGATTTCTGGATTACCTACTAATTGATATTTTTATTAATTTTTAAATTTTTACAAAATGGAATTAATTAACTAAAAGAAATTTATAATAAAAATGTCTAAGTATTTTCCTCCTTCCTGCAAGCTTACAATCCTTAATTAATTTTTTTTTCTTTTAAATTTCTAGATGTATGAAGCTAACCTGTTCATCGGCAACTTTCTTGCCAAAAAAAAAAAACATATGACCGATTTCAATGTTTACTAGTCTGGGCTCTCACTTTTTATAAGCATTTGTGCCATCAACTACCAAAAATAGTTTTTTTGCGTGCTGAAAAAAGTTTTTTCGAGGATCAACGCGGATAAAATTTTGAAAACTATTTCGGAAGTATATCGAAACGTAAGTATCGTCAAAATTATCTCTGATCTATTGCCTTTTAACCCACCGAAGTGATTTTGTAGATATAACATTGTGTGCTGATGATGCGTCGCCTATGTTACAAAATTTAAAATGGGGAGTTGTGAATCACCTTGTTTTCGAACTTTGACAACTGGCTCGCACATCCGTTATACGTATTACGAATTATTAATGAATTTTATGAACATTTTATGTGAAATCAAAGTAAATTGAAATCTTTTTGTGTTGTTTTTCATGATTAACTCAGACATCATGCCGCGACATAAATACAAATTTTCGTCAAAAACATAAAATTGGCCATTTTTATTTTTTTTTCATTTTTGTCATGAGAACTATTTGCTCTTTAATTTTTTTTTTTTCAAGTTTAATAAAAGTTTATTAATCGAAAATTTTATTTTTCACCATTTATAATAGTGATTCACACACAACACCCCACTTTTTTTGAAAATCAAAAATCTCATTTTTTTTCAATCTTCGAATTTTTTTTAAAAAATTATGAATAAATGCATCTGCAGGTAGTTAGATATTACCATTATCTACAAGTAAACGGTTTCAGATTAAAAAAATATTGATTTTTGAGAAAGTTATGGCACAAAATCAAAGTGTGATTCAAAACTCCCCATTTTACTTTATATTTACATTTCTTACTTGACTTCTCTTTCAGCCTTACTTATATATATCGTCCCATTTCGAACCAAGTTTGACGATACTGAATAGCTGTAACACTTAAAAACCTAAGTTCAAAGCTAAAAAAAAAAAAACAAAATTTGGAATTCATACTGAACTTTTTAGGTGTTTCATTGAACACCTATAGAAACTACATCTATCCTCTTCGCATAACCAAAATAAGGTTTCAGAAAAAATGTTAACCATTAATACTGAAAAGGCAATCTGGTACCCTCCGTAGCTCTGAATATACTACTTCCACTACTATATTTAACGATAGCAGTCAAAAAAGTGCCTGTATTTCAGGTTTCCTCATATGACCTGTTTTTCAGGTCATATGAGGATTCTTAATATCTTCGAAAATAGAAAATGCAGAGACATTTAGTGGTTTACGGCATCAATATTCAATGTGCATGGGAATGTCTCCTTCAGAATGGACACATATATTCTTACTAAACAGGCAAGTCTGTGAGTTTGAATCAAGCCTAATTAACGATTGTGTCAATAATCGAAATGCACTGGAAAGAAACAATTATAAAGAATTTTGGTGGATACCATGACTACCATGAAGGATTTGAAACAAGATGACAGATAATTTGCTCTTGTTGGTCCTACACCATTTTGAATTCCATCTTGGTTTTTTTTTGCAAAAAATGTAAAAGCTGGGAATATAACAAATTTCTTTGCCAATGAAATGATTGGGAATGGACTTGGGGAAAAAATTTTAACTTTAAGTAGAGCTATATAAAGAAATTAACACAAACTAATCAAGTCTGATTTTCATTTTCTATCAGGCTGAGAATATTCAAAATATTTATGAGTTATTATAACATGGAAATCATTACTTAAAGGAAAATGAACATGAAGGTATATTTCAAAATTTGTATCCATATCCATTTCATATCAAAACTATGTTCAATAATCTTGGTCGTCAAGAACAACGAGAATGAAAAACAAAGTCATCGGCGTATCTTCATATTTGCAAGAAGCTTTACATGACATTGTTTACACTCTGAGATTTGCCATTGTCTGCAGAGAGGTGACGACCGAATAGAAAAACGTATTTCAATTGAAAAAACTTTTACCCTATGTGGTGACTGAACTCAAATTCGTTGGCTCGCACACCACACACTTGACACACACGACCACTAATTAGCTTACTTTATACTTTGAAGTTTATAATATTTCATTTAATAGATCGATATGGTTTATGGTGAGCTACGACACAGCAGCTTCTTTTAGTGCCTATTGTATCATACCTACTTCTTTAAATAAGATCATGTGCTTCGCATTTTTTTGAAAGCATAGAATATTTTTGATTTTAAGTTAATTACGAAGTTCTAATGTGACTATTCGCTACCAAAATTTTTCTTACTTGCTTGGAGAAGAGCTTGACATTCACCCTCAAGACAAAGACTACATAGTGAAACAGTTGAGAGATTCAGTTTTTAGCTAACAATGTCCAATACAATTGTTCAGACAATCCGATCATAGCTCTTAGATTGTTTTTCCCTATGTGAATATTTTCCCTATGTAATAAATTTGTTCTAAATTTCTTTCAAGATTCTTGAGATTCGCAAACGACTCAAGAATTTTAGCAAACATCATTTGAGAAAAACCTTGCAATGATTTCCTTATATCTGCCAGATCGGAATAGGATTATTATCTCTACTCGAAAATGGAATGATATCAAAGGGCAATAGAGGAGGAAAACAATACAAGGATGGTCTATGTGTGTCAAAATGCTATAGATCGGTCATTTCGTGCCAAACTGTCACAGATCAAAATTGGAATCTTCGAAAAAGACCATTTCATACAGTTCATATTGTGGATAATTAAAGTATTCTTCTGTTATGAAAATTATTAATGGAATGGTCAATTCTACTTTGATTTCTTAGTTTATAACGGTGAGTTAAATTGGATTCTCAGATTCTCTGTCAGCAACTACAACTTTTTAACTCGTATATAATGATGAATTTTTAATTTCAGTTGATTTTACTCCCAACAATTTAATTTCCATTAAGCTAACGCGTGGCACATTTCTCTTTCCTCTTAGAAAGCCTCATGTGCGAAATCTCTACGAAGTTCAATTGGAGCTTTCTACAGATGCGCTCTCGAATGCAATATTCTCAATATTGCTTCTCTCACAGAAAGTTGCTTGGAAGCTTACTAATACTCCGTTTATGTCTTTACAAAACATTTTAACGAGGTTTCACTCTTAACCCGTTAGAAGTCACTGTGCTCAACTGCGTACAGCTGTACTCTTACCAAACAAAATATGTAATAATTGTGCCTTTTTATAATTTTACAACAACAATACCAAAAGCTTCTGAAAAAAATTTGGGTGTGGTTTCTATTTTGCGCGCAAAATTATTCGTTTGTACGGTTTATTTATCGGTTTAAAAAATCGGTTAAATTTTTTTTCCATTTTTTGTATTTTTAAACATATTTAAATCAATAAATAAAAATGAATTTGAAAAATTATAGACAGTTTTCGATTGACTTCTAATGGGCTAATTAAGCAGCTTAAATCATAAATTAAAATTTCATTCCAAAAAGAAAAAAACTCTGGTTGCTGAAAATAGAACGACTTGTTCTCATATAACATGATCCAAACAAAGTATATATTTTCGCATGTTTCTTGAAAACAAATAAAACTTAAGCAAACTGAGTGGACCACAGCCAAAATTATACAAGACTTACTCATGACTAGTTTTAGCATCCAACGAAACGGTACTGTCTAGCCAAGCTATTTGATTTGTTCGATAAAGCGTTGTTGTTGCTGTTAGTTGTTGTTATCTTCATTAAAGAACTTGACCAAAAGCTCAATTTAAGTCTTAATATTGAAAAATATATGGAAATTTGTAATATTTTTAAAGCATATTTTCATTAATTTGCCTTTTATCATAAAGAATATTGAAAAAAAAACTATGAATGTATATGAATTTATTTTAATTTAAATTGTATTGACAATACTGGGAAACGAACACAAGCTTCGTCGCACTCTAGTCAAGTATGATATCCACTAGGCCAAAGTATAATATATTCTTTAAAGTATTGAATACGTAACATTCTGGAGATATCTTCGTTAAAGTGATTTGCCTCCAACTTTTCGCAAAGCAAGTATAACAAGCTTGCTCACAAAAAACTTGTCTTCACAAGTACATTCGAAGCATCATAAACGGAGAATAATACTTTCTACCACAGGTTTAGAGAGATTTCTTGTATGCACAAGTTTTTCCGAGACTACTACGAGGTTATATTCTGAGAACTTCGATAAATTAGTTTGGAAATGTATTTTAATTCTAAATCCGTCTTCGAGGTATAATTGTGCCTCACTTTTAACACAAAATTCAATAAACATCTTAACCCCATTTAACATAAAAACAAGTTTTTCCCGATTTGATAATTGTTATTGTTTTCTCCTTTTTTGTTTTGTTTGATAATTTTTTTTATAAATAAAGGCATTCATTTATTTAATTTGGATTTGAATTCAGACTTTTTTTCATATAATTGCACTGGGGTACAATTGTACCCCACAGACGGTTAACGTATTATTTAACCATGGACGGATGTAGGGTCAATCGAAGCACGCATGACAAGTTCGCTTTTAAACTTGCCTTCACAAGTTTTAAATTCCGTCCGTCGAGGTAAATTCGAGGGAGAATAATTGTTTGCTCACAAGTTCGGAGACGCTTGTCATATGAGCTTCGCATCACAGGTATTTAATAAACCTATTCGAGGTAATGCTCTCAAGACCTCCATAAATTACTTCACAAGAGGTGCAAGCAAAAGAGCTCGCTCACAAAATTTTTAAACTTGTCGTTACAATTACCTTGCAATTGTGAAGGAATTACAGTACAATTGAGTGCGAAAATGTAGTATTTGTATTCACAAGTTTCTTAGAAGTGATATTGAGGTGGAAACCTCTAAAAATATCGAAGATGAAACCTTTTGGAAGTTCAATTGTTCGTTTGGCGGGCTATCACTAGACTACCAAGCCCGCTATATACACTCAGAAAAAAGTTTATCGGAATATGATAAAGAAGGCATAATATTTAGAGAAAAATTGTATATACCTTGCTACAGAGAATTCTTTTCTCTAAATGTGATCCCAAAATGTTTCCTAAAAATGATTAAAAGCTTCCACGAAAAAGAGAAATATATAAAAATATATCGTTTTTAAAGAAGAAGACTTTTTTATTTTTGAGGAAAGATTTGTTTTTATTGGAGAAAATACTTCGCATAGTGAATTTTTTATTAAAATATTGGAATAATTTTTCATTTTCAATAAAATTTTCTCTATAAATGAAAATTTTTTATGCGTGAAAAATACTTATCATTATAAGAGACATGAAATATTTCTATTTCCCACAAGTGAAATAATATTTTTTCGAAAATATGAACATTTTATCTAATTGAAGAAAATTTTATTAGAAAGAGAGAAAATTGCTATTATCGAAAAAAGTGAAAATTTTTATCGCAGAAAGATAGGTATTTTATTCTTTTTTTTTCCGAACATCATCAGCATTCATTACATGATATCTCAATGAAATGGAAGATAAGTTCTGATCCCTACATTTTCATTTCCACAAAATTTTAACATTGTTATTTCAAATTTAAACGTTTGAATTTTTAAATTTGACTTAAAAGGTTGTTGATTTGCAAAGACTTTATAATCGATTTTTTTCAAAAAACATACCTTAATGTAAAGAATTTTAAGTTTACTTTAAATATGTTTCGGAGAGTTGAAAGACAAGCAAAATTTCTGCGTAATTTTAATAAAATATATCCTCGTCTTTGCAATTTTATTGGCAATTCAAACTATCTGCTAAAAATAAAGAATTTCAACCATAAATTTAAGAGAATTAAGAATTTGATGTGTAGAACTGCTACGGCTTAAAACCTACAACCTATAATTTTTTTTTTCTTTTTTGGGTCATTCACGATCTTTAAAAATAAAAAAAATATTATAAGGCAAAAAGCTATTTTTTGTACAGAATTTTGCATGATATAATTGTTGGGTTTATCATAATTGCGCTTTAATTGTGTATTTTTTTTTTTGTTTTTGGTGCAGGTAATTGAAATGTGTGTGTGTGTGTTTTGGTATTTTTTTCTTTTTTTTCATATAAACATACTACAAATACATGCATTTCAACAATCGAACAATAATAACAACAAATTTCTCAACATATACAAACAAATTGCTTGCGATTTCTACGCATTCCACAACATCGCAGGCTCAATCCACTTAACTGTATTCTGAGTGCAGGGGGGGGGGGGGGGGGAAATTTAGCAAGAGTACATTTTTAATAGTTAAATTATACATTCATACTATATTACTACTATTGCCAGGGTTGCTTTGTTTTAGTGAGAAATTCTTGAGCACAAAGGAAAACCAGCGTGCAC
Source organism: Tetanocera ferruginea (assembly GCA_958299015.1). Taxonomy (NCBI): domain Eukaryota; kingdom Metazoa; phylum Arthropoda; class Insecta; order Diptera; family Sciomyzidae; genus Tetanocera; species Tetanocera ferruginea. The sequence goes on from OY282642.1 coordinate 139,332,262, forward strand.
ATAAAACAGGTAATACTTCAGTTAAATGAAAACTATTGCATTTTTTGTTATTTTTCTTCTTTTTTTTTTTCTTAATGAAAATCAAAATTTGTATGTAACTTAAAAATAAAAATATGATTTTGGTGACTGTAAAACTATATAAAAAGACACAAAATCGATGCAATTCGAAAATCAATTATTGTGATTTTTATAATTTATGCTGAAAATATATATTTTAATTTAATTTAATTTAAAGCCAATTTTTCTAGAGATCGTCTAATTTTTTGATAAATAAAAGATAATGTTTCAATTCCATTATTTAAAATGAAATTCTTCAGCTGGTGTTACAATTTTGCACTCTATGGGCAGAAGGTTTAATTTGCATAAAACTCAAATAATGTGATGAATAAATAAAAAATTACTACAATGCGACATAATTGCATGATATATTGTATTGTTGTGATATTTTCAGCTCTGAAAGATTTTAAGGTAGTTGGTTAAAATTAAAGTATGTTGCCTGGCCACGCATTTCTGAGTTACTTAAATCTTATACATTATAAAACTTTAAATTTCAATATTTCAAGTGTAGAGTTCTAATTTATAGTGCAACTGCGCGTTCTAGTTAAATGTAATTTAATTAAAGAAAAATCTAAACTTTTTATAGTACTTCACCTTAATTGGTATCAGAATGTAGTAGATAATATTTACGTTACTAACTTTAAGTTGGCGCCCACAGAAGACGCACTACTTCAAGACACAATTCAATTTTATTTTAATGTACAATTTTTAGCTAGAAAACTAAAGGTTTTTTTATAAATCGTGCATTTAAAATATAACAGTTTTTAAATCAGCATCAACTGAATAAGAATTTTTATACCAGTTGATGAAGTTAGAGGTGGTCTATGTTTACAGAAGAGTGGCTACTTAAGAAGAATTTTAACTTCAGCTCATGTTTCTTTTAACTTATTTATATAGATCAGTAGTAAAAGAGTAGGTATAGTTGGAGTAGAAAGAAGTAGTAGATTCAGTTGACTTAAAATGAAAATCTAAAAAAAAAAACAAACAAAAAATCTTAACAGAAGTAAAAGTTTGCGAAAACTAAAATAAAACATCTCTGGATCAACTAAATTTTTGAAGGAAGAGAACATTCACTCATAGCTCAACATAAACAAGAAAAGAAAATCAAGATGTAGGTTATAAAAAATAGACTCTCTTGATAAAAACATCATCATTATCATCATTAACATGATCACACATTCTTACATTATTCGGAGTAACTTACTTAAAGCTTAAGTTACAACAAAGATAAAATTAAAAAAATATTTCGACTTTACTCGATTGCATTTAATATTGAGGATAAAGCATGAAGGAACGAATTTTATTTAATTTTTTTTAATGAATTTGTCATAATTTAAATGCTAATTTAAAGAACTTTAGTTTGTTTTTTTTTCACAGCTTTATTCACAATATAATCTGCTTTTATCTAAACATTACCTACAAATACAAAAATTCTCCGCTTTAATTTAAAAATTAAATAATTTTATAACCTCGGAGCGGGTGTTGTTTTTTTTTTTTTTCTTTAGAATAGAAGAAATAGTATTATTGACAGTAGCTATTCATAAATAAATTTTAATATGTTAATCTATATATATATATATAAATATTTATACACACACACGCACACAGAAATATACATATTTAAACGACAGAGATAGAGTTATAAAACACAAACGACGACTTTTACTTTGTACGTCCTATAATAAAATAAAAGTATCTGTTGTTATGAATCCTTAGCTTAAATCGCGTAGATGATATTTTTTTATTTTTTTAATTTTTTTTTTATTTTTCATATAAATATTTTAATTTTGATGTGTTTCATTTTTGTTGTATCATTAAAAATTCAACAAAATTTAAGAAAATTAAAAAAAACACAACATATTTTCAATAAGAAAATAATGCAAATTCTAGTTAAAATTAATAAGTTCAATAAACAATGGTGTTTACAGCTATTTTGGTACAACACATTAAGAAGAAATAAAATCACTTATATATGCTACGACGACGACGTTTATTAATACAATTACTTGGCAATTTGGAAGAATATTATATATGTATGGATTCTTGTTTTATTTTATCACATAAGAACTAACAATTTTACACTTAAAATAAAAATCTGAAAAAAGCAGTTTAAATGCTGTTGTTCAAAAGATATTTTGTTTTCTATAGTAAAAACACCTTATTAGACGGTTTCTAGAGTCATATTGTCTAAATTTAAAAAAAAATCCATCCCATTAAATAAATGAAAAACTTATTTAAAAATATATTGAGAAGAAATAAAAAAGTTCTCTTTTAGTCGATGAAAGCCTATAAAAATGTTGAATAATTTTTTTTTAGGCATCTGGAGATATAAAATGCAAGTAGAATATTGAAATTTATTACTATATGAATAACATCAAAAGCATCTTTACATAAGCTGCGTTCGATTCGCCAGTGCTCAACTCGCTTGTGAAAAGAACGTCTACTCACTTTGCTTTTATTTTCTCAATAGTTGGCAACGCTTTTATTATGACGACCACATCAATAAATACATTAAAACTTATCCCGTACACCAACCAAGTGAAAAAATAAGAACTTGGCAACGCAACTTTACTCAACTCAACAGGTAGTTGACTTTCTTTATGCTCAACTAGCTGGAGACTTTGTTGTTGTTTTCTCATACAAATTTTGAAATAAGCGACAATAAGCGAGTATAGGCTGGCGAATCGAACGCAGCTATATTTGATTTTAAAAATGTTTACAAAGAACTTTTTCCTCAAATAGCACCAGACCAACATTAACCCCAAAAGACACATCCAAAAAATGTTACGACAATACACACCTGTGGTACAAATGTACCCACTAACAATATTTCGTGTGTTTTTCAAACGAATTTTATTTATATTTGTAATTTATGCTAGCTTAAGTATCAACTATTATTTGTATTTAAAGATACAGCTTGTAATTAATTTTAACCTATCAAAAAATAGGCAATAACTTTCAAGGAAAGTTGGCCTCAGGATAGTAAAGTAAGATTTAAACGACGTATAGATCCAAAGTTAGTTTTAAGTTGCAAATGGGTACGTGGGCTACAGGTGTGTCTTTTAGGATTTGTAGGAAATGAATAATAAAGATATATTTACGTACATTAAGTTTTATGGAGGAAAAAGTAAAGTAAATCGAAACAGGTCAATTTTCATTTTGACTTTGGCATGACTGAAGAAGATAGTTGAAAAATATACGCTAACAAGTCATGTATTGCTATACTACTCAATACCACGGAATAGCACTGTTCCATATGTTTTTGTTCGAAACTCATCATGATTGCTAAAACACTTTTTCTTCTAAGCAAATACTATAAATAGCGATATTTATGCTTCTGCAACACAACAACGAAAATTCTGATATAATGAACGAGATACCAATGCTTCGAATTCGCTGTTTGTTGTGGAATTTGCGGCGAAAGTGTAATTGACTCATATGTTGTTAAGACACAACCCCGACAACACAGCTAATGTAGATGCACAATTATTTTAAATTAATCAAAAATTAATGAATTGATGAAGTACATATCAAAAAACTTTTCACACACAGAAACGATTCTATTTTTAACTACTATTACTATTACTAGCCTTACTTAATTGACCTCCTTTTTTTACTTACACCTTGAATGTCGAACTAGCATTCTTAAATATGTGGATTGAAATAACATGGACAAAATAAAATGTTTTCCGGTTTACTTGAACACTTGAAGCTAGAATTTTTCGAAGGGCACTTCATTCAATTTGAATAAATTTTACAATTTCTTTTTTAAGAAATAAAAAGACATTTTCGAATTAAAACGTTTATTATCTCAAAATAGCATTGCTGTTGTTGGTGCCAACTACTACAAAAATTTTATTATATTATTTAGCTGCTTGTTTTTAAATTTTTTATGATCTATATCATACCCATAGCTACATAAATAAACTAAAATTAATAAGCTTAATAAGAATAATTGTTTGCATCAATTAAAAACGTATCTTTAGGAGGATTAATATCAAACGTATAGGTATCGTGATATTCGCCAGAAATGTAACTTCATAAACAGCCACCATTTTTCGACAAAGAAAACCTTACATTTCAGAACCATACTAAATTTAATACTTCCAGTTAAATTTTAGCAAAATGTAATCACTTTAAACCCACTATGTGGCAAGCCACATACCAAGCCAATTTTATTTTTCTTTTAATAACGGAAAACCTTCTGAACATCTGCCTACAAAACAGCACTAAAAACTTGTAATTTCGACTTTATAATATGATGCATAGCTCCATCGAATATTAGAATTTACTCATTCAATATTTCTTTAATTTTAAAAAATAAATTATTTTATTTTATTATTGTATTTGAAAAATAATATAAAATGGTGTTTTGGCTCTCATAATAATTTTATCATTTTGAGTTTTTACATTTTTATAGTTAGGGCGCGAAATACATTTCTGAAACAATACCACTTATTAAGTGTAAAACAGTCTAGCACGCTGATTTTTTTTTTCAATTTACAATGAACTGTTATAAATGCGACTTTTAGATTTTACATCACAAAGACCTTTTAGGAGTTAGACTCTTAATTGGTATAACAGGCTTGTTCCTCATAACATAATTTATTAATAACAGATTTAAATAATTATGTAAGTCCCAATTCTACTTGATAACCTTGCGTTCTTTTTAAAAATGTTACAATGAAAAGTATCTAAAGAAATGATATCTTCAACAAAAATATTTTACATCCAAAAATGTAATCCTCTTGAAAAGAAGGCAAAAAAAACTCTGATGCCTTACAAAAACCACAAAGTAAAAAAATAAATCTTTGAAATTTTGAATAAGTTATTTTATAAAGTTTACAATCAATTAAATCAATTTACAAAATTTTTTTAAATTTGAAGAAAACTGTGATATAAATTGTGTTTTAAATGAGCCGTTTATATTGAAAGTAACTAACTCACTTCGTTTTAAAATCGAGATATCTAAAAATCTTATTTACCTATTACTTTCTTTGATAAAACTTTTCATCACCTCACTGATCACTGAAAGAAAAAATATTTGTTACGACTTTTCGTTCATGTTTTCTGACTATAGTATTGACACAACTACATAGTCGAAAGTTTGATTTTTTTAAAGTTTTCTTTAAAAACTGGTCCAGGTTTACTAAAAACATCTTGAATTTTAAACGTTAAACATAGCACTACGTTCAGTTTCATGTGAAATTCCACCCAAATTACCATAAAAAAACTGTGAATTGTTCTCGTCAATGAAGTACTCACTTTCGCTGGTAAGGAATTCGCAAAATTTTTCTTAGTAACATTTTTTCACGACAAATTTCACGACAATTTTATTGGACTATCTACACACTTAGAAACTTGAACTTTGAACGGTGTTTCAGGGCGTCCAACGCAATTCGGTGTGAATTAAGCCCGATTGAACGGAGTTTAAAAATTTTCTTCGAATGGAGCTTTATTTTTTTTTAAACCAGAATTCATTCAAGTTTTTATCCTTTTAGAGTTCAAAAATCATGCATAAAAAAAATACTTTGCATTTTGACAACATCTCAAAATAAAAAGGTTCAAGTTATCCGATTTTGGTGAAAAATTATATTTGAACTCCGTTTGGATAGATCAAAATTTGAACTTTAGTCATCATTGTTCAAAATTTTCGAAAATTTTTAAATGTGTATTTATTTTGAAATGAAAAGTGACAGTTGTCGCAGCATTTCTGTTCTCTGTTTTGAGAAGTCAAACATAAAATTCTCAAATTTTATTAATTCTAGGCGCAACCCAAGGCTTATTTATATAAGGTTGCATACATTTTTGACGTTTTCTCATTTCGGCATCCTTATTTTGAAATGAGAGCAAAAGAGCGTAGTCATTTGAGTAAAGAACTGACACGGTTGCCTGAATATAATACTATTGGTAGTTTTTTGTAGTACTATTTGGTAAATAGAATACTAAAATTTTTGTTTAGTACTTTTATTGGTCCTTTTTTTATTCGGATGTTCTGATAAAATTAAGTCATTGAGTTTGATCTACCCCCATAATTTTAGTTTTGATTGAAGGATTTCAGTATTATGCCATAAAAAAGGTTTAATGAAATAAATATATATTAAGAAAATCAAGAAATACAGACCAAATAAATATTTTCATATTCGAAACTTTCATTGCATTGGACAACGGTGATCGTAAAAACCACTTTTACTTCCAATTTTGACAAAAATCAAAATTTTAACACATCTTGACTTAGTAAACACAATAAAACAGAAAACTGCACAAAACCCTGAAAAATACTTTTTTTTCTCGAGCAGCACAAAACCCTACTCTGCAAACGTCAAAATATTTTTGTTTACATAAAATAAGGATGCGTCAAAAAATGTACGCAACCTTAAATAAATCAACCTTGGGCGCAACCATGATAGAATAACAAGGTAGGCGCATATTGGAGAGGAAGTGAGCTAGATGTCAAAATCAGCTGTTCGAATTTGAGTTGTTCTAATTGTTGTTGTTGCCTTTTCGTTTGACGTTTATAGCACCTCACAGCATTGTTTGTGTAAAACTATATATTTGAGCAGCCATATTAATATGAGCCTAACTTATTATTCTATCATGGGCGCAACCATGGTTTAATAATTTAAAAGGTTATCCCGATATTTGACTTACCCTTATTTTTTGTAAACAAAAAACTGTTCTCTTTCGAAAATGAATGACAACCAGGGTTTTGTGGTTTCCTCAAAAAAATTTATGTTGCAGTGTTTTGTTGTGTTTTTTTTTTTATAAAAAAGTATGTGCATTGTAAATTTTACTGCTTAGAAAAAAAAAATAAGTATGCATTACTTTCATTGAATTTTTCAAGGCAATACATTCGTGAAAATATTTCAAGTTTGGACGCTATGAAGTCGCAAAACCTTTAAAAATCATCTGATGCATGCTTCAAAATACAAAAGGCGTAGAAAATGTATTGACTCAAAATTCTTAAGATATATTGTACTAAGAAATAGTAAGATATTCAAGCAGCTGTGGGACTTTTGTGTCATTCAAAATGCTCTCCTCTTCAAATAAGAGTATCTATCTTCATGTTCGTGAGAAGACGTCAAATATCGGGATAAACTTTAAATTATTGAATCATGGGCGCAACAAAATATATGTCAAAATTTCCATCCAACAAACACATTCTGTTTCCAGCGAAATTTCACACAAACGAACACAGTACTGTAGTTAAAAAAGGAAACATTTTGTAAAACATTTCACAAAGATAAAAATAGTAGAAAAAGTACGTGAATAGAAAAATTGTTCAAAATTGCAAGAAAGCAGCCGATAGATTGACTTGACAGCTTATTTGGAAGCAGAAAAATTTTTTATAATAAAACAAAAATAATTTTTTTTTCGGTATCTGAATATTCTTTTTACTTACTTTTTCTCTCCCATTTTTTTTATTTTCCTTTTATTCTCTCTCCTTGCAAGTTTTTGGAGTTTGGGATTTTGTGAAGCATTTGTGTATAGAAAGATTGCATTAAATGCACTACACGGGAATTTATAACAATTTTTTTTAGTGAACAAACCTATTATGAACTTTTAGCCCAAAACATTTATTATTTCAAACGAAAGTTGGTGTTTTTAAATAATTTAAAACTTTCAGTATAAAAATAAGCCCGAGAAGTTTAAAACTTTTGGCATTGTAAAATTTTAACATAATTCAAACATCAAAATGGGACTTGAAATTTTTTAAAAATACAGGCCTATAAACCAAAATGAAACTTTAAGGCTTTTAGACAAGCCCATCGAGTAAGAAATGCAAAAACTAAACTTTTAAAATAAGTTGCATTCAATCAAGTTGTATTCATTTTAGTTTGAAAAGCAGACTTCAGGGTCTTATAAAAGTAACTACTATTGTTTTTTATACTATGTTTTTTAAGCTGAAAGCTTTTGATAGAGAACCTTTTTAAGTTTGAATTAATATAGAAACCTTAAAATTATAAAATTTAAGCCACAGTTTTCCACAGTGTACTCAACGTTTTTCATAAAACAATAATTCCAATTTCAAATAATTCCAATTTCAAACCCAAAAATAACAGAAGCCAAAAACTCAATCTTATACTGACATAATATTGGTCTTAATTGGGGCCAAGAACACGTCCTAAAATTCGACCAATCTTTGATCACATGTCAAAAATAAATTTTAATTTCACCCTTTGAAAACTTAAGAAAAAATTTGTTTTATGTCAAGTGTAATATTGATCCAATATTGATATTTTCTTATTTTAGGAGAAAATTCTTAACTTTTTATCTGAAGAAATCTGGAAATATTTCACACTTTTTTTCTAATTTCTGTCTATTTTTTTAAATAAATATATATTCAAATCTTGAACTATTAGTCTACTATTTTTTTAAAAACCATATATCTAGTTTCTATCTATGCACGTATCTTTTGAACAACAGCAAGATAAATTTGAAATGAGAAGAGCAAATTATAAACAGCACTCAAACTAAATAATTCGAGTTAAAATTTAAAATGTTTTATTAAAATCTTCACAAGTATTTTAGTTATATACACACAAAGTAAATTCACATGTTATTTAACAATTATTACAGCTGTAACAAAAAAAAATTATTAGAAATATTATTATTTTTTTTCTATTTTCAATAAACACCAATCAATAATATTTCGGCATTAATAAAAAATATAGCTTTATACCCTACAGCCAGCTAAAGTGTAGTTTTTGCAAGATATTATTGCTCAACTTAAGGTAAAGAGGGCAAATTTTATATTGACGTTTTTGTCGTTAGATTAATTTTTCAATAGAAAATTAGAAAAAGGATGGATGATCACAATAAAATTAATCAATCCAAATCAAACCTGTAATAAAGCAAAACTAGTCAAACAGAAAGTTTTCCAACAAAAACAATAAATTTACAAGTTTGCTTCTAATTTTTAATTTGTATTTTAAAATTGAAAAGGAGTATTTTGTCGTTAGATTAATTTTTAATAGAAAATTAGAAAAAGGATGGATGATCACAATAAAATTAATCAATCCAAATCAAACCTGTAATAAAGCAAAACTAATCAAACAGAAAGTTTTCCAACAAAAACAATAAATTTACAAGTTTGCTCCTAATTTTTTAATTTGTATTTTAAAATTGAAAAAGATTATCAATACCTAACGTATTGTGTTTTGATATTGTATTGATAACTTTTTAATACTAAAAACTAAATGATTTAAATTCGCTTTGTCAAATTTCTTTATTTCAGGCATGCACGTTAACGTTAATTTTAACGGTAACCGAAATATTTTTTTTGTTTCGTTGAAACGAAATAAAAAAATAACGTTAATTCAAAAAACGAAAAATATTTATTTCGTTTCGGAGAAAACGATATAAAATTTTTTCGTTTTTTTCCAATCAACCGTTGAAAATAACGTTAATTTCAACAAAAAATTTCGTTTTTTTTTGTATCAGAATAAATTTTGTTTAGCATAGGAAAAAATTATAGAAAATTTTTCGTTTTTCAACGAAACGAAATTTGCTTTGATAAATTTTTAACGTTATTTAAAAAACGAAATAATTTTGATAATTTATTTTTCGGTTTCAACGTAACGAAAAAATTTTGTTGATTTCGTTGTGCATGTCTGCTTTATTTTCATGAAAACTGAACTGTACGGAAGACATAATTGTGTATAGAAAGATATATTGCTTAATAAGATGAACTTCCATATATTATTTGAATTGTCACCTGCGTACTTCTCTAGAAAGTCAAGCCAATTCAAAACTTTTTGAAAATAAAAAGTTTTTATTACTTTAGCGAAGATTACATCTCTTACCGAACAATCGAAATATTACTTTCATAAAGTGCATTGCTAATATAGTATTGAAATATCAGAAGTAAGCTTCGTATACATAGATTTCAGAAATAATTTATGACTTTACCTTGAACAACCTCTATCAAATGTTTTAGTCATCTTATGCTCAACTTATTTGGAACTAGTTCGCATTGTAGTGCTCAATTTCAAAATAATTGTTAACAATATTTGTTAACAATAATATTGTGGCTTTTAGGGTATTCGGGCTATATATTTTATTTTGCCGCTTAACCGTCTAGATTGTTTTATTTTTATTTAAGTTATTAGAGTTTTTTTTTCAGATTTTATATTTATATATTTCAGTATGTTACAAAATTAATAACAAAAATTTACAGTTTCAACACAAACACAAACACAAAGCGTGCAACATGAGGGGGGAAAATGAGGTTTACTTATTTATTTTTATATGAATGTTTCGAATAAAAAAAAAAAAACAAAACAATGAAAAATTGTTGCAAACCATTAACTGATAATTTGACAGCTAAAATATTTCGAATATAATTTAATCTTATCATTTTGTATACATTTAAATACGAACGAATACACAACGAATGCCAATTGAAAATTATACAAAATTACGAGTATTAATAAAAATGAAAATTTTGTTTTTTTTTTTTGTTGTTTTCTAAATCAAACTTTTTCTGAATACAAAATTTTGAAATTGAAATTTTCAAATAATATATTTTTACTTAATTTTGTATCATTCATGATCTGTGTTAGTTTTGGTATGCATTTGGTATGTATATATTTCACATATGGTTTAGAGCGAAATAATATGTTTTGCTTTGTTAGTATTGCATAATTTTGGGAGCGTGTTAGTTGGCGGTGTGTGGTGTTGCGTAATGCTTGGAGCGGTTGGTTGATTAATTGTTCAATCATGTTGTTAGTAAACGTGTTTTGTAAGTATATGTTACCAATTACAGGGTGTTTATAATGAATATGATTAAAAAATTTTTAGGATTTTCTTTTCTTTTTTTTATGTTTCTGAAGATGAGTTTGTCAATTTTTATGTTAAAGGTTTTTATTTTGAAAAATCAAAATCAAATTTCTTTGGGTATAAAAAAAGTTTTAATTTAGGCTGGTAGTTTGCTAAGGAAGAGTTTAAATTTAACAAGATTTTCTTTGTTTTTTTTCAATTTGCACTAAATGTATGAATAGCAAAGAAAAACAAATGACAGAACAAAAATATTTTCTTTTGGTTGCTTTGAAAAAAGAATCAACATAATATAAGCATTAAAACACAGTTACTGACTGAATTGCAAAAAAAGTAAAAGTACAGGCCAAAAATGTACCGCATGTGGTGTTTTTGCGCTGCTCTTTTGGGGAAATTTAATTTTGATTTGGTGTTTATTTTGCAAGATGTTTATTTTTTTAAGCATTTTATTTGATTAAATCTAAGTGAACGGCTTATTTTTGTTTTTCATTTTTTAAATTGTTATCGCTTGGTTTAGTTTTATATATATATTTTTTGTTTTGTTTTTGTTTTCTTTTGTTGAATTTGTAGCTCACCTTCGCCCCTTTTCATTTTTTAATGTGCCGCCATATTTGGCTCTTGTTCCAATCAAGTCTATTATCTCAGGTATGCAACTAGCAAAAATCGCCTGTTTTTCAATTGAAATGAAATTGAATGAAAAATATTGAAGCGAGTTGAAAAAAGGATAAGGATAATTTTAAAAATTATTTAAAAATTTTGTATCTTGTAGCTGCATAAAATTGAAAAAAAAAATATAGAAAAGCGTAGTATTTCAATCATCTGAATAACTTAACACGAAGTGTAGCATAGTTTTTGGCTGCAGATTCCATTCGTTGTCAAACTTTTCTTTTTTTTTTCGTTTGCTTAGCATATAACAACAATTTAACTAATTCATAACCTAAATATTCAAAATATCGTTAATAAATTCATTTCAATATTTGAGAAACACACTCACAACTACTTATATACTTAGTATATAAAATATAATAATAAAAAATATAAAAGAAAATATATTTAACAAAAATTGAAAAAAAAATTAATTCAAAAAAAAAAAACAAAGCATATTTTAAATAAACACTTTCACACAATGGATGGAAAACAGAATTTTAAATAATATTCAAATAGTAAGTTTTAAAAAATATTCGTCATACTTGCGAGCAAAAAATTTTTTTATATTAAAATTTTACTAACAACATATTATTTTTTTTTTTCAATTCGCTAAGAAGAATCAAACAACATTTTTAACTTGTGTGTGTCTCTAAGGATGTGTTGCTCAAGGCTTCGATTTCTTGGGGATGTGTTCAGAATTGATTGATATATTTATTTAAACATAAGTTATACATGAAAAACAATCGAAAATCTTATAATATAGGTTTAAAAGATATAGATTGTAGTTGTTATTTTTTATTTTTTTTTTTTTCTTAACCCATTTTAGTCAGCTGGTCGATTTTTCGACCACTAACGTTAAAATTAATGTGTGGAAAAAGTATTAAAAAATATTACCTGTTCATTTAAATGGAAAATTTGGAAATTTTTATTTATTTTCTGAAATTCCATTTCACCAAATTATATCTTTGCAGAAAGAATTTGAAAATATTTTTAATATTTTTTTCAGAAATAAGTTTTGAAGTCAGTGGTCGGGAAATTTACCAGCGGACTAAAATGGGTTAAAAAGGAGCAATTTTTACAACTTATACGAATTAAATGGGACTTAAATTGACTAAATGCTGCCCTCTAAGATATGTTTTAGTTCTAGAAAGTTTGCTTAATTTTGTACAAAATATTTTCAAATAATAACGGTGTTAAGAAAACAACACGGTGTTCCTAGACACATAAGTGGAAATCATAAAAAAAACAGATCTAAGGACCTTACAATTCTATCACTGCACAGATTATTGAAAGATAACTTTTGAAAAAAATCCCAACTAACTGTTTCCTATTTTATATATATTATGTAGAGATTATATACAGTATGTAGCGCATTTGTGCGTATTTGTAGAGTATTAGCAGAAACTTGCAGTTGATAGAAAAAAAAAATAACAATTCTAACTCAAAGTACAAGATAGTGCAAATTTTTACTTATAGATGAATAACTATTAAAGTTTAGAAACACCTTTTCTCCTACTAAAATCTATACGTTTTTTTTCAGTCTAATGAAAAAAAAAAATATAAAAGTTTAGAAAAATAGTACTAATTATTAACTCTGAAAAGTCGAAAATTTTCTATGCGTGGCTGCGGCATACTGGATGAGTGTGTACAAGCAATAAACAACTTCAACATATCTGTTAATTTTTTTTTAATTTTTTTGTTTTTTTTTTTTGGTTTTTATTCTTTGTTATATAAGGTTTTTTTAATAAAAATTTTTAAGGTGATTATTTAACAAAACAAATAACTACAACTTTAGAAAATCAAACAAATAAATTCAGCCTTAGCAACAACTAATCAATAAGTTGGAAACTTTTTTCAAACGAAATTAATAAAAAGCATTTATTAAAGAACTACAAGAAATTTTAATTCAGAAATTTTAGTTAAATGACATAATAATAAATACAAAACAACTTAACTCAAAAAAAAAAAAAAAAACAAATCAATGACAAGTTGGTGTTAGCAAACCTTATTAAAAAAACATCATTAAGATTTGAAAAAAAAATTAAAAAAATTTATTCAAATGTTGCAGCGTTGCATGAACTCAAACGTTAGATTTTCTGTATTAACTATATTAACAGGGTGAGATAAGAATAGTAAGATAAGATTGCGCAAATATTTTACAAATTTATTTAGAAATATATTTTTTTTTTTTTTTTTTTTTTGCAAAGAAATTATATTAGTATATATATATATATAAAATGCAACAATTAAAACGGCTAAAAACTTGTTGGTGCGCCAAAATTTGTCTATTTTTTGGTTTAAAAATATTTGCTTAAAATATTAAAAATATATTTAATAATTAATTTCTAAGTAAAATTCAATATAAATATGTTGGTAGGTATTACATTTACATATTCAGCGAACTACAGAAATAAAATTAAAATTGAAAATAATACAAAAATAAATAAACAAATTTTATATATTACAAAAAAAAAAAAAAATCTGACAAAAAATAATTAAAAAACCCAAAATGAAACAAAATAAACCAAATAATTTATTAATCAATAATAAGTTTTATGTTTGTTTGTTGGTTTGTTTGTTGTTGGTAGTTGATGGTTTCTTTTTTTTAATGATATGTTCTTGTTTTTGCTTTGTACTAAAATGTTTCAAATGTACACGATAAAACAAAAACCAACTTTTGAATTTTAATTAAGAAATTCGATATAATGTAAACGAAATAATTAAAATAAATCAATCAAAAATTTTATGAAATGCTTTAAATTCATCGCTTTCTGTGGCACAACATGTTTTGTGCTGCAACCAAATTGCTATAGAGTTTTTTAATTTAATACTTATTACTTGTTGCCGACAAAGATCTATACCATCAAATACTTCTGTAAATAACACCCTGTATATGTAGAGCTAAGCAATTAGTTAAATGCAATGAAAAATAAGCTAGATATTATGCGGAGCCAAGTTCAATTAGCTTTTTTGACAAACACTTAGCTGTGAAAATACATGAATAAGTTTTTTTGTATATTACAAGTTTATGGAACTTATTTCTAAAGAAAAATAATTAAGATATATGGAGTTACAACAAAAACTACTTGAGACTTATCTTCAGCCAAGACCAAAAAAAAAAAAAAAAACAAGTAAAAGTCTTCGACTTTTCCGAATTTAAAATACCCCACAGCCGAATTGAAGTAAATTCAAAACAGAGTTTAACCGTTTTCATTGGGTCACTTTGTATGGGGAGCGGCGTGTTTTGCATCTGATTTTGCTCATTTTCAGGCTTCATCTTTGTTTTTACGATAAAAGCTTAAACATTTAATTTTAGGCAGATGGACAAACTGACTTAGCCAAATCGACTCAGGTGGTAATGCTTTTCAAGAATATATATTAGGGTGGGTCAAATTATTCAGGTGAGAAAAAATGCGAAATGCGTATAACAAAAACGAAATTAACGCAAAATTCTAAGAAAACTTCCCCAAAAACGTAGAGATCTAAAATTAAAACCTAGCTCCCGCCAAGAGACATTCAGATTTCACTTTTCGGTATTTTAAATAACTGTATAGATTTATTTAAACACATAATGCTATCATGGAAAAGAAACATCGCAAGACGCACTTAAAGCAAGAAGGAAAAATGTTTTGTTTTTTTCGACTCGCGGCAAGAATCATGTCCTGTTGATAACTGTTGAACTACATAAATAATCATTATAATACACTATTGATGATACAATTCTTAAAAGTAAATAAATCATTTTTGTGAACTCAACTATGCTCAGAACTTATAAAACACAACGCAATACTTTTGATTTCACAGATTATTTGAGCCTCCATTAACTATAAGCATCCCACAGAACCAGTTCTTGGAGTACATTGATTCTGATGAAATACCTCTGCCATATCAGGAATTCCGTCGCACATGTAAGGAACCGAGAGATGAGTACAGTTACGTTTCACAACACGTACATGCAAAAATCGATATAATGTTATGACAGTGACTCTAAAAAATCTTACCCTAACACCTCGAATGGACTGTAAAAAAGACTGAAAAACTGATATTCTTTCATGTTTTAATGAATAAAACCAGCTTTACTATTTAAGACTTTCTGTTGTATGAATTTACAATGTAAAACATATCAACAAAACAAATAAGTTATGTTTTAAATGATGGTTCAATGAAATTACAAACTTAAGTTTTTGAGTAAAGCCTTGTACTCTGTTCAGTTTCATGTGAAATTTCACTCAAATCTATATTAATAAAACTATAGCTGTGAAATTTTCACAACATGTTCATCAAAGTTGTACTCTGTTCCGCTGTGAAAAATGATCGCAACATTTCTTTTGCAACATTTTTTCGCGACAATTTAATTGAACTGCCTATTTATTTTGAAGTGAAAAGTGGCCGTTGTCGTACATTTTTTTTGTTTTATGTATTTATTTTTCTTTATTTTGGGAAGTAAAGCATGACTTTCTTAAATTTTTCATTTTTTTCGCAACAAAATATTTATCAGAATTTTCACGCAACAAAAAAATGAATGTTGCGAGCAAAATTGCACGCAGACGAGCAGAGTACTAGACTTAAATTTAAAAAAAGGTTACTAAAATTAGGCTGAAGCTGAAGTCAGTTCAACATAAATGCAAAATGTGGTATTTTTCCCAAGTAGAGGAATTTCTTAATGAAACGCAATTTTTTAAAATTTTCCAAATGCTAATTTTAATCAGTTGCTTTTCAGCATTTGTTAACATAACATCTCTTTGTGCAAATTTTTAAAATATGGGGACAATTGATATTCATTTTTCTCTGTTTTACATACAATCAAAGAATGTGATAGTATGTATGTGCCCATCACTGTTTTAGACCCTTAGTTTCTTGGAGAAGTTTTCTTAGAATTCTACGTAGATCACGTCTTTGAATATTGAAATATTTTTCTTTATAATTCAAACAATTTGTGTGAAATACTTCTTTATGAATTTTTGTTCAACTGCTGTTTAAATTTATGATAAAATTTCATTAAAAAGTTTTACCACATACATTCTTAAAACGCAGTTAAATTCAAAACGCAAAGTATCTATCGGTATTAAAAAATGTTTAAAAAACCATTTCTTTCTTATACATCTACTTTTTTTAAAATAATTTTAAGGGAAGTAATCATTACTGAAATAGCTACATAATGATTACATTGTAATGGAAGGTTGTTCACCGGTGGATTACAACACACGGTACGAAGGTATTATTTTAACATAGACTTGTCAAAGGAGGTAATGAGTGGTACTTACATCCAGTATTACCAGTAACTCAGAGAATTATTTGTTACCTATACTTTTCATTGCAACTGAAACTTAGATATTACAGCTTGAGTTTTGAAATTGCAAGTGAGAACGTAAGGTTTTAATTTTATCATGTCTGTTGGGCTACATTATTTATAAAAATACTGTAAGCGAAGGCGAAATGACATGTGCTTACAGGATAACCAGTTACTGAGATAGTTATGGCAATAAGTAGTTCTCATTTCCCCACTTGGTATTTAATAACTCTGTGAATGTTTAAATATCTAAAATCCTAGTGTTAACGTTTTTGAGCATAATGCGAGGACGATGAATGGCGTTAACTGTTTTTCAATCCTTCGGCATATTTTCGGGAATTTAATATTCAAGGTCGCGTACATGTTGATGCAGTCTTTTGGGTTCTAAAATAAGACTTAAATATTAAAAACAAGTTTTTTATAGTTGTTTTTTTTATTTTACAAATAGATTCTTCTGTTAAAGTGTAAAATTTTTATAATAAATTGGTTTGAGGTTGGTTGTCTTCATTGTTTTATCAAATATCAAAGAATTCAATCTGAATACGAGCTTATCGGAATTAACTAGGTTTTGATAACAAGTACTTCAATAGCTTCGTATTAAATACTTTTTTTATTCCATTCTTATAATTCCTTCGTTAAGCTTAGTACTCTGTTCCGTTTCATGTGAAATGTCTCTTGACAGTGTGAGTACTCTGTTCCACTGCGAAATATACTCGCAACATGTTCCTTTGCAAGATTTTTTCACGACAATTTAATTGGACTGCCTATTTACTTTGAAGTGAGAGGTGACATTACTATAGGGAAATATTATTCCAAAAAAACACGTAAACGTTTTTATTTTAACAACGATTTTTACACAAAAGCCCGTTTCATTATTATAAGTTAACTTTTTTATCATATATTTTTATTTTTACATCACTTGTAGTTCTTATGGTTTATTTAAAAACTCTGTCGTATTTTAAAGTAAGCATGTTTAAATACCATGAAAAACCCTGAATAAATTTTACAACCGTTTTATTGAAATTTATTATACAAAGAAAGTGGCAGCCATGTCCATGCGTGCTAATTCGCCACTAAACTTAACTATGGGTTAGTAAATTAGCCAGAGTAAAAATCTACTCCACCATTTTGCTAATGCAGTGAAGCAAAACTATTTGCATCTTAATGTGAACAACCTAATTATATTATACACAATCTTATGTGTATAATATAAGAGTTAACAAGAGCTGAAAAATCATGTACTATAGAACAAAATTTTTTCCAACTCCACATCATCGTTCACAAAATACACAGTAGACACAAAAAAAATTAATTCAGTAGATCGTGGAAATTCGCTTATGGTTGCCTTAAACCTAAAAGACCCAAGATGAAGCGGGAGTTATATTACTTAAATCTTTAACCTATTAAGCGTTTAGAGGTGACCCTTAACCAAAGATATTAATGAATAGGTGCTATAACTGTTAAAACGTAGACAGATAACTGACCTAATAGACTGATTGAAAATGAGGACAAAAACACTTCAATCATTGACTGGTAATCATGAACCCAAAACTCAGACTCTTCAACTGCAACTCTTAACTATGGACTGATGGAAAATGAGGCAGTAACAATTCCCAAAACCCAAACCTCAAATTCTTCAACCGTAACTTAAAGCCACATATACCAACGGAAAAGCGAATAAAAAAGTATGCTAACCTTTCTCCGTAATCCCCGTATGGTTTTTATAAGGGTTGCAGTAAGCTTAATAATCAGTCATCAATTAACTATAATGAACTATATACCGTTTAAATTCTCCTTTTTTCTATCTCAAAATGGGAAAGATCAAAAGATATATAAAAATATGTTTTTTATATTAGAAGATAAAATCATTCCATTCGGATTATATATGGAACGACTAGGTTTATTGGAACTTATTTAAAATTTGTATGTGATTGGAAAATAAATTAAATTTTTACTTTTTTCAAAAAATTTAACTATGCTACTTCCTTCCTTACACCTCAATGTTGTTGTCGTACCACAATATTGAAAAATATATTGTAGATTTTCACAAGGTATCAGCATTTCTCCAGTAGCTGAATAGGCTAAGAACTGTTCTAGATTTTAATATGAAACTGACTGCAATCAATCCTATTTCATTTTTCAAGACCATTATGATTCGAATGACTTCTTAACTTGGTTTTTTTTTCAAGACTTCAATGCACTATTTTTTTACAAATTGGTCATATTTTGGAAGATAAGCTTAATACTTTTTGATATTATTAATTATATTAATATATATGTAACTCGTAGTTACACCAATGTCTCGGAGCATAGATATTACTTTCATGGAAAATGTAATTGTTCTTATGACAAGGAGAAAGGTGGTTAGGTTGTAGTGTCACAATTCATCTCAGGCGGTGATGGGTCAACATCTTATTTAAGAAGATAAAGTCTGTTATGAAAGGCAAGTAATGCTGTTGAACGAGAACAGAACCGTTTTGGTATGTCCTACTGAAGGTCAGATATGTAGCTGAAGTGGTGACAAATGTGGAAGCTACTAGTACAGAAGAAATCAATATAAAATTAAATCGATTCGATGTATAAAGATGGGGCTGATTACTTGAATGCCGTTTTGATATATAAACAATGTTTGCAAAAATTAATTTTATAAACTTTAACCGGTTGTTAAGATAGTCAAGTTTAAGACTCATTTAGATGCGAAGAGGTATTCGCAGAAGAATTGTGTATATTCATGTTGATGATGTGGTTTCACATTCTGATGGTTTTAAAGACCGGAACTCAATAAATATTGTTGCTAAAAGAAGCTGTTTGTGCAAGTTTAGACAAGTAAGGTACGACAACTTCTCTTGAAAATAAAAATGTGAACTGCAGTCTGTAGCAGAGATCACCAGCCTCTAACTCTTTCCACTAGAGCTTCAGCTCAAACACGTGTTTCGAACCACAAGAACAAGATAGGCCAAAAACAAATAAAATATATGAAAAAAAAAAGAAAAAGCAAAATATCTCGAAAACGGAGCGAGATAGGAAAAAATAAACACTTTTTGTGCGTTTTTAAGGGGGATGGTATTATCAAAAATATTTTAAAAAAACAAATTTTGAAAAACGGGATAGGCCAAAAATAACCACTTTTTACCTACAGTTCAAAAAACTATGAAAAGCAGAAGCAAACACTCGAGCTTCCAGCGAATTATTTGAATGTCAGCATTGTCTGGATGCTGCCTTTGTATCGATTCGCAGTCGTCACACACTGCGCTAAGCAGCAATCGTTGTTTACGAACTCGAGTGGTATGCATGCATTTTTTTTTTTTTGTGCGATTGTGGCTGACGACGATTGTTATTCGAGTGGCAAAAAATGACGAATGGTCTCATGTAGTTCTCTGGTAGGTATATTAAAAATGTACGATATTAGTTGAACAAAAATGCCATACAAATATATTTTGCATGGCATATCACAACTAAGTGTTTGTGTGGATGTGTATGCTTAAGAAAAGATAAGCTTAGCACCGCAAAACGTTATTTTAACTGCGTAGCAACTAAATTATTTTAACAGAAGCATGCAATAAAATAAAAATATATATTTATACATAAGCCAACAAAAAATTATGATTAGCAAAATTTTAACTACAATTGTTTTATTAAGGAAATATTTAATTAAGATATTTGTTTTATTTGAACACTTTTATTCAAAATTTTGAAAAAATAATATAAGATATTTTCAAAAAAAAAAAAAAAAATTGTAAATATTGCTTTAAAAGAAAAACATTCTGAAATTTGTTTAAAACTTAAATATTTGCTTGCAACAAAAAATCAGTTGTTAAACAGATAATGTTATTTTTCGAGTTTAAAAGACATATTAACAGAGAATACACAAATAAAAAACTTAGGCTGGCTACGGAAGCAGCCTGACAACATAAAACAAAAAACAAAAGTATGTATTAGGCTGCTGAGCTTTAAAACGAAATAAACCAACCCATTTTGTGAATCAGCGCCAAATATAAATAAAAAATTTTAACTAAAGAAATTTTTTTGATACAAACGATTTACAGAAGGATTTGGAATATTTTTTATTTTTAATTAAATTTCATTTAGACACAGAAATGTGTGTGCTTCATATAGAAATTTTTTTATTACAATGTGGTTTACAAAATTTCTGCTTTTTTCTATTGTTAAGCTGAGCATCGACACATGCCGCCAAGAAACCAATGCCTATTATTGCAGTTACCAATAAGACGACTGTACAAAAGTTTTTGTTCTCACGTGACTCATATAAAACATATTTAAGCAACTGATGATGACGTCAGGATGACAACTAATATTATTTCTTGTTCAATTAACTAAAGTGTTAAATAAATCGACATAGAAATTGTGTGATATTTATAATTGTTTTTTCACTTCTTTTTATTAATTATAAAAACTAAAAGTCTTTTAAGATTAACTGTTATTAAATTAATTTTGTGTATTTTAACGTCATCTTCAGCATCATTTTTATTTTTGTTTTCTTAAATACGTTTTATATTTACATACATAGAGAGCATTTTAGTTTGTTTGAGTTTGAGTTTGAGTTTGTATGTGTGCAAAATTGTGTTTTATCAATGGAATCAAATCATCAAATGTTTGAATATGCAAATTCATTCAATAAAAAAAACACAAAAGAAAATACAACAAAATAATGTATTAAGACACAAAATTTAGAGATGAAAACAAAAGCAAAGTTTGGACAAACATAAAAAATTAGTAAATTTTTTTTTTTGTTTTTTTTTAATTTTGCAATTGAGAAAATTATAAAATTAAAAACATGAAAAAACTAATAATAAATGCCTGTTTTATGTTTGACTAAATAAATAGATAGATAGATATATATATTATATAAAGTATTGTTTTTTTTTTTTTCTTTTTCATAGTTAATTTATTTAGTTTATTTGGTATTGAGGTAATTTGCTTCGAGGTACAGCGGTTTGTGTACCTTTTTCTAGGATCCTTGCTATATGTTCCACCATATTTGCTTCTTTGGGCCGCCAGTTCTGTAATTTCTGGTATCCAACTAGCGAACACAGCCTAGATTCAATACACATACATACAAATCATATTTATATATATATAACGATTATGAAATGGTAGCATTTATTTTAAAAAAATTGTTTTTGTTCTAAGCTAAATTTAATGTTGCCTGTACACTGCAAAGAAACCAGCTAAAATCTTAAAAAAGTTTATTACTAGAAACGCGTTTGATTTTTACCTTAAAATTATATTTAAATACATAGTTAAAAAAAAACAGAATTGCTTATTCACAACACACACGCATACATATACATAATTTTTTTTTTTTCTTTATAAACATTTAAGTTTTCATAATAAGAGACATGTTTGTACGAAATTAGCAAAAAATAATACTTGACGATAAAAAGCTTAAAAAATATCTGAGTGATGTTCTATACAAAGCTTAAATTACAACAAAATTTTTTCACTTGAACCAACCGGAAATTATTTAGCCAAGCCAAGTCAAGACATATCGAAGATTATCTTCAAGCATATCTGGTCTTGCTCGCCTAGATGCCTAGGGGCACTCCCTATATGTTCGAATTTTAAGCTTAAGTTTTTTTTTTATACATCATCAACTGTCTAACGAAAACCCTTTTTACATGTTTATTTATAGAAGTACAAAACTAGCTAAGAGATTCATAGAGCTTTAATGTTAAAAAGTGTAGAGCAACAGAAGGTTTTAGGGGGAAATACAAAAAAGTTCTAAATAAAGTTGTGTAAAGAATGAGAAAATTTAAAAAAAAACGTGCTCAAAACGTGCTGACTTAAGCGACAATTCTAATAAAAATCATTACTTTTAATACAAAGATTTCAGTCTCCGCTAAACTGATTTAGCTTTTTGCTCGAACTTTTGGAATTCATTACTTATGATAACGCCACGCCTTAAGCCACGTTTTTTAAGAAAACATAAAAAAAAAAACTAAACTTCAATAATAAAATAACTACTTTGTCGTTTGTTAAATAAAATCTTGTGAAATATCTTTTAATGTAAAGGACAAAAAATTTACTTTTATTTACTTCAAGTTAAGTTAAAAGTTTTATGAAAATAACTAAAAAGTATTTTACACAAAAGTTATCAGTATTTGAATAAGTGAGTTTTAAGAGTTTCTTCTTTGTTTTGTGAATGCATGAGTAAAACTAAAATAAAGGTTTCAATAAAACATAAGCAAAATTAGGACAAAACTACTGCATAACTATAACGCAAACAGTAACGCTACAATAAAAGTTACACATGTGTGAGTAGAGTGAAAACGAGAAACGAGTTCAAAATGAACCTTAAAAGCTTTAGTACTGTTGACAGTCTACAAAATTTATTTGACTCAATATTTTTATAGTTAAAATTAAAAAGCTTCTTCTTTCTTTCATAAAGAATCTTTCGGTTATTTTAATTTTGATATTTTTGTAACATATATTGTCGTCTCATTTCACTCTGCTTCTTCAGTTTTTGTTTGTTTTTACGATTTATATGAATAATTGCTGTAGTGATTTAAATTTGACTTACCCAGTACCCAAAACAAAAAAATTTAAGATAAGGAAAGAATTTTGATGTGACCATGATTGGTGAAAATAATTATTAATCATAATTTATGCATTGATTATATCAATTTTTTTATGATAATTTGAAATCAAGTTTTCATTAATTTTGAGTTATTATAAGTTAATTTTAGTCAAATATAACTTTTTCTGCATTATTGACCTAAGCTTTATTTTTCATTATACTGATTGCTGTGCTCTTAACACTTTTTTTTTGGAATACAAACGAACCATGCATATCATCTATTACTATTCAATACATGGTAAACATCTATTTTGAAATATATTTAAGACATTGTTATTTACCATAATCTATTTTCGATCTTTCAGCTATATATACCTACATCAATGTTAAATTTTTAAAAAATTATAGACTTCTGTCAACGGATGCTGTTTTAAGATATAAAAAAACGTAAAGAAATATCTTATTTTAACTAAAGATAACATATTTCTTAAGAATTATATTAAGATCTTTATGCCAAACAGATCAGGAAGCATCAGGTTGCTGCAACAACAATGTTCTTTTCAGAAGAAACCGAGCGGACTAGTCCATGGTTTCGTCTGATTGGAACCAATACCGTCACTGATAAGTAACAGATGAATTTTCTGTGCATACTTCCAGGCAGATATTTTTGCCGTAAATTTTAAAAATCACGGAGCATTACACTTGTTATTTATATGTTTAGATTGAAGCTATGTACAATGGCTCACAGCTTATTTCAACCAGCAACCAACAATAACTTAAAGTACCTAGCTATAACAGCTGGACTAAAAAAACTTTTAAAATTATTTAAATGCAGCTTGTAAGTGCAATTGTTTAACTCATCAAATATGGCTTAGTTTTTATTTTTTTTATTTTTCTTTATATTTTATAATAACTACACTCAGAAAAATATCAACTGTAATATCAACGCTAGTCGGCCGCTGTTATTTCAAAACACTGTTATGCTACGTCTACACAGAGAGTTAAGTTTGAGTTACCAGTACAAAGCTGAGTTTTCCCATTTAACGAGAAATAAACTCTTTCGTTACCAGTACAAAAATGTACGATTTAACTCAACTTAACCCATTATATATTCTGAGTTTTTATGACTCAATGAAAGTGCCTAAAAGTACACTACAAAATAATATAAATGTTTATATTCAGTGGCATTCTTCATGAAAGAAACTTTTTTTTACAAGAACTGTCAAAATAGAACAGCTGATTCGTTAATTATACAATTTATTTTTTTAACTATATGTTGTTATTTTCTTTAAAAAATGAGTCAAAGAACTTCGAAAAGGATTTGGGCGTTAGTGGGGAAAGTTGTTTTCATCCAAATATGGGCAGAGCTTTCGCAAGAACTTTCGAAAAAAACGCATGTGTACGCAGAGACACCAGCAGCATTGTCGGCAAATTTAACTCAATTCTGCTACGGTATCTTTGTGTGAACAACTTCGGTTAAATGTTTGTTAAAATTAACTTAACTCTCTGTGTAGACATAGCATTAGATTGAATGATTTGCGTTTAAATAAACAATTTTCTTTGTTGAATGCACGTTTCAAAGTATTTTTGTGCTGTTAAAATCATCTGTTGAAATATTTTTTGTTTAAGTGGAAATGTCTGCCATCTCTAAGAAATAATTTTTAAATGTGTTGTGCTATATTATCGTTGCCAATAGATCAGTGGAAGTGCACTAGACTGTCATGCGGAGGACGTGGGTTCGAACCCTAGCTGTGTAAGTATCAAAAATTGTAACTTAATAATTGAAATAATAATAATTCTGTTTCATTAATTGTTTGTTCAAAAATAATGTTCAAAATAAGTTGGTTACAATCTTGAAAAAAAATTGCAAATTTCATTTTTATTTAAATAAAAATATTTTAAATAAAAAAAATCTTTGTTGGCCTTGCCGGAAATTTGAACCTAAAACAGTCTAGTACTAGACGCAAACGTCAGCACACTCGGCCAAACATGAATTTTCAAAACAGTGATAAAATTTTAATAAGTACCTACGTTTTTATATGGGTTTCGTTTTCTATAGACCAACAGTTGATAGACTGTTGATTTGAAAGTTACTTGTGTTGGATGGTATTTAACAGTGAAATCTGTTATTTTAACCATTGATTTGTTTGATATAACAGCATTTTTTCTCTGAGTCTAAAAACGAAAAATCTAATCAAAAACAATGTCACAGCTTATTTCAACCAAAAACTTTGCAGTTGAGCAATGTTCCGTTATCATTAACCCACAACACTCTAAAGTTCAGCCGAAAAATTGATGAGATGGTTGGATTGAGTCACTCCACAGTCCAGAGCATCATTCCTCGTTTTGTAAAATTAGAACATGAAAATAGAATGTAAGATAAGGGCAGAAATGCCCCCAACAAAATTTTTAATTCAACGGACGAGCGCTATATTGTCCGAAAAATCCGGGAAAACCCAAAACTATCACCTTCAAACGTAGGAGGCAGAGTTGAGCAAGTCATGCCATCAAGTAACTATTCGCCGTGTTCTTCGGGAGCATGACTTTAATGGCAGAATAGCGTGCAAGAAGCTCTTTATAAGCACAATAAAACAGAAGTGCCGTTTTAAGTTTGATAATGAGCACTTGTATAAGTAGGGGAGAGTGGGGTGTTGTGAGACATGAGGTGTTGTGGGACACGTCAATATCTGACATAGTGGTAATGTTATGAATGCTCACATCAACTGTAAAATATTTTCTCAATGGGATCTCACTTATTATGTGCACTCATCGCATTGACACGTATTCCTAGTGTCTGTAACAACTCTGAGTTTTGATCGCGCTCTTAAAAGTTTTTTGTATAGTTTGTCTTTCTGCACTTTCCAAAAACATTGCCAATCAAAAGTAAAGGTAAATATTTATTAATATGATCTATATTCTATTGCCTTTCAATCCACCGAAGTGATTTTGCAAAAAATATTGTATGTGATGATGGCGCAATGGCCTTTTGAAAATGTCGAATATGGGGTATTGTGAGACAGTAAATATGGGGTTGTGAGACAGTTAATTTTTGTTTTTATTTCATTATTTTTATAGCCGTCATGCCACGTAATGCATATAAAGTATCAACAAAGCCAAAAAGAAATGGGGCATCCATCCACCTAGTGGCAGCCATCAAGAAATTGGCATAGAAAATAATTGTTTTCGGGCTGTCTGCAAATCATATAATCTTGATAAATCGAGAGTGTAAGGAACCCGTAATATGGAAAAGTAGAAAACAAAATTTCTTCCACATCGGCTTCAAATGATAAATTAGTCGATTTTGTTGCATAGCAAAGTGGCAAAACAGGCAGGAAACCAGTTTTTCCAATATTTTACAAATTAAATTGGTTTTTCATGGCGTCTGAGCTGAGAAGTGCACTAAAGAAGGTAAATCCTCTGAAGTTTGATCCCCTATTTCAAAAATCAAAGCGCGGCCGGAAGCCTATGTCTGAAGAATGTGTAATTGTTCCAAGAATGTGGCTTATTGAGGAAAAAATCCAACCAAAAGAAGGAAAAAACCCGAAAACAAAAAAATCGCTGAAGGAATCACCTAAGCGTATTCGTCATACGACATACGACATACGACGTACCGGCAATAGTTTTGCCATCAGGTGAGGAAGATGTTGACTTTTGCATCATTTGCAGGTCAAACGTGCCAAAAAGTTTGAACGAAAACAAAACTGTTCATATAACCTAAATGAAAACCGGTTATTTTCACTGTGCTCGCTGCGAATTAGCCGAATCAGATGAAAGCGAATAATTTTGTTGTCTGTATTTTTATTTTTTCCTATTTCAATACAGACTTTTAAACAAAAAATACCATTTTTTCATATTTATAGTTGTGTCTCACAACACCCCACATTTTTTTAAAATCCAAAATCCCATCTTTTTTTCAAGCTTCAATAAAATTATTACATGTAGGTCCAGTTCTCGGTCAATTGTGTGTAAAC
The DNA here is from genome assembly GCA_958299015.1 of Tetanocera ferruginea. Lineage (NCBI taxonomy): Eukaryota > Metazoa > Arthropoda > Insecta > Diptera > Sciomyzidae > Tetanocera > Tetanocera ferruginea. The sequence continues at coordinate 139,359,545 of OY282642.1, forward strand.
ATTTAATAACACACACAACACAATTGATCATAAGTAGCTCGGTCAAATACCTTTCAAGGGCTGAAATGGCCAATTTGTTTTTTTTTTCAATAAAATTATTAAAATTTTTAAATTTAAAAAAAATTTGATCGCAGAATGTAAGGCAATTGAATAAGCTAAATAAAAAATGCTTGTAGAAAAAAAAATATTATTTTTTAAAGAAGTTATCGTCCAAAAACTAAACCTATCTCACAACACCCCACTCTCCCCTATTCAAATTTTTGGAATACGGTAATGTTTGCTGATGAGTCTAAATTTATCACGACGATGAACAAGTCTCAATTTTTGAAATTTCGAACGCAAACTTGATTGAAAGTACAGAAAATCAGGGCATTCGTGATGTTTTCAGATTTTATGAAGACAGTGACCCGAAAAATAAGTCGGGTATTGTAGAGACATGGCTGATTTGGAACTCACCACATGTAATGCAACCACCAGCACAGTCGCCGGACATGAACGTGATAGAAAATTAGTGAAGCCATTTTTTTAGGTTTGATCTTTGATTTTTAGTTTTGTCTTAAGATGTGGCCACATTAATTTGAATATGTCAAATTTGAGTCTTAAGATGTGGCAACACTAATGTCAAGTGCTATTTGTTATGTTTAAAGACACGTGGAATATTAATCTTGGTAAAAAAGAATTTAATTAACTCATGAACATTTTCGTGCGATGTTTTCTACGAGTTCGATGTGGATTTAACCATCAGTAGTTACCGAAAAAATTGCTTTGACTTTTGGTTATAAAGCACCATCTTGAACCACCATATTTTACTGGTTTTAAATATTGCATAAATTTTTGGCCGTCAATAAAACGTGTTCGGGTCAAAAAAAGGCTCTCTTCCATTGGTTAAAAGAAATGATATAAAATACTATCGCACTGAAGCTCATCCGCCGTACAGCCCTGACTTGGCACCCAATTATTTCCTCTTATTCCCGCAGATCAAAACTAAATTACGAGGTCAATGTTTTTCGACGTCTGAAGAAGTGGTTGATGCGTACGGAATTGAAGTAATGCTGCGACAATTGGTTCTAGCGCATGCAAAAGAATATCGATCCTTATGGAGAATATTTTGAATAACAATAAAGCCATTTCCGATTGTAAATAAAAGGTGTTATTTTATGAGGTTGTTTTTCAACATGGATTACTCTATTGTCTGACAGTTGTTTTGACAGTTTAAAGTGACGTCCCTACCCAATATAGGTTAACTCCAGAACAACGCTTCTAAATCGTGAAAATTTATTTTCAAAAACAGTGTTCAATTAAAAATGTTTATAGAGCACTTCGTGAATTTTATGGTGCACATAATTGTCCGTATTTTTGGTTGAATGGATATGTCAACAAGCAAAATTGACATATTTGAAGCAAAGATAATCCACACGCCGTTCAAGAATTACCAATGCATCCCGACAAATGTACTGTTTGGTGCGGTCTATGGGCTGGTAGAATCATCGGTCCTTATTTCTTTAAATATGAGAAAGGACGACGCGTTACCATGAATGGAAATCGATACAGAACCATGATCAATGAATTTTTGTTGCCAAATCTTCAAGATATGGATGTGGACGAAATGTGGTTTCAACAGGATGGTGCCTCTTATCATACTGCGGGCGAAACAATCGACTTATTGAAAGAACATTTCAACGACAACATTATGTCAAGAAATAGACTGGTGAATTGGCCTTCGCGTTCGTGTGATTTGACGCCACTTGATTATTTTTTGTGGGGATACGTAAAGTCATTGGTTTATGTGGATAAACCAGCAATGATTGACGCTTTGGAAACCAATATTTTCAGAATTACTTTTGTGCAAAATAGTCGTGGTGGCCATATGCCCGAAATTTTATATAAATGTTAAATGCCAAGAAAGTATCTACCAAATAAAACATTTTTTTTGGCCATTTCATAATTTGGCATGTGTTTTATTTAAATTTCAAATCAGCAAGCTCTTAAAAAAACACCCTTTATTTGTTTTCAAACCTACTTGGTGAGATGGCAGATATACTGAAAAGATTTTATATTCACTATTGAAAAAGGAGTGGCACCTTAACTACAACTCAAATAGTTTATTTGGCTTAGCTCTTGAACTATGAAAATGTTTATTTACTTTGTAATCTAAGCTTTGTTGAAATAAAACACAGGCCTAAAAAACTTGTATAAACTTTCTTAAACAGAAACCTAACTTTATTTTTCTGAAGCCGTTGGTTACGAAAAAGGCTTCATTTTAGATTATATTTGAACTAGGAGCTTGTCCTTGTTTTAAAATAAGTGCAGGTTCAAATACGTAATAGATCGGATGGAATTCTGAAATGAAACTTCTGAGGCGGCATTCGATATTTGAACGAGAATTGAGAGTACAATTTCAAGGTCTCGTTATAATTAATATTGATTGTATTCACACTTACTCTCTGTCTCTGCCACGCCTTAACGACTTGAAGATTTTCGCAACAACTTTAACTATGGTGAAGATCTGATCTGAAGTAGTGCTATGACGACTATATCGACATAGTGCCAAACGACAACATGAATGACATTTATGAATATTAACCGTATTGCAATGAACATTTTTGTACTCGAGTTCATTTCATGATTAATATTTATTTTATAAGAAAACTAGTAAGGTATATCTTCGACTTGGCCGAAGTTAAAATACCCCCACGACCGATTCTTAAGGGTTAAAGAATCATAAATTGGAGAGCTTTTTTTATGAGATTTTAGAAGATTTCGTCTTAAAATCGTCTTAAAAACAAACACATCAAATTGTTTTCCTGAAGCATAAATATAAGCCTTTTTATAAAGTTTTTAATTTTGGGGTATGGGGTATGGGAGGTGGGCGTGTTAGTGGGTGGATGACGCCCATTTTTCTTACACGCCTAAGTTCTGACATAAAATACACAAATACCGAGATTCAGTTTTTGAACTCTTATATTAGTCTCTTTATAGAGTTTTCATTATTTGGGTTGTATGGGAGGTGGGCGTGTTAGAGTGTGGATAACGCCCATTTTTCTAACACACTTAAGTTTTGACATAGAACACACAAATACCGAGTTTCAGTTTTGCAACTTTAATATTAGCCTCTTTATAGAGTTTTCAATATTTGGGTTGTATGGAAGGTAGGCGTGGTTTTCAGCCGATTCAGTCCATTCTCGAACTTGATCTTAGTTTTGTAAAAAAAAGCTTATATATCGGATTTCAGCACGATAGCTTCAAAATTACTGCTGTTATCGTGTCCACAGACAGACAGACAGACAGACAGACAGACGGACAGACAGACGGACAGACAGACGGACAGACAGACAGACGGACATGGCTAAATCAACTCAGGTGGTGATGCTAATCAAGAATATATATACTTTTATATACCTGTCACGCCTTCTTATGGGCGTTACACACGTCGTGACAAAATTAATATACCCCTTTACGCAGTACGCGTGGGGGTATAAAAACCCCTTCAAAACATTAGACAATTTTCTTTATTTTCAATTATTGTGAATGCATAAAGAACGTGCTACACCGTTGTTTACTTTTGTTGTCTGTGTCGATTTCTTCAAGCCAAAAGGCTGATACAGCATCCACATGCAAGTCACTGCTACATTGCATTCTGTTTAGCCAGTTATGAAAAGCTGGTTTGGAGTTAAATCGCGGCGAAATAGCTGGCTACCTTGCTACAATGTCGCTGTCGTTAAGTAGATCAATTTCTACTTAAAGGGCGACAAAGGGAATAATGTCTGTCTGAATAATTTACCTACTTTAAATTTTTTTACTCACTGCAAATAAAATGTAAATTTTCAAATATTTTGCATATTTTAAGGAAACAATTAATTAAAGTTGTGACTAAAACTCACTTAAGCCAGCGCTTAAACTGACTTCAACTTTAAGTAGCGTTCACAATGAGATTTTTTCCAACATAACCTCTATGCAAACATAAAAATAAGTTAACGTGTCTAATTCGAAAACATATATAATGTCTGTATTTGAAAGCAATTAAAATATAAAAAGAACAAACATTTCTGCATGTTCCTTAATAAGGTACTACAACAAATCATTCAAACAAATCGCTAACAATAGAAGAAAATCTCTCAGTGTAACATTTTATTTTAACAAATTTTTATCAATGTACAAAAGTACATGAAAGTTTTTTTTTTTCATTTTGTTCTTTTTCAAATATAAGAAAATATCTACTCTATTTGTTAAAAAAGAACTCACTAAATTTGTAATGATTTTCTAAAGAAACAATAATTAACTGAATAACTTCTTTTTTTTTTTAAATACATGTGTATGAGTTTATTTTAGTATTTAGTAAAATATTTTTATAGAATTTAAAGAAAAAAATAAATTCACAGCATTGCAAAGTAAAAACAACATTCGAATTTGATGAAAATCTACTTAATTGCTTGGTGTTAATTGTGAATGATACGCTAGCAAAGGTTAAGCAAATGATGTGGTGGGGGAAATAATGAATAATTATTGCTATTAAAAAAGAATTTATAAATTTAACTAATAACAAAAAACCAAAAAAAAACTTACACTCAACGAAAAAAAAAAATTAAGTGAAGATAACTGAAACTGCATGATTGCAATGATTTTGGCAAACAAACAAAGTATACGAATATATTTTTCATGTGTTTATTTCGTTCAAAAGAGGGACGCTGAATGATGATTGCATGTAGAAAAGTTTTTTTACTACTTATGTTTACCAAAGAAATATATGTATATATTTATAAATATAAGTATTCAAATGAAAAAGGGTAACAGACTAAATAAACTAATATTTTTACTTTCAGTATGAATGACCAAACAGCAAAAAATGATACTGAATTGGTGGGAATTTTTCTTTCTTCTTCATCTTTATAGATTAGTTATCATTGATCGTAGAAAAGGTTAATAATACAAGTTAAAATTTTTCAAATATAAAATAAATATTTGTGAAAATGGTTGCAAGTCGAGCAAAAATTTATTCATTTCAGCGTTAAACGCATATATATAGTATGTGTATTCAATACTGTATCTTGAAATGTTTCATTGTATCAATTCGAAAAAAAAAACAACAAATTATAATGAAAAAACAATTTACAAAAAAAACATATGCTTAATGTTAGAGAGTGATATAAATACAAATATTGGAAAACAAAGAAAAACTTTTGGTTAACTTGTTAAGTTTATACAATTTTGATGCTTTACTTAATGCTTTTTTAATTTTTTTAAAATTTATTTTTTTAATTTTTTTTTTGTTTTGTGATGTATAGACTACCTCTTTCCGTGCTCTCTTTTCAGTTCACCACCGTATTTATTTCCACTACCGACGAGTTCGATAATTTCCGGTATACTGCTGGCAAACATTGCCTAGAATTTAGTATTTAGTAGTTAAAATGTTAATGCTTAAATATTTTCCTATAGGTATAATTCAACGTTAACTTTTATATTTAATATGATAGAGCTTGTTCATTAAGTTAATTACAATTAAATTAATATTATAATTATAGAGTTAAACAAGAAAAATCCTTTAAACTGTCTTTTTATATAATTTCTATTCATATTTCTTTTAGTTCAATTGCTTAAACCATAACTGCAGTTGACAAAAAAAAAAATATATGAAGAAAATTAAAATAAATTGAATCTTGCTAAAATATTTGATAACAGAGACTTTAAGTTATAGTATTTTGAGTAATTTTGAAAAACATTCAAGTCTTAACTTAGCTTAAGTTATGTATGTATAAACTGAATATTGTAGTCACTGGAACAGTATAAATCATGGGCGATATTTTTTACACTTCTATGTTTAGCCTGGAAATAAATTTACGCTTTTTGATTTTTGTATTATATGTTAAATTAAGTTTCAACTTCCAATTAGAAGAGAGAAGATTAAGCGGACTAACAAACTTATAAACTTTGCATATTCACTATATAATGAAAGTCTTTTGATCTTTCTTGACTTTCATGCTTAAAAGAAAAGTGCTGTTTGACGTACCTGACACAAATTCGGGAGGTGGTTCTATAGCAGTCAGCAATAAATCCACGCTTAGCTACTAATTTAAAATATTCAATGCTTCCTATCAATCCATAAAGAAATTCCTATTCAAATATTTGACTTTTGTTTGCCCTCGTATTGAGATCTAATAGACGTTATGGTTTTTAAGGCATTGTTTTCACTTCCTCATTTTCTATTTGACATTAAAATGACAGCCTTAAAGCCCAAAATATTGCATATATAAAAACTTCTATGCGATTTTTAACTAAAAAGATATCAAAATATCAGCATTTGTTGATTTTCGTTCTTGTCAAACGTCGAAAATAATTGAAAACGTGTTGGCATTTTTCATTAGACTGACAACAACTAACCATTGGAAATGACAAAGTGAAGTCAAGGCTTAATTATTTTTTATTAAACTGTTAGCAACTGCCCATTGAAAATGACGTATTGAAAACTTTAGACTCTAGACACAGAAGGTAAAGTTTTTATTAGATAATATGCCATACCTTACCAAAACCTTATTGTTAGCTTGTAGTCAAACATTTTCAAGCTTTCGATTTTTTTAATGACATCAAAACAGCTTTTTTAGCTTGAACCAACACTCAGTGAAAGTCCTCTTTAAATGCGAAAGCATTGTGTTGTATCGAAAGATTGGAAATGAATTAGTTGGAGGGTGAAAAAATATAGAATTAAACTAAGTACTCTGTTCAGTTTCAAGTGTGAAATTTTTGACAACATGTGTGTCTTAAAATAGTACTCTTTTCCGCTGTGAGAAATACTCGCCACATTTCTCTTGCAATTTTTTCACGACAATTTAATTGAACTGCCTATTTCTTTTGAAGTGAAAAGTGACTGTTGTCGTAAATTTTTTGTTTTTATTTTTCTCTATTTTGAAAAGTCAAGCACGACTTTCATAAATTTAATAATTTCTCAAATTTTATAATTTTATAATTTCACCGCAACGAAATATTTGTCAGAATTTTCACGCAAGAATACAGTTCATGTTGCCACCGAAATTTCACGCAAACGAGCAGAGTAGGTTTTAACGTTTAAAGCTAGGTTTTAACGTTAAAAATTTGTTTTTAATCTACACAGGTTAATAGAATTATCTCGGCAATTCGAGATTCTTTTAAGCATCACGGAAATACAGTTCCAATTAACAAGGGGAGCTGCCCGAGTGGACCTGGAAAATACTCGGGCTGGAAGAGTCAGATCAGTGCAGGAGTCAGAGTATACCTGCCGTGAGCACTTTCCAAACTAGTACCTGTATAAAAGGATTAAGAACCCAACATTACGTCGATATCCAAGAGAATTGAGAGAGAATTAAACGTTTAGATTTATCCCTATCAGATATATCAGACAATGTTGAATTCGGTTCAGAAGCTTCAAATATTATTTTGTAGTACCTGGCCAAAAAGTTTAGTATAAATATGAGGTAAGGTAGTGCGAAGATATTTTAGATGCAATATTTTTTGCACCGTTTTAAATAGCGAGAGATAGTGTGAAGATATATCATATGCAATACTTGTTTCACCGTTTTAGAAAACCTATCGAATATTGAAAAATTATCATTCCAACGAAGGCCAGATTACATCAATATTTCCAGACTGTGGAGAGCGGCTAACTCTTCAATATCTACACCATTAATATTGATGGAGCTAAGGGGCAATCCATTCGCTTGTGACTTGATAAACAGCACTGGGTCATGCTTGCATTTAAGACTAATCTATTAGCTCTTTTACTCTAATGCTCTATTTTCAAATTATTAAAGAATGCATTCATATTTTGCCTTTTTTTCTTCTAATCTGCCAAGAGATCATTCATATTTTGAACGAATATGAATGAGAAATGCCGCTGTCGTCAGCAAACAAATATTATAAGTCAACGATAGAAGGTCGTTGATAAAAAAACAAAGCAGGAGTTTGAAATGAACCCTGCGGCACTCTTGCATTCATAGCGTACTCTCTGGTGGAAATACCATCGTCCATGATACATACGGATCTTAACTTAAGAAAATACGTGATTGGGTTTGACACGAGCGCTTTATGCCACACTCAGTCAAACACCTTTGAAATATCTAGAGCAATGACCTTACTCTCACCAAATAATTGAACGTATTGGTTTAATTTTTCGGCGAGAAACATCAACAGTAGAGCGTGACCTACGGCGATCACCATATTGGCAATCACTATACTGCGGATTTTTATGCAGATAAATTGTTTTCTTAATATAAATGTTTCAACGAGTCTTACTGTTATATTTCTATATTATATAGAGCATCCTACAGATTTTTTCAATATGCAATTTATATGCAAGTTATATGCAACCTGAAAAGATGATTTCTCATTGTAATCAAGGTAATATGATTTGTATCCTTTGGTCCCCCTAGAAGCATTGAAAGCAACATATGCAAGTTGTATGCAACATATGCAAGTTGTATGCAATATATACAAGATATATGCAACATATGCAATATATATGCAAAGTATGCAAGTTGTTTGCAAGTTGTATGCAACATATGCAAGATATATACAACGCATGCAACTTATATGCAACGTATTCAAGATATATGCAATATGCAGAATATATACAATATGCAAGATATGCAACATATATGCAATTGCATATAATCCGCAGTCTAGTAATCTGATCAATTAATTTTGTTCCATATCATTCATAAGGTTAAGGATTATTACGCTCTCCATTAGATTGTATGTTAAAAAGGTTGCGTAAACCTTTTGCATGAGTAGAGGCAAACACTTTTAGCACAATTGGTGTTATGCCATCAGGATCAGAGGCTTTATTTATGTTGAGGTTTGCAAGGACCCCTTATACTGCTTTCGTTTGAAAGTATGTCTCCTGCATTGCAGATGGTTTTCTGTCAATGAAAAGCTGATTGAAAGCCAACATTGTGAAGTTTCAATAACAGGTTCGCCTTATCAGCCGAGTCAGTGAAGATTTGGTCACATTTTAAAAGAGTTTGAACCGAAGAGTTGTGCAGGGTGTGGCATGCAATCCAAAGAATCTCGACAGACAATCCGGTCTATTTAATCAGAAATAAATTTTCTGATAAGCCGTCACATCTCTGGCAATGACAATGGCAAACTTCAAAGAGTAAACCATTTTAGAGCTATTTAAAGCTTCTTAAGAACATGAATTCTTCAATTTATTTTTTTTTTACCAATTACAACGTCTGATCTTTACTATTTTAACAAATAAGCAAACATTTTTGCTCCCTTTAGTGCAGATAAGAATCTGTTCTCTTACGTGAGTTTCGTGAAGAAACTTTTCGCGCTCTAAAACAGCATTATAGCAATTTCTGACCTCAATGCAAAGTCTTAAAGTGTCAGCATTTTTGTTAAAACGTTTAATTGAATTAAGGATATTCAAAATGACTAAATTTCGAATACTAGAATTATTTCAGCTTGACGGTAAAATATCGATACAAACTCTCTTTTAACAGAGTTTAGATTATATTTGGTTTTCTGAAGCTCTGCGAAATTTGCAGTCATAACTGAGTGAATTTCTGAAAAATTATTTCGACGACCATGTTAAGAATAAGCTATCTAGTTCTATATCAATGAAAACCAAGTCGTAGCTTGAACTGTTAAATTTTTAAATTTCGTTTTAAAGACAATTACTTAGTTCACTATTGAATTTATTTTTATATATTTTGATCAAGTATTCTATTGCTATTAGATTATAATGGATTATAATGAATAGCGTGAACTAATTAAAACCAAAGCAGTTCACTTTTGTGAAACTTTCACTTTGCGAATACCAAAATTTGGGGCAGAGAGTATTCTTCCTATCATTATTTCAGCCTACATATGGAATATGCCTAGATAATAAGTTATGTAGAAGTCAACGAAAGATCTATTTAAAAATTCAATACAATAATAATAAAATGAAAATTTCATTCAAAAATCTAAAGCCTTGTTTTCACTAGTCATTTTCGATCGTCAGTTGTAGTCAGTCTAATGAAACTTTTCAATTTTTTACCATTAGGTTATAACGGAAAATAATAAATCCTGATCTTTTAACAGATTTTAAATTAAAAATTACCTAAAAGTTCTTATTTATGCAATATTTTGGGATTTTAACTTTCATGTCAAATCAAAAATGACTAGTGAAAACCAACCATAAGAAACATTATAAAAGTTTTTTTACGTTTTAAAGTAATCATTCGAAATTAAAATAGTTGACGTCATCGTAAGTGCATTGCCTCTTATTTCGATTAGATTGAGGTACCCAAATTAACCGTACAAATTAACTTGTGTTGGTTTGAACATCCTTATGTGTGCTTCTTCAACGATTCAGGTCTTAAATGGTTTATACTTCTCTCATGCGGTAATTGAGAAGAAATATTCAACATTCAATATTGTCTAAGATTTACTTATTTTGAGATAACAAAGTTTGATATTTTATATATAAAGCTTGCAATCATATAAAAGTAATAAAAATATGTAAAATGTTGGCACTGTCTAAAAATTATTATCCAAAGCTTATTAATAAATTTTAATTAAAAGTTTTTACTAGGTATATTAAAAATATCGCCCATAATCTGTACTTTAAAAACATCACGTAAAATGCTAACATCATTTCAACATGGTTTTGTCGCTCAAACTGATGCCTTTAACATAACTTAAATTCGGTGTTTAACTTTATAATTTAGAAAAAAAATTTGTTTGAACCTAAATTTCATTACAACAAAAACGTATGCACGAGTATTTAAAGGACTTTTATAAAACAGCTTTCAATATAGGCGGTTATATACTATATATATAAATGTATTAACTATGCGGCAGCCAGCATTGCATGCAGAAAAAAACGAAAAAAAAAAACAATTTTCTGCAGTTCATCTTAACGTTTTATGGTTAAATCAATATTAATTTAACCAAGAAAATATGTTGAACAAGCAAACATTTGAACAAGTTGAACGAGGGAATCGAGAAAACTGAACGAACTAAACGTTTGTCGCGCTTCAGTGCGACGTTCTAGATAACGTTTTTCAAGACGTTTAGCATGTTGAATGAAGAATGGTGGTGTTTGGATCGGTGGGAGCGGTAAGCCTAGGTTGAAAATTGAAAACGATTGAGTTTGCCAATTAAAAACAAAATGTTTCAAAAAATCAAATGTTTATACATACATATATATATAACGTTTACGTATATATATATATATATATATATACATATACATAAATTATTGTAAATTAAAAAAATTAAATCAAAGGCATGCGCTAAAAAAACATGTATTGAAGTATATGTTTCCACTACAAGTAATTTTATTATTTTTTTTCTTTTTATTTTTGTGAGAATAACTAATTAATTTTGTTGAATGTACAAAATGAATGCTGCTTTTTGGATTGATATACATATGTAGGTAAAAAAAAAAACAAAAAAAAAACACGTTAAACTAAATGTTGCAAGAACAAAGGGGAATAAAAATCAACATAACTACAAATTAATTTCTTATTGCTAATGACTGAGTGCACAATTTTAAAGGCATTAAAAACTTCTTTTTTATTTTTTTTTTTATTATGACTAGATGGCTAAATGTGGGCTGAAGGGGCGGAAAAGAATACTTGATTGACTGATTGATCAATTGTACACAACATTGATAACTGCTAAGAGGAAACAAAATAATACTTAATCATAAGAATTCGCTCGAGTTTCCGTTATGCATTAATTAACTAAGCTCTCAATTAGATGTACATATCAACACTTGGTTAACAAACTTAATTTGTTTGAATGTATTTTTCTTCATTTAATAGCCACAAAAAAAAAACTATTTATGTTAAGACATTCACACTTTTTATGCGTTCAATAACGCAGCACGTAACACTTTATTCGGTCGGATAAATTCAAATAATTTACTCCTTAAAGTATGCACGAACTTAGAAACTAAAATTATTTATTTGTATAAAATACATTAATACGTAAATAGCTTATGTTGATAAATGCGAGTAAATTTATAATAATTTTCTTTTGTTTTAGCTATACTTGTTGTTGATTTGGTTCAATTAACGGCAGCTGATATTCTTCTTAATTACTTAACAATGAACCATAATTTTTCACTCAATTAATAAACAAAAAAATATATATAATTTTTTCAAATATTTTTTAAATATAAAATATTTTCACTCATTTTCTTAAATTAAATGCTTTACTTAGCGAAACTTACCAAGCCGACGAGCAGAAAGAACACCAGAAATGTTCTTCCCAAAACAGTCTCACAGTAAACGTCACCATATCCTACCGTTGACATGGTCACAATTAGGAAATAGACACAAGTCCAATAGGATAATCGATGAGCATTATTAAAATCCAGCGGATCGCCAGAGTTTTCCAGCTAAATTTTAAGTAGATGCAAAAAATTGTCAATCAGTACAATTTTTTCTCAGTTCTTATCTACAATATGCAGCATATTATGCTATTGGACAAACATAGGACAGACAGGCACACACAAACACACACACACTGACTCACAGTGACAGTGCATGCATGACAGTGTACCAAAAGTTCCAAAAAACACAACAATACATAACTTAGATACATAAGTATACCGATAACAAATTTTAAAAAATCAACAACTTGTTTTGCATTTCTTTGATGGGAAAATCGTGACGAAATTTCTCTGGCTTACAAGAAATAGCAAAACAAATCGTTACAAAAGTTCTGAAAAAAAAGCTATTTATATCCAAACATAACGACAACTAGCAGTTAAAAAAACTTTCGGAACAGTTATTTTGAAATATTTTCAGCTATTTGTTGGCTCTTTTGGTAAGGTTTAAAAAAATGTATGATGCAGTTCATATTCATATTCATATTCATATTCATATTCATATTCATATTCATATTCATATTCATATTCATATTCATATTCATATTCATATTCATATTCATATTCATATTCATATTCATATTCATATTCATATTCATATTCATATTCATATTCATATTCATATTCATATTCATATTCATATTCATATTCATATTCATATTCATATTCATATTCATATTCATATTCATATTCATATTCATATTCATATTCATATTCATATTCATATTCATATTCATATTCATATTCATATTCATATTCATATTCATATTCATATTCATATTCATATTCATATTCATATTCATATTCATATTCATATTCATATTCATATTCATATTCATATTCATATTCATATTCATATTCATATTCATATTCATATTCATATTCATATTCATATTCATATTCATATTCATATTCATATTCATATTCATATTCATATTCATATTCATATTCATATTCATATTCATATTCATATTCATATTCATATTCATATTCATATTCATATTCATATTCATATTCATATTCATATTCATATTCATATTCATATTCATATTCATATTCATATTCATATTCATATTCATATTCATATTCATATTCATATTCATATTCATATTCATATTCATATTCATATTCATATTCATATTCATATTCATATTCATATTCATATTCATATTCATATTCATATTCATATTCATATTCATATTCATATTCATATTCATATTCATATTCATATTCATATTCATATTCATATTCATATTCATATTCATATTCATATTCATATTCATATTCATATTCATATTCATATTCATATTCATATTCATATTCATATTCATATTCATATTCATATTCATATTCATATTCATATTCATATTCATATTCATATTCATATTCATATTCATATTCATATTCATATTCATATTCATATTCATATTCATATTCATATTCATATTCATATTCATATTCATATTCATATTCATATTCATATTCATATTCATATTCATATTCATATTCATATTCATATTCATATTCATATTCATATTCATATTCATATTCATATTCATATTCATATTCATATTCATATTCATATTCATATTCATATTCATATTCATATTCATATTCATATTCATATTCATATTCATATTCATATTCATATTCATATTCATATTCATATTCATATTCATATTCATATTCATATTCATATTCATATTCATATTCATATTCATATTCATATTCATATTCATATTCATATTCATATTCATATTCATATTCATATTCATATTCATATTCATATTCATATTCATATTCATATTCATATTCATATTCATATTCATATTCATATTCATATTCATATTCATATTCATATTCATATTCATATTCATATTCATATTCATATTCATATTCATATTCATATTCATATTCATATTCATATTCATATTCATATTCATATTCATATTCATATTCATATTCATATTCATATTCATATTCATATTCATATTCATATTCATATTCATATTCATATTCATATTCATATTCATATTCATATTCATATTCATATTCATATTCATATTCATATTCATATTCATATTCATATTCATATTCATATTCATATTCATATTCATATTCATATTCATATTCATATTCATATTCATATTCATATTCATATTCATATTCATATTCATATTCATATTCATATTCATATTCATATTCATATTCATATTCATATTCATATTCATATTCATATTCATATTCATATTCATATTCATATTCATATTCATATTCATATTCATATTCATATTCATATTCATATTCATATTCATATTCATATTCATATTCATATTCATATTCATATTCATATTCATATTCATATTCATATTCATATTCATATTCATATTCATATTCATATTCATATTCATATTCATATTCATATTCATATTCATATTCATATTCATATTCATATTCATATTCATATTCATATTCATATTCATATTCATATTCATATTCATATTCATATTCATATTCATATTCATATTCATATTCATATTCATATTCATATTCATATTCATATTCATATTCATATTCATATTCATATTCATATTCATATTCATATTCATATTCATATTCATATTCATATTCATATTCATATTCATATTCATATTCATATTCATATTCATATTCATATTCATATTCATATTCATATTCATATTCATATTCATATTCATATTCATATTCATATTCATATTCATATTCATATTCATATTCATATTCATATTCATATTCATATTCATATTCATATTCATATTCATATTCATATTCATATTCATATTCATATTCATATTCATATTCATATTCATATTCATATTCATATTCATATTCATATTCATATTCATATTCATATTCATATTCATATTCATATTCATATTCATATTCATATTCATATTCATATTCATATTCATATTCATATTCATATTCATATTCATATTCATATTCATATTCATATTCATATTCATATTCATATTCATATTCATATTCATATTCATATTCATATTCATATTCATATTCATATTCATATTCATATTCATATTCATATTCATATTCATATTCATATTCATATTCATATTCATATTCATATTCATATTCATATTCATATTCATATTCATATTCATATTCATATTCATATTCATATTCATATTCATATTCATATTCATATTCATATTCATATTCATATTCATATTCATATTCATATTCATATTCATATTCATATTCATATTCATATTCATATTCATATTCATATTCATATTCATATTCATATTCATATTCATATTCATATTCATATTCATATTCATATTCATATTCATATTCATATTCATATTCATATTCATATTCATATTCATATTCATATTCATATTCATATTCATATTCATATTCATATTCATATTCATATTCATATTCATATTCATATTCATATTCATATTCATATTCATATTCATATTCATATTCATATTCATATTCATATTCATATTCATATTCATATTCATATTCATATTCATATTCATATTCATATTCATATTCATATTCATATTCATATTCATATTCATATTCATATTCATATTCATATTCATATTCATATTCATATTCATATTCATATTCATATTCATATTCATATTCATATTCATATTCATATTCATATTCATATTCATATTCATATTCATATTCATATTCATATTCATATTCATATTCATATTCATATTCATATTCATATTCATATTCATATTCATATTCATATTCATATTCATATTCATATTCATATTCATATTCATATTCATATTCATATTCATATTCATATTCATATTCATATTCATATTCATATTCATATTCATATTCATATTCATATTCATATTCATATTCATATTCATATTCATATTCATATTCATATTCATATTCATATTCATATTCATATTCATATTCATATTCATATTCATATTCATATTCATATTCATATTCATATTCATATTCATATTCATATTCATATTCATATTCATATTCATATTCATATTCATATTCATATTCATATTCATATTCATATTCATATTCATATTCATATTCATATTCATATTCATATTCATATTCATATTCATATTCATATTCATATTCATATTCATAT
Source organism: Tetanocera ferruginea (assembly GCA_958299015.1). Lineage (NCBI taxonomy): Eukaryota > Metazoa > Arthropoda > Insecta > Diptera > Sciomyzidae > Tetanocera > Tetanocera ferruginea. Next base: position 139,376,056 of record OY282642.1, read on the forward strand.
TCATATTCATATTCATATTCATATTCATATTCATATTCATATTCATATTCATATTCATATTCATATTCATATTCATATTCATATTCATATTCATATTCATATTCATATTCATATTCATATTCATATTCATATTCATGTTCATGTTCATGTTCATATTCATATTCATATTCATATTCATATTCATATTCATATTCATATTCATATTCATATTCATATTCATATTCATATTCATATTCATATTCATATTCATATTCATATTCATATTCATATTCATATTCATATTCATATTCATATTCATATTCATATTCATATTCATATTCATATTCATATTCATATTCATATTCATATTCATATTCATATTCATATTCATATTCATATTCATATTCATATTCATATTCATATTCATATTCATATTCATATTCATATTCATATTCATATTCATATTCATATTCATATTCATATTCATATTCATATTCATATTCATATTCATATTCATATTCATATTCATATTCATATTCATATTCATATTCATATTCATATTCATATTCATATTCATATTCATATTCATATTCATATTCATATTCATATTCATATTCATATTCATATTCATATTCATATTCATATTCATATTCATATTCATATTCATATTCATATTCATATTCATATTCATATTCATATTCATATTCATATTCATATTCATATTCATATTCATATTCATATTCATATTCATATTCATATTCATATTCATATTCATATTCATATTCATATTCATATTCATATTCATATTCATATTCATATTCATATTCATATTCATATTCATATTCATATTCATATTCATATTCATATTCATATTCATATTCATATTCATATTCATATTCATATTCATATTCATATTCATATTCATATTCATATTCATATTCATATTCATATTCATATTCATATTCATATTCATATTCATATTCATATTCATATTCATATTCATATTCATATTCATATTCATATTCATATTCATATTCATATTCATATTCATATTCATATTCATATTCATATTCATATTCATATTCATATTCATATTCATATTCATATTCATATTCATATTCATATTCATATTCATATTCATATTCATATTCATATTCATATTCATATTCATATTCATATTCATATTCATATTCATATTCATATTCATATTCATATTCATATTCATATTCATATTCATATTCATATTCATATTCATATTCATATTCATATTCATATTCATATTCATATTCATATTCATATTCATATTCATATTCATATTCATATTCATATTCATATTCATATTCATATTCATATTCATATTCATATTCATATTCATAGCCTACGAGCTCACGTGAAACACTCTTTTCGAGAAATAAGCTGTTCGCAATAGTTTTTAAGTAAGCAATACATAATACATATAATACCTTCATACATACATATGTATAAACAATTTACATAAATAAAAAATCAAACACTTTACATACCAAATGAATTATCCCCGCTGCTGTTAACCATACTGATATAAAAATTGATACTAGCTGAGCCAGACGTATCGAGCTCGATGTTTTTAGTACATTTAAATATTGTAATATATCGGGGACCGTCATTAGACGTAGCGCTCGAAGAAATCGAAGACCTGTTTGAGATGGAGTAAAGTACATTGCAGTCGTGCATTTCGATCCAAAATAATTTAAACAAATAACAACATATACACAAAAAAAAATACACGATCTATGGTTCTCTTAACATAGGTATGTACGTGTATTTTTATCCTAACGCCTGGAAACAGCTGCATTAACTGCAATTTCACAGTCTGAATAACTTGCTTTTAATGCAACTATTTCTCAGTTTTTTTTTTTTTTGTTTTGTCTTTAGAATTTAAAATTTTGAAATTTCTTACCGATCCATGTCCGATCTAAATATATTGATACAAAGGACGGGGGTATTGTAAAATAATCTACAAAACTGTACATTTCTAACATAAACCAAAGTTTATCGGACGCCGCTATGAACTGCAATCAAAAATATAATTAATTGAGAAGAAAACAAAAAAGAAATACAATTTCGTTAATAATAATAAAAATATTTCATATATCCAATTATTTTGCACATTTATGCTAATGGTGCATATAAAATAATAAATACAAAAATCAAAAAACACAACAGCAAAGAAAAAGTTATAAAACTGAAACTTACTCGTATAAAAAAGTAAACCATAAAAAATATATTGAATGCGAGATCGATTTGTTGTGTAATGTTATCACTCCATTTTTGACATCTTTCGACTTCTTCGTTAGATGCGTCAACGAAATATATAATAAGCGATGCAATGCTGAGTATAAATACAAGAACGACCTGAAAGTAAAAAAACAGAGAAGATAACATTTAATATTTAATGAAATATTAGAGAGAAGTTGTTTATCAAAATTTTAAAAAATCAACAAATCTGTACGTAAGATTATAATTAATTAATTAGTGGGACTTAATGAGAACCTGTACTTGGTTTTCATGAAGCTCGGCCACAAGACTCCATTAATTTTTTTGCATTTTTCAATAGCTTATGATGTGTAATGTATGATTCTAAAGTGGTTTTTCCTATAAAGATTGCATAAAAAAGTTATCGCTATTAAAGTTATGTTTTTCAGAATTTCAACTCAATTTCAAAAGATCTCAAGAACTACTAGATGACTTGAATTGTATCTTATCTTATTATTTCAAAGTAAATAAAACTTATTGGATCCTTACCTTAATACAGATGATATTTGCTTTTGTTTTTTTCTTTAAGCATTTTAATTAGCAAAAAAATGTGAAAAACGGAAGTTTCAAATTCACATATTCGCCATTTTTTATTTTTGGAACTTCGTTGATTTTAATGATATCAATAAATATAAATATCTTATATGAGTATCATAAAAAATATATTTATTTTTAATTTTCACATGTCTAAGGCCGCGTACATAGTAAACGCCGATTCAGACAGTCAGGCAGGCTGAAATCTGTGTGAACAAACGAGATCCAAATAGCTATCTATCTCGCTTTTTCACACACTCTGCCTGCTTGCCTGACTGAATCGGCGTTTACTATGCACGCGGCCTAATACGTGCTGTGCGATGGAGACCGCCTTTTATCTTTAATTTTTTTTTTATATAAGATCAAGTTGTCAAGTTTGCACTCAAGTAAGAACTTCAACATAATTAACATTATCGAGGAAATTCTTTTTTCGGGAGCTGTTTTATTAAAACATATACTTCAATATTATCTTAAGGCCCAGTTTCAATTTTTTTGAAAAATTTTCGAATTTTTTGTTTTTTTGTTTATTTTAAAAAAACATCTTCAGAACAAAATTTAAACCTTATAAGAGATATTAATGTTTTCATGAGTAGTAAACGCTCTGTGAATGGAAACACCTCTCTCCTTACACGCGTTTTACTGGAAAGGACATTTTTTTGAAACGGCTTGCACTCTAAATCAAAAAGTATTCGTTCGATTAACTTAAATTTTGTTTTATTTTTTGAAATAATTAAAATAATTGGCTCCGTGAACCAAGCAAAGAAAATAAAATACTTTTTTTTTTGCTCTATATTTCATTTAAAAGCATAGAACTCTGTTTAGTTTCTTGTGAAATTTCACTCAAATCTACACACAAAAACTGATAGCTGTAAAACATGTGTGAAATTTTTCACAACATGTTCGTCAAAGTCGTACTCTGTTCCGCTGTGAAAAATACTCACATTTCTCGCATACAACATTTCTCTTGCAACATTTTTTCACGACAATTTAATTGAACTGCCCATGATAGAATAATAAGGTAGGCTCATATTAATATGGCTGCTCAAATGTCTATTTTTACACAAACAATGCTGTGAATGCGTCAAACGTCAAACGAAGAGACAATAACAACAATTAGAACAACTCAAATTCGAACAGCTAATTTTGACATCTAGCTCACTTCTTCTCCAATATGCGCCTACCTTGTTATTCTATCATGGAACTGCCTATTTATTATGATATGAAAAGTGACAGTTGTCGTAAATTTTTTGTTTTTATATATTTATTTTTCTCTATTTTGACAAATTAAGCATGACTTTCTCAAATTTTTCAATTTCTTCGCAACAAATATTTGTCAGAATTTTCACGCAACAAAAAAATGAATGTTGCCAGGGAAATTTCACGCAAAAGAGCAAAGTACTAGGCTTTAAGGTCCAATTCCGTTCACGAAAAATTTGGCTTTTTTTTCTTTTAAGCAGCATTTTTTTCATTTTGAACTCTTTGTTAGTTCACACGAAAGGCAACCTCTTCTAAAAACAACCTTTTTTGATTTGCTTGATTCATGCTTGCTGGAAAGGACATATCATGCCAACCGCAGGACGCGACCTCAACTTTTACGCTCTGTATAACCATAACTATTGATAAAAAAAAAATAAAAAAAAAACAAAAATAAAAATAAAGTTAATTTAAGGCTTGGCTAAAAAATTAAAAAATGAAATGGTTTTGATGTTTATTAATAAAAAAAAAAAACCGTCATTCAACGCAAACCCGCTTTTTTACTCAATAAATTGAAACTGTAGGCCTTAAAATTTTACTGCAATAACTTGAATTGCTGTGGTAAAACTAGATCTCGTTTTTTAATTCTATCTAAGCATTTCGATAAATAAATAATTTTGGTGTAATAATCGATATTCGTTTCCATAATTTCGTCCCCCTTAAAATACCGAAAAAGTGTTTATGCTTGTCCTCCTTTTTCGAGATATCCTCACTTATTATATTTTTAAAGTATTTCTGGTGTAATATTTTATTATTGTTGCACCCCACAATCTACGTGTCCCAATATTTCCACCCCCATCCTTAATTTTGTAAAAAGTTATTATTTTTTATGTATATGTATTTTGTGTTATATAGTTATTATTTTTTGCCTATCTCGGTACGCTTTGGAGCTATCCCGTTTTTTCTATTTTTTTTAATAATGTATAGTGCTACCCCTCTATCTTCGCATCTAAATATTTTGGTCACCCTTAAAAGCACGACGAAGTCCAGTTTTTTATAATTTAAGTTTATTTTTGATGTAATTTTTTGTTATATCCGTCTACTTAGGGACCCAAAAAAATTGTAATTTTTTGTTTCAGTCCGGCGAATAATTCAATTCATAACTTCATAAAAATAAAAATTTCAGTTAACGTTCTCAGGACAAGACCTAATGACAAAACAAACACACAATTTTTACCAAAGTTTTCGTTAATAAAGATTTATGGTTAGCTATTAAATGTTTTTATTGTCCGTTCGTTTTTAAATAAGCGAGAAAATAGTTTCTCATAAAAAGATATTTTTTTTTATAGAACGCAAGGTCATCAAATATAACGAAAAAGCACATGAGATTTATTGCAATTTGGTTATAGTTAGAATATATAAGGCCGAAAAATACTGATTCACTACGATTCACAGAGATTAAAAATCACAGAGTTCAAATCAAATGTACACTCCAACCAATCATTGAGAAATTTATCTTGAGAAGCAATAAAACAACTAGTTCTAATTTTAACTCGTATTACAGAGTTCACAGAGATTGCATTTAAATCTCACATTCTTGTAATAATATTTCGAATGATGGCACAAAATGAAATCTTTTTGAATGCTTGCCAAATAAACTTTAGTTTATTGCAGTCGTAGAGAAATAAGAAAAAATAACAACAAAGAAAAGTAAGTGCAGCTTTTGTCTAGATTGAATGAAGAAAACCAACATCATCTCCCTTCCCTGCACCTGCACACAGCACCAGCATTTAATTTTTTGGCACTTTTATGTGTGTGTGTTGATAGATTAGCCGACATTTTAATTAATTTTCGATTTCACACTCAATGCATTCGCTTATGTGACGCCCTTTGCAGAGCATGAAAAAAAAACGTTTACAACAACAACCACAACAGTGCCCTGAAATGCACGAATTGCACTTTAAGTAGCAACGGAAATAAACGCTCGCGCGATTCAATGATTGCACATGCTGCGCGCCAATTCATATACGATGTATGTATTCCATTCGACGACCCTCATTCAGCTGCGGCTATATGTCAGCTCGTTTGAAATATAGGATTTTTATTTTTTTGCACATTTAATTTTAATCCTGATTGGTTATAATAAATCAATAATATGTCAAAAAGTCAGAGAGAGAAGAAAAAAAAACAAACAGCATAAATTGGAGCAGGTGATGCTGTAAGTGTTGGCCAGGATACAAATATATTAAAACTACTCTCGACTTTTATGCAACACTGAAAAAAAAACTACTTTTGCTACTTATGCAAAGAGTTCTGCTGCCATGGGCACAATAAATCCCACTTCAATGTCGTGTCCTATAATGTAACAACTAGCTTAAATCCTTGTTCATGAAGTTCCTTGAAATGTGAAAGTTTTACATGCTGCAATAAATTTGTTTGATTTTTTTTTTTTTTTTTTTCTTTTGCACCCCCCTTTTTCATTTTCTGCTTAGGTAAGCTTTCAAAGTGAGAATCATTGCAGTTAGTAGTCGTCCGTTAGTTCGTCTGTACGTCGGTCGACTGGTTGTTTTGGTTACTTTGTGCCTCTCTAAATGTCAGGGATACTTGCGGGTGTTTTTCGTTTATGCCAAACTGAGGTGAGCTCGTGGTATTTGTGCAGTTACGTCAATTTTGGTTTTTGTTTGCCAAAAAGTGATGAGAAAAAAAACCAAAAGCAAAAAAAAAACACACTTAAGCGGAAAAAAGTGGGCAAAATCTTGAGGCGGCAGCCTAAAGTTGGGTAATTTTCGATGTAATTAACCTTGTGTTCAACTAGCGGTAATTCATGTGAACCACTCGGAAACATAGCTGTAATTGAGCATTCGTTTTATCTACATTGAAGCAATTTGTAATGTGGAATTTCGTAAGATACTTCCAGTGCTGCCAAATAGATAGATACTATGCTTAAAATTTGTTTGAATTGTATTTAAAGTTAGCCTTAAAAGTTTACAGTATCTACTTAACCACACCAAATTTTATTTTAAATACGGCACTTTTTTTAGAATTAAAAAAAAATAGAACAGAAATTATTAAATTTTTAATTAAATATCACAAAAAATCTTAAAATTTTGACACAAATTAACCCCTTGACGATCACTGAGACACGATGACTCTCTTCGAATTTTTCTTGAAAAAACTATTTAATCGATTTTCTTCAACAAATTTTCATTAAATATGAAACGAATGTGGCTTTCAAAAAGTACCTACTTTTTAAGGATAGAGATATCATTTTGAATATCAGACCAATCCAAAGTCGAAAAAACGTGACTTTTGTTTCCGCTTTTGCTGTCATAATTTGCGGCGGACAACCTTTGTCTTTCGTACAAAAAATAACAAAAACAAGTAAAGAAGTCTAAAGTCGGTCAAGCCCGACTATGTAATACCCTAAACCTACTTTTTCAAAAAACAATAATAGCATTGAAATAGCTTTGATTACAACGATACACAGAACGAAAGAAGAACTTAATACCTTTCCAACAGTAACAATTCCACGTAAATCTAATAAAAAATGTGTCTTTTACAGCGGTTTTAAAAAAATGCCTTTTTAAAAATAGCAAAAAATCAAGTTTTGATGGTCAATAAGAGTTATAATGAAACAAAATTTTAACAATTTTTTATGTCAAAATGTTAGTATGAGTAAGAAATGTAATATTTAAGAAGATTTGGGTATGCGTTCTGCGCAAAATAAAAAGTTACAAGCAAAAAACATATTTTGTTTGCCAAAAAGGAAAGGAGAATCAAAATTGCTTCGGCAGTTTTACTCCGATTTGAAAAAAAAGTATGCAGAAATCATTTTAATGAGTTCCTCTAACTTTTGAGACCCCGACCGGTTGACATTTTTTGTATCCATATAAGAATGATCGGGCCTAATGGGCGTGTTCGTCTATGGATAACGCCCAATTTTTTAACACATCTTAGTTTTGTTATAAAAAAGGTACATACCAAGTTTTATCTCTGTAGGTTAAATATAAGTTAATTTTTGGAGTTATAATTATAACTTAATTCATAATTCAATTTAATGGGTTATATCGGAGTTAGGCGTGTCCGTGGTTGGATGACGCCCATTTTTCGAAAACATCTTTGTTTTAATATAAAATACATACGTACCAACTATTATTGTTGTAGGTTATTTATGAGCCTACTTATGCAGTTTTAAATTTTTGCGTTGTATGGGAGGTGGGCGTATTCATGAGCGGGTGACACCCATTTTTGGAAAACATTTTTGTTTTGATATAAAATACAAACAAACAAAAATTTATTTCTGTAGGTTAAACATTATAAGCTTATTTATTGAGTTTTCAATTTTTGCATTGTATGGGAGGTGGGCGTGTTCGTGAGCGGATGACACCCATTTCTCAAAAACATTTTTGTTTTGTTATAAAAAAAACAAACGCACTCTCTAGGTTAACCATAAGCTTATTTATTGACTTTTAAATTTTTAGTTTATATGGGAAGTAGGCGTGTCCATGGGCGTGTGACACTCGTTTTTCGTAAACATTGTTAGCTTATTTATTGAGTTTTAAATTTTTGCATTGTATGGGAGGTGAACGTGTCATGTGACCATGTACATATACCGAGCTTCATCTAATTACATCAACTCTTTCTTCTTATCCTGTGTTTACGGACAACACACAGACGGACGGACCCTAATCAAGAATATATATTCTTTACTATTCCGGACTCGCTTCCTTCTATGCGTTACAAACGTTTGCACAAAGTTAATATACCCTGACCTTTCAGGTTTAGGGTATAAAAAATATAGTCAACTTCGACCATCCACGCGACCACCAAATCTATGGGCTTCTCACCTAATTTAATCGATGGGTGATAATCTATGTCTTAATAGTATTCAATAAGCAACCACATTTAAATTTTATTTTTCATGATGAATTTTGGAACAATTTCTATTATAAGTCAAGCAAAAGTCACAAATTCCACTGTTTCGACCCTTGATTTCATCACATCTCCTATGAGCCGTATCACTTTTGTTGTCTGGAGATAACATGTTTTTTTGGCAAAGCTATATATTTTATCGTGATAATTTGAACCTAAGGCAAGTGTCAATTCTTTAATTAAATTCCGTTATTAAGCAGTCCCATCTACCACCAACTGTTTATATCAAATTTTGATAAATTTGTAAAGAAAATAACAAATTTTTATGCATCTGACCGAAACTAGGCAGGATTTCAAACTCGGTACCTCTGGTTTGACCGTTACACTCGCTATCACTCAACAACCAAGACCGCAACTATATTTTCTACTAATCAAGCAACTATCACAGTTTTATACTTAGCTGCAGTTACATACTTTATAACATTTGCGTAAATTTTAATTTTGCTTTGCCTTCAGCTTGGTTGGTCAAACAAATAGCTCAATCTGCGAAGCGTAGCTCAAATAGCTCAGATAAGATCTTTGATTTATTATGAATTGCAAACTTTAGCTGTGAGCATTATGAGCTTTTTGCTTAGTGCGTTTAAAAAATAAAATAATGCACACCCATTCATCTCGTCCACAATTCTGTCATCGGATGCTCAAGAATTTATGCACAACGTTATTGAATCTCTTTGAACTGTGTTTGACCCAGATTTTAGCTTGCGAGGCACTTTTTGTGTGTTGTCATCAACGTCATAGTCAATGCTGGTGTTGTTGTTGTTGTCTGCCTACCAGACTTCCAGCCTGTCTTGCTTCTGACGTCGTCAACTCAATTTGTCCGTTCAACAAAATACGCCCCGGCAAAATGCTTGTCAAAATGCATTGAGAGTAAAAGTGGCTTAAATGCAGCGTCGTTATGAGCGCTTCGAGAGATTCTATTCAAAAGGTCTTTCAAGTTGACAGCAGCACTTGAGCGTGTATTTGACAGCACGTGATGTGGCTGTCAGTACGACTACTCATCCGTTCGTCCATCCCGCTATATATGTGTGTGTTTGTCTGCTTTGTCTGATGACACTCTTGTCTGTCACGCCATTGAAGTGTGTTTCATGCTTTTTTTAGGAAACTTATAAAACTTATAAAACAAAAAAAAAAAACAATAAAAGTAGCACAACCGCTTAATGGTTATTGGGCGTGTCGGCCAAAATTTATATCCACAAATTTGATTTGATTTGAAACGTTTGCTTGTGTTCAACGCCGTAGGCAGGGCCTTTTCTGAGGGTAAATGGGGGCCCGGGCGATAAAGATTCTTTGGCGCGCCCCTTACAAATTATTTACATATTTACATATTATTTATGTAATTATAATTTTCTGTTGTGTAGACTTTTCCTAATAAGCTCATTTTATAGAAATCAGTCCATATTTAAAATCAGCCCTGCTTACGTCACTTAGAGGTTGCACGTAACCTCAAATTGCTACGTGTATGAAATCATTAGTACAGAAATGGAAATCGCATTTAGAAAAATCATTTCAAATTATGATGTCAAACATTATTTTTTTTACAAAAAAATAAAAAAAATAATAATTTAACTTGATCACAGTGCTACCTATCGGTCTTAATTTTTATAAAGGAGACATTACTAATCTGCTTTAAGGGGTTGTTTAATACTTTGTCTGACAATGCCGATTCCTCCTCTTGTCATTTATGCCCATTTTTTAAAATCCACACCAGAAAAAAAAGCATATTAAAATTATCTACGATAGTTTTTTTCAATAAAAAATGTACTAAATGAAATAACTATGTATAATTACAAAAGTTTTTGTGTGAGCTGAACATGGTTTCAAAATGAAAATTATAAATTTATACAAAAACAAAATGATTAAATTCACAAGCACATTTTTGTAAAATAAACCAAACTCAAATATAAAGTACTCAAAGTATGGCTGGTAGCTTAAAACGAAAATAACACAAACACTGTAAACAAGGGAGATGCAAATAGCTTCAATCAGTTTTATTAGTTTATGAATATAATGTAACTGAATTAAATTTTTTAAACTTTTATAAATTTTTTATGAACTATATATGCAACAACCACAACTTATATCAAGAATACTATCAACACAATCACTTCCACTAGCACCACCGCTACGACAACCATCACTACCGCCAAGATAATCATCACCACCGCCAATACAATGACCTCAAGTACCACCGATGCCACAACCGCCATCACCACCACCAACACAATCATCTCCACTACTACCACTAATTTTTAAGTAAAAATGTTTCTCTTTTTTATCTAAATATGTATTTTAAAGGTTACAACAAAATAAGCCTGTATTTTTTTAACATTTTAAAATGTTAAATCATCGTTATATAAAGAAAATATTTCGCCTAAATCTTGTGCAATTTTACTTATATACTTGTGGAAATGTGCTTACAACAAATGGTTAAATTACACAAAATATCGTCAATTCAACATAAATATAAAATTCGATAAATTAACAAACTAAACTTTTTTGTCTTATCCAAGAACTTTGTAGGCTCAAAACGGACCAAGCCCTCAGGTAAACTAACATAGGTTTTTTGTTAATTTTTCTTAAGATTTTTGACGTAGAATTACGTCTTACGGCGTGGTTAGTATGTGGTCGTTTTACCATTTTTTTAAGGCCATGAAACTTTTTTGACGAATACTCTAGGGTATACCTACAGCCTTTTATACTCATCGTTCAAAGATAATATATACACTTAAATATCAGATATATTCTACGCTGAATGAATATCTAATTTCGGATTTTGTCATTATTATGTTAAAGTCACAAAATAGTAAAATATAAGCAGAAAAATCTAGATTTTTATTTAAGAAAATCAATCATTAGCTTGCTTGTTGTGCCTGCTGTTTTCTTTATTTTTGTTTCGATGTTTTTGCTTCAGTTGGTTTTGTTTTGTACGAAGTTGGTTCTCTACTCCATGTTAAGAGGCTGATCCGATTACATTTAACTCTTATGAAAAAAATTACTTGCATCATATTTCATTTTGTGCTGTCACCCAATAGATAGCGCTATATGTTCGGCTGACATGATGTATGCATCCAACGATCGTTGGTTATTGCCTCTAGTAGAAAATAGCAGAACTAAATATGTGAAATGAACAATCTATTTTAAATTTAATAAATGAACCAGGTTTCGTTCTGGATAAATTGTTGTTTTTGTTTTCAATGCAAATTAATTTGGATGATCAACCATATATATACATCCCACCGCTCATTTTAGTGTAGCTCGCAAACTATACATCGGACAGAGACGCAAGTGACACCTGTAGAAAGGCCATTTGCTCGGCTTGAGGTATAGCCACCACCCGATTTCTTGAAAAATCGGGGCATTCACTTTATTTTAAATTTTACTCTCAAATATATTGAAAATATACTATGAAACCAACAAATTTTGCATATTTACATGAAAGTCAGCCTCAAGGCTTGTTTTTAAACTTTTTAAATTTTAAAGTGATCAAACTTTTCTTCTATTTTTTAGCTATGAGGTATTTAACGTTAAACTTTTTGAAATGAATTCCAAGGTAGGTCTGCATTTTATAAAAATTACCGAAAATAGCAATGAACAAAACCTTAACTTAAGAACTATATCGAAGAAGAGGGATTAAATAAATGTTTTAAACCGAAATAATGAAAAAAAATGTTATCTTGCACTTCTAGAAGCTGAAATCTGTGGTCTGTAACGTTACATTTTCTAAGCTTTTTGTTCCGATTTGCTTGGACTGCTTTGATATGTGTCTCGTAATACGAATTTATTAATTTAACGCCAAGTAGAAACACTTGAGTGAAATTGTAGCTGATATGTATTTTGAAAAATTAGTTGACTCTGAATAATGAGTTGATGTAGCAAAATAATTTTTGTACCAGATATGAAAAATGCCTCGAAGAAGAAACATGCTACGGGATCACTGCGCTAAACAAAAAATAATTAGTAACCCGATATGTGTGTTTTCTGCTGGTATATTATATAAAAAAAACGAAAAATAGTCAATATAAAGCGAAATTAAACGAACAGAATTTTTCGCCTGTTGTAACTTGATGAGTTTTATTAATGATAATAAATTTGAAAAAATTGTGGTCACATATCTTTAAAATTTATGGATGTTCAGAACAAAGAATCTTCTTGCTAACTTAAAAACATTTTTTTATATCTTATAACTACAAAATTTATAAAAAAAAATGTTATTCTGACCTGAATACCATGACTTGGCCAAAAATATTTCATTTCAGTAACATTATCTGAGCAACATCATTTTTAAATGTTTTTTAACAAAGGTCTACAATATTCAATGATGTCGTGGAAACGTCTGAAACGTTTCTTTTCAACTTAGGTTCGATTTCATTTCATACATAATTATCTTTAATAAAAATTGTTTATATTTAAAATCCTTTATACGTGAATATATTAACAGGAATTTTACATGTTCAACAAGAAACCTGGATTTATTTATTTATTTATTTTTTATTTATTTAAAAACAAAAAAAAATAATATTATTTATATTTTGTTTTTAACTCAACCGCTATACGGTTTTCGTATTTTCAAAAACCTTCCTTAATTCGGTCACACATAAGCTGGAGCACGCGGGCCTAAAGGCCCGGCTAGCCCCCCACTTCTCTCTGTTAGACACTGGCTGTAACAGTTATACCCACACAGACCAAAAAATTAAAAAATATATTTTTAAATACTGCATTAATCAAAGTATTTCTACAAAAATTCTTATAATTATGTTGTGACTTGAGTTTTTGACCCCAGTCCAATCTAGTCAGGCTGCGGTAACAAAATGTTTCATCTCATTTAAAAATATTAAAACAAAAATAAAACATAAAACAAACTGGCGCCCACACGCCTTTGTGCCACGAATGTCAAGTGTGTGCGTGCAGCTTTGTTTTTATGTATATATATATATATATATATATATGCAAATGTGGTTTTTATCTCTGTTGTATTTGTATAATCTATCTCTATGTCTGTCTGTCTGTCTGTCTGTCTGGCTGCTTGGTTGATTGTTTGCATTTACATTCATCTGCTTCTCGCCTGCTTTTTATTTCGTTTGATTTTAATTCGCTATGATTTGGTTATGTTTTTCTTCAACTTATGAATCATTATAGCTCTTCGTCTTTATTGCGTCTAAGAATAAAAGTAATGAAAAAAAAAAAATAAATCTTATTGAAAATAATGAAACACACTCGCCGACAACAATTCACCAAATTGTTTAAAAACAACAAAAAGAGCAACGTACCGTTGACTCGTTGCCAAAATTATTGTTTATTGCAATTTGAGACCTTATAAAAGAATTAAACTTTTCAAAATTAAAAATCCAATTCAAGCAAATTTATCCTTGCCATTCATTATTCAGTCAATTGAAGAGAGCCAGCCAGCTAATCTTTAATTATAAAAACTACTTAATTAATACGTTTTGTTTATAATAACTCAAAATTATTGAAATATTTTAAAAATATATCGGCTAAAATGTTAGTTCTACATATATTGCACACGTATGTCGATAAAAGATTATTAAGATGGGTGAAAAATATATTTTGATTTTTGCCACATGATAATTGATTGAATTCAGCTGAATATGAAAAATATTTCTTTGAAATATCTACCAAACTTTTAATTTATTTAGTGGTTTGAATTCAAAAATTCTTTTAATTTTAGAATATTCATAATTATTGACTACATAATATTGCAGAACTGAGGTTTAGCTTGAGTAGAAAGGGATTGATTTTTTTATATTTTATTTTATTTTTCTCACATTTTTCACATATTGTGAAAGATGTATTCAAAAGGATTTTGAAAGAATAAATTTTTCGACCCGGGTTCGAACCACCATCTGACCAGAAAATTTTTTTCCAATAAAACTAAACTTCTGATCTAAGAAGATAAACAATAAATCTTCTAGAGATACCAACTTTAGCCAATCGGAGTTGGTAAAAATAAATTTATTGATGTGATACCGTTAAACGTGATACCGAAATCTATTGAATTATTACTCGATCCGTTAAAGTACGATAGCAAAGGTGAATTCTATGGACTCATCTTAGCGTGCAAAAACTAGTTTATGAAACGAAAGTGTTGCATGAATTATAAATCGCTGAGTACGGGTGCCACGGTAAAGTAATCAAAGTCCTGTAAAAGTACTCCTTTGACAACTTCACAAAAATTTACAAAAAATGCATGACGTCAAGAGACATCGTTTTAGCATCGAATATGTAAAGATGAAATATTAACTTTGTGCAAACGTTTATAACACTTAGAAACGAGTCCAGTATAGAAAAGTTTACATTTGCATCGAAAATTTATCAAACATGCAACAGTGTTGCATCGAATTTTTATTCATTAAGTAAAGCTCTCAAAAATATTTCAAGAAAAGACTATAAAAGTACATTTATGACGTGATAAGTCCTCTAAAAGAGCCTCTTAGGTTAAGTTCCGGCGGCCCTTAGGGGCGGCAGCCTATGTAATAAATACACCAGCTCACTTATACCAGTTTGGTACATTGTGATACCGCAAGACACTTGGCCTTCAATCCCTATGGAACCACATTGTTATTTTAACAAAGTTTACAAGGCGCCTGTCACTTGTTGTTGACAAGTCATCAAGCTCATAGCTGAAGTAGATACCCAGATTGCTATGACGTTTCTTGGAAAGCGCATGGCAAAAACATAGAAGATAAGGTATGGTTTCTTTATTCTATTCAGAAATATATACATCCTCGTTTCCATGGTGCACCGAGGAAATGCACCAGGGTCCAGTATGACCTGGCAGGTATAATAGAACCATATCTCCTGCCAAAGGAAAGAGAAGGTTAACAGTAGTCACTCCCTATTGGAATGAAGTTATCAGCATCCACATCAACTTTAACATCAACATCAACATCAACATCAACATTAACATCAACATCAACATCAACATCAACATCAACATCAACATCAACATCAACATCAACATCAACATCAACATCAACATCAACATCAACATCAACATCAACATCAACATCAACATCAACATCAACATCAACATCAACATCAACATCAACATCAACATCAACATCAACATCAACATCAACATCAACATCAACATCAACATCAACATCAACATCAACATCAACATCAACATCAACATCAACATCAACATCAACATCAACATCAACATCAACATCAACATCAACATCAACATCAACATCAACATCAACATCAACATCAACATCAACATCAACATCAACATTAACATCAACATCAACATCAACATCAACATCAACATCAACATCAACATCAACATCAACATCAACATCAACATCAACATCAACATCAACATCAACATCAACATCAACATCAACATCAACATCAACATCAACATCAACATCAACATCAACATCAACATCAACATCAACATCAACATCAACATCAACATCAACATCAACATCAACATCAACATCAACATCAACATCAACATCAACATCAACATCAACATCAACATCAACATCAACATCAACATCAACATCAACATCAACATCAACATCAACATCAACATCAACATCAACATCAACATCAACATCAACATCAACATCAACATCAACATCAACATCAACATCAACATCAACATCAACATCAAAATCAACATCAACATCAACATCATCATCAACATCAACATCAACATCAACATCAACATCAACATCAACATCAACATCAACATCAACATCAACATCAACATCAACATCTTTTTACACAATTACAGCCATAATTTATAGCTATCGTAATGAAATTCGATATTTGAGCTTCTTTTAAGAAAGTTAAGATCAAGTTTGAAAATGGGAGGATTTAAACCACGCCTACTTCACATACAATTGCGAATACTCTATAAAGAGGCTAATATTTAGTTATAATATAATATTTGTTGTGTGTTAAGTTTTTATCAAAACTGAGGCGTGTTAGAAAAATGGGCGTCATCACTACCTCCTCCCATACAGTCCCAAAATTTAAAACTCTTTAAAAAGGCTTATACTTAGGCTGCAAAAATAATATTCGTGCATAGTTCATATCAAACCTTAAGGGTATTAAAAAAATGTTCATCATTTACTTTCGAACACACCCCACCTCCTATAATACTCCAAAATCGAAAAATCTTTAAAGAGTCTTATATTTAAGCTACATAAATACAATTGGGTAAGTATTTATTTTATATCAATACTTGTTTTAGAAAAGTGGGCGATATCCAACCACCAACACTCCCACTTTTCAGGTAAGCAATAAAAAGTATAAAAATTATATATTATTATTTGTACAAATCGGTCGTTTATATTTGTTATCGGTACAATATAATATTGCATTTATATCTGATTAATTCATGATCCTTTTTTTCTTAAGGTCCTTCGGGAGTTTTTTCAAGAAAAAAAATTGTATATTTTAAAATCTCTTTTTGAAGCTGTATTTTACTTTAGAACAACATTGTTTTCATTACTATCCAAGATTTATTCCTGACATTTTGGTACAAAAATATTCATCGATAAGCAAGAAAAGTTCAATGGTGGGAAAAACCTTAAATTTGCGGCGAGTAAGATATCTGTAAACTGGACAAACTAAAATATGAAACTTAAAAGTGGGCGTGGCATCGAACTCAGTAGGTAGAAAAGGCAAACTTCTAATCCCTTCATTTAAGACCAAATAAGGCGTTTAAGACAATTTCCAGCTTTCCGTCAAATATTTTCAAGCACGCCCCTTTTCTAATATAATTTAAATGACCTAATTATGCTATTAGAAATCAAAAAAATATTTTGTATAGTTTGCAAAATTATACCTTTATTTTTATTGAACTTATAAGCATTTTAAAGCATTAATAAAAAATTTTTTTAAAGGTGTCACATGCCCCACATGCCCAGGTGTCATATTTTGTATAGTTTTCAAAATGATCTCTTTATTTTTAATGAACTTATAAGCATTTTAAAACATTAATAAAAAATTTTTTTAAAGGTGTCACATGCCCTAAATTAGTAGGTATTGTTGTTGCCACATTTATTACTTAAAACTTTAGTTGTAATTTTTCTTGATTATTTTCTGCACACTATTTATTTAAAGATAAATTTCAAAATTTAATGTTTTGTTAAAAAATCCAGCAAATGGTATGTTTACTTCATAAAATATTCAAATATAAAAAACATCTCACTCATGCTCAGCTCATAAACAATGTTGTGTACATCAATATATTTCACAACTAATGAAAAATGCTTCAAATTGTTGCCAATTCAATTAAAAACAGCAATAATACAATTAATTTTATATGCTACAAATATAAACAGCAACGGAAGAGGTGTTAAGTAATAGAATTTAATTATAGAAAAATCGATAGCAACAGAATTTATGTTACTCATAACAAAACAAAAGAATTCATACATTAAGAGTAGTACTAAATAATATTCTTAATTTTTTGGCAAAAATAAAAAAAAAATAAAGCATTAGCAGGAAATGCTCAAGCAGAAAATACAAACAGTAATATTGTAGCGCCATTAAAGATAACAATAACAAATTTTCATAAACCATTTGCCACAACCGTTATTGCTGGTAAATCAAATTTTTTTTTCATTATTTCTTATAAAGGACAGAAATCAGACGATGTTGCTGCGAGTTGTGCTGAGAACTTGTGATGGTTGGCCAGCTGCAGTCAATTTAATAAAAATTGATAAATGGCCGCATTATTATAGAAATAAAGTTGTAGCTGCTGCATTATCTGACGCCAGCACAGAGACTACAAATACATACATATGTATATAGAGTAGAGTGTTGAAACATTACAAGGCTATTAAAAGAATGCTATTAAAATAGCTCGTACAACCAGCAGCATCTTGTTGAAGCATGCCGCGCTCATTAAGTATTCAAAGTCTATTTTTAGAGAGAAATGAGAAAAATGCTGGAAATAAGATGCAAAGAAGTTGCAAACATGGAAACTATGTTAAAGGAATGTAAAACTATGGGAGAAAACAAACCCACATAAAGACTGTCTTTGAGCCTTGAATTCACTCGAACAATATTGCTATCAAAACCAAAGTTCGATTTGAACTATAATAAAATATTCAAAACTTTGAGCTGCAGTTTTGTTTCATTACACTGGTTAACAATTTACAATTTTAATGAACTTAGATTTGGTAATTCCAAACATCATTCCAATTTTTGTTAACAGTTCTAATTTTTTAGATACAGGGTGTTTCTTAATTTTCATGTTTTTTATGATATTTTTACCTGCACTTTGAGCTGCAGTTTTGTTTCATTACACTGGTTAACAATTTACAATTTTAATGAACTTAGATTTGGTAATTCCAAACATCATTCCAATTTTTCTTAGCAGCTCTAATTTCTTAGATACAGGGTGTTTCTTAATTTTCATGTTTTTTATGATATTTGTACCTGCAAATTCAAATTCATGTTTGAAAGCTAAATTGTTAACATTTCTAATGCAGCATCGACAATTTTTCTTTCTGTTATAGTTTTTGAAATAATGAAAACAAGAGTGAGAAAATATTTAGTTTTTTTTTAAGTTTCACTTCGCATCCAATTTTCTCCTGATATTTTTTCAGTACATGCATTTTCTAAATAATTCGTTTGGTTTCCGAGTCAATTCTCTCCACTCTCGTCATTGAAGTTTTTGCGTGTGATGAACGTACTATTTTTAAAAATGCATAATATATTATGATAAAGAGAATTTACATGCATATGTGAACTCAGTATAAGAACAATTTATCAGCGATTTTCAAACTGACATTTTAACCAAACTAATGTTTAAGGGGGTCTTCTCATTGAGCAACTTTTTTTTTTACTTTTTTTTTGCATTTATTTATTGGGTAGTTGTGAATATGCCCCTAAAAGGATTTTTAGAAATTCGAAATACTTTAGAAGATACAGCTTTTTTTGTGAAGCAAGGTCTTCGTTACTTCAAACTTTAAACGCGTTTATCTCGAAACCACGTTTTTCGAACTGGCGGCCATGATATCTCCAGTTCAACTGAACCGATTTTCATGAAACAAAGTGGAATCGATGCAGAATTGTCACCATTTTTGGGTGAATCTCGACCATAATTTTAAAAAAATGTTTACTATTTTTACACTAGTAAAAATAGTTTTTTTACACTAAACTACAAAAAAAAAGCCCGAAATTGAATTTTTTTTTTGAATGGCCGCCATTTTGTCAAAAAAAAATCACAAAATTAAGCTTGAGGTTCATCCGAGAATTACATCTATACTGATTATAACCCCGTTTTTGTTTTTCATTTCAGACGCTCCGGAGACCCGGAATCGTGGCCGCCGTGACGACACCTTTTTTTTTCACCACCAACTTTGAAGTCTCATTACTTTTTGAACAGCCCACGTATCGAGACAAAAAAAATTTTTTTATTTACTTTGAAACTTTTGTAATACAATAAATAAAAAAAGTTTTCAATTATTCTTTGCGTTTTCAAATAAGAATTTTTTAAAAAGGGTCCAAAAACGGGTTTTGAATGAGAAGAACGCCTTAATATAAGCAGTATTGCCATCAAGTGTCATAGATTTAATATTGAAATTCGTTTTTCTAGTTTCTTTCGGTACCAGTTACTGTGTGTTTACGTGTTTTCAGTATTAGAAACAAAGTATTTTTAAATCCATCATTTTCTGTGTCTATTGTTATTAGTTGCTAAGTATATTTGAATAACTCCTTTTTATTAAAAAAAAAATATATATAGTAAGTACTTTCCTGTCTACTTTTACGTTAAAGATTCAAATTCTTACCATGGCTACTAAGAGGAAATGTTGCTGCTTTGGAATTAATATGTCCAATCAAGACAAACCGTGCCAAATACTGTGCCAAATACTGTGCGTAAAACTTGTGTTTTATCTTTACAACAATGGACAGGTGGGATAAGATCAACCCTCAAATTCAGGACACCAATGATCTGGTGGGAACTGCGTAGTCATAATGACAATTATTATTTTGCGCTGTAAACGTTACCGGTAGTAATTACTCAAACCGGAAAACATGGTCATATACGACGTTGCTTTCTACCCAATGACCTCTTGAGTACTTTGATGAATCACTTTTGCCATTACTATCGAAATCCTCAACTCATTTTGAGTCAGTTAATCAGATGGAAATTAGAGAAGAAAACGAAGTTACTTCCTCGGATTTTGCACCTAGTAAAACATCAGATTCTCAATCTTTCAATCAAAATTAGTTAAACGACTAAGTAATAGATATAAATTTATCAAAACAGTCTTCTGAAATTTTGGCCTCCCGCTTGTAAGAGAAAAATTTACTTACTTCAGATACAAAAAGTACATTTATTGTACTCGTGAAAAAGATTTGCTACCATATTTTACCATTGAAGAGAATTTAGCTTACTGTAATGACATTAGAGGTCTTATGCAAAAAATGTATTTTAAAAAAATATAGATCAAGTGATTGGCAAAGTTTGAAATGTGTTCTGTTACATAACGGGAATAAATTGGATCCATACCTATTGGACATTCTACTGTTATGAAAGAAAAATATACTAGTATTTCTCTAGTGCTCGAAAAATTAAAGTACGGATCTCATAATTCGGTTATATGCGTGGATTTACAACTGGTGAATTTCCTTTTATGACAACAAGCAGGTTGTACAAAATATCCATGTTTCATGTGTTAATGAGACAGCCACTATAAGAAGAATCAGTCAACTCGAAAAGTATGGCCATCGAGAGAGTCACTTGTGGTTGGTAAGCAAAATGTGTTATACCCACCTTTAGTGAATCGAGATCGTATTATATTGCCAACGCTTCATATTAAACTTGGCATTATGAAACAATTTGTTAAGGCCCTTCACAAGGATGGTGAATGTTTTACTTATCTATTAAACAAATTTCCATTGCTAAGTGCAGAAAAATTGAAAGCAGGTATTTGCGATGATTAGACAGATAAGACGGTTGATCAAAGATATAAATTTTGTCAAATCTATGAATAAGCAAGAAAACAGAACATGGAAATCATTCGTTTAGGTAATCCAAAATTTTCTCGGCAATCATAAATCAAACAATTTTTCAAAATTAATACAGGACGATGAACTTTAATGAGCATTAAAGTTCATTACTTACATTCCCATTTGGATCAATTTCCTGAAAATCTTGGAGATTTAAGAGAGGAGCAGGGTGAAAGATTTCACCAAGATATTCGAGCTATGGAAGAAAGGCAGATGGGGACACCTTTGTCGGGATCTAATGCAGACTACTCATTCAAGAAAGTCTTATAAAACACAATTTTGTATCAATTGAAATAAAATCTATAAAATAAAGTGCTCAAATTGGCGTATCTAAAATATGTTGGGTATTCTATCAAGAACTAAGACAAAGACTGGGTACCAAAAAAGTTTTGTCATAATTGCATAAATTTCACCATATTTATCTATTTACCATATAAAGTTTCAGTAGTTTGGAGAAAACCGATAGGTTCTTCTTTGGGGTAAGATATATATTAATTGAACAAAACGGCTGTTAAAATTGTTTTAATTTTTTTTTTAATTCGTTCCAAACTCTATCATATTGTTATTGGCATATTAATGAATGGAATTTAATATAAAAAACATCAAATTAAAATATATTTGAAAAATTGTTTGAAACATTATGGAAAAGACGGTCAAAGTTCTAAATTTTTAACCAAAAACTTTAGATTTAAATATCTCAAAGATGATACAAAGCATACAAATATGAAACAAATATGAAAAGCTTTGTATGAAACAATTTAGTTTCTAGAGTTGAAAAACTGAATCAAAGTCTAAAAATGGAAATCACCCTGTATCTCAAAAATTCGAAAAACCTGATTATGGGCGTAGAATCAACGTGAAAAGTGCTTCTATAAAAGTATTTCAGGTTTCCGGAAGAAAAACCTTGTTTATCAGTGTTATTTATGAGCGGCATAAAAAAATTTAACAATATTTTTCAAGCATTTGCTTATTGCACATTTGACCAAATATTTTGTTCTTTCAAAAACATGTTATGATAAAAGCAAGAAAGTAAAGCATGAAAATGAAAAAACTCAAAATAATTTTTGTGTCTTTTGCTCATTATAGAGTTCAAGGTTAGGCTAGAGACAATTACCACAACAACTCACAGTTCCTAGAACCGTGCCCAGTTATAATTGTTATACACCCAGCAATAAACTACAAAAACAAAAAAATTATAATTCCATCTATAACGAAAGTTTTAAAAGACTTCAACGGCGTCTAGTTAATCGATAGTATTACAAATGCTGACTCTCTGTCAAAAGCGAGTTTTTTACTGTTTATTTGAATTAATTTTTAGTTTTTGTGCTCATGTTTTGTATTTGTTCTTGTTTTGTTTTGTTTTGTTTTTTTAATTATTACCTTCGATTGCGTGCCAGTTCAGCATCGCATGTCATCCATGCACAATTCCATTAACATTAGAGTTAACGTGAATTTACCCAATTATACCCCACCACATTGGCCAGAACTTGCCAATGGCTTCCAAATTCCAATTAAGTCAAAGTATTTTTAAGACCGATCAAAAGAAACTTATAATATCGTGTGTACATATAAAATGGTAGGTATATATTTAGAAATCCACCCCAAAGGCGCCATTTTTAATTGCACTAACTTAAACTAAGTTTGGTTTTGCCTTTATGGCCAATGAGCGGAATGATTATGCACAACAGTTTGTTGGTATTTTCCTGTTTCCGCTTCATGTTGGTTTTGGATTTGTTTGTTTTTTTTTTCTTAAAAGGAAGGAAATCTGAAGAAAAACTCTGCTAACAAGCATAATAAAGAACATTACAACTAAATGAATTAATTAGCTGTTTTTTTTTAAATCGAAAATTTCTTCAAAACTGTTGCCATGACTCAAAACTAACAAACAGTAACGAACAATATTCCATTTAGCTACAGTTAGAAAAATATTTTACTGTATAGGAATATTTAACAAACTCTTATTCATTGAGTGAGTGTGCATTTAAAGTGGTTTTTGGTAAAAGAGTTTGACTAGTTTTTCTTCATAGAAAGCCGACGCTACTTAATGTGGTTCTAACTTGTAGTTTGCTCTAGTAACGATCGAACCTTGCTTTGATCTTTGGGCCCTTAAAATAACAACAACAGATAATCCAAGTCATTATGAGATTCGTTCAATTACAAAATTTCACGTATCAGATTTGACCAAAATCATAAAAAAAAACATATTGGCCATTTCAGCCCTTCATAGCACTTTGACCGAGCTTCTTAGGATCAATAGTGCTGTGTGTTATTAAGTGTTTGTACACAGTGGACCGAGAACTAGTTTTATGGCGACTTTGAATAGCTAAAGTTCATGTTCTCAGGAAGCTTTACATAGCATTGTTTAATCTCTGAGGTTTACTACCATTGTCTGCAGAGAGGTGACAGGTGAAAAGACTCTCTGTTTCAGATGGTGATTCGAATCCGAGTCTGCCGAGATTCGTTGGCTCGCATGTCACACACTTAGCACGCTCGACCACGGCCATCACGATATCATATAAAACCAAAATCATAACGAGAATTCAAAATTCTCTTCAAATTCTTTACAAAAAAAGCTATTTTATATGCAGGCTCCACAATTGTCATCATTATGATTTTTATTTATGTATTTATTTTTTTTATAAAATATTTATTTTTATTGGCGGCCGTGGTCGTTCTTGGTAAGTGTGTGAAATACTTTTTTCTGTTCGGCCTCAGAGAGTAAATAATGCCAAGCTTCTTGAGAACATGAACTTTAAACGTTCGGAGTCTGTAAAAAACATGTAGTTCCAGTTCTCAGTCAATTGTGTGCAAACATTTTATGACACACACAACACAATTGATCATAAAAAGCTAGGAAATGCGAAAATGGCCATTTGTTTTTTGTTTTTTTTTTTTTATTCAATTTTTTTTACAACTATTTTGTTAAAATATTTTGTTTTTAAAATTTTCTCTTAGTTCTCGTAATTTTTTATGTATGTCATCCTCACGTTGTTGTGCTGATGTAGTAGCTATTGTCGGCTTACTTGTTGTAATTGTTGCTATTGTCTCTTCTTCAGCTATCTTCTGAACCATTTCATTTACAAATGAAATAAACTCGGATGATTCCGCTAAGATAATCGTATTATTCGTTTTTTTACAGAAGAAGCGATCAATAAGAAAAGCCATGACTTCTTGATTAGCATTTAACACAACACTTCCATAATCAGCTTTACAGGTTTCTTTGATTTCACCGCATCTCATATTTTCCGTAATTTCAACTTTTTTCTCTAGATTTGTGTGCCTATCCGCGCAAACTTTATTGGTTATCATTTTTAAAGTAATCTTATCCGGTTTTGACGCTTGCGTAAGTGAAACAATTTGATCATTTATCAACGGTTGTGAACTTAATTTCACGGTTGTTATTGAAGAGGGAAGAGGTTTATCCAATTGAAACAATGCAATATCCATGTCAAAATTTGATGGTTTAAAATCAGGATGTTGAATTTTATTTTTAACAGAATTACTAAGAATTTCGCCACTTTGGGTACGCAATTGTATATCTTTCAATGCCATATTTCTGAAAGGATGTGCTAGTGCCAAGCAAAGATCGGGTTTCACCGGAACGGCGGCGGAAAGTATAGATTTAGCAGGAGCGGATGAGTTATAAAGTCCCAAAATAAATTCAGCGTTGACTTGTAGGCAACAGGCCAAAGTTAGTGCAAAGTAGTTAAGAAGTAGCTTCAAGTTCGCCATTATAACTAATTTGAAAATTACGAGTGGTTGTCGATATGTTTAAGTCTGCTGTCACTGCTAGAAAATAACTAAATTGACACGAAAACTTCCAGGCTTTTATAGAAAATGGCAAATTCTAATTGTATTATGTTGTTATTGTTAGCACGTGTGTCCTAACAAAGAATATTTAATATTTTTTCAGATGAATTTTCAAGGTTTATTTGTTAACACAAGCGATGTTGTTTTTAAAATTTTGCATATTTGATTAGGTTGTTTAAATTTTTTTTATGACAATAACAATGTATTATAGTTAGACTTAAGAATTTCGATACGAAAATTTACTCAGTTGTGTTTTTTTGTGCGCAATAATAACACTATCCAGTAAAATGAAAGCATGTTCTTTCAGTTATTTCTGAACATTAAGGGTAAAAAAAAGTATAAAAAGTTACTTTTTGGCACTCAAAAATAAATTAATTTTAAATCAAATGCCTATCATAAGTGCAGGTTTTTATTCGTAACTGAGTTAGCAAAAAAGCAAGTTGAGAAATTTTTGTCCCTAATGAGCTATGAATACTGTCCGCTGACTGTTTGTATAGAAAGAGTTATCAATTGTTAGTCACACATCGACCACACACACACACACACAAAACATACTCTAACAATTGATAACGCTTTCTATCCAAACCACACAAATCACTTCAAGTCCCACATCTCCCATCTTATCCACACGCATGATGCACAACATAAACATTGAGTCGCAAAAGTATACAAAAATTTTTTATATAGCTTTCCCCAAACTTTACCGATATTCACTATATTCACCACGTTCATATTAAGCCAATACACCCACCATCAAAATGAGGGATTTTCGGAGAAGTTAACATAGAAGATCGGTGTACATATTTTATTATTTTTAATGCTAAAAATTACCTTTCAGCTTCACAATTTGCTATCGGTGTTGTTTCAAATAATCGGTAGGCTATATAAGCATTTGAAAAAATGTCGATCATGTCTGACACCACAATCTACAACCACACTACACCAAGTTTTTTTAATTGAACTATTGCAATATTTCTATTATTATTAGTTTGATATCTCTCACATGAGATCGAAAAATCCTTCAGGTCAAAATTTCATAAGCGACATGAATTGATGTAATTCAAAAAGTAATTCTATTTTCATATCATTTCGAAATACTTCAACAAGAGATTTTACTTATATTATATCACTTCGAATTCAAAAAATTCAAAAATCAATTTAAACATTTTGACAATGAGCCTGCGGGGCTCTTCCCCTTTCCTTTTAAATTCACTCCTGGGTCCCAGTGGTGTGCCAAGTATGTTAAACAATAAAAGTGTGCCGTATAAGAGTTTCAACAAAATTTTTTTAAATATATATCATCAACACACAACTAAAGCTTTTTTCAACTCCTCTCTTTAGCTACATTCTATAACTTTTGTTATCTTTTAACCGAATATTCTGTCTGTGGAATTTCGTTGTTTTTTTTTTTTTTTGCTTGTTTCAATTAAGTTTTTATTTTCAGTGTAGCTTATGATTTAACGAAGTTTATTTGTTTCCTCATCTTGTTGGTGTGTTTTTTTTTTCATCACTTCGCTGCTTTTTTTTATTACTATTATTGTTATTTTTTTCTACTTTCTGACTTTATCTCATCGCCTTCTGAAACACTATCTCATTTACAATCTCGTATTGTTTTATACACCCACGCGTACTGCGTAAGAGATATATTAATTTTGTGGTGACGTTTGTAACGCCCAGAGAATGGCGTGGTAGGTAAGAAGAGTCTTTTAAACTTATACCCTACTGTTGGCAAATTCATATGAAAGCACCAATTTCCCATACAAATTATTGTAGGGTATCTCAATTACAACTTGACCAACCAAGATGATAAGATCACCACTACAGGTTTTTGTATAAAGCTTTCATACACACGCACATTAGTAGCGTAGTTAGATCTTTTCGTTTCTTATAACTTGGGGGAAAGTTATAAGAAACCTCCCTCCCAAGCGCCCAGCCCAAGCACCCAAGGCTCGAGGACACCAAGATCACAAGACCCGAAGGTCCCAAGACCTGAAGGCCTGATGATCCGAATGCCCAAGGTCCTGAGATCTGAAGGCTACAAGACCTCAAACTCTTAAGGGGGTTTGTTACCCCATATTAATCCCCCTGATTCAAAATTTTAACTACCCCCTGTCCCATCAGTCCATTTATTCAAGACCAAAACCAAGACACGCACCACAAAAGCTTTTACCAGTGGCGCCACCTAGTGAGAGAATGAATCATCAAAAATGAGACATTTTGTTGAATTTTTAGGTCTAAATTTTATATGGATATTTTCATATAAAAAGTGGTTTTTTTGAGCTAGAACTGTCATAGATTATCTACTGATAGGCGTTAAAAAAGCCATTTTTTTTATATAGAATTCTTTAAATATAAAATTCTTTATATATTGGCAATTGGTAAAGACAAAATATTTCAAAACTTTTTTTAGCCAATATCTGCATTGTCGAAATCTTTACTTTTTTGTTTATCTTCTGAAGAAACAAGAAAGTTATATACAAAAAACTTAATTTTTTGTTCAAAAAAGGAGTTTAGGAGAACCGGAATCGGATTTCTCCGATTAAAGAAAAAATTATGCAGAAAAAGTACATAAGGGTGCCTCTTACTTTTGAGTTGAAGTCCGGCGAAATCTAAATATCGATCCGGGTTACTATATAACAACCTGTTAGAAGTTGAAGGGTGGATTTAGTTGGTTTGAGCAGGATCTTTGATTTAGCTCAGCTGAGAGTAATTAATTCCCTTACTTGCCTCTGTGCATTATCATTTGTCTAGTACGATACGTTTTGTTATCTCAGGTCCTAACTTATCAATAAGGTAGTCTTTTGACAGCCTATAAATTTGTTAAGAGCCAATAAGCGATCGAGATGCGCCTTCAAAGCACTCATGCTCTGGTACCCACTATAATTCTATATAACTGTTTCATCCCAATGCATTCAAAGATTTTACATAGTCAAAGACTAGTTTTGAATCAAGGCTGTCAGAGTATGGCTGTCAGAGAGTGTATGGCTGTCTGCGAGTGTATAGATATGTGCCGCCATAGATTTCTGACAGAGACTTTTCCAGACATATACTTCAATAGCATATATTTTCGCTTGAAACATGGTTGGAGCATAATGGAAGCCCATTGATATACTCCTATTTATCTATATCCTAGTTTGAACCCATCAATATAACATAACTCTGAGCCTGAATTTATGGTTTCTCCACATTTGCCTGTTACTACCATAGCACGCTTCATGAAATTTAACTTAGGTTACTTCAAATTACTCTCAAGGATTATTAGAAAGGGTAAATTTTTGAAGGTTTTTAGAATCTTCATGTTCATTTAGAGTCTTCAAGTTCTGCCATGAAGGCGTGCGCGTGCACAGTGTTTGTCCACAGTGTTTGTCAAGTGTTATTGATTAAAAAATCAATCACCTTTACGTCTTCAATGAGCTTTGTTCCCTCGACTTTTGACTTTAGACTATATGACTTTTTCAGAATTTATAGCAAATCCTTAGCCCTGACACCATCTAAATATTTAATATACGTAAAGCACTTTGCATTCTGTCTGATATCTTTACCCCATGACACCCCACACTTGCGAAAACCAAATGATTCACATTAAGTGTTCAGATTTTTTAGTGATGACATTAGATGTTCCACTGATATCGAACATTATGATTCTTCATTTTAACATAGTAAGAATCCATTCCATACTTTGCGGAGGCACATTTTTTTCTTAGCATCGCTTCTTTAACTTCATTAAATGACATATCGTCAAAGGCCTCTTAAATATCAATGAAGACACATAATGTTGCATGTTTTGACTTAAAAGCTTTTTCCATAATAACTTTCATTATTCATATACATATAATAGTATTGAACTTCGAAACACATTAAATTTTTCATTGTGGATATTTGTGGACATGCTCATGTGCATTTCTTGGCACTAATTATAATATGAGGTATGAGGTACCTCATGAGGCATGAGGCATGGGCCTAATCGTAATGCAATTTGTTTTTGGCTAGTTAGTTTTTTTTTTAAATTTAACTTGTGATACTCCATGAGATCTTAAAACAATCTAAATGACGCATTTATTGAAAAAACAAACAGAAAATTAATCAATTCGCTATACAAATTCATCTTCAATATATCTGTTCATGAAATGCTTATTAAAAATTATTTATTTCATAAATTCTATGAAGCGATAAAATAAATAAGGCATTGCAAAAATACATTTATAAAAATGCAGATAACAAAATGTGACCAAGAAACTTATTTCACATGTTTGTCTACTAGTAACGCCTCTGCTATACAGATTTGGCAAGGCAGGGCCTTAATTGAATAGGAAACATGACATGCTCCACCATTACATACCTTTTTTGATTTAGAACAGTGAAAAAAATTGTCCGCCATGGCATAGATCTGTTACTGCCCTACCATACTCTAACCGTATCATCCATCTATTTCCTTTTACCACAATTTTGCATAGTTCCACAACATTTGACCGCTATTAATATATCAATGATTTTCTTTTTTCTTTGCTGTTTTTGTTGCTGTTTTTGCTTGTCTTCTACAAGATTGTACAGCTGTTTCCAAATGTTTCCACCATATAAACGAATAAATCACAGACAATGTCAAGTCCGAGCCAAGCCGATTGCCAATGACGCCAATAATGCTGCCACTGACGCTTAGTCGAATTGTGTGTCTGACGTTGAGCTGAAGGCTGATCGACCATGAAAACAAAAAGTATTTTGCAGAAAACACAAAAAAAAAACAACACACTAAAATAGTAAAACACACTTATAGAGAAAGAGAGGGAGACAGTGAGAAAAAGGCGGGTTAGTACAAAACGTGCAGAAACTTTTTTAATACGCTTGAAATTTCCTGGCATGCGGTTTAATTTGTTCTTGCAATTTGTGGCCAAATCTTGTAAATACTTGTTTTGCCGCTTGAAGCAAATGGCTTCGAAAATAATCGATTGTTATATTGAGGAAGAGGCGCAAAACTTTCATCTGTGCTCTGTAATAATTGAAAATGTTATTTATTGAAATAATGAAAGTTTTTTTTTTAATTGGAATAGATACAGTTGATACGATTGCTTCGAAGTTCTACTAATATGCTTTGCTTGGTTTTTATGTAGTAAAATGTAAGGATTTTCAAAATGTCTAATTATGACATAAAAAAATAAATGGCAATGTTGCTATAAACATATTATCCTTATAAGTTTGTACACTCAAAAAGTATAAATTTTCAACACTTAACAGAAAGGTTTACCTAGAGAGTTTTTAACGCCATAAACATTTTTTTCTATCATATGAAACAGAGTTCAAAAAACAGCTCATAAACCTTTTCAATATATATTTTTGAAAGAAATTTTAAAAAGACTTAGCTTTTCTAAGCATATAAGCACATGTTTGAAAATATATGTGCAGAACAAAAATTTTTCGGGACTTACATGATCGAGATCAGCAACATTATATTCAAAAGCAACAAAAAAATATGGAACTCATCCAAAGTAAATTGTTTTTTTCTAATCGTTCTTTTAAGTAATTGCATTTTGTCCATTTGGTTTGGAGAGAAATATTAAAAACTTTCATTTTTTCCATTAACTCGTCTTTATCAAAATTTTAACTTGAAATTTGTTTTTTATAAACAAAAAGAAAGCAGAAACTTTGTCTTCTTTATTCGCAGATAACCAGATTTTAATGTCTTTATTTAAAGACATAATTATTTTTTAAATTAAATTAAATACAAATAAATAAAATTAAAATGTTTAACTTTTAAAATCTGTTTAGGATGTGCGGAGTTAAAAATTTGATCCTCAAATCCCACGAAAAATTCGGGGCCGTAAAACTAAAAAGTAAATAACTTCCTCTACTATTTTCAAAACCCTCGTGTTTTGCAACTAAAATCACAAATTAAAAAAATCGTCCGGGATTCCAGGACCTTTAATTTGATTACCCTAGTATATGCAAAACAATAATAATGTATACATATTAACAATACTCTTGTGAGAATGCCCAGCAAACATTATGACTCTTAAAAGACTCTTTCAAGACTCATTTAAATGAGAGTTTATCATCATAATGCGTTCAAAAAAGACTCTTTTATGAGTACATTTTCGTAAATTATGGGCCCCAAAATATGATTCATAAAAATTATTGTTTTATGAGTCTTTTTGGACTCATAGTAATGACGGTTTTAAGACTCACATTTGATACTCTTTTAAGACTCATGTTTGGTACTCTTTTAAGACTCATTTTTAGTACTCTTTTAATACTCATATTTAATAATCTTTTAAGACTCATATAAAAAGTATTTTTGTAACGAACATTTGTTCAATTTTAATACATGTTTATCGCCATAAACAAACAATTCTCCGAAAAGCGACGCCTGGATGTCATGTGTGCATAACGGGCAGTTACAAAGTTTTATACAATTAAAAAAAGAATTTATTCGATTAAGTTCTTATTTATTTATTAGATATTGTTCTTAAGCAATAAAACGATTCTATTTTCTCATGAAATACTCGTATATAAGACTCTTTTATGAGTCTTCCTTATGATTACGCATATATCAATCAATATATGATCCTTTTATGAGTCTTTTTTATGAACAATCTTATCACCGTTTTATTTAGGACTCTTTTATGAGTACTCATAAATCAGATACAATAATGACTCTTGTATGAGTCTTATTTTTGAGTAATCATTTCCAAATCATATTAAAGACTCTTTTATGACGCCCATTCCAAGCATAACGCAATACTTTTTTTCAAAAATTGACCTCATGGCTTTCGATTTGTTTTATTTTTAGGCTATAGATTCCTATTAAAATTCTAAGAATATAAGTTCATTTTTTTTTTTTTATCGCCATTCGTTGAAAAGTTATGGATCTCTCAATTCTGCAAATCGTCCGAAAACGCCAGAATCGGGAACTTTTCAATTAATTGTATCAACGTCAGCTTTTATCCAATTTTTATAAATAAGGTACCGTTGAAAAGGTATTGGAAAGAACTTTTTGGAAAAAATATATAATTTTAAAATTTTGGTTGTTAGGGTTGCCAACCAATTAAAAAAAAATGTATTTGCTAATATCTCAAAAAAAGCATAATTTTTTTTTGATTTTTTATTTTTTAAATTTGAAAAAGAATGTTGCCTTAACATCAAAAGCAATTTAATGATGGAGCTTTTATATGTTTTTTCGCAATTTCAATTTTTGTGCACATACCTTATCATTTTGAGACACTTTATCGTTTATAAAATTTATAATGGCTAAGATGTTCGAAAATTTATTCTGCAAAATGTTAAGAAAATGTTGGTCTTAACCTTGTTAAGACCAACGTTTTATTCATAAATTTTGATGACCTTACACTTGACCTTGGTATAAAAAACTGGTAAAAACCGAAAAAAAAATAAAAAAACACAAATTATTTTTTTAACTTGTATTCGCATAAAATTAAAAAAAATGTTTGTTATCATATTAGAGATTATTAAATTCTAATTGGTTTTGCAGCAAAAAATTTTGAAATCGGTCTTAAAACAAAAAAGTTACGATGGTACCT
This sequence comes from Tetanocera ferruginea, assembly GCA_958299015.1. Classification (NCBI taxonomy): domain Eukaryota; kingdom Metazoa; phylum Arthropoda; class Insecta; order Diptera; family Sciomyzidae; genus Tetanocera; species Tetanocera ferruginea. The sequence continues at coordinate 139,409,334 of OY282642.1, forward strand.
CTGACGCTCTATCCATACTTGTCAACCCATACAGATCATTGTAACTTTTTTATTGATAGAGCGTCAGAGTAACCATATATGTATGTGTTTAAAAGAAAGGTCCCAGACATGTTTTTCCAAAAATGAATATTTTTTCCATCAAACTTTGACATTTTTCGTGTTTTTCAAATAAAACTAGTAGGTCATAAGCTTTTTAAAAAAATTTATTAACAAAAATTTTTCTATAAATGTTATTTTATTTGTACCTTTATTAGAACTATTTCAAATATTTTTTTTTTTGCTTAAAAATGCCGATTTTCCAAAGCTCCTACTAGAACAGGTAGAGGTCAATCAAAAAAAAATTTTGGAACAGTTTTGTTAGTGGATGCATTAACTTTCCAAAAATTTTAAACACTTGGACATTTCCGACATCAAATTTTCGAACTTTTGCCTATCGGGCGCATCATTGTGTAACGTTTCAAAAAATGAAAACATATTAAACGTCACGAATAAGTGATTTCATTCGCCAACTAATATTTTTAAAAAGAGGCTTCGCATATGTTTCTTGAACTCAGCAATTCATTCCCGGATATGTTTCTTAAACATGATCTATACGAAAAACAGCATTTTCGTATAAAAGTTTTCAACAAACTAAACATAAAAGTTAAATTTTACAAACATAGCTGTGAAAGACATTGTCACGAATAAAAATTGTAAACTTTTTCTTACCTATTCTTATGAAAAATTTTGAAAGAAACAAAAAAAAACTAACCAAAATGGAATATGTTTAAAAAATAATATCCCAAGTTATACGGGGGGTCAATCAACTAGTATCTAATAAAATCTAATAACAAAAATATAAAATCTAAATAAAATAAGTATCCCTCAATCACAAACTTTTGTATGAACAAACAGGAACTATTTTACTCATGAGTGGCTAATATCTTTTATTTAAATTATTTTACATTTTATTAATTTAAATTTAATTTTTTTAATAAAAGACTTTCCATCTAAAAACGCAAGCTGGACACATTATCTCTCTTGACAAAAAATGTCTACGACGAAGAAAGTGAACAAATCAGTCGGTAATAATAACTTTATGATTTTATGACTTCATGATTTTTCCGATAAAGTTTTTCAGCTCAAAGTTATAATGAAACGACGATCTGCGTTACAAAATTCACCAACAGCAACAAATGGTAGATTAACGAGATACCTGCACCTAATACCGGTCAGTTTAGTTGATACAGCACAACAAATAGACCAAATAACATCCCAACAACAAGATACGACACTTCACTTACAGTAATCGAATGCATGATCAGTCAGCTAATGCATGACAACAACATTCAACACCAATAACGAGCACAAATTGTATTTGTTATGCATCATACCTCTTTAAAATTCACAACAGGTTTTTGTGAAAGAACGCTTAAGAGGATGCAGTTTGGCATGCGTGCCTATGCAGGCTCGAAGGCGTAGCATCTTGTCGGTCTTTAATTTCGCAACGAGTAAACAATTTTTGCAAGCAAACTTCAGGGAGGTGGGTTGTTAATACATCGTAGTTTTAGTTTGCCGCTCGATTATATTACCGATTATATAATTTGTCATATTTTGTTGGTCTTCAACGTCAGCTTTGGCTGGTCGACTGTGGTTCTCAATACAAAACATGTATACCTTTTCCAAAATTTATTCTGTGGCTATTTTTACCTTATTTTTACGGAATTGCCTGGCTTACATCCGAAATTTTCAAGACTGATAAGGTTGAAGTCATTTAAAAAGTAATACAGTTTTCTGCTATAATAATTCCTTGAATTTTTAGAAGAATTACCATTTCATTTCCTTAAAAACAGCATCATATCATTAACAATTCTCCTCCAAATTGTAATTTTTCTTGAATATATCGAAAAGTAAAGCCTTTGTTTTTGCGATACCAAGACCAAACCCGTTCATCACATTCCAAACTGTTTATTTTTTATTCATGTGACCACGAAACAAGCTTCCACAATTCGGTGGTACAATTAGCATATTGTTTTGTCAGCTTTAGACGTAGTGCTCGGCTGTTAAAAGGGAAGTTTTTACTTTCGGTTTAGTCTTGGTGGCGTACTTCTTTCGACATATACAAATGTATAGTTTTGATGAGAACACTGAAAAGTAAAATCTTTGATACAATTTTATTGGCCTGTTCAGCATTTTGAATTAGGTTTTGAACCAGGCCATACCCTATTTATGCAAGATAATCACCCCAAACATAAGGTAAAATAACCATAAAATAAATTTTGAAAAGATATACATTATTTGTATTGAGAACCAATACAAAGAATTAGATCGTACGACCTAAATCCGATCGAAAACATTTTGTTGGTATGTAACCATAGAAGGCGTGGAGATGGTTTTTTTGGACGTGATAAAGAAGTAAATAAAAAGCGCAACAACAAAATCTTTGCAATATCAATGCAGTTAATTTTTCGAAATTTTGTGACTAGCAAAAGCGTAGCAAACCGCTTTCATTAAAAATTGTTGGTGACCAAAACTTTTTGTTATCAAAAATATTACAACAAATTGTTTTAAAACATTATATGATTATAATGCAAAAATTACCTAAAATAAACTGTCGCTTTACAATAAAACTTTTAATGTAGGGTTTTTTTCGTTAAAAATAAACTTTAATGGACCCTTAAGTGAGAAGGCTAAGTCAATAATTCCGTTTTGGTGTAGCTGAAATTGAGCTTACTAGCTGTTCAAATTTAGTGGTCTGCAGAAATCACAGAGACTGCTGATGCTGATTGACAAAACCATGCTCAAGTCTGCTCTATTTGTTTTGAAAAGAACATTATTGTTGCAGCAGCCGTTTGCTAATTTGTATAAATAATTTTATACAAATTAGCAAACTTAATGTGTAATTTAATTTAATTTTAGAGCTTTATAACTTGGTATAAAGCTCTATGTATAATTCTAAAAGAAAATATGTTTTCTTAGAATTATAAGCTAAAAAGTTTCAAGCCATCTCTATTTGATTTTATTATGTTTCTTTTATTTTTGAGTGTAGATTCATATCAAATATTTATAAATTATGTCAAAAATCTTCTAGAAACAATTGTGACAATTTGCTCAAGAATGCTAATGAAAACATTTAATTTGAATTAGTTGTGTTTAAATAGAACATGAGCAAATGGCTTGATTGTCAAAGACAAAACAATAATTAATTGCGCTCGATTAAAATTATTCCCTATGATGCTATCAAAACTGCAAATATTAATTAAAATAAGAACATAGATTGTTCTTGAACTTAAATAAAATGCCCCTTAACCTGCATTCCAGAGTTATTTCATAGTTATTAATTGTAAAAATTTATTTTTAATTGCATTCAATTGAAATAATGGCAAACTTGCTTCAAGGCTTATCAATTTTAATTAATTAATGTGTTCTTCGTAATTATTGTTAATTTTCAATAAAGTTAAACAGCAATTTTGCGCATTGCACAAGAAATATGTACATCAAACTGGTCTTAGAAGACAAATTCTTTGCCTTGAATCATTTAATAGAAATGTCTACACTTGTAGAACTATGTGTTATGTAGTTTATTATAATATCCAAATTCATAATTATAGAATTTCTTGTAAATAGTTTTTAGTTTTTTTTTTTTTGCTACTATTTAACTTCTTACATTTTTGCAATCTACTAATGGAAACATCGTTAGAATGCCTTGAAACACGTGACAGTTGTATTTGTAATGAAGCCAACACACAGTTCATTGCGCAATTATGATTTGATGTGTGCCTGTATTTGTGCATGTTTGATATTTTCGTGACTAGAGTAACATCAATGAAAACAACGAACGCCATTTTGTGTTTTTTTTTTTTTTCGTTTTTATTTGTGCTAAATTTCTTTGCTACATTCATACATATATTTTCGGGTCATGAAATCACACTCAAATTGATGAATTTGATGTTTTTTGTTTTTGATTTTCTTTTTGATTGAATATTTTGCCATATTTGTCTCCTGATAATTATGCTTCAATAATCATAAATGTTGTAAACGTTGGTTTGGTTCACAAGTGTGTGAGAGAGAGAGAAATGAATAGTTGAAGCAAGCTATATAAATGTTGAAATATTTTTTGTTTTCATCAGCCGCGTACCGTGGGGGGGCGAGGGGGGCGGTCCGCCCCGGGCGGCATTATTTCAGGGGCGGCACTGAAGCTAAATTAAGCGTTTTGAATAACTGGTGTTTTCGAGTAACTCGAAATTTTTCGAGTTTTTGAATGCTTTAACTTATCAGTGGAAATACCCAGTAGTGGAATTTTCATTTGATTATGGCGAATTGTAAGTTCAGAGTGCATATTAAAAATTAAGACTTCTGCGTACAATTTTAAGTCGTATCTAATATAATTTTGTGTTAATTTGAAGGGATTTTACTTTTTTAATAAAATCACTTTGGAGGGGAGTTAGGTTGGTCTATACTGATTTGGGTCATTTTCAAATTTAATAATTTAATTATTAATTTTGGACAAATAATTTGAGAAATGACCACAAGGTTTCAGCAGCTTCATGCTCTTGCTGAAAAATACGCAGTTCTTACTCCTTTGATTTTCCTGAATGATAAGTTGGAATGTAAACTGAATGAACTCTGTCACGAAGATATTGACAAGGAAGAGTTTCTCGTTGAGAGAAAAATACTTCAGAATTTTGTTTCTATTGCGCACAAAGAAACTGATTCTTGTATGAAATTTCCACTTGAACTTTCACAATTTATTTTTAAATTAAGTCTAGAAAACGCAGTTCCAAACATTGTTATACTTTTACGCATCTTTCTTACCATTGCTATTAGCGTTGCCACTTGTGAGAGGAGCTTCTCAAGTTAAAACTCATAAAAACCTACATTAGAACTATAATGAGTACGTCTCGCCTACAAAAACTTGCCATATTATCTATAGAATACAAGTTAAGTAATGAAATAGACTTTGACAATGTAATTAACGCTAATGAAAACGCAAGAAAAATAACAATTTAATAAAATATTAAATAAAAAAAGATTATATTTGTATGAATTTCTTTTTCGGTGTCATTTAAGAATAAACTTTTTTTATTGTTGGCCTAATTCTAATATGACGTAAGTCAACATTTGGCATAATAGCGATTATTAACGTTTAAGATAAATTGATCAAAACCACATTTTTGTCTTTTTTTAATTTTCAACGCTTTTAATGCTTGAATACATATTTAAATACATTTGAAATTAGTTTTCTTTGCCTCTTCAACATTAGATAATTTTGACTTACGTCGCACGTTGGGAAAAAATCTGGCAAAACGCGCGCATTGCGATGATATCACGACTTTTTTTCTTGGTTTTTACAATGATTTAATGATTTTGGATATGTTGAATGAAATCCATTTTTTTAAGGCCTTACCACTTTTTTGTAATGACCTCCAAAGTCATGCCTAACTTCAAAAATATTTAATCAAAAATTTCACTTAACGTATCACTTTACAAAAATGCTCATAAAAACTTCAAATTAAAGGCAAAATAAATTAAATTTTCAACAATAAATCAAAAAAACTAGACTTTAAATTTGTATCCCTAAAAGTTTGGTCCTGTGACAAAATAAGCAGATTTACTTCCTTGAAATAGCATAAATTTTAAGGAAATATAAAAAAATAATAAATTTTCTCTCAAATGCAACTTCCACAGGTAATCGCGGGTAATGGGCAAAACAATACACATGAAAATATAAAGATTTATAAAAAAAGTCACAAAGTCTGTTTGCTTCTCGTTTCAACACCTTTTTTATTATTTTTATTACAGATTTAACCAATAAAGCTATACAGAATTTTTAATTTTATGTTGAAGTTAAGCATCAGCACGAAAGTTTAAAAACTGTTGCACAGTTTAGAGATCTTTGGCAATTATAATATATATGAGAGATCTTATTTTACTTTCAAAAAGTGTTTTTTTTTAAAAGATATCTCATACCTTTGATATAAAAAAATCTGTATTAAATAAGTTCAATCAGCATTTGCTGAACATAAAAATGATTGGACACTAGACCGGATCGAAATTTATATTCCGCCAATAAAATGATTTCTGCATACTTTTTTTTCAAATCGAAGAAAAACCGCCAAAGCAATTTTGATTCTCCTGAAGGTCCTTTTTGGTAAAAAAAAACATTTTTTTGGCTTGTAACTTTTTATTTTTCACAGAACGCATACCCACACCTGCTTAAATATTAAATTTCTTACTTACACCAATATTCTCATATATAAAAACTTAAAAAATTATGTTTCATTATAACTCTTATTGACCACCAAAAATTGAATTTTTGATATTTTTAAAAAAGCATTTTTTTAAAACCACTGTAAAAGACACATTTTTTATTAGATTTATTGGAATTGTTATTGTTGGAAAGGTATTAAGTTCTTCTTTCTTTCTGTGTATCGTTTTAATCAAAGCTGTGTGCGAAAACTGACAGAATTTGAGAAATCGACTATAGAAATCTGATAAATTGAAACATTTCTTATTCATACAAACAATGAATTTAATTTGTTCACTGCTTTATCGTCCAGTTTTCGATAATTTTTTTTTTTTAATCACATAGCCTTTATGTAATCAAATACCTTTCCAACAATAACAATTCTACGTAAATCTAATAAAAAATGTGTCTTTTACAGCGGGTTTTTAAAATAATGCCTTTTTTAAAATAGCAAAAAATTAAATTTTTGGTGGTCAATAAGAGTTATAATCAAACAAAATTTTAACGATTTTTTAATGTCAAAATCTTAGTATGAGTAAGAAATTTAACATTTAAGAAGATGTGGGTATGCGTTCTGTGAAAATAAAATGTTACAAACAAAAAACATGTTTTTTTTACCAAAAAGTACCTTCAGGAGAATCGAAATTGCTTCGGCGGTTTTTCTCCGATTTGAAAAAAAAGTATGCAGAAATCATTTTAATGAGTTTCTCTTTCTTTTGAGACCCCGACCGGTTGACATTTTTTGTATCCATATAAAAATGATCCGGTCTATTGGACACATATGATATTTAAATATTCATATATAATAATATATACATAAAGCTGGTTTATAAATTATATTCTTCTTATTTAAAAAAAAAAAACAAAAAATTACGACCCAATGCTAAAGAGTGCTAAGTCGAAAAGTAAGTTTTTCAGGGATTTTTTTCTCGGATTTTTGTTTTTAAATTGTAACTAAATATTTTGATTGCATTTTAAATACATATTCGTTTATGACCTTGGAAGGTATTAAAACAAAACAACACAAATTGGCCATTTCAGCCTTTGAAAGGACTTTGACCGAGCTTCTTATGATCAATTGTGTTGTGTGAGTTATTAAATGTTTGCACACAATTAACCGAGAACTGAACCTACATGTTTTATGCCGACTCCAAACGGCTCATGTTCTCAAGAAGCTTTACATGGCATTATAAACTCTCTGAGGTTTGCCATTGTCTGCAGAGAGGTGGTGAACAATCAGAAAAATTTTTTTATTGAAAAAACTTTTCGCCGCGGCTGGGGATCGAACCCGGGCTCCAAGCATGCTAAGCCACACACTGGACCTGCATGCCACGGTCACCACATAAGGTATTACTCAACTTAAATAAAAATTTGACAAAATAATTTCAATATTAATATCATAAGTCGATTTAGCATACTTACTTTAGAATCGGGATATTTTTTTTTTTTTTTCTCAAAAGCAATTGTTTTTATAACACAAATAAGATGTTTTTTCTGTGTCGACAAGGAATAACAGCTAAACTTATTTTGAAAATTTCAGAATACCATTTTTCAGATGAAAATTGCTCCTTAATATTAGGGTACTCTGACTTTTGTTGTTTAGATTTGATGGCCTCAAACATTTAATTTTCAAGGTACAACCATAAAAATGGCGAAAAAAATCAAAGAAATTAATAACCTCATTTTGTCCTAACTCGACTTTAGCGGTTATTCCTTGTCGAAACAGATTTATTTATAATTACGTGCATTTATATTAAATTAAAAATATCTATAAAAAAAAAGTTTGCACTTTTTTTTTAGTTTGCACTTTTTTTTTAGTGGGAAATTTCATGGAAAATTAAAAATTCTATAAAAAAATTATTTACTATTTAATTATCGGAAGTTTTGAGAAACACTGCGGGGAAAACTTGAAAATGAGTTGGTAAGTCTGCCAAGGACTAAGCGATTAGTTGTTTAAATGCCATTTGTGAAATGACATATGAAAAATTGTCGAAATAATGAAAATAAAATCCCAGTCTACGGTGAAATGGATTACAGAAAAATAATTTGTTTGTTCATTCAGCTCAAAAAAAAATGTTTTTTCCTTTGGGGTGTGAATCAATTGTGACATCAGCCCTAGAATGAAAAATAAAACAAGTTCTATTGCTAAGCGAGAAATTACGTCTTACAGCGCATTTTTTTATGAGGCCGTTTTAACAAATTTTTTCAAGATCATGAAACGTTTTTGACCATTACTTTAGAGTATACCTCCAGCCTTGAATACTCATCGTTCAAAGATAACACATATGTTAAAATATCAGATATATCATGCGCAGAACGAATATCTTATTTTGGATTTTGTCACTATTATATTATAGGCACAAAATAGCAAAATATAACAAGAAAAATTTATTTTTTTATATAAGAAAATCAATCATTAGCTGCTTATGTTGTGTTTACTGCTTTCTTTGTTTTTGTTTCGTTGTTTTTGCTTGTGTTGTTTTTGTTTTGTATGAACTGATTCGCAGCATTGGTTCTCTACTCCACGTTAAGAGAGCTCATTGGGTTCTTGTATGTACTACTTCTTTAGTATACTCGTTGGGTTCTTGTATATACTTCTTCTTTTGTGTACTCAGTGCTCTATTTTAACACAAGAGGTAAATCACAACCGCTTTTCCACTCAGTCAATAAACTCAAACTGTCAAACTTAACGAAATGATCGAAAGAATTTGAAATTTTGCTGTTTTCTTTTTGCTTGCTTAATTTATCATGCTTATTTTTAACTTTTTCCGTGTTTTGGTTTTAATTGTTAACTCGGTCGCTTAGCAATAGAACAAGTTTTTAATTTCCTGAGCGAATATCTGTTTGGTTTTTGTTTATTTTTCATGAAATTTTCTGATATACTCAAAATAAAAATGAAAATCTATATGATATAATTTCATTCCGTAAATTTATAAATATAAATATTTAACTTATGCTTTTATATAAATTTTTATATAAAATGAGTTATATAATAAATATTTTTAAATTTTATATAAAATGAGTTATATAAAATGAGTTTTTTACATTTTTAAGTACATTTTTTGTTAAAACTTAATAAATGTTCGTTCATAGCCTTGAAAAGCAAGAATTTACATTTGAACATCGTAAATGTACATACTTTAGAATCGGGCCATTGACATATTGTAGCTTCAACATATAAATTTTTAATTTTTATTGTGTTTTCTTTCTCACAATTTCAAATTAATGCATAAATTTTAACATCCTTCCTAGTTATTGTTACACCGAAAGAAAACAGAGTAGTCAAATTAAAAAAAATTTGATTTTGTTCAAGCAGGCAGCAACCTGTCGAAGCGCTTGGGTAAACTAACATAAGTTTTTTGTTAGCTTTACTTAAGTATTTATCTCGGGAATTTTATGAAAAATCGGGGAATTTTAGGAACTTCTGCGGGGAAAACCAAAAAAATTAGTTGGCAACCCTGCCAGCTACTGAGAAAAAAATCTCTCAAAAATAGAGAAAAACTCAAAATATTACGGGAACACCCTTTGGACTAAAATTGTATAAACTTAAAAAAAATTATTTGTCCAGCGTTGGCTTGAAATGCGTCTTCGGCAGTGCAAACGACTTGCTTAAAATTTTTAATTATATTTAAATAAATTTTCAAATTAGCATTCAAATTTATATTAATTTCTACAAATTTTCACACGTTTTTTATTCCATTCCAATAATTTCAAAGAACTTTTGTTGTATTGCTTTCAATTTCTTTGCTAATTTTCTTTCTTTGATAACTTGTAAACTGCTGATTTTATGCTGTTTAAGACTTTTGCCAGAAAGAATTTCTTGGTCTTAAACTGGCAAGTTATGATAAGGCGGAAAAAATTTACTTCGGACACTTCTCGGAAAAAACTAGTTAATAGGACTACATCTTTAGACTACGACAGCAGCCTTAATAGCTGCTTGCAAGTAGCACTCAATAAAATTCCAAAGTAAATTTGTGGCCTATAAAATTTCCAAGCCTCTCAAAATTTTAAGTAAAAATAAACAAATGCTGTTTATTTTACTCATTCATCACTGTTCTTACTTATAATGAAAAAAAAGAAACCTTAAGCCTCACATGTCCTTGTGACGCTTTCAAATATTTATGTGCCATACTATATTGTTTTGGTTTGAAATTTTCATCAAAAGTCAAAAAAAAATTTATTCGACCAAAACTAGATAAAAATCCATAGCGAGCATATTTAAAGAACTCTCACAAGTGCAGCTGCTAAATTATGCCCCCACATGACCTATTTTTTCTATGCCAACAAACTAAGAAATGTAAATATTGGAGAAGAGTACAAGTTATTTGCAGAGCATGCAAACATACATATGTTGCCAGACTGCATGAAAATTGAAAGAAAAGAAACTATGTTGAAAAAAATATACACACGCCAAAAACGAATGACATAAAACAAACACGAAAAGAATCACGAATCATGATTCAGAAGTGCAAGAAGCGGGTGATGCCAAATTCATTTTAGAGCATGGCACAAAAACAAACATACAGCTCACAACCACACACAGACTTACAAACACACAAACACATCGCAGTCACTCAAATGCAACTAACTTAAATACGCCAAAGTTATATTTTTTGCGCAAATTCTAACAAATAGTGTGATGGATGAAATGCACTCAAACAAAAAAGGATGCTTCCAAAAAAATTCTCCATTGAAGATAATTTTTAATATACTCGCTCCCTTGAAGATTTACCACTTTCAATTAAGCTAAGAGTTCTGTGTTCTGTGGCAACATCATACATCTAAATCACACAAATCGCTGCATGTGTTTAGCTACAAAACGCTGGTCCTACTTAGCAGGGGGGTGTGTGGCAGGAAAACTTCTTTTGCAGCTGTTTATGGTGCACATTTAAATGCTAGAAGAAATTCAAGCTCAAATTTTTATAAACCATCAAGAACTGTAAGTGTTGCTTGGTGATAGTGGTGGTGGTGGTGATGGAGCAAAACTGAAGTCACTGGAAACTAGGACAGTGTGTGTTTAATGTGCGCTATGCAGCTGCTTGTTAGAGTATCGAGCCTCGTCGTTGCATGTAAGCGGCGCGTAAATGCTAGTCAACTAGCATTGCACGCCACCCAACTTAACTCGACTCAATATAACAGTGACAGGAAGTACTTGTTTGCACGAAGCTGCACACAGTAACACACATGCATACATATAACACACTAACAACAATGTAGCGACTAGAAAAATAGAAGCTTTCAAAAAAACTTTCTCTCTTGAGCTTAATAAATGCCATATGGTATTTGTTAAAATTGTTTATTCTCTGCCTTTCCCCCCCCCCCCCATCTATTTGTTACAGGATAATTTAGGCTTGCATTTGTTTTATTGTATTTTTTTTTTTTATAGTTATAGAATATTATTTATGCATGCCTTTGTATTTGTATCTGAAGAATACTGTGAATTACAACACATGCTTCATTCAAAAACGACTTGCACTGAAGAACATTATTTTTTGGGTCACTTAAGTGTGTAGAATCATGCATAGCGCGTAAAAAAGTACGAATATGTTAAGTACTTAAATATTCAGTTTGTTCGGAAAAACATGTACGTGTCTTTGACACGGAAAAGTTTGCAGTGATAGACAACAATAGATATCTGTTTTTTTTTTCTTTTTTAAGTTGTCACTGTGTTTAATATTGAAGTAAATAGCGTTGTTTGCATAGTCATTAATAGGTAAAGGAACAAATAATAAACAGCGGCAAATAAACTACATCAGAAGAGGTGGAGTTTGTTATGAAAGAAAAACAACAACGCCATAACCTAGTTTTTGGTAAAAGAAAATGGTTTCTTTTACCAGCCATATAAATTATCATTATTTATTAATGAAATATTATTTGTATTCAAATAAGCTTATTAAGAAAAGGAGAGAAATACAAAATATTGCCCTGGCAGAGTAATTTGTTCCATGGAAAAAATTAAAAAAAAATTCTCATCGATTTTAACCCATTTGTTACATTACAAGCTTTGCAGCTGGGAAATACCAAGAACGCCATATGTACGGCTGAGTTAATCTGGATCTCTAGAAGACAAAAATCGTAACAATTTTTTTTCATTTGTAGGGTTTTTAAGATAACGGTACTTTTGTACTTCTCGAGAGATGATTTCATTCCAAATTTACTTACAGCTAAAACTACTTATTTAAAAAAATAAATGGTATACAGCTGAAAAGGCGTATCGATCGGAAAAAAATGTTAAGCTCGTCAAATTTAAAATTTTTTGCAATTTTCATGATTTTTTAAAAAAAAATCCATTTTTAAGTAAATTGTTTTTTTAGAAAAAAGGAACATTTTATATTTTTGTGTATTTAATTACAAACATTTTAAGACTAATTTGGCCAAAAACCGGATGAAAAAGACATTTTTAAAAAATAATTTTGTAGAAAAAGTTTAATTTAAATTTCAGTGCTTGCACTATATTTATACCCCTACGTTTAAAAAGCGTAAACGGGGTATATTAATTTTGTCACTCCGTTTGTAACGCCCATAAGGAGGCGTGATAGGTATAGAAAAGTATATATATTCTTGATCAGCATCAACTCCCGAGTCGATTAGCCATGTCCGTCTGTTCGTTGTTCGTCTGTGATCACGAATCCAGCTACAATTTTAAAGCTATCTAAACGAAATTTAATATTTAAGCTTTTATCTCCAAAATGAAGGTCAAGTTCTTAAATGAGCCAAATCGATTGAAAACCACGCCTACCTCCCATACAAAGTGACTATCAAAACGGTAACATCTCTTAGAACTCCACAATATTAATTTAAAGACTTGAAATTTCGCATATGAGCTTTGATATTTAATATGTACTCTAATTATGAATATCAATCAAATCGAATTAAAACCACGCTTACCTTCCATACAAATTAACTTTGAATATACTTTACACAGGTTCTAATCTTCCACAAGCTTTTTCTGTTAAACAGAAGTAACAATCTGTAATATAATTGCTCGGAGATTTAACCGTTTTGATAGCCTATCAAATAAGTAGTTTCAGCTGTAAGTAAATTTGAATGAAATCATCTCTCGAGAAGTACAAAAGTACCGTTATTTTAAAAACTCTACAAATGAAAAAAAAAATTTTTATGATTTTTGTCTTCTGGAGTTCTAGACTAACTCGCTTATATGGGTGCCGTTCGTGGTATTTATCTAAAACTATTATTTATAAAGCAGTGTTATCAATGTAAAATCTCAATTATTTCTCGTTGCTTTTGGCCAATTGAAAATATCCAACGAAGGATATTTACTTGAATAAGCGATTTTGTTGGGTTAAAATTTTATAATTTACTTTCTCATAAAATTTTATTTATCTTCCCAACTATGTGTACTTTTGTTCTAAGCTCTTCAGTGAGGTTGTGGAAAATTCCTTTTAGTATATTTTATAGTCGAGCTTCATTGTTTTTTCCTCAACTTATTCTATAGAGGTCAGATACCTCCTTTAAATACAAAAATATATTACTCAGCAACGGCAATTTGTAATGAGTTTTATAGCCTGGTTATGAATTAAATGTCAGTTCTATCAAAACTCTACAAAATGTATACATATTTGATGCTTTGAGCAGGGACCGAAAATAACTGTTATTTTACAATTTTTGAATGAAAAAGACACAATGAAAAAATTGTCGAAGGACATTTTCAAATATACCATTATGATACAAATGGCCTCAGGTTCACGAATATTTAGAACCTTTTAAATTTTCGACTGATTCTATAAATATTAAAAAATAACTGTTATTTTTTGCCTTTTATTTTTTCAGACAAAAATAACGGTTACCTTTGACTTTTATTTTATCGGTCAAAAATAACAGTTATTTTGTGACTTTTATTTTTTCGGTCAAAAATATCAGGCAATTTGTACTTTTTTAAAGGACCCTTGTCCAATTAAAAAACTATTGATACCATATGTAAATTGTGCGCACCGATGAGACGAAAATAATGGTATCAATAGTTTTTTAGTCGGTAAAACAGCCTTTGAAAAAACACAAATTGCCTGATATTTTTGACCGAAACAATAAAAGGCTGAAAATAACTGTTATTTTTTACTGTTAAAATAAAAGTCAAAAAGTCAAAAGTAACTGTTATAATTGCCCGAAAAAATATAAGGAACACAATAACTTTTATTTTTGTCGGAAAACTTAAAAGTTAAAAAATAACAGTTAATATATTTGCCTTTTTTGATAAAAACCATAACCGGTACAGTCCCTGGCTTTGACCTTTTCACCACGTTTTAAAAGCATTTCAACAGTTTATAACTCATGTTCAACTCATGTGTTTGTTTTTTGCAATGTTTGTACACAATTGATCAAGAATAGGACCTACATGGCGGCTCTGAGTAGCTTATGTTCATGTTCCCAAGAAGCTTTACCAGGCAGATTTTACTCTCTTAGGTTTTCCAGTCTCTAAAAAAGTTACGGTTAAACAGAAAAATGTGTTTCTATTGAAAAAACAGGAGGACTGAACTCGGAAGTTATGACTCGCTCGCCACATAGTTAGAAGGCACGACTACGGTCATCACGTCTATTGCATTTTTTGCACAAAATTAATATTTTTGGCATTATCATATTTTCTCTTTATCTCGTGGTGCAATCAACTAACGCTTAAGAAAACTCAGTAAGAGTATTTTCAAAAATACTTGCACAACTTTGCAACCTATACACTAGTGTGTCCCAAAAAATAAAAAATTTTTTTGCTCAACCTTTGTTTGAATGCTTATACTGTCAAGTATTTTTGAGAATTTTTTTCAGATTTTTTGGAGGACGTTTAGAGGTCGCGCTAATCGGATTTTCCGTAAAAATCAGGTTTTTCTGAGATTTTTCGAATTTCAATCATAAGTTGGTCAATACAGATATCTTGTTAGTGTTCGAGTCATCATTTTGAAAGAAAAATGTCCAAACTTTACTTTACCGTACATAAATTAGAAGTTTTGGCTTTTTTTTGTAATTTGGATGTGGTACATTCAATTTTTTCGTGAAATTTTCGTAATTTTTTTTAAAAATGCTTCATAACTTTTCACAATTCCATGAAAACAAATTAAAGTAATGATGTAGTTTGAAAAATAGTAAAATTCTTAGCAATTTAAAACAACAATACTTGATTTTACTCTTGCGGTTCCAGAGTTATAGCCTTTAAAGCTGTGTTGCCATTGTTGAAAATAAAATAAAATATAAGTTTTTCGTATTTCTACAAACATATGCTTTGTTCCGAAGACGACTAGAAAAAGTCAAACCAACAGTTAATATAAGATCATTGAGATATGATAAAGTCTTATCGTAACTTTAAAAAAAAAGAAACAATATTAATAATAAACTTTTAAAAAAATACTTTTTATCGGCATCGATTTTATTCGATCCTAAATGCAGAATACCTACACCTACCTAAAAAAAGTAAGCGTTACATGCATTCTTAGATACACTGCTTCCAGAAGACATTCTAAAAATCCAATTGTGCATCTCCTCAATCTAATCCAAAGTGCTTTCTAGAGGCATTCTCATAAACTTCTAAAAAGCTATTTGAATGGCTTCCAAGAATGTTTTCATGGCATGGCTTTTGCAAGACAATGGTTGAATATTTTCTTAAAAGCATTTTGTCTTATGTCTTCTGAATTACTTGTGGAATGCCTTCTTAAAGTTTTACTGGAAAATGCCTACGAAAATCTTTTCATTGAATGCATCGAAGAAATCTTCCATTGGAAAATTTTAGAAGCATTTTTAGAGAAGACTAAGCAAAGCATTCCTCCCAATGACATGCATATGTTAAAAGTATGCCTTTTGGGTATGAAAGAAGAAGGAATGGAACTCACGACTCTTCTACTTTACCTTGGGTTAAAATATTGAAAAACGGTAAAAAAATTGGCCCTTGGCATGTTAAATAACAATGGCTACATAGATTTTAATATGTAGAATTGCATTCATTAAAAAAATAAAAAAAAACACTTAAAAAGTATAATTATTGCGCTTTGTTATGGACCTCCCATGGTCCCCAATATGTTGTTAGAAGAAGATATTGTGAGAAGAAGGTTTATTTTAATAATTTTTGACCTCAGATTTTTAGTTACGATAATGTTTTAGTACAATCCTTACACATAAATAATTATATTATTATAATTATTATTAGTTTATAATTATAGATTATTGGTAATCAAATAAATTATAAATTTTTTAAATGGTGAAAATTTGATTTATAAATTTATTCAAAACCAAAAATCGAAGTTATTCAAAACATTATTTAAAATCTTAACTTCCGGGCTTGCACTTCCTTTTAGCAAAATCTGACTCTTATTCTAAACATTAAAGAAAGTTTTGAACTTCAACTTTGTTCAGGCATTTTCGAGGTCATCTTCGTTCATTTTGTTTTTGCACAAACTTTTGGAAGAAAATTTTAAAAAGTAAACGAATAAAATCTTATGGTTTTTTAAAAATTCTGAGCTAAAGTAGTACCTGAAAAGTGGTTCAACATTGACAAAAAGCTACGTACCGAACTAGAATGCAAGTAAAAACAAATAAAAATCTCGGAGGGAATAAAATAATATAATTTTTAAAATCATCACATTACGTCTGAAATGCTTTGCACCAATTCAAATTTAAAAGCAATACAATCTCTTTTACGGCCTTAGAAAAACCCAGCATATCTTAACATCATACAATAAATAATATCACTCATACGCCATGAGTACTATTTAACTATTGAGTCAGTTAGTTATGATAGTGTAAGTTATTAACAAGTTAGCAAGATTTTTATTATAAATATTAACTTAATTTCTTGTAAACATAATATTATGTTCACTTAATAAACGCTGATAACTAAACAAATGTATTTACATATTAAATTACCAACTCACACAACTGTAAGCATATTTACACTAGATAGCGGAACTAACAACAGTACTATAGTAAGTAACTTATTGGCATCATTTTACACAACTGTTAAGACACTTTCACTCAGTTCAAGTGAAATTTTGAAACTATAATTAATTTAAAAGTTTTAATTAAGTAATGTCAAAGTTTTTCATCCACACTCACTATCTAAAAGAGCAAACACAGCAACGCAAATACATACTCTCCCACACACATATACACACACTCACAATGATAATCATGCAATTTCTGTAATGAAGTCGATTTTCATGCAAACGTTATGTCATCGATCCAGACAGCCAACAATGATGAGTCGAAATAAAAACCTTTGTGTATGAAACAAAGAAAATACATAAGCAACAAAGACAGCATAACGCACACACATACACACACAAAAGCAGACCATTCAACTGAGGCGATAGCAGCTATGGTTACCTCCAAATTCACCACAAACACACCAAAAAAAATTACACAGAAATACAAACAACAAACAAACTGACGACAAACAGACTGTCAGTTGAATAGAGTAACAAAAGAAATACTATAACCAGCAGCGTATCTAGAATATTAATGGTATATCAAAAGAATTGAACTACTAAAAATACTAAAGACAAGACAGTAGAAAACAACAAGACAAAGACACATCAAGCTGAATCCAAGCCAACCGACCGACCACCCGTTGTTTTGTGTTGCTAGCTTTGTGCATAGAATTTGTGTGTGACGAAAGGCACCCCCTAGAGCTGGGCGGTGGCTGAAGCACATTAACAACAATATGACAAGACAGAAGACAGTGTATTTAATAGGCTCATATATAAAAACACCTTAGTACAAAAAAACAAGTCTAACCATTCGCCACTATTTACGCCTCAAATACTCAGTGTATTCTAGAATTTTCATAGCGTCCATCGACCTTCTTTCAAGAACATAATTACTAAGAATTTCGTAGAGAAATCAATAAAACAGCTCCGGCTGGGTATCTTATAACAGCAAGAAAAGTAATAGTAAGCAATTGAAAATGTGGCTGACAGTGACAGGGCAGGAATAAAAGTAAGAAAGCAGACCAAAGAAAACACAACGAAGACTAAAAAGGATCATCAATACATACATATAATATGTATAAACAAAATGCTTAGAACTGTAATTTTTAAAGCAAAACCTTTTTTGTCTTCTTAACACAGCTGGCATTTGTGTTTATATGCGATAGTGTGTGTGTGTGTGTTTGTGTATGCGTATGAGAACTACACACCTGAGTTCGTTAGAGTCAGTTAAACGTTTGTGTAGAGTAGGCAGGTGGTGAAGCAAAGCTATAGCTTTAAACTTACATCATCAGCACTTCTTCTGGCCTAAGAATTTATAAAATTTAGAATAATAAAATTTATCTTATTTTGTTCTAACATTGTTATTTTTTTAAATAAATATTTAAAATTCTTAGTGTTCAATCAATCATATGAGTCTTTTATGATAAATAGCTGTGTTTCTTATGCTGCAAAATTGGCAAAAATTGATTTTTTGTCTGCATTAACTCAAGCCAACATTTATGTTTGCTAAAAAAATAAATTTCTATAAAAAATCATTTAAAACAAAATGTCAGAACTTTATCGATAAATCAACGTCGTTTATTATTTATTTCGTACCTTTAAAAACCAAAAGATATTTCATTTTAATATATACTAAACAATCATAGTTTGTTTAAAACATACATATACAGGTGCTTTTAAAAAAACTCTAATCCACGAGGGCTCAATGGAAAAGAAATGAAAGCTTCAAAATTGTTTAAAAGTACCCAAACAATCAAAATTTTAAAAAATAAATCAAATAAACTTTAAGCTGAAGGCCTTAGCAGCCATTGCTCTTTTTTAACTAACTTTAAGATTTTAATATTAAATTATGGTGTTATAAATATAAATAAAAATAAACTTATAACAAAAAGAAGGCAAACATGTAAAAACTTCAAACAAAATTAATCATACGCCATGGTGTACCATATAACAATAGTTTATCAACAACATGCCATTAAAAGTTATACAATAAAAAGATATTCAAGAATATATTTATGGTACTCCGTCTTCACTTTACAAAACCTGAACCTTTGGAGGTCATGCACCTCGGCGCATAACATGAGCAGCTATAATTAAAAGTTGTTCATACACCGCCTTGCAGATATTTCTTGATACATACATATTTAGTTTATGACACTCTTTTAATAAGTATTTGTTTTATACCATATTAATTAGCTGTGGCTCTGACACACACACACATACACAAGCATACCAACGCCCCAACACACTTCATATGCAAATCTTCTTAATGAGTCATCAAATTCTTTTTGACACTTTTTTTTCTTTTCTTTTGCTTTCTTCTCTCTACAACACTCTCCAACAAACATACAGACAGACTAACACACAGTCTTTTGAAGTGTGCGCGCACATGACAGAGATTTTAATACGTTTTTAAGGCATCTTCAACGCTACAAGCCAGTTACATTACAGTTACTTTGTGCTGCCACAGATGCAGGCATCTAATTAACACTTCGCACACTTCTGAGCACAACGTTGAAGTGGAATAATGCAGTTGTTGAGTAACGTTCGCTTGCCGATAATGCAGTGCAGCTACGAAGAGCACCACAAAAAGGAAATTTTCTTTTGATGTTGTTGTTGCTGTTGTTGTCTTTGCTAAACAACAAAACTCATTGTTGTTGCTTAAAAAAAATACCTGTCAAAAATAGGTATTTCTTAAGACTGACCTTGCTTTTGATTTTAACATTGTTCAAATTGAGGATCTTTAAGGTTTTTTGCACAACCTAAAGATTCGGTATTTATGTGTTTAAGATGCATTCATAAATATTAGTAAATTTTTAAAATCTTTTTAACAAAAGATACCACATAAGTCTACATAAAGCATAAAGTATAAAGTATAAAGTATAAAGTATAAAGTATAAAGTATAAAGTATAAAGTATAAAGTATAAAGTATAAAGTATAAAGTATAAAGTATAAAGTATAAAGTATAAAGTATAAAGTATAAAGTATAAAGTATAAAGTATAAAGTATAAAGTATAAAGTATAAAGTATAAAGTATAAAGTATAAAGTATAAAGTATAAAGTATAAAGTATAAAGTATAAAGTATAAAGTATAAAGTATAAAGTATAAAGTATAAAGTATAAAGTATAAAGTATAAAGTATAAAGTATAAAGTATAAAGTATAAAGTATAAAGTATAAAGTATAAAGTATAAAGTATAAAGTATAAAGTATAAAGTATAAAGTATAAAGTATAAAGTATAAAGTATAAAGTATAAAGTATAAAGTATAAAGTATAAAGTATAAAGTATAAAGTATAAAGTATAAAGTATAAAGTATAAAGTATAAAGTATAAAGTATAAAGTATAAAGTATAAAGTATAAAGTATAAAGTATAAAGTATAAAGTATAAAGTATAAAGTATAAAGTATAAAGTATAAAGTATAAAGTATAAAGTATAAAGTATAAAGTATAAAGTATAAAGTATAAAGTATAAAGTATAAAGTATAAAGTATAAAGTATAAAGTATAAAGTATAAAGTATAAAGTATAAAGTATAAAGTATAAAGTATAAAGTATAAAGTATAAAGTATAAAGTATAAAGTATAAAGTATAAAGTATAAAGTATAAAGTATAAAGTATAAAGTATAAAGTATAAAGTATAAAGTATAAAGTATAAAGTATAAAGTATAAAGTATAAAGTATAAAGTATAAAGTATAAAGTATAAAGTATAAAGTATAAAGTATAAAGTATAAAGTATAAAGTATAAAGTATAAAGTATAAAGTATAAAGTATAAAGTATAAAGTATAAAGTATAAAGTATAAAGTATAAAGTATAAAGTATAAAGTATAAAGTATAAAGTATAAAGTATAAAGTATAAAGTATAAAGTATAAAGTATAAAGTATAAAGTATAAAGTATAAAGTATAAAGTATAAAGTATAAAGTATAAAGTATAAAGTATAAAGTATAAAGTATAAAGTATAAAGTATAAAGTATAAAGTATAAAGTATAAAGTATAAAGTATAAAGTATAAAGTATAAAGTATAAAGTATAAAGTATAAAGTATAAAGTATAAAGTATAAAGTATAAAGTATAAAGTATAAAGTATAAAGTATAAAGTATAAAGTATAAAGTATAAAGTATAAAGTATAAAGTATAAAGTATAAAGTATAAAGTATAAAGTATAAAGTATAAAGTATAAAGTATAAAGTATAAAGTATAAAGTATAAAGTATAAAGTATAAAGTATAAAGTATAAAGTATAAAGTATAAAGTATAAAGTATAAAGTATAAAGTATAAAGTATAAAGTATAAAGTATAAAGTATAAAGTATAAAGTATAAAGTATAAAGTATAAAGTATAAAGTATAAAGTATAAAGTATAAAGTATAAAGTATAAAGTATAAAGTATAAAGTATAAAGTATAAAGTATAAAGTATAAAGTATAAAGTATAAAGTATAAAGTATAAAGTATAAAGTATAAAGTATAAAGTATAAAGTATAAAGTATAAAGTATAAAGTATAAAGTATAAAGTATAAAGTATAAAGTATAAAGTATAAAGTATAAAGTATAAAGTATAAAGTATAAAGTATAAAGTATAAAGTATAAAGTATAAAGTATAAAGTATAAAGTATAAAGTATAAAGTATAAAGTATAAAGTATAAAGTATAAAGTATAAAGTATAAAGTATAAAGTATAAAGTATAAAGTATAAAGTATAAAGTATAAAGTATAAAGTATAAAGTATAAAGTATAAAGTATAAAGTATAAAGTATAAAGTATAAAGTATAAAGTATAAAGTATAAAGTATAAAGTATAAAGTATAAAGTATAAAGTATAAAGTATAAAGTATAAAGTATAAAGTATAAAGTATAAAGTATAAAGTATAAAGTATAAAGTATAAAGTATAAAGTATAAAGTATAAAGTATAAAGTATAAAGTATAAAGTATAAAGTATAAAGTATAAAGTATAAAGTATAAAGTATAAAGTATAAAGTATAAAGTATAAAGTATAAAGTATAAAGTATAAAGTATAAAGTATAAAGTATAAAGTATAAAGTATAAAGTATAAAGTATAAAGTATAAAGTATAAAGTATAAAGTATAAAGTATAAAGTATAAAGTATAAAGTATAAAGTATAAAGTATAAAGTATAAAGTATAAAGTATAAAGTATAAAGTATAAAGTATAAAGTATAAAGTATAAAGTATAAAGTATAAAGTATAAAGTATAAAGTATAAAGTATAAAGTATAAAGTATAAAGTATAAAGTATAAAGTATAAAGTATAAAGTATAAAGTATAAAGTATAAAGTATAAAGTATAAAGTATAAAGTATAAAGTATAAAGTATAAAGTATAAAGTATAAAGTATAAAGTATAAAGTATAAAGTATAAAGTATAAAGTATAAAGTATAAAGTATAAAGTATAAAGTATAAAGTATAAAGTATAAAGTATAAAGTATAAAGTATAAAGTATAAAGTATAAAGTATAAAGTATAAAGTATAAAGTATAAAGTATAAAGTATAAAGTATAAAGTATAAAGTATAAAGTATAAAGTATAAAGTATAAAGTATAAAGTATAAAGTATAAAGTATAAAGTATAAAGTATAAAGTATAAAGTATAAAGTATAAAGTATAAAGTATAAAGTATAAAGTATAAAGTATAAAGTATAAAGTATAAAGTATAAAGTATAAAGTATAAAGTATAAAGTATAAAGTATAAAGTATAAAGTATAAAGTATAAAGTATAAAGTATAAAGTATAAAGTATAAAGTATAAAGTATAAAGTATAAAGTATAAAGTATAAAGTATAAAGTATAAAGTATAAAGTATAAAGTATAAAGTATAAAGTATAAAGTATAAAGTATAAAGTATAAAGTATAAAGTATAAAGTATAAAGTATAAAGTATAAAGTATAAAGTATAAAGTATAAAGTATAAAGTATAAAGTATAAAGTATAAAGTATAAAGTATAAAGTATAAAGTATAAAGTATAAAGTATAAAGTATAAAGTATAAAGTATAAAGTATAAAGTATAAAGTATAAAGTATAAAGTATAAAGTATAAAGTATAAAGTATAAAGTATAAAGTATAAAGTATAAAGTATAAAGTATAAAGTATAAAGTATAAAGTATAAAGTATAAAGTATAAAGTATAAAGTATAAAGTATAAAGTATAAAGTATAAAGTATAAAGTATAAAGTATAAAGTATAAAGTATAAAGTATAAAGTATAAAGTATAAAGTATAAAGTATAAAGTATAAAGTATAAAGTATAAAGTATAAAGTATAAAGTATAAAGTATAAAGTATAAAGTATAAAGTATAAAGTATAAAGTATAAAGTATAAAGTATAAAGTATAAAGTATAAAGTATAAAGTATAAAGTATAAAGTATAAAGTATAAAGTATAAAGTATAAAGTATAAAGTATAAAGTATAAAGTATAAAGTATAAAGTATAAAGTATAAAGTATAAAGTATAAAGTATAAAGTATAAAGTATAAAGTATAAAGTATAAAGTATAAAGTATAAAGTATAAAGTATAAAGTATAAAGTATAAAGTATAAAGTATAAAGTATAAAGTATAAAGTATAAAGTATAAAGTATAAAGTATAAAGTATAAAGTATAAAGTATAAAGTATAAAGTATAAAGTATAAAGTATAAAGTATAAAGTATAAAGTATAAAGTATAAAGTATAAAGTATAAAGTATAAAGTATAAAGTATAAAGTATAAAGTATAAAGTATAAAGTATAAAGTATAAAGTATAAAGTATAAAGTATAAAGTATAAAGTATAAAGTATAAAGTATAAAGTATAAAGTATAAAGTATAAAGTATAAAGTATAAAGTATAAAGTATAAAGTATAAAGTATAAAGTATAAAGTATAAAGTATAAAGTATAAAGTATAAAGTATAAAGTATAAAGTATAAAGTATAAAGTATAAAGTATAAAGTATAAAGTATAAAGTATAAAGTATAAAGTATAAAGTATAAAGTATAAAGTATAAAGTATAAAGTATAAAGTATAAAGTATAAAGTATAAAGTATAAAGTATAAAGTATAAAGTATAAAGTATAAAGTATAAAGTATAAAGTATAAAGTATAAAGTATAAAGTATAAAGTATAAAGTATAAAGTATAAAGTATAAAGTATAAAGTATAAAGTATAAAGTATAAAGTATAAAGTATAAAGTATAAAGTATAAAGTATAAAGTATAAAGTATAAAGTATAAAGTATAAAGTATAAAGTATAAAGTATAAAGTATAAAGTATAAAGTATAAAGTATAAAGTATAAAGTATAAAGTATAAAGTATAAAGTATAAAGTATAAAGTATAAAGTATAAAGTATAAAGTATAAAGTATAAAGTATAAAGTATAAAGTATAAAGTATAAAGTATAAAGTATAAAGTATAAAGTATAAAGTATAAAGTATAAAGTATAAAGTATAAAGTATAAAGTATAAAGTATAAAGTATAAAGTATAAAGTATAAAGTATAAAGTATAAAGTATAAAGTATAAAGTATAAAGTATAAAGTATAAAGTATAAAGTATAAAGTATAAAGTATAAAGTATAAAGTATAAAGTATAAAGTATAAAGTATAAAGTATAAAGTATAAAGTATAAAGTATAAAGTATAAAGTATAAAGTATAAAGTATAAAGTATAAAGTATAAAGTATAAAGTATAAAGTATAAAGTATAAAGTATAAAGTATAAAGTATAAAGTATAAAGTATAAAGTATAAAGTATAAAGTATAAAGTATAAAGTATAAAGTATAAAGTATAAAGTATAAAGTATAAAGTATAAAGTATAAAGTATAAAGTATAAAGTATAAAGTATAAAGTATAAAGTATAAAGTATAAAGTATAAAGTATAAAGTATAAAGTATAAAGTATAAAGTATAAAGTATAAAGTATAAAGTATAAAGTATAAAGTATAAAGTATAAAGTATAAAGTATAAAGTATAAAGTATAAAGTATAAAGTATAAAGTATAAAGTATAAAGTATAAAGTATAAAGTATAAAGTATAAAGTATAAAGTATAAAGTATAAAGTATAAAGTATAAAGTATAAAGTATAAAGTATAAAGTATAAAGTATAAAGTATAAAGTATAAAGTATAAAGTATAAAGTATAAAGTATAAAGTATAAAGTATAAAGTATAAAGTATAAAGTATAAAGTATAAAGTATAAAGTATAAAGTATAAAGTATAAAGTATAAAGTATAAAGTATAAAGTATAAAGTATAAAGTATAAAGTATAAAGTATAAAGTATAAAGTATAAAGTATAAAGTATAAAGTATAAAGTATAAAGTATAAAGTATAAAGTATAAAGTATAAAGTATAAAGTATAAAGTATAAAGTATAAAGTATAAAGTATAAAGTATAAAGTATAAAGTATAAAGTATAAAGTATAAAGTATAAAGTATAAAGTATAAAGTATAAAGTATAAAGTATAAAGTATAAAGTATAAAGTATAAAGTATAAAGTATAAAGTATAAAGTATAAAGTATAAAGTATAAAGTATAAAGTATAAAGTATAAAGTATAAAGTATAAAGTATAAAGTATAAAGTATAAAGTATAAAGTATAAAGTATAAAGTATAAAGTATAAAGTATAAAGTATAAAGTATAAAGTATAAAGTATAAAGTATAAAGTATAAAGTATAAAGTATAAAGTATAAAGTATAAAGTATAAAGTATAAAGTATAAAGTATAAAGTATAAAGTATAAAGTATAAAGTATAAAGTATAAAGTATAAAGTATAAAGTATAAAGTATAAAGTATAAAGTATAAAGTATAAAGTATAAAGTATAAAGTATAAAGTATAAAGTATAAAGTATAGAGTATAAAGTATAAAGTATAAAGTATAAAGTATAAAGTATAAAGTATTAAGTATAAAGTATAAAGTATAAAGTATAAAGTATAAAGTATAAAGTATAAAGTATAAAGTATAAAGTATAAAGTATAAAGTATAAAGTATAAAGTATAAAGTATAAAGTATAAAGTATAAAGTATAAAGTATAAAGTATAAAGTATAAAGTATAAAGTATAAAGTATAAAGTATAAAGTATAAAGTATAAAGTATAAAGTATAAAGTATAAAGTATAAAGTATAAAGTATAAAGTATAAAGTATAAAGTATAAAGTATAAAGTATAAAGTATAAAGTATAAAGTATAAAGTATAAAGTATAAAGTATAAAGTATAAAGTATAAAGTATAAAGTATAAAGTATAAAGTATAAAGTATAAAGTATAAAGTATAAAGTATAAAGTATAAAGTATAAAGTATAAAGTATAAAGTATAAAGTATAAAGTATAAAGTATAAAGTATAAAGTATAAAGTATAGAGTAGTTATAAAGTATTTTACCTTTAGACTCTTACGTTATTTGGATAATCTTTTTTTTTAAATTGCAATCATCTTCAATTTTATTTATTTACTTATAACATTGTTATATTTTAATAAAGCCATAGCTTTCCACACCGTTTTCTTTCTACAATATCAATTACTTAAACAACACCTGCTTTTAATAAACTACTCGGTACTCTGCTACACCTACAGGAAGCAGATACTTTATTTTATATTCGCAAAAATATACCACTTAAAAAACTACTTCCATTTCCAACGTGTGTGTAAGTTTACTGCCAACGACTGTTATCCGCTGCAACATGCTTCATGCAATACTCGAATCATGCAGCTAACGTGGTTCTTACTTTTAACTAACTACTTAGCTGCATAAAAATGTAGAAATTAAGTAGTTGTAAGTTTTACTATTTGTTTGCCAGAGTCAGAGTCTTGCAAAAGGAAAACAAATAGCTTGTGAGGCAGACGGAAGTGACTAAATAATAGTTTTTGACAAGAAGTTCTTAAACTGCATATTATTGTGAGTTCTAGTGGTATTATTGTTGAGCTTTTATTGGCCTTTTGAGTGGTTTTGACTGGAGGAAGTGTGTCATTAACAAAACCATGAAGGCGCTCAAAAATGCCTTTTATGTGCTGCTTATTTATTGCAGTAAAATGTTGATGATTTGTTTTTAATTTAAATTTAAGTAAATCGTCACAGCTGTCGCTTGAGTTAACCTACATATTATTTAATTTATAAATAAATATTTTACAGTTGATGCTAAGCAAAAAAATCCCTTAAATCAAATGCATGACAAATAGTGTGTTTTTTTTTTTAAACCATTTGCGTTCGGAGTGTGCAAGTGTGCTTCGGTGAGTGCATGAGTGCATGAGTGCATGTGTGCATGCATTGGCAACATTGAAATTGCATTTGAATAATTTATATTTGTTTTTTTTTTTATGGCGGGCAAGTAAAGTGAAAAATGAAAAACAAAAACACGAATGCCTGAAAAGTGGCACAAAACAAGTGCGCTTGACCATGGTTAACATGCAACGCGCCCAAATATAAAACAGCTAACATTGTGGTGCAAAATAGAAAAAAGGGGAGAGGGGTGGTAAAGACACTAACAACAAAATCACGTTGACCAACATCATAAAAATGTAAAATAACTCTGAAGCAACATGAAATAAATTGAAAGCAGTGAAAATTTGTTTTCCCCTCTTTTTCTTTTATTTCTTGTGTTTTGTTGCTTGTGTGCCTGGCCCATTCAAAACGAAGTGTTGAGAATAAATTAAAAATGCGTTATAAAAAACTACTTGCTAGTAGATATAAAAAACTATGATTTTTAAATTTTTTTAACTTTATGAAACACAAGGATTCTTTAATTGCCATTTTCTTTTTCTCTACAAAAACAACCAATGAAGAAGAATCTAAGAACTTATTTCTAATGTTCGCTATCAATTCCACATCAAAGCTCCTAAAAGGTATAAAATTTTATTTCTTTTATAATGTTATTAATTCTCAATCGGAAATATTAACATTTTGATTTATATGCTTATTACATGATTTGTTGTCTGATATTGGAGTAAAGATAAATGTCAAATGCCAATAAATCAGTTATAATGTGGTTTAATTTACGTCATCAGTAATAATATGTTTCTTTTTAATTATATAATGAATTAATGTGCCTAACTAGCAGGCTTTCCTTTGATACATAATAAACTCTTTATCACATTTAACTGGCACTTCAATGCCAACCGATGAAAATATAACTTTCATTTCGAAAATAGCAGCAAGACACGCTTCAGAATTTCAAATACTTATTATGTGATGCAAGCTTTAACAAAAGGTTGTTTTACATGTTTATTTACCAGTGCTTGCCTTGTTATGAAGGAACTTTATCAAACATTAAATCTAAATATTCCACGCAGTGAATAAGAATCTTCAAATCGAATTGTGTTAAATTTCATTTTTCATGTATTTCTTGCCATCGATTCTTCATATCGATCGATCATACTCCTGACACTTTTCTCAAAACTTCCTCAACGTCTTATAATAGTTTATAGTTTTTTTATACAGAGTAAGCATATTCATTATAAATATATTTTTCATTTAATTAATATTCATTTAGATAAGTAGCAAAATAAGTAGCTAGCAAACTTACCAAAATTCGACCAGTTGTTGTTTGACCGGATATAAGTTCACCAGCCCAGTCTTTTGCTTCTGTCATAAATGTTCCTTCGAACTCTTGTTTGTTGCGCGAGGCCTTCTGCTCCTTTTGCTTGGGATCGTTCGGCCCCAAGTCGGGCTCCTTGCGACAGCATATAAAGGCAAAGCCTCGCCATAGCAGCACAATAAGTAGTCCGGTAAGGAATGTGAATATGCTGGATAGCAGGAAACACCAGTATTTTCGAACTTTGAGACATTCGTCGGCATCGAATGGTGAATCGGTTGGATCTTCTGCCAATGATTCAATAGTGCTCTGATCACACCCCGACATCCCCTAGAATTTTTAATTTTTTTTTTTTTTAGAATAAAAATTAAAGTGATTTTAGAAATTGTTCAAAATTATGAAAATTATGATTAATTTCAATTAAGATTTCTTAATTTTAAATATAAATGTTAAAAAAAAACACAAAAATTCTAAACATAAGAAAATATTATAAAAATAAAATATTATTTCATAAAAAATGTCAATGCGGTTAGCTTAAGGCACTCGTTTATGTTCGAACTTATATATTTTTGTGAAATATTAGAGTGGCAATGCAACAATAGCATTATATGTCATGTCGTTTAAAATGTCATATGACTACAATTTTATATAAACTACTTTTCTAAATAGAATACTTTTGTAACTCTTTTTTTACAAAACAACTATACTGTGGCAACTTTTGTATAAAAAGTTTCATGTTCAAAATCTCATCAAAGATAATGATTATTTGAGTGTGAAGATGATATTGATGAGGCTGTAATCAGATGAGGGTTCTTAAAGCTCTCTGTTTTGACATAGAATTACGTTTTAAAGTATAGTTTGTTGGTAGTTTTTGCAAATCAGGAGAATTTTTCAGGCATATGCAACGTTTTTGTTCACAACTTAGAGTATACCTACAGCTTTTAATTTTCATCATAAAAAGATAAACTTTATATCAAAACATATGTTAAATGACCTATGAAACTAATATTTAACTTTGGATAATGTCACTTTTTTAGTAAATTCACAAAAAAACAAAATCTAAAAAGAAAAATTCACATTTTCTTATGAGAAAAATCATGTATTAAATCAGTACCTGCTAATGTTATAAGTGCTAATAAATATATCCATCGAAATAGAATAATATATAAAGGAGAAATATGTATAATATTCATCATATCTTATACATTTAAGACTTGTTTTAGACCATTAGGTTAAGCCAAGGTCCTTGTTCAATGCCTGTTCTCATTTCCCAGTAGAAAGCCATCAACAAATAGACTCTCCACTCTGAGTTTCAATATTCTGTGACCATTATTTCCAAATTTATTCCACCCCTTTTTCAATACTCTTTTCACATTGTATTACTAAAAAAAATAACCATTTTATTTTTCTATTGCAAATAATATAAAATGTTCCTAATAGTGGATTTTAAAAAAAAAAATTTTTATATATTTGAATTTTTAAAAAAATTAATATAGGTGCAAGAAAGTTACCCTTTAGGTCTTACTAATTTCTACCATTTTTAGTACACTTCTATTACTTTAATTATTTAGTATTTTTACTGAGTTTCGTAAGGATCGGCTTACTTTTGTATGTTTCTCCCATACAAAATCATGTAAAAATTTAATATAGATCCAAGGGAGGTACTCCTAAGGTCTTATCAATTTCCACCATTTTCTGTACACATCTATTTCTCTAATTATCTAGCCTTCTGACTAAATTTTATTACTATCGTTCAACATTTGTATGCATCTCCCAAAAAATAATGTAAAAAATTAATATAGATCCAAGGAAGGAAGACCCCTACGAACTATCCGATTTCAACCATTTCTGCAATTTTTCTTAATTAGCTTAAATTAACCAAGTGTACAAAATTTCATTATCATAGAAGTACTGCTTCAATTTTTGTACCAATTTTGTATGGGATAAATGCACTGTGGACCTGCCCAATTAGTTTCTTCATACTGAGTTTCATTGTTATACAACATTTAGTTCCAAATCTAGACCTACTAAATATACAAACAAAACTATATTTTATACGGTAGAGCAGTTGCGGCATAGTTTGAGCACAAACACCAGGACACGAGATGTACTTTTTCTTCATTATTCATTCAGCCCAATCATTTGGAAACATTTTCTCCCGGGAGTTGTAAATGGGAGTTTACGGTTTTAAGAACATTGAAGGGCGCTTTATTAAATCAACAATGTTTGGCACATTCACGTCAAAACGGATGAACAGATTTTGATGAAACTTGGTAGGCATATGTATCTCTTACTAAAATAGAACATATGCTCTTAAAAGTTCTTTCGACAAAAATCAAGGAATGAGTTGAAGGCAAACGAAGTCAAGAACCAAAGACTAACAAAAAAAATAAGTTTAACGAATACGAGCAGAAGCTATATAAATATGAAAAAAAATTAATCGAACAGTATCGACCAAAACCGAAGTTGAACGGTTTTTTGAACGGAATTTTTTTGGGATAAAATTTCATATTAAATCCATGCTTAGAAAAACTTTTAACGCATTTTTCTCGAAATGACTTTTTTTAAACGGGGTGACCATTTTCCTCAAAAGCCAGACGTCAGATCGACGTTGTCAGATGAAGATGTCATTTTTTTTGTAATCATCTCTGATAGACATAGTTTTACGGAAATTTGACTAAACACTTTCGACGAAAGGTCGAACACAAAGAAACTATAATTTAAAAAATGTTTAAATGAGAGCAGTTTTGAAAATCGTCCTTTTTCTGTGCTCGAGGCACAACCCCGAGTAACACCGGGTTACATCCGCTAGTATACAATAAAAAGATAGCAAACAAAGCTCGATTAACGGTAAATTTTTTATATTGCTTTAATTACTATTCGAATGTCGCGTTCTTGTATCTAAATCAGCACTTGTTATCAGAACTTCGTGATCGTTCTAAGCAAGTGTCTGAAAATTGTAACTTAAATCTAAATTGGTCGCCTCATTATAAAAAAAAACGTTACGGCAGGTAAAAATCATACTAAATATTTAATATTGATTATTAAAGTGTGTCGCGTTCGCGATCATACGCCGTTTTTTAAATACACTTTGTTTGGGAAGTATGAAAAGGTTTCATTCGATTATGCTAAATTTTTAACTTAGTGTTAATAGTTCAAATAAAAGCTCATGTGCTAATTCTCAAGTCATTGGATTGATTTTTTTAATAGATTTTTAAGTAATTTTTCATTTTGAGAACGTCAATTTGTATGGGAGATACACGTGGTTTTCATCCTATTTGGCTTATTTTCGAACATGATATTTATTTTTACGATATAAGCTTAAATATCGAATTTCATTACGATAACTTAATAATAATAATGGCTGTTATCATGTCTTCAGACAAGAGGAAATACAAAAACAGGGACGGACATGGTTAAATCTACTAAGGTGGTGGTACTGATGGATACTATATGTCCTTTTCTACATCTTAACTAATTCTTATTACAAACGTGATGAAAAAATATGTCGTGTGCTAGATGTCGCGTTCGCGATCAGGCTTAAACTCAATAAAAAAAAAAAGAAATTTGGTCGCCATATTGAATCTGCTATTTTGAATTATAAAAATAAATTACAAATTCAACATCAGCGACCATGAAAACCCTCATACAAAGTTTCCAACGTTTGACAAAAAGACATTTTAAAAATTTTAGCGAACACATTAGATTCAACATTTTTAATTTTGAAATTTAAGTTTCACATACAAAATCAACGTCTTCAAAAAGCGTCTCCTTAATAGCCTTTAATATATTTGACAAAGTGCTTATTGTGGTTAATGAAAACAAAGTTCATTCGATTGAAGCACCCATCAAAAATTAATGAAGTTGCTTTGGAAATTAATAACACGGTCATGTTGCAATAGATTACAGTTATTCCTTTTGACGTAGAATTAGGTATTTTTAACAAATTTTTTCAAGACCATGAAACGTTTTTTGACCAACACTTTAGGGTATACCTACAGCCTTTAATACTCATCGTTCAAGTGAATATCTAATTTTGGATTTTGTGCCTTTTATATTAAAGTCACAAAATTGCAAAATCTAAGAAGAACAATCTATATTTTTATATAAGAAAATCAATCATTAGCTGCTTGCATGTTGTGCCTGCAGTTTTTTGTTTTTGTTTTGTTGTTTTTGATTGTGTTGTTTTTGTTTTACGAACTGATTCGTAGCATTGGTTCTCTACTCCGCGTTAAAAAGTCGCATTGAAAACGACTTGAATCATAGTTTGTTTTATAACCCAATAGATGGCTCTGTCTATTCGGCTGACATGTTATGCCTCCAACAGAACATTCAAGAAATATGAGAAAATGCATTCCATTTCTTTTGCATATCGTAAAAATGTTCATACTTGGTACTTTGGATGATTAAAACTATTGTTTACTGGTGCGATGAGACTTATAAGAAAAAAGCACACATTTTGTATGGAAGCCGTATGAAATGTAAACTTTTCCGATAAAATATTTAAACATGCGAATATGCCCAAAAAAAATAAAATTTTTGATACCCATATTGGGTACTTTTAATGTAATGAAATTTTTTTTTTTTGGAAAAGAAATGCATTTCAATAAAACAAAAATTTTATTATAAATAGTTATAAATTTAAAAAAACAAAAAAAAAGGAAAGTTTACACGTTTGCCTTAAATATAACATAAATTAATATGAAATAATTGTGGCGACATACGTCTTCAACATATCGACTAAACATTACTAAAAATTACAACAAAATTTTTTTATGAAAAATTGATGTCATCGTATGTGGTTTTGTAAGAGCTTTCGTTTGGTACCAAATTTGTAAATAGTGCCATGGAAAATAGCGAAATTATAGCAAAAAAACGAAATTTTCGTTGATTTTTGAACGCGAGTTTGAAACCCTAAACAATCGATTGAACACGTATAAAAAAATACGTCGACCTTAAATTTTTGTCTTTTATCACATATCCGAAAATCATTCAAATCGGAGACTTTCACCTGAGGACCTTTCTTGTATGTAGGAAGTAAACTAAATATGGGAAATGAACATCGAAAGAATTTGACATTTTGTTTGTTATCATGCTTACTTTTAACTTTTTCTGTGGTTTGGTCTCGATAAGAAGTTCATCCACTTGAGTAGTATTAATTTACTTGTTAATTTTCGGAAGACAAATAAAAAATATGTACAAAATTCAATTCTATCGAAGCTATCGAAATTGCTTTTCTTTTTTTTTTTTTTGTTGGAAATTATGATTCAATCTCTATCGAGTCATATTTTTTTATTCATTGGGTTTTTTTATATTTTTTAGAAATTTCTGAAGAAATCCTAAAACAAGAATTTACAAAAATTTTACAAAACATTTGCTATTATACCAAAATTTTATTAAAAATTATTTTTGTTGTAAAAAATTTAAAATTCAAAAATTTCTTTTGGAATTCTTTTTCATATGTTGTCATAAATATATGATTTATTTAGAGTTTTTATTGTAAAAATTTAAAAATGCAATATAAGCATACATTTCAAAAATCAGGCATGTGGTTAAGCCTAAAGTTTATATTTAGTAAAAATATTATGCCAAAATCTCCATCTAGTTCAGAGTAATAAGTTTAAATAAATGAAAAATATGTATATAAGAAACTAATTTCAGTTTTGTAACTTAGGTGTTTTGTAACTTAGGCCTATTTTCAAAGTTCTTACTATTATGGGTTATATGGGCGATGGGTGTGTTTGCAGGTGAATGGCACCCATTTTACTAACACGCTTCAGTGTTGACATAGAATGCTCAAATGCCGAATTATAGTTTTGCAGCTTAACTATTAACCACTTTATAGCGTTTTTATTATTGGGGTTGTTTGGGAGAAAGGAGTTTTATCTATGCTCTCAAGAAGTTTTACATGGCATTTTTTACTCTGTGTGGATTGCCATTGTCAGCAGAGAGGTGACGGCCGAACAAAAAAATTTGCTATCGAAAAAACTTTTGCCCGAGGTAAGGTTTGAACTCGGGATCTATTGGTTCGTACACCACACGCTTAGCAAGCACGACCACGGCCGCCACTGAGTACTGAATACTTTTTGGCTTTGCTACGTGCTAAAAAACACGCGTGAGGTGTGAACAAAATTACCAATTGTTAGAAATTCAAGCTTTAAAATTGTACTATTGAAAACTTTGAAGCATGTTTCTATCAGCATAAACAATGGACTCTAATTTTTTTTTAATATTAATACAAATATACTTATATTCAAAAAGTCTGCTCCATCATCTGACCCAGATTTGTTTACTAAATTCTACACTTTCCTTTTTTTTTATATTTCAAATATGAGAGATTTTCTTAATCTTCCTACGTAACAAAAAAAAAAAAAAAAAAACATGCCCGCCCGGCCAATGTACGGCGTCACAAATATTGTCGCCTATTCCAAAAATTTTTATATTATTTTCTTAAGCAAATGCGAGCGAGACAAACAAGTCATTAAAAATTTTCAAACATCTTAAAAATAAATTTATTTGTATTTTATCGATTTATTTGCGAGTAAAATCAATTAAAAATAATTAAGAAAATCAGCAAACAAAACGCTTCATTAACAAATGTTGTTCTGTAAATAACATTAAAGGTTAAAACATGCAAAAATTAAATAAAAATAGCACATTTAAAACATTTAAAAACAAACACGAATAAATGGCAAAATATGTTTTAAAATGTCATAAACTTGAAAATCAATTAGAAGAACAGAGAATAGCTACAAAATAAATAGCAAATAAATAAATAACTAAGCACGAGCATAGCATAGAGAAATGAAAAAAAAAATATATAAATATATATGTGCAAGTATATCGTGGCTTACTTCGGACAGATTTGTAAGGTTCTCGAACGCCAAGTCTTGCATCATTAAATATTTGTATTTACATCGCCTTGATCGACAAATATTTTCTTTAACGCAGCGCAGCTCACTGTAAAAGCGAGATGTTGGCCGCGATTTATTTTTCTATTTGCAACAACAACAAATACACTTTAAGCTACTTCAAAGTGAAGCATTTCGCTGATTTCGCAGATATATTTTTTGATTTTGTTTTTTTTTTTCTTAATTTTGATTTTTAAAAATATTCTCAATTTTTTTTTTTTTTTTTATTGCTTGTGCTCTATAGCGGCACAATTAAAAATAGTCGCAAACCACAAGCATTTATTTTTAAAAATTTGTGCACCAGACGAGTGACGGGCTGAGCGGCATTCAAGGTACAATAGATACGCAATCGTTTGGCATATCCGAACGCAGGAAAAGTGAGAGCAAAACTGTCTATGCCGATCGCACAAGAATTGAAAAAAATACGCATGCACACGCACACGCACACGACAGACCACGCACTTTCTCTAACTACGCGACACTTGGAAGCCACAACTTTGCACCCTACACTCTAGATCCACTTAAATTTATGGACTGGTGCAAACAACAAAATTCTTTAAAATTTTATCTATTTACATTTTGCTTTATTTTTTTTTTTCTGAATTAGTTCACAAATTTAGAAATTTTCATGAAAAACCTCTGCATTTTTCATATTTTTACACTTTATAAATATATATATATATATTCTTTTGATTCAAACACCTTTCACAACTTGTCGCTGCTGGTAGACTGCAAAAGAATTAAGTGCGCGCCGCTGGACTCGCTTTTCGAAACTGACGAAGAAAATTCAAAATTCGCAGAGCAAAACCAAAAATTTTATCTCATGCAATAAAAAAACGAAAGCGACAGAACTTTCTTTAACAGGCGCGATCACTTTTATGCTCTAGCTCTAGCTCTAGTGCTAGCTGCTGTTTGCAAATGTTGTTGCTATTGCTTTTACGTTCGAGACCAGCAACAAACTTTAATTGAATGAAAATTCTATGAACATTTCTAATAAATTAGTGCTTTGCCTTATTTTAATTTCAATTCGCTTTGGCTTCATGCTGAACATTTGCACTTTTGATATTATTAAATGTGACAACAAAATAACATTGACAAAAACACCACCAACAACAACAACAACAACAACACAACCGTCGAGACCAGTCGTTGTGGCAAGGTGGGCTCGCTGTCTCTCTCTGGGGATAGGCATGAGATCAACTAAATGTCCAAATGTCATGCAATATAACAGTTCTAAAGGTGATGATGAAAACAAAGTATTTCCTATACACTGTTAAAAAAACAAAGCAAAATTGCAAAAAAAAAAAAAAAAGGTGGAAGCTTTTTAATAAAAAATTATTGCGAATACTTTTTTTTTTTTTTTGATTCGAATATTAGTAAAATTTTTATAGGTTTATAGTTATAGTCAAGGGCGCGTCTCGACCACAATTATATTTATCAATTGGCACACCCTCAGCAAGCCATTAATTTCTGTTTTCTTAAATCACATACTTCATTAGTGCTTTTAGCTCATTTGCATATGTATGTATTTGTAAATTCGCAAAAGTTTATTAAAGCATGTATATTTTGGCAATGTTGTAAGAAACAACGTGGTTGTTTTTTAATTAAAACAATGTTCAATTTTTATCACTTTTTCTTAACTGTTAAATGGCATGATTCTCATTAATAAAGTATGGCCAAATAATTTCCAAGCATACCTACATATATAAATTGTCAACAGTGCCCATAATGGTTTCCTATCATGCTCTAACTTTCAAAAACTGTTGGTTATATCTTATGATTTCCTGATTTATATGCGTTGTTTTTTCTCTGTGCTTTTGATTAAACTTTTACTGTATTAAAGGAAGTGTTACCCGCGGGAACAAGTTATTGCATGCGTAAAATATAATTTTGCCTCATTTAAGATTCTTATCAGCTTCAATTGATAATGTTGCCAATTTTTGATGGAACACATCAAAAAGCAAATACACAATGTTTCAAGTTGGCGCACTGCTGATTATCTATCAAGAAATTCATTTCACTAAAGGAGTAAGAAGGCCATGCGAAGAGAGCAAAAAATGTGGTTTTTCGTTTTTTTATTTGTTGAAGTTAAATAAAATACTAGAGTTTTTTGAAAGTTTTACAACATATACTAGGTCTGTTCAAGTACTTTACTTGTGAAAACTTGCTCGAAGAGAGAAAAAGAAGAATTGAGAAAAAAATTCCCAAAGAGAAAATATGCAAAAAAAGTACGTGACTCGACAGCTTATTTGTTTATTTTTGGCAAATAATCTATTTTTCGGTAGCTGAAAATTCTTACAAGTAAAAAATTTTACTAAGAAAAGTAAACTAGCTACTTTTCTCTCTCCACCTTTTTTTAATTCTCTCTTTGTCCTCTCTAGTTGCAAGTTTTTCGAGCCCATGAACACTTTTCAAATAAAATTTCTAACAATTTTTTGTTACATAACTTATGTGTAACAATTCGTTTTGGAAGTGAAACTTCCTTGGCGACGAGTGAAATTTCAAGGTCTTTTATTCGTGACGCTTGGCTAACGTTTTCAATTAATATGAAAATTTGCAAAAAATGATTGCAGCAAGCGGGGAAAAAAACCCGTACTGCCGCAAACTGAGCATCGCATAAGAGTGGGAAGCGCTACCATAATGCCAGATAGCCACATGATAGACAGGCAAACAAAATGTAATTAATATTTAAGGCATTTTGGTCCGAAACAAGTATATCACAAACACAAACCATGCCTTTCGAGAACACGTTTTGGTCCCTATCTAGTGTATCACAAACACAAACCCTGCCTTTAATTTTCATCCTTAAAGTATGCACGGAAAATTTATTTCTTTAATTTCAAACGAACATATTTAGGCATATAATTCTACACGCGAACTTTTTGTGTGGAGGTACTCACAAAAAGCGGACAAAAATTCTACTGCCGGTTCGTTGCCTACTGAGCTTGAAACTTAATTTGAAAGAGCATATCATAACGTTGGTTGTTTTTAAAAAATTGACAGATGATGGACAACATGCAAAACAGTTAATACAATATAAAATTAAAAGCAAAAAGTGTTAAAAGTGTAATAATTAAGATTGCCGAATCGTTTTTTGCCATGCCAAAAAAATCTCTTAAGAATGCAGCTGCAGCTGGGTCTGCAACTAATGATGAAGGTATAGTGATTGTGACATCGGCTGAGTTCCACATGCATTTTTACGAAGAATCAGTGTATTTTTCTTTGCATTGGTGCATAATAAAGGGTGTTTTTTGTGGGGTTTTTTTAATATGGATTACTCTTTTTTTTTTGACAGTTGTTTTGACAGTTTAAAGTGACGTCTCTACTAAGTAATGTTTGGCAAATCATCATGAATAGGTTAACTCCAGAACAACGCTTCCAAATCGTGGAAATTTATGTTCAAAACAGTGTTCAATTAAAAATGTTAATAGAGCACTTCGTGAATTTTATGGTGCACATAATTATCCGTCTGAGACCACCATAAAGAACGTAATTACCAAGAAACGTTAAGAACGTAATTGCCGTTCAAGAATTACCAATGCATCCCGTTTGGTGTGGTCTATAGGCTGGTGGAATCATCGGTCCTTATTTCTTTAAATATGAAGAAGGACGACGCGTTACCGTGAATGGAAATCGATACAGAACCATGATCAATGAATTTTTGTTGCCAAATCTTCAAGATATGGATGTGGACGAATTGAGGTTTCAACGGGATGGTGCCACTTGTCATACTGCGGGCGAAACAATCGACTTATTGAAAGAACATTTCAACGACAACATTATTTCGAGAAATGGACTGGTGAATTGGCCTCCGCGTTCGTGTGATTTGACGCCACTTGATTTTTTTTTTGTGAGGATACGTGAAGTCATTGGATTATGTGGATAAACCAGCAACAATTGACGCTTTGGAAATTAATATTCAACGTGTCATTGCTGAAATAAGCCCTCGAATGCTTGAAAAGGTGGTCGAAAATTGACCTCCAGAATGACCTTTGTGCAAAATAGTCATGGTGGCCATATGCTCGAAATTATATTTAAATGTTAAATGCCAAAAAGTTATCTATGAAATTAAAAATTTTTTTTGCCATTTCATAATTTGGCATGTGTTTTATTTAAATTTCAAATCAGCACGTTCTTAAAGAAACACCCTTTAGATTCACAAAAACTGAGCAACTAAAGCGTGCTTAATAATAGCAATCCAGTTGCGCAGTTTTGGTGAATCTAAAAAGAACCAATCCCAGCTGAACGCAATGAAAATATTGAATAAATAAAATATTATTCCATTTCGTATCGATTGCATTTCTTTTCAGATACTTTCTCTCTCTATTTTACACTAAAATCTCTCTTATTCTTAATTTTTTAAGAAGTTTCACTTCTGCCACGTGTACATTGCTACACGCAAGTTTGTTTATTTTAGTTTGCTATTCAATTGGCATTTGTATGCTCCATCTACTCACCAATTGGTATTTTGAAATTTTTATGGGTTCCATAGCACTGTTGTAGTTTTTGATACGAAATTTTTGGTTCTACGATGAGACCCAGCTTTTCGAATTTGAGGGAGTCTTCCGAGTACAACTGTGTCATTTCTAATAAAAAACAACACTTTCTAGAAACATTCAATAATTACACAAGAACTTGTGCGTGGATCGAAAAGTAAAGTCGACTTGGAGTCTTCCGAGTACAACTGTGTCATTTCTAATAAAAAACAACACTTTCTAGAAACATTCAATAATTACACAAGAACTAGTGCGCGGATCGAAAAGTAAAATAAAAACTTTTGACGAAGTATTTCATTATCTCTAGTTTTCTTCATTGGTTGTCAAGATCATACAACTAGTTCGCGAGATATCTTCATTAATAGACATGGCAAAAAGCTTGTCTATCAAAATTGACCATTTGGAAAAACAGAATTTTCTTAAAATTTTGCGTCAATCTAACTTAACCAAGGACACAATTGTACAACGACGATATACTTATCAGGGTCATTGCCAGGATTTTCCTTGTCTGGGTATTTTTATAGAAAAATATAAAGGGGAGAAGTCTGTAAGTTGAACACCTCTAACTTTTTTGGCCTCAACCTATTTCCAAATAAATATTTTTCGCGTGATACTATTCGAAAGAACATGTCAATAGGACAACTTAGCTGAAGAAACTGATTGAATTACGTTCAAAACAAAAAAATTATGACCATTCTTCTAAAAAGCCTGAAATTGTGAAACAAATTTTTTGGTCCGTAAGTTGAATATCCCATAAAAATGACAAAAAAAATAACATAAAACTCAAAGTAAAAAAGTCTATTTGCCAAAATTTTATTTTTTCTAATTTATTTTATCATTATATTTCATTGTATAAAAAATGCAAGAATAATGAGTTTCTTTTAAATTGAGTAACGCCTTAAAATTGTAGAACCCATACTTCGTGTTGTCCAGTATGTTCACTAGACCGGATCGAAATTTAGATATCGCCGTTCGGAGTCTCAAAAGTAAGAGGAACCATTAAAATGATTTATTCAATTCATAAACTTTTTTTTTACGAACTTTCTTACAATTGAAACTTTCCTTGGAATTTTTAAAACATAGAAATTCTGAAGTTTTCTCTAAAAACATTAAAAAGTTTCATCTTTACAACAATGTCTATTCATTGAAAAATATCAACATTTGCTTTTATTTGTTTGTTTTGAACTGATTTTTTGTCTATTCCTCGATTCCTACGCGTCTGAGTTTTGGAAATACTTTAAATTCTAAAATTTACATAAAGTATGCATTTTTTTATTTTTCTTCGAACTCATTTACCAAGAAATATATTTTTTTTTTTTTCAGAACTATTTTGGTCGTACGGATGATATAAACGTGGTTCATATATGAGCAGTGACGTAGCGAGGGGGGCAGGGAGTGTCATCATGCCCCAAATTATTCTCAAGACAAACAAAATTTTGCAACAAAATTTGTTTTAATTAATTAATTCAGTAATTAAGCTAGCCAACCATAGAGTACAATGCTATGATAATGCTGTCCTTATGTCAAATCACATCTGAATCTGGCGTTTAAGAAAAAATAATAAAAAAAAAAATAATAAGGCAACATTTGTAAATTGTGATAACCACACATTAAATTTAGTAGAGTTACTACAGCTAACGATTCAATCGTTGTAACGTGTTTTGAAAAAATTGATAACATACGCTTCTTTTTCTCACGTTCAACATTACGATGGAAATTGTTAAAAAATGCTTTCAAAAATCTGTTAAGGGTGAATCTGTAACACGATGGAGCGCCAGAGCGCTAGCAGTTAGCGTTATTATCGAGGGACTGGAAGAATACGTAGAACTGTTAGAAAAATTAGCAGATGAAAATACTGCCACAAGTGGTACCAGAAATGCTGCAATCTTTATCTTAAACCGAATTTAAATAGCATAACTTAAGTCCATTTCTGGCATGAACTCCAAGAGAATTGATCGTGTGCAGCTCAGATAAGAAGGTCCTAAAATTAAGTTTACAGAAGCGTTCCATGATCTCAAATTATCGGCGACTGAACTTGCAGAAATTCGTAACGAGATTTGTGAAAAAGTAATCTAAAAGGCTAAAAATCTTTGTAAAAAATGGGGAATCGATATAACAATCCGTATTTTTGCACGCATTTCTATCGGTGATAGCTTATATTCTCCACTAAAAATGAAAATAGTTTTCGATTTTTTATGAATGATGATAGCGCAAAAACTACTCATCTAAATGTAAAAATTTGTTGAACAAACATGAAGATAATTAGAAATTTTTTCGGCTTAGCGTGATTATTAATACTAGTAAACCTGTTGCCCGAATTCGAGCAATTCAATAAAAATTAATTGTTAGAAACATTATAGACGTTTAATATATGATATTCTATTCAATAAGTTATAACGAATAACGATATATTGAGTCTCAATAATGATATAAAAGATCATTATCTGAATGGTTTGACTTGAAACGTTTGATCTGACACAAAATTTTTTAATGTAACTGTCAAAATACGAAGACGGACTTACACTAATATAACAACTGAGAAAAACATTTTTACTATTCGAAAACATCGCAGCTTAACTCTTCCAGCTATAAAAAATAACTAATGTTAAAAAAAAAACGCATTAAAAAAAAAATTTAAGAAATAATACTAAGATAAATTTCAGAAATTAATAAAAGGTACTTACAGAACACCTACAACATCGATTTATGACACATTTAGATGACAAAACACCAAAAAACCCAACAAAAAATTTTTTTTTGAAAACCGTTCAAATTTGATTGACTTGTTTGCTCGGAAAGTGGAATCTTTGATTTTGGAACTGCATTTTTCGGACAATTGACATTTGAGGAATGCATAAAAGGTAATTTTGGTTAAAAATTTTTAGTTTTGAAAAAAATTCAAATTCGATCAATACATAAGCTTTTCTCAAACTAAATTTCAAATCGATAAAATAACGGGTTTTTGTACAAAAATTTTATTTCTGTTTTAAAAGGTTGGGAACCCCCTGAAGTGAAATCACAATTTTTAAAAGTGGTTTGCACATAAACAGCCTAAACCTGATTTAATGACATCTAAATCGATAGAATCGGTCTATTGGTCTGGGAGGAGTTGAAGTCACAAAAAAAACCTTAGCCTATTAATTATATAGATTGAACAAGAAGTGTACAAGATATATTTAAAGATATGCGACTTTATTTGAAAAAAGCGAGAAAAACTTTAAAAATCTTATAAATCTTATAAAATCTTTAAAAAACACGTAAGTCCTAGTACTCTGTCGCAAGAATCAATTGCGAGTCGCAACAGTCATTTTTTTGTTGCGTGAAAATTCTGACAAATATTTTGTTTTGAAGAAATTGAAAAATTTGAGAAAGTCATGCTTTACTTCTCAAAATAGAAAAAAATAAATATATGAAAATAAAAAATAAAAAACAACAGCCACTTTTCACTTCAAAATAAATAGACAGTTCAATTAAATTGTCGAGGAAAAATGTTGCAAGTATTTTTCACAGCGGAACAGAGTAATATTTTGACGAACATGTGAAAAATTTCATCACACAAAAAATTCAATATATATTTAGTTCGTGTTTGTAAGAGTAGAATAGAGTTAAAATATCGAATGTAACATGATCAGTTCGATACAATTGATGTCAAAATTAAATATAGTAAAATTCACTCAATTGATATAAAATATATAAACTTTATTATTTTAGTTAGCGAGTAGTTAAGCAAGCAAGAGTTATCTTTATCGAACTGTCAAAGTTAGATACGAGTTAACAGGTTAGGTAGTTAAGGGCCAGTTAACGATAACCACAAGTTTTTTTAACGCGTTTGGGAATTCTACTGATGTTGATGCTCTACGAAAAAATAATTTATACTTTTATATAATACTTTTATTTTTTCATACAAACAAGCGGCAAGTTTACCTTAAATAAACTTGTATACATTTAAGAAGCACTTATTGGTGATACATTATTACAAACAAAAAACAAAAATTGTTGCTTCATCATCTATAACGTGATGAACTGAAATGTGTGAATTCGTTATTTTAATACAATTTTCTGTCACTGCAGGAGTTATTAGCGCCCTTTGTGAATTGTGCAGCCTGCTGAAGTAATGCTCTGTTGGTTTTATATTTTATTCAATTATAAGGTGCATACTTTCAACACATTTTATTTGCACTTAAAGCCCAAGTGCAGCATTTTGCTCACCAAAATGACACCATCATGCCACACCTGCCAACAATTGCTGTTCTGTATTTTT
The DNA here is from genome assembly GCA_958299015.1 of Tetanocera ferruginea. NCBI lineage: Eukaryota > Metazoa > Arthropoda > Insecta > Diptera > Sciomyzidae > Tetanocera > Tetanocera ferruginea. The sequence continues at coordinate 139,453,640 of OY282642.1, forward strand.
GACTAACAACGTCAGCAAAACAGAAAAAAAGGCCAGCGGCATTCTATAATGCAATTTTAATAAAAGCTATAGAGATAAACCCATGGGATACGTAATTATTCCTGCATTTCATAATTGGTTAAAGTGCAATTTTAATTATATTTAAATGCAAAATTTTTCTTTTTTAACATATTCTTCAATCATTGCAACATTTTTCAAAGGATCTTTTCAAATTTTTTGTTGTTGGTTATTTAAGAAAATTGAGCAACAGAAAAATATTAAAATGCTCAAGTATAGAAAATCCTCAGATAAGACTTAATTGAGTTTTCAAAAATGTGGTATAAAAAGTGAGCTAAAAATAATTAAATTAACACAAAAATAGTTAGTTTATCTTATTTTTACTTATCGAAAATGGAATTTCTGTGAATACAAAAATATTATTGATACAATTAAAACTCATTTAATTTTAGAATAATTATATATATTGCTTTTTGAGTTCTTAGAAAAATTTTACTATAAATATGCTATGAGTTACTTATCCAGCTTAACTTGAATGGTAGTTAACCAACATACCAAAAACTAAAAGTAATTACTTTAGTGAATGTTTTTGTTATGCTATTTTTACTGTGCAGCCGAAAAAATAACAATAAGTATCTTAAAGTCATGGTCGAATTTTTATGAACACCATAAAACTTACAGGAGAGTCTCTATTAAAAAAATGTTATGGCAGTATTTTTGATTTCCACATTAACAGTTTTCACAAAGGTGTGTTTTCAATCGATCATTCATCAACGGAAGACTGGCAAAAATAATGTATGAAAGTTATTGAAGGAAACAGCAAGTGTAGAACGCCCCTGCACGAACTGTTTCTTGTTTGGATTCAAATAATTGCTCTTGATTTGAGTTACTAAAATTTTGCAAATTTCAGCTTTTGTAAAATTTTAACTTAAGTTAACTTTTAGAAATTTGAAAAAAAAAATCATCACTTTTGAGAGGCATGTTGGCTTTCGCTTAAAGTTTTATATATTTCAGATATCTCTGTGAAGACATTCGAAGCCTTATGCAAGTCGCAGTTGATTTTATGCTTTTTAGTTTGCTTAAAAATTAAAAAAAGATGCCATTTCACATTAAAGAATATAAGTTTATTTTTTTGTATGCCCGCCATTCGTCGTAAAGTTATAAAGATACCAATTTTGGCAAAAAAGAAAACATTATAAAAATTGAATCATTTTCAATAGATGATCTCCGTCAGTTATTTTAGTTCAAGAAAGGTACAGAATAGACATTTTTCGAAAAAAAATAATAATAGTTTTATGGGTTTGTTTGCTAGAGTTGCCAACTTGTTAAAAAAATTATATGTGCTTATCTTTATTTATAAAATTTTTCTGTACATGGCTGTGTCACTGAACTTCTCCTTTGGTCTGTGTGTGTGCGGCTAAGTCTTTAGATGGTTTATTTTTGACCCGGTTAATGGCGCTATTTATGCTGAGGCAGTGTTTAAAATTGTATTTGAGAGTATAACTCAGAAACGAATTGAGAAATTAAAATGATTTTTTTACCACACCATTACTTTTTATGCAAACAAAATTACAAAATGAATAAAAATAAACAAAACAAAATCTTATCAAATAAAAATCAAAAGTACCGAGTAAGTACCCAATTAAAACCGAGTATATCATCAATATTTTATTATTATTGTCTTTTAACTAAAACCCTTTAAAGAAAAAAACCCTTTTTACGGAAAAAAAACAAAATAAATTGGGGAAAAGGTAAGTTTTTTTACAATCTCATTTTAAAAAAAAAAAATTTACTTTAAATTTCATAATTTTTTCAAATTTATTTTCTTTTAACTAAAAAAAAAACCCATTGTTAACGGAAAAAAAAAATAAAATGGAGAAAATGTAAGTTTTTTTCAAACTCATTATTTTGACATACCTAGATACATTTCACTTCACTCTCACTTCATCTTTTTTAACTCTTTCCGTGCTATGGTGTCACCAGTGTCACAAAATATAATTTAACAATTTTTAAAAACTCAAAAAATCATTTTTTAAGAATGATAAGCTTTGGAAAGAGAATTGATGGTTCTTACATTTCCATTAAAAAAAATTTAAAGATATGTTTTTATAACGATGCTGTGGCGGATCAAATTGAAAAAATTGTATTTGTAAAAATTTAAAACTATTATAAAAATTGAAAGTAAACATTGAAAATTATCGCGCACTTTTTTAGTATCAATAAGAGCTCAAAGGGAATGGAACTTATGTTTAAAATTTTAAATTTTTCAAATTTTTTCAAAAACTTTATTAAATTTCATTTGAACTGGGATGAGAATCACTATATCCGGAAAAAAAAAACACCTATCTTTCTACGATAAAACATTTCTCTATTTTCGATAAGAGCAATTTTTTCTTTTTTAAATAAAATTTATTAATAATAATAAATTAGAATAAATTTTCACATTTTCGAAGAAATATTTTTTCACTTGTGGAAAATGGAAATATTTCATCACTCTCTCATAACGATGAGTATTTTTCTGGCATAAAAAATTTCTAATATATAGAGAAAATTTTATTTAAAATAACAAATTTTTACATATTATATTTTGATAAAAAATTCACGAAGTATTTTCTTCAATAAAAACAAATTTTTTCTCAAAAACAAAAAGTTTTCATCTCTAAAAACTATATATTTTATATATTTTCCTTTTTCGTGCAAGTTTTTTCATAATTTTTATGGAATTTTTAGGGTCACATTCAGAGAAAAACATTCCCTAGAGCAAAGTCTATATCTTTTTCTCTAAATATGATGTATTTTTTTATCATAATCCGACAACACTTTTTTCTAAGTGTATGAGCTCTTGCCAAAAGTATTTTTAATGAATTTCTTTAATTTGATTTGTAAAAATTTTCCTAATTGTAAAAACTTCAAAAAGTTTAATTTGAACTGTAAAAGTTTGAATTTGAAACGGAAAAAGTTTAATTTTAAATGGAAAAGGTTTAATTTCAAGTTAAAGCTTTTTTCTAAAAAGTTTTTAATCCATATGAAGTTTGACTTGAATAGAGTTGGTTGAATTTGAGTTTTTCTCAAAAGTAAAAATTTGGTAGTGACCGTGGCATGCAGGTTAAGTGGGTGGCTTAGCATGTTCGGAGCCCGAGTTCGATTCCCAGTCGCGGCGAAAAGTTTTTTCAATAAAAAATATTTTTCTGATGGGTCACCACCTCTCTGCAGACAATGGCAAGCCTCAGAGAGTAAATAATGCCATGCAAAGCTTCTTGAGAATATGAACTTTAGCCGTTCGGAGTCAGCATAAAGCATGTAGGTCCAGTTCTCGGTTAGTTGTGTGCAAACGATTAATAACACACACAACACAATTGATCTTAAGAAACTTGGTCAAAGTCCTTTCAAGGGCTGAAATGGCCAATTTGTTTTTTTGTTTTTTAAAAATTTCCTTAAAAAATTAAGTTTTATGTACTCGATTTTTGTTATAAGTATTTTAGACCGGATCGAAATTTAGATTTCGCCGGTCGGGGTCTCAAAATTTAGAGAAACTCATTAAAATGATTTCTGCATACTTTTTTTTCAAATTGGAGAAAAACCGCCGAAGCAATTTTAATTCTCCTGAAGGTCCTTTTTGGTAAAAAAAAACAGGTTTTTTGCTTGTAACTTTTTATTTTTCACAGAACGCATACCCACATCTACTAAAATATTAAATTTCTTAGGGGAGAGTGGGGTGTTGTGAGACATGGGGTGTTGTGAGACACGTCAATATATGACAAAGTGGTAATGTTGTGAATGCTCACAACAACTGTAGCATATTTTCTCAATGGGATCCCACTTATTATGTGCACTCATCGCATTGACACGTGTTCCTAGTGTCTGTAACAATTTTGAGTTTTGATCGCGCTCTTAAAAGTTTTTTGTATAGTTTGTCTTTCTGCACTTTCCAAAAACATTGCCAATTCAAAGTAAAGGTAAATATTTATTTAAATGATCTATATTGCATTGTCTTTAAGCCCACCCAAGTGATTTTGCAAAAAATATTGTATGTGATGATGGCGCAATGGCCATTTGAAAATGTCGAATATGGGGTGTTGTGAGACAGTTATTTTTTGTTTTTATTTCATTATTTTTATAGCCATCATGCCACGTAATGCATATAAAATATCACCAAAGCCAAAAGGAAACGAGGCATCCATCCACCTAGTTGCAGCCATCAAAAAGAAACTGCCATAAAAAATAATTGTTTTCGGGCTGTCTATAAATCATATAATCTTGATAAATCGAGAGTGTATGGAACCCGTTATATGGAAAAGTAGACGTCAAAATTTCTTCCACATCGGCTTAAAATGATAAATTAGTCGATTTTGTTGCATAGCAAAGTGGCCAAACTGGCAGGAAACAAGTTTTTCCAATATTTTACAAATTAAATTGGTTTTTCATGGCGTCTGAGCTGAGCAGTGCACTAAAAAAGGTAAGTCCTTTGAAGTTTGATCCCCCATTCCAACAATCAAAACGTGGCCGGAAGCCTATGTATGCAACCGTATTTACAACTTCCACGAATGTGGCATTATTGAGGAAAAAATCCGATCAAAAGAAGGAAAAAAAACGAAAACAAAAAAAATCGCTGAAGGAACCAGCAAAGCGTATTCGTCATACGAAATACTTACCGGCAAGAGTTTTGTCACCAGGTGAGGAAGATGTTGACTTTTGCATCATTTTCAGGTCAAACGTGCCAAAAAGTTTGGACGAAAACAAAACTCTTCATCTGCAGTGTGCCAAAATGAAAACCGGTTATTTTCACTGTACTCGCTGCGAATTAGCCAAATCAGATGAAAGCGAATAATTTTCTTGTCTGTATTTTTAATTTTTCCTATTTCAATACAGACTTTTAAACAAAAACTGTCATTTTTTTATATTTATAGCAGTGTCTCACAACACCCCATAATTTTTTAAAATCCTAAAAACACATCTTTTCTTCAGGCTTCAAGAAAATTATTAAAATTTTTAAGTTTAAAAAAAAATGTATGCGCAGGATGTTAGGCAATTAAATAAGCAATTAAAAAAAAATATTAACTTTGAAAGAAGTTATCGTCCAAAAACAAAACCTGTCTCACAACACCCCACTCTCCCCTACTTATACAAATATTCTGATATTCAAAAAATTTAAAAATCATGTTCCATTATAATTCTTTTTGACCACCAAAAATTGAATTTTTTGATATTTTTAAAAAGGCATTTTTTTAAAACCGAAGGAAGGTACTAAGTTCTTCTTTCTTTCTGTGCATCGCTTTACTCAAAGCTGTGTGCGAAAACTGACAGAATGTGAGATATCGACTTTAGAAATCTGATAATATGAAACATTTCTTATTCATACAAACAATTAATTTCATTTTTTCACTGCTTTATCGTCCAGTTTTCGATAAATTTTTTTTTTTTAATCACATAGCTTTTATTAAAGCAATACACAGAACGAAAGAAGATCTTAATACCTTTCCAACAATAACAATTCCACGTAAATCTAATAAAAAATGTGTCTTTCACAGCGGTTTCAAAAAAATGCCTTTTTTAAAATGGCAAAAAAAATCAAGTTTTGGTGGTCAATAAGAGTTATAATAAAACAAAATTTGAACAATTTTTTAATGTCAAAATGTTAGTATGAATAAGAAATTTAACATTTAAGAAGATGTGCGTATGCGTTCTGTGTACAATAAAAAGTTACAAGCAAAAAACCTGTTTTTTTTACCAAAAAGGACCTTCAGGAGAATCAAAATTGCTTCGGCGGTTTTTCTCCGATTTGAAAAAAAAAAGTATGCAGAAATCATTTTAATGAGTTCCTCTAACTTTTGAGACCCCGACCGGTTGAAATTTTTTTTATCCATATAAAAATGATCCGGTCTAATGCATATGTAAAAAAATAATGAATTAGTTTTTGTTATTGATTACTTATACTTCCTTTTTGTTCTTTGCAAAACGAATTCAAAATTAAAACAAACCAAACTGATCCAATTGACAACTACACCTGTCATTGAATTGACGAAAGTAGCAAGTTTCAAAAAATGTACAGAAAACCTTAATTTCTGTCATAGATAATAGGTCTGTTCCCGTACTCTAAAGTTTTAGTCCAATTTACCAGTTTTTACCAGTTTTAGTCCGAGAAGCGTTCCCGTACTCGAAAAAATGGTAAAAGAGAGTGCAATTGAGAGAGTAATTCCCCTACTTGTCAAAAGTTGCAAGTTTTAGTCCGAGAAATTTCTTCGGGTAAAAATGGTAAAAGTGTCAAACAGCTTAAAATCAGCTGTTTACAAGTTAGCAAAGAAATTGCGTTACATCAAGACTTCTTTGAAACTATTAAACTGGAACCCAGAAACATGGGAAAAAGTGTAAAAACTAATATAAATTCTTAACTTGAGAATTCATTTCAATATTATTAAAAATCTAATGCATTTCGTCTGCAATGCCGATGCTCCACATCAAGTCAATACTGGACAAACTAATTTTTTTTTACAGTTTTTACAATTTTAGTCCGAGAAGCGTTCCCATACTTTTTTGTGTTTTTCTCTATTTTCGAAAGATTTTTTTCTCATTCTCAGACTTTTGACAGTTTTACCATTTTTAGTCCAAAAAGTACGGGAACAGGCCTAATAAGAACTTGTTACTTTGATTTTATGGTGCTTGAAAGACCGATTTACAAAACTTAAAAAATGTAGTCAAAACTAAACAACCTTTAATATGTCATGTTTTGCTGAACAACAAAACATTTGAAATGTTTGAAAAATAAAAGTTTACTTTTTTTTATTTTTTTGTGGACTAAGGCTACGTAAAGAGTAATTAATATGTACAAATGCTGTACGCTTTGAATAAATATCTCAAAAAATATGGAAGTTATGTGAAAAAACCTCTCTTCTCAAACTTATTCTTATTTTTTTTTTTTTATTAAAAGAAAATCAATGAATTTGTAAATATAAGATGGGTTTTTTTGATATATGAGCAATTTAAATATAATTTTAAAAAGTTGGCCACTCTAACATATAAAATCCACACATTTTTTCGATATATGCATTAATTTAATGAATTTGAAAATGATACTATCCTCACATTGAATGTAATGAACGAATTTAAAAAAACCAAACAAATATAACTTATTTGTAGCTAACTTTTCAACCATGACATTCTCTATAAAATGCCAAAATGATATGCTGAATAACAATATCAGAAATAAAATTTACATGCTATTCTACAGCGCCACTTCATATTAATACCTTCTCTAATGTAAAGAGAGCTTTATCAGAAGTAAAAACACATTTCTGTGAACGCTGCGACAACACATGTCGACTATTTATGTACAATAAAAATGTGTTTTGTCAGCGTTTACAAAAATGTCATAAATCAGCCATACTACAACAACATAAGTGAGCTGTATTAATGACATCATTGATGATTCATAGACGAAATTTCAACTGGGTTACTTTATGGTTATTGGGGCGTGCTTAAGCGTGTGTATGTGCATGTGTATGCATTGGTGTTGGTAGCTGTGAGTGCCATCGATAGGCGTTAAATGGACGTGATATTAACTGCATTAAGAGTTTGCCATAAATTGGCAATTTTATGGCTTCTGTGTAAAGCAGCTTATCACTTATAATTGTTGTTGTGTTCATTGCTGTTGTTGTTGTTGCTGATGTTGCTACTGCTAATGCTATTTCGGTACACAGAATACAGCGCTAAAAAATAGTTTTCTTTTTGACCTACATTTTTGCAATCACACACATATACAAACACACACACGTATAATGAAGCAATACAGAATACTATTTAAATAGGAAGTTTCTGTAAAATCATAACAATTGAATACTATTGAGAATTATATATTTAAATTAATTATGAAATAGTCGATTTGTTTGCTTGTCTAACACAGTTGCTAACAGCACAAATATTTGAATAAATTTTACCGCTATCAAATAGCTGTAACGTTAAAGGTTAAGGCAAAAACAAAAGCAACAAACAAACTGAGTACACAATGACAGCCTTCAACGATTAGTTTCCATCAATTCTAACACTACTAAATGACAATCGAAACGTTGTACATGTTGACAACATTTCCGTTTTTGTGTACAAAACGTACTGCAGCAGCGTGTAGAAGATTAAAAATATGCTTGACCTTATTTTTTTATGTCTGTAAACATCGTGCACAAGTTAGGAAATACAAGTGACAAATACAGCGTAAATGACACCGAAACAAGGGGAAAAAATATTAAAAAGTGAAACAATGAATGAAGCAAACAAATATATTGATGTTTATCTAAAGAGTTTGATAAAATTTCTAAGTCTTGCGAGTATAAAATTTGTTACCTTTAGGTTTGGAACCAACAAAGATTTGAATTTAAAAATAAATTTTCTGCAGGAATCAGTAACTGAATTTTGAGTTATGTGGAAAAATTTATTCAAAGCATTTTTTTTTAAATTTTAAAACTATTTGAGTTACTTAAATTAAGTATCTTAATTTTAAAATATATACAACAAGTACCTATATATTTAAAAAAACTTATGTTGGTTATAAAAATATAAAAGTTTGCACTAGAAGAGTGTATTATATGTTGAATGAAACTAAGCACATACATTTTTTCCAAAGTGTCCAATACAATGGACAAATCCATTGAAAGGGTTAATAAAGAAAAAACATGAAAAATTGATTTTCTTTAAGCTAAATTAGGAATCAGCGATGGTCACATATTCGATTTTAAATTGTTAAACAAAAATGTTAAACTAGTACAAATCTTATATATTAATATGTGAACATTAAAGTTTGTAGTACTCTTTTTTTGGTATTAAAAACTCAAAATTAATGAAACTTTTAAACTTATATCATTCGAAAGGTAAAATGATATACCTGAATGAGGGCGCTCCCAACCTTCTAAGAGAGAAATTAATTTTTGAGAAAAAACTTGCTCTTTGGTTGAAATGAAATTTTGTCGATTTTTTTTGGTCGAATTTGAATTTTTTTGATTTTTCAAAAGCAACAATTTCTTAAAAAAATGTAGTTTTATGCATTCGTCAATTGTGAAATTTGTAAAAAAATGTGCTCTGAATTCAAAAATTCAACTTTTCATGTCAATATCTTGGTTTAATTTTAAAACTTTTTCAATTTTTCTAATTATTTCTGTAAGTTTGTTAAATTTTCTTTCAAATGTGATAAAAGTTAAAGCAAAGTTCTAACCAAAAGTATTTTTAATGAATTTTCTTAATATTGTCGTTAGTTATTTAGCGTGTGTTTCAACGAAATGCCAAGAGAGAGAAAAAAACTGTCTCAAATTGAATGTTCTAAATTGGGAAGCCAATATCTCCGCCATCTGTGAATAGATTTCATTTATTTCCTTTTTGTATTTAAGTCTTATCAGTTGACTTAAAAAATATATTAAAAATTTAGCGTATCTTTTTTGCTTATATTTAAATAATTCATTCTAAAAAGAGAACACAAAATTTTTTTTTTTCAAAATATGGGGTTAAACCTATTTTTTTTTTTGTAAAATACACAAAAACTCTAATTTGCATTTTTGATTATTCTTTACCGGAATTCTGGTGAATTTATTTTGTCTTGACACTAAATTAATAAACTGTCCGTGCCATCAAAAACTCAAGGCTATCCCCTATGATTATTTTGACATAATTAAATTTTTTTTTAAATGTTGTTTTTCTATGTTTGAAAATATTAATAAAATAAACAATAACTTTTTTGAAGGAAATAGCTTTACTTTAGCTAATTGATCTCCAATCAATTGAAAGTTATGGCCTTGAGCTTATTTGAATCAACTCGCATCTTTATACCCTAAACCTGAAAGGTCAGGGTATATTAACTTTGTGCAAACGTTTGTAACGCATAGAACGAAGCGAGTCCGGTATAAAAAGTATATATATTCTTGATCAGCGTCACCACGTAAGTCGAGCTATCCATGTCCGTCCGTCCGTCCGTCCGTCCGTCTGTGTGTTGTCCGTATACACAGAATAAGAAGAAGGAGTTGAGATAATTGAATGAAACTTGGTACACATCGTCACATGGACCCAAGGATTTGCACTATTGAATATTTTTGGAATCCGCCAACGGACACGCCTACCTCCCATACAACGCAAAAATTGAAAACTGCATAACTCAGCTCATACTTAACCTACAACAATAAAATTTGATATGTATGTTTTTTATACAAACATAAAGATGTCTTCGAAAAATGAACGTCATCCGTTCACGGACACGCCCACCTCCCATACAACCCAAAAATTGAAAACGCAATAAATAAGCCTCTGTTTAACCTACAGAGCTAAAATTTAGCACATATATTTTTTATAAAAAAAACAAGATGGTTTTGAAAAATGGACGTCATCCTCATACGGACACGCCTACCTCCCATACAACCCAAAAAGTTTAAAACTCAATAAATAAGGTTATGTTTGTCTAGAGAAATTAAATTTGGTATGTATGTATTTTATACCAAAACTAAGGTGTGTTCAAAAATTGGGAGTTATCCGTCCATGAACACGCCCACCTCCCATAGCGAAAGCACAATAAAGGCATTAACTGTGAGCTACAGGAATAAAACTTGGTATGTGTAAATTTTTCATCACCATTTAAATGCAATTAAAATAAAGGCTTCATCCGCCCACAGAGACGAACATTTACAATAAAAATTTTTTTATTTTTTAAAAGTGGGTTTAGGGTATTTCATAGTCGGCCTAGACCGACTTTAGACTTTCTTTACTTGTTTTATGTTGATTACAAGTTATTGAATTCTTAAATTCTGTTATCAATACTAGAGATGGGCGCGTGAGTGATTTTTACTCACGATCACGATGTGATTTTGTCTAATCACGCACTCTCACGATCAAAAATAAGTTTTTTGTTCACGATCACGCACGATCATTATGGAATATTTTACTCACGAGTTCTCACGAATACGTTTTATTGGAAGAAGAATACACATAAGTTTTTATTAAAAGTGTATTTAGTGTATTTAGAGTACCTCTGGTAAAACCAGCATACAGGAAGGAGCAGAAGCACCAGAGAGGAAGATACAGCACTATAAAAAGAAAATTGATAAAATTTCTCAGCGCATTATTTTTTATTTAAAATTACCAAATTTGTTGCAAATTGTCGCTGACGTTTCGCAAAATAAGTAAAGAGAGCGAAGTTAGTTGTTGTTGCTTCTTTAGAAGTGGTCAGTGTTGCATTTTGTATGCAATTGGTAGCAAAAGCGTAAGAAAACATCATTACGAAATTTGCCACAGGTTTGAAAAATGTTGGTACACTAGTCGTGACACGAATAAATTTAAGTCACTCACGAGAAAATTTTAATCACGCACAATCATGAATTTTTCGTGATTGTTTTTATTGGTTCGCTCACAATCACGACAAAATTCGTGACACGCGCCCATTTCTAATCAATATTACGCTTCTCTCTACTGAATTTTTAGTTAGACTTAGCTGTGTAACCATTTAGACCACACACCATTTGAACATCAATCAGACGGTCAATCAAATTATAAACTTATTTAAGGGGTTTTCACGAGGCCCTGAGTAAAAGAGTAAAAAAGTAATGTGTAAAATTTTACTCTCAAGCCTCGTGAAGGCAACATAGTAATCATTGTTCGAAATTCCGGAAATTAGTTAAAACTATTTACAATTTCAGAGTCTGACCATCTTTTTATAGGTTTTTGCGTTTTGTTTTCTCAGATCCAGGCCCTAAATGAACAATATATGTATGCTTTATAAAAAACGTATTCTTATGAAATTGAAAAAATTTGACTTACTTCTAAATTTTTTTATTTTTGAATTTAATTTATTTTCACAGCTGATTTATGCTTCCATGCACACTAGCTAATTTTTTGAAATTTGTGCGCACATACATGCCTGTAATTGAGTTTGAAAAAATCAAACTGTCATTTTCTTACACTAGAGTAAAAATATATTTAAGTCAATGCCTGAGGTTGAGTAAAAGTGCAAGTTTTCATTCAAAGCATTTTGTTGTTGGAGAGTATTTTTATCCACGGGTCCGGACCCCCCCCCAGAGCCATCAGAAATATATGAAAGTTGTTGTCAATTGATTCTTTGCAATAACAAAAAAAAAAAATATACCTGAGATTGAATTTTCTGTGTACACCAGATCAAGTTGATTTTTGCAGATCTTATTTTTAACACCCATTCTCTAGGAAAAATCACGGGGAGTAAGAAAAATTTCACTTTTGAAAATTCCATACACTTAATGGGTACGCTAAAAAGTATATATTTACTTAACTTTTTTCCGGACCCTGCCCAGAACCAAAAGCTATCTACGCCACTGGTTTACAGTATTACTCTTATATAATGCTTTTAACGAAAACGTACAATTTTTACTAAGGTCCAAATATACAAAATTATACTATTTTTAAAACAGTTTGGCTGGCAATTTCATGGTTCTGAAATTTTAACTGATACTTGAAGAGTTAACAAAGCATGTCTGTTCTCTGAGAGAATTAATTTTTTAAATATGATCAACAACAAAAAAGTTTGATTGGTTCAATTATTTGATTTACGTGTGATTTGGTTCTTTTCCAATAGACGGAATGTGATAGTTTTCAGAATAATGATAATATAAAGTGATGTGGTGACCATGGCATGCAGGTTAAGTATGTGGCTAAGCATGCTTGGAGCCCGAGTTCGATCCGCAATCGCAGCGAAAAGTTTATTCAACAAAAACATTTTTCTGATCGGTTACCACCTCTCTGCAGACAGGAGGCAAACCTCAGAGAAAAAATAATGCCATGTTAATCTTCTTGAGAACATGAACTTTAGTCGTTCGGAGTCGACATAAAACATGTAGGTTCAGTTCTCGGTCAATTGCGTGCAAACACACACAACTCAATTGATCATAAGAAGCTCGGTCAAAGTCCTTTCAAGGACTGAAATGGCCAATTTGTGTTTTTTGTTTTTTTTATAATATAAAGTTTAATGTTAAATACTATAATTTAAAAGTATTACACGATTCGAAACTTTTGACTTTCCAAAACTTTTCCAATATGACGGTTGACTTTCGATAAGATAAGGAAGTATTGCAAATGTTTCATCTCTACAGTTTGAAAAATCTTCAGTTTGAAGCAATTTTTTACTAAGTATATGTTGAATTTATTCAATATTATGTTCAGAAACCAATGATATGAAGGGCAAATAAGATAAATGATGAGCAGAAATAATGCTTCAAAATGCATGTTAATATATAAAGACGAATGGCGCATCTAACTTAAGACTCTATTCTAATGATTCACATGATTCTAATGATGATTCACAAGTTCAGAGTTTTCAAAGTATATTCTTATGTTTCAAAAGTATTGCATTCGATCACATACTGTAATAATGTCTCATATGGTATGATCTCTTAGAGATAAGAATGTGAAATGATTTTATGAAAATCATCTTTTTACCTTTGCATCCGATGGCGGCAATACCGAAACATCATGACAATTCGGACACCAATATACCATATTCAGTTATAGCACTGGTTATCAAAAAGAGATGCAGTTTTTTTTTTTTAGATAAGGTCAGGTAAGCATTTTTAGAAATGCTTTGATTGTTATTTATGATTGCCTGTTTTGTTTAAAATTAAAAATCGAAATTATACAAATAAGTAAAAATAATACAAAAACAGTTTTTATAAAATTCAAAATAAAATTGCATTATAAAAATCAAGCAACAATAGTTCATGCAAGAAATCAATATTTTTTTATTTTTTTGTAAAAAACTTACCTAGTACACGCTAAACCACCGAGGCACTCCAGGGTTGCCAACATTCACACTGTCAAATAAAACATTAGTGAACGCTATCGTTGTGTAGGATCCACTTTATATGATTTGTTGTTGTTGTTGTACTGCTATAATGACGCGTTGTTGTAGCTTTCGTTATATGGTGTTATATATAGTAATTAAATAGTTGTTGTTGTTTTTGCTGTTTTTGTTGCCACTTTATTGCTATAATTAAATATATTTTATTGAACACTTTCTTTTTTTATTTTATATTATTTTTTTTTTAACAAAATGTTGAAATTTGAACAAATTTTGCGCTACCTTTATTAAGCTTGCCAGCTGGTTGCACTTTTATGCATTTCTTTATGACACTTAAACATTTTTTTTTTGTACGCTTAAGTATTTATTTGTTGGTTTTGTGTGTGTTGTTTCTATTTTGTTTTATCAAATTTTATTTTTTTCTGTTTTCGTTGCCAATCCAAATTTTTCGAAAAAAAGCACTGAAAAATGTAATAATTTTATTACTACAGTTTATAACTGTTAAATTTATGCAAGCGTGTTGCTTTAACTGGGTTTTCTTGTTACTTCCATATCGTGTTCTTATAACATGCGGAATAAACATGCGAGCGTTTTTTTTTTGTTTGTTATTTTTGTCTTTTTCTTATTTTGTTATTTTCTTTGCTCCAAAACAATTTCATTTGCCATTTCATATCGTTTCCGTTGTAATGTAAATAAAAATGTGAAACACGTTTTGTTGCACGCATTTCACACATGCTCAGTTCTACGTAAAAATGAAATGATTCGCTCTTGCTGCTAATCGCCTGCATGCGTTCGTTCACTCCCTAGAAATTCAACACTCTCATTCACTCTCGCTAAATTACTTTCTCTCTATGTCTGCTATCCAGTATAGTGCCTCTTCAAGTTAATTTAAGTTGAGCTCTTTTAAATTGTTGAATACTCAAAAGCTTTTACTTAACGCACACATACATAAAAAAAAAGGAAACAAAATTATTTGAAATGAGCTGCTTTTAAATTGGAATACATGACAACGGTAAGCACGATACTTGTTTTTGCTGTATAGACCATGCTCGAATTAATTTTTTTCGATAGAATATCTTGATTAATTCTAAGGTTAAAATTAATTCTAAACAAATTGTTAGTGTGGTTTCTTAACCTCTCTCTGTCTTCCAGACATAGTAGTCTACCAACTCAGTTGTTTTGAGTTAAAATTATTATATAGCATAGTCTTAAGATTGCTTTTATAACCTGCTTTACTTTTAAAGGAAAAAGTACCTTTTTAAAATTTAAGTAGTAACATAGTAGTAGAGAATAGTTTTTATTATTATATCTACAATGTAGCTCAAGTTAAAAAACTATGTATGTTACCTTGTTGATAGGTCATGATCTATGTACATATATTCAAATCCAGATAAACCTTCTGCACACAAGCTGGAAAAATATATAAAAAGCTGCTAGGTCGAGATGCGAAGAGAAACTAAAGTGTCGTAAATACAGGAATGCAACTTTAACAGCGAAAAAATCAAATCAACTCTACAGAGATATGAGAGACAATTTTCAGCTGACAAAACTAGAAGATAAACTAGAACAGCGGGGTGTGAGAATTATTGCCAGCGAATACGACGAATTATTGCCAGAAAAAGTGCCATCAGTATCACCAAATTGGTAGTGGCAATAATTCACAAGACATATGGTATTATCACCAAGTGAATTATTGCCACCAAAACAAAAGGTGACACTAATGCATATCTAAAGCTAATACGACGAATTATTGCCAGAAAAAGTGCCATCAGTATCACCAAATTGGTAGTGGCAATAATTCACAAGACATAAGGTATTATCACCAAGTGAATTATTGCCACCAAAATAAAAAGTGGCACTAATGCACATCTAAAGTGTATTATTGCCACATATTGGTGTCATTAATGCACATTAATATATGAATTATTGCCACTAAACTTAGCAAAACTCACATCTAATAGTACCACGACTGTGCATTTACGTCACGTGATTTATTATCATGTGTGGCAATTGAAAATATATTGGATAGCAAATTAATGCCAAGCAAATTATTGCCACAAAATAGGTAGTAGCACTTTCTTCATTTTTATGAGTCCATTCAAGACACCAAACGTTTCTTTATTATAAAGCCTTTTGCCCTTGTACGAAATATTAAAATTAACAACACCGATTTGGTGGCAATATTACGCTTCGCCTTACTTCTCAACCAAAATTGTATGGTTGCCGCATGTGATAATAAGCCATGTGACGTAAATGCTCAGTTCTGGTACTGTCTGATATGATTTTTGCTTCGTATAGTGGCAATAATAAAAACAGTCATGTGCATTAGTGCCACGAGAATTATTGCCACCAATTAGTGGCAATAATACACTGTAATATACTTGACAGTAATACCATATGTCGTTTGAATTATTACCACCACCAAATCAGTGGCAAAAAATGCACTTGGCGTCAATTTTCAACCTAAAGTGTATTAATGCCATATGTTAAAATAAACCATGCGACGCAATTTGCATGATTTGATTTTTAGTAAGTGTAGTGTCAATAACACATACAGCTATGTGAATTCATTCCACGAGAATTATTGCCACCAATTTGTGGGATAAATGCACTTTGTATGTAAATTATTGCCACTACCAATTTAGAGCAATAATGCGATTGGCGTTAATTCTTAACCTAATGTGTATGCCATATAATTGCATTATTGCCAAATGTGGCAATAATGCACGTGGCTTCAATGCACTGCGCCGATCAGCGGATATAAGTGGTTTAAGTAAACCTTATTATAGTTGTTTTTTCTTGCTCTGCCTTGGCCAATTATAATTTGTGTGACAGATTCCAGGTTTATTAAACTCAGTAGAAATCTCACTTGTGTCTCTCCAACTTAGTCCGTAATTTAGGTTAGAAATTCAAAATTAATCAGACGTCTATTAACCTCAGTTTTTTTTTTATTTTAACTTTGAACCAAGGATTTCAAATCGCAAACCTATTCAGTCCTGTCTGCCTTGGTTCGAAAAATGGGGTGATAATTTAGAATTTTCTATGTGTGGCGAAAAGCTATATCAACATGCTAATTTAAATCTGAGGCAAGTGTTATGCCACTACCTCAGTCAATTCAAGTTATCAAGCTATTCAAATGCACAAACCTATTTTACCATCATTACAACTTTCAAAATCGTATATTTTGATGAATTTTAAGCTTAAGTAGATAAGAAATGAGGAAATATTCAAGGCAAGGTAAAAGCCTATGACCATAGTCTGGCCGAGACTCGAACCCAGAACCTCTGTATTGGCAGTCAAGCACGCTTACCACTAAACTACCGAGACTGTTAAGGTCACACTTGAATATTTTAATAAAAGTTATACCTATTATCAGTTCTTATGGAGGGCGTACATTTTTGTAAAAACTTGAGGCCTATTTGAGGAAACTGTCAGGCCTCGGTCATGTCATTCCACCCTGAACAGTCAATACATCACCTGGAATGCTAGAAACGAAGTGTCAGCGTGAGAGTCTACTGCAAATCATCACAATTTTGCTAAAATATATTTTTATTCTCTCTAAATATAGCTCAATGTTTATCGGAATTTGAGCAATTTGGGTCTATGAATTAATTTTCCTATTCATTTTGACAAAAATTCTCATATATAAGGCATCACTGTAAAAAAAAGGTAACGTTTTATTGCAGAATGCACTTCAAAATTGATTCAGAAATTTCAACAAAATTGATAAATAAGCAAATTGAAACATCAAAAAATTCCCAAAAATCTCCCGTACTATATCAGTTGATATCAGCGATCGGTTATTTAGACTCAAATGACCGTTATATAAATCTTCATCGTAGATGCTTAAAATTTATTATTTCACTCAAGTAAACTATTGCAAGAAAATGATTCTGCATAAACAACAACAATCAGATATTAAGCTTCAATTATTTACTCAGGAAAAATCTTAAACTGTGCCCATTACGCCAATTTGTGTGTGTTTTGCGAACATCAATTTGACCGCTTATATTAAAACATTTACGCTCTGCGAACTCCAACTGGGTCAACAATTTATGGGATTTGGCCACTAGCCAATTGAAGATGCTGTGCTGCTGTTGAGACATTAAAAACGTATAAAAAAAAATATATATTGTATATAACAATCAAAAATTTTCGTTGAAAGTTTTTAAATAGATTCCATACATTTGCAGAAGATTCGAAGTTGAAGTTGCGCGCCCCTGTCCGAAGACTGCAGACTACTTTTGAGCCTGAGCCAATATTATAAAAAGCAGTTCATTGCAGCGTATACGCCAAATGGCAGAGTTTTGGATTTAAGATATAGGCTTGCAAAATTCAGAATGCAAAATTTTACTTTACATAGAAGGAAAGAATGCTCAGTTCAAAAAAGTTTACTAGAAAAAATAACGTATAGCTTAAATATGCTCGGAAAAAAACTGTGGAGAGCATCTATCTATAAAACTGTATAAGTAGAATAATTTGAACAAACACTTTTCTTTCGATTTCGATTTTCATGACAATATATGATGGATATGATTTTAGAGAAAAATACAAACTTAAAAAGAATAACCAAATCTTTTTAAACACTACTATTTTCTTGCATATACAAGCATATCTCATAAAAGGAACATCGGGTCGTATGAGTAACATTAATTTATATAAATATTTAGAGCAGGGTAATGCTACGTTTACACAGAGAGTTATGTTTGAGTTACCAGTACAAAGCTGAGTTTTCCCATTTAACGAGAAATAAACTCTTGCGTTACCAGTACAAAAATGTACGATTTAACTCAACTTAACTCATTATATATTCTGAGTTTTTATGACTCAATATAAAAAGTGCCTAAAAGTACACTACAAAATAAAATAAATGTTTATATTCAGTGGTATTTTTCATGAAAGAAACTTTTTTTACAAGAACTGTCAAAATAGAACAGTTGATTCGTTAATTATACAATTTATTTTTTTAACTATATGTTGTTATTTTGTTTAAAAAATGAGTAAAAGAACTTCGAAAAGGATTTGGGCAATAGTGGGGAAAGTAGTTTTCATCCAAATATGGGCAGAGCTTTCGCATAGCAAGAAAAAACGCATGTGTACGCAGAGACACCAGCAGCATTGTCGGCAAGTTTAACTCAATTCTACTACGGTATCTCTGTATGAACAACTTCGGTTAAATGTTAGTTAAAATTAACTTAACTCTCTGTGTAAACATAGCATAAGGTTTTAAAAGCGAAAAAAGGCACAAATTCGTGATTTGTTTGCACCAATATGAGTAATATTTTTTTATATATGCATTATTGTATAACTTCTGAAGTATATTATAAATAATATTCAATAAAAAATATTGATAAATATGCCAGTGACAGCGAATCTCCGGAGGCGCCTTGAAAAAATTTGTTTTGCGGTGAACATGATAACTCGTTACCGGATCATCTGAAGAAAAGTATATATGCGTTTTAAGGATGATATGTTTTCCCAGGTAATCAGAGAGTGTTTTGCTGCAGCACTTGCAGGTCAAAAAATAGATTTTTGAGCAAAAAACTATAATTTCAGAAAAAAAAAAAAAATTCCAAAGTGTTACCTCATGAATTTAGTTGTAACTGAGTGTACTTAATTTCAAAACCATCGTTTCTGCCGTTATGGCTGAAGAGTGTTCACCGACTTTGAGAACACAACTTGTGGGAAAATAGCTTTAAAGTTGCTTTAAAGTGTACACGTACGTTGTTTATACGTTCGCGGTACACTTACTTAAAAAGAAGTAAGTGTGAGTTTAATTCGGATGGACTTCAAATTTGAACACAATATTATTACGATATTGTGCATTAATATGGACAAATAAACAAATGGTTTAAAAAAAAACGAATGAAAACCTTGCCCTGACCTTAAAACTGTAGGTTACAAATATATGTGTGCATGGCTGTCATGCATTGTAACGGTGTAACTTAAGACCAATAAATTGGAGATTGTTAAGCTTAGCTCATAACTCATACTTGATGAATTTTTGATATGTATGCCCAGGGGTCCATAGAAGTTGAAAGAAAAATAATTGACATGAAATGGGTATTTGAATATCCGACAGGCATTGGTGCCTATACCATTTACTTTATTTCATTTTCAAACACAACAATTACTTTGACTTGTCTGCCAAAAAATACCAATTATTACATGTTTATTAGCAGAAGTACATATTAGCAAAAAATACAAATTTTTATTATTAACTGTTTAGAATAGAAATACCCATTATAAAATAGGCCCAGTTTCGTTGTTCTTGAATTTCTTCATGGTTCTAGTACTTTTATTTTAAGACTCATATTTATGTGTCTAAGTGCTCATATACGACTCCGATATGTGCTTGTTTTCCTATCTAGAAAGGCACACAGATCTGAGTCCGAAATATGACTCTTAAGAATCCGAAGTATGTGTGCTTTCAGTGTCTTATAAGAGTCATATTAAACAAACTTTTAAGACTATTAATAATTATGAAGCTTTTGTGACTCATACTTATATTGAAAAAGTTGCTCTAAAATATATTGATGTTCACTAGACCGAATCGAAAAAAAATAATTAAGGTTCCGGTGTCTGAAATAAGAGTTTGGGCAGAGAAAGTACATTAACAGTGCGCTCCTCGTTAGCAAGAATGTTTTTAAGCAATGGTCGGAAAAATTTTTTGGGTACCCAACAAAGACTGTAACAAGATCTTAATGTATTTATAATTCTTTTTCGAACACATGGTATCGCAAATTATTTTTGATTTCAATATTTTTTTAAATTAAAAAATACTAAAATTTATTATTGCCTTAAGAAAGAACATTAAATTTAATGAAATTTTGGCCCTTCAATCATTGCAAGTGTTCTTTAAGAAGTACATGTTATGAAGTTATGATTTTTGAAATTTTTCGAATTGATATCTGAAACACCCTGTCATCCTAAGAATTGAAAAAACTGAAGTTTAAGTCGAAAAAGAAAAAAAAAAATTGTACAGTGTACTCCCTGTTAGCAAGAAACTTTTAAGAACCGCATTGAAAAGTATGCCGTTGTAGGGATTGTAACAAGATCTTCAATTTTTATAATTTATGTTAGACAATAGGTTGCCCCAAATTACTTTTGTTTACGTTTTCTTACGTTTTTTCTACAAAAAATAAAATTTTTTAAAAACATATGAAAGAGCATCTATATAATTAATAGGCTAAGGTTTTTTTGTGACTTCAACTCCTCCCAGACCAATAGACCGATTTTATCGATTCGGATGTCATTTAACCAGGTTTTGGCTGTATATGTGCAAACCACTTTTAGAAATTGTGATTTCACTTCAGGGGGTTGCCAACCTTTTAAAAGAGAAATAAAATTTTTGTACAAAAAACCGTTATTTTATCGATTTGAAATTTAGTTTGAGAAGAGCTTATAAATTGATCGAATTTTAATTTTTTTTAAACTAAAAATTTTTAACCAAAATTATCTTTTATGCATTCCCCAAATGTCAATTGTCCGAAAAATGCAGTTCCAAAATCAAAAGATCCACTTTTCGAGCAAACAACTCAGTCAAATTTTAACGGTTTTCAAAATTTTTTTTGTTTTTCTTAATTTTTGTTCAATTTTCTTTGAAATGTGTTGACAATTTTAGTAATTATCTCACCAGATGTATTTTTAATGAATTTTCTTAATATTGCCTGTAGTTGCTTAACGTGTATTTTTACCAAACGCCAATACAGAGAAAAAAAAATCTCTGAAATTTAACGTTCTATATTTGGAAGCGAATATCACTGTCAGTTTATAAAAAAATTAATTTATTTCTTTTTTGTATTTAAATGCAATTAATTGACTTAAAAAAAATGTTAACATTTTTACCGTTTCTTTATTATTTATATTTTAATCATTGCCTTTAAAAAGAGTCCACTTAATTGAATGTTTTCTCAAAAAATGGTGTAAAAATTGTTTTTGTTGTAAAAATAAAAAAAATTCAAATTTGCATTTTTTATTTTCTTTTCTTATATTGAGTTTTTTTAAGGCGAATTTGTTTTTGTATGGCAAAAAAATTAATAAATATCACAAACATCGTCATCGAAAAACAAGGCTACCTATTTTATAATTCGTTATTATTTAAATTAGTTATGTTTTATAGCTTTAAAAGTTAAGCAGCGATGTTGTTGAATAGTAATAATGTTTATCTCGGTAGTTATATTAGTGTAAGTCCGTCTTCGTATTTTGACAGTTACATTTAAAATTTTAGTGTCAGATCATAAGTTTTAAGCATTCAGATGATGATCTTTTATATCATTATTGAGACTGAATATATCGTTATTGAGGAAAAAGCTTCTTGAATAGAATATCATAAATTAATCGTCTATAATGTTGCAAGCATTAAATTTTTATTGAATTGCTCGAATTCGGGCAACAGGTTTACTAGTTTAATTTAATTCTTAATAATGAACATTGGGCAATGGTTGAAAGGTCAAAAATACATTATATTTATTATTCTTTTATTAAACAATTTTAGTATGTTTAAATTTGAAAAATAAAAATTGTAAACAAAAATAATTCGGGGCACCCTGTTTTCTTAAAAGTATTATAATTACTTAAGATCTTATTACAGTTCTCATATTTGCATACTTTTTTTTTTGTGGGGGTTCCTAAGAAATTTTTTTCGACCAGGGCTAGCGAGAAATACACTGTAAAAACAATATTTTTTTTTATTTTCTCGACCTAAACTTTTATTGCACACAACGGCACGTCAACTTTATTTTTTCTATATGTACCCTCCTAAATTGCTCAAAATATGGTTCTTTTCTCAGTCATAATTATAAACGCTCAAAAAACCAGCATTAATAAGAGTCTGTTTTGAGTTTTAATTATGTACTAATTATGTACGCTCATAAGGGTTCATAAATAAGAATCTTATCTGAGTTATAATTCTATGTGCTCATCAAATCATCAGGAATATTACTCTTTTCGAACTTAATATTGAAAAAAAAACTAACAGGAGTCATAACATTTTCCACCCTTGTAAATGAAGCACCGTCATCATTCATCCAATACATAAGATCACTTATAACATACGCAGATACCAGACACATCATAATTCCAATAATATTTCTATATCAAATAATTCTATACCAAAACTAAAAAATTCACAAAAAATGCACTCAGAAAAAACATCTTACTTTCTCCGATAAAAATTTTCTCTATTTTCAATAATAGCAATTTTTTCTTTTTCAAATAAAATTTCACATTTTCGAAGAAATATTTCTCCACTTGTGGGAAATTGAAATACCAATTTCATGTCTCTTATAATGATAATTATTTTTCTCGCACACAAAATATTCTCATTTAAAGAGAAAAATTTATTGAAAACTTGTTTGAATTTTGATAAAAAAACCATTTTGTGAAGTATTTTCTTAAATAAAAACAAATCTTATCTCAAAAAAACAAAAGTTTCTTCTCTTAAAACGATATTTCTCTTTTTCATGGAAGCTTTTATCATTTTGAGGGAATTTTTAGGATCACATTGAGAGAAAAGCATTCTCTGGGGCAAAGTCTATGACATGTTTCACTTAATATAATGCCTCTTTTCTCATATTCCGAGAAACTTTTTTCTGAGTCTGGGCATAGTTCACTTACACACATGACCATCTTCCATACAACCCACAATAGTAAAAACCCTATAAAAAGGTTTATATTTGGTCTATAGTGAAAAAATTTGGTGTGGGAGTCCAATGAACACCTCTTCTATCTACCAATGAACACGTCTAACTCCCATACAAGCCCAAAAACCTATATAAAGAAACTTATATTTAAACTTCAGAGATGAAATTTGTCAATCCTGTATTTCATATGAAAACTAAGAAACTTTACTTCAACTGAAACTTGAAAAATTACCTCCGGCAATAATTAATATAATATCTTTAAAGTAGATTATTTATGTAAAAAAATGAGTTTTTGTCTGCATAAAAAGAATATTCACCAAAATAGCAACATATCGTGAATATTTTCATAACAAAAAGTTTTATCTGACTATATTTTTTTTTTTTCGTGAAATTATAGCTTATACCAAAATTATTAGCGTCAACTATTGTGGTACAAGCTATAAATATTTCTACATACAAAAAACATCTTCAAAAGTGACACAACTCAAAATTTTAAAATTTTCAGGAGAGGCAAAAAACTACTTCTTTTTTCAAAGCAACTTCATACAAAAGATGAACACAAAATGATTTATTTTAAAATTAAAGAGCAATCAGATTAAAACAAAATTTTAACAGTCGATGGAGATGTGCATTACGTATTGGTTTGTATTAAAAAGTCAAAATTGAAAAATTTTGAGTTGTGTCACTTTTGAAGAGGGTGTGCGATATGTTATATATATTGCAAATACATATATAATAATAATACTCAAGTATACCGCTTTTTCATTGATATGCATTATATTCTTATTTTTTCAAATTACCCGAACTATTTTCTTACATTACTTAAAACGTGTGAGTGCTTAGTTTTTTTTTTTTTGTTTGCTTATGACAATTTTAAAGTATGTTTGACACGAATAACTTTTAATTTTTTTCACACAAAACCATTAACAAATTGAAACAATGTGCAATTGCAGAAGAAAACATTAACTTAAACTAACTTGAAAATTTGTTCAATAAATGCTTAAACAAGTTCTCAAAACCAAGTCTTATTAACCTCACACGATTGTTGCTTATTCTATTTATCGATCAAATAGATTTTTTTTTTTTTTGTGGAACGTCGGTACAAACACCTCGCGCGTTGTCAATCATTACAGCACGTTCGACGTAAACGTTTCGATGACAAACAAACAAATACACACACACACTCAAAAAATTCTGCTAAACGCCGTCAAAATAGTAGATTTCATTAATTTTGAAAAAAAATTCAAATTTTTGCAAAGCTTTTCGTTTTATTTTAATAAAAAGCACAGCATGTTTTCAGGCACTAATATTCAGCAGCAGAATTTCCGTCAATTTGTAGCAGGCGTTTTATTAACGCTGACGCTACTAGCTCCAACAGCACTTTAACTAGGCTTTGAACGGAACACAATAACGAGACGACGACAGAACACAAGGTAGTTACGTAGAAACGAAGATACGAAGCAAGAATTGAAGAGATACGAAGCAACCAGCTAGCCATGGCGTTGAGCGAACGGAAACACAGTGCCCTAGTTTTGCTCGATACGCGGACACACACACACACACACAAACACACACACACATCTGCACATGACCAAGTTTTCCCTTAGTTCCATACAAACAAGCAGCAACACGCACAGCAACACTTACACACACACACACACACATATGCAGAGCACGCTTAGAGCAATGCTATAGTAAGCAATGCCAACAAATGGTGGACCTCCTGCTTTGCACTTCACCTCTGTACTTTTCGGTACGGTTCAGTTCAGTTAAGTTCAGTCAAGTTGTGTGCGGACGAAGCAGTGACGGCGCAACAAAATAAAAGCGCCGTTTGTTGTTCGTTGTTCCTTCGCATTCACAAATATTCTTCTGTATCTACATTGTATATATATACATATATTTGTATGTATATAAATAAATATATATACAGCAAATATATTTATATATATGTGTGTGTGCATATCTATATAATCACAACACATACAGGCACACTCACGTGCAAAAGCAGAACCACTACATTGGCAATAAAACGCGATAACAACAACAACGCCAGCTGCAACAACAGCAACTACGACAAATGTATCTCCATCGTGCTCGTCATAGTCATCGTCGTCGTCGTCGTCGTCGTCGTCGTCGCTGTCGTTGTCGAAGTCGTCGTTGTTCTACTTGCTTTACACAACTAGCTCGTCGTATGTAATCCCTGCACAATATCTATACAAGGAAATTATCCTTTTTTTTTTTCTTCCTCGACTATTAATTAACAATTAATGTAGTTAGAACATGAATAAAACAGTTAAGTTTTCCATTTTCACTGGCTCTAAGTATTATTTCAATTAACTTTTAACTCATTTCAACGCATTTTTATGTTTTATGTCTATTTATTTTGTTTGATTTGTTTTTATTTTTTATTTAATTTAATTAATTTTATTGCTTATTAAACCGCTGGTAGTGAAAATTTTGCGTTTTCCTTAAAACAAAAATGTTTAGTGCACAGTTAACGTTGACTTCTATGGGTACCGAAAAATTTTCCCAATTTTCATAGCCAGCGTTTTTTTCTTTTGCCTTTTTTTTTTTTTTTCTTCTTTCATCATTCATTTCTAAACTTTTATTACCGTTGCAATTGCGTTTTTTCGTGCGACGCAGCACAATTTCGTAGCAAAATTTCGTTTTGCATTCAATATTTTTTGTTAGTTCTTGTAAATTTTTATGATTTTTCCTTAATTTTGCCCAGCTAGTTTTCAAAATTTTCACTTCACACTTTTTGTGTGTATATATATTATAAATTCTTCAACTCTCGACCGCAGCGCACGCGAACCTTTCTCGTTTATAGCGAATACAATTCTGAGGCAGTAAAATTTTGCCCAAGTTTTTCCTCAGTGCTAGTGATTTTTTGCCACAGCTAAACAGAGCTTTTGCTGAGAGTTATGTCGGGCGTTTGAGTTGCGTTAAGTGGCAGAGCGGATTTGCCGAATCGATACCATGTTGCGCTGGCGCCTATTTGTTGAGTGTTCTATTGTGTGTGTTTGTGTGTGTGTGTGTGTGTGTGTGTGTGTGTGTTACAGCGTGTCACTATGCTCAACGTTATGATATGTAGTGAAAATTATTGTTTTCTTTTCGCTCTCTGTTTTTAATCATTTCGCAAGTGTTGATAACAGTTTTTTCACACAAACACATGCTTCAAAACGATTTTTGTTTTGTTTTGATATACTTTGCAGAAATTTGCGCCATAAATATTTCATATCCGTTTCCGTTTCATTTTCATTTTCAGTGTGAATCACTATGTATGAATTGATGGTTTTACTTAAAGTCGCTCGCTTCTCTAATCATTTTTGACATATTGTTATGTCAAAGAAATTTTGTTACCTCGTGGCGTATGAGTAACTTTAATTTCTCATGTCTAGAAAATGAAGCAAAATAAAATTATTTTTTAAAAAATGCATATTCAAAAGACAAAATTTATATTTGACATACATTTGATTCCTACTTTTGCAACCGATGTTCTTGAAGTGCCAAGCACAAAAACTAAATGTGCTCATCTCCAAAAATTGTTATCATCTTTATATAATATTTGCTACCCACCGCGTTTCTAACTCTCCAATTATAAGAATATTTGTACTCTTCATTTAAAATTATCAACTAAAAATAAATACAGTTCTTTTATGACCTATAAAAAAACACCTGCTCAGTATAATAAATACAGGGTTATTCATTTGGAATTTCAGGCAATGCAGCCCTGTATTCGGCAGTTGTCAAATGTTCGTGTTATCCAAGAATAACGGACAATGAGTATTTCAAACCTTGCCTTGCTCAAACAATTTTTTTAGCTCTCGAACTCTGTCATTTTTAGTTGAACTTTTCTTTGGGTTGCTAGCTGGGTTGCTAGCTATTTAGTGCACACTTAAAAATTCATATTTTTTCCCCAATTTTTCTAAGAAGTTAATATAAATAGATTGTACTGAAGCAGGTATGTAAAAATAAATGTTAAGTGGTTTGGATGATATTGTTTTTATTTAAAATTAAAAATTGTATTTTAATAATGGGTGTTTTATGAGGATTTTTTTTTTAATTTTTGAATATCCGAAGAGTTTTGTTATATGTGGCTGTCTGTGGCTGTACATTT
This sequence comes from Tetanocera ferruginea, assembly GCA_958299015.1. NCBI lineage: Eukaryota > Metazoa > Arthropoda > Insecta > Diptera > Sciomyzidae > Tetanocera > Tetanocera ferruginea. The sequence continues at coordinate 139,481,184 of OY282642.1, forward strand.
TTCTTCATAAAACAAAGGTGTTAACATCTTAAAAATATAAATTTGTTGTCCGCTTTGTTCCGAAAAGTGCTGCATTTTTAATAAACCGTTTTTATAAACCGCAGAGAAAACAGACACTTTTTTTAAGCAATTTTTTAACAAATTCATAACTCAGTCAAAAACAAACATTTTTCCATTTTTTTTATTATTGTAGAGAATTGAACAAATTATCAGACAAAAAAATTCAAAAAAATATACACTCCAACATGGTTCTATATAGAGCTCCAAACTGACGGCAGAGAAAAAAAAACGGGGACTCGTGGTTGCAACGCTGGGAATCGCAAAAATTGTCCGATCTGGAAAAAAATTACTTTTAAATCTAAACAAAATTGGTTATCGTATGACAAGAGCTTTTTTAAAAATTTTTTTTTTTCAATTTTTGGTAATGTTCCAAATTTGAAAGTGTGTTTTTCCGAAAAAAATATTTACTTTAAAAATTCATAAAAAATCGAAAGCAAAATTTAAAAAAAAAGCTTGCGTCATCCGATAGCGGCTCAAGTTTAAAAAAATACAAAAAAAAGAAACATTTCGTCAAAAAATGAACCCGCTAGTGCCGCAATCAGTACGAAAACCATGGTTTCGAGATAAATGCGTTCAAAGTTTGTACGTAGGTACAGCTGCCATACGTAGGTAGCGCAAAAATTAAAAATGCGCTCTCACTAATCCGGCTGTAACTTTTGAACCCGTAGGAATTTTTGCATTAATTTTTTGCTTAGAATCTTAAGAATATTTACTAAAATACAATATTATAAAAAAAAGTCGATTTGAAAAACGGCCAATGTCATGCCCCCCTTAAACCCAAAAAAAAACTGGTAACAACTTCATAAAGCCTAAAGTTTTCATGATATCGCCATGAAACTTAGTACATAAGTTTATCTCTTCTATTTAAATGTCAGGTTTAAAAACGAAAAAAATCGGATAAAAAGTGCGCCTACCTCCCATATAAAGTGACGTCATCAACGTGGTAAAATATTTATAAATCTCATAGTTTTTAAGATATCGACTTGCAACTTGACGCATACATTTTTTTTCTTTAAAGTAAATGTTAAAAACTATCAAAATCTGACAAAAACTACTCTTACCTCCCATATAAATGGCGCTATCCGATTTGTGCTTCTTTTTTCTAGAAACTGTTGAAACCCAAAATTAAAAAAAAAAATTTTATCACATGTTGCGTTTTGTTGTTAGTCGTATTCTTCCTATTCTAAAAACAGCGATTCAGAATGAGTTCCGAATTAAAATGGCATTGATTGTAGATGTACCTTTTTTTTATTTTATTGACATGAGTTAGGTAACTCATGTACCTAACTCCAATGATGGAAATACAAGCCACAGATTTTTCGCGGACCCGAATTAAGCAGCAACCATTTTTATTTAAAAATATTATTAAATATTATTTAAAAAATTATAATTTTATCCAACTAAATTGTTCTGGATACTCCACTGTGAAGCGAAAAATTTGTAATAATGTGAAGAAATTTTAAAAAAGTGCATCGGTCACAGTTTGTAAATATTAGCTGTGTTTTATTCGTTCTGGTTTAACCCATGATATAATGAAAAGAAGGTAGCCTTGACAACTGCCTTTTTTCTCACGAGAGTCGATTGGCTACTGTCAAAAAGTCGAACAGCTGACACGAAGCACCAGCGCTAAAATAGCAACGTTGCTGGAGTTGTCAAAAATTTTAGCAACGAATGGAGGGGAAATTCAGAGGCTGAAATGATGTATTAAAAACGATTAATTAACGCTAATAATGATCATTAGTAGAGGAGTTCGAACAGATTTCATCGTTTATTGCCCAAACTGTAAATTAATTCCAAAATCTAAGTAAGCCATTTCAAAATAAATAATTTCTGTGATATTTTTCTATGACTATCTCTTGTGGAAACTTTCTTGAGAGTACATTAAAGAAAGGATTATGGCTTCACTAGTACGTAGTGGAGAGGATTAGAGTCTATAGTGTCCAAACCTTCGATGGTGCGTAAACCAAGAGTAAACCATATTTTTAATAAAATTTTTCCTGTCACAGCAATGTGATTGCCATTTCAAAGAAACATTTATTATAGAAGTTATAGAAGAAAATGACTTCATCATTAGGTTCTGGACAGGATTAGGATCGATAGTGGCCAAACCTTCGATGGTGCGTCAAATCGAAGTATGCCAAACAAATTCTATGATTTACGCACCATCGAAGGTTTGACCGAGGCAGTTTGCCATCCATATAGAGGCAAATTGGCCAAAGAAAAGTTTTTCGTTCATAGCTTCCGTGCAAAATATATTATGGTAGGAGCACATATACCAAAAAATTGAGAAAAATCATAGAATTTGTTTGGCATACTTCAATTTAACGCACCATCGAAGGGTTGGCCACTATAGGTCCTAATCCTGTCCAGATCCTAATGCTGAAATTAATATTTTCACTGGAACTTCTATACCAAATTCCCAGAAGTGAAAGTCACATCGTTATGACGGGAAAATAATTTGTAAAAGGATGGCATGATTCAATTTGACGCACCATCGAAGGTTTGGCCACTATCGATCCTAATCCTGTCCAGAACCTAATGATGAAGTCATTTTCTTCTATAACTTCTATAATAAATGTTTCTTTGAAATGGCAATCAGGATCCTTTCTTTAATGTACTCTCAAGAAAGTTTCCACAAGAGATAGTCGTAGAAAAATATCACAGAAATTATTTATTTTGAAATGGTTTACGTAGATTTTGGAATTTATTCACAGTTTGGGCAATAAAAGATGAAATCTGTTCCAAATCCTCTACTAATGATCATTATTAGCGTTAATTAATCGTTTTTAATACATCATTTCAGCCTCTGAATTTCCCCTCCATTCGTTGCTAAAATTGACAGCTCCAGCAACGTTGCTATTTTAGCGCTGGTCAACGAAGCAATAAGAAGTGAAATCGAAAAGAACAAATAACAAATTAAACATTGTGCTCTAATCAACAGATTGTGATTTAATAAGTTGAATTGTGAATTTTTATAAATAAATAAACATGTCATATCGGAATGAAACAAAGTATTGTGTTATTTCATTACTGTCCGCCATGATTTGCACAGTTTTCATTCTGTTTATTCATTCTCTCTCTTCGTTGCAAAAATTGATCAGCTGTTTTTGACAGATGCCCATCGCTGAAGGCAGCGAAAAGAACTGTCACGGCTACCTCCTTCCTTATATCATGGTTTAACCTAATCAACGAATAGATCGCATTGGTTAAACTTTTTTAAGTTTAGCTTCTGACCGCTTGGGGTATTGTCGGCGACGACAAGACCAAACAGCTGGTTTCAAAACAATTAATAGAATTGATTCAGCACAGAGGTGCACATAAGAGCTTCGGGGAGCCCTCGGCTTTCACAGACAAGTCGTGTGTGCGAAGCTGCCGAACTTCTTCGACGATAGCATTGAATCAGTTTGTGTTTGATCTTCACGGAGTAAGCATCTTATGCGCAAATTGTTATGTTGAATTTTTGTCTTGTACACACATACTTAGACAAAAATGTTGCGTATGTGTTGGAAGCTCTGCCAACGCTGTGCATCACTGATTCAGCAGCATATTAACGCTCGTTGGCTGGACCTAGCAAAAAAAAATTAATGCAATAAAATAATTAAAAAATTATAATTGAATGTTACAAAGATTCCTCTGCTCATGAGATCTTACATAACTGCCGCCATTCCATATTTCTTCCAAACAGGATGCTTGAAGTCTTCTAGACGGCTGCCAAAGGCATTAAGCAATGCACTCATTTCCTCATGGTACTGGGTGACTATGAATCAAGGAAAAAAGAAAAAATAGCGACATCTATGGGGCCTTAGCGAAACAAAAACCAGTTCAACGAGATGAACCAGCGACTGAGCTAGTTCATCTCTTTGTTAGTGTTCCGCATGTAATTTTGAACCTTTTTGGTTTAACTAGAACGAATAAAACACGCCTATTGTAAGTCATGTGCATCATCGTAACGTTAGTCAGTGGCGGATCTACGGACAGAAAGTGCTTTAGCACTCTGCTTCATTAGTGTGGTGCGTTCGCTTCGGTGTAGAACAAAGTAACGAAATTTTACGAATAATTTAATAATAGGGGTATTCACGATTCAGTGCAGTTGCCAGTGTAGTTGAGGACTTGAGGACTTGACGACTTGTGCACTTAACAAAAACAAAATATACGTACGTCTACACAAAACAAAATCTATACAACTACATTTCTACTATTGCCTTAAACTTGAGGACTTGAGCAGTTGTGTAGTTGTGTAGATTGAAAAATTTTACAGGTTTGAAATAGTGATGCAACATTTAAGAGTTTAAGTTTCAATTACTTGATAAATAATAATCTCATTCAAATTATAATAACAATCTCAATAAAAATTATAATAATAATCTCAATTAAAATGTTGGTGTGCTCACAAAAACTTAACTGCACAACTGCACAAATCCTCAAGTCCTCAACTACACTGGCAAGTGCACTGAATCATGAATACCCCTAGTGTCAACACTTGTGTAGTAAAACCAACAATTTTAAGTGAGCTTGCCAATGTGAATCTAAACTGTGGCAGCCGTGGTCGTGCGCGCTTAGTATGTGTGGTGCCAGCCAACGAATCCCGAGTACAATCCTCACCTCGGGCAAAATTTTTTTCAATACAAATAAATTTGTCTGTTCGGCCCTCCTCTCACCTCTCTGCAGACAAACAGAGAATGGCAAACCTCAAAAGGCAAACCTAAGAGCGTAAGCATTGGTACGTTTACATGTTTACAGTCTAAGGCAGGCAGGCAGGCAATGTGAACAAGCGAGATAGATAGCTATCTGCATCTCGTTTTTTCACACAGATTTCAGCCTGCCTGCCTGCCTGCCTGTCTGAATCGCGTTCACTATAATCGCAGCCTAAGAACATGAACAGTAGTCTTGAGAACATGAATATTAGCCATTCGAACGCGGATAAAACATGCAGTCCATTTCTCGATCGGTCACAGTGGTGACCGTGGCATGCGTGTTAATTATGTGGCTTGCATGCCCGGGGCCCGAGAAAGATTCCATTTTTCAATAAAAAAATGTTCTGATCGGTCACCATCTCTCTGCAGACAATTGCAAACCTCAGAGAGTAAATAATGCCATGTAAAGCTTCTTGAGAACATGAACTTTAACCGTTCGAATTCGGCAAGCACTTAAAAACACACACAACACAATTGATCATAAGAAGCTCGTTCAAAGTCCTTTCAAGGGCTGAAATGGCCAAAACAAACAAAAAAATTGTTTTTTGTTCATGTGTCACCCTATGCTTCGTCAGTTCTTCTGAATTTTTAAGGCCAATATTACATGATGATCGGCGATCAACTTTTGACTTTTCAATAATATTCAATAATTTTCCCACTCCAGTTAATTTCGTAATTTAAAAACTATTGCTCTTAACCTAGCAGATAGTTTAACGTTATTTTGTTGGGAACAAAACGAATATTTATGAGATAGAAATATCGAATAATTCTACCACATTCAAACACAGCTTCATGTTGCTTACAGTGAGTTGGTATGAAATGGAAAAAGAAACTTTATTTTTGCTTATTTCGCAAAAAGTGACTGTCTGGAGTGCAACTGTTACAGTTAATTCTGATGGCTATGGCCGTATGATTACCGATGAAGATATGGAAGATATGAAGATATAGATCTGAATGATATGGAATTTAAAAAAATGGAGTCACGAGCCACACAACAGCACCTCTTATCGCCTTGTTATAACAGAAGTTTTGAACGACATATTTCAAGATTTGACGAAGTCATTGTCCTCCGAGATCATGAGACTTAACGTCTCTGGACCTTTTTGGGGCTACGCAAAGTATCGATAATAATTCTTATATAGCTCTTTATAAAGGCAAACAATTTAAATCACTTTTATAACCAAAAACAATTTTTGAAATATTTAAAAAAAATTTTTAATAATTGTAACTTTTTTGTAAAACAATAATTCAAAGGTGCTGTTGAAATAATTTATTTTTAAAAATTTCATTAAATTTTTAGGCAAAATAATTAAATCGGCCTAACGAAATTACATCAAAAATGCATTATACTGAGAAATTCCATAATTTTCAGAATATTTGAATATTTTTGATGTCAAAAACACATATTTTAATTTATTTCAAGAAAAAATTTTCGAAATTAAGTTTTTTATGGAACTTTTGCGCAAACATTTGTATGAAAACATTCCATAGTTTTTATAAATGGAAAAAAGTATATAGAAATGTTATCGCCTTAGTAGTTATGTCAACAAATTTTCTGGAGTTCAAAAATGTTTTTGTAGAATCGTTTTTGTCATAACGTGGTTATATTTTTCCGATTGTGTAGTTTTATATATCGTTGGAAAAGTCTTTAAAAGGGCTTTGCTTATGTTTAAAAGTTTAAAAACTATGCTATCATCTTTCACTAGTGCCCAATATCAATTTCTAAAAAATCACTTCAACTATACATTTTTCTGATTTAGAATTGAAGTGCTTGAGCAATTATTAAACGCTTTCGAAAAAACAAATTCAACTTTTATTCATATATAAAACAATTATATTAGCTGTGTTCGATGTTTGCTCTAGATTAAGAGTTCCACCTCCAGATCAGCAAAAAATGTTCGACTAGCTCTTTTTCTGCTCTTACTTGCTCTGATTTGCTCTTGATCTTTGTTTTATGTAGTTGCATTTTTTACTGTTTTCTACTCTTATATTTATTTGTTTATCAAGAGAAGATTTAAAAAAATAATATTTGTTATTTTGCTTAAATCTGACAGTTGTTTGTCTAAACTTGCCCTTTTTCAAATATCTGGTATATGAAATTTTTTTCAACGACTTTTTTGATTTACTACTCTGCACTGAGAATTTTTAACGAAAACAGCTATTGTCCCGGTTTATACTTGTCAAGAATTGATGGTCAAATTTTTTCTATTCCCTCACGTTGATGTTGTCTCTCATCCACAAATGCGAGAATTGACCGTCAACCCTTGACAAGTATAAACCGGGACATCAGTTCAAATTTTCACTAGAAACTTTTAGATGGTCAAATCAATACTTTTGGCACAGAACTAGCAAAAACTATTCGTCTGTTTCAAGCAACGCCACTGTTTTTATCTATATTTTCCAATAACAACGCCCCAACATGACAGCTGATGATTTTTTTTTTTTTGTCATACCAAAGAAAAACAAATAGTCGGAATATCTATTTTGATATATGTCATATTTCATTTAAAATCGCAAATATTCAATCAATAAGAAATAAACCGGCTTTTTAATGACAACAGTTTTGGGTGGTGGCCTCAGCGGTCTTGCTGCGGGCTATTATATGTTAAAGCGGTATGCTCAACCCTTCACTATATACGAGTCTTCGATACGTCTGGGCGGTTGGATACGCACCGAACAGCACAAAGAAAAAGGATTTACCTTTGAGGCGGGACCACGTACTATCCGACCCAAGGGACTGCCAGGTGCCAATACATTAGAACTAATAGAAGATTTGCAGCTGGACGTAGATAGCATACTATCTGAACATGTAGCAGCTAAAAATCGTTTAATATATTCAAGCGGCAAGTTGTGTCCATTGCCTAATAGCTTGGGCAGCATGTTTAAAACGTTGGAGCCCTTTTCGCGTCCTTTGGTGAGTGCCTTATTTAGAGACTTGGCAGCAGGACGCAAAAAACTGAAACTTGGTGATGAGTCTATATATGATTTTACCGCGCGACGTTTTGGCAAAGAAATTGCAGATCTTGCAATAAGTCCCATGATATGCGGTATTTGTGCCGGTGATGCTAAGGAGATCAGCGTGCGTTTTCTTATGAATGACATTTTTGAACAGGAGCAACGCTGGGGTGGTGTACTCAAGGGTTATCTTTTTAGCAAATTTACACGTAAGAAAGACAAGGACATGGGAGAAGGAATATTCGCAGATCAGTATCCGGACTTATATAACAAGGCTAAAAAGGAAAAATGGAGCATGTACAGGCTACGCGATGGTCTGGAAACACTGCCAAAAACATTGGGGACATATCTGCGCAAACACGATGTTAATATTCAGACATCTGCCGAATGCAAGAAACTTGTCTTCTCAAAAGAAGGCGTAAGAATGATTGTAAAGGACCGTGAGCTACAGGCGAGACACATCGTTAGCGCCATGCCAAGCTACAAGTTGGCGCCATGCGTCCAAGATCAACATCCGTCCCTTGCGGCACAACTGCTCACGATACCGTACGTAGATGTAGCTGTTGTTAACTTACAATATAACAACAAGGATCTGCTGAAGCTGAAAGCATTCGGTTTTCTAGTTCCACCTTTAGAAAAACTGCCAATTCTGGGTGTAATCTTTGATAGCTGCTGCTTCGATATGCAAGGCAATACAGTGCTAACAGTCATGATGGGCGGCAAATGGTTCGTGGAAAATTTCGGTAAGAGTCCCAGTCAAAAAGAATTGCTGGACACTGCGCTGCAACATATCGAGAAAATATTGCATATTAAGCATGAGCCGAAACAAACGCGCGTTCATATACTGCATAAATGCATTCCACAATATGTAGTGGGACACAAGGAGCGCGTTGCAAATATACGCAAATACATACGTAATTACAATCTACCGCTGTCTTTATGTGGTGCTGCATACGATGGAGTTGGAATAAATGATGTTATTCTGTCGGCTAGAAATCAAGTAAGCCAACTTAAGGATCAAACGTGTATGCTTTAAAGATATAAATATTATAGGGTAGGGTTTTGTTTATGTTAATGTAATATATTTTAAATAGACTGCAATAATAATGAGCGCATAGTTTTATTTCTGCAAAGACATCTTTACTTTCCAAAGCCGCCCAGACATTTAGGGCTTTGTTCAATTTTAAAATCTGGCTTCCACTGTTTTGGAGTCTTAGCTTCAATGGAAAGAGCATGGACAAAATCTCCCTGCAATTTTTGTTGAACTATCTGGTTAACCATACGATGGCGCTGTAATATAGGGATGAAAAGAACACGAAAAAGATTTCTTGTAAAAAATCATTATTTTGCAACAAATAAATCACTGTTTACATACCTTAATTAAGGATAAATCGTTGAACTTTTGTGACACAACCAAAACTCTAAAGTGTGATTCTGATCTTTTTGGCACATTGTGCATGGGCGACTCATTTCTTACTTCCAAATGTATTGGCTGCAAATGTTCCTTGAGCGCTTCTGTTATTGCCGTCTCGATTGGTCGATCAGATGAAGATGACATCCTCAAAAAGTTGCGTGGTTGAGTAGTAGCTGCATTAATTAATGTTTTTTTGTTTGAATTTTCTGGAACTTTTTTAATTTACTTACTTCGTAAATTCCTTAAAACGCAGGCCAACATATTTGCACGTTAAATTATGCTATGAGAGAACAGATGATTTCGTAATCAGCTGTTCTGTGTGACATGTTGTGTGGGCATTAATGAGCTGCAATTTCAACTAAAGCAGGGTGTGTCAAAAATTCATTTTTAATTACGGTGTTCGGAGAGATTTGTATTTGTATTTTATTGCGCATATATGTTGGCATATAAGAAAAAGTTTTCTTTTGAGTGCCGCAAATGAACATTAATAACAACATAACTCAAATATTTAAATAAATTAAAATTGTAAATTAAGATTAAGATTAAAATTAATAAGTTGATTAGGATTAAAATTGAACATTAATAACAACATAACTCAAATATTTAAATAAATTAAAATTATAAATTAAGATTAAGATTAAGATTAATAAGTTGATTAGGATTAAAATTGAATTAAATAGCAAGTAATTAAAAATATTAACATTTCAAATAAAACTATCAAAATTTATAAGGAAGAATTAATAAATTAAATTCTTGGTGGTTATGTTCAACAATTTGATAAGAAATTTAGAATGATAGAGCTAAAAAGGATACGGTAAGAATAACTGCAACTTAGAAATATTTTAGTAGATAGATAGATAGATAGATAGTAGAGAGAGTATGAAAATAGAATAAAGTTATGAAAAGTAGTCAAAAATCAAACGTCTGAAGGCTCTTTGGTTGGACACAACCTTAATGCGATTAGGCAAAGAATTCCACAATCTAATTGTACTAACGAAAAACAACCTGCTGGAGTTTTTGTAAAAGTAGCTCGGGATCAAGAGGTTCATGTTTCTGCTGGACCTACAGAACTTAAGTTTTTCAAAGAGGTAAAGTGGAGACCGCGTGTATATAACCTTATGCAAGAAAAGACAATTACGCGCCTCAAGATGTCGGAAGAGGCAACGACCAAGTAATTTAGTGCGGAATTCTGAAACATGATCAAACTTTTTTAGGCCATAGACATACCGGGCAGCATTATTAAAGGCAACTAGTAACTTGTGAGATGACTGTGAATCCAGATTGCTATAAACTGCTTCGGAGTACGTGATAATCGGCATTACCAATTGTAGGACTAGTTTTCGTCTGATTTCTACAGGTACATAATCAGCAGTCAATTTCAAATTTCTCAACACGTAGTAGATTTTACTCACGCTTGAGTTAATATGGTCTTCGCTTGACAGCGAAGAATTGATATAAAAACCTAGATTGGAAGCCTTAGCAACAGATTTCAGTTTGGTTTCGTTGAGAAAAATCGAGGGAAGATCGATATAAGAGAGGGAATTTTTGGAGATCGGTAAGACGTATGATTTTTTGGGATTTAGTTTTAGTTTATTATCTTTAGCCCAGTCTGCTATAATATTCAAATCTTCATTTAATCTAACACAAAGATCTTCGATTAGCCCAACAGGCCTTGACAAATATAGTTGAAGATCATCAGCATATGCATGCATTGTGACGTTATTGCACTTGCTAAAGATGTCATTGATGAACATTGTAAAAAGTAAAGGACCAAGTACTGAACCTTGGGGAACTCCATCGGTTATGCTTTTGTATGTAGAGAAGTTGTTACCAACTTTAACCCGCTGTTTCCTACCGCCTAAATAACTTTTCAAAAAACGAACTGAATTGTCAGAAAAACCGAAGTTCATCTTGAGCTTATTACACAGAATATTATGATTCACGGTGTCGAACGCTTTAGAAAAGTCTAGAAGGCAGAGTAACGTCACATGTCCATTATCAAAGGGTATTCTGATATCATCTAATATTTTGACAATAGCAGTAGAACAGCTATGCCCTGAGCGAAAACCAGATTGTAGATTTGACATTAGACCGAATGAATTGATGTAGTTGGAGATCTGCTGTGCCATTAGGGACTCACAAATTTTTGATATTGAGGACAACAAACTTATGGGCCTGAAATCAGACGGTTCGCTTGCATTAGATTTTTTAGCAATCGGTATGATAGTTGCTGCCTTCCATTTTTCAGGGTAACACGAGGTTGTAAAACTATGGTTGATTATGTGTACAAGCGGACTGATAACATATGGCAGAATGATTTTAACAAACTTAATGGAGATTCCATCATCACCAGAAGCATTCGACCTAACTTTTGCTACACAACGTGCGACATCCAATTCACAAACCGCGGTAAAATTAAACTGACAGTGAAAATCAGGGGTAGATAAATTAATATTAATCGGTTCAGAAGATTCATCTGAAAGCGAGGTCGAAATGAAGTAATCGTTGAGTAGATTGGGATCAATTTCGCAGGATTCGTGTTTTTTGTTAGAAATTCCCATACCTTTTAAATTATTCCAAAGCTGTTTAGTTGATAATGAGGGACTTAGCTTAGACAGATAGAACCTTTTTTTGGACGATCTCACTAATGCGGTAGCTTCATTCCTAGCAAGTTTGAAAGCCTCCCAGCTCGATAAAGATGGATTGCGCTTCCACCTGCTGTATGTTTTACTTCTCTTTTTTAAAGCAAGTTTGACAGAATTCGTGAACCAGGGACAAGATGCATTGGTGACTCGGCGAGTACAGAGAGGAACGTGATTTTCAAAAAGTTCAGATATTTTGCTAATGAAAAAATTTAACTTTTCATCAACCGAGCTTAAGAACCAACAGTCCGTCCAGTTAATTAGGGACAAGTCAAAAAACAGTGATGCATAATTGATAGACTTAAAGTTGCGAAAAGAAAAAGTTGTATCAGTGACAGTAGTAGAGAGATCAATGTCCAATGAACAAAAAATAAGATCATGATCTGAAAGAAATGATAATTGGTCAAAAAGCAGTACTGATGATAAATCAGAAACTATAAATAAATCGAGCAAACTTGGACAAGCATTGTTGGCAAATCGAGTTGGAGAAGTTTGATTTACTATATTGAGACCTACTTGAGCTAGACCGCTGATTAAGTTTGTGCAGTTATTGTCATTAGCAAGAATATTCACGTTGAAGTCGCCACACAAGACAAAATGTTGAAAATCTATGGCATAATCCGAGACTTCTTTTAGTAGAGGTTCGAGACTGCAGTTACGGTTAGGGTTATATACGCATGACAGAAAAACTTTAGTTCTGTTGTTAAGGATTTCAACATTTAAATATTCAACATCAGAATCGCTTGATGAGCCAAGCACTTTAACATTTAAATATTTTTTTGAGTATATAGCAACGCCGCCGCCTTTTTTATTAACTCTGTCATTTCGAAAAAGATTAAAATTTTTGATGTTCAGAAGGGAGTCGTTTACATCCCTATGAAACCAAGTTTCTGATACACAGATTATATCGACAGAAGACTTTTCAAAGACAAATTTAACACAGTCCAACTTAAAATCATTAAGACTTCGTGCGTTAAAGTGCACGATTTTCAAACCTGAGCGTTGCTTGCACAGTATCTCAATCATGGTTTTTTGGTTTTCGTTAGCACTAGAGGCTGCGTTATTCGATGCAAACATAGATAACTAAACGAACAGGAGCACGACAGACATTCAATATTATGAAAGGAAAACTAGAGAATAGAAAAAGGTAGAATGGGAAAGAGAGAAAGTTTAAAAGGAAAAGAAAAAGGAAAAGATAGAAAATAGATGAGTTGCAGATGAATACCATACATGTAAAATATAGAGCATGTTCATTGTTCAGGTTCTTCTGCAACGACGTCTTCATTTGCAAAGCTATCCAGTTCATTGATGCTGTTGATTTTAATTTTGTCACCCTCTCTCTGCAATCTGATGTAGATGGAGCCTCGTAGCGAAAAAGCGTTGAATATGTTGTTACTCCGCTTGTAGGCAATCGCAGCTTGGAGAATCTTACGCATCTCAACGGGAAGGCTTTCATGTAGAAAAACATTATTGTTCGAGTCGAGTCCAGCATTTCGAAGGTTAACTGCATGTTTCGAGCGCCTGCGGTATTCCCCAAAGGCCTTTAGAACACGATTACGATCGAAGGTGGTATAAAACTTTATTATTACCAGTGGGCTACTAACATCAGGCTTAGCCTTTACTCGGAAGATATCTTTTATCTGTGGTGAGTGAAAATCGATGGACCGGCAAATGAGATTGAAAATACTCTTGAGATTTTCTCCGTGAGAAGACGGCAGTCCAAACAAAACAGCGTCCGAGCTGTGATCTACAAGAGTACTGCTGATGTTGTTGTTGTTGGTGTGGTTATTTTTAACACTGGTCTTAGTTTCTTCTAAAAGAGTGGATAGCTCATCGCACCGAGTGGTGAGGGCACTCAGTTCGTCTTCGAGCGTGAGTATTCTTTTATCACACTCAGTGTATTTGGCGTCGATAGCTGCAACTTCTGTCTCAAACTTACCGATGTAGTTGGCAAGTTTAGTTGAGAGGGAGTTGAAAATTGCGTCTGTATGCTGTCGTAGACGTTCCTCCGAGAGCCTCAATTCTTCTCTCGTGCTTGCTTTGAGTCGATTTTCTAGCGCACTGAGTTGAGTGGCGATCGAATCTGCGATGCCGCTACCAGATTTCGGCGTACCCTCTGCTTTGGCTGTACCACGGGGAGCAAGCTGGTCACGCTGTTGTCGCGTTTGCATTGGGGAGGGAGACATCTAAACAAAACAGACTCAAGAGAAAAACAGCAGAAGAGTATGTTAGCAGCAGAACAGTAGGAGAGAAAGCAAGCAGCGCACAATACATAGAGGTACCACAGTAGCTGTGGTGCTGATCTTATTATGCAGTCTTGTTTCAGCTAGCAAACAAAAGCGAGGCTTTCGATGATTTATTTTGTTATTTATTTTTAGTTTTGTTGTGTTGAAAAAGCGAGGTTTTCGGTGATTTATTTTATGTTATTTATTTTTAGTTTTGTTGTGTTTGCAACGTTCAGTAGAGTAGAATGCGCGGCTTCAAATCATAGGTGACAAGATCGTCGTTCCTCGGGAAATAAGTTTTGTTTGTTTGTTTCTGTGTTATATATTTGTTTGAGATTTTGTTTTCTTTTTTTGTTTATGTTTACATAAGAGAGCATTAGAGTTTTAGTTTAATACATTTTAGTGTTACAAAAAAAGAATTAAACATATATCCAATATTGCTGGATTTGATTTAAAGATTTTTAAAGCGTGTCAAGCTTTAATTAAAGTTTCAATAATATATTATTTTATTTGTTTTATGCACGAAAACTAGAGATTTTCCAGAGTTTTAGCAGAGCGATTTGAAAACACGTCCGGTCGCGTCGAAGCTTTTACTTTTTTGTGCATTCAGCGGAAAATTTTTTAAGTAGCTGCTCCACAACTTTCCGGCTGAATGGTATGTAGCATAAACCGCTCACACAATATGTTCCCTGAGCGGTCGCCATCTTAGGTAGCGAAAATATTTTATACTACCTCGGTTGAGCGGTTTACGCTCACTTCATTTTGACAGATAAACAATCAGTTTGTTTGAAATTTGACATTTCGCCAACAAACCCATTCAGCAGAAAGTATCAGTTTATGCTACTTCGCTACCTGAGCGCTTTTTGGATTGAATGCAGTCATTGATATAATAATTTTGAAAAACGATATGACAGCCGAATTAGAGTCGGCTTTCATAAGTTCAATAGTTGACAATTTATTATAGCTGTGTTCGATGAAAAATTCTAAGTGCAGGTCAGTTGAGTCATCGAAAATAGTTTCAGAGCAGATATTTCATATAACGAAACAAAGAGCAAGCTTGAGAAAGCAACTGTCAAAAGTTTAATTTATTTATTCGTTGCTCTAACACCACAAAAATAAAAATATAAATAAAATATAAGCGTAGAAAAGAGCAGAAAGCTTAACTTGGAACAGCTCCAAATAGCAACTTAGAGCAGAAAAAGGTGCTCACATGCGCACTGCATGTAACATATACTTAATTTACTATTTTTGAGTTGACAATACATTCTATTGGCGATTGAGTCTTGAACATTTTAATAAAACAATTCGGATAAATTTTTAAATATTTATTAAAGTTTTCGCTGAGATTTGTACAAACTAATTAAAAAATATTAAACTATGCACAACTGGAATCAACAATGATACTTTATCATAACACAAGGATAAATTTATTATTGGTTTTTTAATAATAACTAAATTAATAGTCTACTAACTTTTTTAGTTTTGGCGGTGCAGAAATAACTATGCGGTTTCTACTACCGCTTGATACAGCCTGTGTACTACTACCACTACCACTAATAACAGCACGTTGGTCCTTATGTCTATCCCTATCCATTTCCCTGCTGCGATATCGATCACGATCTCTATCTCTATTTCTATCGTGTTCTCTTTCCCTTTCTCTATTTCTCTCAAGTTCTCTATCACGCTGCCAGTCCCTATTACGTTCTCTATCTTTGTCTCTATCAAATCGATCCCGATCCCTTTCCCTGTCTCTATCTCTGAAACTGGAACGCTCGTGGGATCTTGAACGTCGACTTCGTTGATCGTAATGTGTTCGCTCAATAGCATAGCGGGAACTAGAACGCTCATAGCTTGAATCACGACCGCGTCGCGATCTTGATGGACTGCGACGTCGTCTTTTCGATGCACTACGGCGACCACGGGAACGAGAACGTGAACGTCGCTGTTGTGTTGCCCTGAAATAGGACCGACTGCGGCTGCGACTCAGACTGTGCGTACGTTTTCGGTCTCGTTCATAATCGCGACTATCGCAGCGAAGGGCTTGTGTCTGCGTTACACGTTTGGATATGAGGATTTCACTAGCATGGGTTGATTGTTGAATCTTTTTACATTCTTCGCTCTGTATAACCGTGGGTGTAGAAGGAACTTCACTGCAGCGTGAAAGACTTCGTTTGCTCTTTTGTGATTCACTACCAGCTATTGCCTCAGAAGCATCGCTATCAGAAGCCTTACTGCTGTTAGGGGTGCCATATTTGTGACGCAATTCACGTTGACTGCAGCAGTGAGACAAACAATGATTTATAAAGAAATGAAAGAAAAAATGAGAAATTTCATACTAACCGACGACGCAACTTCAGAGCTAGTTCTCGCATCTCATCGTCACGCTCCTGTTGCAATTGACGTTCGCGTTCGGTTTTTTCAATTTCAGCCCTTTTGTCGGCTTTGTCTAAGGAATAATAGAAGGGGAAAATGAGATAAAAAGTGCATGCTTTTGGATTTTCTTTTTTTTCATAAAAGAATGAAGTAAAACGTGTGAAGAATTGTTACTGTACAGGCTTACATTGCTTGTTTAGCAAATTTTGCATCTTGCGCTTGAGACGCTCCCTTAAGTTCAAACGACTGCCGATGATGTTTCCGCTGTTGCCACCCTGCAAATAGTCACTTAAATGGATTAAAAAGTGCCGCCATGGCTTAAATGTGTTTAAGCGGTATATTGATGAGTCACTAAAGTCAGTCAGTAAACCGTGCATAAAATATTGCAATAATTTCCGTTAATAAAAAATAAACAAAACATTTCGAAATTAGTTCTTAAAGCAAGTTCGTTTTTATGTGCGTTGGCTGTTCTATTTTTTGTAGTCTTGGTTGTTATATTTTTTTGTGTTTCATTTTTGGTTTCTAAAATTTCGCTTATCTCCGGTTTTTGAGGCAGTTTAAAGTTATGTTTATTCTTACTGACTTTGGTTTCAGAAGCATTAGAAAAACTTGGATTATTCGCCATAGTGGTAGAGGAATATTTGCCTGTTTGCGGTGTACCAGAGGAGGGCACTAATGATAACGTTGGCAGAGGGTTTGATCGTTCTGAACTAAAGAAAAATAAATATTCGCATTATTGACAATGGGTAGAAAATAATGTTAGTTATTCTTTACATAGAATCCACATCCATGCGTTCATCAGTATCTTCATGTATATCACATATAACACTTTTTGCTGCAGTCTTAGTATCTGGTAGATCTACGTTAGACTCTTCTGTGTCGCTTTCTGAAGATGAAGAGCCATCTCCCCGTTTACGTCCATAATAACGTTTAAGTGGAGGCGGTGGTGCAACCTGCACAGCAGGCGCTACATCCGAAACTGCCCGATGTACTACGGCTGGTGGTGGTGGAGGTGGGGCACTTACTTCGATGCCCATAGCACGTAATGGTAATGGATATGAAATCATAGGCACTGTTGAGACTGGTTTAATATCTTTCGTAGGATTGCTAGCAACACTGTCCTGCTTGGTTACAGTACGTGTTTGCATTGAAACATTTGTTTTTGTTGGACGTGCTGGTGAGTGTGAACACGTACGACTTCGTGTACGACTGCGTGAGCGATAGTCAGATGTTTGTCCGTGTTTGGAAGAGCGCAATTTTTTGCGTCTTTCTTTCCGTCTTGATCTAGATGACGAATTGCTCGATGTTGTAGAAGTTGATGAGCTTGATGATGAACAGCCGTAGCGTCGACGCAGACGATGGGATCTTGACCTCGATCTTGATCGTGTTCTAGAATGGCAGCGACTTCGATGTTTTTGTCGCTCCATCGAACTTGAACGAGAATTACGCCGATTTCTTCTTAAATCTCGTCGATCACGTCTTTCACGACTACGTGATCGCGAATACGATCGAGAATATGAATTTCTTTTACGACTTTGATTGTCACTTCGACTCCTTGCTCTATTATGTCGGGATGTAGATGATTCATTCAATTGTTTGAGCTTCTCCAAGTTATCCTTAACTTTTTGTGCATATGTAGGCTGTCCAACAGCTGCAAGCGTTCCTGCACAAGTCCCACCAAGAGTTGATGTCGCTTGTGTACCGCTCTTATTGATGCTTATGGATATTTTCGAGTGCGGTTGTAGTTCATCTTCACCGCCAAAACTAGTGATGTACGTTATTTTTCCCGTGTTAGCATCTGCGGGTGATGGTGAACGGGAATCGCTGTCATCAGCATTTGCCTTCTTTCCAGCTGCTGCAGAGTCCTCTTTGGCTGCATAGCTGGGAGGACTAAATGGACGACAGGCAATGCGACGTTCTTTCTGTGCTCTTCGTTCACGCCGCGATTTGCGTCCACTTAGCAACATTTTTTCCTGTTCCTCCTCACGCGCCATGCGCATTGCTTCAGCCTCATCAGCGTCTTTGGTAAGAAATGAGTAGAAATCATTGCTAAGCATGCCGTAGTTACGTCCACAACCATTCAATTCGTGAGCTTGTGATGTATCTAGTTTGGATATTTCGATAGCTACATCCATATCGATATCTGACTCGGAATCAGAATCGGAACCTTTTTCTGATTTGGCAGCTCCACCACCAACACCACCCGTCAATGGCGCAGAGCTTTGCAGCGCAACGTTCATTAAGTGGCTGAATGGTTGGGGACCTATCGAGGATTCAGTCTCATCATATGAATAGCCGATAGTGGCGCCAACTGGCTTTTGATGTTTCTTTTTGCCCAAACTACGTTCTGCTTCGAGTTGAGCATTCGCTCCAAACTGCTCCTCTAAATATAGTTGATGTAAAAACTTTTCCTCTGTTACACTGAGAAAGTCATTTTGTGCCAGTATTCTATAGCGCTCATAGTTGCACTGTCGCTCTTCAGTTGTTATATCTTCAGCTTCGACTTCACTTGTCCGGGGTACTGGAGGTATGATATCGAGATGGGCGCGCACATCAAAACGATCAATGAGATTGTCCTGATGTCCTTGCCACGGAACACTGAAATAATAACTTAATAAATATTCTGCACATTTAACCAACTTTATTTTTATGTTATCGGTTTCAATCCGAAATATCACTTGCATGATGGCAGCCCCATCCCCTGCTGCGGCCACAGCGGGATCCAAATGTATCTTACAGCGGCGTCCGTGCACTTGTATGAATTGAGTGGGGTCTGCTTGCTGTAAATTCCAAAGTGAATAAAGTTTTTATTATATAAATTATTAGCATTTACTATATACGTTCACTACTTACAATTCTTTCATAAAAATCCTGTCGGCGCTCCGCCCTTTTTCGGTAATCGACAATCATACCACGTATGCGTCGTTCCTGCTTTCTTGCTTCGTGCCACATATTTCACTTTTATTTCTAATATTTTATATAGATTCTGCAAGTATCTTTAACAATCACCATTTTTTTCTTTTTTTTTTAATTTCAGCAATTCCAACACGCGAAAATTAATTTTAACCAAAACCGTACGAATAAAACGCCGAAAATAATGGACGAATTTCTGAACATCACAACAGTGTTGCATTTAAAAATAGTCCTAAATTTCGATTCGGCAGACATTTGTTAGCGTGCGGTTCACACGCTAATTAGTTATGAGATGTCAAAAATTATTTACGTGTATTGCGGCGCTGAAAAGAATAGTTCCAACCAAAGATAACAAGATGGGAAACTTGAAAAACATAACCTCAAAAGAGGTTTGTATGTATTAGTTTGCCAAAAAAAGCAACCCTGAAATTCACTCTTGTTCTTCATCGGCCGCAAACTGCCCAAGAAATCACTTTGCACCCCCTTAAAATAATGCCTATTCCCAATTTATTATGATATAAATATTTAAGTTGAGTTGCAATAAGCTGTTTGCAACCTAAACTGTTTATTAAGTCCTTTTATTTTTGTTTATACAAGCTTGCAAAGTTTGCCAATTTCTTCAGTTGTTGTATTTGTCAACATTTTTAAAAATTTTGCTTTTACACAAACCCCCGCTATTTTACACAAACCCCCGCTACTTGAGGTGAAATTTTAAAAAGGAGCGCTCTTCTTCTTCTCCTGCATTTTTGAGCTAGAACATCGTTTGTACGCAAGTAAAATAAAGTATGGATTATGTGTTTTAATATGTTAATCTTTAAGTTGAGTTACAGGAATCTATTCTGCACTCAAATAATTGCATGCATTTTCTTATTTGACTCTTAATTGCCAAACAAAATTTGTAAATTTTGGCACTTGTTGTATTTGTCAATGTCTTTTTATATTCACCACAACCGATTTGTACAAGTCCTGTTATATTTCATGCCATCAGAGTTGTCAACTACTCATGTTTTCCTTAAAAATTTGCTTAGATGGAATAAATATTTGTTTGGTGTTTTTTTGACTTTATTGGCATTTGTCTTGTCTCTAATGTTTAAAAAACTACATTAGTCATGTATTTTTTTAAAATTTTAAGAATGTAGTCATTAAAATTCAGTTAACATAAGAACTTAACAAAGAAATTAAGAAGATATAGTAGATAGAACAGTTGGCATGTCTAACCACAAAAAATACGCAAAGCAATAAGGCTGAAAACACTTATTAGTATGATTAATTCAATTAAAACTTTGTTTTTAAACATGCTTTACTTCAATATTGTCCATTTGTGAACAATATTCTGTTCGAATTTCCCAATTTAGTATTATTGTAGGTTCAGATAGACTTAATTTAACATAGAGGGGATTTATACAATGAAACTAGTCGCATGCGACTGCCAAAAGTGAGGGTGCGGAGTAGGAAACGAAAGTGAATGAAAAAAATTATCTCGGGCTGCGATTTCATGAAACTTTTTGACGTTATTCTTTCATATTTTCGTGGGTAGCTGAATTTTGAAGCAAAGTCTCTGCAACGCAGTTTCATCATGTAATGTGAAGATGAAACTTTAAAAGAAAATCGAAGAAAGTTTCATGCGACAAGTTTCATTGTATAAATCCCCTCATATTAAACAAAAAGCTTTTACATTCAACTCAATCGTTCACATTGCCTGAATCATGATACAACAACTAAAGGTAAACTCGCTAGATGAGAGCGTACTGGCACTAATGTCTAAACGAAGTTTACACCTCATATAAAATCTCAAAGCTATGAGAAAGACATGAGAAAGCAAGAATTTTCAAATTGTAAACGAAGTTAAATATGTCTTGTTTTTTAAATTAAAAATTATAAAAAATTGTTCTCTCCGTGTTTTTTTGATATTAAACCAATTAAAAAGTGTTTCAAGTCCAACATCATTGGAAATTGATTAAAATAAAGATTTTGACAATATCGGCTGTAACGAAAAGAGAGCACAACCAGCACTGCAGCTACCTTATTTGTTGTTCTATTGCCTGTACTAGTGTATTGTGTTGTGTTTATAAATAAACAAAAATGTTTTGATATGACAAAAAAATCTGCTTTGCAACTGCTGCGCCATTCTTCAGATTACTTACTTGTCCTTTTTGGATCATGAATTCCGCGAACAAACGCTTCCCATTCATGCACAATTCGTTAGCACAATGAAAGCATTCGCAAAGAAGTATGAAAGAAGCAAAACCTGCTTTATAACATTACATTTTTTAAAGCTTTTTTAATTAATGACATATTAAATTATTTATTTTCTAACAAATTGCAGTTAAGGACGTGCGTTATAAAATTGTGGCAGTTTACTTTGTTTATTTAAGTTTATAATTCTTAAAAAACATATTTTTTAAGAATTATATTTTGAGCTTTTAATGCCAAATAATTCATGAAGTAACAGGTTTTGCTACAACAACAAAATTCTTAGCAGAACAACCGAGCAGACTATACCATGGTTTCGTCGGACGCTACTCCGACTCATCAGTAGTCTCTGGTGGTTCATGCAGGACTTTAGGACACGTACTAAAGTCCTTAACAGGACTTTTCATGTTAAGGACTTTAGTACGTGTTTAGTCATAGTTGCCAATCAAATTATCACAAAAAGTCTATTTTTCCCATATTTGAATTTTAAAAAATACCCTACAAATTCCCATAGTAATGTAATTTTTTTAATATATGTACATATCCAAAAACAAAAACTTCACTGTCATTAACTATTAATCCTTGCACATGTGGTCGCTGTTATGTTGTTTTTCATACTAAAAGCTATAGCCCCGAAAAAAGATAAATTGGCAACACTACAATTGACAACAGAATGGAAAGAATTTATTTCATTCATAAATTCAACAGCTGACATTATTAACCTTTACACTTCATATAATCATTTTGTACTTTTCGAAAGAAAACAATATGGTTTCTCATGAATAGAATTTAATTTAACATGAAGTTAAACTACAGCAGTAAATATTTTTACAATATTTGACAATATTTAGTGCACTTTACAGATTTTTGTCGTCCTTATGAAGTCAATCAGTATAAAATGTGTTGGAAGGGTTAAGATTAAAATTAGTAACTGGCATATTCACCTCACTTTCGAGGTGAACAAATTTTTCTCATATGTGTGTTTACTTTTTGGTAATTTCGGATTCCCCACAGAAGTTTCCTATCTTGTTATCTTTGGTTCCAACTCACATACTTTAGTAATGGAAAAAAATTTATTGGTAAATATTGATTAATTTGACATCGCTCTAAAATAAAACATTCAACTAATGAACGCCAGCTCAATCAAGCAAGTCAATCGCTGAAACAGAAACAATTTTAAATTTTTCAACGGCTTGCAGCTTAAAATCACGAAAAAACTATTAGTGGTCCTCATAAAATCTCGCAAATTCCTCGAATAACACGTTTTCAATTATATGTAAACAATGACACTGGTTATGACACTGGCTTGTTTTCAGATTTTAAAACAAGCATAGAATAAAAGAGACAGCAATGACTTGTGTGAATGGAATGTCTCTAGAAAATTGTGTCGAAAATTCAACAGCTGTTGCGACAAAAATATAATTTCTTTTGTGTCAAAAATGTACAACTTGTCCGAATTATTCAACCTTTACGAAACCGGAAAATCGATATATCGACTCGGTAGAGTAAGTAACTCTAACATCAATAAACTTCCATAAAAATGTGGAATAACATAATAAGGCCCGTTAACTGATCTCAATTTTAAACAAAGTTTAACTTAAACAAAGTTTAAAATTCCTTAACCTCAGTTTAAATTTTAACGCCTATACCTCATCTCAAAAAATCTAAGATTAACTTGGTGAGGCAAGTTTAAATTTAAACACAGAAATTCTAGGTTTAAAAAATTTAAACTTAGATTTTGTCAAAAATTCTCTGAGAACATTGGAAATATTCTCAATCATAAACAAAATATAAAAAATAAAAAAATCATACTTCAAAAAAATCAAAACAAAAAACAAACATATTTTAAGTTTTGAAAATAAATATTCCAATGAAACTGACAATTTGCATTATTTTATCAAAAATTTTTGAAATATTTTTATGTTCTACATCAAGTTGTAGAATTTTTACTACAGTGCCGCTCAAATATGTTTTTTAATCTCAGTTTAAATTTTTAAACAGAGTTTAAGAAAACTGCCGATAAAAATGAGATAAGTTACGAAAATAATTTTAACTGAGTTTAAAATTTAAACTCTGTTTACGAAATCTGAGATTAAGGAATTTAAACTTCGGAGATCAGTTAACGGGCCTAAGAGTATAAAAAAGAGTATCTTCATGTGTATACTGATATATATATAATCATATAAACTGGTACTTACGTGAACACATGTACCTCAACCTAAAGTATGTGATATGACTAGAGCAAATATATGCATCAAAAAGTTCAAAAATATATAAAATGTAAAAAGACTATAAAAAAAAAACAAAAAAGAAAGTGGAGTCACGCCGTCTCTCTACGGACCCGTCGTTGACTCTGGGTATTGCCAAAGGCGAGTCACTATAGCCTAAAAATAACAGGTTTTATTCTAAATCTAATATCACCATCGTTTTCTACGACCCCAAAAACCTATAGGTACCAATTTCCAGTGAATTTCAGGATTTCTAATTTTTTTACACCGGCATTACCGGAAAGTCGATATATCGACGCGACCTGTGATCGGAACTTTACCTAAGCTATATTGAAGATATAACGACCATGTTTTGCGCATTTTCTATGACAATACAAAATCTTCAAATCCCGGTAATGTAAAGGTTAAAAATAATTTCGTGCTCGTGCAGCCCAATTGTTTTTTATTTCAATTAAAAACATTGATAGGCAACCAATTGAAATGCAAAAACAGAATTAAAAGGTACAACGGCAAAAATTCAGAATGTCTGCTTTACAAAATATTTATCTTGTTCTTCCTCCTGCTGTAACAAGGTATTCACAATTACTTTTTCGTGATTTTAAGCTTATAGAAGCTGAAAAAGTAGAAAATTTTTGTATTTGTTAGCGCTTGATTCGCTTGATTGCACATATTGCGTAGGCAGTCATATCAACGGAAAATTGTAGTGAGCATTTATCGTACTGCTGTTAACTTATAATTTAAGCGCTGAAAAATACTAAAACTAGCCAGTGTCATATAGGCTTTACCAATTAGATTTAAAAACGATTGACAATTAATGACAATCTCACTTTTCAAAAATCTTAGTAAAATTCAAATGAAAAATATTTTTTTCTTATTTGTTGTTGTCAAAAATTATACTAGCCCCTAGGGCTACTACAAATTTTGAAAGGTAAAATTCACCTCAAAACTGCCAAAATTTCCGTCGACAGTAGGAAAAGTAGCCAATTAGCACATACCCATATTTTGCAAATGCCACGATGCCAGGCTGTTTGGCTGTGATTGGGAATACCCCTAATATGTATTATGTGATTGGATTCCAATTACAAAACGTTATTATATGGTGGCATCACTGCCAGGAATATTTTTCATACTTTCGAAAAATGTCCTTTCGTAAAATCTCCCTTGACCAAAACAAAGGATGAATGCCGCTTTATGCCGCCTGTCAACGATTTGTTTTTATTTTCTAATCGATTTTTGTTCTAACAGCATGACAATAGAAGTCGTTTAAAATAAGCTAAAAGTAAAATTGAATTGTAATTGCGAGGTGGCTCAATTGAAGCTTTACCATGTCCCGAAATCGTTCCTTTTACAAACGGGAAGACAGTTTCACTTCCGGTGACCTTGAGGTTGGTTTCCGGTATGCTTCTGATGGAGAACCCACCGAAGATGATGAGGATTCAGAGTTTTTGCAGGATATACCGTATACCTCAAGTAGTCTAGATCGCAGCTCTATTGGGTCCATACCCTGGGCAGATGATGCGATTAAAAAAAATCAACTGGACTGGGAGCGTGTTGAAAGAATGCTACATGGCCAAGAGGAACTTACGCAAGAGCAGGAATTGCGAAACGAAATTTTGGAGTGGCAGCGTAAGTTCCCTCAGCTTATTGGAGCTGAAAATGAGAAAAAAAAAAATAACTCTGACAGTAGCATGCACAACAACCTCATTGATTCTTTGGATCTTGATTCTATCTCGAATTTATCCTTAAACTCTGTTAACGATGATGACGATCATGAGCTCTATGATAACGGCTTAACAACTCCTACAAATATGGAAAAAAAAGCAAGTGGAAACGCTATACAGCCCAAAATGTTAGCGAAATCAATTGACAAGCACCAGCCAGATGGACATGAAGTAGCCGAAAAACATGGCCATTTGCATAATAGAGGATTGAGCATATGTTCGGTACCAATGAAGCTACGCCAGAGGTTTGCAACCACTAGAAATATTTATGGTCAAGTGCAGCCACATGTTAAGCCTTCCGTTAAACAAGTACCACTTAATCCTCCAACGCCTACACCACCACCAAGAAGACTTCACGACCAACATTCTCCTCTTGACGTGCCATCGGGTGCATCAATAGCCAACCAAAGCGAACAGAGGCAGTCACAAATGCGAATGCCGCCGATTTTAAATGTTCTGGAAAGCAAACGACGCTTTCGTGGCCTTACTGGTAACAACCGCAGCTTCGTGCAGCTAACGCACATACAGCAAGCCAAATCAGCAGCAGTTACAGCTAGCCATCAACGCGCACCAGACCGACAAACTACCCTCTGGCAACTACCCTTGGCTGCCGCTACCATAGGTAATCGTTTTTTAAATAATCGAAATACAATTATTCTGCCATCAATACATCTGGAACGTGCACGCGAGTCCAACTCAACCGATGAAGTCGCTGATCTCCGTTACATTTCAAGTGTTCCGCTAGGTTCTTATGGCATGGGAAGCAGTGGACGCAGACACTTAAATTTGTCACCGCAAAGACGTGCCTTCAATAGAGTCTCAAGCAGTACAACACCTGCAACAACATCATCTACAGGACGCTCTATATCAGCGGCGGTGCATCCTCATTCACGTTACGAATTCAATGCCTTTTATTTGCCTTATAGTGCGTCTAAATTTAAAGTCCTTAAATAGTGTATGGAAATTAAATTTATAAAAATTTGTTTCAAATGAATAATGGAAGTGGCGAACGATATAAATATATGTATATATTTTTAATTTTTAATGGTCAGTGTTTTATTTGTAAACACATTTATTAATCTTTGTGCAGTTTATTTTTTAACGGGACCTAAGAACGGCCCTGAACTGAACCATTTATTTTTTAAATGTATTGTTTTAATAGTAAAAATAGATATCTTGAAGATTTTTAAACATGTATTTTAGGACCCTTAAAGTATAAAAAACTTGTTTTTGATTTTCCCGGGCTGTTTATTGACTGATGCAGACTTTTAAAAATAGCATAAAGAATTACGGGTTATATGATTTTGATTAACTGGAGAGTCAGAAAAAAATGGATTTCAATCGATTTACGGACGAAAAAATCTGTGCAAATTAGCTTATTTACATACATTAGGTTTGATTGGCTCTAATAATTCCGTTTTATTATTATTTTATTTAAATTATGAATAACGCTTCCATAAAAAATTAACTTATTTATTTTATTTTAATATCAGTGTTAACGTTTTTTTTATATCTAAACAGCTTATATTAGTTTTTAAACAGTCCTGTACATAACTATAAATTAAAATTATCCAGCCGCAGTCTTCCATCGTTCTCTGTTAAATAAAGTAGTTCCGAAAGAGATTGTTCAGTTATGAGTTCTTCAACTCGATCATACATCTGTTAATACAGAATTGAAAAATATTTTCTTTAAGATACAAAAAAGAAACTTACCCCCTTAGCATTGCATTCTGTAAGCACTTCGGGATGTTTGAAACTTGGACCAAAGTTAACACTTACGGTGGCACTTTTGTGTATCGATATAGTGGGAAAATAGGAACCAGCATAAATATCTGTAAAAGCCTCGCCTTGAGACTTGCCATTTTTGAAGAATTCAATCCTGCTGCCCGGTAATACTTTTAAAGTCTTTAATGTTTCCTGTACTTTGTCTTTATCCTCATAGTACAAATGCGATTTAAACTTCACTAAAGGCTAAATTAACAAAGTAATAAAATTAATGACTACTTAAGTGAGCAAAAATTTACCCTATCCTTAAAAGTATTTGGTAAATAATTTGAATTGTCTTCTTCTGGCAGATCAATAAGAAATCCTACTGTATCACCCTCAACATAGGCGTTACTATAGTGCTTGCCATGACTTTCGTGAAAGCGCGTTCCTTTACGAGAACGCCAAGAATAACCGAATTTATCATAACCTAATGGCGCTTGTAAGTTTCCATATTCTTGACCCCAACCTAAACGTGTCGCTGAGCCTTCAGGCATTTCTTCGATTGTGATCTCAAAATACCAACGACCACGATTAACAGCTAAAAGTATATGATTTTTATTTATAAAAATCAGTTGACTTAAACCTTTTCAACTTACAATGTGTTGCTCGAACCATACAATAGCCCTTTTCTCCAGTTACAGCCAACCGATCTTCGGATATTTTAAGTTGAGGCGCTCGATCGTGAAGCGCAAGCAGTACACAATTAGGTACTAATGTGCGGTATAACCAGCCCGGTATGGGCTTACCTGCCCAGTCTGAGCTTTCATCAAACTCTTGTCGAAAAGGTGCATGCGGATCGGGTTCTGCTAGTATGTATCGATAACCATCCTTATTAAATGGATGTTCTAGCGGATAACCATGCGGTGGTAATTTAACATTAGCTGTAACATCTGAGCTTGGTCGTCCTTTTTTACCTGTCGGTCCAGAATCTGTGCCCGGAAGTTTACGTTTATTTTGTCGATTGTTTTTCGAAAGTGATGCTAAAAGTATTATAAAAAAATATAAGCATTAAAAATTGTTTGGCTTAAAATGAACGAAGGTATGTTGTGCATTTTACTTTATTTACTTAAACATATGTTTTACATACAGCCGTGGTCATATAAATAGCACTTTCTATTTAAATACACGATAATAATTTATTAAATAA
The DNA here is from genome assembly GCA_958299015.1 of Tetanocera ferruginea. Lineage (NCBI taxonomy): Eukaryota > Metazoa > Arthropoda > Insecta > Diptera > Sciomyzidae > Tetanocera > Tetanocera ferruginea. The sequence continues at coordinate 139,509,516 of OY282642.1, forward strand.
TAATAATTATTCTTAAAAAATAGCTATTCGAAATGTGTTATTAAAAATGAAGTAAAAATTAGAAAAAAAACGAGATGCGAAGTTGGGATAAGTATTTCTCAAAACCGCGAAAATTTAAGTTTCTAAAGGCTCCCCGATTTTTAAATAGTTGAAATAGTTTTAATATTTAAGATCCTTAAGAGCAGAATGAATGTTGAGTAGTAAACTTATTTATTTTAATTTCTTGTATATTCTATAATTTTGTTTTGTTCAAAATTTTTATAGGGTTTTAGCAGTTTTTTTGATAAAAAGTGAGGCAACTGGCATAAAACAATCGTATTTCAAACGTTCTCCACTCACTGAGAAAAATCGTTAAGCAAATGATAAACAAAATAAAACTAAAAATTAAAATAAATTACGACCGTTTTTTCATATAGAAAATCCTTGCAACCATAAAAACTTGTAGTTGTATTTTTGAATGAGAAATATAAAAAAAATGTTGAAATTGATAACATCTTTTTATGACTATACAGCGCCATCTAACAAGTCTAAAACTATTCTATTTTTCAAGCGGGAATCAACCGTACACATTCTCAAAATTTTTTGAGATCGCAAGTTTTTACCGTTACTTTTTTTTTATATTTTATTAATTTCTTTTAAGAGACAGCAAAATTGAATGTTTCTCCAAAAAAGGTAGGTATCAAATTTTTTTTTGTAAAAATGGGGGGCTATATTACTTAAAATAGCTGGCCACCCCTACTCTATCAGATCTAGAATCTCAACTAAGTTACCAATTAGCCATTTGGAAATAGTAAGAATAAGCTTATATGCAATACTTAAGTAAGCCTTTTCCAAGCACGCTTAAAAACACTTACCTAAATAATAAATTTCTACGTTGCTATGTATATAACGATTACGTTAAACACAAAAAGCATGTGTTGTACATACAATAATACTTGGAAAGATTTGCATAATGCAGGCTTCAAATCAGGGTTTTTGTGTGGCATACGGCAGCCATATACACACAAGTTCGATAGTTAAGAAGCTAGTTCGCCAGCTTGGCACACAAGTTGGCTTGTTGACAAAAATTTTTGATTTTCTCTGTCCAACAAAGCAAAAAAAAAACATTTCTATAGTCATTGCGAAACCAGGGTTGTATTGAAACATATGTGTAGTACTATGTGGAGTACATTTTAATGATTCAAGTACGATATGAGAAATGTTTGGTACTTTTTGTTTTCTATTTGGTAGTACTCTATGGAAATTGCATACAGTATACGTAATAACTTTGTAAGGATTCAGTAAAAAAAGTAAGCAGGTGTGGAAGACTTGGAAAGCATTTTTGCTTTATTTTCCCCACACAAAAATAATTTTATTTCGAAGCAATAAATACTTTTTTTAGAGTACATTACTACTCTTCTCAAATGTAACCCTGTGTGTGCCAAACAAATTCCGTAATTTGAACGCTCGCTTTCTCGAACACATACAAGCCGCCATATTGTTTCCGAACACGAGTTCCAGATGTGAAAGCCACATAAAGTTACTTTTCTAAGCTTGTTTAAAGTTTATTCCAAGATTAAGCTTAAATAAAGTTTGTAGTAAGGAATATTATTCCAAGGGTTCGTTTTTCTTTATCCTACAATTAAATGTAAGCGTTCTAAAATAGTAAATTAAAGCTTTTTCAAGCTTGAGGCTTACATTTCTCAGCTTGTTTACAGTTTATTCCAAGTTTGTTTGGCTTTTTGGGGACGGACTGAACAAAAACATTTTAGTAAACATAAAAGAAACAGGTTCAATTACGATCCTTGTGGAACTTCACTACTACAAATTTTTGTTTCTGGGGAAATTCAAATCTTAAGTATTTATATGACCATGCCTGTATGTATAATATACGAAACGCTTCTAGCTCAATGTAATTTGTTTTTTTTTTTCGTTCTAAGAACTTACTCATAGTATTCACTTGGGATAAAACAAATAATAAAAAAAACAACAATGTGCAAAATTAAAACGTAGTTTTTCGATGAAACAAATGTTTTTAATTTTATAATGGATACAATGAAATTAGTCAAATCGTATTAAAATATTATTATAGTAGAGCTAATTTAATGTTTTTATGCCAAAGGGTGCGTGCTTATGAAGGAAATGTCGTACATAAAATATCACAATAACAGCAAGAACGTCACACATTAGTTGTTTTTATTTCTGTGTAGTTAGATGTGGTCATGTCGGTGCCATTATCAACACATTGACTTTTTTATTGTGAGATTACGTGCTATGCAGCAAGTAATACAGCGCCTTTCACGGTGTTGGTCTCTGTTTCTTCCCCCCGGTTCCCGTTTCTTCCCGTCCTAAAGTTAAACAATGTCGTTTCTTATTATTACCTAATCAAGACAGTGTAATATGGGAGGAACGCATATCAAAAGCACAAGGCATATCTATAAGATATATACAGTTATTATTATAATCAACACCAATGATTATGGATAAAACAAATTAACATAAAAGTAGTGAAAAAAGTTAACAATTTTACCCACTTAATTAGGTTAAACTAATTTTTTGTGCATTAATTTCTTTAAGTATTACGTACGTTCCTCCTCATGTTGCTGTTGATGTTGTTGTTGTTGTTGTTGTTGTGTCGTATTGTCCATTATAGATTAGTGTTTATAAAGAAGGATTCACTAGAGCAACGCGTAAGATAATATATCATTAACAGGTCAAACTAGAAATTATTAAACAACAATACAAAAAATTAAAAAGAAAAAAGTCTTAAATGCAACAATTAAGATTGTTCACAAGCTTCAAAAACAATATACAAACTTTGCACATCTCCAACAACAAAAACAAACGTGGAGTGTATAGTTGGAATGAAAATCCGCAACAATGCAAAGTAGCACTGAGCTATGCGAACGACATGAGCTGCGGCAACACAAACACTATGAAAACGAATAAAGAAAATCAATGACGAAATCGTTCCAACAGCTCAACAAGATAGAAATGCGAAGTATGACAAAGAAAAAATAATAAAAAAAAAAAAAAATTAAAAATAAAAAATAAAGTATCGTATACCTAAAATTGCTTGTAACAACTGCATTCGGCTCATATCATAATAGTTGTCGTAGTGTATGTTTTGCTCGAGAAACTATTGAATGCCGACGAAAAGCTAACCAATAGAAAATATATCAAAGTGTTTAACATTAAAATTTATGCGAACTAAAAAAGAAATAAATTCAATGTTGGCCTTGAGTTAGAAAGAAGCTTTCGCACCATGTATTGTCTAGTGATTCTATTTTTTTTTTACTTAAGTTGATATACGTGATCATGATTAACATATCTTATGTCATCTCCATTGTCCTCCCAATAGAATCTTAATTATTGTTATTAGTTTCTTAAACCAATATTATTATCAGAAAAAATGAAAATTAGTTTTTTTTATATCTTTTTCTTATAAAGACCACTTATAATTCAGCTGATATTAACATTATTTATGAAAATTAAAAATAATAGTTTAGCAAAGTTTAAAATATACAAATCAACTGGTGTATGTTTTAAACTTTCCATCAATAAATTTTCTCTTTGTAGTAATATAGGTTCTAAGCTTGAACTGTTTTAAAAAATGAATACAAAAAATTTTATTCGTTTTTTTTTAAGGATAATGTTATCAAAGTGTAAATGGATATAGGCAAGTCTTAAGATAAATATATCGTCCTATATCTCATGACGATACTGCCCAACTAGCAGGGAATGCACAAAATTAGGTTTTTGCAGCGAATTCTCCATTGGAGGAGAATCTCCAAACTGCTTTGCAGTGTAAGCACTCCAATATTTAAATAAGTTTTCATACTTAGATGTACAAGCTAAATCGTTGCATAGACATCCAAGTAGCTTTCTTGATCGAACTTTTTGACTTTTTTTTAACAGCTTCTGTGTATTCTGAAGTTTTAAAATATAAATATACAAATTTTATTTCGGTCATTGCTTCTTATTTTTGTTTTTCTTTTTTTTTCTTATATACCTCTATCTCATATAACAGCTGATTTGCAGTAATAAACATGTATTTATTAAAATTTTGCTTGCCTTATTATAAAATACCTTTACCAGAATTCGATCCCTAGTCTCCCCGATTTGTAGTCCGACGTCTTAGTCATTGTGCCATGTTTAAACGAATTTTTTTTCATTAATACAGCTAATACAATCGTAGGTACCAAAAAGTACAAAATAAGCAGTTGTTTTGTGCTTAGTTATCTTGAGGCTGTATAGGAGCACAACTTGTAAATTTTGGAACTATTAGATCTAGTAACTGAAATTGGCACCATAAAACAGTTCAAGGTGTGACAAGTTATACCGTAGACCATAAAAAGCTTTAAACGGTATTCATAGAGTAGATTTTGGACTCATTTTGCTGGTCAGAAAAATATCTTTTCTAAACCATTTCTTGGCCCTTTAGAACAATACTTCTTGTAACATCTGAGTAATCGAACATTTTTTACTCTTTGTCCGTGCTATTTTATTGGATTCATTGACAAAGTATGGAAAGGAGCTTTTCTTGATCAGCATCTCCATAAACATGAATACACTTATCTCAGTATTTCATAAATAAATAATTTTAACAAAAAATTTTACGGTTATTTCAGACTGTATGCAAGGAACTTCAGACTAATGTTTTGGCATGAGATTAAATTTTTTTGTTTGTAACTAAATGATTTCTATGCTCTAACAACATATGTACTATGTATGTTTACTACTTACTTACTATGTATGATTGGTGTAATGAATTATTCATAATTCTACATGCAACATTGAAATTATATAAGTAGAGATTAAAAACCTTACGGTGCCTACCTTGAGCATAGCCATCTTCAGTCAAACGTAATGCACCCATTTTTACCATCGCATCGTAGTTCGGTTTTATTTGAGACAAGTCCTGAACGACTAGTCCAAACATCGAACCGTTCTCAGCATTTTCTTCATAGTTGAAAATCGTGTTTAGGTCTTTAACAAGCGAACGTTGCACTGTAGTATACCTGAAGTATTTGTATATATATACAAATTTGATAAGCATATAAAATAAACTATAATATTTTCGTAAATTCACAGCACATACCAGGATTGTGTCACTCGTCTGGGCATTGTGGTCATAGCTTCCCAATGCTGTTCAATGTAAGGAATGATTTCTTTATCTTTGCTAAAAATAATCTTTTTCTTGTTCTCTTTAGTAGCAGTCTGCTGCATATTGGCAATGGCTGTGACGCACATTTGAGGAATCGCTATAAAAATAATTGATTTAAGCAGATAATAAAAGTATACCAAAAAGGCTAACACACTAGCTTGACTCTTCCGAAAGCTCTCAAGTCCGCTTGGAGAACAATTTTTACATATGAAGACATAATTGGTTATAAATGGCACCAACTTGCCGAGTTGATAGCCAATGCAGGACTCGTGAAACCATCTATTGCAATTGGCACACAGAAGTTCCACGATATTCAGGTTTCTGTCTTTGCCGCTATAATTACAGATAATTATGTTAAATCAATTCATTAATTTTAAATGAGGTAATGGATTTAAGTATGAAAATAAGATATAACTTACCAGTAACAGATACCGGTCTTTTCTTCCGCAGATACCACGCTGCGTTTTTCATCATCCAGCGCACTTTCCGATTGCGAGTTACTCTCAGATTGAGAATTATTGTCTACTTGCATATCTTCCATATTTTTACAAGTTTTTTGTAATTAAATTTAGAAAATATAAGATTAGCAACTTTTTGTTTCTATTAATTCTGTAAACAATCAACGATTGCAAGACAAAGGAAAATGTCAAACTTTCAGCAAGCGCGTGAATTAAAAGAAATATGATTTGTGTGTGGTGTTCATGCTAGCAAGCCTTAACCTTTCAGCTCATATAGGCTGTTCCTGCTCGTATAAACAGTTTAAGTTCAATAAACTGTAGTTCAATATATGAAAAAAAAGGACGACAAATGTGTTACGATATTTGGAGAAAAATCAAGAGTTCTGTATTCACATTCCTTCGGAATTACATGTTTTTAAAAAATAATTTATTAATTTTATTAATATTATTATTATTATTATTATTATTGTTATTATTATTATTATTATTATTATTATTATTATTATTATTATTATTATTATTATTATTATTATTATTATTATTATTATTATTATTATTGTTATTATTATTATTATTATTATTATTATTATTATTATTATTATTATTATTATTATTATTATTATTATTATTATTATTATTATTATTATTATTATTATTATTATTATTATTATTATTATTATTATTATTATTATTATTATTATTATTATTGTTATTATTATTATTATTACTTTAATATAATTCCGTAAAATGTGAGTGCGGAACGCTTGATTTTTTGAAAAACTTCAGAGCATATTTTTAGGCATTTTCTGTTTTGTGATTTATTGAAACTTCAAAAACTTTATATATTTTTTCATTTTGATAGTTTCAGTTTTACAAAAAATGTGTAAACATATTTCGTCGTGCCTACGATGGTTTCCGTTTTACTTTGAAGTATTTCAAAAGTATTTGGAATAGGGTGACCGTTTTGTCATGGTGAAAATCTACTAAAATCTACAAAAAAATTCTAGAAAAACTACTTCAAATCTACCAACATGTTAAAGCACACATTTTTTTCAATTTTAAGCGAAATTTATGGCTGTAAGCAGATTTGAAAATTTTAAACTGGATGAATGAATAAATACTTATACTGTTGCCCGTGTAATCAGTGTAATACACAGCAGATACAAGTAAACAGTTTGAAAGAAAAAATTTATAGATAAAAAATTTTGTTTTGAATGACTTGAAGATATCAGATTCAACATATCGGACTTATCGCTATCAGACAAATCGCTATGAAGCTGGTGAATCACACACGATTAAGTTTAAAAATTATATGTAAATTTTTTATGATCGGCAAAATGTAATCCAAAAATAAAAATAAAGTTGTGTTACGTCTTCTGAAAAGCTTCCACATAAAAACTCCGCAGTTAAACTCTTATCTAAATTATACTGATCGTAAAAATTAAGTTTTAGTGCATGCCATTGTTCAACAATCCGATTGACGCACGCTTGCAACGAGAGCCACCTTATGACTTAAGGCTGCTTACGCACTTTTTCACTAATAATATTTGCGACAAAACAAAACGGAAAGATTTGGCTTAAAACTTATGAAAAAATGTTTTACAATGTTATTTTCAAAATCTACTAAACATCTACTAGATTTGAAAATCTACCAAAAAACTACTAGCGACTTTCAAAATTCTACTAAATCTATCAATCTAGTAGTAAATCTACTGAAAACGGTCACCCTGATTTGAAACTAAACGTTATTATCTGGAAACGGGCCCGTCATTTTTGACGGGAAAGAACTATTACTATAAAATAATTCCGTAAAATGTGAGTGCGGAACGCTTGATTTTTCATAGCATATTTTTAGGTATTTTTGCTTTGATTTATTAAACTTCAAAAACTTTTTATATATTTTTCATTTTGAAATTTTCAGTTTTATAAAAATTTTTTAAACTTATTTCGTCGCACCAACTATGGTTTCCGTTTTTACTTTAAGGTATTTTAAAAATATTTTTAACTAAAAATTGGTATTTGCACAATATAAAATCGAATATGTGACCAATGCTGATTTCTAATTCTGCTCAAAGAAAGTCAATATTTCATGTTTTTTCCTTCCAGATAACCGGGCCCGTCATTTTTGACGGGAAAGAACTAGTACTATAACATTTAAATATGTGACCATCGCTGATTTCTGTGACCATCGCTGATTTCTAATTCAGCTTAAAGAAAATCAATATTTCATGTTTTTTCTGTATTGAAACCGGGCCCGTCATTTTTGACGGGAAAAAACTAGTATAACATAATTCAGTAAAATGTGAGTGCGGAACGCTTGATTTTTTTTTTTAAATTTCATAGCATATTTTTAAGCATTTTTTGTTTACTGATTTATTGAAATTTCAAAAACTTTCCATATTTTTTCATTTCGAATTTTTCAGTTTTACAAAACATTTTCAAACTTATTTCGTTTTACCTACTATGAATACCTACCTACGCATAGTGCGTTGAGTCATGTGGTAAAAAGCTCATACATAGAAAGTAAAAAAACATCAAAACTCTTTTACAATGTTTAATGTTATGGCTATATTCATTAATAAGAATATAATAAATAGTAGCTAGTATAAAATTTAACTAAATAAAGTGCAGATTTCAGCATCCACCAAAAATTAAAAAACCCAAAATTCAAGCAAGTAAGCAAATGGTTGTGTTTTTTATCATTAACTCGATCTTTCAAACAGATACATACACATTTCCGGTGGACAAAACAAGTTTGAAGTTGGATTTAAGTTCGCTTAGGCCTTTTCCTCACGGAGCAATGGGAAAGTAATGCAATTGCAACACAATTGCTTATAAAGTTTCAAACTACTGAAATTCAAAACATAATTGCAACCTATGCTTTCAGGAGAGCAAGACATGTTACAACGCAACATTGGGCCGAGTGAATAAAAAAGTAGCTTATACTATGTAGTACTAAGTACTAGCACTAGCTTAAACTTTTCAGTACTAGCTATGCTGAAAAGTTTAAACTACAAAAAGTGTGAATAAAACATTGCTAGTACTACATAGCTAGTACTGAAAAGTGATAGCTAGTACTGGAAAATTAAAACATGTGGCAGTAAACTCAGCTGACAGAAACTGTTTGGGAGTTGCCAATGTTTACAAATATGTCTATTTTTCTTATAATTGTTAACATGCAATAACAATAGAGTTCAGCTACTACAGCATTTTCGCACTTTCTCAGCATTAACCCATTTAAAACCACGACCCATAGCATAAAATGAATTTTATGTTAAGGATTCCAGTGGCTGAAAACAAGTTAATGTGGAAAAAATTTACCATCCAAAGTTTGGATTGGGCTCCGGGACAACACAGGACACAACTACTAACCATGCATACAAAGATCTATAATTACATAATCTCTTTTAGTCTACTTTTGAGTTGACCTTTTGACGAGTTAACATCAAAAACGCTACAGTTGTTAACAAAGGTACTCATACGGTTTAAAGGAGCAGTTAACATATAGTTCGTTCTACTAAAAGGTACATAAATAAAGTTGTTTGCGTTTCTGCTGCTTCTACGGTTAGTGTTAAAATTAATAAGAGAAAGGAGTTCTGGAGAATCAAATACACCGGTTATAAGTTGGTGTAAATAAACGATATCTGCAGACCTCCTTCGCTCACTTAGTGACTGCAATCTTAGTAGTTTTAAACGATTCTCATAAGGAGGAAGGTTTAAAATGTCAGTTCCACTTAAGCCCCCCAGAGCAAACCGAACAAAACGTTTTTGTATCCTCTCTATTCGTTCAACATGCATATTATAACTTGGGGACCAGACTTGACTTGCGTACTCCAAGTGAGGACGCACTATTGCATAATACAACGTTGTAGTTGTGATCATGCTATTGAATTCTTTGGCCCAGCGTTTTATAAATCCAAGCATTGAAGACGCTTTTTTACAAATATTATCAATATGAATGTTGAACGATAACTTAGGATCCATGCATATACCAAGGTCTTTGACTGCATCTACACGACTTAAAGCAGTATCTTTTATATTGTAATCAAATTATAAATTATTCCTTTTTCGCGAAAAGGTCATAGTTTGGCATTTACTAGGATTGAGAAACATATTATTTTTAGAACACCAAACTTCAAAGGATTTCAGATCAGCCTGGAGTAGGTTGGAATCATCTTTAGTATTTATTTTTCTGTATATTTTCATATCGTCTGCATAAATCAGCAGACGAGAGTGTTCAATGACGTGTGTGACGTCATTTATTGCTAAAATAAACAGAAGTGGACCAAGGTGGCTACCCTGAGGTACACCTGATTCAGCAATAAATTCTGCAGACAACACCCCTCGGAATCGTATTTGATAAGATCGCTCAGTCAAATACGATTTTATCCAGCATACAAAATATTGTGGAAATCCTATTAATTTAAGTTTGAATAAAATTAAGTCATGAGGTAATTTATCAAATGATTTACTAAAGTCAGTATAAATACAGTCGACCTGGTTACCAGATTCCATTGAATTTAAGCAGAATGTTGTAAAATCAAGAAGATTAGACACTGTGGATCTTCCATTAACAAAACCATGCTGACGAGTTGTTATGACTTCTCCACAATGAATTTTAACACGATCGTACACAATTCGCTCAAAAAGTTTGGGAATCGACGAAAGCTTAGCGATGGGCCTATAATTATTAACATCATTCCTGCAACCTTTTTTATATATAGGACTTATAAATGATTTTTTCCAAAAAAACTGGAAAATAACTTTCTGTAATTGATTTACTAAATAATAAAGCAAGTGGTTGACACGAAACGGAACCGCATTGAGTTAACACTGCGTCAGGAATTCCATCGGGTCCAGCGCCAAAGTCCTCATCAATTGTCCCAATATACTTTAAAATATCCTCGGAGGTAAAGGATATAGACTCCAAAGAGACCCTGGGTGAAGAGTTCATGTAGTCAAAGTAACCTTCATCAGGATTAAACGAATCTGAACAAAAAGATTCCTTGAAAAGATTGGCAAAAAGGCCACAAATTATAGAAGGATCATCCGTAAGTCCGTCAAGAGTTTTGAAGGATGAAGGAAATCCATCAGATTTTTTCTTAGTATTTATGAACCCCCAAAATTTTTTTGGATCTGACAATATTCTCAACTTAATATTGTCTAAATATTCATTATGCAAAAGAGCTGAAAGGTTTTGAAATTCCAGAAACAAACTTTTGTAGATTTCTAGGTCATTTGAGTCCAAACTACAGACATATCTCTTCCAAGCCCTATTCCTGTTATTGCGAAGTGTTTTCAACTCCTTTATGTACCAAGGGTATGCAGATTTTTTCGCAAATTTGAGGCTATAAGGTACGGACTGAGAAATTACAGCAAAGAGTTCTAAATAAAAAAAATTAATGGAATCATCAAGATTATGTCCATTAATATATTCTAAAATTACGTTAAGTTTATTGTGAAGTAAATGATTCAACTTCAAAAAGTCAGCTTTTTTAAAATTGAATTCATAAACCTTGTCCATTGAACTCGAATTAACTATATTCTCCCCATCCGATTTATACCAAATACTCAAAGGTGGATGATATGCATCAATAGTAGTAAGAGCATGGAAGGCTCTCTTAACAATGACATTGTTACTGTCCGTAGTTAAGACCAGGTCAAGAAGTCTTTCCAGACTATTATAAATACAACTCACTTGTTGTAAGTCAGAACATATACTATCAACGAATATATGCTCTCCAAGAGTCTTCGCATTAGATGCACAAAAAAATGTATCATCGTCAGAAGAATGCCACTTTAAGTTGGGCAGATTTAAATCGCCCAACAATAAAATGTCGTCATTAACGTCAAGAATATTAAGAATATAGTCTAGACAATCTGCCAGACTTATATATAACTCTGCACTACTGTTTGGAGGAACATATGCATTAATTATGTATACATTTGAGCTACAATGTATAACCTTAACGCATATTAGTTCAATATTAGAAGCGCAGGGTATATCAACAAAGGAACTGACAAAGCAGTTCCTTACAGCAATAAGAACACCACCACCAACAGAAGAAATATCGCTGGAGTATCAGTCCTTTCTAAATACTTGGAAACTATTGTCAAACAATTCCAAGTCAGTAATGCTTTCATTCAACCACGTTTCAGTAAACGCGATAATGTCCTCAGAACAATTCTGAGTAGAAAGAAATAAGTCTCGCGTTTTGGAGCGCAATCCCCTTACATTTTGATAGTAAAGGGATAGCCTATTTAGTTTTTTTGGTTCCGACGAGCTTTATTATTTGAGCTCCTTGACTTGTTTTTAGGTATAAATTCTGAAACGAGGATATTATCGGCCCACATATTAGAATTAAGAACAGTTGAAAAATCTTCGGCTGTAATTGTTTAGCATGACTAAAAGAAAAACAATTTGGTAACTCTGTCAGTTTGTGTTGATCATTAGATTATATTTTGTGGCACGATGGGTAACAAAAAAATGCAAAAATGCAAAATTTTTTGACATAGTTAAAAACTATAAAATTTTATTTAAAAATCGCAAGTGCCATCAGTGAGGGAGGCACTTTTTCCAGATCGGACAATTTTTGCGACTCCCAGCGCTGCAACCACGAGGCCCCGTTTTTCTCTCTGCCGCCAGTTTGGAGCTCTATAAAACCATGTTGGAGTGCAAAATATGTATTTTTTAATTATTTTCTTGCAACTTGTTCAATTCTCTACAATAATAAAAAAAATTTGGAAATATTTGAATAACCAAGATTTTTCAAAGCATTTTTTATTAAAACAACTAAAAATAAGTTTTATTTTCAGCACCTCAATGACAGGCTTAAAAAAATTAAGTTAAAACTAGTTATTTTAAGTACATACTAGTTTTTATTCACACTTATTTCCAGCAAACGCTGGAAAATCTAGTTTGTACTAGACTGCAATAAGTACTAGCTTTAACTGAAATTTTTATTCACCTCAAAACTAGTTTAAACTTAAAATTTGCTAGTTATAGCTTGAACAACATTTTTATTCACTCGGCCCATTGATTATTTTGGGGAGATTACGATTTCCGGGGCGCCGCGATTTGACGATGGATTCGAAGAGTACTCTTAATAAAAATAAGAATAGCCAAAGGAAATGTTTTGTTATCGATTTGTTTTCGAGTTATCGATTTTTTAAATTTTATTTTTTGCTATAAAGTCTATGAAGTAAATCGGCTATATTGTTCTTAATATATAACCGATATTAATGAATAAGGTGTTATATAAAAGGTTATATATAAGGCTTTTAGAAAAATTTTAAATTAATGAAATCTGTTGAGTATTTTGTATTTTATAGGCATTTTTGTTCAATAAAAAAATATTTTCTTACACAAAACCGTTATTTTCTCAAAAATTACCGTTATTACTATGAATTATAAAAAGTAAATTATTAAAGCTTGAAAATTTATCTTTCATTTGATATATAATATATATAATTTATTTGACTTTTTGTGGTGTTTTTTAATGATACAATGATTTGCCCTTGTACGGGAAATTGCTTATTTCACTCATTTGTACCTTAGATGTTTTGCTTTCTTACTCCATATTGACGAATATTGCCATTTCAATAAATAATTGTTTTTAAGGCAACATTGTAGCTACAATATTTATATGAATTAACGGGATTTTCAAGTCAGTGAAAAAAATTTGGGGAGATTACGATTTCCGGGGCGCCGCGTTTTGACGATGGATTCGAAGACTACTCTTAATAAAAATAAGAATAGCCAAAGGAAATGTATTGTTATCAATTTGTTTCCGAGTTATCGATTTTTAAAAAAATTTTTTTTTCTATAAGGTCTATGAAGAAAATCGGCTGTATTATTCTTAATATATAACCGATATTAATGATTAAGGTAAAATTTAAAAGGTTTTATATAAGGCTTTTAGAAAAATTTTAAATTAATGAAATCTGTTGAGTACTTTGTATTTTATAGGTATTTTTATGCAATAAAAGAATATTTTCTTACATAAAACCGTTATTTTCTCAAAAATTACCGTTATTACTATGAATTATAAAGAGTAAATTATTAAAGCTTGAAAATTTGTCTTTCATTTGGTATATAATATATATAATTTATTTGACTTTTTGTCGTGTTTTTATGTTACAATGATTTGCCCTTGTACGGAAAATTGCTTATTTCACTCATATTTACCTTAGATGTTTTGCTTTCTTACTCCATATTTACGAATATCGCCAATTCAATACAATATTTATATGAATTAACGGGATTTTCGAGTCAGTTAAAAAAATTTGTATTTTTTGGTCGACCAGTTAATAAAAAAATATAAATTTTTTTATCTATCGAAAAAAAGGTAAAACTTTCAGCTTATCAAAAAGTATATATTTTTAGTACCTTAAAAACGAAAATACTGCAGAAAAAATTTTATTTGTATTATATATTGTTGAAAAGGCATTTAATTACCTTTCGAATAGCATGTCTATCTTTAAGATCCATTGGATATTGGCAAAGATATAGAAAATTATGTGAACAGATTTTTTAACAAAGAAAACACTTGGAAAATTTTAATTTTATGTAATATAGTGTGAAATTAAATAAAAAATGTATATTTTTATATGTCAAACAAAAGGTTGAACTGTTAGCTTTTCAAAAAAAATATATTTTTAGTAACTTAATAACGTAAATTTTTTAGAAAATAACGGTTCTTTTTATTAAAAAATTCAACTTTGGAATAAATTCGCTTATAAAATTAAAAATATTGTAGCAATGATATTTATAAGATATATATTTGCAAGGTCATTTAATGACCTTTAAAATGACATATCAATCTTAAGGATCCATTGAGTAACGGCAAAGATATAGATGTTTTTTTGAACAGATCTTTTAACAAAATTTTTTTTTAAGAAATCGATAACTCGATAACTAATAGAGTTATCGATTTTTTGTTCGGCGAATCATGTTTTTTTGTTGTTCTCTACCAGAAAACATCTTCAAATCGCGGCGCCCCGGAAATCGTAATCGTGCCATTATTTTTATTGAAGTAGACATAAATTTACCTAAGGGCCCAAAAAAAAAAGTGGCTTGGGCCCCAAACTACAATTTTTCCAGTTCTTTTAGTATATGCGAAAAAACAAACGGCAAAAAAGATATGGGTCCATCCGTACATTAAAAAATAACATTAACAGCAGATTATTCGTGGCAGTAAAAGAGCTGCAACAAAGTGATGCTAAATTTTTAGCATTGTACAGAATGACCAAAGAAAAAAAACAGCAAGTTGGTGATATAAATTGCAGCATGCTGCGTTGCATAAAACTTATCGCAAACATGTTGCCAACTAGTTTTGAAAAGTTGCTCCATGCGAAGGTTTCGGTATAGAAACATGGGTTAGCAAAATTTGTTGCAATTGCATTACTTTTGAATTGCTCCGTGAGGAAATGGCCTTATATTTTTCAAATCGAACATGTTCAATTTGAAATAAAATCACACATGTATGCTCAAGCATCATCCAATCAGACATGCTCCAAGATTTCATGCTTAACACACTGTTGCCAGATTGAGGTAAATTTCCCTAAATGAGGTAATTTTTGACTCATTTTTTGGGCAGAGGTAAAAAAGGTAATTTTTGACTAAAAGTGGTAAATTTTTCCAATATAATTATTTTTTTAGATTTCCAAATATTTTATGTTTTTTGCACTCTTGTTACCTCTCTGAACGTACTCACAAGCAGTACTTTATTATTGGTTGTCCCCTTTTGTACCAAAAAATAACAAGTGTAGGATTGTTTTAATTTTTTATTTGCTACAAATTTTAACTAAAAAACTAACTAACTAAACACACCAAGACATAAGAAGTAATCAAATGTTTTGAAATTGCATCGAATATTGCTTAAAAGAATATCGGTTATAGAAAGTCATGACCTTTTCCTACAAAAAAATTAATGCAAAAGTGGATAAAAGAAGTCCCTTACACATCGTGATTTGGAAAAGTTATTGGCAATAGGAAGAAACGAATTGTTCAAGGCTAGCAAATAAATGTTTTATTGTAGAAGTAGTGAAGTGAGTTATAACGACTGTTACTCATTTAAAATTTTGTAATTTTTTTACTCAGAAAGTGATAATTTTTTTTCCCAAATAGTGGTAAATTTCAGTTCGGCTCTCTGGCAACACTGGCTTAACAGCATCTTCCCCGCAACCTATTTTCTATATAATACAACCATATTTTATTTTGTTTGATATAACTTTCTCTCTTTTAAAACTGTGCTCGATGAATCGTACAACTTTTACATTTGCTTTCAATGTTTTTCTTGGTGTTTGCTTTGCTTTGAGTGTTGCATTTTTAAAAATGCGTTATTGCGTTACTGTTTTTAAAATAAGTGTATCAACGCAGTAACGCATTTAAATGCTTCAACTCAAAACGCACCGCAACACTGCGTTACCCATGTCTAATATGTGACCATCGCTGATTTTTAATACAACATTAAGAAAATTCATATTTCATGTTTTTCCTTTATATAAACCGGGCCCGTCATTTTTGACGGGAAATAACTAGTTTAATCTTATAATGCCATTAAGGTTTTTAGTTTTTGTCAATGATGTTGAATGATCAATTTATGAGGTTTTTGAGCTCAAAAAATTAAAAAAAGCAATTTAATCCACTTTTTCTAATTGTTTAAAAAATTTATCAGAGCAAACATTAACAGTCTTATTCAATATATTTCCTTAAATAACCGTTCCACGCTTGTTTAGCTACGCACTGTTTAAACCTCAACGCAGCCTTTACGCAACCTTACATAAATTGTTATTCAGAATCACTTTTTTTTTAAATGGCATTTACGTAGCCTTTAAACGTCAATTTCGGCGTTTAAAAGTA